>CM061267.1:83048750-84354166 GCA_030848825.1 Tadarida brasiliensis | reverse complement strand
CTTTAAAGCTCCTGCTCAAGCAAAGATAAACTACTCTTTCCTCCATCAATCACGCCCTTTTCTGTAAAGCTGAAAGGTGGATCTCCGTGTGGGCAGAGAGCACTAACCCACGCCTGTGAATTCTTGCCTCCGAGGTTCTTCTTCCCTTTGATGGTCATTTCTGATCCCACCACATGTAAAGGAATGCAGCCACTTCCTTACAGTAGCTGTCCAGGAATGCTGAGAAGTGTCCCAAGACGGAAACATCCTGAAGGACAGAAGGTGTGGCTCCTGGCATTCAGAAAAATTGGCTCTTTGCCTTTGGGATCCGAGTTAACTTTAATATAATGAATCAGGATAATCATCTCAAGTCATATTTTTACAAGGGAGGATGGATACACTTTTCCTCATTCTTCCCACGTGTAGCTCTTGGTATTCATTTTAAACTTTAGACTATCTTTTCCCTAATAGAGTAGACCGTGAAGTTTGGACTGGAAGGAGACAACAATGTGATTTTTCTAAAAGGAAGTCGTGCCTTCTATACCTTTTAGAGATGAACTACATTTGAGTAAGTTATAATAAGACTGGAAAAGGAGGAGTTTTAGTCTTTTAAAAGAAAGATTTCAAAAATAGAGGTATGCATATATCTGTTCACAACACATACATGAATATTTTCCTTATTAAAGATATTGATGGGCTATAAAAGTGTTATCAAGCACTGATGCCTAATGACCATATCTGGCAATGTAGTAGGTGCTCAATAATTATTTATTGACTACATGAGAGTATCAGACAACAGTGATATAGAGGCAAGATCATCATAATGGCTACTATTTTTGGATTTAGCCCATCCATTGACTCTAGATTATCCCTAATCCTTAGAAGATTAGAGATAATTGGATTATTGTTGCTTTTTTTTTTTTTTTTAAAGAGAGGAAACAGCTTTAGTGAGGCTAAGTGACTTGCTTAAGGTCACACAGCTAATGAACGGTGGAGTGAGTGTTTGGTTTTAGTGTTCTTACTGAAAACAACAACAATAATAAAAAGTTATCTTTTTTTCTTACCACACCAATGCTATAAGGGAAAGAAAAGAACACCTCCGGCAAAAAGGTTTAGATTCTTTTCCCTAACAAATTTCTACTGCTAATTTGATCCCTGCCCTGTCAACCTCCCACCCCACTCCTTTCCGTGATATCACTGTTGTCAGAGTACCTTAAAGAAACCTCCGAGCTTGATTAGCTCAAGACTTCAGACAGTCTCCGAGGGGCTTCTAAATTCAAAGGGGCTCACAGCTAAAATGCTAGATGCAGAATTGTTTGGAGACCAGTGTCGAAGCCGCTAAGGGCCTTGATCAAGCTTGCAGGGAATTTTTCAACTTAGAATTACAGTTCTTAGGGTTTCCATTAGTTAGGATGCTTTCGGCTGCAAGTAATGGGATGACAATATGGAAATTTGTCTCACAAGACAGAGTCAAAGGTGGAGTAAGCTCCAGGCACATTACAATCAGCTATCCGATGCTGCCCTGAACAACCTGGTTCTTTTTCCCTCCCATTTGCAAAGCTCAGGTTTTGTACTCAGCTGGTTTCTCCTGTAGATGATGCAAGATGGCCACCAGGGGCAACCGAGGCTGAATTTTTCCTTGGCCTCAAGAGAGACAGAGAGGAACATGGGAAAGGAACCGTGGAATATATCTTTCCTTCAACCTTATGAGGGTGACTTAAGTCACGTGCCTATTCCTGGATTCATAATGATAGCCAGGGGAAAGTCATGTCCTAATTTGGGGGTGAGTATCTGAGAAAATGGGAAGTCCTGTTAGGTAGATAGAGCAGTAGGGCTCTGGGTGGGCAACATTCAAGTGCGGATGCTAAGAGAAGTGGCTGGTGATAAAAAAATGAGAGAGATGCCAGTGGTCCAATGAGTGGCCAAGTGGACTGTGGCTTTCGGGGAGATCCTCCCCGCCCAACACACAACTGCAATTTGAGGAAAGTATGTAACATACGTATGTACATACCTTTAGCTTTTTAAAGGAGTTATAATAGGTTGTAGGCATTTGGTTAGCAAAACTCTGATTAAAGGGGATGTTGGTCAGAGATTTACCAAAAAATCCCCCAAGCTTTTATGTAAATTACTGCACACTCAGGAAAATAATGCTGTTCACTTTGAACAGTCTAGATAACTTGCACAAAATGATCATTTTGTTGCTGTTCTATGTAAATCTTGGACAATATCCCATTTATCATCCATGTACATTCTCACTAGGAGACAACACAACATGATGGGTCATAGGGTACACTTAGGAGACAGGTGACCTGAGCTGAGTCCTCCACCCTCCCATTTAACAGCTAATAGTCTTGGGTCAGTCATTTCTGTGACTCAGTTTCCTCCTCTACATGTAAAATGGCAGTGATAAGAGGATCCATGATAAGGTCACTCTGAGAATGAAATGAGTTAATAAGTATAAAGTGCTTAGAACAGTGACTGGCCCATAAGTGCTGTATGTATGACGGATAAAATGAGCACTCCAGTGTTTACAAAGCCATGGTCAACCCTGCCTTCACTCATGTACTGTGTGGTTATCACACATTTCCCTACAGGTTTCTGGCCCTTGAGGGCTTATTCCGTTTAGTGTTCAGGGAGGCCCTTTCAAGGCCCCGATTTTACTCTTTACTCCTGCTTAAATTAATGGTCTCAGAGCTGCTAGCATCTGACTTCATAGGTCAGCTTTTCTTATTTCATAGAAAACCAAATGGCGGATTGGAATTTGCCAGCTGTCTGGTGTTTAATGGGGAATTTTTCCCCCTCCCTCCCCGCCATTTTTTTATAGTTCACCTATCATATTCGTGTGCAATTGAATGCCTCTCCCGTATACTACACTTGCCAACTCTATCTCTAGTAATTATTCTGTTTTAGTCCACTGCAATGTACCTGCCAACAATCTGAAATGTGCAGGTGGTGGCTGCTCAGCCTGCCTGCCTCGCGCTCCCTCCCATTTGCATGCACCCCGTGGTGGCAACCTAATGTGACGGCTGACACGGCTCACAATGGAGACAATGACAGGAGGCCAGGGCGCACAAGTGCCTCTGCTATTTACCATCCAGATGATTTTTTTTTTCATTCCCTTTTCCTCAAAGAGAGACAAGGTAAGAGCCTGTGCACACTCTGCTTTAGGCTGGTGTGAAACACTTGTAAAATACAGGAAAATAAAGGCCCTCGGTGTCTCAGGAGGAATACAGCCCCTTCTCCCCCACCCACCCATGCACTTCACATCTCCCCACCCATGCACTTCACATCTCCCCACCCATGCACTTCACATCTCCCCACCCATGCACTTCACATCTCCCCACCCATGCACTTCACATCTCCCCACCCACCCATGCACTTCTCCCCCACCCATGCACTTCTCCCCCACCCACCCATGCACTTCACATCTCCCCACCCACCCATGCACTTCTCCCCCACCCATGCACTTCTCCCCCACCCACCCATGCACTTCACATCTCCCCACCCACCCATGCACTTCTCCCCCACCCACCCATGCACTTCACATCTCCCCACCCATGCACTTCTCCCCCACCCATGCACTTCACATCTCCTCTGAACAATTAACACAATTCACTAGTGACTACTTCTGACTCTTAAGAATACATTTTTTCTTGCCTTTTCGCAACAGAGATACTTTCTAAAAATGTATTCTGTATTCCTTTAGGGAATGTGACAGATAACTGCTAAAAAACTGCGTTTTTTTGCTCTAACACACCATTTTTGCTCATCGATTCCTTTCTCTTTATTTTCTTTAAAAAAAAAAAATCCTTTTGGGGCTTACATTTTTTAAGACTGGACTGAACTTAACCATTATCTAAAAAAAAAAAAAAATTCATTATTTCAAATTGTTGAGCTCCATTCTTTCAATTACTTTTTGAATTATGGGAAAAGTATGTTTTCCCCACTCTGACAATGGGCTCCAACCACTTACTGGTCTGCCTCCAAACTAGCGACCAGCTCCAGTCTGACTAGCTCGTCTCTGGTGAAGAGCAAAAGGAATCCAAATCTGAAGTAGCATGTTTGGAGTCCTCAACAGCACGAATTTCTGAAATTACAAGCCTGAGTGTGCAATTATTACATTTTTGTCTCAATCTTTTTTAAAGTGCTTCTGTTAAAACTCTCATTTTGAAGCAGCTCCAATAAAGTATTACTGACAGAAAGGCAAGAAGCTTCAGACATTTTCTGGATTTACTCTCCGAGTGAAAGGATCGACCCCGTGCCTCCCACAGCCGCCCTCCGTTGTCAGCTGTGTCCCTGACCACAGTTCTCTTCTCTTCGGCAGAACTTAGACCCACTCTTCTCTCCAGTGGCTGCTGACCTTTTTTTCTCCACTCGGGCCCATTTTCCTTTCTAAACACCAGCCTTCTTGTGTTTCTTTCTATCATTAATACGTTTTTCAAGGATATAACGAAAGACAAGGGCATACAGGAAGTAGTGATCTCCCCTGGGAGTCTTAAGGGCTTTGTCCACTTTTTTTTCCCTTCCCCAGGGGCTCACTCTCAGATTGAAATTACTTAACTACTTGTTAGACGTCTGAACACTCAAAATAAAGACCAAAAAGTTGCATGGTTTCTAACTAAGAAAATGTTTTAAGGACGGACTGCTTAATGGCCTAAAAAGGCCCGAGGCATCTGTGTGCAAGAATCAAAGAAGGAAACTGAGGGTCAGCTGAGTTCCTTCCTTTATATTGTAAATGAAATCGAAGCCCAAAAGGTAAAGTGATAAGGGATTTTGTTCAAGTTTTTATTCAACCTGTTTTTGCTGAGCACCAACCACTTGCCAGCTCCAGGAGGGGCCTAAGGAGCTGAGTAAAAAACACCACGCTCAGGAGAAGCTGACTTGTAGGGAGGAGGCATGTAAATCCTTGTAACCCACGTGGTAAATGCAATGAAAGAGACGCTGGAAGTAAAGAGACTTCGGTTGGGTAATGGAAGGTCAGTCTTCACCCTTGGAGGGGGCCACTGCCCAGGGAAGGAGCTGGGCATGGGCTGCGTGAGCTGCTGAGGGGACCCAGATTCAAACCCCGTCCTGGTGACTACCACTCCTTCTCTGAAGCCAGTTTAAAAAGTCAGTAGCAAGCTTTACCCATTTTGCTTTGTTTCTGGACATATTTCCCCTCTGGCCACCACCTAAACATGGGAAGAAATTCCAAATCATCCTGGACCAGACTGGATTGGCATAGGGCGTGTCCGTCAACGAAAAGCTTCCTACATTTCCTGTGGCAACCCTAACAGGTTTATGCTCTATATTTTGGTTTTCAGATGATTGTTTTTAATACCAGTAATTCTGAAAGAAAGGAAATATAGGAATACAATTTTCTGTCTTAGCCACCTTTTGTTTCTAAACATCATAATAAGTAATGGGCGAGTTATTTTTATTTTATTGGTTATTTGTATACTGACTCATTTCTAAAAGGATTTGAGGTGACATACAGAAATCCACACAATGTAGTAAGATTAAATAAATAAAGCAATCATAAAGAATAGGAAAACAAAGGATAGTAAGACCTAAGCGTGCACATTTAAATGATAGATGCACTGAGAATATATTGTTCGTATAACAGCCAAGCAAAAGAAAAGGAACTTCAGATGAAAAGCTGACTTCTTCAGGCTCAGTTCAGCAGATGCAGTCAAAATAGCAGTCACACCTTAGCGGCCAGGAGCTGTGGCCTTGCCTGTCCCGCCCCGAGTGTCCCTCAGTGCACTGCTTCTGAAAGGGCAGGCTCATTTCCTGGTACTCATTTGTTTTTTGTTGCCTTCACTTCTCAAAAACAATCTTTTTTTCCAGATTAAAATTTCCTATCTTTTTCTTATCAGCACAAAGCTGCTGTTTTTATTTTTAAAATTTCCCAGTTTTATTGAAAAAAATTTGATATGCAGCATTATATAAGATTAAGGTATATAGCATAATGATTTGATAGACATACATTGCACAATGATTATTATAGCAGGATTAGTTAATACCTCCATCACCTCACATAATTACTTTGTGTGTGTGTGGTGAAACATTTACGATTTATTCTCTTGGCAACTTTGAAGTATGTACTACCGTATTGTGACTCTGGTCACCACGCTGTACATTCCATTGCCAGAATTTATTCATCATATAATTGAAAGTTTGAACTCTTTGACCAACAGCATCCCATTCCCCGCCCCCTCATCCAACCCTTAGCAAACACCATTCTACTCTCTGTTTCTATGAGTTTGGCTTTTTTATTTTATTTTATTTATTTATTTATTTATTTATTTAATTATTTATTTATCCTCACCCAAGGACATTTTTGCATTCATCTTCAGATAGTGCGGGAGGGAGAGAGAGAGAGAGAAGCATCGATGTGAGAGAGACACATCAAGTGGCTGCCACCCACACGACCCCAACCAGGGCCGGGGACAAACTGCAACCGAGGTACGTGTCCTTAGCTGGAACTGAACCCGGGACTCTCTGGTCCGCGGGCCGATGCTCTAACCGCTGAGCCAAACTGGCCAAGGCAAGTTTGGCTTTTTTATTTAGATTCCACATAGAAGTGCTAGCATAGAGTATTTTTCTTTGTCAGACATTTAATTTAGCAGAATGCCTCAGGGTCCATCCATGTCACAAATGGCAGGACTTCCTTTTTTCTCATGGCTGAACAATATACACAGACAGATATATTATATACATACACATATGTATGTATATAATATACACACATACATATACATAAAAAATATACAATATATGTATATATAAATCTCACATCTTCTTTATCTATTCATTGTTGTGACGTTTTTGGTTACTGATTCAATCTCTCTTTACTCCTTATTAGTCTGTTCGGATTTTCTATTTCTTCATGATTCAACATTGGTAGATTTTATGTTTTGAGGAATTTATCCACTTTTTCTAGGTTATCCAATATGTTGGCATATAATTATTCATATGAGTTTCTTATGATTCCTTGTACTTCTGTGGTATCAGTTATAAAGCCTCTTTCATTTCTGATTTTACTTATCTGAATCTTCTCCCTTTTTCTTAGTATAGCTAAGGGTTTGTCAATTTTATTTATCTTTTTTAAAAAACCAGCTCTTAGATTCATTGATATTTTATATTGTTTGCGTGATCTCAATTTCATTTATTTCTTCTCTGACCTTTGTTATTTCCCTTCCTTGTGTGAACTTGGGCTTCAATTGTTCCTTTTCTAGTTCCTTGAGGTGTCAAGTTAGGTTGCTTATTTGAATTCATTACTTTTTCCTATTGTAGGCATTTATCTCTATAAACTTCCCTTTTAGAACTACTTCTGCTGCATACTATAGGTTTTGTTATATGGTGTTTACATTTTCATTTGTTTCAAGATTTTGTTTTATTTCCCTTTTGATTTCTTCATTGACCTATCAATTGTTCAGAAATGTGTTGTTTAATTTCCGCATATTTGTGAATTTTCTAGTTTTCCTATTGTCATTGATTTCTAGTTTACAGATTTGTGGTCACAAACGATACTTGGTATGATTTCATTGTTTTTAAATTTGCTGAGGCTTGTTTTGTGACCTATTATACGATCTACCCTGGAGAATGTTCTGTGTGCATTTGAGAAAAATGTGTATTCTACTGTGATTGAACAGAATGTTCTGATATATCTGTTATGTGTATTTGGTCTAAACTGTAGTTCAAGTCTAACATTTTCATATTGATTTTCTGCCGGATGCTCTATCCATTGTTGAAAGTGGGATATTGAAGTCCCGCACTAATACAGTAATGTTGTCTATTTCTTCCTTCATTGGTATTTGCTTAATACATTTATGTGCTCTGATGTTGTGTGCATATATATTTATGATTGTTGTATTCTCTTTTTCTTTATTTATTGATTTTGGAGAGAGAGGAAGGGAGAGGGAGAGAGAGATAGAAACACTGATGAGAGAGAACATCAATTGGCTGCCTCCTGCATGCCCCCCACAGGGGATTTGGCCCACATCCTGGGCATGTGCCCTGACTGGGAATTGAACTGGAGACCTCTTGGTGCATGGGTCGATGCTCAACCACTGAGCCATACCGGCCGGGCTGTTATATCCTCTTGATTAATTGATCCCTTTGTCATTATATAGTGACCTTTTTACAGCTTTTGAACTGAAGTCTATTTTGTCTGATATAGGTATAACTAACCTATGTAGTCTATTTTTCCATCCCTTCACTTTGAGCCTATGTGTATCCTTAAAGCTGAAGAGAATCTCCCTATAATATTCCCTATAATCACAAGAAGATAAAAACTATTCAGAGGAACTGTTAAGTATTTAGAGGAAATAGAGAGGGTCCAGGATAGTCTCTCAAAACAGCAAGATTCTCAAAGTGAGAAGTGGCGATGGGGTAGTAAGATATTCCAGTGTAAAATCTAAGTTAAAGATGAAATGATAAAACTGTTAATACTATATTTCAGAAAGATGAGACTTGTGGACACTTTCAGCCAGACAAAAAGCCTTCTAAGGATCTAAAGAATGTGCCTTCAAGGCTGTCTTGACTAAACAATAGGCTTCTAAGAATCACAGAAGCATGGTCCTACGGCAGCTTCTCAGAGAGCCCAAGGTAGACAAGGACCTATCTTGAAGGGCTTTGGAGTGGAATATAGTTTGATGGAATATAATTTGAATTCCACAAAGTTTTTAAAAGAATTATGTCATCTGTGATCAAAATGAAAAGAGTACACTTGCTATTGGAGTCCTGAGCTACCATGTAAGAAGTCTGAACACTTAGACTGGCAAGACCATGTGGAGAGGTCCTGAAACTATAAGGGAAGAGAGAGAGAGGGGCCCAGCTTAGTGCAACCTTCTGGCAATTGTGACACCAAACATGTGAGTGAAGCCTTTTGGGACCCTCCAGACCAGACTAACCACCAACTGAATATTACCAAGTGACCCCAGTTGATGCCACATAAGGTAGCAGAATCTCCCAACTGAACCCTATTCAAAATCCTAACCAATAGATTGTGAGTATGATATGACTAGTAACTTTAAACTGTTAGGTATGGGTGGTTTCTCAGTTGTGATAGATAATTGGCAAAAAAAAAAAAAAAAAATTGTCACAGCCAGAATGATCTTAATAACAATAACAATACAACCATCATATTTTCTAGGCTTTAAACCTTTCAGTGATTTCTCTCCTGATAGCATACAACTCCTGATAGTGATATGTACAGTCAGGGAGAATCTAAACCCTGTTCAAATTTTTGTAATGTTTCCTTTATGTTACTCTATGCTTTAAATAAAATATCTTGCATTTTTCCCGAACTGGTTATCCAAATGTCCCACAACAATTCATCCCGAGTAGCTATGGAAATGATTTTAATAAATGCAAATCTGATCTTGCCAATCCCATGCTTAAAACACTTTAGTGGTTGTCCTTGAAATAAAGTCCGTGTTCTAAACCGTTTATCCCTGCAGTCTTTTCTTTGCCGTTCTCCCAGCATGCTCTAGCTTCAAATCTGCTAATAAACTGTGCAAACTCCTACTTCTGGGATCTGGTACGTGCTATTCCCTTTGCCCAGAACATGTTGTCTCCCAGTTTTCTTGGCTACCTCTAATCATTTGAATCTTAGTTTAATATTCACCTCTTTAATGAGACTTTTCTTGAGCCTTTGCTCTATGCTTCTACATCTTGGGCTTACAGAAGCTTAGTGCTTATCGCCCTTACTTGGATTAAATCTTTTTCCAGAAAGTGTGTACAATTGTGGGTAAGCTAATTCTAATGAGGTTACATATCTAAAAAACTAATTGATGATTTTTTTTGCATTTAATACACTTTTTACTACAAAATAAAAGAGCAAAGAGGGAAAAGATAAACAGTCCACACATTGATGATAGTGGCTCAAAGCCACCATGATAATATTGATGTCCTAATGAAATTCTGTGGAAATGGAAATAAAGATACCCAGAATATTTCTTAAAAGATTAAAAGTCTCATTTGTTTGTCTTACAACTGAGTAAATTAAAAAGTCCTATGTCTGTTCTATATGTTATAATGCTTTGCAACTTAGTTTTTATTGAAAGGCTACTTTTTTGTTTTTTAATAACAGCTTTTAAAGTAAAAGATTTTGTAATAATGGGTTAAAAAAATCAACCCTGTATTTTCTTCAATTATAATTATGTGGTAAACTTAATGAAATAACTTTGAAAGTACCAGGTTACAATCCCTACGAAAGAAGTCAACGTTTTACTTCAAGTTTCTCTATCCCAGAGTCAATAGAACAACTGGGCCAACTAGACCTTGAAGATTTGGGATAATTTAGCTCCTTCTGGGATGCTTCAAGAGAATTTGAATGATCATTTTTCTTTCTTGTCTCAAAGATGGTACATACCTAGTCAATTCTGAGTGCTTAACAGAGAAGTTAATTCATTACATACATTGGGTGTCTGAGGGAATTTCACTAGACTTTTCGGACACTCTTATGTAGTTACATGGTATTATGGTAGTTTACTTCTTGCCTTAGAGTTGTTTTTTCATGATAATGATTTAAAATATTTCCAATTAAAAAAAAATTTCATCTCCGAACACGCACTGGCCCTCAAGGGAGTTCACCAGTATAGGTGCTATTTAAATGTTTCAAAACAAAGATTTGCTTTGCCATAGAATAGCTTCCCTTTAATTTAAACCCCATAAAGCAAAATCTAGAGAAAACAATGGAGCTTTGTTAAAGAGTAAAGAAGGCCCTACATCTCCTTTTGTAGTAGATGGGGGGAGTGTCCAAATTACTTTTTTCTCTGCATTTAAGTTATAATTGTTTAGAAAAGGATCATGGTTTTAGTTTAAAAGTGTGATTTCCCATGAACTCTTGACATTTCATTTATTTTACAGGCTGGGTTCCCCCTGCCTTACAGAGCTTCACACCTAACTTATCAGCACCTATTAGACTTGTTTTCTAGAAGACCATTTCCCAGTGGACCAACTCATCTTCTTCCAGGGAAGATTGGGACATTTTCCATGCTTCAGAAAAGTCACTTGCTCTCCCAGTGGAGTCGAAGCAGGCAGGTTACCTGTCTCACAACCACGAAGGCAATTCTAGAGTACATGATTTGGCTTGTGCCGAGCCATGCCTTCCAGGTCTGCATTTAGATGATCCCTGATGCCAGTATTCTACTTTGTGCTTCTTATGGCCAATGGCTGTGATGCCACAAAGGCTGCTTCATTGCCATGGACCTTGTTTTTTTCTTTCTATCTCCATTTGATATGGTTTAGTTAAAGAGATACAACCCTATCAAAAGGACACGCTCATTACCCTTGTGCCTACTAGGAATATCATGGTTGGGAGTCACTCATCACAGCATCTGTAATCAACCTTTTCACCAGCGCTGTGTGTTTTAATTTGATCATAAAAGTTTTTTTCTTACCAAACATGATACCTCCTGGCTTGGGAACACTTTTATTTTTTGAGTAAAAAGTGAATCCAGTGGGCAATTTCTAATGAACGTAAAAAAGTGGACATTTTTTTTTACCTGTGTCATTCTCTCCCATTTCACTGCTGTCTTTGGTAGCAGAAGTACCAATTTTCAATGCCTCAGAACCCAATAATTAAAAGTAATTTACTTTTACTACTCATACTACAAAGTGGACATCAAATCACACAGAGGTACATTTGGGTCCAGGTGGAAAAAAAAATTCTAGTAAGTTCCATACTCTGAAGCCTCCAGAGGTAAGTTTGTATCTCACATGACTCTTCAGACCTGTGTGACCCCATGCCTTTAGTACACAGTTCATGTACTGGGTGTTTAACAACTATTTACTGATGTAGTCAAATTGTTTTATGAAAAAAGTCTTCTGGCCCTGGCCAGTATGGCTCAGTTGGTTGAGCATCATCCTGTGCACCAAGAGATGGCTGGTTCAATTCCTAGTCAGGGCACATGCCCAGGTCACAGACTTGGTTCCCAGTAAGGAACATGTAGGAGGCAGCCAACTGATGTTTGTCTCATTGATATTTCTCTCTCTCTCTCCCTCTTCCTTCTTCTCTCTCTAAAATCAATAAAAACATGTTTTTAAAAAAGGTCTTCCTTGCAGCAGAGAACATCAGCAAACAGCCACTTTTCATTTTTTTGTAGATACGAGTTTGAGCAAAATCCAACAAAGGGCGTGCAGTGTTGAGGACAGAGAATAGGCCCAGACAAAGATGTATTTGCTGATCTGGAAAGCAAATTTGTGCTGCAGGAATTCAATTATTAATACAAAACTATGAATAGAAAGAATATTTTGGTCTAGTTCATTAGGGTGGAAGGATCAACCTATATGCATGGGCAAAGTTCATGTTAAGCATAAGAATAAATAAGGGCTCTGGAATTTTCCATGTTTAGGCCTTTCAACTACAAGCTCACACACCAACCAATATGATTTCTAGTACATCTTTTTTTTTTTAATCCTCACAGGAGGATATTTTTCTATTTATCTTCAGATAGAGTGTGTGTGAGAGAGAAAGGGAGAGAGAAAGAGAGAGAGGGAGAGAAACATCGACATGAGAAGGACACATCGACAGGTTGCCTCCCGCACGACCCTGACAAGGGCTGGGGACCAACCACAACTGAGGTACGTGCCCTTGGCTGGAATCAAACCCATGATTCATTGGTCTGAGGGCTGGTGTTCTAATCCCTGAGCCAAACCAGCCAGGGTGATTTCTAGTACATCTTGAATGCATTTCAGATCTGCTCCTGGGACTGTGCCGAGACCTGGACTGCTTCTGAGCACCCTGAGTCAATTAGATGAGGACTCCCAGATTGTTTTGCTATCAGTAGAAGTAGAGTTCTTAGGGTGGCTTGAGGAAAAGAATTTCCTGAGGCCCCCACAGGAGGATGGGGTTTCATGGAAAGCTTTATTGATGATGTGAAATTAAATGGGTTTCCCTCTAAGTTCCCATCTCCATCCATCCCACCATGGAAGAAGTCCAATCTTATTTTCAGCAGGGCCAGAATTAATGCTACTGCCTATAGTTTCTGTTCCATATTACAGTCCAGTCCAGCATCTGGCTAGCTTAGCTTGTGTTCCCAGCTGCAGTCCATCGATGGTGGGGTCTGCATGGCCACAGGCCATGAGGCTGCTTAAAGCCACATGGCTATGGAGAGAGAGCAGGTGAGCACACAGGTAAGTGTGGGTCATGGAGACAGAGAGCAAGAGAATAAGAGAGGGAACTCGTTGTCTGGGGTTTTAACCAGGAACTTCTTCAAATTAACCAACCAACTTTTCAAAATTTTACTCTTCTGATGGGATCCACCCCCTAGCCGATCCATTGTTCCCCAGGCTAGCCCGACCGGCAAGCACCTTTCCTAACTCACCTCATCTTCATTGTGCATGTGCCCATCTCCCCTTTGTTCGATCCTGTCCCCCAGTGATCTGCAGGGAATGGACTGGTGGTTCCCTGGGGAGTGTGAAGCTGTAGCTTCCTGGTGAAGCTGCCCAGATGACCACGCTTATTTTGTCTGGCCTCCCCTTTGTTTTCTTTCCTTTATTAATATGAACTAGCTAATGACAATGATAACATTTTGAGATCTTACTTCAAACTCACCGAGATTCCTAACTTTAAGCATGGCCACAGCTTCAAACCTCCTGTACCTGTCTCCCACCTACCAATCAAGCCCCAAAGATGAAGAGACTGATCCAGAGCAAAATCTATGAGTGGGATTGTTGGGCATAGAACTAAGCTCCCTGCCCATCCCAGGCTATGCTTTTCTCCCTCCTTAAGATGCCAAGACAACCCCGCTTCAGAGGTCCCAGGAGCCTTTCTGACAAAATTTCCCAAGATATAACGAAGATAAATTATGCAGGGATTTGGGACAAGTCAGGCTGTGGTGTAAATGGCTCTGGTGCATACTGGGTCCCCGGGAGACCCTGTACCATTTGGAGATGCAGACATCATCTATGGCCCATCTCAAATGGCCCTGTCCTCTGTAGGCTTTCTCCAGTTGCTCTGGCTAAACACGCTCATTGCCCTTGACTTCTCCTCTGAGACTCTTATGGACAGTAATCATACAGTCATAATAGTAATTTATAGTATAACCTGACCCCTCTGGTGAGCCCCAGAGAGGCAAGGGCTGTACTTGTTTACCATCATGTATCCAGTGTCTGGCATGAAGTGGTAGCTAAAAAGATGTTGGGTCAATAAATGAATGAATTAAGTGGCTAATTAGAAATTGGCTTAAATTAAACATGATGCCTAAATACAAATTATTTTGTTCTAGTTTAGGCAATTGTGTCACCTCATTGAAATATTGATTTGTTCTGGAATACTACTACTGACTGACTGGCTGGGAAAACAGCTGAAAATCAGGCAAACCTGACAACAAACTGGACTACACCGGGCACATTACCAACTCGAAGTCCATTTCCTTACTTGTAACATTAAAAAAATTCTTAAATATACTTAAATAGATGTTTTCCATAGTAACCTTAAAAAATGAACTCAGATACGCACTCTTCCTCCCAACTTTAGGAAGAGACGAGAGAAGAAAGAAAAGTACAGTGGGCACTAGCATTGTTTCTGTGCATTTTCCCAGAGAGGAGTTGGTCCCTTGCCCTCGTCACTCCATCAAGCCCATGAAGTACAGCTCAATGAATAACTAACAGATGATTACATTTATGAGGAAAGAGTACTCACAGCAGACAGCTACTTCCTACAGGTGACAAGCAATCTTCCGCAGGGGCTTCACCTGACGAGTCATTTTGGGACGTGATCACAAGGGTTGGAGACTGATGAAATTATCCTGTCCAACATCAAACACAAAGTGGTTGTAAATCAGCAGAGGCTGTGGCAGAAGGAGAGAAGCTCATTCTTTATGCTTTGCAGACAGTCTTCCACCTGGGGGCTGCATCAAGCACCCTAACAATCATTAAGTGACCCTATAAAGAGATTTAATTAAAAAAAACCCCACACATTAGAGTATCTATTGACTCGAATCCTTCAGCTGTCTTGAGGAAGTTGATTTGAAAGCATGTTGTATGATTTAAAAACTTGAATGTGTTGAGTCTAACTCAGCACAGCAACATGTATAAATAAAGAGACGCCTGTCTGTTATAACTCTCCATTTGACCTTGCCAGATCACTTAGGGAAAGGCAAACCAAAATAAAAAAGCAGGCCAGCTAGAGTTTAACCTGGTCAAAGGGGTTCCTCAGAATCAGAAATTGATCTTGCAAATGCATTCTATAAAAAGAGAAGGAATAAAATCTGGATGATTTATTCGTGGTATCTGCTGAACAGCCCTTGATTTACACGTGATCTAAAGAAATGTGGAGAAACCATTCTGAAGTTGCCCTGTGGATGGAATCATATTTTAAGAGTAAAAAATTGGCAGGTTTCATTGAATAGGGAAGGAGCTTTCTAAGGATCGCATTTCTCCATCACTGCGAAAGGGATTTATATGCATTGTTCCCTTTAGTGGTGTTGGAAGTTCCAGTGTAAATCCTTTAGGTTTCACGGTAGGAACCAGCTACTCACATGTTCCCAATGCTCGATGATTGGCACAAAATTGTGGTTTTAGAAAAAGGAATGGAAAAACTATTTTTAAATGGTTATGCTAGAAAGGTAAGCGGAGCTTACCCGGGGTCATGTGCAGCCTTATACAATCCCCACTCCTTCCTGCTTTACTTGCAGAACCTGCTATGCAAGGGCATTTGAGCAGCTCTGCGTGAAAGGCCTGTGCATATTTAAATAGGCTGTTTGAATAGGAATTGTGACTGATGTAAAAATACCCCCTGCATTTTATTTAGTTCTTAGTTCTCCATTTGTAATTGAAATGAAGCTTCTAAAATGCCTCATTTTCCTTACATTTTATGAAATCATAGATGTTTGCTCTCCTAACCATGTTCTTCAGGTAATTTCGCGTAGATGATTGAGGGGGCTATTAGTTTAGTTTTGTATTTTATTTCATAATTTAGAACTTCTCACAAAATAGGCAATAGGCAGGGAAAAAAGAAAACACCTCTGATGAACTGTGTTTGAAAAGCAAAGGAGAGCGAAGGCAGCAATGAGCTCCTGAGGCTCGGGGAGCGCGCTCTGGGCACTTTATTGATGGCTATTTTTGTGCGCGCTCTGCGGTGCGCTCCCCGTAGTTGCACTTTAATTATCCTGCACTTTGTTCGGGGAAGGTATGTATTGGCTCCCTGCCAATGTGGGCCAGGACTCTTCTTGTCACTAGTGTCTAACAGCATGTACAGAACAATATCCCAATTAGATCTTTAAGTGTTAGAAACATGATACACCAGTGCGTTTTCCTCGGAGGCTGATCAGTGGGAAGTTTAACACACACAGAACAGCAGCTTCATCCTAACCCTTCTCACCGCAGCCCGAGACGGCGGCCCAAGAAGCTGCAAATAGAACCAGGTCTGTCAGTAGCTCTTCGGCTCATAATTTTGTTTACCTTAAAAACAATTCATGGGTCAGAATGACCAAACCATCCTTTTCAAAGTACATTCCTTTTGTTATGGTCACTTCCTAAGACACAACTTCATTTCTGTGGCGACAAAGGGAACTTTTAGGGCCTCTCCGTGCATAATGTTTTTCTGGATAAATCAGCATGCGGGATGCATTAGGCAACCACGGAACCTACATGGCTAAGTTACTTCTGCACACGAATACAGGGAAGTGTCTGTCTCTTTCCCTTTCTCCCTCCCTCACCTATGTCAGAGACAAAAGGAAAAACAAGTGGCAAGAGAAGCAAGCTCCTTTCTTTCTTCTGCCCTGTTGAGAAAATAATTGTGTAAAATGTCTGGACTAAGTTAAAACAGCCAAAGACAGCCTTTAATTTACACCCTGCGATGGGTTAAGAGTCCAGTCAGTCTTCTCCTCTGTTTCTATCAGTCACTCTCTTTATAACAATTGAACTAAGTTATTTTAAATGGTAAAGTAGTTAAATTCTTCCCATTGGCCCTACAATCAAACACCACATGGATTATCCGCTCCATGGACTATTAACTCAGGTTTAAGAACGAGCTTATAAAGGCTCCAGATACACCTCTGCTGAGGACAAGGCTTAGAGAATAGGCGGGGACCAGGGGTCACAACCAAAGGACAATCACAGACTCAGTGCTAGGCTCACTGGAGAAGAAGGGAAAAGCAGGTTCAGATTTTCACACACCCATGTGTGGTCTCCTTCTTTCTCTGTCTTACACGCCCACACACACACAGTTGGACTTTATTGCGTGAAATTAGCACAACGGATGCCTTAAGTGTGATTATTTGGTATAATATTTCACTTATCAAAAAAGAGTAAAGTATTTCTGCTTTCTATTGTTTATCACTCATAATTATGCACTCCTTTAAAAAAAATACCCCACTGATGCCAAAAAATTGGGCACATTCCTTCTTTTAAGGTATTGGCTAACATTTGAAGAACAATGACTGTCAAGAGTCTATAAGTGAATTACCGTGGTATGCTGAAGGAAAACATGGGATAATTATCGGGCAAAGGACTTAAATGAAATTTCAAGTTACCAATATCAGGGTAAAACTTGATTAACAATGCCAATTAGAGAAATCTGAGGTGAACATGTGATATAAAACTGCTGTCTTCATGAATCTTCTTTTTCATGGTCTTTACTCCAAAACTGATGGGCAGTGACAGGTGTCTTTGATACCTTTCCCCAGTTTAAGTTCTACCTGGATCCCCACTAGAAGAGACTGTTGGAACAGAATGAGTCATCTAATGTCATACCATATTCTAAGAACCAAAACAAGCCCAATGTTTATTAAAGGCACAGAATCGATAAATGTGGAAGTTTTTCATGGACCCTTGAACCAGATACATTCATAGTGGAGGTGGAAAAACATTTACTGCTGGCCCTCAGTTGATTTTGGGGCCTCCTCAGATTTAAGGATTAGAAAGCTGATCTAATAAAATGTTTTCATTAGGAGAATAAACAAAATAATGAATACTTCAGATTAACCTCAATTCAATTCAATGACCATGTCATCCATTTTACTATAGATGTCTTTCATTGATATGGTAGGTTTCAGATATATCACAAAACCTTTATTTTTCTCCAGCATCCTTTTTTAGATCGGTTAACTGCCATGAGGAAAGTCAAGTGACTCACCCCAAGTTGCATGGCTGACGACAGGGAGACCAGAACTGGAACCTGCAGATCAACTCCTCCATAAACTTCTCTGTTATGGCACAACCTTCACGGCATTAACACATGATAAAGTCCTGCTTCGAGAAGATGTCCAGCTTGTCCAAGTGGAACCACTGTAGTTACAAAGACAATAATCGGCGGTGACATCACCAAGATGGTGACATAGGTTGTTCCTGACTTCATTCCCCAGCATAAGAAAAACAACTAACAAATTATTCAAGAACAAGACACCATTGAGAGAATCCTAGAACTCAGGGGTTAAGCTGAAGCACCCCTCTGCACCACAGAGACCAAGGCAGACGCAGTGGAAGGGTAAGAGAAGTGGCTACACACTGACCCCGTTGCCCCTCCTCCAGGCCACTGTGGCACCATGCAGAGGGGTCTCCCCAGAGCCCGTGGCTCCCCCAGTGGGAAAAGAGAACCAGGGGTAAAACAAGCCCCGAACCCTGCATTGTGGGTTGCTTTATGGGAGTCATTACTCTGATCTTGCTCTGGGAACACTGCAGGGGAATCTGCAGGGCTCAACCACTGGGAATCTGACTGTGATGAAAAATGAGGGGTCTTGCAACAACCAGCACATAGATCTTGGCAGATCAAGTTCATACCTGTGGCGCCTAATGAGAAATACCAACTAGCAGTTTTGCTCATCTGCAGAACCAGGTCGATGGCACACTCTGACCATGGAACTTGGTAGGGTAAAGATCTGCTTGATTCAAATCCTTAAATAAGGAGTTTTGCCTACCCTAGAGCCTGGTTTGCACATGCCCAGCTAAGGAGCTGATTTGCAACCCCACCCAGTGTAGAGAATGTCTCCAGGACACATCTGATCAGAAGTACTGGCAGGAACACCTGGAAACTATGTAGCCCAGCAATGTTCAAGCCGAGAGGCAGGCAGGCAGGCAGAACTGATCACCCTTAGAGCAAAACCAGTTCCAGGTGTGGAGGGTTCCCGTTCTACACACAAGTAGGGTGATTGATTCATAGACAAGGTTGAGGGTAGCTCCTGATCCCTCTCAAATGGTGAACCTGTTGGAGAAAGTGGGTGCCTGCAGCAGCCCCTCCCTTTCTCGCCCAGGCAAGGGAGCTGAGACAGAATTCCACCCACCTGCTCTGGGCCCCATCTGACCAGGAGGACAGCTGAGAGCAGAGGAAGCTGTTTGGCTCAGCGGTCCTGGAGACAACAAAGGGCCATACTCGCTAGTGTTTTAAGTAACTGGAAACACACTTTGCAAGTTTTTCTCAGCCTAGACAACTTCATGGGGGAAAGACAGTGCAAAAATAAATATATAAAAAAAAGAAACCCGAAATGCTCTATTTTATTGAATTCTTGCAATCAAATGTAAATTCTAGTTGTGGTGACAACCTCACGATGATTCTTCTCATACTTAGCCTGGCAGTTAGCATGTATTTCTTCATGTACCTGGTCTTGTTCCAGATTACAGAGTCCTGATGACAAATTCAATAAGATAGGGTTTGTAAAAAAGACAGACAACACACTCAGGGGGTGCTTGACACCTACTCAACAGCTATTAGACACCCCTTCTGCTTCTCTGTTAAAAGAAAATTCTGGGGCAAAATTCTAGTTTGCAACAGAATCTGCTTTTCCATTCATTGTTCTATTACTTGAGTGGAGCAGACAGACATTACCTACCTGAGTGGAGCAGTTATTTAAAAATTAAAATATTTACATTAAAAAACACACACATTTCAACAAAAAGTTACAGCTACATGGGAGGAGAAAAAAAATAGATATTTTCTGTGTCTCATGATCTTTAAGTTATGTCTGTCTTCATGGATTTTGATAGCTTACATTTTGCCAGGTTTTCATTTTATCTTAGCTAACATCCCAAACAGAAAACAGTGAGTAGGTAAAAAAATCATCTGTGAACCATAATAAATGGATTTCTGCCATGACAGGTCATGATACAGAAAAAAAAAATCTGTGATGACCCTCTTTCCTCTGCCCTCATTTATCTCTTCCTGGTGTCCACTGATAGATTCTTGCTCTATGATTTATTGCAGAAAAACACCACCTAGAAATGGGCTTTTGATAAAATTGTTCAAGGATTCCTGGACAATAAATCCTAATCTTAACATGCAATGCTGCAGAATGCTTTACTTTTCTTATGCTATAAATAAAATATGCCAAATGTGATAATAAATCCATACATTTAAACACTATGTAGTTTAGGAAATAAAGTCATAGTATGTATGCCTGATATTAATAGCAACTCTAAGCCTGAGGATATTGATGGCAGCTTTTGTGCATTTGCCATCCAGATTTTTAGCACTTTACAGTACTTATGAAATTTCATGTCTTTTATCTGCCTGGGAAGGAATACTCTGCAAAGAGCATATGTGGGTTAAGCGTAATCAGTTTCTGGTGGCTTGGATCAAAAGACATGTTTCCTGAACACAGACAACTTGCTCTGGGAGACAGCTGAAATTTTGAGTTCATGCAGAGACCTTTCTTCATAATTAATCATCTACTGGAAGAAGCGATGAGAGGCTCAGTCACCTTACTGTGACCCCACTAGCGGCACAGGGTGCTAAGCATACAGAGCCCTAGAATTTAGGCTTCTTCTCATAAGCTCAAGGAGAGGTATCTGACCTGCACACGTGGTAGAAGGTTGAGGGAGACAAGCCCACTGATCTGCTTTGAGTTTATTTGCTCATCACTCTATGGAAACCTAAAATGAAGACTGATATTAATTACTGAGTGCTTCTGAAGCTTATAAACTATTGTAAGCAGCCATCTATTAAAAAAGAGGGAGGCCAGATCTCAGTGTGGCTCAGGGTTTCTCGCACTTGGCACTATTGACACTTTGGCCAGGTCATTCTTTGTTGTGGGGGGCTGTCCTGTGCATCGTAGGATGTTTAGCAGCATCCCTGTCTCTACCCCCTGGATGCCAGCATCCTCCTCCCCACCCCCCTGGTTGTGATAAACAAAAATGTCTGCAGACATTGCCAAGTGTCTCCTGCAGGGCAACATCACCACTGGCTGAAAACTACTGATCAAGCCTAAAAGAAATATGTCAATAAACCATGACATTAAAGAGGACAAAAGTGGTACTTTTAATTTCAGTGAAAGGAGTTGAGTCAAAAGTAAGAGATGCTGAGCTTGGGGATGTGAGTTGGCTTTTATCTTAGAGAGGGTTGAAGATATTTGTGGAGTCATCTCCCTATGCCATGCACAGAGAAAAGGGAAAGACCCATAAAATGCTAATAGTTTGGCCAGTTGCTAAGAAATCATGTGTTAAATACCACATTTGTGTATTCATTTACATTGAACTTGACAGAATTAGGATAGAGATATAAAAATAGTGTGTACTTGAAAAGGGTAACCTCACTAAAAATAAATACATGGAAATAAGAATAATAATAAAAAAAAAACCTAAGGGAAGTTTTTTTCTCCAACAAATTGGAAGTGGAGAAATCCATTACATCATGTGTAGCTTGCTTTGTGTCCTCAGATATTTATTGAAGGTCAAAGACAGAGATGCCTAATGGGTTATGATTATGTGAAATGAAGTGAAAAACAATGTTTTATAACAGCAAACACTTTTTATAGTGACAGTGTATTACGTTCACTGAAATGTCCTGCAGCTGCCTTTCCTCTGATATCTATGGCTCAGCGCAGGAAAATAATATGTTATTCAAGAAATACATAGAAATAGGGGGTGTGACTTATTCAGAACCAAGGCTCTTGTCTCAAGACCCAGGAAAATGTCCCACTATGCTTCGTCCAACTTGAATAACTATTTACTGCAAAAAATGTTATATTGCTTTCTTCACATCATTTTTTACTATCTCAGTTTTGAAAAAATGTTATATTTTAATGATAAAGAATTTTCAATGCCAAAAAACATTCAAGGTCTTCCAAATGATGAGTTATGCCTTTCAAATTCCTAGTCACTAAAATAAAAAAAATAAAAAGGTGTTATTAATTCAAAAGCACTTTTTAAATGGACTTGCATTTTATTAACCACAATAGCATCTACGTAAACATTAAAAGTAAATGGCACATACGCAGGAATATTATTTATGTAGGACACAGGTTGTTGGCTGTAGTCCCTGTGCAACAGTTCTCCGACTCCTAACCTCCAGGCTGGAAACACGGAAGTGCTTCTTGTATTAACATACTTAACATTTATACGGGAAAACGTGTGCTATTATAGATGTTCTCAGGCTCTGCCCACATGCCCTCGGGTCCCGGTACCACTTAGAGCGCACCAGGTCCCACAGCCAACATCTTGTCTCTGTGTCTGAGGACTGCCCTCACTTCCTGTCAAGTAGCAAACCAGAGGTTTCTGAAATTTTATGTCCTCTTAGGATTGCCCAGTGTGGAAGTACGAATCCCTGGCTCCCTGACCCCAGATAAGAATGACTCTGAGATGGGGTCTCACTGCCTCCAGACTCCTCTGTAGGACTGAGTCAAAGTTACCCTCTCTGGGATCATATTTGATCTTGCACCCTTGTTTGGCTTCCTTCCATTCCACACTCTCCTGCTGGTTTGGTTTTTTTCCCCCTGGAGACAGTGCTAATAAATTACTCTCACATGAATCATCATCTTGGATCTGCTTCTGTGGAACTCACCTTAAGGTAGATGCCACATAGACAATAATATTCTGATTCATTTATTTATTCCTTTATTTATTCAAACAGTATTTATTGTGTGCCTCTTAAGTGCTAAGAATATTGGGATGAGAAAACAGGAAGAACCCCTGCCCTTGTGAAGCATGCAGTCTAATGGGAAATACATGTTCACTGCTCTACCTCAGGACTTAACACAGGGCCCAGCACGATGTACACGCCCCGTAAGCGTAGAAGTTTCATGCATGCAGACATGTACCATAAAACCTAAACCTACGTTGCCTTATGGGACCTGTTGTATCTGGCTCCTGGCTTTCTGACCTTACCTCTTAGCACCCTTCCCTTCCCTTCCTTTGCCCAGCCATGCTGGCTTCTCTCTGTGTCCTCGGTTATACCAAGCTCCACCCTCTCCACAGGCCCCATGGTCTTTTCTCCTTGGATGAAAATCTCTCCTTCCCAATCTTTACTTGGCTGGCACCTTATAGTTTAGTATTCAGCTCAGATGTCACCTCTTCCCTGAGGCCTCTCTGACCTCATAGGCCTGTTTTATTTTCTTGGTAACACTAAGCACTATCTGATATTTTCTTATTCATTGTCTGTGTTTCCTAAAACAATGTTGGCCCCATGCAGATAGCACCTCGTAAGCTATGTTTGTCAATTTAACCCTAGTTTCTAGAACACACCTGGATCACAGTAGACATTCAAATATTGATGAATTGCTGAAGAAAACAAGTACATATATTAATAAGATGCAAGGTGCTACTAAGGAAATAGAGAATTGCAAGGGGAGCTCTAGAACACACAGTTAGTGAAGAATCCACTGAGGAAGGAACATTTAGGCCAAGACAAATGCTATTACAAATGGGATATACATCGGCCCCAAGGGAAAACCAAGTTTTTATCTTGGAAGGGCTGAGAAGAAGCTGTGTGATTGGAGCTTAGTAGGCAGGCGAGAGGAGAGAATGAAGTAACAGGAAGCAGGTCATATATGCTTGTGGGCTAAATCTGGCCTGCCACATGTTTTGGTAAATACAATTTGATTGAAGCAGACATGCTCATTTGTTTATATATCGCCTATAATTGTTTTCTCTCTACGACAACAGAGTTGAGGAGTTGAGTATTTGCAACAGAGACTGTCATTTCACCCTCCTAACGTAAACTATTTACTATCTGATTTTTACAGAAAGTTTACCAATCCCCTAAAGCCTTGAGGCTGCGGGAAGGGGCTTAGGTTTTGTTTTAATGCAATGGTGTGGCAGTTTTCAAACATGTCTGCAAATTCTTTGACATTTCTTCCTTCTAGAGGTGGAGTCCATTGTCCTTCCCCTTGAATCAAGCTCTGTGACTCCTTAAACAATAGAATGTAGGAGAAGTGACATTGCAAGTTTCTGGGCTCAGGCTTTATGAAACCGACTTCTACTCTGTGTCTCTTGACACCTAGACGCCATGTTGTAAGGAAGAGCAAGCAGCCTGTAAGGAAGTCTGCAAGGGGAGGCCCACATGGGTGCCAATGGCCTCCACAAACACGCCAGCCCAATTTTATTCATTCAATAAATAATTGAGTGCCCACTGTGTGCAGGAGTCTATAGCATAAATGTTTATTGCTTGGTAGTTTGAGATTTGAACAGGATATTCAGTTAGAGTGAAGGCAAATTCCAGCACTTCTGTCAATACAGAGGGACATGTATCTAAATAATTATTTGTGCAAAATGATTTTTCCATTCTTGAATTTTAATTTTGAAATTCAGTAACCCCACTTTTATGCCATTTTCTAAAATTTCAAAGAACAGTTCAGTGATAATTGTAGAATTCTCATATTAGTAGGTAAAGCTAGCCCTTCATAAATGTCAAATTATCATCCTATTTGATTTAAGCATTTTCCTTTAACCACATACATTCAGTACCAGTTTTTTAAGATAAAGATACAATCATTACAAACAGAATTAGATGTTAATATTAGAAAAATAAGTACCTGAACAGGAGGGAAAAGATTAAAAAAACCTGAAGAATGTAACTTTTCACATATTCTCCTTTTTGGAAACCTGGCCTGGTGCTCTGAAGACTGATAGAGAAAAAAGCTGACAGAAAAAAATTTCTTTAGCGTTATGCAAATATTCACTTTATGAAGAAAGCTATTTTGTCTGCCTGCATATGAAGAATAAAAATTACTGGGCTTTAAAAAATATTTTCATTTTACAGGCCACAATAATAGGGCAAGTTGAAAAAAAAATTGTTTTCTGCCAACTTTACGGTTCAAACTCTGAGTAAGACTGAGATAATTTGTGGTGCAGAAAATGATCTGCCTCTGGAATCTCACATTGAACCTGCAACATGACTGAGCTAGTTTTTATAAAGAAGCTGGAAATCTGGCGCCACGCAAATGAAGAAAATGAGTTTAATCACTTAACAAGCTTGCTGCCTTGGATCCTGGTGGCTGGAACGGAATGAAACGGTGTAAGGAAAGAGCAGAAGGTAGACCACTGACTTTCTATGGACCACCGGTGGCTGGACATGTCAAACAAGCTGAAACAAGCAAGTTTCCGAGGACAGGGAGGCAAGTGAAATACGGGATTATGGGATTCTGAGCACAAGAGGGAATTTCTGTGTTACCTACATGACAGTAGTTGACAAAGTGGCAACAGAGGGAATACGACCCTGGTTTGTCAGGGGGCATGCCAACAGAGTGTCATGGAATCAACACTTCAGCCCAATGCAGACTTTGTTTTCAGGACTCAATCATTGTTACCTTTACCGCCAAATGGCTGTCCTGGGTCAGGGAGGGAATGGAGTGTGGAGACCAAAATATGGAAACAGAGCAAGGGAGAGAGACGGAGCTACAGGCCCAAGCAAGCATTGCCAGGAAAAGCTTCAACAAAGAAGATAACCATACAATGGTGGGCATTTTACATAGGCAGTGGACGTAACAAGACTCTGGAAATTGATGAAAAACTTTTCTTAAAGAGAAGATTGGACAGATTCATGAAGAAGGCACCCTAGGGCACTGGTTTCAGAACCTGACTCTGAGCGGCAACCTTATTGTTTAGCGCCTAGGTTGAACAATGGTTTTATAATATTCGACTTATTATTAAGCATATAGATTGTATTTATTCTTTTGTATGTATTAAATCCATATTTAATATATACAACATATATTAAATATTGCATAACACAGAACTGGGTTTGAATTCTAGCTCAATTACTGTGTTACTTTGAGTAAATTACTTAAATTTTTGGTACCTCAGCATCTATAAAATGTATGAAAGTATAAATCTGTGAAACAACCTCATTTGGGTTGTTTAAGGGTTAAATGAGATGGTCCATGGGAAGTACGTGGCACGTAGTTGTGTTATTTTTAAAACTGAGGATAGGGTTCAGAGACCAGAACATAACGTCCCAGCACAGAGACTGTAATGTTACAAGGATAGCATTGGACCCACAGAAGAGGATCAGCATGACTTGGAAGAGTCACAGCTGAGCTAGAACCAAGGCTATTCACTCATACTGTTCAGGGGTTTCTATCAAATTCTTAGCACTGATACAGGAAATTCCACCAAAGAGATTTTGTAGCTTGTTGAATAAAATTACAGGTTTGTTAACAGTATAGAAAATGAATATGATCCTTATTCCATACTGTGGGTTCAGTCATTCTCAACATTTCTGAGAGAATATCCCTTTACAAATGTATTCACCTTTATTGAAGGGATAAAGGTCAGGATGTTAGAGGTCACTTCCCAGAGGTTGCTGCAGCTTAAAACATCCCTGACCTTTAAAATCCAGCAGCAGAGCAAAGATGGGAAAGGAGCCTGGCAATCAAGGTGGGTATCTCCACCCCCACCCCCAGCAGCAGGCCACAGCAGCATCCCTTTAAAATGCAGATACCTCTGGATGGAGTCATGCATTCAACATTATCAGATATCATCTTGGGTTAAAACCTTATCAAGACTTAGTTGGCAGGCAGCTGAAAGCCCAAATGGGATAAATACTGGGGCAGTGAAGCAAAAGGAGAAGGAACAGAAACCTCCTAAGAAAGGGGAAGGAAGAGTAGGTGATGAAATATAAAAGGTGAGCATATGGACTTCTCCAATTGCTGAGGACAAACCTCTGAGTCATTGTCCCATCTTCCAGTAACAGGTATTCTAGGTCATGGCCTTTTTCCACTGGCTGTGAGATCATTATCCAAATAACCTTATTCCAAATCAAATAACCCATAGTTCTAACTCAAGAGTCCTTTACAATTACTCAACCAATATTTAAAAGGATTCAAACTCCAGCATGCTAGAGTAACCTGTAAAATTAGTGTAGACTCAAATTAAAAAATATTTTTTCACTGATGAGACATGCATATTAGGTGATTAAAAAATGCAAGCATTTAATGATTGCAGTATAAACTAATGAATTACAAAGACTCACCCAGAAGTCCACACTTATACTGAAAGTAAGGAAAGAACCATAGTTAAGAATTATAACTATCTGTTCCTAGGGACCAATAAATGCACGAAGTAGAAATGAGGTGAAAAATCATGGCTGAGTCTCACACACGCATCAGGAGAGAAAAATAACATAAGACTGTATGGGTTGCACCTACCCAGTGTCACAAGAACCACAAGTTTTCTCCTGAGGCAATACCTCTAAGTCAAAATCAAATCTCACACATGGATTCTAGGACATCTTGTTTCTTTACATCTACCAGGAGGATGAGCGCATGCTCCAGTACAGGAGTTTCTAAGTGTGGCTGCTCATCAGAATCTACTCAGGGCACTGTCTCAATTCAAGACTCAGAGGATCTCAGATCAGACTCTCAGGATGGACTCCAGAACCTGCAGGTTTGGGAGTCTAGCTTCTGGTTTAGTGTCTTGGTGTAATGGCTGTTGATTTGATTTTGAAACATTAATTATGAGATATACAAAGGATGAGATAGGAAACACCACACATCTGCCACCCCTTACACCATTTTACCTTGAAATAAATACTTCCACAAAAAGAGTGTATGCAAATGCCCTTTTAAGAAAAAACAACAACGTTTTGAAGTTAAATAGCTGCTGAAAAACAGAATCTTCCCATCAGTCTCACAACCTGCGTTGACATCTTGATTTTAGCCTCTTTGTCAACTGAACAATTCATGACATCACAAGAAACAAAATGCTGGTGGCATTATACCTACATCTCCCAGGGCGCTAAAGACAAATGGTGCATATTTACCAAGTATAGCTCTCAATGTTTTAAACTTTATATGCTAAAATAACTACAGTTCACAGGAAGTTGCAAAAACAGTGCACAGGTCCCATGTACCCTTCACCCAGTTTCCCCCGAAGGTAACATCTTTTCAGAACTGTGGTAGAGTATCAAAACCAGAAAATGGACATTGGTACAAACAGTAGACATTATTAAAATTTCACCAGTTTCACATGCACTTATTTGAGTGTGTATGCATGTGTGTGCAATTATATGCAATTTCAACATGTGTGTATATTCATGTAACCACCCACCACAATCAATGTATATACATAACTCTTCCATCACCACAAAGGTGCTTCTTCTTCTACTGTTTTATAGTCACACCCAACCCTCTCCTTCTTTACCCTAACCTCTGGCAACCACTAATCTGTTCTACATTTCTTTAATTTTATCATTTTGAGAATGTATATAAATGGAATAAAGCATTATATAGCTTTTTGAGATTGTTTTTTCCACTCAGTATAATTTCCTTGAGATCCATCCGAGTAGTTTCAAGTATCAATAGTTTGTTTCTTTTCACTGCTTAGTAGTGTTTCATCATACAAGTGTATCATAGAGTGTTTAATCAGTTGGTTATTTCTAATTTTTGGCAATTTTAAATAAAGCTGCTACAAACATTCAGCTACAAATTTCTGTGTGAACGTAAGTGTATATTTTCTGGGGCAAATGTTCAGGCATACAACTGTTTGGTCATATCCTAAGTATGTGTTTAGATTTTTAAGAAACTGCCGAATTGTTTTCCAGAGTACCTGTTCACCTTCCCACCAACATATGAATGACTGAGTTTCTTTACATCTTCACCAACATTTGGTATTGTCACTATTTTTTATTTTAGCTGTTTTAATAGGCATGAGGTGTTATCATATCGGGTCTTAATTTGTGTTTACTAATGGTGAGGATGTTGAATGTATTTTCATGTGCTTATCTGCCATTTGTATATCTTCTTTTGTGAAATATCCATTTATGTCTTTGGCTCATTTTCTAATTAGACTTATTTTTTTACTATTGAGGTTTGAGAATTCTTTATATATTCTAGATATAAGTACTTTGTAAATATTTTCCCCAGTCTGTAGCTCGTTTTTTTCCCCAGAGCTTTTTGCAAAATAAAAGGTTATATTAAAAGAGAGAAAGAACATAATTTTACAAACATGTAAATAAATTTCATGGGTAATTAAGATTTGATTGTAAATAAACAAAATAAAAATATCTATAATTCAGTTAGAAAGTTCTCTAAAATTCAGTTCTGCTCATGAATTGATGGAACTTATTAATTAAAAGTAGAAACTCATATAGCTTTATTTTAAAAGAAGTACTATATTCTTAATATTAATTATTATATGAGAAATAAACATATACATATGTTAATGGGTGATACTGAAATAGAAAATAATAGAAGTTCTCACTTTATAGATGTTAGTTTCTGATGGGGGCGAAATATTTGCCTACCAAAATTCTTATCTTTAAGGCTTCCAATGCCCATGTCTCTTGCAATCCACATCTTATATGAAGAGTTCTTCAAGTTCAATGCTTTCTTCCTTTATATTCCCAGACTTTGACAACTCATTGCTTTATCTTTTTAAAAACACTTACTGTTTTTTTTCCTTTGTATTTTAGTTGGTTGTTGACTATATTCCTTCTCTCCTTAACCACTCAAATGAGTCCCCTGAATTATCTTCATCTCCTTCCCCAGGTCCTAGCTCAGGGCTTGCCACATGCAAAGAACTCAATAAACATTGTAATTATCCTCATTCTTTGGCCAGTATTAAAATCAACTCAAGTTCTCTGAGCAAAATCAATTGAGCCAGGGGCATACCAACTAAATAGTTGCATGTAGCTGAGAAATGCTTATAAATGGATCCAGTGAGAGCAGTTTGCTATCTTTAGGTTCTGTATTTGCCTTACTCTACCTTTCCACTGATGCATGGCTTTGTTTCACTAGGTGACAGAAGGATTTTGGTGGGGCTTCTGGCAGAAGAAAAGCCAACCATGCCTACTGTTCCTACCACACAGGGAAGAAGGACAACTTGCCACTAATGTGGAAGGACTATGGAAATGTAGCCTCTTCTTCCTTGGCTTAATCCTCCCTCTCCTTTCCAATGGCAAGTTTCAGTTGTGGCCTTTCTATGTCACCTGGGACCACACTCATGGCCTAGCCAAGCCCACAATGGTCTCACCCTTGCCAGTGCTGCAGGCAGTCTTGATGCCCTTGTCCTCTTCTCTCACCCTGCACCTTTAAGCCTCCTTGGTCTCATCAGCTAATACAGGCCACTAGCTCCCACTGGTTTAGGAATCACGCTGGAACCCTTTATGTCACTTGCCCTCTCCATCCAATCTCTGAGCCCTATTCTTGACCTGAACCAGCACTCACCTGGGCCTTACCCAACTCCCATATTCTGGTCTTGGAACCCTTATCCTAATCATATATCTGGGCCTGAAATTTGGAGTATGGCTAGTTCTCTCCAGCATTCTAAACTGAAGTTTCTCAGGGCATACTTGGCTTACTTCTCTGTCTCAGCATCTTTCCAGACTCAGGTGGGAATTTTCATTATATCTCAAGTCCTAGGGATCTTTATAGTAAGCATGAGTTTGGCTTGTTCTGCCTAGACCAACTCATCTCTTCTTTCCTCAGACCATATGAGAGTCCAGGCCAGGGTGGAAGAATTCAGGAACATTCTTTGACCTCTCTACAACGTAACATCAACTTCACTCCCTTTCAACAACTCACTCATGAAATCATTATCTATCAAGCTTCCCCTATGTTGCCGTCACTTCACCAATTTCAGCTTATTCCAAAATATTTAGTCCTGAGTTCTGTGTCTTAGAGAGGCTATACAATTGCCCAAGTTATAAGAGAGTGATATCAGCTGGAAAGGTGGAATCAAGACTTCTGAAAATCCTTTTCAGGATAAAAACAATGAGAATGCTTGCAAAACTTGTCAAAATAAACTTTTTCAGAAATTGAAATTAACCAAGGGCTTAATTTCAGGCTGAGGAACATATGTTCAAGAAAATAATAGTGAAATCTCGGTAAGAACAGGGAGCTTTGTGGCATTTTAACTTGTGCTATTCTCATTGACCCTCCTCAGCTGTGTGGTAGCCTTGAAAACCAACAGCCTGCAATTACGTGTAAACCAGCAGCCTAGATGCCACAGGAGGGGGCAGACTGGGGCTGAAGTTCCTCAAAACCCCATTCATATTGAATTGTCATTATTTGACCTGTCTGGCAGTTCCACTACCAGGGCTTTAAAAAAATTTTTTTATTTGTATTGTTAAGAGAGAGAGAGAGACAGAGAGAGAGAGAGAGAGAGAGAGAGAGAGAGAGAGAGAGAGAGAGAGAGAGAGAGAGAGAAAAGGGTGGGGAGGGGGGAGAGATACATTGATTTGTTGTTCCACTTATTTATGCAGGCATTGATTTCTTTCTGTATGTGCCCCAACCAGGGATCAAACCCACAACCTTGGTGTATTGGGGCAATGCTCTAACCAACTGAGCTTCCCTCCATTTTCTCACTGCTTCCATTCCAGTCATTTATCCAGGCAGTTGCCTTCCTCCTTCACAACCCCATTAGAACTGTTGTGAGTCCTGGCCAGGTAGCTTAGTTGGTGAGAGCATCGTCCCAATGTGTCAAGGTTGCAGGTTCAGTCAAATTCTGATTTAATTGGTCTGGGGAGAAATCTAGGGTAGCTATACCTATTATAAACCCCTCAGCTGGTTCTAATGTACAACTGATTTTCCCAAAATTCTATCCTCAGTTCTCTTTTCCTCTTTTTATTTTCCCTAATATCATATGCATTTCTTTGTTTTTTTTTAAAACTTCCATGGTTTCAACTTGGCCTGCAAACTCTTGATATCCCTGGACTTCATATTTACTTCTGAGTTTCCAATCTCCCATTAGCACATTCTGCTAATCTCTGTCAGCACATTCTGCATTGACATAAAAAAATGAGTATTTCCTGAACAAACTCATGAGCTTGCCTTCCAAATATGCTGCTTCTCTTTCTTTCTTTCTTTCTTTCTTTCTTTCTTTCTTTCTTTCTTTCTTTCTTTCTTTCTTTCTTTCTTTCTTTCTTTCTTTCTTTCTTTCTTTCTTTCTTTCTTTTTTTCTTTCTTTCTTTCTCTCTCTAAGGAGCATCATCACCCACTTATAAACTAACCTGGAAGCCTCTGAGCACACCTGGATTACTTGTCCATGTCATGCTAACAATTGCATACCTAAACATCATGACTTTAAACTCAAGATCATTTCAGTTCAAATCACAGCTCTGCCTCCTATTAGCTTTGTTACTTGTATCATTAACGTCACGTTGCTAAGATTCTGCAGAATGGGCACAATTAAACTATCACACTGTGTTGCTCTGAAGAGTCAATAAAATGGGGCATTAAAACAAAGACCACTTGGAGTAATTGACAGTTGTGGTTATTGCTGTAAGCTTTGTTCTTTTGCTCCCGCCATAACTGAGTCTAAGCCATTACCCTTTCTCCTTAGGCAACAGTGATGTCTTTTCTTGCTCAGTCTCAGAGGTACCTTTTGAAAACACAGATCTGATCACATCACACACCATTTAGGAGACTTCGATGGCCCCGCCATACTCTTGAAACATGGGAACGGCGTACAAAGAGCCTCTGACAGCACAGTGGGTGGGTTGAAAGGCTTTTGACAAACTTCAACAGTACCCATCATTCTTTGATAAGGAAAATGGGTGTTTTCTCCACCTTTATGTGAAATGTTTGGTGCATGGTACTTCAAGTTCTCCACGCATCTTCCATGCAGGTTGCTGCCACAATCCCTTTTATATAGAAATTCTGGGGCTACTACTGTCAACTGAGAAGGTTTTCCTGTCATCCCATTCCCCCTGCCTTCTAACTCAGTACCCCTCCATCATCACAGAATTTCAGAAGCAGCTCTATAGGAAAAATCATTGAGGCCAAAAGAGGTCAAAACTTGTCTAGCACAGCTGACCACACTCCAGAAAGGATGGAAGCATGGTAGCTCTGGTAGATTTTTTTTCTTCTTACGATTCCTACACGTCTCTAATAACAGCTGCCTCCATGGTTGGTGTGACAGGCAGAAGCAGGGCAAATGTCAGACTACCAGTGATAGTGACAATTCAGTGGGTCCTCCATTCACTAAGTACTTAAAATTCTTTTGCATAATTACCCACATCTCTCTTTAAAAATATGTACATATTAGTTTTAGCACAACTAATGATAGCTTTTCTGACACAGGATGTCTTTAGTTTTTCTCAATAAATTGCTATTTTTTATTTTTTTATTATGGGTTTTGGAATGAAGATTGATTTTTGAACCGTGTTGGGGGAATAATAGCTGACTTTTGTGCTACTGTGCCATTGCTCAGTTCACATTTCAATAATTAAATATAAACACGCTCCCTCAGAGAACAGAGTCACTTAAAATATGGCAGTGCTTCATTAATAATCGATTTACAGAATCTCTCACTGTGGCAGCGACAGCCTCTGGAAGCTGTCATGACACTGTCAGTCTTGCTAAAGCAGGTAAGAATTACTTCTTGAGCTCCAAACAGTCACAAATAGCAGTGGTTTCCTTGGAGACTCGCAACAAAGCTAACACACTGTACCTATAGGACTGAGGTCTCCAAATCAATCTTTCTCTCCAAAGATTAATCAGTTTTTCCAAATTGAGTAACTTTTGGTCCAGTCTAAGGGAAGAACCTATAAACGAATGCTGGTGAGACTGGAGCGGGGAGAGGTGGGAGACCTGGAAAGTGCAGGTCTAGGGGTTAGGTCACCGCCGCAAGCAGCCCAGTTTGCAAGGCTAAGGAGGCTGAGAGTTGCAGGAGCAGCTCTCATTTGTAATGAGTCTCACCCCATGTGAAAAGCCTCCTGTCTGTGCTTCTGGACAGATCACTGCCAAGTCACAAGGCAGAAGGACACTCTGGATAAAGGAAACAAAGACAATGCAAGTCATGTTTTTTAAAGGGGGCATGTAGGGATTCTGGTCCTGCATTCTTCTTTTTATGTTATTTTATATGTAGACTCAAACTTGGGGCTCTTTTGATGATTTTAGAATTCTGGATGCTCTTCTTGGGATGATATAGATGGAATTGGACATTTTCTCCCCTTCTACCATATTCTTTTAGTATTCTTTCCAGAGGAGGTACAGATTTATAGGGGAGAATTTTTTCAATTACAGTTGACATTCAATATTATATTGGTTTCAGGTGTACAGGATAGTGATTAGACATTTATATAACTTACAAAGTGATTTCTCCCATAAGTCTAGTACCCTCCTGACACCATACACAGTTATTATAATATTGTTGACTATATTCCCTATGCTGTATTTCACGTTCTGTAGGGGAGGTTTGACAAAGATTTGGTGAAGGATTCTTATCTTTCTTGTCCCTGTTCCTCCACCCACTTCTTGCCTGAAGGATGGAGTCAGGGTCCCAGGGTTGGAAGTGAGACAGAAAATTCAGATTTGATGCAGAGTCTGAGGGGGCAAGAAGCAATATGACTTATATGCATAAAGTAACTGCATATAATAATGTGCCAATATGAGAAGATAGAGCCACTTTAAAAACCTGCATGTTCTTTAGAAAAATGCATTTGCCTAAAAGGCATACAGCTACTGAATTGCTAGCCTGCATTTTCCACTAAATGTACCTTTTAACATTACCTACTTATAACTGCAAGCACTGAGTAAGAAAACACGGGAAATGTGGACTGTGAACGCCCTGTACTTATATACACTACAGTTTACATACATGTTGCATCTGGAGGTTGTTAGCACACACCGCTCTTTACGAGGAGGATTCATCTTCATTCACTGCCCATGAAACCTTATTCTGTGTAGCAAATGAGGCGTACTATGTGCTTGATTTTCTCTAGATTATGCTCATTTCTTTATGAAAGACGATTCAATTATACTTCATGCTATCAACTCCCTTGAACAAACAAAAGCAGCTCACTACTACGAGTCCCTGTCTCCATGACGTCTCTTGGTTGGTGTCTACTTCATGCTCTTTGAGGGTATGGAACCAGGTAGGTGTGGAGTTCAAGTGACAGCTTCAGGTGTATGGTTAGAGGCAGGTCTCCAAGACTCAGTTTTCTTATCTGAATATGGGGGTATCAGTTCCCACTTCAAAGGCTTGTTATAGGAATGGAATGAAATGTCATGACTGAACATTGAGCATACATCCCACACATAATGAGAACCTTCAAAGTCTAGCTGACAGTATTTTACATTCATGCCTTACTTATGCTTAATATTTATGCTATTCATTTGATCAGTTTACATATATATTACTTTCTATGGATAATGTATTGATTTACATTGTTTTTATTTATTATGTTGAATTTTCACTAAATTTTGCTATTTTAATTTAATAAAACTTTAAAAATTGCAAACATCTCTTCCAAATGTTTCCAAAAATCAACATATTCTAAGGTCTAGTTTACCCCAACTATGCCAATGAATAGTTTATTGAATGCCAAGTAGACCAAATCATCTTTATAGTTTACTGAATATCAACAATAAATATACAACATTAAATAAATATTTATTGCTTCGTTCCAGGAGCAAGATGCTAGGCCTCTGTGCTAGGTCTCCTAGATTTTTTATAACATATACTTTACTGTCAAACCATCACTACCATTATCATTACAGAATTATACTAAAATGAAATTAAAATTAGGTATCAATTTTACCAAAAAAATTTTTTTAAAATTATGTATCAATTTTTTTCCTTATAGATTTTTAAAAAATAGTTTATTGATTTTTAGAGAGAGGAAGGAGAAGAGAGAAACATTGATGTAAGAGCACAACATCAATCAGCTGCTGCCTCCTGCATGTCCCCTACCAGGGATGGAGCCCATAACGCAGGCATGTGCCCTGACCAGGAATCGAAACGGCAACCTTTTGGTGCATGGGATGACACTCAACCAACTGAGCCACACTGGCCAGGGCTCTTTGTAGATTTTATATTAAATTAAATTTGGGGGAAATCTGATGCATGACACCCCATTTTGCCAATGCTACTGTAGTAACCTGGAATACAGTAATTTTCTAACTATATGTATTTTGCATTTACAGATATATATCTGTGTATATTGTTTCCAAGGTGGATGAGTCACATCTTTCCCAGAGTTTTAAGTTTATTTGGGCACTAAACAGTCCATTTTCAAAGACACTGATGTGTTTTGTAGGATAACTATTTTGTAACATTCTGGTTTTACTGAAATGGTCAGATAATCTAACATGTTCCAGAAAGTTTTATGTAGCTAAGCAATAAATCTTTGGTAATCTTTCATGGTCTATTATTATTTATAATTTATTAATTACTCTATATATTTGATAAGTGCCTCTATACATTGTTCTTGGCATTGTAGTACCTTTCTTGGAGGCTTAAAATAATGGACCAAGGGAGTCAAATCCTCCATGAGCTTTAGCCTTAGGTTACTGGAAATTGAGACCCATAGCCAAGTGTTTGAGGAGAGAGTCCTGACCTGCAGAGGTGAGATCAGTATCAGAGGGGGAAGTAACTTGTAGGACCAAAAAGGTGTTTTGTTTTTTGTTTTTTCAGCTAATGCTAAACAAGACCTAATGCTTATTATCAATGTTGCCCTTGCCACAGATCTTGATGCCAGAGTGTTCTTTCTGGGATATGATCTAACAAATCAGATCATATGTCTCCTTGGTAGAGCACACAAGCACCTTCATTTGTAATTATAACAAAGGAAATATAACCTGAATCTAGCTTTTATGACCAATCACTCTACATTTTGGGGAAATTTCTCTTTTTCTAACTATATAAATACCAGACAGGAGACACCAAAGTTTTGTCTTCAGAACCATGAAATGAAAACATTTTAGAGCTGGAAAGGACTTAAGAAGTTTCTAGCACCTCTCATCATTTGTGGATAAGAGATTTAAAGTCCATCAAAGCTAAATGACCCACCCAAGATCAGGCAGACAGCAGGAACAGAGATTTGGGGGATTCTTACTCACTGACCTAGAATTCTTTTTTACCTTGAAATCCAGAGTGCATGAGGCATAGAGTGAGGGGTGGAGTGAAAGATATGTTTTGTAAAGTTAAATTTCTGTATTAACAAGATGATACTTAGCAGTGTTTTGATTAAAACAGTATAGGAAGAAGTAAGATCCATATTAAATATTTTTTATAAAAACATTAGTTAAAAAGTTTTTATCTGCCAGTGTTCTACATCCACCTGTTTTTCCTCACTCTTTATCTTTCTTGACTTCTCTGCAGAATGACTCTTTTGTTATTGGAAATTCTGTAAGGAAATCTTTGCATATATAGCTTTTAGGTTGTTTGAACAGTTTCTTTGGGAAAATTTCCCTGAATTCCTAGATCAAAGTGTAGGAATATTTGAGGGGAGGAATCAACTACCAAGGTTCCAAAAATCAAAGGTGATAATATGGATTTTCACAAATATTATGATGTTGGTCATGAGGCCCTCCTCACCCTTGGAGGTGAGAATCCACCATCCACATTCTCTGCCTGCCTATTCTGCCTCCTGTTCCTGGAATAAAAGCTCTTGGCTAAGTCTCTGTCATTGATCTTCTACATCTCTTCCTTGAAGAACTCGCAGACTGACAATGCTCAGCTTTGCACAGGTGACTTGCAAATCTGTGTCATTACATGTCAGCTTCATATTTTCAACAATGTCTGATACTTTCTAGATATCCTGGGCCCCTTCAACTTTGATATATCTAACACCATAGATTACCTCTTCTCTCCAAGTAAGCCTTTCCTCCCACCTTACCCATTTCTGATAATGATTCAGTCATACGTTTGTTCAACTAATATTTTTTGAATGCCTATTACATGCGAGCATCTGAATTGGGTGCTATGGATATAAGGCAAACAATTCAGTTCCAGTCTTTGCTCTCAGGGCAAACAGAGGTGGATAGAGGCAAATAAGCATCAGTTACATCATTTTGAATAGATGCTGAACTAAGGCAAGAGCAGGTGAAGTGAGATCACCTCTTCTCCCTGATAATCAGGCTTAAGATCAGTTGCCTCAAATATCACTGAATGTTGCAGCAAAATTTACTTAGTTAATTTTGTATTATTGAATAATTAGGCTATTTTAAAATTTTTTACAGAAATATTCATTTTATATACCTATCATTGAGAATTTTTCTCAGTTAAATTCTAAGATGTGGAATTATTGAGTCAAAGGAAATTTACACTTTTAAGACTTGGAAAAGGTATTGTAAAATCACAGTTAGCATGACTGATGATAGAAGTCAGCTTGGGAAGAGAGAGGAGCAAAACCCAGAGTCTCAGTCAGTCTCTGCCTTGGTTTAGACCCTCAACATCTTCTGTTTGGGTGAGTACAAATGTCACCTAAATGTTGTCTTTGCCACAGATCTTGATGCCAGAGTGTTCTTTCTGGGATACGACCTAACAAATCAGATCATATGTCTCCTTGGTAGAGCACACAAGCACCTCCATAATCTGAGTCCTGATTACCTACCTTCCCATGCCCAGATTCCTTCTTTCTCCAAGCTTCTCCCACCAGCACCTTATGCTAAAGCTGAATCTGTGGACCTGGAGTTTCCTCATGCATTCCTCCTAGGTCTCCATGTCAGCACTCAATTGCTCCTTCACTCTTACATTCTTTCTCTGCACCTACAAATGGCCAATCCTACTTGTCTTTTAAGACCCACACATCCCATTCTCAGGGAAACTGTCTATTCACCTAAGTTTCTGCAGTAGCTGGTACATACCTTCAGCATGGCCCTGCCCAGGTCATCTCATCTTTGCTGAGTTAGTAGACTATCTTTTTGTTCTATGTGACACTCAATTCGAAGAGCATCTGCACACACTAACCAAGAGCAGCGTTGGGAAGGTCTTGGAGCTCTAGACTCACGGAGGCAAATGCTTTCATTTTTCTTTCTTTTCTCTAGTTAGGAACATCTGAGGGTAACTGGCATAGAGAAAGACCTACTTACAAACACGTTATGTCTAGTCAACAATGATCACTCACATTCACATAGCACTTTAAAATTTGCAAAGCCTTTACCCATCAATCATCTCTTTGACCCTCTGTGAAGCCTTTTGTGAAGTACAGGACAGACCTTATTATCACTGGTTTAGAAAAATGGTTACAACTGTGAAATGGGGATCAGTGCCTACATTCCTGGGTGGCTGTGAAAATTAAGTAAAATCATATTTTATTTTTTCTTCCTTTACCCATTTTTTTAGGCTCTCTTCTTCCATACTTTTTATAATTTTATACAAATTCATATTACTAAAAATACACCTTGGACTTTCATGACTATCGAGGCAAATGAAATCTTTGTGGATATTTCCTACACCTTGGTGAGGTAAGTATGTGAAATTGTGAAAGCTTTCTCAAATCTTTAAATTCTGTTATAGATTAATTTTCCCCTGGGGATTGCCAAGGAAACCCTACATGCTACTTATTCATTCACATTCCTTTCAATGACACCTAAATGGCTAATTCTCCACCTAGCTACAAGGGAAACAGAATCTCCAAATCTGATCAAAATTAATCAAAACAGAGGTGTGTGGCTCATTCAAAAGACAAAGCATGCATATTAAAAATGTTCCAAAAGAAGATACATGGATGAAACTGCTGGAGGCCACTCTAACTTGTGTTATGATCATTTGAAAGAGATTCTAAATGACTATTTACATTAGTTTTCAATCAAAGGTAGCTTCCACGACAGCCCCTGAATCACACGGAGTATTTATCCGGCACCTCAAGTGCAGAGTACATGAGCACTTTCCACCTGGGCTACGTTTCACCTTTCATTTCATAGTCACTTTTTTTTTTTTTTGCAAACTATCTATAAAAAGAAATAGGATGCAAGCCATAGAATAATAGATAAGAAATATTCAAGGAAAAGACAACTGGATTGTATTTGGTTTGGGCCTCTTGATTGTGTCACATTTATTTTTAAATTTTCAATGAAGCAAACTTATGCCTAATAATGTTGTAACCCTTAATTCCTGTTTTAAATGGATGACTGTGTGTGTGTGTGGTTTTTTTTGTTGTTGTTTTTCGGTACGTGCCCTTAGCAGGAACCGAAGCCAGGACTCTCTGGTCTGCAGGCCAACGCTCCAACTGCTGAGCCAAACCGGCCAGGGTGTGACTGTGGTTTTTTTGTAAATCAATGAGGTCACATACTAAATATGGCTAATGTTTTCAAATTCAGTTTTTAAAAACTTTCCATTTATATAGCTACTTTCCTACCCCTAAAGATCTGGTTTAACCTAAATGAATTCCTCATAAATGACAATCGCAAATCTATCAGAATATATAGGAAAGTGGCACTTTCTTTAAATGTCCTAACATGGTCTCAAAAACAAAACAAACAAACACATAAACAAGCTTCTTGATCAGCTTTGGTTGAGTCTCACAGAAAAAAGGAATTAATCCAACCTTTACCTCTGGTCTTTGACTATAGGGATGCTAAGTGACTATGATGTACAGCAAATCAAACTATTTTGAAAGCTTCTCTATGCCCATGAGATTATTCTTATAACTTTCTTCCCGTCAGCCATTCTTTGTTTTTTTAACTTCTTTATTTTTCAATTATAGTTGACATGCAATATTATATTAGTTTCAGCTGTACAACATAGTGATTAGACATTAAACTTATGAAGTGATCACCCCGCCAAGTCAGGTACCCATCTTGTCAGCCATTCTTGATGCTTACTTTCAACTCATCATGGAACAGTCCTTGCTAGGTAGATGTTTTTGTTCATCAACCATGTCTCATTGGGTCTGAATAGGGTAAACTTCTTGTTATAAATTGGAAACGATTTTTTAAAAGAAAAAAGGCCCAAACTAGTATATTACGTGATATACTTGTAGAATGAAGCCTTCTAAATTAAATCTAGTTTCTCCTCCCCACATTCTGGTAATATTTACTTTGTTTTTTCCAAGGCCACAGATACCCAGCAAAGCTAATCTAGACTACAGGCATTACAAGGTTCCAGTTTCTGAAGTTATTACACAGCATTGATATTCACATTATCATTCTATTTACAAGATTTAGTTTTTCACATGAACTTCTTTGAGAAAACGCTCCTTAACTCTTACCAGTTACTACCTTTCCCGTTTTACAGTCATTTAGGCCAAAAACCTGAGGGTATGGCCATCCAACATTTAATATAGAAGGTGGGATGGGAGTAGAAGGTCCAAATTAAATTATTGTTTGCTGGGGGCAACTGGAGTTCCCACCTGGTTTATCAAGCTGCCCATTAGTCAGTCAACACTGGTCACCTGTATAGAACAGGCACTCTTTCCATGAGCATACCCAAGTACAATCCCACCCTCTGGAAAACACGTTAAAACAACTGGACATTAGGGCCCTGCCTTCTGAGCACCTGTTTGGTATAGTCCCAGAATACTAGCTATGAAAACATGTACACTCATTTTGAATATCTTCGTGCAGGAAGACCAAAAGCCACATTAATTTAATCTCCTTTCCTAAATGTTAACAGCCACGTAGGAATGGACGCTCTCAGCCCTGTAATCAGTTGCACAGTGCACGGGGGCAGCGGTCTCTTGTGCCTCATCTGTGAGCTAATCTTTCATTTCATAGCAGATCTTTCCATATCAAACAACACAAATGACTTAATTTGCATGACAGGATTTGTAACGGGGCAAATCTAGTGTCAAAGTCGATTAAAGATTACACCAGAGAACCATCATAATCAGTTCTCTAATGAGCCTAAATAGTACATGTAAAGTCTCCCCTTTTTGCCATTCCAGTCATGTATAAAAGGGAATGTGTTTCTTTTCATCGATGAGCCAGGCCTTTGGTTTGCACATTACGCCCTACGTTGAGCTAAAGTCATGTCAGTCTGGTTTCAGAGGGAGAGAAAGGGAAATAATAAAGCAAACATCACTTCACAAATGACATTGCTTGGTATAAGCCAACGTTTGAAGCCCTTAATTCTTCTAATCTGCAAAATAGTCAATGCTAATGGGTTTTTGCCTTTGTGAAAGCTGATGCATAGAAAGAAAAACTTTAATGAGCTGCCTGGGCCGTATGCTTACAGATACCTGTCAAATGTCTGTCATCTTAGCTATCGCTGAGGCATTATAAAGAAAGTAAGAAGGAAGGAGCGACAGTATTTGTACAAGCATTTTCATGCTAAAATGGCACAATTTTCTTCCTGTCATAATTTCATTGTATCTGAAAGTCAGGAAAGCTTAACCCTTTCCCTAGCATGTCTTGTGTAGCTGTATCACACGATCGCCGAGTGAGTGGTTTAAAAACAGCACTGTGATTTTGTAAACAGCATCTTCTATGACATTTGTTTTTGATAATGGGATTACCTACATTAAAAAAATGTGACAACAAACTATTTGAATCAATTGCTTCACCCCAGGGAGATCAGGAGTTTATTAAATGCAAAACCTCCTTAATGTGAGAGGCTGTCATTTGGATCAATTCTTTCTGAGTTCTTAATTTAATATTTCATTGTATCTTTGTATGCTTAACACACATGCCAGGGCAGTAAGGTCAACAAACTCCCCTAGTCTCACCTTCTCTTTTACTTAAAACACACACACACACACACACACACACACACACACACGGAATGCAAATGTATCTTATTACACCAGCACCTACCAGTTCTGCTGCAAGAAGGCTGTGTTAGCCTTACTTTCTGGGATTTTTAACAACACAGTCATAAAAAGGCAATGGGAGTGGATAGTTAGCAAGACAGAAAAGTCTCTGTCCAGGTGTGACTTATTTTCCCTCTTTCAAATTTAAAAAGAATTATAAGTGTAAACACATACACAAACACAAGAACTTTCAAGTTTTGGGTCAAACAGTGTAGAGTTTTAAAGAGAAGGGAGGACTTGAACTCTCGGATTCCTTGGTGCTTAGAGTATAATAAAAGTGTGCCATCCTCTGACTGTGTTTGTTCGCCACACCCCTCATTTCCCCACCCCCTGGTCCTCCCCCCCAGAAAAAGAGATGGAAAGGGAAGAAAATGATGTGCCTTCTAGAGAGGGAGGAGCTTTTTCCAGTGGAGCACGGACATGGTCAGGGATGCGGTTTTGGTCTTCCCTCTGACTTCCTGTGCGCACTAGAAAAGCTTCTGCATTTTCACTTCTGTATATTTAGAAAATCATATGCTAGGATAATCCTCAACACTTAAAATGAAATAATGGGGCTAAATGAATATTTGTGAATCAAATAATGCCTGGTGTTTTCCACCTGTGAATTTTGTAAATAACACTGACCTGTAACATTGTCTTCCCACAGAAACATATTTTAGCATATTAAAATAGTTGTCCACTGAACACCAACCACCCCAAATTAGCACATGACTACAAATTCTCTAGCAGGTTCCAGGTGTCAATTGTGATGCTTGTAACATGGTGGTCACTCTCGTTGATGGTCGGTTGGTAGGAGTCCCCAGGAGGTCTGTGCAGCCTGAAAGCCAGTTCCTTCCAAGAAGACCCATCGAGGTTCAGCAAAGCAGAACCTCTTCGACTTGCCTCAGTGTTGGAACGCTCAGGGCTCTGATTCATTTGCTTTCCCTCCGCTGTTACAGCCTAAAGAGCCAACTTGAATGAGCTCATTGGGCTGTATTGTTTCCCAAAAAACTATTGTGACTTGGAGGAGCAAGTCTGTGAAATGTTGATGTTGCAGGTAAAATCTGCAGCCCTAATCAGGTCTCCAGCCCTCTGGATTCCTTTGCCCAGAGTACAATAAGTCAAAACAAACTCAAGTAGAAGGCACATTTTAGTCACGTGAAATTAAAATTTCAAATGAGATAAACCGAGCCAAAAGCATTAGAATAAGGATGCCTCCAGCATTCAGTGCCTCGATGGAGCCAAACCGGGTCTCCAATTAGACAGCTCTTAAGGCCAGGTTTAGTGAAAAGAAATTAGGCCAACATTAATTTGGAAGTGAACTGTTTTAACATCCTTCAGTAGAGATGTTCAGCTCTTTGGAAAAGAAACAAATTCCCTTCACCAACATAAAAAGCATCCTCCTCGGGCCTTGTTCTCATTTACAAACAAGTAGAAAGTAGACCTCTCCAGCTAAAAATGAGCAGCAGAGCCCATGTCTGCGGCTGCGGGGTCCTGCCTTATTTAACAAATATTTATCACAGACCCTCAGCTCACCAGGCCCGGTGCCATAGGATCATGCTTGGTGACCAGACCCACCTCCACGGCACTGAGAGATAAATATTCCTCAAAGTTGTAAGCTCTCTTTCTGCAAGAAATCTGGCTTCTCTGTAAAGGACATCTTTCTCCTGTGAAGCCTCATCTGTAAAGTTAAATATAAAAATCTATTGAAGAGATCCGACGTCTAGAATTGTTTCGACATTGCAATCGTTGTTATTGCTTTTCCTTGTTCTTGATTTGAGATAAATGAGAAGCCTGGGTCTATTCCCATGCCACGCCCATTGCCTGGTACGTGTTCAAGCCCACCCATTTCACCTGCAAACGCACACGTATCAATCGCTCCTCACATTCTAACTGCTACTTCTCAAGGGCCCCCCGTTTCTGCTCCTGCCCCTTGTGTGGGTTCTCGAGCCCCCGGGCCACGTGGAAAACAGAACTCCCAGACATTCACACGCAAACTTGAACCACATGCGCCAGCCATACGCGTACGGTTTTGACTCAAATTTCCACCACTTTGCAATATGAATAATTCAGCGTCATTGCCTAATTGTTCCTGTAAGGGTACGAAAGGAATTAAAAGGCTATAATCCGTGTTACTACACAATGCCTTGCACTCCCTGCAGCAGTGCGCAGAGGCACGGCCGTTTGGATCTGGGTTCATTTTCCCTGCAGTCCTAAACTCTCCTTCCCCCGAACACTGCTGCTGTGCCCCAGTTGCTGTACCTCAGAGCCTCTGCACCCCAGAGGCTGTCACAAGTCTCCCTCCTTCCCAGGAGTCGAACACACAATAGAGAAAAGGCCCTGGCTGGGAGGTTCAGCCGCCATTAACCCTTACCAGCTGTGCCTGTGGGGCGCCTTCTGGCCTGAATGTCCTTTCTCTGCGGCTGCCTTCATGCCACTAATCTAACCATTGTTAAGGAGGAATGCTGACAGGAGAAAAGAAATTTTTCTTGTGTCCATGCAAGTGTGTGAATCCATGTGTAAGTGAAGGAAGAGTGAAGGCTAATTTCTATAGTTGGCATGAATGGAGGGATTGGGAAAAAAACCTAGTTAAAATGTGTTTACTTGCTTAAAAGGCTCAGTCAATTTAAATAATTTCAGTAGTGGGCTCTATTTTTTTTTTTTTTTTTTTAAGGGAGGGGGAAGAAACTAGTTACTATTATAATTTTCTTTAAATCCTCTGAGATGTTTGGGCATGTTTAGGACTTTTAAAATTCACTGCCGGCAGAAAAAAAAAAATTGAATTGAATTTCTTAAAAATACTGGCATAAAGTTACAGGCACACAAAATTACTCACTTCTAATGGACCTTAAAAAATTAGAGAAAGAGAACTGGTTATACGGGTCACATTTCCTTCAGAAAAACCATTCAGATTTACTGCTTAGGAAAGTTTTAAAAATCTTCTAGAATTGAAATGGGAAAGGATTTAACTTTATCGAACACTTTTAGAGTAAGTAAGTAACCTACAGAGAGGCTCTGTCTTTTTTAAAAACAAATTTTGCTTTCAATGAACCTTGAAGTTCAATAAAAGAACATGGTTTTCTCTTTAGATTTAAAGAACACATAGGCAGACATCACCAAAGTGACTTCCTGAAGTAGTAAATCTGCAAACTTAGCCAGGCAGGTGACAATGATGAGTCCAATTCCAGTCACGTGGCCAAGCAAGTATCCTACCTGTTTGAAAAGTTTACATAATTTTGGTCTTTGAGGATTTTATTTGCTTTTTCAAAACCACTGGCATTGAAGAGAAACTATTCTTAATTTAATACTCTTTGTTATCATTTGGTAAAGTTCCGTAAAATACAACAGTTGGCCTATTTCAAATCAAGTTGAGAATAATTCATGTAGAAATGTATTTTCTGGACAATTAGACTGTATCGTAGTAGGGCAAATGTCTGATATAATAAAGCTCTCCTTTGCATCTGTTCTGATGTCTAGACTGCTGCAATTACTGGTCCTTACAACAGCAGCAGCAAGATAATGCTCCACTCACAGGTTTTAGCCATTAAAACTGAGCATTTTCTTTCTTTGCTCCTTTATTACCTTGATCATTTGATTGTGATAAAATAGATCGAATTTAATGAAGTTATACTTTTCTAAATTTGCATGCATACATTTACATAAATGGTGAGTGCAGTATCAGGTACATTGTTTTCCAAAACATTAGAGGTAAATACCCTGGCATTCTTCTCATTAAGATGCAGTACGATTGTTAAACCAAAACAACAACAGCCACGACAATACAGAGAGGCCCATCTCTTCAAACACTGTATCTCTCTTAGCCACTCAGACTCTTCCACTTCGCAAGATGGAAATTATCCCAGAGAGGAAATGAAGGTGAGAGCATATGGATTAATGGAATAGATGAAAGTAACAATGTAGTTTGATTCCATTCATTCGCTTAATCATTTTATCATCCATTCAACAAATATTTGGGGGATTTCTCCAATATGTAAGACACATGACCAGGTTGTTTGGGAGGCACAAAAAGGAATCCTACACATACCCTGCACTCAAGAAGTATCTCATCTAATATGAGAATTGTGTTATATAAATAACCATATCATTAAATAGAAACATAATAATGCTGTCTGTGAGTGTTCAGTTAAGTCACTGCAAAAAAGTCAAATCCTACCCTCCCCCCAACTCTCATGGTTATTACAGTGATAATATTCCAGCTCTACCCCACCCCTGTTTACACCAGAAGTTCTGAGGGGCAAAAGAATATAAATTATTCTTAGGATTTCTCCAAATTACCTCAGCTATCTAGATATAAACTATGTTCCCAGACTTTATTTTTTTTTGAGGTGTTTTTAGAAATACTATTGGTATTTGGAAGACTTTAGCAGAGAAATCACTGCAGGGTCTCAGAATGTCTACTGCCTAGCAAATGCCAAAGGACCTGCATAGTGAGGGCGCCAATCTCTAGGTACACCCCACCCCCTTCCTCCCTTGTCTAAGAGCTACAAGAACAATCAAGTGATTTCAACATCTAGGGTATCTCTTTCAATCCAGTTCACCTCACTATATAAAAATACTCTCATTTAATTCAAAATAGAGTTAAGAATAGTAAGGCATTGTTTCAGAAATTCTCTGTGCCTCCATAATGAAATAAATAGCCATAGGAGAAACCTATTACAAGTTTCTAAACCTTCTTTAGAAACTTGTAATATAACAAAAACAAAGGAAGTAAGGTTGTTTTAACTTTTGCTGATACAAAAGGGCACATTAGTACTACACTTTCTGAGTAATAATAATAAAAAAAAAATCCTGAGTTTTGCTTTGGATGGCTAGCAGAAATTTAACATGGAACAAAATTGTAACATTTCAAAACCAATATGATGGTTACAGTCAGCAGAAAAGTGATTAATGCCCTTGGTATTTTTGTGCTTCCTAAATAAAAGTAGATTTAATCTAACTATGACACCAGCTACATCAGAAAAAGCCTTAACATCTTCCCATTCTCTGAAGAAGCTTAGACTTATCAGTTAAGCATGCTTTCCAGCCTCATCTCCCTCTATCCCCCAGTCACTGTCCTAACCCCTTTGTTGTTGTTTTTTTTTATTATTATTATTTCCTTTATTGATTTCACAGAGAGAGGAAGTGAGAGGGAGAGAGAGAGATAGAAATATCGATGAGAGAGAACATTGATTGGTCGCCTCCAGCATGCCCCCAACTGGGGATCGGGCCCACAGCCTGGGCATGTATCCTGACTGGGAATTGAACTGACGATCTCTGGGTTCATGGGTCGATGCTCAACCACTGAGCCACACCGGCCGGACTGTCCTAAACCCCTTTGTAAGAGCAGCTGTAAGCCTGCCTGCTTCTATTCCTTTTCCTCATGCTGTTCCTACACCCGCCCTTCTTGTTCCCAACTCTGCCCATAAAAATCCCACTCATCCCTCAAGGCCCATATCAAATAAACGTTCCTCTGATTCCTCTCAAACAGACTTACTCATTCTGTGAATTTTCATGGCCTTTTGTGGAGGCCAGTTTGTAGGTCTCTAGAAAAACCGTTTTAGTCACTATAACAAAGCAATTTCACTTCAAAAATCTATCCCATGAAAATACACTTATACATAAAGGAATGTCCATGGATGTTCATTGTGGCACTGTTGGTATTTGCAAAAATAGAAACAACATAAATACTCATCAATAAAGAAATGTTTATAAAATTATATTGTAGCCATATATTTGAATATTTTATAGCTAATAAAAAGGACTTTATATTGTTATATACTGCCAAGAAAAAAATTTCAACAGATAAATATGGCAAAATAAAAAGTAAACTGCAGAACATTGAGTATAGTATAATCTCATTTTCATGGAAGGAAGGAAGGAAGGATCGAAGGAAGGAAGGGAGAGAAAGAAAGACTATTAAGGTGTATATGGACATGTTTGAAAATTCATTTTAAAAAGTTATGGAAGGATAGATATTACACTAGATAATGGTGTTACCATTAAAGATGATAATGGGAGCCTGGCTAGTGTGGCTCAGTGGTTGAGCATCGACCCATGCACCAAGAGGTCCCGGTTCAATTCCCGGTCAGGGCACATGCCCAGGTTGTGGGCCATATCCCCAGTGGGGGGCATGCAGGAGGCGGCCAATCGATGTTCTCTCTCATCAATGTTTCCATCTCTCTCTCCCTCTCCCTTCCTCTCTCTCTAAAAATCAATAAAGAAAAAAAAAGATGGTAATGGAATAGGATAAACAGGGTATCTTATTTTTAAATATTTTGTACTGTTGAATGTTTACATTTTCATTGCCTTTTTAAGTTAAAAAGTATACAATTTTCCTCCATGAACTCTACCATTTTTCACATTCACTGTAGTGCAGGTGGGACTATTTCTGCTTCTTCTACACAATTGTAAGGCTCTTGAAAGAAGGAACCATGTCTTGCCCATCTTTGCATGGCCTACTGTATCTATCATAGTTGTTCTCTGTAAAGGTTTGCGGAGTTATTGACGGAGTTGAAATGGGGCCCATAAGTATCCCGTGGCTGGAAGTTTCTCTGGGTATCGTCTAAAACAAGGACAAGGCCTAAATAAAACCTAAATAAAACACAGCTTCTTCCAGGAGCAACAGGGGCTGTGGGAGAGGAGGGACCACAGCCCCAGCCCAGTCTCCCTCTCTGCCCTCGCAGTCGGACATTCCCATCTTGCCTCTCTCAAACTGGAATGCATGTATCAGAAATGAATACATGAGAAAATGAAAAATAAATGGAAAAGCTGTTTTAAAAAGTCTATCCCAGAGGCTATTATAAAAAAAGACAAGAGATAACAAGTGTTGGTGAGAGTGTAGAGAAAACAGAACACACATACACCGTTGGTGGGAATGTAAATGGTTTCTCACTATGAAAAACAGTACGGAGTTTCCTCAAAAAATTAAAAATAAAACTGCCATATGATCCATTAACCCCAGTTCTGGGCATGTACCCAGAGGAAGTAAAATCGGTATCTCAGACATACCTGCGCTCCCATGTTCATTGCAGCATTATTACAGCAGCCAAGACGCGGACACACATGAGGGTCTGTCAGTGGGTGAATGGATTTTTAAAATGTGGGGCATATGTAAACAAGGGTACTATCCAGCCATAAAAGAGGAAGTCCTGCCATTAGCAAGTACGTGGATAAACCTGTAAGACACCGTGCTAAGTGAAAGAAGCCAGACACAGAAGGACAGACACTGTGCGATCTTACTGGTGTGTGGAATCTAAAGACGAGAACCCGTAGAAGCAGAAAACAAAAAGGTGGTTGCCAGGGACAGAGAGGGGAGGGACTTGGGGAAATGTTGGTCTAAAAGTACAGACTTTCAGTTGTAAGATGAACAACTTCTGGGGACATAATGTACAGCATGGTGACTATAGTTAATAATATGGTCTTATATGTTTGGAATTTGCTGAGAGTAGATTTTCAGTATTCTCACGACACACACACACGGTAACTATGAGGTGATGGGTGTGTTAATTAATTCATTTGGGGAAATCATTTCGCAGTGTATACATATATCAAATCATCACATGGTACACTTTGAATAAATACAATTTTTGTCAATTATGTCTTTATAAAGTTGGAAAAAGTCAACCCAAGAGACAACAATCATGAAATTGAAAAAATATGATCCATTAACTGGCTCTCAAATCAATAAAACTTTGCTATACTGCTGTTTAATTTGCCTCTAATTCTCTCCACCCCACTCTTTTAAAGGGGAGAGTGTAAGTCATAAAGTGGTTAACAGACCAGGTTTTGCAGTCCTGTGGGGCCTGGTTTCAAACCCAGCTCTGCCATTGACTGGCAACATTGGGCCTATTACTTAACTTCTCTGATCTCAGCTTCCTTGCAGAAAAATGGACAAAAATGTAACTGCCCAAAACTATGGCTTTCTGAGTTAAATAAAGTAGCATATACAAAATACCTGGAAAATGCTTATGATATGATTGTTCATAGTTGTGGGGCCCTTTCTCTCCTGCTCCTCCCTCCAGGCTTCTCCGGCCAGCAGACCCACTTGCACTCATGGCCCTCCCGTGGCACCCTATCCCATTACCATCCCCAGTGAGGCGTACCAGACTCTGACTTGGCCCAGACTTCTACAAGAAGACTGCCCTTTTCCTCCTCTGATGCTGGCAGTTCCTCCCCCTGTTCCTGTGGAGCCCCCAAACCTCAGCCAGCCTCCAGTTCCCCTCTCTGCACTCTATTCCTTCTGAAGCTCAGAGAGTCTGAAAACCTGATGGAATTAAGGGTCATGGGAACTCGGGGTTCAGGCCTCAGAGCCACCTCTTTGCTCCAGAAACAACTCAAACTCAGTAAACTGAACTCAGGTTGGGACTTGGGGCTCAACTGTCAGTGATATTTCTGCACAGTCTGGGTAATAAGACTATGCCAACTGCCCACAGAACCACCTTGGAAACAGTGATTCCATGGGAAAATTCATTTGAATCTTAAGCAACTGATCTAGAAATAGTCTTTTAGAAGAGAAACCACTTGTAAGTGTGGGGCCACCTGCATATGAGCTAATACTGTTTAAGAATGTTGCTAATTTAACACATTTGACCTGTAAAACATTATCAGAAACCTCAAAGATACCATAAACCTTACACAAATTCATTCATTCATTCCAAATATTATTGAGTACATGCGATACACCAGACACATTCAGGCACTGGGGATAGAGAAAGGTCTGCCTCATGAAGCTTCTAGTCTAGTTGGGCAATGAGACAAGTCATTACCTAAAAGAGCATTTGGAGAAGATGCTGCTTGGAGACTGGGAATAGTGAGAAAGAGCCACCCTGGGGAAATGTTCAGGGAAGGCATCATTAAGGAGCTGGCATTTGAAGTAAGACCTGAATGGTAAGAAGCCATAGGAAGATGGGAGAAGTGTCCTCTGGGGAGAAGGGCTAGGACCTCAAGGAAGAACAAGCCAGGTATCCAAGCTATATGAGATCCAATTATTTTAAGAATCAAAACTTGTAATTAATTACTTTCTTGCTCCCAGTGTTACTTCTTGTTTCCCCTTGTCAACAGATATTATTTCTGTGACTGAGATCTCCAGAGAGAGCAAGGAAGAGACCAAACAAGGAGACGGTAGCAATCAATGCTTTTCCCTCTGAAAAATTATGGTAACTTCCTAAACAGATACCAAACAGGTGGCACCAAAAAACAGGTGGTACCAAAAAAAAAAAATGCTAACTGGTTTGTCGAGAAAATAACTAAAGCTAACTAATACGGACCTTTTCTGATCGTTTTATTCAGATCCAAAATGTCTAGCTAGACCATCATGTACGTTAAGAATTTGAAAACATTTAAATGTTTTTTATGCCACTGAAGATAAAAATATATTAGTTCATAATCTAGTTTTAACTTATACTTCTAGCTTTAATTTTAACTGATTAATAATTCTAATCAACACTACCCCACTCTCTCCCCAGAAAAGGGTATGGGCTGAAAATGGCAAACCCCAGATTCCAGTGTGAGATGTATATGCAGGCAGGGGGTATGGTGCTTATTTCAGAACTCGCCTAGGGCTTTCACAGGCTCCGCTTACTCGTGGTGGCATGGAAGGGTGTGAAAGCAACGGAGGGGTCTGGCCTTGCCTCTGCACTGTCTGCCAAACCTCAGGCAGGTCCGAGCTTCTCAGCCCTTCTCTGGCCTCATGTGAAAAAAGACAACATATTTATTTAGTCTTTCCTTCAATTTGGTACTTGATCATGAGTAGTAGTTTTCAGACCTCCTCTTTTTTAATATTGGAATCTTTTTTTCTGGTGAAATCTTACATGGAATTCCAGTAGATAAAACTGGACATCTTCCAGTGAGGTTCCCGTTCCTCCCCTGAGGGCATCCATAACACACAACTGTGGAGCCCAGATCAGTATTTGCAAACTGCAGCGTGTGACCTTCAATAGGCCACAACCAGTATTTTTTTTTTTATGAAATAAAACAGGATAGAAAATATCAGAGTATTCCACAAATAGTAAGCATAAGTACTTTTTGTGGGGAAAAAAAGTTATATTAAAAAAATATTCAATGCCTCTTTAATAAACACTAAAATCAGGTGAACAAAACAGAAAAAAGATCTTGTCATGATGAAACTATATGTTTTGGTATGATATTTATAATATATATTACATAAAATATATATACATATACATATACATATACATACACACAGAAGTTTGAAAGCCACTGGTATGAATAATCTCTTAAATATATTCTGAAGTTCATGATTTAAATCTGAGCTGTTTTAACATTACTTGAACATTTCCTAGCTCTAGAATATATTTATATTTTATATGGCTGTAACAATTTACTGTAAATTTACAGTAAATACAATTTACTGAATGGCATTTTAAAACATTTGATGATGTTATCAACAGACCAGCTAAGTCAACTGACAAAATCCCTTTTTGGGAATGAAAAACAAAACCACTATTTCCTGGGCCAATGTCCTGACACCACAGAAAGGAGGGCCTGGGTCAGTGGAAGGGTCCTTGGCAGGTAGCTGAAATAGGTGGCCAGGACTGGGGTACCTGTAAGACAAATGTCCTCAGTGCTATGTGAATCCACGTGACGAAGGGCATTCCTCTGGCCTTTACCATCTTTCATTTCTTCATTCGAAGCCAACTTCCTTTTTTGACATCTTCTTGGGGCCCCATAGCTGACAGTTGAACTTTTCCTTCGGTAGTGAGCTCTTGGTTACACATTTTGCTATAGCAAATCATGTCAGACTTCATAGCGCGCACAATCTCCTGGGGATCTTGTTAAGCCGCAGATTCTGGTTCAGGTCTAGGGTGGGCCCTGGATACTGCATTTCTAACAAGCTCCCAGATGCCTGTGCTGTGAATAGCAAGATGGTTGAGCACTTACACACACACACACACACGTGCATGCACACACATGTGCGTGCACACCCACACCCACACCTATACCCACACACACCGTATGCATGCACAAATGCTTATCAGTGGCTTGTCAATATGTTGAGAACAGGGACTGTGACTTATTCATCTCTAGCTTGCTAATGGTAGGGAACTAGATAGTTTGTGGACTGTGTTCTAGAAACTTAAGTGACTGATCACAAAGACCTTTTACATTTTAACCATTTGGACTGAAACACTGTGAAATGATGGCACGAATGCTGATGATTTATGTCTTAAACATCACCTCCCTTGTATTCTACTTGAAGTCTTCATCAATTTTATTAATTCATGGTTTCTACAAGCACCATGAAAGTGTTTGAACAGGCACACAGCGCCCAGTGGAACATGGAAATTCCACAACACGGGTGCAGAAACACTCCTTTGCAAGAAAAATATTTATTTGCAAACTATATACTAAAAAAATGAAAATTTGGGGTATATTTATTTCCATTATAGAATTTTTTTACATGAAAAAATTTTCATGTCTAAGACTTCCTTCAATCAGAAGCTGCAAACTGTAGGCAGTGGGCAGAATTCAGCCCATAGGTATGCTTTACCTGCAATTTAAAGTGGGCTGCCACAGTTAAAAATGAGCTGATTTCACATAAAAATTTATTCAGATATCTGATTCCTCTTGAGAAATCAGTAAATCTTGGATTATTGGGTCCTCTAACCCTTACTGAATTAGGAGAATCTGTAACTTTTGGACAAGATACGCATTTTTCATTGAGGTCTCTGCTCTACTTTCATAGGTTGGGGGTTTGCAAATCTAACATTACATAGTAAAGTCTCTTTGTATATTTACATTATGATTTGAATTACATGAATTCATCAAACATATATGTTTCCCAGAATATAGTCACTGCTTAAAAATATATTCAGATACTTCGTTTACTAGGCCATTCTTAAAGACTCTCTCGTTTTTCATGTATCAGCAAATGCGTTCTAATGATCAGGTTAGTCATTTCCTCCATAACTGACTTCTTAATTGGTTAGCCTCTTCTTTGTCCCTTTAAAAATGAATACAGCCCTGGCCAGTTTGGCTCAGCGGTTAGAGCTTCAGCCTGCGGTCCAGAGAGACCGGGGTTTGGTTCCCGCTAAGGGCACGTAACTCTGTTGCAGTTTGTCCCTGGCCCTGGTTGGGTCGTGCGGGAGGCAGCCACTCGATGTGTCCCTTTCACGTCAATGTTTCTCTCTCTCTCTCTCTTCCTCTCTCTCCCTCCCACTCTATCTGAACAAAAAAAAAAAAAAAAAAAAAGGAAAAATGTCCTCGGGTGAGGATAAAATAAAAATGAATACAGATATTTTATGACACAAAAATTTAACAGAAGTAAATTGTCACTACAAACTCTTCAAAAAATTGGTGGTGAGAGTTTTATCATTCAGTATTAGAAAGACCACAAGGCTTTGTCACGTTTATCCAACAGAAGTGATTTCATTGTAAACACTGGATCTCATTGGTCTAAAATACATTTGTATGAAAATGATTTCCACCAATGACTGGGCAACACCCATGTTAAGTGTGTTTGAAAAATTAAGGTGCTACCACCCCAACATGGACTACATTATGCTGAATATAGGTAAATTTAGCTTTACTTAGAAAGCCTGTTATCCTTGCTACTCTTGGAGTACTCCATCATACTCCCCAGGACATTTGCACTTGCCATTCCCTCATCCTGATATGTTCTTTCCTCAGACATTCACATGGCTTACTTTCTTACTTCTTTCAGTCTTATGTCCTTTTCTCAGAAAGACCCTTCTGGACCATCATAAAACAGCAGCCCCACCACTAGCTGTCAACTTACCCTGCTTTATTTTTGCCAATACCATTTATTACTACCTGGCCCAAATTTACTAATATCTGCTTCTACTTTCATGTCCCCTTCCAAATGTAATCCCCGTGAGGACAGAGACTTGTTTTATCCCAGGGCCTTGAACAGTGCCTGGAACATTGTAGGAAATATCTGATGAATGAACCTGTATGTCTCTGAATCATTGCAATTCTCTTATCTCTTGTTCCAACGTTTGAAATTTAAAAGAGTTCATTATCACTAAGACATATACCCATTACACTTCCCTCCGTGAGTTTAGGTATTTCTGAAGAGGAAAGCATAATAACCTACAAAGTGGGTATTTTCTCCGATTTCCTATTTGCTATCTGTTTTTTAGAACAGTGTTTTTCCCTCGGCCTCACATGTGAATTGCTGATCTCTGAGCAGCCCTTTCTCAAATATTTTATATGACAGCCTGGTAAAGAAGACGTCACTGTGCCATTCAAACCTCCCCTTTGCAAACATTAGTACAGAAATGGAAGAACCCCAACCCCAGACACACCCCATGATAGCACACCCCACCCTTCAGCTTTGGAAGGATGGCTGGCTTCCCTCTTATCAGAACACTGTGCAAGGAAAGCCAGGTGGTGAAACAGAATGCCAAGAGAATTTCAATTCTTTTTTATTTTTTTTATTTTTAATATTTTAACTTATATTTGTCTGTGTTGTGAACATATCCAATCCTAGGAAGGCAAAATATCAAGGATTCAATGACTAGCTTCTCAGAAAAATGTTGACACGATGGCCACATTTTGAGAAATCAGGCGCCTGTTTCTAAAGAGCATATCAAGGAGCAGATTCCAAAGCGTGTTCAGTGAGATGACCAACCTCTTTACCCTCCCCTGGAGCCCTTTCAAACCAACTCAGCTTATCAGTGAGCCGAGCTGCCAGGAACATGTACACGAGGGCAAAACAGACAACTCATTTTCATGTTAAAGTGGTGATAGTGCAGAAGAGACTCTCGCACTCACTCAACTCATTCTGTCAACCTTAACTTGAGAAAATAACTTATTTCTCTCTCAAAGATAATACTGTCTTTGTGACATGTTACAACTAGGCAGGCTTCTGAAGCGCTTTAGTAAAACAGTATTCTGAGAATATTCAATGTACAGAGTCCTTAAACAGCTTAATATATGTATAGATTACAGAAGATTTAGCATATTGCTATGATTTACCATTCATTTGGGACAAGACACATGGAGAAGTCTGTATTTTGCTGCAATGACATACAAATTCCCGGATATGTTCATCTAGACAAAGAATAGATAAATGTATAATTAAACGAAGTAAATGTTTGAGAAGTTCCTTTAGAAAAGAGAGAAGGCATACATCAACCAAGTAGCACAGGTTTGCGTGACGTGTTGAGAACTGTCAGCAAGAGCTCAGTGAAAAGGAACGTTCACCCGTCACGTTCCATGTTGAAGTCCTTGACAATGCTGGCACACAGACTGAGTGTCCTCTGAAATCCACACTTGGATTCTTTAAAGTCCATTCTGGATGGTCAGATAAAAGATAGCCTCATATCAAAGCACTGCCAAGTTAGAATTTCCAAAAACACTTCTCCCTCCCCTACCCCATATCTTCTTTTGAAATTTTCTAATTATAAGAATGTCCAGAAAGAAAACCATTAGAAGTTTGAAATTTTATGAAATGACTGTAGTTGCTTATAATAAAAATGGAATTATTGACTTACTTCTTATTTCTCCAGGATGACAGTTTGTATTCTGGGAACCCTGGGACATACACTATTACCTAAATGTTCATCTGGTATCAAACTACTTTGGGTCTACTTCTGCATAATATCTGTCCAGTAACATGCACTCAATAGATGAGACATTTTCAATTATGCACACACGTACACCCCACCCAGGAACTGTGCAGAGACAGACAACATTTTAAAAGTCAGCTTAGCTGTCAGTTTTCAAAGGAAAGATTTTAGAACCTTCTGCTTGAGATAAGAGCGTAAACCTTTGTAAGACTGGTATCTTTTAGAAACCATGACGTCTGAGAAAAAAAAATACAACTATTAAAATGCACATACGCTCCGGCTGGCGCTGTTGTGACAGCAGCGGTATCAGCGTCAGTCAATTATCTTCACAAATGCCTCTTGTGCTAATGAGCGCTCACAAAAATCAGCAGACTTTCTGGCAAGGAGAAAAGATCAGTTTCATTGCTTGCAGAACTAATTCAGGGTACAAAAGTGAAGGCTCCACCATCGCTGCCTCTTTTACTGCTCCTTTTGTAAGGGCTTTTGATGTGTACTGAAGAGCTGGGCCTGTGTTTGGGCCTCTTCATCTCCAGTTCATTGCCTGCCATTAACATACATATCCATATGAAAAGTTCGCTAAGTCACTAACAGCTGTCCAGAAGGAGTTTGAGAAGGAAGGGGAAAAAGGACTGATTTCTTCTCAAAATGCTGACAGTACTCTTTAGCTCCTTTTTGGCAATGATATACCTAACTTTTTAAAGCTGCCTTTCACTCAGAAAGGGACTAGGCATAATACAACATTGAAACACACAGTGGTTTTTCATTTCGGAACAGTCATTTGCTGTATTCAGGGGGGAAAATGTCTGTAGTTACCAGATGCAAAGGAAATCCATCAGTCATGATACATATGTATATGGTGTGGACACACACACACACACACACACACACACACACACACTATATTGTTTTTGCAGGATACTAAATAACCTCACATCTTTCATTGAACCCAGAGGAAAACTCCCTGCAGCAGATGCTCGAGAGAGGTTTTATGCCCACTGCCTTCTTCGATTTATGGCACTGACCGCTATCTATGGTCGATTTGTTATCAATGGATACTGTGGTAGTAAAAGAAAATACTATCAAAACTGTGTCATAAAAACTTTTTAAAGATTTAATAATTTTTCTCTGGGTGAGTTGATGAAAGCTTTCAGGAAAAGAAAAAGACAAGTCAGAAATGTATAGGTCATGGTTTTGAACATGAGGGATTCCTATTAGACATTTTCAAGTCTGATAAGACCATTTGAGATAGCTGCAGGGGATGACACTGTGATATCATCCATGGTAAGTAATTTCTAAAGAAAGTGACAAAGGTCACCTAATACACACCTTACAAGAGGGAAATAGTTAGCTTTCCTTGAAGAAGAGGTTCTGAAGGCCAGAGTAGGAACAAATAAATAGATTTTAAAGTAATAAAAAGGGTTGCTTCCCAATCATTTGGCCTGTGGCTTAGTTTCGTCAAACTTAGAAAGCAAGCATGTGATGGATAAATGCCCCCCCACCTCTCCCACCCCCATCCCTAGAGTTCATGACCCTGGGGCCATCTCAAAGCACACACTGCACCCAACATTTGCTAGGCCTGAGCTGGAAAATAAGAGTAAGCAAATGTGTCAATTATCAAGATTTGACATAATTTATAAAAAGGATTTCTTTCTTTCCTTCCTTCCCTCCCTTCCCTTTCCTTCCTTCCTTCCTTCCTTCCTTCCTTCCTTCCTTCCTTCCTTCCTTCCTTCCTTCCTTCCTTCCTTCCTTCCTCCCTCCCTCCCTCCCTCCTCTCTTTCTCTTTCTAAATCACAATCAAAATGCTAGGAAAAACTACTAGCTCCCAATTCTGTCAAGATTGCTTCCTGGAAGGACCCTCCCACCATGCAGAAATAGCTTGTGCTATATAAAAACCAAGACTTTAATCCCACTTGTTGCTCCCCCCCCACCCCCGCCCCAGTTTCTATTCTCTTTTCCTCAGCATCTCTCCCAGATCAGTCTCTAAAAATCTTTAACTTTGCCTATTTTGATCTGGAAATTAAATCTTATTTATTATGCATCCTGTTTGTTGTCCTTGAAGAACCCCAGCATTCATTTAAAGGGGTCCAGAATGACTTCTTAAACACATTTCTCTCTTTGCTGCAATTAAACAAAGTGGAGCTGTGATTAGTCCTCCACAGGGGGGAAAGAAAAAGACACCCTTGAATCAAAATGGGGGGACCTGGCTGGGCATTATTGCCTCACAATGCAGGAGTTTATTGCTGAAACCTGCTTATCCCTGAGCTCCGCACTCCATGGGAACTTCAGTCAGGTGGAAAAAGTGATTCTCTTCTCTGCCTGAGCAGCTTCAAGTGTCATAAGACCCGATAAAGCCCCTAAAGCTCGTCCTCGTAACTGAGACATTTAGGATAATCTTTATGGGAGTTTTGCATGAGCTTCTGCTTTTTGTTGCTCTTAGAAGGAGAGTTAATGATGAGCTTTCACTGGCTTCTCCTTTAAAAAAAAATCTAAGCCAAAAGCGCCTGTTTAAGTTAAGTACCACCTCCCTCCAGCCCTTGGGAAACCACTCAAGAGGGCTTTGCTTGGCTCTGTGTTCATGACACATAATGAAAACAATTTTACGCTGTGGAGGGAAGTATTGGGCAATTACTGATGTAACAGCCACCTGCAGTAGCGGGCCCTGGCTGCAGCACTGCGTGGTTCATGAATATTTTATGGTGTGATGTTATTTTGAATGGCTGGGGCAGGTGAAGGGGGCCGAGGGTGTAATAAGTAACTCTGCTGGAGGCTGTGTAGCTGCTCTGTTTCCCCGCAAAGCCCACAGTGTAACACCAAGAAGCATCCTGACCCCGCCTGGATCGACGCGAGGGCAGCTGAGGCTGCAGCAAGATGCTATGACAAGTCACGGTGGGCACCCTTTACAAACCCTTGTCTGCCGATTTTACACACGATGTCCGGCTTGAAAAGCCCCTGCATCAATCTTGTCTGATTTAATTTGATAAATTAAGTGTGGATAAGGATTAAATGAGAATTTTGTAATGGAGAAAACTTGTCTTCACTCTTTAATCCAGTTAAGATAGTATGGGAGAAACTCTTTAAAATATTAGGCAATGGCTAGAGAAAACAAAGTAAAAAAAAATAAGAGAATTGCTTTTTTACTTTAGTGATAGTTTACATCCACATAAAAGTTAAATAAAAATACTACTCATGATTTTTGGTTTTTGCATGTGAAATACACACAACCTTTGTATACACACATATGTTTATATTTTATAGAGGGTCCAGAAATACAGGAGAGAAGTAGGGATTGCAACATGTTTTATATGATAAAATATGGTTTCTGAGAATTGTTCATGAATAGGTGGGGTATTTTGAGTATCGTTTACTTTTTCAACTGTTATTTTCCTAACAGGAAATGTCAAGATTTAAACTGAATATCATAGCTTAAAGAATACATTTCCAGCATTTCAGAATTTATGCTTCTTCCTGCTGGCATATTTAAGATTTTAGGGATAAAAATCATATTGTATATGACCAAGATACAAGCAGTATAAAATTATTTTATATGACAGTTATGCTTCTGTAGAATGAAGTGGTATGAACACACACTAGTTATCTAGACAGTTGATGGAAATTCAAAACAATGCCATCTGAGACTCTATTAAAATTTTTAAAAAAATTTTGTGTGTGTTTTTAGAATGGGAGAATTTGCTTTTGAGGAAGAGCTTGTACATTAGACTTCAGCCTGAATACTTGGTCGTGGAGAACATGCTTAGAAAAAGATACAAAAGAGCTGCAGAATCCCTGGACACAAATTGGCATAGAGAACAGAAATCCTGAACAGAGCGCAGAAAGAAAATGTAGCGGACTAGACATTCTGAGAATAATGTGGGACAACAGCGGAATTGCCAGAGTGACAATTTGAAGATTATAAAAGATACTCTTTAATTTTTGTAAGCGGTAGTTTCATGGGTATGCTCATAACATTTCACAACATTAATTTAGCGCTTGTACCAGAATGAAATACTGTGGTGCTACGTTAAAATGTTTCACTTTTGCATTCACCTTGCAGGGGAATATTGAAGTACCACTGACTTCCAATGGTTGACAACCCCATTTGCACTTCAAAAATTACAAAATCCGAATAACAAAAATAATGTGTTTATACAATCTGGGCATGAGCCACTTTATCAAATGGCAGTACATTACCTAAATTCGAATATTATTTAGTATTGGCATTACTGTTTCATGTGTCTATTGGGATAATTGGCTCAGCTTGCTTGAACACGCCATCTATCATCTATACATAAAGTGATGGCAGTCCTTTTTAAAATATTGTTACTTTTCATTAACAAAGAGGAAATGATGACAGATGATCTTGATGAATCATGTCACGGTGAGCCACCTCTCTCCACAAACAGGTTGAATTGAAGAGAAACACTCTAAAATACCAAATAGTGTTAATAGAGTAACATTAATAGAAATTAACATATATTCAAGAAATTCCAAAATATTTAATTTTGCCTCACTAGGTGCATTTTTTTTCTGCTTCATAATGTATGTTAAAGGTGCCCTGATTTAGCAATTTTATAAAGATCAAATTATAAACATGCAGTAAATTTCAGATTCTTGTAATTAGGTTTTTAGCTTAAGAGATGTTAAACTCTGTATGTAAACGACATTATTTAAAAGCCTGTCTTCTGAAGGAAAATTGCTGTTTGACAATTCTATAGAATATCCAAGAAAGGTAATTATACTGCTCTGGTTGTTAAAGATGCAGGTACTGAATAAAGTCACTGCTCCAGCTTTTGCAGAAAACTCCAACGAGGAAGGGAAGGGAGACGTGGTGACATGAGTTCATTGCAAATCTTTACACTCAGGATGTCAGGATGCTGGTTCCCATTGTCTCCCTCCCCTCTCACAGGTAATACAGTAATGATCGGAAGAAAAAAGTTCCCAGCCAGTCCACCAACGCGGAGAAGCAGCGATGAAAAAGCAGACTTCTCTGTAAAATTCCTGTGGGCGCTGTTTTCAAATCAGATCTTGAAATAAAATATCAACCACAAAACGAGAGATCATTTTTTTAAAGATAAATCAAAGTCTATCTAATAAAATAGGGACCCAAAAATGACCACAGTAAAAATTTTTCTTGACTGACCTAGTTTTACAGAAATGCTTAGGGCTTGCCTTGGCCGGTTTGGCTCAGCGGTTAGAGCATCAGCCCGTGGACCAGAGAGCCCTGGGTTTGGTTCCCACTAAGGGCATGTACCTGGGTTGCAGTTTGTCCCCAGCCCAGGTTGGGGTCGTGTGAGTGGCAACCACTCGATGTGTCTCGCTCACGTCAATGTTTCTCTCTCTCCCTTCCTCTCTCCCTCCCACTCTGTCTGAAGATAAATGCAAAAAAAAAAAAAAAAAAAAAAATGTCCTTGGGTGAGGATTAAAAAAAAAAAAGAAATACTTAGGGCTTTTTCATTCATTTATTTACTGAAATACAAGTAACACTCCTAGAAGCAAATTTAATTTTGAGAAGTCCAAGTTTAATTAAAACCTTAACTAAATTATTTAATTATATTTTAATATCTTTTAATATTAAGAAACTTGATCTGGGGAAGCCCTAGATGTCTATTATTAAAGAGTCAAACATTTTTCATGGACAGTGGGGTGTAGGGCACAAATATGCATGCTCACAAATGCGCGCGCGCGCACACACACACACACACACACACACACACATTCTGAATAGTCAATTTTATTGGACTGATGTTCTAAGGGATATAGAATCCCTTAGTTCAAAAGCAACCACAAGGTTTCTTCTAAGTTTGAACACAAATAAAGACTTTTTTTTAATCCTTACCCGAGGACATTTTTGCATTTATCAGATAGAGCTGGAGGGAGAGAGGGAGGAAGAGAGAGAGAGAAACATCGACTGGCTGCCACCCACACGACCTCAACCGGGGCTGGGGAAGAACTGCAACCAAGGTAGGTGCCCTCAGCGGGAACCAAACCCTGGACTCTCTGGTCCGCGGGCCGACGCTCTAACCGCTGAGCCAAACCGGCCAGGGCGAGACATTTATGTTATACTGTACTTTCATATTGGATGAAGGACAGAAATGAACAGATTATGGGTCAATACAAAGGCAAGTTGAAAAAAGACAAGAAGAAGACAGAGATTTTAGGTTTCGGGCACTTCATTCTCCTCTCGGCTTTTCCTAATGCTTTTAGAACAGATACTTAAAGTTGTGTTTGAATAGAAAATGAAAAGGAGGATGCCACAATACATCTTTTGAAGTCCCTAAACTATTCTCATATTTTTATTTATTTATTTATTTATTTATTTATTTATTTATTTATTTATTTATTTATTTATTTTTATTTTTTTATTAATCCTCACCCGAGGACATTTTTCCATTTTTTGTTCAGACAGAGTGGGAGGGAGAGAGAGGAAGAGAAGGAGAGAGAGAGACAGGGAAACATCGATGTGAGAGAGACACATCGAGTGGCTGCCTCCCGCACGACCCAACCAGGGCCGGGGACAAACCGCAACCGAGGTACATGCCCTTAGCGGGAACCGAACCTGGGTCTCTCTGGACCGCAGGCCGATGCTCTAACTGTTGAGCCAAACCAGCCAGGGCACTATTCTCATATTTTTAAAAGAAATTTAAGAAAAGAACAAGAAAGTCACACCATTTTCTTTTATTCCTGGTGGAAGCATACCCAATCATTCTCATGCCATTGATTTTACTAAAGGTCTTTTATCTCCATTTTCTTTCCCATCAGAATGCTTCCTCTTCTACCAAGTAGCTGAAGTCCCAGTGCTTCTACTCACCTTTTTTCCAATATCTCAGCCACTTAGCTCCTAGAATACTTACTGGTTATCACTTAATTGACATGGCTTCATCATTATTTCACTTAATGCAGACTTATTATTTAACCGTTCAACTATATGCATAGAACACAATGCAAATGGCGTCCCCTACAGTTGTGCAGTACAGTGACCCGATTGCATAGATCTCTGCTCAGTAGTACAATTCCTAGTTCTGTAATGGCACAGGGTATATTTTTCACACTCTTACCCACTGCTGGACTTCCTCTGTGCTCTTCCCATAGCTGATGGTCAATTGAAACAAACTGACAAACTTGGCTCCATTTTTCCCTCTTTCCTTTTTCATACAGCAGCCTAGGTTCCCAAGGCCCTTTCCACAGATAGCAACTACTGATTCCCACCACAGTCTTGTCAGAACAGCGGGGAAAGACTTTTCCCTCCCCTGATTGCACACACTGGAGGACGGAGGCTCTGAAAGTGGCAGTGTCTGAACTTGAACTCTGTTCTCTTGGCCCACCACCCAGTGCTCTCTCTGCCTCCTCTCTGATGCCTGTTTTCATGCGGCCGAGTCGCCATAGTTTGACTTAAAGAAGTGAAGAGTGCCTAGCACTGGCCAAGGCAGGGCTTAGGGTGCTGCTTCTCCTAAGCTAGGGCAGGGAGTCTGAGGCAAAGGCCGTGACCCAAAGGCTGCTGTAACATTGTCTTTCTTGAAAACTGGCTCAAGTCCGAGCTGGGCAGGGTGGGAGGGAAGGAAGGAGAAGGACACCATTATAGTTGATGGACTGGCGGACTCCAGGGGCCTTTTGAAACGAGTAGTTCTTAGAGTCCCCCCTAACTCTTAGTGACACCCATCACTGAAAAGGAAAAACTGCTGGGGGAATGTAGACATAATGGTGGTAACTTTAAACGCGGGGTAGTTTCCTTTCTCATGCATAGCAACGCCGTCTGAGAAACCTGATGGGCAGAACATTGGAAGCTTCTTCTGTGGTACTTACAAAGGAGACTGGCTTTTGGCTAATGATGAAAACATGTTGGTTATGATTCCTCCTTTGAAGTCTAGCTTCCCTAAAACAAGACTTCAGGAAATAGCATGCAGGTGTCGTGGAGTTTTATTAACCTGCACAGCGCAGTTGGCCCCCAGCAGTTACTCTAAATCTTTTTAGGACACAGCAGCTGTTCTATTTCATGTGAACAACATCCTAAGTCTGCACGACAGCAAAATTCTAGAACATTCTGTGGTTTTCTGGAGTCTACAAGTCCTACTTCTCTGAACTTATCTCACCCCTCGCTTTGCCCTTGCTAGGTACGGGTCAACCTCACAGATCACTTCTGTTCCTCACACGTGAAATGGGTCCCCACCTTTAGGGTCTTTGCACGTGATGTTCCCATGGAGGGGAATGCTTTCCCTGGTGATCTGACTGGCACTGTCTGTCTATCCAGGGCTCAGATGAGAAGTCACTGTCAGCATCTTATTTGATATTTGTGGTAACAATCATGACTACCTGAAATCTCTTGTTTACCCTTCTAATGTTTTCCTTCCCACTGCTCCATGAGAATCTTGTCTGCCTTTTTAAAAATAGATTTATTTTTTAGAACATTTTTAGATTTACAGGAAAATTAAGCAGATAGTACAGAGAGTTCCCATGTATCCTCCGCCTTCTCTCTCCCTCCCTCATGTATAATTTCTCTTACTATTATTATCTTACATTAGCATAACACATTTGTTACAATTAACAAACCATTTTTTTTTTATTTCACATTGATTTATTATCACATACTTCAAAGGTAAACCCAACAATGCCCAGAAATCTTACTCTGTGATGGCATTATAGAAAATAGGCCCATAGTCACTAAGTTGTCCAAGACAGGATCCTAAGAATCACAGTTGATTTCTACATTGAATACCTCATTTCTAATTTATCAGTATATCTACTTGATTATCCTTCCAAAATTTGTAATGAACCAATATTGATACACTACTATCAACCAAAGTTTGTAATTTATACAGATATCCTCAGTTTTTACCTACTGTCCTTTTCTGTTCCAGGATCCCACCCAGGAAAGCACATTACAGTTAGTCCTCGTGATAACACAGGCATCTTTCTGCTGTGACAGCTTCTCGGACTTCACTTATTATCACCTTTCTGATTGCCATGCTGAGAACAGTGCCTGCCACATACTGGGTACTCAAAAATATTTGCTGAGTGTGTGAAAATGAATTAATAGCTTGAGTGAAGAAGTCACAATTAGTATTATATTACCTTGCATTTGGTTAGCACTATATAATTTATAAAATGCATTCACTTATTCATTCTCCCGATAATTCTGTGAGGTGGGCCAGGGGATGGAGATTATGCCTCATGTCTCCTAAGGTTCAGAGAGGTTAGTGGGTTGCCTTTGGTATAGAAAAGCTGAGATGACACTCTGGGTTCCCCGATGATCCTATTTTTTCTACTACCCCAGTGGAAAGGAAGGGCCTAAAAAGAAAATAACTATTGAGTCCATTTTATCCCTGGTGGTTGGTAAATCCAGCCAAAAGCCTCTGTAATCTTCACTGACCAATGATACAACAAAACTTGAATAAATAAGCACAACAGACAATAGATAGATGGACAGATAGATACAAAGATGATAGTCAGATTCATGCTTAACTCTAAAATTTAGGTCAAATTGACTTTATAGATGTACTTTTAAAATAAACAACTAAATTTATATTTGTTGAGTGAATATTTAATGATTCTTAGCTATATGTACATTGTTAAGGTTTAATTGGAAGATATAACTTGTTAGCCTAAGGCACAGTTTTAAGAGACACCATTGTAGAATTGGTAGAATATGTTATACTTGCTAACCCCAGTAAAGTCAACAGGTAGTGGATATCAGTTATAAGTCTACTTAATTTCTGGCATTATAGAATAATCAAATGTTTAAAAGACAAACATCTAAAATCTAATGTTTTTTAAAGGAATTACTTCTTTATTTTGAATAATGGTATGGAGCCTTACAGCTGGAAGGGACTTCTGAAATTTAACCTGTCTCATTCTACAAGTGAAGAAGAAGAAATTGGAAGAGGTTGGGTAACTTCCCAAGTCAACACCAGTTTGATGGTAAAAGGTGAATCTTGATCTCAGGTAATTTGGCTTCCACTCCAATATTCTTTCACTTTATCAAATTGTGTCTCTGATTCCTGAATCAAAGGAGTTTGAATCGAATCGTTACTGTAATAATAGAGCTTGGCTCTTTGATGTAAATGTAACCATTCATTTCCTTCTAAATAGTGGTAGATCGAGGCTTAATGATGAGCAAATTCTTTTAGTTCTACTTATCAAAACTCTGTTGGATGAAAAAGGGCATGCTTCCCAATTTTTTATGGAAAACTATAAAGAGGGAGTAACATACCTGTGTCAATCAACCCTTCTATTGAATTTTCATTCTATTCCTCGTCAAGATTAAAATTAGCAACCTTTGTGGATGCTTCTGAAATAGAAAAAAATATTCCAGAATAATAAAGTATTTTAGATACCAAATCAATACTTGCCATATTTGAGTGACACAATGATTAAAGACACCATTATAAATAAGCAAGAAACATGAAGGGTTCTCTAGATGTTACCATCCTCCTATACTGTAGGAATTTATAATGCAATAGCCAAGCCTCGGTAGAGGTGGTGAATGTTATTTTTCAGCTCCACGTGAGATGCATAATGCCTCGTGACCTGATTCAAAAAGCTTATTTAGAGGCAAATGCTGTAGCTCAAAATGTTATATGGCATTTGGTGAGGGTGAACAGGTTTATGTCATAAACATGGGAAAACCCTCTTGATTCAGGGGGAAAAGATAGCGGGACGATTTTTGTTGTTGTTAACAAATTAAGTTAGTTCAGACTTCTGACTAAGCAGGTTATTGAAGACCAATATGTCCAACAGAGATGATAACCTGGAGAGAAAATAAAAGACCCCATAAAGAAGAGCTGTGGTAAGACTCCTGGGGCGATATCCCAGCTTTCTTTTACCCAATCAGCCAAGGTGAACATGAAGGATTATCATGAGCACCTAGGTCATGATTAGGGGAAAGCAAACCCTCAATTATGCAAGGAAGTGGCAGCTATTGGGAGAGTTATGCTGTGACCTGCCTTCCTATTTAATGAGCTGATTTATTTATAGGTAATGTATGTTATTTTTTCACTCTAACATACAAACACAGTCACAGATTTGTTCATTTTTGTTAAGAAACCAAAAGATGCAAGCAATGTTAGAGTATTTGTTCGAGGACAAATTTGAGTTGTCTACAGCCAGAATCTTGCAGAACCCCTGTGGTCAGATAAATTAGTCAGTCAGTCAGGGAGTCAGCATTTATCGAGTTTTTTCTATGTCTGTGGTTTGGGAAGTAGAAAGTCAGAGGCATATTTATTGCTGACTAGAAGTTTAGAATTAAATCTTAGATTATAAACTAGCGAGCCATCTCTCATGTGACTTTAGGCAGAGCACTTAACTTTCAATCTTTGCTTGTTGCAAAAATAAAATGAGAAAAGAGATTTGCCATTAGAAAAATCATAGCATAATATTCAGACCAAAGAAGACTGGATTCTTGGTCGACATTTACCAGTTCTGTGATATTGGGTAAGTGATTTAAGCTTTCTATGGTGCCTGATATGTATAAGTGCTCCAAAAATGGTAGCTATTATTAATAAGGACAGGTCAGTTTTATCAAACATACATTAATCAGAGTTGTATATAAGTACGAAGAAATTTATATGGTTGTTACTACAAAGAAAATTTTCCTAGGATAATTCATGAAAGAAATGCATTTTATAGCAGAAAGAAGGAAATTTGTCATTCTCTATGAAACATGTAAATATGCACATCGAAAAACATGCTGAGAAATACTGTGGAGATAACAGTATGATGTATCACAATAGTACAGGGATGTTCGTGGCTGATTATTTGAAATAGCAAAGATCCTAGGAAAAAACTTAAATTTATGTAATAAAAGTTATAATTACTAATTTATTGAGTATTAACTGTATTTCAAGTATTGTTGTAAGTTTTATTTTTTATCTTTTTAGATAGAGAGGAAGGGAGAGAGAGAGAGAAACATCGATGCAAGAGAGACACATCGAGTGGTCGCCACCCACACGACCCCAACCGGGGCTGGGGACGAACCGCAACCGAGGCACGTGCCCCTAGTGGGAACCGAACCCAGGACTCTCTGGTCCGTGGGCCAACACTCTAACCGCTGAGCCAAACTGGCCAGGGCTGTTGTAAGTTTTAAAAAACTATCTATTTATCATGGAATCCTTTGGAAGTAGGTAGCATTATCATTCCTACTTAGCATGTAGTCATGCTAAGAACTGTGTATATTTATATGTACTGCCTTGAAATGCTGTTCAAGTAAAAATAAGCCTAATTCAAAATCCATTACACACTAACACACACACATAAATATTGTAAGATTGGATTTTAAAAAACAACCCAACAATAGATTTCTTACAAGAGATTCACTTTAAATATAAGGACATAGAAAAGCTAAAAGTAAGAAAATAGAAAAATATATAACATTCAGACACAATATACAAAAATCAATTGTATCTTTATATACCAACAATAAAGACACAGAGAATGAAATATTAAAAATGATATCACCTATAAAGGAACAGAGTATATCAAGTACTTGGTAGAAAATCAAACAATATTTAAAAGTTCTACATTAAATACTATAAAATATTGTTGAGGTCAACTAAAGAATACCTAAAAAAATGGAAGCTATACCATGTAGAAAACGGAATAATAGTATAAAGATGTCAATTCTGCCCGGCCAGTGTGGCTCAGTGGTTGAGCATGACCCATGCACCAAGAGGTTGTCGGTTCGATTCCCAGTCAGAGCACATGCCCAGGTTGTGGGCCAAATCCCCAGTGGGGGGCATGCAGGAGGCGGCCAATCCATGTTCTCAGTCATCGATGTTTCTAGCTCTCTCTGCCTCTCCCTTCCTCTCTCTCTCTCTAAAATCAATAAAGAAAAAAAAATTAAAAAAAAGAAAAAAAGATGTCAATTCTAACAAATTGACCTATACCGTCAACACAATCTCAATCACTATGCCAGCCAAGGTGTATGTGTGTGTGTATGTGTGTATGTGTGTGTGTGTTTGTGTGTGTGTAAGAGTGGGTATGAGATTTGAAAATCTTGTTCTAAAATGTATAAAGAATATAAAGTGTTAAGAGTGACCAATGCAATCTTAAAGAAGAAGAATATAACTTGAAGAACTACACTAACAGACATAGTAATAACGAATAAATTAGAGTTTATGCAAAGATAGACAATAAACCAATGGAACAGATCAGAATTTAGAAAAAGATCCAAACACATAGGGTCACCTGATGTTTGACCAAGATGACACTACAGTATAATGGGGAAAGGATGACAATTATTTTTTTCAATAAATGGTGCTGGGTCAACTGGATATTCATTTGGAAACAAATGAATGTTGAACCTTTTATCTCACACCATCCACAAAATTCAATTCTAGTTGGATTGTAGATCTAAATGTGAAAGGTAAAAAAGTAAAGCTTTTAGGAGAAAATGTAGGAGTTTATGTCATGACCTTGGAATAGGCAACTATTTCTTAAACAGGGCACAAAAAACACTAATCATAAAAGAAAAATATAATAAATTGGATTACATTAAAATTAAGAACTTCTGGTTATCAAAAGACATTATTAAGGAAGGGAAAAGGTAAGCCACAGTTGGAGAAATTATTAGCACTGCATATATCACCCAAAAAATTCATACCTAGAATATAAAGGACTCGTACAAAGTAACAATTAAAAGCAAACAGCCCAACATAAAAAAATAATACTGAATAGCACTAAACAAAAGATAACCAAGTGGCCAGTGGAAAACAGAAGAATGCAAACATAAACTACACTGAGATCAACTAAATCCGAACTTATACATTGTTGTAAAAGCATAGCTAACACTGTCCTGCCACCACAATGAATAAGTATATGTATCACACAGACAACAAAATACTTTGCACCCTGAGGTACTGCAAGAATAATAGGCCCACCTGTGCAGTTCTGAAACTCAAAAGAAATGAAACTGAACAGTTCCTATAAGCCTTGCCAACTTGCAAAAACAACTTTATCTCTGATTTTTGCAGTGCTGACCTCTGAAAACAGGCCATGACCTTTGTGGATATGATAATCATGTGAGAAAGTCTTGCTCTTTCCAACCTTGAATAGATCAATCGACTAATGCAAACATGGAAATGTTGAGGCTTTTTCCTATTCAACTAACCTCTTAGTTTTTTTTGTGTGTTGTTGTTTTTTGCTGTTGTTTGTTTTTGTGAGTCTTCTGAATCTGAATCTCTCATACCACTTTGCAAATCAATTTTTCATCTTCAAAATCTGCAAGTCTTCTTTTGACAAACTTAAAACATACTAATTCTGCTCCTAGGTATATACCCAACACAATGAATTCACATGTTAAAAGACATGTATAAGACAGTTCACAGCAGAATATAAATAAATAAAGCGTGGTATGAAATGGATAGAGTAGAATGAATAAATGAATCATGGTTTATATAGTCAGTGGAACACACCATGAGAATGAACAATCTATTATTGCATGCAACAACAAAGATCCATCTCACAAACATAATTTTGAGCAAATGAGTCCAGACACACAAACTATTTTATGATTCCATTTATATAAAATTTTAATACAGGAAAAAGTATCTATAGTGCTAGATGTCAGGATGGTGAGTATTGGTTACCTTTAGAGGTGGATAATGACCAGCTTGAGGAGTGATTCCTGTGTGCTGGTAATATTCTTTCTTGACCCATGTGCTAGTTACATTTTTACTTTATGAAGATTCATAAAAGTTTACAGCTAAGATCTGCGCACTTTTTGGTATGTCGTATTTAAAAATAAAGTTTATTTTAAAATGGAAAAGGACATAGATTGATGACGGAAAGACAAAAGCATATGACCTGAGATGGTTGTGTGAGGAGCAGCTCAGTGTCCATAAGACTGACCGGAGGAAGGTTGGTCTGGCTTGTGTGGAGAACAGAGCTGTTGGGGTTGGGGAGGGGGAGGCTGAACGCATTTCTTACAATCCTTCCTAAAATCCAGGAAGGGGTTGGTAGTGGTCTAACACAGTCAGGGGAAATAGAGAATTACACTTCAAAAAGATTGAGAAGAAAGAGACTTCGGTCTGCAGTGTCAGGAGTGCAAAGCAGAGCCCACGTGTTCAGTCATGGCTCCAGCCTTGCCAAGGGTTCACGAACAATGAACTTTCTGCTTCATTCTTGTCTCTTTAACCTGGTCCGTGATTAAACTGATTAGCGCAATATATCTAAACATTTCATGTATGTAATAGCCTTCAATGACGGGTGTCAGTGTAGCTGAAGCAGGTTACACAGCTGCAGGGTTATTTGCTAGAGCTTCCTGACCGTAACATGCAAATGCTTGAATCATCAAAAACTATCCAGTATTTAATGATCAGCTACTATATACTCAGACACTGGGAAAATAAAATAAAAAAAAAGATGGTAGGTACTCAAAAGAGCTAACAACATACATCGAGATATAAGTCTACCACATAAACCACTGATTGGGTATAAGAACACCTTGTGTGAAGGGCTAACACCCAAGCATCCATCAAAGGATATCAGCTGTGTGAAGAGACCGTGGGGTACATCACCAGGAAACATCTGGGAGAATTTTCTTGACAACGTCGTTGGAACTACATACATCTTTATGTGACTCATGGTATCAAATTTAGGTTTTTGCATCAGTATGGGGACTAATTATTATTTTCCAATATATACAAATAGGATATCAGCATGATATCCTTAAGCAAAAAAACAAAACAAAACAAAACAAAACAAAAAACTGTAGATCACGTGACATGGATGTTTCTAATACTGTAACTCATCTGGACCCAGTCATTCTGGCAGTTTTTAAGTGAAATGGAAGATGAGCAACACTTAGGAGCCCTATGGGACACCCCTCGCTGATCATACAACAGAAAGGAGCTTACTTTAAAAGGAACAATGGCGCTGGCACAAGCTATGAGAACCGAGATGGCTCCCGAAGTAGTAAGATTTCGACTCAAAACTAGCAAAGCATCTATCAGACACAGACTCTCCAGCTTTGAGGTGAGCATCTGGGTTTTGGTGCGTGCACTGGCATGCAGCCAAGATTATGAAGATGGGTTCGTAAGCAGAGAGGAGAATCCTTTGAGATTTCCAGAAATACTTGGGAAGAGTCACCATTAGAAAAGACTGGGCTGCCTTTTAGTGGAGGGGCTCAGAGTATCAAAATTGGGCAGAGTATCAACACTGAAGACATTCATGTAAATGTCACCTCATCCGTTCCCTCAACAGATATTTACCGAGAATCTGTCTGCATGCCAGGCATGATTCTAGTTCTTGGGGATATGACAGTGAGTAACATAGAGAAGGGGCCTGCTTTCAAAGAGAATGTATTCTAGTGGGGAGAGACTACAGACTTGAAAACAAATATGTAAATTAAAAGGCTCTACAGAAAAAATAAAATGGCCATGGCATGAGGTGTGCCTGGATAGGGTAGGTCCTTCCCTCGGGACTGCTGACCAGGCCACCCTATGGACTCGGGTGAGGAGAAGGAGGCAGCAGTGAGATGGGGAGCAATGGCAGGGCTTTGAAAAGCCTTGGACATGCTGGTTATGGTAACACTGGGGAATTTACTTGACTTCCAGGTCACTGTTGGGTATATAAACTGTCACTAAAGGTTCTTGGCGAAATCCTATAGCTTCTGATATATGCTAATGGACACACGAGTCAAAGGAGGAAGACAATTAGAGAAATTGTGCTAAGTCAGCATTGCCTTTGCACTGATAACAAGTCTGAGGGTAACCTATCCAAACACACTTCCAAGCTGCAACCTGGAAGGCATGTGCAGAGCTAAAATAATCCCTGAATCTTCTGACTCTGCTGCTCCAAGAGTGCACTGAAACACCCTTACCAGTGCAACAGCATTGAACGTCACTACAGAGCCTCATGTTTCAGAGGAAAGAGTCCAGGCCCAGCGTTTGAAGACTTGAGCTCAGGTGTGGACTCTACCTGTGAAAACTGTGTAAACTCAGACAAACTACCTAATCTTTCTGTCTCAGTTTGTTCATCTGTACCAGGAAGAATGATACTAAGATCACAGAGTTATTGCAATGATGGCATGAAATCAGTATCTGTAAAAATTCCAAAACATAATGCAAATATTTGCATCAGAATTTATTCATCCTGAACCAAATCCAATCCCACTGTGGATGGACTAGCTTCTTAAATGCCGGCTACAGTAGATATATCCTTTTTATCCTCTCATTCCCTATGAATTGCCAACCAAAAATGGCTGACCGGCATCTTTAGATGAAGCACTTACCTCTGGCTTCTCTCTGTAGGGACAAATTAATCCTCAGTTTCTCGGTTTGGGTGCTGTGCTTATCCAGTGCATCATGTACACATTCAGGGCATGATTCCATTTAGCCCTAAGCAATTCATATTAGAAATATTCGAGCCACAACTCTGTCCATTCACCTCTGTTTCTGATGGAGCCTGTGGCCATTCCTGACTCATATTCAGTGTCTTCAAGTGTAAGCGAGGAGAACTGTGGCAGGGATATTCCTTGTGATGGTGGCTAAAGATCACAGCAAGTTAATGTACTCGCTAATAAATAGTCCTACTGTGGGTCATACTTATCTGGTTGCCTCTTCCTCTAAGTTTCTTCCCTTCCCTTCCCTTCCCTTCCCTTCCCTTCCCTTCCCTTCCCTTCCCTTCCCTTCCCTTCCCTTCCCTTCCCTTCCCTTCCCTTCCCTCCCTCCCTCCCTCACTGCTTCTTCCTCTCCATCTTTTTTTGAGAATATGTCAGTTACTATTTTCCAAAAAAAATGAACCAAAGGCTACCCATTTCTTAAAGCAATGTCCACATGGGCAGTGCATCTTTATAATAAACTTTGCCCCATTTGGTACAAAACAATTGGAATGCAAAGAATGGAACCTCCGCAGAAGGTTTAAGCCAAATGTGAGTAGACAGTGATTGACAGACCACGTGTGGCCTACCCAGCTTTATAATAAGACTTGTGATCTAATGGCAAAGCAAAAGGAGTCAGAGAGAAATGGCTCCCATGGGCTCCACATCATGTATAAGGAAGCTAGACATGTACCTTCTAGCCAGGTGGTGGCAGGGCTATTCCACCCTACACAGAGTTGAGTCATGGCCTCTGGCTCTTATGAGAAATTATGGCATGCGGCCTCACCATTCACCTGGTGCATTAGTTCCTTATTGCTGTTGCAACAATTACCACGTACTTAGAAGCTTAAAACAACACAAGTTTATTATCTTACTGTTCTGAAGGCCAGAAGATTAAAATTTGTTTTAAAGGGCTAAAATCAAGATATTGGCAAGGTTGGTTCCTTATAGAGGGTCCAGGGAAAATCAGTTCTGTGGCTCTTCAAGCTTCTAAAGGCTGCCAGCATTCTTTAGCTTGTGGTACACCACTACAATCTCTGCTTCTGTGGTCACATTGCCTTCCCCTACTACCCACTCTCATCCCTTGCCTCTCTTTTATAAGGACCCTTGTGGTTACCCTGAGCCCACCCAGATAATTCAGGATAATCTTCCCATCTCAAGACCCTTAATTTAATCACACCTGCAAAGTACTTTTTGCCATATAAGGTAATAGTCACAGATTCTTGAGATTAGGATGTGGACATCTTTGGGCACCATTATGCCCATGATTGGTTGCCTGGTTCAAGTTGCCCTGACTAGTTGAGAATGAGAGGAATTGTCTAACCAGAGGAGACAAAAGCTCAAACTAGCTTAAATCAACAGGAGGTGATTACATTTTCTTTTCTCTCTTCCAATATCTTAACTAGTTCTTGTCATATAATAGGTACTCAAAATGACACAGATTGCCGTTGTCCCCCAATATGCATTTCACATTTTGTCATATGTCAATAGGATGCCCTCATGTAGTTGAGCACAAGGCTCCTTGTCATTAGGTGTTTTCAAGTTCTGGCTAATGGGAGCAGAAGAAATATGTACAACTTCCAGACTATGCTCCTAGGATGAAACAGTGAGCCCTTCCTGCCTTCCTCCTTCCCTTCCTGCTGACATAATTAAGATTTAAGAATGGGAACGGAAACCACTGGATTATTCCATGACATGGAAGCCATGAGCTGAGGACCAACAAGGCAGACAGAGCCTGGGTCCTGGACATGGTAGAACTGTCCTATCTGCCTGGGACTTTTTGTGCTCAGGCTATTTACAGACAGTTGGAGAACAATAAACCTCTCTTGTTTGGGCCTTTGTTACAGGAGCCAAACTTGTGTCCTAACATAGTTTTCAATGTATGAAATTGTTATTGGAACAAACAAATTCTCTCCATAACTCTGCCACTAAATGGATATATGATCTTACAGAGATCAGTTTGCCTCTCTGAACTTCAGTTCCTTTCGCTGAAAAATAGAAATGATAATAACATGTACCTTGTGTGCTACGAATATTAAATGAAAGTGGACATGTGGCCATCACTTGTGAACTCTAAGGCACTTTATAAATATAAGGGTTGAAAGATTAAAATGTAATTTCTGATTCTTCTTCAAACATGCTTGGCTTTTTAACATTTTATTGTCTAAAAGGCTCTCCCAATTTTCTCATTGACTTTCATTTATTTAATAAGGTCAGCAATATAATTTGTATAATATATATAAACTTTTTCTTCTTCTAGGATTTAATAAAACTGTTTTTATTTTGAATAGAAAAAAAAATGAGACCCTTTAATTTTTATTTTTCTGAATTACCCTTTGTAAAAATGTTTCTCACCACTAACCTTTCCTTCTAACCTTTGGAGTTCTTGGCTGGGGCTTCTGCTACAAAAGACAGATTAAAAGGAGAAAAGCTTACAAATTTATTTAATGTAAGTTTTATATTAAAATAAATATAGGAAATGAAGACCTAAAGACCCAGTTAGAGGTGAACATTTATATAAATTGGACAAAGAGTAGTAAGCTATGAAAATGTGACAAAACAAAGGGTTAGGGCAGGTAATGGTTTGAAGTAACTGGGAAAGTAAGGGTTAGATGGACGAGCTTGTTTGTACAGATTTTTCTCTACTTTGACTTCCCATCTTTGGTGATGAGAATGGACATCTTCCAAGTGGCGTTTTATCTCCTTTCAGGAAGAAAGAAGAAGGGGGAGGTCAGAGCCCTCTGCCTTTTTTAAATGCCTTTAGCTCCAAATAATCTGCGTGCCAAAGTGGATTTTGGGATGGCATATTTTGCCAGCCTTCACCAGGCTTAAACTATGCCCATTCCTCTGTCAGTGACTATGTGTAAGAGAACACGGTTACCCAAGTTCAGATTTAAATGAAAAACTGGACAAAGGAAAGTGAAAGGCTGTGAGCTGGGTGGGATTAGAAGTTACAGGAACGAGGACTGGTTGCCCAGCGTGGGAAAGGGGTAAATAACCAATCCTCTCCAACCTGAAGAAAGCCTAGAATACCCTGCCCAGGAAGCCGGGAGACGACAAACTGACGTTCTCAGTAATGCGTTTTGTCTCCCAGCTTCAGGGCTCTGAGCTCTGGATGAAGCCACGGTTTAAATCCCACATTCAGAATGTGCTTCTCGCAGAGTTTGAAGGGCACAGACGGAATGGGGTGCAGTCTGGCTGCTAGACACGTTCTTCCAGGGCCCCCATGCCATTGGGCCCTAGCCAAGCAAGGATTCCTGTACCCCTCAGGGTGGCTTTCTGATCGTTCTTTATCCTTCATTTCCATTCTTTACCATTCCACCGTCTGTGGGACCAGAGATGTGGCAAGATAAAACGAGCATTTTGAAACTGAGGAAAGAGGGTAATATTGAACGCTTACATTTTGGCATCAGCAGTCCTTAAGTAAAGGCTTTGTTGATGTTTAATAGGGTGGGAGAGTGAAGGGAACATGGGGTTCCTTTGGTTATCCTCTGGGCCACATGTAAAACTCACACTTACATTTTTTCTTTTCCGAACAAAAGTTCTCCACTGACAAATTTTACAATGTGTTTGTGCAAATTTGAAGACAATCCTTAATAAAGAATTGAATTTCGAATTTGCAATTCAGTGGTCACAGCGCTTTCTACTTTGGGGTTTGGCATATATCGGGCACCTCTTGGGAGCCGTTCCACCCGCAAAGGGTTGTTCTTCTGAATGAATAACACACTGGTGCGTGCAAAGCCACCCAGGACACTAATTACAAACTGGAAGCTCATAATAGGTGCATGAACCACTTCCTTTATGAGTTGCTCAGCTTTATTCACAACTTCTCTCATTGGAAGGGCCATGTCTTCTGGCTCTACCTTTAATAATGGTGATAATCATAATAACTGTAATAACGCAGCATTACTTTCTAATTACAAAGAAAATTTCTTCTAAAGAGCTCAAAGCACTTCACAGACATTATCTCATTCGTTCTCGTAACCTCTCTGTGCTGCTTGTCGGTCACTAGCATGCTCATCGTGACACGAGGGTCACGTTCCACTTCTCAGCACTCTCACACGGCCACGGTGCAAGGGGGCTCCACACTCCCCAGACTCTGGCAGAAACGTTCAGCTCTTTCTCAGTGGTCTTTATGATTCAACTTTAGGTATCGGTAATGAGACACAAAGCATTACGTGCCGGCTGCACCTTGACGGAAGAGAGACTTTTCATGGGTTCGGAGTATCCTTAGAAGGTGCCCCTTCTAAGGACGCGATGCTGTATACTCTGCGTGGAGGGAGAACCCCCAACCCAAATCTCCCAGCTGCTAGTGACGTCCTGTTGCTGCTGCTTCAGAGTGGAGCCCAGCATTGATCAGCCCCCCCAAACAGGGCTCAGCAAACTGCCTCCTAGGCCAAATCTGCCTAAGAATGGGTTTTATGTTTTTAAATGGTTACATGAATAAAACGGTTATATAAGTCTCTACATAATATCCTCGATTTTGCCTCATAGATCCCAGTGTCTAAAATATTCACTCTGTGGTTCTTTACCTGAAAAGCTGTCCAACCCTTGCTCCAGGGAACAAGATTGAGGCCAAAGGCTGGACGGCAGGAGGGGAGAGGAACGGGTGATTCCTGAGGAATGGCAGGGCCGGTTGGGAAAGATTCACAAAGCAGTAATTACCCTGACAGAAAAAGGTAAGACCTGGCCATGATTTGCTAGTGCTCTATATGCCCACTTAATTTCTCAGAGGAACTGTTTCCTGGGTCCTAACTATACTTCTTCTAGAAGTTATTCTGTATATCTCCAATGTGCCCACGCTGAGTGATATTTCTTTGTTTCTTCTTGAGTTCAGATCTTCGAACCATTGTACTGTCACATAATTGCTGAGATAGTCACACTTGTGTGTATTTTAAACTGTATGTATTGCTTGTGTCCCAGCTATTTTATTTTCACTAGAAAAAAGGATTAAAAGCGGAGCTCCAACACACCTTGGAGATGTTTACTAGTCTTTGCAGTCAGTGAGTAAGCAATGGGTGTGGTAGTTCTGACTTATTCGTGGTGTTTTGCTTTTCTGATCTCTCAGCTTTGAATTAAGCTACAGCCTAAATTTTAAGGCATGTAATATTCAGAACCTGCTTGGAGGCAGTTTGATAAGAACCCACAGGAAAGGACAGATTGGTTGATAGGTCTGGTCCTCCAGGGTCACAAAAGGCTACTAGGCTGATGGTTCTGTTTCTGAGGCTAGAGTGACTTTTCTGATCTCCTAGGTCCCTATGTATCCCTCAGCTTGGCATTTTGATTATTTTTTTCCTTCTTGTTCATTACTTCCTATTATTCCCCTTTGGACCAAAAATTTGACAGAATAAAATGATAATGTTTGAACCAGGTAGTATTGGACACTAGTGTTTTCTGTTGGCTGCAGCATACACAGTAATGGGTTGTCTCTGACAGGGAAGAAACAAAGGCAAGGTTGAGGACGTGTTTCCTGGGCAAGTGTTCTCAGAATGTGAGTACGTCACAACAAATCCAGCCTACATGGGGGCCTGAGTATTAAATATCATGGACAGATTTACCCTGTCTTGTCCCCTCTCGTGATACAGAGAAGAAAGGATGAGATGATATGAGCAATTGCTGGAGGAGTAGTCAACAGAACAAAACCATTGTATGTGACTTTGAAAATCACGTGGGCTGTAAAAAAGATTAGCACCAGTCATGGTACCCTGTAAACCAAGAAAACATATTTGATGGCAACAAATAACAGAAGACAAGAGGCAAGTTGTAAAAATAATTATTGGAAGTCAGTGTTAAACTTCTACTTGAAACGTTAAAAAGTAACCTCTGGTGTGACACGAAAAGCACAGGAAACAAAAGAAAAAATAGATAAACTAGACTTCATAAAAATCAAAAGTTGTTCGGCATGAAAGGACCTTATCAAGCAAGTAAAAAGACAAGGTACAGAACTGGAGAAAATATCTGCAGATCATACCTGAAAAGTGATTAATATCCAGACTATAAAGGACTCCTACAACTCAACAACAACAAGAAGAACAAAGAACCGAATTAAAAAATAGGCAACGACTAAGTAGATATTTCTCCAAAGAAGATATACAGATGACCCATAAGCGCATAAAAAGATGCTCAACACCATTAGTCATTTGGGAAATGCAAATCAAAACCACAATGAGATACCACTTTATACCTACTAGGATAGCTATAATAATAATAATTGATAATAATAATAATAATGAAACGAGAAAACAGCAAGTACTGGTGAGGATGTGAAGAAATGGGAAACCTATTGCTGGTAAAAATGTAAAATGATGTAGCTATTGTGAAAAACATTTTGGTGGTTCCTCAAACAGTTCAACGCAGAACTACAATATTGCCCAGCAACGTCAATCCTAGATATGTGTCTGAAAGAATTGACAGCTGGGACTAAAACAGATAGCTGTACAGCAATGTTCATAGCTGCATTATCCACAATATCCAAAAGGTGGAAACAACCCAAGTGTCAATCAACAGATAAAGGGATAGACAAAATGCAGTATATACATGCAATGGAATACTATCTAGCCATAAAAAAAGAATTGCATTTTGATATATGCTACAACCTGGATGGATCTTCAAAACATTATGCTTATATGGGGTACCTAGAATAAGCAAATACATAGAGATAGAAATAGAGGTTGCCAGGTACAGAGGGTAAGGGAGAAGTTGCTGGTTAATGAGTATGGAGTTTACATTGAGGATGATGAAAAAATGCGGGTATAAACAGTGGTGATATTACACAACACTGTGTGAATGTATTTAATGCCACTGAACAGCATACTTACAAATGATTAAAATGAAAAGAGTGTGATGTCTATCTTACAATTTTTAATAATAATCTTTGACATTCACGTTTATCCTTGATGTTTTGCTGAAGAGCTAACTTTTTGTTCATATTTTGGGCTTCTCTCCGTTAGGAAGGTGGCTTACTAACTTGAAACTGGCAGCACGGTCCCTGAAAGAGCAGCTGGGCTCCCGCATTCCCCTCCAGGAACTGGAGTCCTGTCTGTCATTGTGATTTCCGTGCACGTGGGCTGTGCTGGCAATGCGTGTATTATAGTCAGAGCTACAATTCATCTTAATGATGGTATGTGAAAGAACATCTCGGCAGGGCACCTTAATGAAATGACAATTGGTTGAAGACTTAGAAGATTAAAAATACCCAAGACTTTCAGAAGCCATATCTATTCTCATTTGGATCCTTTAAGGGATAGTGTACCATGCTCTCGGCTAAATAACAAGAAAGCTTATAACAAATAGAGTGAAAATCTTTTAAATATATTTTTCAAGGATGTAGTTATTAGAAATGTCTAATCAGAAAAGCTAAAAATATGAACCAAATTCTCAAGTTGGAATATATAGAGACACCTTCTGGAAGAAACTTCCTAATGAGCCCTGGTCGGTTTGGCTAATCAGTTAGAGCTTCGGCCCAAAGACCAAAACGTGTCTGGTTTGATTCCCAGTCAAGGGCACAGTACTTTGGTTGCGAGTTCGATATCCGGCCCTGGCTGGGGTCCTGCAGGAGGCAACCAGTCGATGTGTCTCTCTCACATCAATGTTTCTCTCTCTCTCTCCATCCCTCCCACTCTATCTAAAAAATAAAATTAAATTAAATTAATGGAAAAATATCCTCGGGTGAGGATTAAAAAAAAGAAAAAGAAACTTCCTAATGAGTGACCTAAAATACTGAAAAAAATACTTAGATTTTCTTAAAAGGAAATATTTATAATTCCCTCTATGGAGCAGACATTCTTGGTCAAGCCCTATGTTAGACACAGTACGTACATGATATCATTTAAGTCAGATCAGTCTTATGAGGCAGGTAATAGTAAACCCACTGCACTGATGAGAAAACTGAGGCTCAGAGGTGTTAAGTAAACTAACTGAAACTCGTATTAGACAAGGCTTCATTGTTATTAAGTCATGGCTATCATTTAATAGCACATACAGAGTCATATTGTCCCATTTTATAATCACATTGATCAATACCACAAACAGAAAAAATATAGTTAGGCAAAGCCTCCTTTTCTAGGTTGAACATGTGAAAAAAAAACAGGGTGGGGGGGACAACATATTTTATGACAAGAATTGTCATTTCTTTCCCTGGCTCCAGAATGGCCGAGTTTAGTCCCCAGATCATGTCCCATAACCATAGCATTACTGCTGGGTTTGTGTTGTCTTCTCAGCAGAATCTAGACACAATAAATGTAAGTAGGATGATGTTATTAGGTCAAAGTTATCCTAACCACAACAACAGAAACTAAACAATTTATTATAAATCAGATAGAATTCTCCAAAGATCTTCCAAAGAGAAGTTTTTTTTTGGTATTATATGTTATTTTGTCAACGCGTGCACGTGCACACACACACACACACACACACGCACACTGACAAAGTGAAAAACTGGATTTTGATGGTCATTATGCTGTCTGGTAGACCAGTTGAAAAATAATAAATCCCTGTGGCTAAAGGACTGAGTACGTGTCTATCCCAACTCCCTAAGTGGCTGAAAGAGATCTTATTCAAGCCTTTAGCAATTTTCTAAAGATTCTCTCTACATCATGGTTAGTAACAATAGTTAAGTGTGATGGTTATTTATAAATGTTTGGGACCAAAAGAGTCATCATACAAATTGAGAGCTGTAGGGTGGGCAAGAGGGGTTTAAAGTAAACATATAGCTGTTAAGTACAAACTTGAAGACATGTTGACTAGATCCCAGCCAGTAGGAAGAAAAGAAACACTACAGGTTAACCTAGACCAGTGGTTCTCAATCAGGGGTGATTTTTGTACCCCGGGAGACATCTGGCAGAGTCTGGAGATGGATTGGTTTGTCACAACTAGGGGAGTGGCGTATGTGCTCCTGGCCTCTCGTGGTAGAGACCAGAGATGCTGCTGAACATCCTACAATGCACATGACAACTGCTCACAACAAAAGCTTATTTAACCCAAAGCCCAACAGCAGTGCTGAGACTGAGAAATCCTAATGCAGAGCAGGACGCTCTGAACCCAGCTGGCTGACGGTTACTCAGTATGGTTAGGTAGAGAGCCACGTGTGACTACACCTTACGGAGTGTAAGCATGCCACGGGCCACGTGTCAAGTTTGCCTCTGCTGTTTCCATCTTCTCTGACAGCCTAGATCTACTCACTAGGTATGGTGTTCTTTGTGATGTTTCTAGTCACATTTGCGTCAAAATCTTACTCTACGAAGTTTCTAAAAAACATCAGTCTCAATACAAAATGGCTTACCATTTCATGACCATTCTCTCCTAGAAGTGGAAATATTTTCATAGGGGATAAAACATGAAAATTCACTCTCTAATGATGGAATCTAAGCATGAGAAGACTTAGTGAAGAAGGTTTTCATTGGGGGGCTACTTTGGGGAGCTTAGAGGTGGTGCCCCCCCTATATGAATGACCCTTTTTCCCATCTAAGTATAAGACTAGCCCTGGCTAACTGTGAAAATGATGTTAGGCATGGCATCACCAAACGGTAACCAATAGAAGGGGTACATATCAAGGGACCACAGTCATTCACAGACTATAACTGACTTCTAAATAATAGTAACATCACCATTCTGATGAAAAGAGTAACTATGTTTTGTAAATGACTTCAAAAAACATAATTAGGGAATACTATTCATTTTCAAGATTTCTATCAAAATGAAAACACTGAGTGGCTCCTTCTGTTATATCAAGTGGACTGCTATTCAAGGCAAGTTATACGGACTCTGTGGGCTCTTATGCCTCAGGATGTTATTCTGTAACATAAAATAAATAACAAGTAATAAATATGCATATATAAACACATATACAAAATATATAAAACATTAAAACCAGAATCAATATAAAGTTGGTACATAACAGAAGAGGGAAAGACACATAAATCAAGTATCTTGTGATCTTGGGGGCAGTGGGTTTGAACATGCCTCCTGCTAAGCCCTGGGTTCCAGCTGTGCCAGGAGGCAAGGGGAGAAGGAGAGAGAGGGGAGCTGGAGTAGCTGTGATGTAAGGGTTTTGCAGGTTGACTTTACACAAAGAAGTTCTTTCGAAAGGGGATTCAATGGAAAAAAGGTTTGAGAACCACTATTCTGGGGTGTCTCCAGTGCAAGAGATGTTTAAAAGAATCATAAAATATTTTAATTCACTTGAATATTTGTAAAAAAAAAATGTCATGAAAAATTCAGTCCAATGGAAGGAAACTAAGCAGCAGTTTTGCATGTCTGGTTGGTCAGTAGTAACTGGAGAAGCCCCTAACAAGAGACTCAGTCACTCTCTCATCTGCATTATATTCCAAATGGGCTCAGATACCTACATTTCAGTCATATGTCTGTGTATCTGTCTTCCTGAGGCGTGGCTCCTGAAGGACCTCATCCTGTTAGGCTTGTTTTTGAATTTCTAGTACCAGCACAGAGTCAGCTGTATTGCCAAGTCTACAGTGTATGTTTGTTGAATTAAATTGTTGAATGTCATAAAATAATTCTGTACGGTCATACTTCTGCCTACACATATAGTATGAACAATATTAAATGCTATAGCTGTCCCCGCCCCCCATTTGAAAGACATATTTATTGTCCAGGACCAAGTATAATTTGTTTCTAGAAAGAGACATACTTTCCCCTCTCACGTTCTTAGTACTACACTACAAACATAACAGTTTCTTTTTCCTTGTGTTTAATAACTAACAAAAACAGAAAGCACCATTCTTCAATCTGAAGAGCTGATCTACTTCATACATAAAAACTTGGGAAGCATTTAGGCATGTGAACCAAGTAATGGGCAGTATTTCTGGACATCTCAGGCAAGTTAATGGGAAGCAAAGCAATTTCATAACTCCAACTGAAATCCATACAGGTCGAGGTGATTTCAGGGAACTCAGGTCAAGTTTCAGATTCATGTGGGCTCAAGACCCCTGATGTACAAGGCTCCACAAAAGGAGAAAAGGACCACAACCAGCAAAATAAAAAGTAGCTTGTGCAAACCAAAACAAATGAGTTTCCCACAGTCCTAGAAATATGACTACTTCCTTTCCTTTCCTTTTAATGTTAGTGAGACTCACAAGGCTGAAGTCAAACTATCCTGAAAATAATGTTAATTCAAATTTATTAACTTATGTTATAGGACTATAATTGTCTAAAACAATAACCTACAGTTTATATTAACAGCAACAGAGATGAAAACTTTATGTAAAGAGGATCATGGAGACTAGCAACAAATTAAAAATAATATAGAAGGGAAAGGTAGTCCCGATTTCTATTAGAAATGTACTGTAATTAGCACCCAGTAAGCTGGGATTTCTGCAGCATGCTCTGGAGTGTATAACCCTTCCACTCACTCCGCTGGTGCTCTCCACTGCTTTTCTAGCCTTTGTGTGCATTTTATTCATTCCTGGCTTCTTTCCCCACTCACCCCTTTGTGTATTTTCCTTCCATCTTTTGCTTGGACTAACCCCTGTTTTGTATCCTTGCTCATTCAAATCCCATCATATAGTCAAAACACACACACACCAGACACACAAACAAACATTCCAAAGTATGTCTACCATACTCAAGATCACTCATTCAGTCTCCGTGCAAAGTTTAGTATTTCTTCTCAGCATTAAAAAGCTGATTTCCTTGTGAAAGTCAGACAAGGATTTTAGTCCATGAATAAAACATGCAAAAGAGAACATGCCCAGATAGACTAAAACAAACAAACAAACAAATAAAAATACAACAAATTTTCAAATTAGGTAATGACGACATATAGGAAACCCATTTTTCTCATAAGAATTATATTATTGTTGAAAATTTTGAAAATATAAATAAGTATAAAGAAGCAAATTAAAACCACCAGTAATCTTACCATGAGAGATAGAATCAATGTTCACCCTTTGTTATATTTCCTTCCAACCTTTTTCTTATTTGATCATATACATGTATAAACACATTAAAAATAACAAAATTAGAAGTTTACTCTGTGTATGTACATACACATATATACATATGTACATACATACATTTTTAATTATACATGTAAATATGTAGTTAAATTCAATAGACAGCAATTTTTAAACATTCTAGAATAATCTCATTAACAACTGAGTTTTTTTTTAAGAAAAGCGAAGTAAAGCATTCTTCCCAAGGGAATTTGCTAAACATCCTCAAAGGAAAGATGTATCACTGACTGGTAGGCAGGTAGAGCATGGATCTAGAATTGTGTTGCTCGTGAGATTATGGCCATGAGTTCAATCTCTGTATCGATGAGGTTAGCATCACACATACAAAAGCCCTATTTCGTGGCCCCAGAATACCTGACAACTGTGAACAGTGGGTTCATACATATGACCCATTGCTCAAGAGACAGCATCCCACGCGTGTGCATGGCTGGGGATATCCAGTACTTCCTAACCCTACCTGGGCACCACAGCCCTTAATTTAGAATAATGACTTTTCACATCCTGAAGAATTACTATTCCATAGGATGCACTTAATGCAGGACATAGTATTTAAGCTTCCCAGTGCTGTATCATATGAGGCGCTGTGATCTGGCTCACACTACTCCAGAGACATAATGGGAAAAGGCCCGGGCTCCAGAATCAGATAAACTTGAGTTTGAATCCTTAGCCTCATTGTCCTCATCTATGAAAGACATGAATAACACCACTTTGCGTGTAGTTGTGAGGATTAGAAATCATGTGAAAAAAGGCTGATCATATTAGCCTTTCAATAAATGATGGATGTCTTCATTATCATTACTGACTTTTGCACCACATCCACTCTCTTCCCTGACATGAGCTTTCTCCTTGAGCCCAGGGGTTCCCAGCAGGCATCCTGAGAACCATCTGCAAGGTGTTCCACCAAGTTTTGACAAATGTGCAATTACTGTTGTTGCTACAATTGAATGTGCACGGTGCTTTGCCATTACCTGTCAGATGGAATGTTCAGCTGAGAGGATGGGGTGTCCTGCAAGAGGTTGAAACAAGGCTAATTCTAAAGTGAGATTTACGGAAATATGTAACAATGCTGCTTCATGAGTACAGATGACCTGGGAGCAAACTTCTCTACTCAAATACAACCACGATGCTGAAGAGGGACCACTGGAGTTGTGTAAACTGGAGTACTTTCTATGTGCTGGGGAACATTCTTCCAGTGTAGTACCAATTGGGTTATGATTATCACGGTTTGTTTAGTGTTGTCTTAAGTATTTTCATCCCTTAGAAAGTGCTGCCCGCACTTTCTGGGGTGTCATGAAGAAAGCGCCTGAGAATCACTCAGAAAGTTCTGAGGTGTCATGAAGAAAGTGCCTGAGAATCACTTCCCTCGTGGCATCAAACCACTTCTGGTCCCCGACACACCAAGCTCTTCTTGCTGTCTTGACTCGACACACACACACACAAACAAGAAGCAAAAGCGACTCTTCTCCTTGTCAGCCTAGTCAACTCTACTTCAGCACACTGTTTGAATGTTTATTTACCATCTAAAGCCCAGGGTAGGGGTAAGTTATCAATAGTAGCCTAGCACAGTGATTTTCAACCAGTGTGCTGCAAGAATTTTTAAAACATGCAATACCTGACTGTTTAGTTAGGGCACTGACCTCTTTTCCCTTAGATTGTCAAGTAAAACAACAGCCAACACAACAACAGCTGTCCAGTGTGAATGAATCAAAATTATACATCTTTTTTGTCAGATTGGTTAGAGTGTGGGCCCTCGGACCAAAGGGTTGCAGGTTTGATTCCCAGTCAAGGGCACGTACCTGGGTTTCAGGTTCAATCCGATCCCTGGCCCTGGCTGTGGTTGTGCAGGAGGCAACCAATCGATGTGTCTCTCTCTCATTGATATGTCTCTCTCTCTTCGATGTTACTCTCTCTCCCTCTCCCCCTTCCTTCCTTCCTTCCACTCTATCTAAAGTCAATGGAAAACAAAACAAAACCAACAGCAATAACAAAGGAAGTACCGCGGCACTTGTGCTCATATCCCAAAAGGGACGGGCTCTTCTCTTTAATGGCTGAGGAATATAACCCTGGCTTGGAGAACATGAACCCAGACCACGTGTTTAGTTACTGTGAATTCATATTGGAGGTGCAACTTGGAAATTTTCATTTTATATAAGAGGCCACGACTGATTCTGATGCACGTGATCCACAAACCCCACTTTGAGAAACAAATCTGAAAGTCGTTTTCCAGTCCATGAAAAACATAACTGAATCACAAAACACAATTTTATAAAGCTTGGAGAAACACATGCATACACATACACCCTTAGGTCTCTAAAGTTGGGAACTAGAACACTGACTCCTAAACACTCAGAACCACTTTCGCATCTTTTCTCCATCAATGGCAATAAAATCTACTGTATGAACAGAACTGTATCTTCCCCAAATTCATATGTGGAAGCCCGAACCCCCAATGTGACTGGACTGGAGATAACCCTTTGAGGAAGTAGTTAAGGTTAAATGAGGTCATAAGGGTGGGCCTTAATCCACTATGACTGATGTCCTTGTAAAAAGAGGCAGAGACACCATCTACACGCAGAGGAAAGGCCATGTGGGGACACAGTGAGAAGGCGGTCGTCTGCAGGCCAGGGAGAGAGTCCTCACCAGAAACCAACCCTGCTGGCACCGTGATCTTGGACTTCCAACCTCCAGAACTGTGAAAAAATAAATTTATTTTGTTTAAGCCACCCCATCTATGGCATTCTGTGACAGCAGCCAAATCTGACTAATACATCTACCGTTCTAAAACATAACAGTATATCTGTGGCCTAGAGATTTTTATATTAATGGGAATTACTGATGTTGACACAACCTTTGCCTCTGAAAGAAAATATCTAAGAAAATGATATTTTCACAGGTCTTCACACATGGAGAAATTTTCTTTAAATAAGAATGTTTTGGTTTCAGCATGGTACTTATATACATTAAAACTTCTAAATAAAATCTAGCTTTTAAAAAGTGGAACAAACTGAAAAATAAACAATTCTTCTTAGATCGATCAGAGAAGTGAGGTCACAGGGCAAACCACTACCCCAAATATTGGAGCGACAGATAGGGGGATACAGAAAATTCACAACTTACTGGAGCAGAAAGCATGGTAAGAACCAGTGGCTGGAAAACCTGAACTGTACCTGCAGAATTGCTGGGGGCTCAGTGTGAACGAGTTTGAGAGTTAACAACTCAGGGCCCAGTCATGAGGTGGCCTCCACACTTTTGTGGCTTTTACCTCTTGGAGCTCTACCACATCTTCACAGTTTATATTAGAGAAAAATCTCCTCAAACTTCTGGTAGGAGGAGGAATAAAGTAACCATTTTGAAATATGCCAGAACATTCACTTCTTAATAAGTCCTGCCCTCAAGAGAAACTATTTTACCAGAACCTAACCTCTCAAGGAATTATCAAAGCCTAACCAACCTGAGGGATGGGAAATACCCAACTCCATCCTTCTTTGGACATCCTGTCTCACTTTAGGGGTGGGGGACTGAGAAGTACTAATCATAAGATTATAGAATGTCCCTCTCCCCCATACCTCAGCACCATACCACTAGAGGCCTATTTAGTTATTTTACCCAATATGTCATGCCGGCTTTCAATAAAAAATTACAAGGTATACTAATAGGCAAAAAAAAAAAAAAGCACTTTATAGAGACAGAGTAACCATTAAAAACTAGATTCAGATATGGCAAGGATGTTGAAATTATTAGATTGGGAATTTAAAATAACCATAATTAATATGCTAACAGCTCTAATGGATAAAGTAGACACCATATAAGAATGGATGGGCGAGGGGAGAGAAAATGGCAGCGGAGTGAATGGAAGCTACACAGATGATCTCCCAGGACCAAACGGGAATTACAACTAAAATAAAGACAAATCGTCGGGGAAAAAGCAACAGAAAAGCAGCAGGAGAGGACCATACAACCAGGGACACTGAATGAGCCTGGTAGGATCTGTGGAGGCGCCAGAGGGTGGCAGACTGGGAGCCCACAGACAGCAGCGGCCTTAGCTGTGAGGCGTGCCCTCCAGGTTAAGATCTCGAGCTGCTCGACAGTGCAGAGGGCCGGGGACAGAGCATTAAATAGCTACAGCCACTCATCTGGGGCTCTGGCAGAGGGAGGGTGGACTGGACTGGAACTCAGTGGGGACACCCGGGATTTGGAAGGCGCTCAGAGTTTGTGCTGAGTCGCTGCCACAAAGGACGGTGGCCAGCTTGCTCCTTCCCAGAGCTGTGGCAGCCCCTCCCTCGGAGATTTGACCCAAACCAGGTGAGCAAAGAAATGCAAATTGAGGCTTATTAACAACCAGCTTCGGCCCCACCCTCGGGAAATCCTCTTACACTAAACACCTGAGGGAGTTTCTCATTCAACTGAGAACCCAAGGCTTTTCAAGTAACTGAGGCTAATAGCCTCCAGGCAAAAAGCTAGAGGATAACTGAACCTTTCCTGAGCTTGCAAATCTACCCAGAAAAATGAGACTTGACAGTGGTGTTTAAGGAGGGCCCTCCGCGCTCATCCAAACCCAGTAGAGGGAGCCACAAACAGCAGAACACCAACACCCACAGGGAAAATTTGGTAGGCTCCAAAACCCACTGAGATAGCAAAAATGGTGAAACAAAGAAACAGATCCCAAATGAAAGAACAAGAGAACTCTACCGAAGATGAGGTAAATGAAATGCAGTTAAGCAAATTATCAGAGGTAGAGTTCAGAGCCATGATCTTGAGGAAGCTAAACACCATCAGTAAGGACATCAACACCATGAGTAAAGATATAGAAATGCTGAAAACCAACCAAGTGGAAATGAAGAATGACATAGCAGAAATAAAGAACACATTGGAAGGACTGACCAACAGAGTAGAGGAAGTGGAGGACCGGATCAGTGAATTAGAAGACAGAGTAGAAAAAAATCAATCAATCAGAAAACCAAAAGGAAAAAACAATTAAAAAACAGGAAGATAGCTTAAGAGAACTGTGGGACAACTGGAAACGTAATAACATTCTCATCATAGGTCTATGAAAAGGTCTATCCTATTGAAAAGGTCTATCCAACAGGAAGATATAACCTTGGTAAACATATATGCATCCAATATAGGAGCACCAAAATATATTAAAAATCTTCTGGAGGACTTCAAAGGAGAAATCGACAACAATACAATCATAGCAGGAGACTTCAACACCACACTGACATCACTGGATAGATCATCTAGACAAAAAATTAACAAGGAAACAGATTCTAAATGAAGCACTAGATCAAATGGATTTAATAGATATATACAGAGAATTACACCCCAAAACTGCAGAATTCACATTCTTCTCAAGTGCACATGGGACATTCTCAAAGATAGACCACATGTTAGGGCACAAACTAAGTCTCTACAAGTTCAAGAAGATTGAAATCATATCAAGCATCTTCTCAGATCACAATGGCATGAAACTAGAAATCAGTTGCAACAAGAACATGCAAAGACATTTGAAGACATGGAGGCTAAATAGCATGTTATTGAACAATGAATGGGTTACCATGGAGGTCAAGGAAGAAATTAAAAACTTCCTGGAAACCAATGAAAACGAACACACAACAACACGAAATCTATGGGATGCAGTGAAAGCAGTCCTGAGAGGGAAGTTCATAGCACTACAGGCCCACCTCAAGAAACAAGAAAAATTTCTAATTGACTACCTAACCTCACAACTTAAAGAATTAGAAAGCAAACAAAATAAAACAACCCCAGAGCAAGTAGAAGGAAGGAAATAGTAAAGATCAGAGCAGAAATAAACGACATGGAGACCAAAAAAAAAAAAAAACAATTCAAAGGATCAATGAAACAAAGAGCTGTTTTTTGGAAAAGATAAACAAGATTGATGGACCCTTAGCCAGACTCACCAAGAAACAAAGAGAGAGAATCCAAATACACAAAATCAGAAATGAAAGAGAAGTAATAACTGACACCACAGAAATACAAAGGATTGTTAACAAATACCATGAACAATTATATGCCAACTAATTGGACAATCTAAGCGAAATGGACAAATTTCTAGAAACACATAGTCTCCCAAAACTGAACCAGGAAGAGATAGAAAACTTGAACAGGCCAATAACAACGAAGGAAATTGAAGATGTAATCAAGACTCTCCCAGCAAACAAAAGCCCAGGCCCGGACGGCTTCATGGGGGAGTTTTACCGAACATTCAAAGAAGAACTAACACCCATTCTCTTCAAACTATACCAAAAAATTCAAGAAGGAAGACTTCCAAACTCGTTTTATGAAGCCAACATAATTCTAATTCCAAAACCAGAAAAAGACACTACAAAGAAAGAAAACTACAGGCCAATATCCCTGATGAACATAGATTCCAAAATCCTTAACAAAATACTAGCAAATCGGATCCAGCAATTGATCAAAAAAATTATTCATCATTGAAAAAAGAAATAGAGGAAGATATAAAAAAGTGGAAGCACATACCTTGTTCATGGATTGGAAGAATTAACATCATTAAAATGTCCATATTACCCAAAGCAATTTATAGATTCAACGCAATCCCCATCAAAATACCAATGACATATTTCACAGAACTAGAACAAATGCTTCAGAAGTTCATATGGAACCAAAAAAGACCCCGAATATCTACAGCAATCTTGAAAAAGAAGGACAAAGAAGGCGGGATCACAATACCGGATATCAGGTTATACTACAAAGCTACTGTAATCAAAACAGCCTGGTACTGGCACAAGAATAGGCATATAGATCAATGGAATAGAACAGAGAACCCAGAAATTGACCCAAAACATTATGCTCAATTAATATTCGACAAAGGCAGCAAGAGCATACAATGGAGTAAAGACAGCCTCTTTAATAAATGGTGTTGGGAAAATTGGACAGCTACATGCAAAAAAAATGAAACTAGACCATCAACTTACACCATACACAAGAATAAACTCAAAATGGATAAAAGACTTAAATGTGACTCGTGAATCCATAAAAATCCTAGAAGAAAATGTAGGCAACAAAATTTCAGACATCATACGCAGCAGAATTTTCACTGATATATCACCTAAGGCAACAGAAACAAAGGAAAAAATGAACACATGGGACTACATCAAACTCAAAAGCTTCTGTATAGCAAAAGAAACAACCATCAAAGCGGAAAGGCAACCCACTGTATGGGAGAGCATAATTGCCAACAATACATCAGATAAGGGATTAATTTCCAAAATATATAGAGAGCTCATACATCTCAACAAAAGGAAGACAAAGAACCCAATTAAAAAATGGGCTGAGGAACTAAATAGACACCTCTCCAAACAGGACATACAAATGGCCAAGAGACATATGAAGAAATGCTCAACATCACTAATCATCAGAAAGATGCAAATTAAAACAACAATGAGGTATCACCTCACACCTGTCAGAATAGCCACCATCAACAAAGCATCAAACAACAAGTGTTAGCGAGGGTGTGGAGAAAAGGGGACTCTAGTACACTGCTGGTGGGAATGCAGACTGGTGCAGCCACTATGGAAAACACTATGGTGTTACCTCAAAAAATTAAAAATTGAATTACCATTTGACCCAGTGATCCCATTCCTAGGAATATACCCTAAGAAGCTTGAAACAACAATCAGAAAGAATATATGTACCCCCATGTTCATAGCAGCGCTATTTGTAAATAGCTAAGATCTGGAAACAGCCCAAGTGTCCATCAGTGGATGAATGGATAAAAAAGCTGTGGTACATATACACAATGGAGTACTATGCAGCTGTAAGAAAGAAAGATCTCTTATCCTTTGAGACTACATGGGAGGACCTGGAAACTATTACCCTCAGCGAGGCAAGCCAAGCAGAGAAAGACAAATATCATATGATCTCACTTATTTCTGGAATATAATGAACATAACAGTCTGAGGAACAGGGTAGTCCCAGAGACGTGGAAGTAGGGTACAGACTGACAACTGCCAGAAGAGGGGGTGGGGGAGGGCAGCGATAAACCACAGAACTTATACGCATATATGCATAACCAATGGACATGGACAACAAAACTGGGGACGGGGAGGAAGGGAGGGGGAGGAGGGAGTCAATGAGGGGAAAAGGAGAAACATCTGTAACAAAAATAAATTTTAAAAAAAAGAATGGATAGGCAATCTAAGCAAAAAGATGGGAATTCTAAGAAAGAATAAAAAATAAATAAATGCTAGAGATAAAAACAACAACAATGTAATAGAAAAGAGAAATGCCTTTGATGGCTCAATAGTGGACTGGACATGGCTGAGAGAAAAATATCCGAGCTTCAGGATACATCAGTGGACACTTCCAAAACTAGCAAGGAAAAAAGAAAAAAGACCCCGAAAATGGAACAGAATATTTAAGAACTGTGGGACAACTAAAAAAGGCATAACGTATGCATAATGGTAATACAAAAAAGAGAAGAAAGAGAGACAAAAACAGAAGATATATTTGAAGCAATAATGACTGAGAATTTCCCTCAATTAATGTCAGACACCAACCCACAGATTCAGGAAACTCAAACACCAAGCAGGATAAATGCAAAAACAAAACAAAACAAATACACAAAAAAAACCCACACAAAAACAAAACAAAACAAAACAAAATGCATATTATTAAGTGAAAGAGGCCAATCTGAAGAAGCTACATACTGTATGATTACAAGTATGTGACTTTCTAGACACAGTAAAAAGATCATTGGTTGCCAGGGGTTGGGGAAAGGGAGGAATGAATAGGAGGAACACAGAGGAATTTTAGGGCAGTGAAACTGCTCTGTATAACACTGGAATGGTAGATTCATGTCATTACACATTTGTCCAAACCCATAGACTGTGAACCCTAATATAAACTATGGACTTTGGGTGATAATGATGTGTCCGTGTAGGTTATCGACAGTAACCAATGTACCACTCGGGCGCGGGATGTTGATAGTGAGTCTGCGCATGTGTGGGGGCAGGGGCGTGAGGGAAGTTTAGAGTACTCTCTCTACTTCCTACTCAATTTTGTTGTGAAGCTAAAACTGTTCTAAAAAATAGTCTATGAAAAATGTATAATTTTAAGAATGTCCAGTTAGTGACTCCAGGAGATTTTTTTAAATACCCCCTTTTCAAGTGAATTTCTTTTCTTATACCAAAAATTTCAAACACTAATCTATGTTCTCTGCCTCCTCTCGTGGTGTTCAATTCCTGATTCAATATTCAGCTATTATCTGTCCCAGCTCTTTAAATACTCTGGCCCTCCCCCAGCCCATCATGAGGTGACCATGGAAAAGCTGACAGAAGCTGTAGCAATCATCCCACTATTTGCCGTGGTGACTCTTGGACCCTGTTTTATCCTGCTGCCATTTCCCTGTTTTTCTGATCTCTGGCCACCTGATACTTTCTTTATGTTTCAGTTACCACCCCATCCCTTGACAGACCTGATTCTCTTGACATCAGCATCATCCACAGCTCCAGGCTGCAGATATCCTTTCACTTCTGTGGTCCTTCAAAATACTCACTCATGAGACAACAATCCAAGTGCCCCACTAACCACCAGGGAGAGGTCTTCTGCATTGATCTTTTAATATCAAATCACCAAACCCAATAATCTTTTCTAAATTCCTATCCTTAGGAAATACCTCTCAGCATCACTTTCTTCTTGAAATTCTCCTTTGGCTGGCTGACGCTGTCGTGTATTGGTTCTGCTCTTACACCCCTTGCCTGTACCTCCCCCTCCCTTTGCCTACTACAAGTGACTGTCCTTCAGGGTTTGGCCCTTGGCCCTTGTTTGTTCCCATGCAAAACTTCTCTGTTGTGTTTCACCCACTCCCACAGTTTCAAGTCAATGATCATCCACAAATCTACATTTCTAAACAACAATTACAATGCTAGAAAGATTTTAACTCCAATTCAGTTCATCTCAACTGACACTGAAGCCTCTGTATGTTCAAGTCCCTGAACTACTACTTCTGAGGACTACAAATATGAGTAACACATAATCACAGTCTCCTTGGAGCTCTAATGGTACACAGATATTCTAACATACAAAAACTGTTACAGATTGTCCTCAATGTCCACATGTTTGAATTTCATGCTACTTATACTTGCATACAGTACACACTAAAACCCTTAATTGCCTCTTATGTGCAGAATTTGTTCTTCAGGAGACAATCATTATAAACTATAAGAGAGCCATCTAAATCTAAAATTTACATGATCCGAGCTTACCAGCAGTAAAGCACAGACAAGAAAATATAGAGCTGAGGTTAGAGAAAGGAAAACTGAATGAACAAATAAAATATGTCCTTGCAGTTTTTGAAAGCTATGAAGAAAAATTCTAAAACAGTCTGCCATACATTCTTAAGTCCCTCCCTCACATCATGCAGCTGACCAGCAATGTCTCCCCACAAATCCTTTCCCCAACACCTAGCATCTCAGTTGTTCTCTCCAGCTCCCTATCCCTTTAGTACGCAGATGAAGCTAGTCTCTTTCTCTACAATCAAGAATCCCTCATTTTTTGGAAAGAAAAACAAGGGAGCAATTGAACTAGAATTATAGGATTCCCTGTGGTTGGCAGTAAATATTGCTACATTCATAAGTTTTGTCCTGTTGTAGCACATACCTACTGAATGATGACTCATTATATATTACAAGCAGTTTCTCTTGGAGAAGGCATCAAGTCTCAGCCAAGACAAGAGAGAATGTTTCCATTCTCCTGGGGAAGGTAGGACACCAGCTTGGAGAATGGTAGTAACCCTCCTACTACAAGGACCTGGGGCCTTGTCTCAGCAGCCCCTCTCTGCCTCTACCTTTTGGCTCAACCCTTCAAAGAACTCCTAATACCTTACTGCCAGGACCTAGAGTTTGCTCAACTTCACAGGAAACCAAATAGGTAAATGTCCATTGACCAGGTCAACCTTCCTCGCCCACTCCCCCTCTTCCGGTTGTAGGCAATACTGGGCTGCTAGCACACAGCCACTGAGGGAGCCTCACTGGAGTCACCTGGGTAGGGGAAGCAGCCAGCAGAGGCCAAGTTCAGCTGATAATGTTCTGATAGTCCTTAGAAACTCTGGAGTAAGCACAATTAAATAATTTCCTTTACCATAGGCTTTAATGTGCTCTGTGAGTTGCCAAATGGGAAAATATAGAGAGAGCCTTGAATCCAATGAGATCAGTGTTCCAGAGAACATATATTAGGGAATGATACTGGAGAGATATCTGAAAGGCTTTTGCAAATTCAGGTTTGATACACAAAAGAACTTGGGTTAGAGACAGTGATATGCGAGATCCTGTTTCAACTTTGCTAGATTTGATTGTTAAATATTCAGGAATATCGTGGGCTGGTTGTTAAAACATTGTAGCTTAAAACCAAACAAAGTGGGATTATTTATACCATAGAAATTGGCAAAGGCTACAAATCAGGCTTTGTTTTATTCCTCTTCTGAAGTAGTCTACCAGCACACCATTGGCTAGAGACAAAATTTGAGAGCTATTAAAAGGAAAGTAATGGGCCTGGCCGGTGTGGCTCAGTGGTTGGGCATTGACCCATGCATGCACCAAGAGGTCGCTGGTTCGATTCCCAGTCAGGGCACATGCCCAGGTTTTGGGCCCAATCTCCAGTGGGGGGCATGCAGAAGGTGGCCAATCAATGTTCTCTCTCATTGATGTTTCTATCTCTTTCTCCCTCTCCCTTCCTCTCCCTCTAAAATCAATAAAGAAAAAAAAGCAGGGGGGGGGGGGAGTAATAGGAATAGTTATATTTTCTGCATAGTTATTTACTTCAAGGTATATCAATATAAACTATTTATATTTGTGAATTAACTTTAATCCATACCCTAGGGGCAGTTGTTTAGCATTTGAAGTAACTTAATCATGAATACTCGCTGTAGCAAAGGTTATAACTTATTATTGTAGAAATCTGCACCAGAGATTTATTAGCATAAAAAATGTTAGAAATAACTTTCTGTTGGTGGTAGTGGTGATGAAATGAATCATGTTCAAGATATGTGGTAGGCTAGATCATAAAAATCCAGCAAGCCCCAAAATCCAAACACTGAACTGATTAGAGTTCCATTTGGTCCACTGCTCTTCCTGCCATCCCATTGAAGGAACCAATTACAAAGCTTACCTAGAGAATATTCTAGTCTCCATCTGGGAGTCAATCTTCCATGCAAGGTATGCTTGATAGAGGGTTTGAAGATAGAAAGTATGGATATCATCATCTTATAATGACAAGGTTTTTAAACTGTTGTGCCTTCTTGCTAATGATGGATGTACCTTTGGCATTGGACTAAGATCTACTTTCATTTAATACATCATCTGGTAACAATGGTATGAGGGAGACACCTTCTTTGAGTAGCTACCAATTTTCACAAAAAAAAACCCAAAAAACTGATAGTTTCTGATAGCCATTTTGACTGAGGTCAGTTTGTGATGAAAGAGAATAAAGTTGACAACAAATTTGAGGTTTCAGCCCCTTTGATGCCAAGTTGCCCCAAAAGATCTTTGTTTCCCTGATGCCTTGTTTTATTGACCTTACATATTGCCTTAAGATTAATCTTGTTATTAATTAATCATGTTATTCCTCTAAAACTTTCCATAATATTCAATTAACCAAAAGGAAAATTAAATCTCTTAATCAGATTTTCAAAATCATTCATAATCTAATTCCAATCCAAATTTGTAATGTCTCACTTTTCCCTTTATTCTAGCCAGACTATTTAAACTGCCTTTGAAGCATGCTATGTGCTTTTCTTTATAAGTGAGTGTGCTTTCTTTATAATGCTCTACCTCAGTGATTCTCAAATTGTCCTAGTGATCCTCAGGCCACACCCCAGACCTAAAGCCAAGAGGATGGGCCTAGAAATCTGATTTTTAACATGTCCTTCAGGTGATTCTGATGTATATCTTGAGAACCACTGATCTTTTCTGCATATTCTTTCATTGAACTTCTGTTGAATACATTTACTTTAGGCTTTAAGATCCAGATCAAACTTAGCCCCTCTATGAAGACTTCCTTCAACTAAAATGGAAGTCTCTATCTTCTGAAAATCTGAACTATTAATTGTACCAAATATTTGTCTTTTAGTTATGTTATTTTTCACTTTTTAAGACATTTAATTCTCATCTAGATTGCAAACAACCCAACAGAACAAACTTCTTTGTATCTTCCTTAGTACTTAGCAAAGTTTTTATCATTGAGTTAGGAGAAGATAATGGACTTTGATGAGATTTCCATTATTAGTCCTGATCCCTATAAGAGAAGTGTAGTGGTTGCTGTGTTGCACCACCCAGATCTTTCCCACAAGACTAAGCCACTCCTTACTGCAGCCACCTGGGAGTGCTGCTTGCTGAAGGCACAGGTGAGCCCATCTCCAGGAATTTCCCACTGCTAAAGAGCACCAACATGTCCAGGTTCACACCTTCCCTGCGGCGGAAGCCCAATGCTCATAAAAAGTTAAAAAGCCCAGATTCCCTTTAAGTAGGATAATTCTGCAGGGCTACCCCAGATCCAGAGCTCCCATAGCATCAGCTGAACCCTCTGTTGCAACTCTGAAATTCCACCATGAAATATTTCTTCCTTAAATGACAGAATGCATATGGAAGTTTCAAGATAGGCACTCAAAAAATGTTGACTGAATTCAAATTTAAGTTATTGGATTTTAAATATAAGGTGAGTTTCCCTACTGAGGTTCATATTCCTAATGTGCTTATCAGCTAAAACTCCTCGAGGTCTGAGCTGTAAGATTCATTTCAGGATGTGACCAACTAAGTCACGGCCATGGTGGAATGGATGCAGACCTGAAACAGGAGGGCAGGGGAGGGGAGAAAGGATGCTTAAAGAGAGGTAGGATCAACCCAAGAAAAATTTTGTGCATTCCACAATTTTTCCTCTTCATAAAGGAAACATCAAAATTTTCACATGAAACCCACACTGGAAGGAAACCATTGTAGATAAATTCTTACTGCTGTGGGTCGCATTATGAACAATCATTTAGAATGTATGCGCCAATAAAAATGTTATGTAATTACAGTCAATCCTCATTATCCACAGATTCTATATTTGTGAATTCTCCTACTCTCTAACATTTATTTGTAACACCAAAATCAATACTCCTGCTGCTTCTGTGGTCATTCACAGACAGCATGCATGTGCAGAAAAGCAAAAAATTGAGTCCCCCAAAGTGCACACTCCCAAGTGAGTCTGACCAAGGCAACAATGCTGCATTCTTGTTCTAGCTTTCCTACCCTTAAGGAGACGTATTCATGATCTCTTTAGTGCCACATGTTGTGTTTTTTTTTTTTTTTTTTTTTGCATTTTTGTTAGTGATTTCGCTGTTTAAAATGGTCCCCAAGCCTAGAGCTGAAGTGCTGTCCAGAGTTCCTAAGCACAAGAAGGCTGTGATGTGCCCTATAAAGAAAATATGTGCGTTAGATATGCTTCATTCAGACATGAGTTATGGTGCTATTGGCTGTGAGTTCAGTGTTAATGAATCAACAATATAAATTAAATAAAGAGTCTTTAAACAGAAACACACGTTAAACAAGGTTATATATTGATAGGGTGATGAAAATGTTGTGACCAGAGGTTTGCAGGAAATTAACCCTGTATTTCTCCTAGGAGCTACGAGGGACTTTATAGAACATAACTACCATAAATAATGGGTATCAACTGTATTTCCACAGTCAGCCTCTCCATGTCCCTACAGAGTTCACAAAAACAATCACATTTAACGTTCCTCAGAGCCCATGGATCCTTTGACAGCCTATTAGGCTCAGAGTCTTACTTTTCCAGGTTTGGGAAGCTGCCATGGACTGAATTGTGTCCCTGCAAAATTCATATATTGAAGCTCTATCCCCAAATCTGGTGGTATTTGGAGATGAGGTCTTAGTGAAGTAATTAGGTTTAGATGAAGTCTAATTCCTCATGATGGGATTAATGCCTTTATAGGAAGAGATACCAGGAAGCTTGCTCCCTTTCTGTTCACCAGCATGCATGCACCCAGGGAAGGCCATGTGAAGACACAGCGAGAAGGCAGCCATCTGGAACCCAATGAGAATGCTCCCACCAGACATCAACCCAGCCGGCACCTTGACTTTGGACTTCCGGTCTCCAGAACTGTGAGAAATAAATTCTTACTGTTTAAGCCACCCAGTCTGTGATATTTTGTTATGGAACCTGAGCTGACTAGGAATGAAGCTGATCCCCACAAAAGCATCTTTACAAGTTCTGAATGCACATAAGTATAATTCTATTATTTCACTAAAAATGTGTAAATTCCTTCTCTTGCTTCTTTCTTGATCAGGGCCTAGGTGGTGTCACTAGAGTGACAATCCAAGCCCAGCTAAAAACTAATCATATCAAGACCCATGTAAGGTCATGGCATAAGTGTGAAGTGAAATCCCCAATGCATAAGGCAAGGAAGCCAGGATAGAGAGAGTAGCAGGTGAATAAGCAAAAAACAGTCCAGGACTTGAAGAATGCTGAAGTTTCCCGGGTTGTCTTCCAGTGGAGAATGTTGAGGTGGCTTAAAGGTACAGAAAAACAAGTTTAAATGCTGGGCTTGATTCCAAAAGAGAAGATTCTAGGGGTATAATATTCTTCTCTTTATCCCAAAAAAATTTTCTTCACATTTCCACTGACCTAGATTAAAACTAGCCACTAAACAAGGCAGAGGTACAACTTTTGTTTCTAAAATTATAAAATTACTTTCTGATTATAAAAATTATATCCAACCATTTTAAAATTTGGAATAATATGAGGAATCACAGCTTATCACTCCAAGTTCCATCCACAAAAGATAACTATTGTTTGAATGTTGTGGTCACCCTACAAATGATCTCAACAATATGTCCTAGACATCAATAGTTGTAGAGCAAGATAAACATTTTAAACATAGGAATAAGATTTAGCAACATTTAAAAATCATAATTTATTTTTAATCACCTATGGAAAAACAATTAGATTTTTCCCATAAGCAAGACTGCACTGAATAAGCATGTTTGTGTCTATGCACACTTGTTGACCTATCCTTTCTGACTAAATTCCTAGATGAATTATTTCTGAGTCAACGTGAATAATTTTAGAGAGATGTTAAGAAAAACAATCATTTCATGAGGCTGTCACATGGCATTAGGAAAATTTAATCTGGTGCAGATACTGAGTTTGAACTAACAGGTTTTCCACACTCTTCACCTCTTTGGGTTTTCTGGCCAATGTGAAGTCGATTATGTTGGCTGTGGCATTAAATTGACCACCATTTACATCACAAGTAAATGTCTCTCGACAATGCATGTGTCGATATTCCAAAAGGCCTGACTTCCTACTAAGGGCTTATTTTATCATCAGTCAAGTTAATGAAGAAGCTGTAAATGCAGAGACATCAGTAGCAATATGAAAATAGCCTCACAGGAGATGTCTTATCCTCTTCTAAATTCATCTTGTCTTTACTCATAACTGCTTGTGAAAATAATAGCGTCTTAGTCAGTTTGGGCTGCTATAACAAGATACCACAGACTAGATGCTTAAACAATAAACATTTATTTCTTATATTTCTGGAAGCTGGGAAGTCTAAGGTCTAGGCATCAGCAGATCCAATGTCTGGTGAATCCAAGATCGAGGCACTATCAGATCTGGTGTTCATTTGCAGATGGCCACCTTCTTGTATCCTCACAGGACAAAGAGAGGACTCCTCTCCTCCTCTTCTTATAAGGATACTAATCTCAGCATGGGGTCTCCACTCTCACGATCTAATTAATTCCCAAAGGCCTCACCTCCCAATACCATCACATCAGGGCTTCAATGTATGAATTGGGGGTGGGGGGCACAAATATTCAGTCATAACAATATGTTCCAAATATTTACTTTATGTAATTAAAGCTTTAAAATTTGTGAATTGCTCTAATCTCTTATTTTCAACATCTTACCAAACATCTCCACCTGGATATCCTATAGACTCTTTGGACCCAATAAAAAATAGAAATGACAATAAATTATACTGAATGTTTAATATTTATCCGATGCTGTCACAAAAACACAATATCACTCATCTTCTGCATGGTAGGAAGATTATTTCCTCATTTTTATAGATGAGAGGACTGAGTTTCTTCAATAAGTGATTTGCCTAAGGCCACCACCCAACCAGTAAATGAAGGAAAGAGGGACTATCACTATTAAAACCTTACTCTATTCTAGTTGTTTTATATACTTTTTTTTTTTTTTCATGTAGTCCTCATAGTAACACTGTGAAGGTAGGTGTCATCTCTCATGTAGATAAATGGAAAACAGGCTAGAGAGTTCCCCATTCATTTCCTGTTTTCTAGCACATAGACAGAGCACGAGGCACATAGATACATGAGCTCAGGAACCCATGAGTAACAGTGCTCCTCAGCAAACCATGGGCTTCCATATGCACACAAAATAGCCATTTAATTGTCTCACCAAAAATCTTATTTCCCTCAAGAAAAACCTCTAAGTCTAAGAAACGAAATACAAGTAATCACTTCTGGTTGTCTGCAGACGTCCAGCTCTCTGAAAGTAGTCTCCTTGGTAAAGAATTACAACAGCATTATATGGTGCCTATAGTAAATATATTACCTTCGGATATATTTTTCTCTACATTTAACCCCCAAATAATTACATATTATTTACAAATTTCAAATGTTATCTCACTGTATCATGGTCTCCATAATAAATAAAGACTAATGTTTAAAAAAAGATGAATAAGGCAAATAATTTCAAGGCCAAATATGTGTCACTTGTAAATTAAATTTGCAAATCTATTCATTTAGTATGCTCAATTGGGAAGACGGGAGATACAGAGTTAGTCCCCTATGTGACCTTTTCCTGAGAAATAATTAATTGGTATGTGCTGTGCTTTGTTAAAGAAAGCAAACACCCTTCATGAATATAAATTTAATGTTTTTTGAAGCAAATAAGTCTAGATTTGTAAAAACTACCTCTTCCTTCTCTTTGGATTCTGCATTTTTAAGAAACATAAAATTCTATATAGTCTATATAAGTTTTCACAAATAAATAAAAAACTTCCGGAACCATTCTCCTATTCATGGGTTTCCATGAACCATAATTGGAGATGGAACCACAGTATATAACTCATGGGCAGGGTATTCTGAATGTGTCAGAAATGAGCAATGTCTGAAGAACGTTTGATTCACTTCTTCCATTCACAGAAGCCAGAGACAGAGCTGGGGACAAAACTAGATGTTTAATTTCTGCAGCGGATGGAAGCATACAGTGTTATGATGTTGGTATTTAACGCAGGATGCCAATAAGGGCAAAGGGACATCCCACCCGCCATGTCCTTCTCTTCCTGAGATGCAAGATGAAACTCAAGGACACTTTGGGAGTCTATGATGGCAAACATAACAAACAACCACAAAACCTCTAACTCTTAAATTCTGTGTGTGCATGCGTGTGCACACACGTTTTATTAGAATACTTAGAAGAGGTATTATTTCTCTAAACATTGTGGGAAAACTCTTGATGTACTTGAAGTTTTAAAGCTGAGTCTGCAAAAACGACTTCTACAATGCTCAAGGCTTAGATGAAAGAGAAAAGGCTTAGGGGAGAAAAGGAGAGAGAGAGAAGGGAATTAATTTTCAGAGTTTATTATATAATGTGAAATGCTTGAGAGTTATTATTTGCCCAAACTATTCAAGACAAATGAGTCTATTTACTGATGGGGGTGGGAAAGGGGCAGAGAAGGAGAGGAGAGGAAAGAGGACGGCTCCATCCATTCTAAAGTTAATCAGGATCTATGGTGATGTATTTCTCCAAAATCATAAAATGGACTAAGCAGGGGCTAAAGGAGGAAAAAGGGCAGCCATTTTATACCCCCGCACCCCACCCCCCAATTCAGATGAAATACACATAACCTAAGAAAGGGCTGCTGGCCAAGTAGCCACAGGAAGAGCACCTGGAAGATTAAAGCTGTGGCCATAACATTAACAAAGTGCAGACCACACTGAATTAATGAGCACTGGAGATAGACATTCAGTGGAGTCTTAATTTATTTTCCTTTTCTAGCTCATCCTTTAAGAAAATGACAGTGTCTTCTTATCGATTTTACACTCAGAGATCAATCAGAATTGCCCTGACTCAGACAAAATTTACAGCAGTCTCTGACACCGCCCCGAGCATGTGGACCCAAACAGACATTACAAGGAAGCAATAGATCATGTTTGTATGTAGAGCTTGACATGCTTAAAAATAAGCTAATCTGTAGTGGAATTTCTTTCTTTTTGACAAGTTGCTCTGCCCAGCTCTTCGGTCCCTTGTTATGAATTTCTCTCCTGGCTCCACTATTAATTATAACATGCGAAAAGGATTCATGTATTTAGGCCCTGAGGGAGGTCATCTGATCTGCAGTTTTAGATAAAATATAAACTAACAGATCACTGCTACTTAAACAATGTAAAATGTCACTCTGAGGTACTCCATAAAAAAAAAAAAAAAAAAAAAGCTAGAGGTGTTCCGTCAAGAGCTATGATCAATTCTGACAACCCAACAATATCAGGGCTAAATGATGGGCCTGTACATTCCTAAACAGTCCCCAGTGGAAATTGCTGTATCCGGAAGCTCTTTTGTGCAAGTAACTAGCTGTATTAAATGCAATAATTACAGAAAAGACACTGACTGGCGCTCAGGCGGTTGTTGGCTACGCTGACTTGTTCCCACACCACCATTTATCCTGTAGCTGGGGCTGTGTGTCCTGACGTGACGCACTGGAGAGAAGTCGTGGAGCTCCCACTTCCAAGCCCACGAGAGGCTCTGGCTCACCAGGTGCCAGTGGAGGGAATTATTCTGGGAGGCATTTGCTCAACAGGGACAGAGGAAAAACATGAAAACAGTTGCCTGGGGGAAAATGCATCTTGTGTGCGGATTTGGCTGGGATGGGGCTGTGTCTGCCAGCAGCTCAGCCACGGGGAAAGCCCTTGTTGGACGGATGAAAGACCTGCTCCTTCCAAGGCGCATGGGAGCTGAACCTCCAGCTGACGCCGGCGCTGAATAAAAGAGAATGGATTGGGTTGAGTGATATATTTTCCTTACAACTAATTGACCAAAAGTATATCAGAAGACAATTTTCCTCTTGCTGCCTGGATGGAAATGAAACCATTTAGGTATCAGAATAACGAAGTGAGTTGGAAGCATTTGGGAGACCTCTCTTAAATCACTGATTGACATATTTGAACATATTATGAAAGAATTAAAGCTAACCTTAAAATGTATGCATATGCTAAGTGAAATAAGCCAGTCAGAGAAAGACAAGTACCATGAGATTTCACTCATATGTGGAATCTAATTAACAAAATGAACTAACAAGCAAAATAGAGACTCATAGATAGGGAGTGAGCTGACAGTAGTTGGGGAAATGGAAGGATTTCAAAAAAGAGAAAGAACTCATGGACACAGAACAGTGTGATGATTGTGGAGGGAGGTGGAGGAGGCTATGGGGGATAAATGGTGATGGACAGAGACTTGACTTGGGGTGGTGAACACACAATACAGTGTACGGATGACGTGTTATAGAATTGTGCACCTGAAATCTGTAGAATTTTATTAACTAGTGTCACCCCAATGCATTCAATAAAAAAGGGACAAATGCATATGGAGAGCAATCTAGTTTTCCTCTATAGAAATCTACCCACTAGAACATATCAATATTTGAAATGTTCAAGTTGTTAAGAAAGTAAGTCAACAATAGGCTTCTCTAATTTCATATAAAAGAAAACACTATTGCCCTGGCCAGTGTGGCTCAGTGGTTAGAGTGTTGACCTGCACACTGAAGGGTAGTGTGTTCGATTCCCGGTCAAGGGCACACACCTGGGTTGCAGGTTTGATCCCTGGCCTGGGTCAGGGCTCGTGTGGGAGGCAACCAATAGATGTGTTGTTCATCCATGTTCCTCTCTCTCCCTCTCTCTTCCTCCCTCTCTTCCACTCTCTCTACAAATCAATGGAAAAAATATCCTCCAGTGAGAATTTTTTTTAAAAAAGAAAGAAAATACTATTACATTAAGGGTGTTTCACAGATAGGTTCTTTGTTTTTATTATTATTTTTTGTTATTGCTGTTGTTTTGCTATAAAACACCCACACATGGACCCGACATTTGATTTTGCCAGGAGATAATAAATATCCATAAAATCATATCCAACAGCAGCAAATGTGATTTAAAATTATTTACTGAGAAACACTTCTGTGCCAGGTTCTGATAGACCTTGGGGATACAGACGAAGAAGTTACGGCCACCTCCTAAGCTGAATCTAGGAGGAACAAGAGACACGCCAACAATTCTCTTCATACCATGTGTGCGTTCCATAAGAGTGTGCAGTACTATAGAAACACAGCTGAGAGGGCTCACAACAGCCCAGAGAAGAAAGAGGCACTGAGGAAAACCAATGACGAGAAATAACATTTCACTTGGACTTTGAAGGACGAGCAGAAATTTCCCTACGTGACCTGGGAAGAATGGAGAGGAAAAGCATCCTTGTCCTGGGCACAGCCTGAGCAGAGAGATGGAGGCGTGAGAGCGCGTGCGGAGGTCCTGCGAGGGCAGGTACTAAGGGACACCAACGGAGAGAGGGCTGGTAGAGGAGCAGCCAGGAGGAGGTTTGGGTCGGCTCAGCGGTCTCAGGATGTAGGCAGCAAAGGGCCTCTGTGTGTGCACGCACGTGAACCTGTTTCTCAGGAACGTGGCATGCTGTTCCCTGGAACGACGCCCGGCACAGTGTGGAAATCGGAAGGGCACTCGGTGCAGAGGCGGTGAGCACCGGCCACGGGATGACCGCGCTGTCCATCTACGCGTGCTGCTGTATTTTTATGTCCCCCAAATTCTTTTTCTCAATCTGGGCAGATTAGCTTCTCCGCTCAGAATTTTACAAACACCCATTTTACAAAAACTCCCTGTGAGTAGCTTGGATGTGCTTGTTCTAGAAGAAGATGACGACCCCGATCTCTGGGAGAGGTGAGTGAGCGCAGTGGTTGGTACCCAGACTCTGGGACCACAGTGATCCATTCAGTGCTTAGCTCCGCCTCTTATCTGTGGTTTGACTCTGGGCAAGTTACCTCGCTTTGCCGGGCTAGGGTGGCTGGGGTCCACTGGCAAGGGGTGACAATAATAGCACCTACCCTTTAGGCTGTGGTGAGAATCAAGTTAATTAATGCCTGAAGTGCTTTAGCACAGCATCTAAATTGTCAGGTCTCTTCTGTCAAATTTGAAGAAGGATTTCAAAACTAGCACAATGGAAAAACTGTCCAGATCTAAATATTACAATGTGGTCAAATATATTGATCCATGATTTTAGGGGGTGACTCTCAAATTGTTCCGAATAATTTTCTTTCTCAAGATGGATATTCTGATACTTAGGGGGTATCCTTCCCAGTAGATGTAAATACCTCGATCTAAAGACTGCTCTACAAGATGACTCAGATCCATTTTAATACAGTTGACCCTTGAATAACACGGGGGGCAGGGGCGCCAACTGCTAGTGATTACAAAATCCACGTATAATTTAAGTCGGCGCTCTGCATAGGTAGGTTCTAAACCGCCAGCTGACCCTTGAACAAGTGGGTTTGAACTGAGCAGGTCAAGTGAAAAAGTCCATGTGTAAGTGGACCCATGCAGTTCAAACCCACATTGTTCAAGGGCCAACTGTACATATGGGAAGTGTTACAAAATACCATAAATCTCAAATGTGAGGTTGCTGAATCCTGGCAAGGGAGACCCAAAGAAAAGAGGGGGTTAGAAACTGGCAGGGCACACACAAGGCTGCTAGGTGCCTTCCTCCACGTCCAAGTCAGAGAGGAACCAGCAGGGATGCTGCCACAGAGGACCAGAGATGCTCCAGAGATGGGACAGTCTAGAAGACAAGACAAGAACACACAGAGTCTAAGTGGATCACTTCTGAAAGGCAAGAAAGACAGTTGTTTGCACTGTATCAGCAAGAGAATACTATGAATGTGGTATTTAAACACCAGGCTATGACTTATCCATTGACAATAAGATGAGATACTGAGGACCGTGCAGTATAAATCCTAAAAGTTTTCTCCACGCAACAGTGTTAAGGAGTGGCCCTAGCCACCTTTTGTCCTTTTAAGTTTTTATCTTTTTCTCGTTTAGATTGAGAATTGTTGATTTAACCAGGTCTGTTATTCTACACTTTACACTGGACTGGGAGATCTGAGAAGTACACCGGACTAAAGTTTTAGTCTCCACTCTGCACCCCAGTCTCGTGCTGTTTCCTCCTCAGCACGCAGACTGTCTTTACTATTACTATGTCCCAGCCCCTTCTCCAGGCCACAAAAGACGCAGTAGCAGTCACAGTGGCAGCAAGGGTCTGTGAGAAGAAGCCTGGAAGAAGAGTTCACCTGTCTCTGATTATATCAGTTACTCACTTCCCTTGTTCTCTCAAATATGACAGAGATCATTCTGCCTGGATGTGAGTGAGCTTGGATTTAGTTCCCAGGCATAAGCTAAGATAATTTGAGAACCTCAAACTCGATCATGTACATCTTACTGAGTATATCCTACAATAAAAGTGATTTGTCAACTCTTCAACTCTAAATGAGCAGATGTAAGTCACATGGCACTCTCAAGGAAAGGTAAGTTGAAATCAAGAAACTTGCTTTCTAAATTAATTCTTATTTTGAAAACCAGCTGAACTAGTGGTTTCACATTTTGAAGTTTGGTTTGAGAGTGAAACTAAGAAATAATAGTTGTCTAGCTCTTAACACAGTGCCTGGCACATGGCACGGATTCAATAAACATCTATGAAATGAAATGAGTCTAATATATAAAAAAGCAATTAATTCTGTTATGAATTCTTACCTATTTTACTTATTATTATTCATATTACATCTCTAGTAGTATACTTGAGCATATGTCAAATGTAGAACTTAATAATTCAATGTCTACTATCATTTGGAATCAAACAAATGCTTTTAAAATGGATGGCACAACAATATGGGCATTTTAGATGGTGAGGCTCGAGACTCAGTCTCCCTTCTGTAGTGTTCAGCTGCAAATAATCAAACATTGTTGTTTATGTTATCATCCCAACAGGATGGCTAGTCATCATAACAACCATTTTTGTTATGACATATCTCTCTGGCATGTAACTCACTGGTCTTGCTTCAGTTTTTTATATGCTAGGATTGATTTCTCTTTTACTTTGGTGGCTTTCTTACATTCATTCATTCATTTGTAATTGTGATTAAAAAAACACACACAACAAAATTTACTGTCTTAACTATTTTTAAATGTATAGTTCAGTGGTGTTAAGTATATTTACATTGTTGTAATACCGTCACCACCCTCCATCAACAGAACTCTTCTCATTTGTATGAAATTCTATACCCATTAAGCAATAACTCCCCATTTCCCCCTCCCTCCGGGCCCTGGCAACCACTAGTCTACTTTCTGTTGCTATGATTTTGACTGTTCTAAATGTCTCATATAAGTGGAGTCATATAGTATTTCTCTTTTTGTGACAGGCTAACGTTCACTTAGCAAAATAAGATACCGTAATGAGATCCCACCTCATACCCATTAGAATGACTACCATAAAAAAACAAACAGAAAATAAGTGTTGGTGAGGATGTAGAGAAATCAGAACCCTTGTGCACTGTTGGTGAGAATGTAACATGCAGCGGCTGTGGGAACCAGTGCGGTGGGTCCTCTAAGAATAGTTATGTGATCCAGCAATTCCACTTCTGCACACATACTCAAAAGAATTGCAAGCAGAAATTCAACAGATATTTGTATAACTATGCTTATGTACTGCACTATGTACAGTAGCTAAAACATGGAAGAAAACCAAGTGTCCATCAATGGATGAATGGATAAGAAATATGTGGTACATGCATACAATGGAATAGATTCAGCCTTAAAAAGGAGTGAAATTCTGACACATGGAGAAAACTTGAGGATGACTGATTTTTACAGATTGTTACCACTGCCTCCTCACCCATGGTTTAGGTGGTTGTGGACACCAAATGAATTGTACATTCATGAAATAGTGGTATTGGACAATCCAAAGATGTACAGGCAAATTAAAGCAAGTACTTATTTTACCTCTAAACTTTTCACTTTTGCAAAAGGACTACACAGATGTTTTTATTTGCCCCGCCAGATGGTGAAGGAGTAATCCTTTTTGCCTCATGAGAGATAGTAAGCTGCATTTCCTTTGTTAGAACCAATTCACACTGTATTAATGAAAATGATATAGTCCATGATGAATACTCTGAAATAATAAATGCTTGACAGTTTCTCTTTTATTGTAACTTCATGACTTTTTGGTTTTATCTTATATATTTATGTACTCTATAGCTTATACATAAGTTTCATTTGTTAACTTCTGAATTAAATATGAAGTTGCATAGGAGAAAGAACTATTGAACAGATAAATTAGCACGCAAAAGTGAATGTAACTTGTTCCCAATTACAAATTTAACAACGTTTGCTATGTAGCATGTACCTATACCTAGTTTAACTCAGTGCTACTGTGTATAAATTGTAAGGATCCATAAAGTGATGAAGTGAAGTTATATTAATTTATTCTTTTAAAAAAATTTAAATCATACATGTATATTGAGAACTTCATATGTTCTCAATTTGAGTCTGCCCCTAGAGTCTATTTTTAATTTCATCCTAAGAGATAATTCCATATGCTCATACTCTTCCCATAAAATTCTATTTACATTCATTTGTCCTATTATGTTCATTTATCTTATGAACTTATTATTTCATCAACTTGGCCTATATACTATCTTTTCAGAATGAATTTCTAACATTTTACTCTGCCCCTTGGCCATTAAAGCATTCTTTCTGTGGCAAGAGATAGCAGAAGAAATAATGCTTTTGAAATTTCCTTAAATTAAATTCAACTAACCTCATGTAATTTCCTCTCACGTAAAATGTTTCCTGTTTACCAATTAAGTTTGTTTGCCTTCTCTAGCAACCTAATTGCTATTCATTGGTATAAGGTAAATAACTCAATCAGGTAGATTTAAAAGGCACAGGGGATGAAGAAAATTATTTAAATTCACCAATTTGCTCTAGGTCCCTTCCCAGAGGTTTGCTTTCCATCTTTCTGCCACTCTTTCATTCATTCTGTGGTGATTCAGGCTCTTCTGGAATATTAAGGGAAACTCCCACATGGACAATGTTCCATTTGATCCGGTCTGTGCTGATGGTCCCCCATGATGCAAATACTCAGGAATTGCCTTAACTTATGAATCAGATGTTTTTAAAAAATGAGTGAGATAATAAAGTCTAATTCTTCTTGGTATTGTTTTATTTTACTTTTTTCCCCCTATTATACAATTAATACATATTTGTTATAGAAAATACAAAAAAAAGGACTCAAAATTATTCTTTCTATGCATTATGTTTACATATGTTTAGTTTATCTTTGCATATATCTATCTATATTCATGTTTTAATGAGATAATAATTCAAGCTATTTTGCTCCTTTAAAAAGAAAAAAAAGTACTTGTTATGAACATCTTTCAGATTTGATGACTACTTTCTTTTATTTTTTTATTGCAGAAGGGCTATAATTTATTTAACCAAACTCCTATTATTGGTCTTTTAGTTTATATTAAAATATTTGATATTATAAACTATTAACATTGTAGACTAAGTTTTGTACTTAATCTTTATTATTTCCCAAGTATGCTTTTCTAGAAAGTAAAAATATTTGGTGAAAGAAATTGTTGGTGATTTTTTCAGGGGACTCTCTCCACCTTTTTTACAAGAATAACCAAAGGATTGATAAGCTGATCCACGGAGTATCTTTTTGAGTATTTTGCCTTCTGGGAAGGCATAATGAAACGCGCTGAGAACTTTCTGAATCCCTATCTTCTTCCTACTCAGAGCAGCTCCAACTTTCTTGGGAGATCAAAGTGGCAGAGCGAGCAACATGTGCCTTTAAATACAGGTTGAACTATATAAAATTGCCATTTTGTAGGTCAAAAATGGTTGGAAATTGGCAATTTCATGTTGTTCAAAGTCAAGTCACTTTATCCAGTAGAGCAAATGGCTTTTCCTCTGGCCCACGTAGCTTAGAGTATTTTGCTATTCTGATGTATTTTGGTGCTCTGAGAAATGTTTATTCAGAGGTTTGTGATAGAAAACATTGTTTGTTATGTCAAAAGTAGTTGACTAGCTTTTGAACAGTGTACGCAGTAATTCAAATAAAATGCACCCCCCAAATTTAAATAGGTTCTGGGTATGTTCTGAAAGATCCTAAGTTGTGTCAAAGGAGAATAATAAGAATACTCAAACTTAGTTTAAACACCTGCATGTTAGTTGAGAGGATGTTCTAATTTCATTTTAAGAAAGAAACTATTTCAAAGCATCTGGGGGTTCTGAGCCACCTCCATAGACAGATGCCAGCGGTTATACCCTTGGTTGAGAATTTACAATTATGGAAATTCTACATTGGCATGCTGTGCAGGTCAACATAAAGGTACAGTAACGTATGCCGAGGAAGGAAAATATAGAACTTTCATGCATCAAACGAGCCAGGCTTGACAGGCAGTTCCGTTTTGATATGGGTCATGCTGCTGATAACTACAGCACTTTTTAAAGGTTACATTTTAAAGGTTACATTAATGCTGAAGTTGTGCATGAAGATGAGTACCCTGTGTAACCATAAGCTTTATATTTCATTCATCTCTTGTCATCTTAAAAATACAGTTTGTGATACAAATGGGACATAACATTTTGAAGAGCTCACTTGGTATGATAAGGACTTACCCAACCAAAACACCATTTTTTTCTGAGTAGTAATTCCATTAAGGGGGGAAAAATCCATATGACCTTATTTCTTTCCTATCTGCTTTCAATCATACCACAATATTATGAAACAAATTGCTACTAACAGTGGAGCTGTCATATTCAGAGATGAAATGGGTGAGCCCACAGAGGCAAGTGATTGGCACAGTGCAAGTTCCTTTTTATCAATTACCCCACTCAACAAAATACCAGTTTTAAAGGGCTCTACAAAGTCATGAACTCAGATGCACCCCATTCATTCATTGAACACTAGGATGTCCTCATGGAGATTCCTTCTAGAACTCACAAAAAAACAGATCAGAAATTCAACAGCTATGGGTCATAATTTCTGCCTGCAAATAGCTAGGTCACTTTCAAGAAGACATTGAGCCCAGCTGGTGTGGCTCAGTGGATTGAGCGTGTCCCATGGACTGAGAGGTCCTGGTTCCATTCCTGGCCAGGGCACATGCCCGGGTTGTGGGCTCGATCCCCAGTAGGGGGTGTGCAGGAGGCAGCCAATTGATGTTTCTCTCTCACATCGATGTTTCTATCTCTCTCCTTTCCTCTCTTTCTAAAAAAAAAAAAAAAAAAATCAATAAAAGAAAAAGAAGACATTGAATTTCATAGCCCTGGTACACTTCTCTATGCAATAAAGATAAAATGTCCAATTTCACTAAAAACTATGTATTACTAACATCAACCTGGTGAGGCATGAACCCTGCGCTTTAAAATCTGTATGTTAATAATTTAGAATTTTCATAAATCTCCTCCCTCTTTTTACTTTGATAGAATTTTAAAAGGGACTCATTCATTAAACAAATAACGTTTTGCAAATCTCTTTTATACTAGGCTGTGTTCGATTTTGAAGATAAAAGGGAACTGGGCCTCATTCCGATGAGGATAACAGAGTAAAACACTGAACTATGAGACAAATAGACACTGAGTCTTTGCGTTCATTTCTGAGGCCCTTTGTTTACCAGTAGTCCCCAGATCAAAGTGTGAGATTCTGTTAATTGAGTTGAGTAGTTTTCAAACTCTGTTCATTGGGGTCCTATAGCTCGTTGGGGGGAGGTAAGGGGAGGATTGGAGAGTAGTGAGCAGGGTATCTGAGACCCCTGACCATCCACCTCACATTCCACCATAACAATTCCGCTTGCAGCAATTTCATGTATTGTAAATATTTTATTTGGGGGATAATAGCATTTTGCTATTTGTTAGAAAAAAGAAGAAACTCTCTGGATTAAAATAGATATCTTTCAGATAGGACTATTGAGAAAGAGAGTAATAGATAGACTTATTTAAGGTGTTGAAATAGTAGCACACCAAGGGTTCAAACCCAGGTCTCCTAAGAATCAGTCTAGGGCTCTTTGTACTTTGACATTCAATTGCTTAGGCATATATTCAGCTGCCTTGGAGTAACTTGTAATTTTTAGCTTTTAAAAATTATAATGTTAGAGCTATAAAAATGTTAAGACTTATCTAATGCAACCTCCATGCTATATAACAGAGTTTTTCAAACCGTGGACTGTGAAGCATTATTTGGTCTAGAAATTGATTTAGTGGGTGGCAACCAGAATTTTTTTAATGAAAGAAAAACAAACAGAAAATATCAGAATGCATACCATGTGGGATAAGGGTAAGAGTTATTTCATGAAACTTGTGTATGATGTGCAAAAGATATATTTCATATATACACATATATATGCACATACATATATGTATATGGACATATGTATGTGCATATATATGTGTGTATACAAGGTCATGAATAAATGTATTTCTTATGATCAACAAAGTTCAAACAGCACTGATACATAGGAACACTTTTACCGTTATTCTAAGAAAAAGACTCCAATAACAGAGCCATGGAACTCTCATTTCATTCCTAGGCAATCATTTCTCATCCTGGAGTACTGAGATACCCATAGCACTATGCTTTAATCATGTTATATTTTTGCCCATTACCCATTCCTAATTTCTTCAACAGATCCCTCTGTGATAAACTTCCAGACCTTTCTCCATCCTGGATATTGTCAATGGCTTTCTTAGAATGAGATGTCCTTAATTTAAAATAAACCTCAGTTAGGATCAGCTATATAATGAAAATGAGGAGCCTCTTGTTCAAATATTGTTAAGAATTTTAGAACTGCAGAACATTAAGCCAAGCATGGATACTACAAGGTACCTGGGTCTTTTGCTGCTGGTATTCCAGGGATCCTTCCTCTCTTATTGCAGCTCTGACCACAGGAGCTTGTTATTTCCAGGGTGAGCAGTGACTGCAAAGGTCCCTCTCCTACAGAAACTCCATCTGGTCTCCTAACACAGCGGGAAGAACTCAGCATGCTTTGTACATTCTCTTTTGCCCGGGCCACGCCACCCCCTTGCATCTCTGCTCCTCAGGCATGGAGGTCTTTGATGTGAAATTTCATGCTCAATCTCATGGTAGCCAGGCCCATGAGTTATACGGTGTTCAGGGTTCCAGAGGCAACAGTGTTCAACATGCCTGGCTACCGAGTTAGTTTCAAAAGCACTCTGTTCAAAGAGTGGGGTTGCTCATTAAAATGGCTCTAAGTTGATAAGATATTCCTAAAATAGATATTAAAAAATATATACCAGCAAGTCTGTGAAAACCCAACACTACATGAAAACTAAATATATTTCTTAAAAGGGTGCTGTGAAGAGTCTGTTGCACATTTATAAATAAACCAAAAAAAGATAATTTCACCCTAAAATAATAACATTCAAGTTTTTATCTTAAAATGGTACCATGAGTAAGAATTTCAATCTTTTATTTTAGAAATAGTAATCTAAATTACAAATACTTTAAAACACATGCCAGTTGAAATTTTAGATGAAATATTCACTGAATGACTAAGTGCAATTTAGGGAACAAAGTCAAGTAACTAAATTCTTTTAAAAAATATTATTATAAAATTTCCCTTTTACCTAGTAAAGTAATAAGCAGAAAAATACTGACATATGAAATTTAATGTGTTAAATGAATTGGCACACTTTTTATAATGGAGTATTCTAAGTAAAGCAAGTCTCCATTTAATGCAAAATTGTCTTCTTGAGTCTGCAATTTTTTGTTTTCCATTACCATTAAAACATAGATTGCTCTCAGACTGACTTATTCAGTTACAAGAAAATTCTTTCTTCTACATAATGCTGCATTCTAAAGGAAATCTCTGTGTAGCTGACCTCAGCAGATGCCATCAGGCTAGGAGGCCCTTAGTAAGGAGCTGTGGCTCTCGCCATGTGCCCCCAAAGTGTTGGACTCATATAAAGTACTCAGCAAATGTTTACCAAATGATTGAATAGGTTCCTCCACTCAGGTCTCCCGCACTGAAGATTCTCCTTGCTGAAAAATCATCACTCTGGTTCACATAGATTTTTGGATGTGAGAAAAGTAATTTTCATTTCGGTTTTGGAATGGCTTCCCAAATTACTAAACATGAGTAAAGGGCATTTCAAAATTTCTTTCCTTAAGTACATGTTAAATATTATAGAATGGCTGTCTGCATCATTCAGGACGTAGGCAGAAGTAGCAAGTTAAATTTGTCTCTCCCGGCTGTTGCCATTTCTCTCTCTGCTGTTCAGCTAACTTAAGATGGGCCATTGAAAAATCCACCTTGAGAGAGAGGAAAGAGGTGTTTCTACATGGGGGTCTCCATCAATAGCTTCTCGATGGGTGGAAATTTGCTTACATTGAGATACAATAGTGTCTCCTACCCCATTATTGACAATAACATTTGCCGCCCAGAAGCCTAAATGGAAGGAATCCTTTATTGACCATCAAGAGTGAACTGGGGGAAAAAAAATTGTAAAGACATTTATACTGATTCCAAGGCAGGGATGTACAGTAAACAGTGAACTCATAGAAACCTCTGGAGAATTCTACATCCGATTGTACATGGTCAGGCACTTGGGAATTCGTTAATGATAACACAGCTCCTTGTTGGTTCTAATTTCTAAAATTCTCTCCCCTCCCTCCACTCCCTTCCCTACCCATCACCTCTCCCTCTGCCTCTCCGCTTTTTCCTCTTCCTCCTCTTCTTCTTGCTCATTTGAAAGCCAGTAATGACTTCCAGAGTATCTGAGTTAGAATCCCAGATCCACCACTCACAAACCATCTGATCTTAGAAATTTTGCTTAATCTCTTTGAACCTTGGATTCCTCATTTATTAAACAGGGATGATAATAGTATCTACCTTATAGAGTTATTATGACTATCAAATGGATTAAAATAAATATGAAGAACTTAGTGCAATGCCTGGCTCAGAATAAACCCTTAATAATATTAAACATTATTATTACTAGTATAGCAAATAGTTACATTCTCTCTACAATACACAGAACCAATGAACTAACTCTTTAACTTAGAATTGTTCAACCTTTTCCACAATTGTTATTAAGTCTTCTCTGTGGCATCCCATTTTGAAGTGTTCTTAAATTATAAGAACAAATAATTTTCTGAGGGTGCGCCACAAAGAAAATCACTCATTTATTAGAAATAAGAGATAAAAGTTATCTTTTTGCAGACATGTTTTATAGTTTATCTTCTTGTAGAGAAATAATGAAGGTCAAGTAATCTCAGAGAATTTCTGTTTCCTTAGCAGCCATCTTTATCAATTATGGAAGCACATTGCATCATACAGATTTTTAATCTGAACATCTGAGTTTCTTTCTTTTTCTTTATTTTTTTATTATTTTTATTTTTCATAAGATTTTTTTCTTTTTATTGATCTTTAGAGACAGAGGAAGGGAGAGGAAAAGAGAGAGAGAAACATCGATGAGAAAGAACATCGATTGGCCGCCTCCTGCATGCCTCACACTGGGGATCCGGCCCACAACCTGGGCATGTGCCCCGACTGGGAATTGAACCGGTGTCCTCTTGATGCATGGGTTGACACTCAACCACTGAGCCACACTGGCCAGGCTTTTTTTCCCTTTTTTAATCCTCACTCGAGGATATTTTTTCCCTGAGTTTTAGAGAGAGTAGAAGGGAGGGGGAGGGGGAGAGAGAGAGAAAGGGAGAGAGAGTGAGAGAAATATCCATGTGAGAGAGACATATTGATTGGTTGCCTCCCACATGCACCCTGACTGGGGCAGGATTGAGCCTACAACCCAGGTACATGTCCTTGACTGGGAATTGAACCTGTGACCCTTTGGTTCCTGGGTTAACACTCTAACCGCTGAGCCACACTGACCAGGGCTGAACATCTGAGTTTCTTAAGAGTTTGGCATGTAAAACTCATGAATATAAGTGCCAAATCCGTACTACAGAGAAAGAGATGAAAAGAGTGGAAGATTAAATGACTACTAGGTATACTATTTCCTCAATAACAACTTAAAATATTCTGGGAAATTAGGTGTTTAGATTCTATGTAAGTGTGTTTGTTAGCCAACCAGCTTTCCTTCCTTAGTTCAGAAAAGGGATAGAGGCTGGGAAACCGAACTCTTTGGGCAGTAGAATGCAGCCTGCGAAGGCAGATTGCCCAGGTTCAAATCCCAGAGGTGTCACTTATTAGCTGAATGCCCTTGTGTCAGCCTCCAAATCTCCTCAGCCTCAGTTGCCTCATCTATGAAATGGGAATAGTAATAGTACCTTCCCAATAGGATTGTTGGGAGGATTCAATGAGATGAGCTTGTTCAAAGTGCTTAGTACAGTACCTGGCAAGCCCAGGCTGTGTTGTCAGTTATTGTTATTATCATCCATTTCACCATCACGGGCTCACTACTGGTCTAGAAAGACAAATGATGAGAGTGGTAGTTCGTGACCAACTTCTAACAATAATGTCAACAGTAATAACTGTAGTCTGTGCTAACCCCTTTCATAAATCTCCTTTGGCCCCTCCAACAAAAATTAAATTGTCTTAAAAGTCTTTCCACAAAAGTTATTTAATAAAGCCCCTCCACAAACAGAGTTTTTCTGTCTCATGCTCCCAATTAACAGGACACGCATTTGAAAAATCTCATATTTTAACAAATTGAACACCCAAACAAATGTCATCGTTTCATCTATAAATACATGACTACATTTCAAATCAGGACATTAAATCATGGGTCTAATTGTTCCAAAAGAATATGTGTTGCTGATACAAAATAATAATTGCATTAGACCTCAATATCACAGTGAAATTGGTTGTTATGAACAGTTTCATAAGCAGCAGATAATAAACACATTGCTTTGCTTTCAAAGAGTAAGATGCTGTGCTGTAAATAAGCCATTACATTACATCAAAAGTACTAAAATCAACAATCACCTGATCATCATTGGCAAGCCTTGTCTGAACTCCATTTTTCCCCTAATTAAATAAATGAGAGAAGAGAGTAAAAGAAATCTTTGCAAAATGTCCCTCATACAATAGAGTTTCTAACTGTAGGGGGTAGAATGATGCATCCATTTCCACTTACTGTATTAGGGAATGACAATTACTTGTAGCTCCCTTTCTGCATGTACACTTTTGAGTGATGATATAATTTTCTAAATCACATAAAAATACATAAACAGGATTCAGTTTTATGCCCCACCTTTATGAGAATTCATGTGGATGTTAATTTTATAGACTATTTCTTAAGAGAGTTTTAAAAGGAGGCTACCTTAGTCCCCTTACAATTCAGGTTGCATCTCTGCATTACCCATATTTTTAGCTTTGAACATATAGAACAATCATGTTTTGCTGTGTTTTGACATCTATACTGAGAACCTGAGGTCTTAAAAATTCACTGTTTCTCAGCGTATTCACAACTTTCTCTTAGAAACATTAAGCTGGCATTCCAAGTCTTAACATCGGAGTCATTTAAGGCTCCTTTTAAAAATGTCGAGTGACCATAAGACTAGCAATGTGAATTTTATTTAAATTGATTTTATATCCTCATCACCACTCCTTAAAAAGAATCTCGTCTTATTACTAGAGATAATGTATGTGTCAAAAAAGAAGCCTCAAATGTACTTCCTGTGCACTTGACAGGGTGACAAAATATTTCTCCTATCCTTTCCTAATTGAGCTTCAGTACAAAGGAGGACATTATAATAATATTAATAATAGTTACATGGATATTTGTAGGTACTGTGTAACCCTTCAGTCCATTTTCCCAGACAATAGTGGCGACAAAGAGGCTTCAAAATAGAACATCGCACAATATGAATGCCACTTTTTTCTATCTTACATTTTAAAAACATCATTGAAATCAGAAAGTTCATTTACAAAGGACTGGCAGTTGCAATCACAGCAATAATGTAGTGCTGAGAAAAAAAGGGTAATTGGTTTGGTAAAGATCGCTTTCCATTACACCATAAAGCACTACACAATAGGAAAGGTCGCCAATTAAGCAATCATGAATACCAAGTACTGAAGCTGATGAAAATAGGGCAGTGGTTTAAATAGATTTGCAAGCAATTTACCTTTTCACAATGTTGGCAATCTGATGCAATTTGCTTGCAATTTTGTCTGCTTTCAGTAGCACTCGAAGCTGACACTACACAGACCAAATGGCAAAGAGGCCCTGCATAGAAAATGTAAAACTATCTTGGCTGCATCAGGAAACCAGAATGGTGGTTCATCAGGAAAATTACAACAATTAACATAAGTGCTGCAAAAATCAACATTTTAAATGTCACACTCACTAGTCTGTCCAAAGACTGTAAAAGTACCATCCCCATTGCCGGACCAACAGTAAATATGAAGCAATCACCACCAAACCTTGGGGCTGATGGCTTTACAATTGATGTGACATTCTCTGAGTGATAAAATAGCCTCTCATTTTACAAAAGTAAGTATTTTTCTTTTTTAGACTTAACCTGGATTATGTCAACACAAAATTTACGTGTTTTTTTTCCTTCCCAACTTTTTCGACAAAGCCATTCCGTGCCAGTGCGGGTATAGTTGGTCTTGACATTTAAAAAATAACTTTATATTTCAAAGAATTAGAGCCAAGTTGATAAAAAATAATCCCTCCTCAAATATTGATCTGGTGCTTTTAAATGTAAATCATGTTCCCGATTTATGTCGAAAGCTGTTCTACTGTGGTGAGGTACAGTGTGTCTGACCAGAGCCTATTTTATTATCTTAGAGAGGGCTCCAAAAAAGCATCCATGGATATTCCCCTGAGGACCGGCTGGAATTACAGATGCCATCACATATCTATATCAATGTATTCCCAGCTAAAGTTAGACACCTTGAAAATAATTGATAACTTCTGCTTTGGCGTTCATGTTTTGAGAAGCTATAAATTTGTCAGGCTTCGAGGAGAATTGGCTTATAGTGTAAACCTAATGATTTCTCAGTGAACTGGGAGGATCTAGTGGAGAGAGAACAAGAGTGGAGTGTCAGAAAATCTAAGTTTAATTTTCATCTCTGTATTGGCTGACTGAGAGTTATTTTAGGGCTGTCTCTACAGAGCACCCATCTTCCAGTTTTGAGTGAATTGACTGATCTTAAGCTTAAAAACAAAGTTTGATTTTTCCCCCTCCTGAACATCCCTGCTTTGCCTGAGTTTAAACACTGTGATTTCCACACGAGCAAAAAAAAAGGGGGGGGTGAGGGGGGAGAATATCAGATATGCATGTGTGTGATATGCTCACAGTTAAGACTAAGCAATTTCATTACAAACTTAGTGAAAAGATCCATTGCACAACAGCCACTCCACCCCCTATGCGCCTTTGCTGCACACTAGGGCTCCTCTCTTACTCCTTCCAGACCTGTAGAAAGTAATTTCTTAAAAGGGAATTTAGAGTTCGCCTGTACAGCCCAGATTTGTCCAAAACAATGAGACCTAATGTATTATGGTGACACATGACTCTGGGACTCTTGCCTAAATGACCCCTCATGTCATCACTAATGAGTCATTTCATTCTGTCAAGGGTTACTTCCCCGAAGTACCTTACTCCCTACTCTCCGTACTAAACATCAGTGTCAACTCAAGGGAAAAGTATCAGCTGCCCTTTGCTACGATCATCTGAATGAACATCAATAAGCAGTACTCTGCTGACAACCCCAGGGCTATCATTCAAAGACACTGGGGGTACTGTCCAGAGGACTGGGGCCCCACTGTTGGCCATGCTAGTTCTTTAGGAAGCCAATCCTTGCTCAGCTGAAAGTTGAGGGTTAGCCTCCACGGAGCCACACAATCCTCTTAGAAGGGTGTACATCGTCTGCAAAGTGAAGCTTGCTTTTAGGTGGCCTGTGTGCAACCATTTTGTGAAGGAATGCATGCATTTGATATCTGTTCTCTGACAGATTAGAAAAACAAGCCACTACAGGAAGGGAGTGACCTTCTCTCGCCACCCGCAACATGACAGGGATGATTCTATGGAAGGATGGCATTAGCAGTCTCAAGAGTAAATTATAGGCTGGGAATAGTAATAAGTAAGACATTTGTTATCTCACCAATACAAAATACTCAAAAGTTTGTAAGATTGCTTCCAGAGAAACAAACATTGAGAAGAATTAGCTCTTTTCCCCCCAATGTGTGTGTGTGTGTGTGTGTGTGTGTGTGTGCGTGTGTGTGTGTGTGAATGCAGCATGCTCAAGTGAGAGGTATACAGAGGGGTGAGGAGAAACTGTTATTTTGATAAATATAATGACCTGTGGGTTTTTTCTCAGTTGTTGATTGGTACCATCGAAAACAATTATTACTGGTTAATTTAGTTGCTGGCATAGTGCATAGTAAATATTTTTGTTGTATCACTCTTTATTAACTGCAGAAAAAGCCTTTGAATTTTATCAAGTTAGTCAAAATCACACACAGTAACAATATGACCATAAAGCAGAGAGTGTCAGAATCATCACAACCATTTCAAAGTCACTGTTAAAGTCCTCATGGTCTATCTCATAGAAAGATTAGAACTCAGAGGAATCCAGTCCTCAGAGACGTGAACCTAAAAGATACAATTTCCCAAAGAGGGGGTTTCAGAATCTTTACTAGTGTGGGTTGAACTACATATATACAATGGTTAGACTTGTCCAATCAAACGTAATAACATGAATAAGATACCATGTAAATTCTTCCTTGTAAAACTACTCAATTGGACTTGCCACCATCAAGTAAACAAAATGCATAAAAACCACAGCCACTTATCCAAATAATGATTTTTAGCCCTCAAAATATTCCAAAAAGAAAATGAAATAAAAATATGTATAACTAAAATACGTGTTTAAAATATGAAAAAAAAAGATTTCCTGGAGTAGCTATTATGCAATCACTTTGAGGTGAAATATAGGTTGGAGTTTGGCTCTGCTGTTTATGAACTGTATAGCCTTAGGAAAATCATGTAACTTCTCTGAATCCAAATTCTGTCATCTGTAAAATGGAGATAATAAATCTTACAGAGTCTGTGAGCAGTGAGAATATTACATGGCAAATGGCATCTACTAGATGTGTAAATAAAGATCTTCAGCTATTATAATTGTTTTTGTTGTGAATGATTAAGATGAAGATGGTTGGAAATTTAACCTAGTAAGTATTCAACAGTTTCTATTTTAGTACTTTCTCTATGCATTTCAAATGCAGACAGCGTGTCCATGAATAAAAATGGAAAAATAGCTTCTACATTCAAATGAGGTAACCTGAATTAAAATATTTTTAATGTTCAATAAAATGCAAGAAACGTTTATTTATTTTCTTTTTCAAAAAGAAAATGCCTTAAAAAGTATGTTTAAGTCAAAATGAAATCACATTGCAATTCTTTGTCTTTTGGTGAATTGCTTTGCTACAAAGTAGTCTTCAAGATAAGAATGGACAAAATTCCCAAACTTGGCATATGTTCAAAAATGTAAATTGCTTAGTATCTCTGAAATCCACCAAATTAAGCAGAAAATTTGTGTTCTTATAGTATTTTCTAGAAACCAGTATGGAAAACAACGTGGGGAGAGAGGAGAAGGTCAGACACGAAGCCCAGTATGCTCCAAAGCATCTCTGAGTCTCCAAGCATGGCTTCAGCACAAATCCACATCCGGAACAAGCTGGGGCCAGGCCTAGGCCAGCAGGGCACACAGTGTCCTTCAGAATCATTGCTCTAGGGCAATCAGATAATTGTGAATGCTTTGGGAATTCTGGTTGGCTCTGTTAGGAGGAGTTCAGCCATTTTTTACTTTAGTGAAATGCTTCTAGATGTTTCCAAGACCATCCCATTCCCTACAAGACACCGTAAATCTCTATACCCAGCCTCTCTCAGCTCCCACTGACCTCTGTTAGCTGTCTTGAGGCAGCTGGAGACACCAGTGGGTCCTCATGGTTTATGATGCTTAGTTCTAGCTCACACATTTACCCAGAACCTATCACTGCTTTTCAGTATCTCTGATCTGAACCAAATTATATTCGCTCAACAAACATTTATTGAGGCCCCGTTATGAACTATAGTTTATGCAGTGGTTGTCAACCTTCCTAATGCCGCAACCCTTTAATACAGTTCCTCATGTTGTGGTGACCCCCAACCATAAAATTATTTTCATTGCTATTTCATAACTGTAATTTTGCTACTGTTATGAATCGCCATTGGAAATATGTGTTTTCCAATGGTCTTAGGTGACCCCTGTGAAAGGGTCGTTTGACCCCCAAAGGGGTCACGACTCACAGGTTGAGAACCACTGGTTTATGGGATACCTAAATAATTCATTGCCTCTGTCTCCAAGGAGTTTACAGTCTAGTATGTGATAAGAGGACTCTACCATAGGCAAATATTTAAATAAAAGATCGGAAATGGCAAATACCATAAAAGAAATGAAAAATGATATTTGTTAAGAAGAGGTAGATAATACAAGTAAACCCATAGTACAGGGTGTAGCAATTTTACTAAATTTTGCCCTTTGTTTGAAGCCATGCTGATTGTTTTCTAGAAAAGTTGGTGTTGAAGACCATACTTAAATGCTTTATTAGGTAAACTTTAGATGAATAGGGAAAGTATTTCAAGGTGAAAGAAAGAGCATAAGAAGGAGAGAGGGAAAGGAGGGAGGGAGGGAGGGAGGGAGGGAGGAAGGAAGGAAGAAAGGAAGGAAGGAAGGAAGGAAGGAAGGAAGGAAAGAAGGAAAGAGGAAAGAAGGAAAGAAGGAAAGAAGGAAGGAAGGAAGGGACCTCACTAGGCCAGAAAACTCAAGTCCAGTTTGGCTAGAGTGCTATAATAAGAGCATTCAGAATTCTACATCTGATCCTATTTGAGTTCACCTAAAAATCCTGACTCTGGGTTAATGAGTTTCCCCATTAATAACTCTACACATCAAGCATTTTATAAGGTATGTTCTCATTTACTGAATTTTAGCATGCATCGTAATTATACCTCACGTATGCTTGGGAATAATAATCTTATACTTGAATTATCTGGAAAGGATGATACAAAAGTCAGAAAAAGGCTGATTTTTCATTCTTTCTAGGTCAAATCGAAGTCTCTTAATAACATCTGATGTGGTACTCTTATATATTCTTAATCTGTCGGGTTGAATCAGAACTTGGCCCCAGGTAATCCAACTCTTCCATAAAAGGCTGTTACGGAGCAAATGAGGATCTCACCAGCTCAGGAACGCTTCAAACTGCACTTTTCAGTTTACTGCCAGTTCGAGCAGGAAGTTATGATTTGTGCCCATCCACAGGTCAATGAAAGTTTTTATTGACATTGGAAAACCCTGTGTATACTGGACTAATAAACCAGGTAAAATCAGACCTTTTGGTTTCAGTTGCCTCCGGTAGCTGTCCATAGCCATGGGGCATTCAGGTATGAAAAGTCTACCTGTGGAACACTCAGTTCCTTTCCCTTTTTGTCCTTTTTAATATCTGATCATACAGTACCGTGTCATTTCTACAGTACACTGCCATGTTTCAGAATTAGCTGAGAGCTACCCCTTATTTAAAACAAACAAAACAAAGATCATTTCTTTGGAAGCTATAGATTACCCTCCAGTCACCACAGATGGTGACTTGAGGATTCTAAGTCTTTCAAATGAAGATCTCGAGGCCAGTATTATCACATGTCACAGATCTAACAGTTCTAACAGCCTCACTGCTGTTGAACTACTTTCTTTCTCAGCTCCCCAGTTTGGTGGGAATAAAAATATTGCACAGATGGGACTATAACCAACCGTAGCCTGCTCCATTGTATGTCCGACCATCTCTAATTACAGCAACACACGAGAGGAAGAGATTTGAAAGGGCAGGTGACGGGAGAGGAGAGGAACCTGGTTTGACTTAAACAGTACAGGATCCCTCACCATCAGGCCTGATGTACATCAGCCTGACAGCTAATTAGGGGAGACATGAATTTTTCCAATGTAACAGATGTTCGCTAATCAGGCCAGATTTGGAGCCCTTGCGCCAGCAACATTTCATGCACAATTTAACTATCTAAAAGGAATAAACTACTTAATGCATTGTACTGAAGGCACAGCTGTTTCACAATCAGAAAATTTGCTGTCAAAGATGTACTCTTTAAAACTGACATGTTTTTATATAACTCTGATGGGGTGTTTATAATGTATTAATAGTTGTCAGCAAGAGCTGCTGTCATCATCAAGAAGTAAAATATTTCTGAAGGTGTATTAAAATGAACAGACTCCTTTCTCTTCCTCCAAAATCCATTCAGATCATTTAACTAGGTTCAGTGTGGTCTGTTGGGTTCCAAAATCTATTTGAAACAAAGAACATCAATGTATTATTTCAATTTATTCTAAATTTAAGACAAAAACCATGCCTGTGCCTTGCTTTTGGTTTAAAGGTTTAAAATAATCATAGGTCCACATTTGTTTACAAAGCTGGATTTTTTAAATCATTCTAGCTTTATGGAAATACACTAGGGGGAATATCATTACCACACCAAAAATGTTTTATTGGGTAAAATGAAGGTTTGACATCTTCATAAGCACAAACTAATTTGGTTAAGAATGAAATGAGATTTCTCTCTCTCTTTTTCCCTCTTTGGACCTCATGTACTAACTGACCCTCTATTATAAAAAAAGACTCCTAAGTGTGGACTTGAAACTTTAACTATTTTCTTTCTTTTGACAGCTTAGTTTTGCGATTTCTTATTCGTATTTTTTAAATGGGAAAGAAAACAGCATTTAATACCCTATGAATATGGAAAAGTTCACATCATTTAAAATATGAATTTGTAAGTCTTAAAAGTCTGTATTTGAAGTAAATGTTAAATATATGCTGGTGATTTCAAATTCTACAATAAAGACAGGTTTTAGGGCTTTACTAATCTGTATTGTCTACATAATTAAGCAAGTTGCTTATTTTAGTAAGATTTGTAGCAGTGTGTTCCACCATTTTATGATACGCAATTTGTACATATTATTTTCAACCAATAATGTTAGCAGTGTCGTGAGTTACTTTGCCTGGAAAGAGGCCCTGATAGGTAATGTAGTTTCTATGGTGACTAGGTTACTACTGACCCTCCTTTTCACGTGCTGGCCAAGTGGATTTGTGACTCCTGAACAGGCCTATGTTGAATTAATAGCATCAGTAGCTTGTATCTCCTGGCAAATCCAAGAATAATATCTTTATATCCGGTCTCAATTAAAGAACTATTTTCAGGACTGATAAGGGAGTCTAGAGTTCTCAGCTCTGATCTGAGTATCTTGTTTCTATGATATGTTTTTGTGATGTGATGACTTATTCATGGGAAAATGGCTAGAGACCAACTGTTTGAGGAGTCACATTTCCAGATGATGACAAATCATGCCACACCTGGAAAAGAGAGTTTTCATAACTGTGTGGCAAAGCAAATTCGCCCTGAGAGATATTACAAATTAACTTCACAGGAGAATAAAAATGAAATGCCCCGATGTCATCACTCTCCCCTTGGCTATTCTATGTGAGTGCATTGATAGCATCTCCAATTCCAGTATCTGGAGGACATGACTCTCCAAATCTTTAAGGCAATTTTGTAACCACTAGCAGTTTTTTTAAATGGGCACATTTTAGACTACATTGTAGATAAAGCTTTTAAAAATAAAAAAGCTGCCCTGGCTGGTTTGGCTCAGCGGTTAGAGCGTCGGCCTGCGGTCCAGAGAGACCCGGGTTCGGTTCCCGCTAAGGGCATGTACCTCGGTTGCAGTTTGTCCCCAACCCTGGTTGGTCGTGCGGGTGGCAGCCACTCGATGTGTCCCTTTCACGTCGATGTTTCTCTCTCTCTCTCCTCCTCTCTCTCCCTCCCACTCTATCTGAACAAAAAATGAGAAGATGTCCTCGGGTGAGGATTAAAAAAAAAAAAAAAAAAAAAAGCTCCATATTAACACCCACTTCATCATTAGATAATTCAACTTTGCATAGAAGTATTTAAGAAAATAATTTAATTTTTAAAAGATTATTTATGGATTCAGATTTCACTTGGAATAAAATCCAGACCCTTTAGCTCACACTACAAAACGCCACATATGTGGCCGCTCCTGCCCCTCAGCATCGCCGCACGTCTTTGGCTCCTTATTCATTATGATCTAACCAGCACCAATCTGTTGTCTGAAACTTGAACACACGCGTCTTTCTCTCCATAGGGCTTTAACTTGCTTCTTTCAGTCTAGAATGCCCTCCCCCCTGCTCTTGGCAAGTCTGACTCCATCCCTTCACTCAGGAATCAGTTTAAATAAAACCTATTCAAAGAAAACTTCCCCCAAAACCCTAATTAATGTTGCCACGCCCCCAACCTCCACCATATCACCCTGCTTAATTTCTCCATAGCACTCATCAAAATAAAAAAATCAATTTATTGTTTATTTTCTGTTTCCCTGCCTTCTCAACCCCTCTAGAACTGTGAAGTCCAATACAGTAACTACTAGCCACATGTGGGTATTTAAGTTTAAATTAACTAAAATTAAATACAGTTGCAAATCCCATTCCTCCACTGGCCTCAATAGCACAGGTAAAGAACATTTTCATCTTAGAAAGTTCTGTTGGACAATTCTAATCCTAAAATCTTTGAGGGCAAAAAAGCTCTGACCAGGGCCTAGAACAGCAACCAGTCCGTGATAATTCTCAACTAGTTAAATGAATAGATGGATGGACGGATAGATGGGTGGAATGATTATACATGATCATTATTCTATCTAATGTACTATAGTTTTCAGTCAATCTTTTATTCCTAATATTATTTTAATAGATGAGATAAAGTATATTAAGACTGAAGTATATCCAATATGATTTCATCTTTTTTTGACAGTACTCAGGAAAGAAATGTCCATACTGACTGAACTAGAACCACAGGACCATAAAGGTCTCTTTAGAATGAAAGAAGCCTTACCTTAGTCTTTAGATCGCAGCTATAGTGGGAAGAACAGGAGTTTGAACTCTGGTAAGCGCAAACTCAAATTCTTTCACATTTACTAGTTCTTTGTTTGCTTTTTTGTTTGTTTGGAGAATGAACCTAGTTTCCCCATGTGTAAAATGTAAATAGAGTACCAACTTCACGGGGTTATTCTGAGATTAGCTGTCTGGTGGATGCTTGGCTGTAGGATGCTCACTCCAAATGGCAACAATCGGCACAAATTTCCTTGAATGAATGGCATGAGGGCAATTGGATTGTAGGAAATCCTGGTCTACCTGTATCACTCCTTATCTGGCATTGTTCTTCGATTCAGAAATTTCAGAATTGAAGCTCTAGCTATAAACACTGTCAGGAACCCTTAGAAGCTTGTCATAAGCACCGTGCTCGGGATGGTTGGGGGCAAGGGGTGGAAAGTGTTAGAGATGTGGGTGAAGGTTGTGGTCAGAAGAGAACATGCTAAACACAGAAGCAGCTAATTACCAGACAGCTCCTGGAAGAGACTGTCTCTTTAAAACATTTTTTTAAATCTCTGAAAGTATGTAAAATTTTTAAGGCTTAATAAGTACATCAATTACACACAGTAGCTACTTCATCACTTAATTTAGGTAACTACTGTTAAGCTTAGGAAGCAGAAAATACAAATCCTAAGAGACTAACAGGGAGGAAGTCCTAGTTGTATGTTTTTCTGTTGATTAAAAAAAAAAAAAGGTAGGGTAATTTTATAATGTCTTCAGAGACAGTGAAAGTCCAACACCCATATTAAAGTTTCCCATAGGTAGAGGGGTTGTGGAGGTGAGTCTGCAGTTGTAAGAATCAATTGATCTCTTAAGCCTGTTTTTTAAAAAATTGGTAGATGGTATAAACTTGGAAAGGACTAAATTTTAATCAAAGTGTGAGTATAAAATGATAACTTTAATTACTCGTGTATTTACTTGATTTTCTATATTTCCAAAAGGTTTGGGTTTATTTATTTATTTATTTATTTATTTATTTATTTATTTATAATTCCCATGTCACCTTAGAGCGTGATCTCCTTCCAGGGATGGAGCAGGGGCAAATTCTGCCTTAAAGCCCTGAAAGTGATCACTCCTGAGTACCCTTATTTTGGGGGCTGTTTAGAAGTTATTTAGTTTAAAACTAAAATATAGAATGTTACATATTTTCTTGAATGGCCAATTAGAATTCCCTTTCTCGCTGTGGTGAGTGTCACTGTTTCGTGTTTGTTATTGTATGGTTGTTTCTGAGACTTAAGCCACAAATCAACAGAATGATCTGCCTCACAACTATTCGGAATTGGTCAGTGTTACTAAGGACTCAGTTTTACTGTTAAATCACATCGTAAGGTTGTGAATATCTTTGATGTGAACCTTTGTGTGATGTGGGTACAGGAACTGGATAGAAAACATATTTTTCTACTAGCTGTCAGGAGGAAAAGAGTTCATATTTGTGTGGCATTCTCCCTAGCCCACATAGAGAAAAACGTATATGAAGAACGAACTGATTAAACAGTAGTTTGGGGGAAGGACTCTTTTTAAAAAGAACATACTAAGGAATATTCTGGAAATGTTTTTTGTAAGACACCTACAGGAGAGTATATATAATATGGTTTAAAACCCTGTTAAAATTCCTTTCCTTATGGTTGATAGACAATAAGAGACTATTATTATTATTATTATTATTATTATTATTATCCATTGTCTGGACAAACCCCCACCCCCACCCCCACCTCTAGCCAATGGCACCCGATTTTTACAGCATGTAAGTCAACATTCCTATAATGGTCAGTGTGGCCCTGTATGATCCAGACTCTTGTCACATCTCTGACTCCCTCTTTTACTAGCCTTCCCCGAAATAATTTCTTTCCCACCCACATTGTCCTCCTTGCCGTTCCTCTGACACCTTGGATGCACTCCTGTTGTAGAGATTTGGCATTTGTTGCTTCTTCTGCCTGGAACGTTCTTTCCATAGACAGCTCCACGACTTCCTTAACCTGGTTCAAACCACAGAGAGCACTTTTCCTCCCCCCTTTAAAATTCCAAGCTGCCCTTAAGCCCTAATGGGGCATTCCCCATCTATTTCCTTCATTTTATTTTTCTTCATGGTACATATCAGCTTTTAATATACTATATAATGTGCCAAATTATTTTGTCTATCCCTACTAGGATGTAAGCTCATGAAGGAGGGGCTGCCTACAAAAATTAGGTCTCCAGTAAATACTTGTTGAATGGTGGAGCAGAAGTACCTTAAATTCTATCAAGTGACACTGACCTTGCAAGAACAACACTAGATTTACCCTACGTTTTGCAAATTCCTGGCCCATCCACATCTACCGCCAAAGAATGTATCCTAAGATCTAGTGGGTGTGGGCCATGGTCTTCTTTTCACATTCTTACTTGATAGTCTTATCTACTGCCATGAATTCAATTTCTGTCCATAATATGAAGTCTATATTTGAATGATACTGAAGTGGAACTCTAGACCTGTATATCCAAATACATTGACCTGGCCACTCTGATGATTTACAGGCATCTCAAATTCAACGTGTCCAATACTGAACTCATCCTCTTCTCTTCTAAACCCACTCCTCCAGTGTTCTTTCTCATAGAACAACATAATCTTGCCAGTCTTCCCAGTCATAAATTTGGATATAACTCTCCTCTTTCTCACCCAAATTTATCCAATCAACCACAAAGTCTTACCAATGTTAATTTCTCCATACCTTTTGAACCATTCACTTTTGCCAATACCCATCACCACCATCTCCCTTTAAGCCACTACTATCTCCCGTGTGGATATTACAATGGCTGCCTCACTTTCCCCCCTAGTCATTCAGATCTGATGACAGTATTTAACTTTATTGGGCATGTTCTAAGCGTGTCATGTCCATTTAAACTTCAGAATAATCCTATACAATACGTTCTATTATTATTCTCATTTCACAAACAAAGGAACGGAGGTACTAGAGTTTGTGTAACTTCTCAAAGTCCCATCACTAGAAAGTGGTGAATCTGAATTTTAAACCCAGGCAGTCTGGTTCCACGGTCCGTGCTCTTTACCACTATTTTATTTAGCTTCTTTGGATTAAATCACATCCTTGCTTTAACATTTTAATTGTGGCCCATTACTCTTAGGATGATGCTCTAATTCCTTACTATCCCCTCCAACTGACTCTTGCTCATCTCTCCATCTTTACCTTCAACCTCAACAACCACCTTCACCCCCACCCTCACCACTTTATCCCTCATCCTACCCTTTGTTCCATCACTAATGAACTTCTTCTAGTTCCTTCAATGGCTCTGTGCTCTTGCACATGTTATCCTCTGTGCTTGGAACACTTTCATGATTATTCCATCCCCATTGGCTTAACTTATCCTCACTCACCCTTTATGACTCACATTCGGCCTTTCTGAGGGAAGGCTTCTCTGATCACCCCCTTTTTCATGCCACTTCTAGCTATGAGGACCCTCCATTTTTCTCCTGTGCTTCAAGATTATACTCTGGGATTCCTCTTTCCTTCTCACTATACAGGGTCCCACTCTGAGTTGGTCCAGCCATATGCCTATCTGACCTCTCCCTGAACTCTAAACTCTGATGTCCGACTGTCAACTGGACATCCCTGCATGAAAACCAAATAGGCCTCACTCAAATGTCACACAGCAAAACAGAACTCTTTCCCCAACACTACCTATTCACTTGCCCAAATCTAGGAGTCATTTTTATTCTTATTGTTCCTTAACACTCTAATCTAATCCTGCAACAAGTAGTATTAATTCTGGTTCTGAAGAATATCCTAAATCAATCAATGTCTCTCAGTCTCTCTGGCCTAGAATATGTCAACAGCCTTGTAACTAGACTCCACACTGCAGCAAACAAGGTAAATATAAATCAGATTGTGCACTCTCCTACTCAAAACATGGCTTTCCAAAACAGCTTTCCTTCACACTTTGAATAAAACTCTACTCTTTACCTGCCTCAGGCACCTCTTTGACTTCATCTTATACAGCTGTCTCCTTACTATTGTCCCTCCATCATACTGGCCTTCTTTCTATTCCCTGGGTATGCATCTTGAGTCTGCTGTTTGGATTCATCTGCAAGTGGCAGAAAACCCCAAACAAAGGACTTACATGTATTATTTATTTTATTCTCAAATAAAAGAGTTTCAGGGGTAAGTAGTCCAGAGTTAATATGGTAGCTCCATACTCATCAGGGGCCCAGGTTTCTTCTATCTTGTAGCTCTACTATCTGAATACATGGCTTAAACCACATGGTCAAAGATGGTAGCTTGAGCCCCAGCCATCACAGTAACATTCCAGCCAGTAGCAAGGTTATGGATATATATGTTTTATCTCATTGGCCAAACTCAGGGGAACCTATATCAATAGTCCCTTTTTATTGCTAAGTAGTATTTCACAATACAGATAAGCCACAGATGGTTTAACCATTCATTCATTGAAATACATCTGAGTTTCTTCTTGATTCTAACGATTACAAATAAAACTGCGATGAACATTAACGTGTAGGTTTTAGTGTGGACATTAGTTCATTTCTCTGGAATAAATCCCTGAGTGCAACTACTAGCTTATATGAGAGGCACTTGTTTCCTTTGCAAGAAACTGTCATACTTTTTCCAGAGTGGCTGTACCATTTACATTCCCACCAGCAATATCTGAGTGATCCAGTTTCTTCCCTTCCTCAGCAGCTATTGAAGTTATTATTATTATTGTTGTTGTTGTTATTTTAACCATTCTGATAGACACATAGTGACTTTTCATCGTGTTTTAATTTGATTTCAAATGACTAATGACATTAAACATTTTCCCTGTGCTTACTTTCCATCTGTATATCCTCTTCGGTAAATTTCACTTCATGGCTTTGTCCTATGTTCTACTTGTCTTGTTTCTTTTTTTTATTGTTTAGTTTGAGTGTTCCTGATATATTCTCACCACAAGTCCTTTGTCCATTGTGTAGATTGCAAATGTTTTCTCTCAGTCTGCAGCTTGTCTTTTCATCCTTGCCCTAGAGAATTCCACAGAGCAAGTTTTTAATTTTGGTAAGGTCCAGTTTACTAACTTTTCCTTTTTTAGATCATGCTGTTAGTGTCAATTCTAAGAACACTCTCCCTAATCCTAGGTCCTAATGATTTTTTCCCTTTCTTGTTGTTTTTTCTTTCTGAAAGTTTTGTAGTTTTGCATTTTACAATTAAGTCTATGATCCATTTTGAGTTCATTTTTGTATGTATCAGTTGTGAGAATTAGATCTAGGTTCTTTTTTTAATTATTTTATCCTCACCCGAGGACATTTTTACATTTATCTTCAGATAGAGCAGGAGGGAGAGAAGGAGGGAGAGAGAGAGAGAAACATCGACGTGAGAGAGACACATCGTCTGGTTGCCACCCACACGACCCCAACTGGACAACCCCAACTGGGGCCGGGAACGAACTGCAACCAAGGTACGTGCCCTTAGCGGGAACCGAACCCAGGACTCTCTGGTCCGCGGGCCAACACTCTAACCACTGAGCCAAACCGGCTAGGGCGCAAGGTTCTTTTTTTTAAACCTATGGATATTCAACTGCTCCAGCAAGAAAATATTTTGACAGGAATCATTAAACAGATAGTTGTCCACACATAAAAAAGAAAATGGTGATTAACAAGAGCCAGAATGGGTTCACTAAAACCAAGTTAGGCCAAACCAACTTCTGTTCTTTTTCAAACATCAACATTTCTATGTTTGGCAATTTGAAGAATGATGTCAAAATAAAACAAACTTAACACACATACTCCTAGACAAAAATATAATGGTCAGGAAAGGAGATATAATGGTTCCACTATATTTAGTACTTACAGCATTTCTGGAATAGAGCTTTACCCCTGGGTTATGTATTTTGAGAGAGCATCAAAATGTGTGTGCAGAAAGGTCAAAGGATGAGAGGTCTCCAACCATGACTTTTGAGAAGTGCTGACGGACCATGTATTGCCTATTTCACTCTCAATGGATAGTGACATAGTGGATAGTGAGCCTGGAAAACAGTAGTCATGAAGAACGCATGAAGCAAATTAAAAATGTCCAGCAGACCATCTCATGAAAGAAGTAGATCAGGTTATGTACAGCTTTGGGGAAATCAAGCTAGAACAAGAGGGTGGAAGTTACAGAAATCTTGATTTCAGCTCAATGTGAGGAAAATCTAATCATTTGTGGTAATCAATCACAAGGAATGATTGCTCAAAATAGACCTATGGAGTGATCTAGCTGGAGATATAGTGAACTCCCTGTTGATATAGCTACATGAACTGTAATGAGAGGTTGATCCGGATGGTCTCATAAGTCCATAACCAGGATTAGAGGCCTTGGATTTGGAGAAGGAGGGTTTTCTTATAATCTGGAGAGGTCAGGAAATATTTCTCAGAGGGGGAAGTGCATTTTACGTTTCTTAAATGGTCAGAGGTTTTGTGCTTTAAAGACATGCAGGTAGGATCTTGACCAACAAAGAGACAGCAACCTGTTCACTTTGGTTGAAGCAAGAGATTTTTTTAGTTAAAGCAGAGATTTTTGGTTGAAGCTAGATGCCTCCTAGCTCTGAATCAATTTGGTCTCATGTAGGCTGTGATTTTCTGAATGAATGATATTCCTGGACATAAAACTCAACCTAATGGTTGAGATGGGAACTTATATATAGTAGGCTGAAATCTCAAGCCTTTGTCCATGGAATCAACATGCATGTACTCTTCCAACTACACGTTAAATAAAAATCACAAAATGTTAGAAATAAAAGGGGCCTCTGTTACCATTACTTCTAATCTACCCACTGTCAAAGGAAAAAGAAAAGAAAAAAAGCAGGTTCAGAAAAGTTTACATTATTTGCTCAAGAAACTTCTTTATATCTGATGTATGATAGATACTCAGGCCTACTTATTCCCAAAAGTTGATATTTATGTGGTCCTTTCCATGTGCAGAGCATTTCACATGGATTATATAATTTAATCCTCACAATAAATCTATAATCTGGGCATTATTATTAATAACAGCTTGCAGATGAGAAAACTGAGGCTCAAAGAAGAAAAATGACTAGCTCCAACACCTACAGCTCGAGGGGAGGAGCCAGGATTAAGAGCTGGGCTCTCCGTTTCTAAGATGGCATGTTTTGGAAAATGTTTCTATTTCATCATTAATTCCTTGTTACAAAGGTCATTTGAGTCCAACAATACAGAAGAGTAAAAAGAAAAAGTTAAGCTGCCTCTCTCCTCTCACCAGTCCTCTTCTTGGGATACACAAAGTTCTCCAAGCAACACCCAAATGCTTGACCATTACGTAATGGGCCTCCCTAGTTCAGCCTTCTTTCTAGCATAGCACACTACCTCCAAATAAAGAAAAAAAATGAGAAAGGGGAATTTCAGAAATGGCATGGTGAATAGTCTCAGTTGCTCATCAGATTGATATTTAACAGAGTATACTAAACTCACCTGAACAGGAGGCTCACATACATGGGGAGAAACACTTTTCTGGTAAGATCTACTCTGTTGACTATGTCTAATTAAATTGAAATGGGAAGTTTTGTGTATGTGACTCTGCTAAGGACCATCATTACTTTGTCCCAATAATTGTTTGTTCCTTGTATGAGAGCCAGATTTGGATGCTAAATTTCACTCTGCAAAAGAAATGATCATGGGTAATTGTAAGAAACTCTGAAAATAAGACTTTCCTAGTGGGGATTCTAGGGGCCGTATCTAATGCAGTATATAGAGTACAGCTCTCTCATCCTATCAAGAAGCAAGGTGTCCCTTTGACTTTTCAGTGAAAACAAGTTTCCATTTGCCATGGGACAACTGAATTCGAATACCTGTTTCTCTTCTGAAGAAGTGACAGATTAAAAAGGAAGGATGTAGTTCATTGTGTGTAATCTGATGTTTAAGAAAAAGTGAATATAATCCCACAAATAACATATTTGTCCAGAGTCCTTCCTATGATTTATCACCCTTGGTCGCTTTTAAAAACGGAAATAAAAATCGTCACAACATTGTTCTGACTATATAGCACAAGTCCTCAAAACTCTGCTATTTCTAATCTTTTTAGGTAAAAAGTTTTTCTGTAAAACTTTCTATAGAATAATGTCTCCCTTCACCATTCCAAACAGCTTAACCGCAGCTCAAAATACAGGCTCAACGTGAGCCTATTGAGATGCATCCAAAACAGGAACATTTTTCTTGCATCTGAAAATAAACTGCGACTATTTCAATCAGTGAAACAAATACAGTGGGTGCGAAGGGAGGGCTTGCGGCACTTCCTGCAGTGTGACGGGCTCTGCCCTTCATTTCTTCCACGTGCATTTAACAACGCAAATTTAGCAATGGTTTTGCCCAATGGTGGCCAATTTAGGCACCAACTTTCTCGAAGAAATAGCCTGATTAGAAAATAATTGTATTTTTTTTCTCCTTACTGTTACCACACCTGCACTTTTCATTTCCTATAAGGTATAGTGGCAAAACTGCATCTTTCAACCCTGCCTCTTTTATCTGATGTAGTGGATGACAGGTAATCTAGCTGAAAGTTCCGACAATTGCACCACCAGAAAAACACTGGCTGATGAAATCTGAGCAGTTATCACACTAACCATCACCTGTCAAGCCTCTTGCTTCAATTTAAGGGCACATCAATTTTCTGAAGAGGAAATCAAGGGCAAAGAATAAAAGCGCTTCAGATAAACACTGACAAAGGCCCTTTCTGCCTCTCTCTCTCTCTTGTTTTTTAAAATTTATGATGGGATGTACTATCATAGGTTGCTCCGTGAGGTTTTATCAACTGTCCTGATACATCCCAGATAGCTCGGAATGCTTTGGCCATTGATGAAGTGCTATACTTGCACTTACTGAAAGGGCAGAAGATTTCCAAATGAAAATTACTTTCACTAAATACCACAACGATATTGAAGGCAGAGCGAGCCCCGAGATGGAACAAACGACAGCTGCATGTGACAATGGACCTCTCGGTTCTCGAGGCTGGCAGACAAGACTGATTAGAGGAAGAACATGAAATAATGTTTTCTTAAAGCCGGGGAGCATATTGTGTAAAGTGTCAGGCACAAAGAGTTCAGATGTTCTTTGTGGCGACTTGGGAACACAGGGCTGCCAACTATACTTACAGTGTGTCTTGTCATAGCTTCCAGATCCAGATGTTTTCTAAATGTACCTGCTTACCATGTTCAAAATACAGAAGCAAATAATGGCATTTAGTGAGAGGAAAGATAAGGGCTGGGGAAGTAAAAGATACAGTGAGAGAGATTTAGTGAGGCACTTGGAACTTGGCCCTTTTAGCAAAATAGATCTGTTTTCCTTTGGGGTTGAAAGTCATAGGATCAAGGTGCTGGGCCTTCTCCACAGTTCTTCTGGGACATCAGAGGAGAGCCTTTTCACGTGGGAACATGTAGAACAAATATGTTTTGAGTGGTCTTAGGGCATAAGATTTGACGAAAGGCTAATTCTGTGACATATTCTCACTACTGATATCTCTGGTAACTCTTCTGTCCAGTGGAAAGTGTGTACTCAGTGTGTCCTGGATGCTGTTGGAGTTTCCGAGGGAGTGCCAATTACTCACTCTTTAGGTTTCTTCAAGGTAGAAGCTTTTGGAAGATAGACAAAGCAGTCAGAGATGAACATAGCTTTATTAGCATTAAAGTAAGATTGGAGAACCTGGCTTGGACCTCCCTACCCCAGCAGGCTTACCAAGCAAAGGAGAGGAGAACGGGCACAACCTGCTGGGAGGCAAGTTCTGAGTAAAGGGGCATAGGCCACCTCTGTGCTACTGGAGCTCTTTCCAACGTTCCTAATCAAGTAAGTGGCCTCTCCCTTGGGGAGGAGTGAAATGAGGGCAGGGTATAAAAATGAGGATAATGCCCGACCAGTGTGGCTCAGTGGTTGAGCAATGACCCATGCACCAAGAGGTCGCTGGTTCAATTCCTGGTCAGGGCACATGTCCAGGTTGTGGGCCAAATCCTCAGTGTGGGGCACGCAGGAGGTGGCCAATCGATGCCCTCTCTCATCAATGTTTCTATCTCTCTCTCCCTTTCCCTTCCTCTCTCTCTAAAATCAATAAAAAAATTTTCTTAAAGAAAATGAGGATAATATTTTCTGACAAGATGGAAATGTGAATTTTGTGGGCCAGTGCCCTATACTCCTCAGTGTGTTTATTTGTTTATTGGTTTGTTGGTGGGCTTGTTTGGGGTAGTGATAAAAGCAGAGTATTAGGAAGCCTATTTTGCCTTTGAGTTCAAGCTACATTCTCCAATCCAGTTTAATCAGTAGTAAAGATGATCCTTGGATCTCTACCTGATGCCTGCATTTCTGCTGTCAAATCTCAGAGTAGGAAGCAATGTTATTAATTTGCCCAATAGTTCAGACTTCTGTGGATATCAACTGCATAGTGGAAATTGAATCTATTAATGAGAAAATTTTATTTTGGAACAGTGGTACTTCAAGTCTGGTTCAGCTCTGGGCAGTCTTTTATAACAGCCATTGTACTATTGACCAGTGATGTACTATTGACTAAAGATGGACGAAATAATAGAAATCACCTCATTTATGAGTATGACCCATCAGAGGCAGTACTATTATTTTCTGTCATCCTAGAGAAATGTTTCTGGGGAAAGACGGAAGAAAGAGAGGTAGGTGAAGCAAAAGATGGACAAAGGCCAGCCTTTCCCATTTATTACTAAGCTACCTGGAGAGTGGAAAGCACAGCATAGTGTTTAAGAGCAGAGGTTCCAGAATCAGGCAGGTCTGGGGTTAAATGCTGTCTCTGACTTCCCTAGGTGTGTGGCCTTGGCAAGTCAGTGAACTACTATACCTCAATTTCTCCATTCCAAAATGCAGATAATAACAGTACCCAACTTGTACTGTAGGGCTGTTATGAAAGTTAAATTTTATATTGTATTTAAAAAGTTAAAATGCCCAGCATGACATAGCAAATGTCAGCTCTTAGTTCCCAGTGAAGTGTTGAGGGGCTGTCCAACCCTGAACTCATTTCTCTTCTAATAGAAATAATTCCTTTTCCACTTTCTGAATCTTGCAGTTCGTCCCCTAAATATACAGTTCTCCCAGGACAAAAAAATAATTAAAAGGTAGTACATTCTAAACTGTTTTATCAGGAGGAAAATGATTGCTTGTTTTCGACCTGTCTGCATAACAAATTTCTCATTTGTAGTTTTCATGAATCTGAATCCAAACCACAAATATGTTTTGCTGCATTCTGGTAAATGATGACATTGTTTCATTATTATTTAAATATAAAAAATAAAAAAACATGGACCTCACAGTTATAATCTTAGAGCATCCCGCCTTATTTCTCAGCCTTCCCAACATAGGTTTGTCATAAAATGCTACTTTTTGTATTTGTCTGGTGCTTCTAAGAAGCTCAAAGCACGTACAGACATCTCAATTTATGCAATATTCCTGTGACTAATGAATGATAGACTATGAATCAAGTTGGAGAACGAAAGGGGTGTGGAGACAGTTGACAGTGCCCAAGCTGCTCGGTGAAGTCCTGCCATGGTGGGCCAGCTGCCCACTGGCCATCAGTCTGAGCCCCGCTCTTGCTGTACTTTCTACCTGTGCCCAAAACACGTGGCTCTCTGATTTTTATATTCCTGCAGCCCTTATAAAGAATTCTTCCTGCCTGTGCTTGTCACCCTCATCAGACTGACATTAAGCACTTAAAAGGCAGGAACTCATTTTCCCTTGTTATTTCCTCCAGCACACCATCAGATTGGCTAAAAACATTTGTTTTGTCTCTTTTTGCATAATAAAGAAAGCAAATTCACAAAGGTGCAAATTATTGGACAGACTTCATCATCTCTGTGAAGATTAATTCTTAGGATTCTTGCCTTTCTTTTTTGCAAAAAGGTAGGAAGGGAGAATTTTTTAATTTTTCACTTTTTGTTGTCATTTTCTAAATATCTTTTGTGTGGCAATCTTGCATCTTCTGCTAATTTCCCAGCAGAGCTAGACAAGAATAAAGGGAGGAGGCGATTATATTTAGACAGAACTGGATTCGACTGCCACACCATTGGGCAACATTCTTAACAGCACTAATGTTAAGTTTCCTGTCTGAAATTTCCTAAGTTTGCTGGGGTGGTTAAATTAGATGATATGCAAGTGCACCCCCAAAACCTCTCATGAACATTCCTTTCATTTGCTCATTTTCCCTTCTGTAGTCAAAATATCAGTGTTTGTTCTGATCGTATTTGTTTGTTTACCTGGACCCATCTGGAGGCCACATTTCCGGTTTGTTGTTTGTTATGCAGGGGATGTTTTTATTTCTTTGAAGTGGCATTGCTTTCCTACAAAAGTCATACAGAGGACCAGTGACCCAGGGGTGAAACCTATAAAAGGGAAATACTTATTTTGGAACAGTGGTGTTTTAAGTATGAGTTGACCCCAGGCAGTCTTCTGTAATAGTCATTGTACTATTAATTTTGCCATAATTGTTGACAAAAAATAGGCATCATCTCATTGATGTGCATGAGCCAGCAGAAGCAGGCTATTCTTTTCCATCCTAGAGAAACATTTTGATGGTGGTAACTAAGGACAGGGTGGCAGAAGGTCTTTTGTCCTGTTGAATTTGCAGATTAACAAAGAATTGGGAATCACTGTTTTGCAGCAATAAATACACACTCTTGGTCAGAGCCAGCAAAAATGAAGAATTAAGTATTTCAGTTTCTCTGATTGTGTAAAAAAGCAGACTGACTAACTTCTCTGCCCTGGACAGTGTCCTCCATTGGGAAGGAAGGTATTAGCAGTTCTAAAATAAGGGGAGGAGGTTGTTCTTTTCGTAGTGGACATAAAAAATAAGACAGCTTTTCTCTGTGGCTTTGCAGGATATTCTTTCCATCCAGTAGAAGTAGAAAGTAGAAGCATATTTCAGTTGCGTCAAGAGAACTGAATATATAACCCAAGGTATTTCTTCCTATACTTCAAATTTCTGGGCATGCATACCAGGAAAAAAGAATTGATCTGCATTTCCATTTTGAAAGTGCCTTTAGTTTAACGTGGTTAATTCTTCCAGTTTTGGAACCATAATATCCCTACTGTTATTCAGGCAATTCTGCTTTCCCTCCCACTAGTCACTTGGAGCTAAAAAACATCTGGGTGCGGACATGAACTGGGTTTCCTTTACCCAATAAGAGGAACTGCTGTCCTGGAAATATGATCTGTATGACTTCTTTTTTCTTCCTTAATCACAGAGGCTGTTATGTTTGCACGTGAGCCCGTCTCCTCCTGAGCCTGCGTTACACCTGCTTGGTCCTTATTTTTCTCCTCGGGTTGCATAATTAATTCTTTTTTATTATTCAGGGAAATTATTATATTTTTGTTTTCTAAAGCCCCATTTCAAATAAGAGATGCTAATGGTGCTCAGAATTGCCTGAGCTGAGCTCTCAAGCACTTTAGCACAAGCAGTATGAAATGTATACATAAAAGGGGTTTCTTGGCTACAGGTACTGTTCGAATAATCAATACCAAATCATTACACTGAGTACTGTTAAACTGCATTAACAATGATTAAACATCTTTAAATGCTTAATACTGATATATTAAACTAATATATTAATACGTGTTTAGAAACTTAAAGATTATGTTTTAAAATTCCACACACTTTTATGACATCATTGATCAAAAGTTTCAGATGTGTTTCCCCGTAAAACTAAAGACTTAAAAAAATTTTTTTTTCCCTATTGATTTTAGAGAGAGAGAAGAGGGGAGAGGGAGAGAGAGATAGAAACATCAATGAGAGAACATTGGCTGCCTCCTGCATGCCCCCCACTGGGGATCAAGCCCACAACCTGGGCATGTGCCTTGACCAGGAATCAAATCGGTGACCTCTTGGTGCATGGGTCAATGCTCAACCACTGAGCCACAAACTAAAAATTTTTTTATGAAGAGAAACTGAAATGACATTAGTTACAAATACAGGTTGCAATTGATCATTGGAAAATCATTTTTCTAAGCCCTCAATTAAAGACTCAGAAAGTCAGAGACAGAATTTTTCAACACTAGTTTTTAGTTGAATTATAGTTCATTTAGTATCACAGCCTTGCTGTTCAGCTGGCAGAAGCCATTTGCTGACTTTTAAATGAACAACATTCTAGCCCTGGCTGGTTTGTCTCAGCTGTTAGAGCTTCAGCCTGCAGATCAGAGAGTCCCGGGTTCGATTCCCGCTAAGGGCACGTACCTTGGTTGCAGTTTGTCCCTGGCCCCGGTTGGGGTCTGTGGGTGGCAGCCTGTCGATGTGTCTCTCTCATGTCCATGTTTCTCTCTCTCTCTTCCCCCCTCTCTCCCTCCCACTCTATCTGAAGGTAAATGCAAAAATGTCCTTGGGTGAGGATTAAAAAAAATTTTAAGGAAAAGATTATTGCAAAACATAAACATCGTTTAAAAATCCTTTAAGGGCAGAGAGTGTGTCTTCTACCGTGTTATCTCCTACACACTCCTTGACATACATCAGACACTTAATGAGTGTTTCTTGAAAAAATGAAAACAATATCATAATAGCTCCTGATTCCATTATATAAAAAATCTAAGGAATTCATATTTTAAAAAGAATAGCATTACCTCTGGCCAGGTGGCTCAGTTGGTTGGAACGTCGTCCCATATACCAAAAGGTTGGGATTCAATTCCCAGTCAGGGCGCATAGCCAGGCTGGGGTTTGGATCCCTGATTGGGGTAGGTGCAGAAGGCAGCTGATTGATGTTTCTCTCTCTCTTTCCGTTCCTCTCTCTCTCGAATCAATACAAAGATATCCTTGAGTGAAGATAAATTAATAAACAAAAGAATTGCATTAAACTATATGCTTATGACTTTTCATTCATCTAAATAGGAGAAATGATACAACTTCCTTTTAAAACACAGTTAATGTATTGCCTTATCATGGTTGAGTGGAATCATACATCTAAATTTTGATACTGATTTTTATCATAAAAATAATTTGCACTATTTTTTTCCTAACCAGCTTATTTTTTTCCGTGATGCTGCTTGTACATGTTGAATGATGGAAATTATGAACATGAACTTGCCTAGAAAGCACAAGAACCTTGGCAAATATTCAGAGTCAAGCACGATGCTTTAAACGAAATGATTTCATGACAAGGAGGGAATTACTGTAAAATATAATACTGGCGAGAGGCAGAGCAGTGCCTGCTGGCTGGGCTCAGAAACCCAACATGGATTCCGGGAGGAGAGCACAATGCTCGGCTGCTGTGGTGGTTGCCTGTTCCTCCTATACTGTTATTACTGTTCCACAGTCCTGAAATCTGAATGACAGTGGCCTGAGCCCTTTCAAACAACAGAAAGAAGGTCAATTTTTGTAATGAGGAAATGGAAGTGGCGGCGCCGCAGACCGCTGACCCTTACAGTTGCCTGTGCCACGAAGGCGCAGTGGAGTGCACGGGGAAATTATGGTGTCGGGACACAGTGACACCACCATCGCAAACCACAGACCCAAGGAGCAAGTAACACACGCACTGAAATGTGCATACATCACATATATGCTATCAACCCTGGGTTTATTCCTGTTCTCAAACTGCAAGAAATTGGGCCCAACAGTTCTATGAAGAAAGGAAAAGGCAAAGGGCCAAAAAATGAAGCGCAAGAGAGTCTAAAATGATATTTTTAACCAGGGAAAATATTTAAAGTTTTTAGCAACTCGATGATCTAGGTCCGGACCAAACAGAACAGATGCTGCTCAAGGTGTTGGAACAGAACCCGTAAGGCCTGCTGCCTTGCCAGGGGCTGCCGTGTTAATTCCCAGATCCTGGGTGCGTCTAGGGGTCCAGAGAGAAGCCAAGACAGCTCAAGCACATAGGTGGGGGTGGGAGCTCTTACAGCTGGGCCAGTGGTTGTTTACCTACTGGTGCAAAAGGATTACAACAGTCAACATCTAGTACAGGCTCCAGTGCACCAGCACTACTCTTAACCCTGCTTCAGTCCACCTCCATGCCTTTTCACCCGGCGCTTTGTGGTGGAAAGCAGGGGAAGAGCAGCTTGTTAGCAGGGCTAACATAATGTCCTTTGGCATTATGTTACCAAATCGTGCTCATATTCATAACCCAGGAGTTTTTTAATTCGGCAGGAGATGTGCTAAACTCACTAATGTAATCGATGGCATTTATTTCACTGGATAATAACGATACTTAATTATCTGATGATTCAAGGAGCTCAAAAGATTTTTATGATGGCATCCTAGACTTCACTTTTGGCAATAAAGCAGATTGCAACGCTGACCAGGTTACACCAGGCCTAGTAACATTTATGGATTTGACAACTTTGCGTTTTTATCAATTTAGTAATTACAGTCATTTTAAAGGACAGAATGTGAAATATTAGCAAAGAGGATATAGAATGAAGATTTGGAAATATCAAGACTTCAAAGGCACAAAAGATCAAGTGTTAGTTATTTCTGACATGGAGTAAATGTGATTGATCACTGAAAGATGAAGCTGCTGACGGTGGCTAAGGCCTTTAGAGGCACCTGGAAGAACAGAGAAGTTGTAACAAAAGTAGTGATTTCTCTGGACTTTCCCCCCCACATGTGACAATGGAGGTAAAGAAAAGGAGACACCCAATCACCCAGAGGAAGCCAGGATGCATGGTGGCAGAACACGACACACTCAGTTTGCACTACACACAGGGCTAGAATGTCATTCATAAACATCTAAAAACATTTAATGACATGAGCTGAGCTTCCAAGCAGGTAAGTTATCATAGAAAGAAAAGTTGTTTGGGTCATGAAGAGATGAATAGTTGAGCTAAATTTTCAAAAATAGTTATTAAAATGCTCCTACAGTGCCATCATGGAACTGGACATTATTTTTGACTGCAAGTGCTGTAGGAAAGGCAATAAGCAAATGCAGAATGACAGGAGCTGGTGGTGGAAACAGGTGAAGAAATCATGTTTATCATTATTCCACCTTGCAATGTACCAAAAGTTGATTTTCTTTTTTTAAAGTTAAAAGAAGATAAACTGAAGTCTAAACTTCTTTTAAGTATCAGCCTTCAAGGGGCGTCTTCTTTGAGGCTCCACATATAAGGAGGCGGGAGAAAATGCCCATAAATTTGAAAAACTATGTACCCCTCATACATATCAAGTTGACATCTTGAATTAATCATAAGTGAAAATAGTTGTAAAGGAGGTAATATTGACATTTTAAAATACAACTTTCCTCACTCTTTCCATTGAATTCAATGGGACATAAATGCCATAGTGATTTTACACCCACCATCATCTATTGAAAAATAGATTCAACCGAGTCTTCTTAAGTAGCTGCAAATTTTACATGATTCTTTTTTCCCGTTGCAATTGTGTTTCCATTCCTCTTTTCCCATATAATTTTATCTTAGTAAGTGTTTAATATTTAAAATCTTTTATTGATTATGTTATCATAATTCTCTGTACAAAAAAAAAGCATATAAATTGAATTTTTTACTTAAAAATTTTTTTACTTAAAAAATTTCCTGTTATAAAGTCCTAAGCATTAAAAGATATTCTTCTGGATAGAGGCTTTTAAAAAAGTATTAGTACACAATTAACAAAGCAATATAAGTAATTCAAAATATCTGATAAAGATTATTAAATATAAAAAATAAAATTGGTTGGCCCGGCTGGTGTGGCTCAGTGGTTGAGCATCGACCCATGCACCAAGACGTCGCCGGTTCAATTCCCGGTCAGGACACATGCCCAGGTTGTGGGCCCAATCCCCAGTGGGGGTATGCAGGAGGCAGCCAATCGATGTTCTCTCTCATTGACGTTTCTATCTCCCTCTCCCTTCCTCTCTCTCTAAAATCAATTTTAAAAAAGAAAAGAAAAAATATTTAAAAATAAAATTGGTTGGAAATGCATTTCTTTATGAGATAGGGGTGATAACCTAGTGTCCAAATTAGAGGAGTCCTCTTCACACACTAATAGATAAATTGTCCCTTTGGGTTGTGCTCTGGGAGTTTTTAAACCCTGAATCTATTGGGATCACTGTGATGATGCCTCTTAACTTTTTGGTGGAGTGTAATCCCAGCACTGTATAATCGAGCCTTCCACTCCTCAGCACAGTTCCCAGCACCCAGTAGGTGCTCCATGAGTGTGTTTTCTTGGTCTTCTTTCTCATGCTTTCAGTTCTCAATCTTTCCGGGTGACTACTAGCCTAACAAATGAAGCCACCCACCTCCAGGAGCTTCGTTTTAGCAGGAAGGCTCTCAGATGCGCAGGTACGTAAGAACCTTTCTGGATGTCACCCCATTCCCTTCATAACAGGAAACAAAGATTTTTAAAAACAGGCTTATGGGTGTAGATGCACATTTTATTAAATGGCTAATGCAATATATACATATAAATCTCTAAGCCCAATGTTGCTGAGAAATGATAAAGTTCTATGTAAGGGCATTTAAACTATGCCATTTATTGCAAAAATACACAAACTTTAAAAGCTATATTTATTTTCCAATGTTAAATGCTTACAGTATGTCAAACAAGTAGAAATTGCTTTGGATATACACTACCTGGGACACTTCAGTCATTTTAAGAAACACAGATGGTGCTTTAGAAAGAGTCTACCTTCCTATTAGCATGAGTAGGTTGCGGTTTTGTCACATGTAATGACTTCTGCCTACTACTGAACAGTCTGACTACACTTCCCCACTGGTCTCCCGTACTCTCTCACAGAGAAAAACATTCTCCCCAGTGGGTACTTTTTCTTTTAGCAGATTAAAAAAAAATACACACACACACACACACACACACACACACACACACACACGTGTGTACCTCATTATCTTTTTTAACCATAGATTATTTATCACTGTTATTTTGGGGGGGCTAGGATATTTTTGCTTCTCTTTCAAAGAAATGTGCAAGGTATTTAAAACATCTTTTAAAAATGAATATAATCTTGTTTGAAAATAAAGGTTTTAAAAGTTCTTGGTAAAAGCAAACTATTTCATTTTAAATGTCTTTTTTATTAGTAAGCCCTAATATAGCAACTCAGAATTGATATTTTATAATCTCCTGAATATTGAACTATTTGTCGTGCAAATTAACTCATTAGAATATGCCCCCCCCCCAGTTCTTTTTTTGTTTACATATTTTACTTTTGCAGTTTTCACCAGTAAGTGTAAAGAGGCATCTTGACATTTACCAATTCGAAGCATAAACAGATTTCTGCCAGACATGTGGTGTCTACACTTCATGTCTTTGTTTTAAAATGAGAGACATGTGGCAGATTTGCAAAACTAGAGGAAAAAAATTTCAGCAACAGCTAGAAATTCTCTCCAGAAGAATTTTACTCTCATCATGACCTGGAATCATGCTAGGACTCCATACTCCACAGCAGAATGTGGTGACATATGAAGGTGGATTAGGTTGAACCACATGGAATTGTCCCTTTGTGGATGAAAAATGGTCAAATAGTGTGACTCCCTGTGGTTCAACCTAACAGCTGCTGTATATGGTCTCTTCCTTCTAAGGAAGCTCTACTACAGAGAACCTCCTTGGGAAAATGCTATAGAGATGCCCCCTCCCCAAGGACCCATTTCATAAGTTTGGTAAAATTTCATAATACACTATTTTATGTAGTTTCAATATGTCCCACCAAATCATTTCATGCAGCACAAACTTGATGAGCATACATTCTGTAGTTATTCAACCCTGCATAGCCTTTCTTCTCCTGGGAGGAACAGGCTCCCTCACAGACCCAGAAGCCTCAAGGAGGGTGAGGGATGCCCACCCTGGGCCCAAGTTTGAGGGAGTCAACAAAGGAGAACCGGCTGAACATGCAAAAATATGTTGACTGTCTTCAAGATTGGGTCATGATCACTTTACTGGCCCCAAATAATTCTGCCTTAAATTTATATGAGTATACCCACAAGGTGAGCAGTGTGTATTATTAATCCCACTTTACAGGTTAGGAAATTGAAGCTTCTATTAGATATTAATTTTTATTAATCAATTATTAAGATTAGAGATAGTGAGGCAACCAGGTCGGGGTCACCAGTGAAGAAATGACATCTCTAGATCAGATCTCTGTTCTGTCTCATAGTCTATTTCCTTGGAAAGTAGTATTTGAACATTCAGGATGTTAAACAGAATGTCCTTCTGATTTCTTCCCCTGGTCCCCGTTTCCTTCTCTCCTCTACTTAGTCCGCTGTCCGTGTGCTGATGAGGTAAGACGACCAGGTGTGGCAGGCTGGCTATGACTCCACAGAGTCAAGCACTGCTCCATTTCTGTGATCAGGGATAAAAGAGGTGAAAGAGTCATACTCCTTAGGAGAGAAGAGAGGGTAAAACAGAAAGTGAGCATTTTATAGATCTCATGAGAATGATCTAGAACCTCTGTATCAGTGTGGGGCAAGGGGAGGGAGAAGGAAAGACCCCTCCTCCTGGGCAGAGAGGATGGGGTAGTTTCTGGGCTTTATTTTCACCATAGCAACATGAGTTGAGCATGCCTTGTGGACAAAGCCCACTGACATAAAAGACCTCACACACATACATATACTCCCGTTGGCCTTAAGAAATGTACAATCTGAAGAACAAGCTTGGACAAAGACCTGAAACAAATGCACGTCAAAGAAATGTACGAGTGTTAATATAGATGTTCAGATGCTTGCAGTGATGGATGTCATAAGTGATTAGCTTTAAAAACCTTGAGTAAAAATGACCCTCAAGAAACTAGGAATTCTAAAGAGATGCTTAAACTTCATGTAATTGCCAGATGCAGGAGCAGAGTAAGATCAATACAGCGCACTTCTCTTTGAGAAAAAGTGCTTACCTGTTCGAGGTGCCAAGTGGCCTGGAAATACCTAGCAGTACTTGACTTTAACTCTATTCATCTAGCTCCACTGTAATACAGCAGTCAATAAAAATAACTTGAATTTGTGTAGTCACTTTCTTCTGTGGACTCAAAGATAAATGCATGAGAAAGTGGAGGAATGTGTTTAAAAAGAATGAAGTCCATTATTTCTTATTTAAAAAAAAATGTTATGAAAGACATCTCCACCCCAAGTGACTTTTTATTTTTGCAATGTTGCATAAAATTGTTGTCGTATGTCATAGTTAATCAAATTGATATTTAAACCAAATCCTAAAAGCAAAAGGCCCATGTCATAATGTGTAACCTTCTTTGTATATAATAGTTTTTGTTAGAAACCTCATTTACCCTTGCATCTTATGGCCGTGACTGTTTGCACTAAAACAACTTGGCTATGGATACTGAACTTGAATCTTACAGAAAAGTAAGATGTGAAAGCTTAAGTCATGTTCAGGAATTTGTTTAGCATGAGGCTGATTCGTTTGTAAAATCTCAGAAATCAAACCACTGAAGTCTGCAGAGAGAAAGCCATCCTTGACCTTTCCTAATTGATCTCTGGGTGGGCACATGAGCCCAGGGATTTCACGTGGATTTCCTTCTGTAACCTGATGTATAAAGGGCAGGAAAGATGAATATTCAAATATGCCAACCAAACTTAGACCAACTTCAAAGCTTGATATGTACGGAATAACCGACAACTAAAGATCTTAAATGTAATATGATTGGAAACGTATTTATGCTTCAAATGTTTTTAAATGGCTCAGGTGTCACTTCTAATTTTCATTGAGCATGTCCCCACACTATTCTTTGTCGGATACTTTGGGGACCCTAAGTCAGAGGTGAATTAAGAAATTAATATTTGTCCTGATGGGTTTACCACAAAAGCAACTAGAAGACTAAGCTTATTTGTCCTCTCACATATTAGACCTTTTCTTTCCTCAGTCACTGGATCCTTCCAGTGCCCCTCTTCTGGGCATCTCTCTATCCGTCTGTGTACCTCTTTACCAATGCACACGTATCATTGTATTTTCCTTAGTCATATCTATCTCCTAGTGTACTGTATTAGTTTCCTAGGGCTTCTATAACAAAGTACCACAAACCAGGTGGCTTAAAACAACAGAGATTTATTGCCTCATAGTTCTAGAGACTAAAAGTCTGAAATCAAGGTTTGGGCAAGGCTGTGCCCCCCCAAACCCTGTAGGGGAGTCCTCCCTTGCCTCTTGTTGGCTGCTGGTGGTTTGCTGATGATTTTTGGCAATCTTAGCTTATGAGATGCATTACTCCAATGCATTGCACCATGCATTACACGGTGTTCTCTCTGTGTCTGTGTCCAAATCTCCCCTTCTCATAGAGACACAAGCAGTGCTGGGTTAGGGCTCATCTGAATGACCTCATCTTGACCTGTTCAATTTCCAAAGACTCTATTTCAAAATCAAGTCACCTTCTGAGGCACTGGGGGTTAGGACTTTAACATATCTATTTTCAGGGACAAAATTCAACTCCTAACAGAATCAAGTGGATTGAAGTGACTCACTAACTAAATAACCCATGTGCCACATACTGGAAAAATTAAAGATAATTTAATTCTTTGATGGCCTAGTTAGTATCTTCTTCTTGATTCCCCCACGCCCAGTATAGCAGTTAGCTCAAAGTTGGTGTATTAGAAAAGTTTATTGATTTCATTGAGAATGAGTTAAGGAAGGAAGAAGTAAGTCCAATGTTGAGATCCTAACCTCAAACCCTACAGGATGCCTCCGCCTTCTTGAGTTCAGTATGTTTTCCAAGAGGTCAATGCACAAAAGGGCTGAAGGAGCAGGAAGTCCATGTCCTGGGTCCTCACTCAGCATAAACTAGGTTTCTTGTAGAGGCACCAGCAGTGACTACCCACAGCACTTCATAATAGCAGCTACCCTTTATCATGCACTTACTGTGAGCCAAGCATTGTGTTAGGTATCTACTAATGACTTTCTTATTTTCTCTTCACAATAACTCTAGATGGAAGAGACTCTTACTATTATTATTCCCATTCTTCTGATGAAGAAACTAAGGCCCTGCCCTTCACTGCTCATAGCAGTGGAGTCAGAATGCAAACTCAAGTGTGTTTGCCTGTGCTCCTGCCCAATGGGTGACTTGCCTACTGCATGGGAATAGCCCCGGGTTGGATTCGCAGGGCTCTATAAGGCCCTTCTTGAAGAAGCTGCCACAGCCATGACCAGGTGACTCCGTGGGTTGGAACAAGGTTCCATACACCATAAAGGTTGTGGTTTGGACCCCTGGTCAGGGCGTGTAAGGGAGGCAACTAATCGACGTTGTCAATGTTTTTCTCTCTTTCTCTATCTCCCTTCTTCTCTCTCTAAAATCAATAAAAATATCCTCGGGTGAGGATTTTAGAAAAAGCTTCTGTAGTTGGTAACTGAGGCCTTGTGGAAACTCTAAGGCAGGAACCTGGGGTTCAGCAACTGCATTTGTTGAAGCAGAAACTCTGTCCCTCTTGCCTACCCCTTTGGAGCACGGACCTGAGTTCATCTGTTGTTATTTTTGCCTCCAGCTCGGGCCTCACAACCTCTTTAAATCTCCAGCTGCCAGCATATCAGTGAACCGTGTCCAGTGTTGACCTACATTTGTAGATGACATAAGCCCCTACCAGGAGTAACAGGCTGGAGACACTAGCTTCTGCCTTCTCCCTATGGTCACCACATGACTCAGGAACTCTAATATCAAATGTTAGAACCTCACTGTGTCACCCAACTAGAAAGTGTTTGTGGTGAAAGAGATACAACCAGTTCTATCTTTTCCTTTAAAAAGGAGGAAACCAAGGTTTAGAGAATTAAGTGCCAGGACTAGAATGTAAGTACCCTGAATAACATGCCAATTCCCCTCACAGATGAAATGTCAGGAGGTCTTGTTTAATTATTTATTTATTTATTTATTTATTTATTTATTTATTTATTTATTTATTTATTTTTTATCCTCACCCAAGGATATTTTTGCATTTATATTCAGACAGAGTGTGGGGGGGGGGGGGACATAGATGTGAGAGAGACACACTGAGTGGTTGCCACCCACATGACCCCAACTGGGGCCAGGGACAAACTGCAACCAAGGTACATGCCCTTAGCGGGAACCGAACCCGGGACTCTTTGGTCCACAGGCCGATGCTCTAACCACTAAGCCAAACTGGCCAGAGCAGGTCTTGTTTAATTTGACCCATAAACAGAATCAGAGGAGTTAGTATTGTTACATCAGGCCTGCTCTCCCTGTCAATCAATCAGTCAATGAATCAATATCTTTTGATAGCGTGTTATATATAAGGCACTTTGTCAGATATTGTGAAAGATGCCATGATCAGTTAGACATCTTCATCCCTGGATCAAACATGACCCACTGTCAAAGTCCATATGATCCAGAGTCTTTTGAGAGGTCTCAACAAACCTAGGCTACCCAATGGGCTGCCCCTATTCAGCTAAGTCTGGGGGCTGTGCAGGCAGTGAAAATAACACAGGCTTTGGAGTTGGGTCTGGGTATGAAATGAGAGAAGCTTCACTTGCCTAAAGTAATTTATTTACCAGTGTGAGAGTCATTTTTCTCATCTGTGAATGTAGGGTAATAAAAATTAACTATGCAGCATGACAGGGGCACTGGGATAATTATACAAAACGCCTAGCACTGAGTAGGTATTCAGTCAAAGGGCAGCTACAGTACCATTATTGTTATCATCAGTAGCACCCAAATGGAATCCTAGCTCCAGATCTGAAGCATACAGGTCTCCAGGGGCCATCTGGAGTAAAAGGGGAATCCTCAGGCTTGACCAGGTTTGAAAGCAGACCAGTGGGCCGCCTCCGTGGCTGGCAGCAGCAAGGAGCAAGGACTGCTGACCGACTTCCTCACACTTTGGGGCAGGTTGTACTAACAGGGAACTACCTCTTTAAGTCTGGGAAGCGATCCTTCCTGCCTTTGAGTCACGTCCAGCTGTCTTTATTACATGGCATGGCCAGTGTTGGTCTCCACATCTTAAGAGGATCATGGAGATATTTGAGAGGTTCAGAGAAGAAGAGCATGATGGTTCAATGGTTGGAATGTGTCACTGTGATGAGTCAACTTGACTGGGCCATGGGGTACCCAGATATTTGGTTAAACATGTCTAGATGTGTCTGTGAGGGTGTTTCTGGATGAGATTAACAGTTGAATCAGTAGACTGATTAAAGCAGATGGCTCTCCCCAAAGTGAGTGGGCCCCATCCATTCCTTTGAAGATCTGAATAGAGTAAAAGGCTGAGTAAGAAAGAATTCTTTCTCTCTGTCTGTCTTTCAGCTGGGACATTAATCTTCTGCCTTTGGACTCAGACTGGACTAAAACTACACCAATTAACTCTCCTGGCTGCACATCTTGGGACTTGTCAGCCTCCATGATTGTGTGAGCCAATTCTGTATAGCAAATCAATCAATCAATCAATCAATCTCTCTCTCTCTCTCTCTCTCTCTCTCTCTCTCTCTCTCTGGAGAATATATATATTCTATTTCTCTGGAGAACTCAGACTAATACAGTCATCTAAAAAAAATGGTAGACTATATATTCCAGGAAAAACCACAGGAACATTTACCAGTCAGACATGGGGATGTGTCAGGAGGTGTTGAACAGCTCAGCAACATGTGGCAGAGAAAATAGGTTTCAATGCCGTGGTTGCCAGAAGAAAGGGACCTAACAATAGGGTGATTAAGTACTGCAACCAAATGACAAGTGTGGATGTAGGGCCCAGATCTGACAGAACTGAGAGAACAGGCTAAACAGCTGTCCTTGAAATCTGGAAAGAAGTTCTTTCCTGGAGGTCAAATTTGGGCTGAACCAATCCATGGATTTTCTTCTAATACCAAGATGGGTTTATTTGACCATGTAGAGGTCCAGAGGAACTTCTAGAAAGATTGAGGAGTGGTATTTAATATAAGGACAAAAAGGAAATACTCATATAAATAAAAATCTAGCACTTGGATAAATTGAGAGCTCATTTCCTTGGAGCTGAAGTCCAATCACAAAGTCATTTATCATATGCGCGACTATCTTTAAAAATCTGCTGTTTGTGTCTTGTGCTTCACTTTTAGGGACCTCTCATAAGCAGAGAATTTATACTGAATTACTGTTCTTTGTGGAGAGGCTGGGTTAGCATTCCCCTTGGGTCTTCTAGAATTTGCATAGAATGACAAGTCTGAGGATATGAAATACCCTTGGCACAGCAATTTCCAAGTTCTACTTGTAGGACAGTAGGGTTGTATTTTAAATTTTTCTAATAGACTAGCTCTCCTAACCATCTTTGTCCATTATTCTATTCATGCAATCCATCATCAATGAATATATGAATATTTATGTGTAACTCTAATATGTATAACACTTTAGCAAGGCAATTCCCTTAAAGACTACTGCAGTGTTCTGTGAATGGATATCAGTGGGTTCCCATGGCCCTCTTCTAGGGCAACTTTTAACCTGATTAATTGAAATTATTAATTTCAGGCAAGCGATAGTAGGGAAACAAAATATAAGGCATGCTACCAGGACAGTAAGTTAGGGACTCATGTATACCCCAGAATCGCAGCTGCTATACCTAAGAGAGTGAGGTTTGTAGACCCTGCTTGCTGGAACGGAGGTAAAGAAAGGGGTTTGGGGGTGGTACAGCAAACTCATCTTTAACATCGACTGGTCATTCTAGGAAATTCTCAGGACTTCTTTGTTTTCATTTCTATCTTAATAAACACGTACAAACTTAACACTGCCACAGCCCAAAAGCCTAAGGTTTATGACTCCCAACGTTTTCCTTACATGCTTTTATCAGGTTTCCAACAATTACATATCTTATCAAGAGTTATATGGAGACATCAGGAAGGGGTTATATGTGTGCACTCTGGTCCTACCTTCCCTCTCCAATGCTGGAGAACTAAACAGAAGCTCAAGGGAATGAATTAAGGCATGTTTGGTGAGGGGAGAGATCCAATGAATTATTCCCCTTTCACATCCCAGGTCAGAGCCAAATAATGGATAGATAGATCTGCCTGGCAGATAAAGAGCTCATTGTCAGCTTCATGACAGAGCAAGCTCTGGAGAACAATGCTTAGAGGTGTGAGTACAACTGGATTTCTATAGTGCACTCTAGAATTTGGCTACACTCACCACCAGGTCCTGATGTAGGGGCTGACTGCGTTACAGCACTGCAGAGAACAGCTGAAGGAAAGCAACCTGCACAAGGCAAAAGTCAAAAAGGGGCTTAGCAGGGATGGAAGCACACGGCCTGTTCCTCCTCAACAGCTCACCAATCCCGTGTCCTGGTCGGCCATGCTTCCTCCTCTCAGGAGGCAAAAGTGAGGGGCAGAGAGAGGCCAGGAGTGTGTCTCTAAACCAGTGGTTCTCAAAGTGTGGTCCAAGGACCAGCAACATCAGCAATATCTGGGAACTTGGAAGAAATGCACAATGTCAGACTCCACACCCCTAAACTACTGAATCAGGAAAACTGGAGCCCAACAATCTGTGTTTACAAGCCTTCCAGGTGATTCTGCTGTTAACCATTGAAGCCCAGTACTCCATAAAGCAACTGTCAACCAAAAATCATTTCTTAAATGCCAAGCTGTCCTGGCCTTCCTCCAGAGCAGCGAAAGCAGAATCTCTGTGGTATCCGTATTGTTAACACCTGTGGTAGTGATTGAATATGAGGGCTTTCTGGACATTGCAGATGTTTGAAAGTAACTCTTTCATGGACACATTTATGAGTTTGGAGGAGACTTCACCACCACCACCACGCACATTGCTAGGGATCTCCCCCCGTAGTTACCCAGAACAGTTCTCAGCTCGGACAATGTTGTCCCCCAGGGGACCTTTGGCAATGTCTTGAGACAGTTTTGTTTGGCACAGCTAGGAGAGGGCATGTAACTGTTACCTAATGGGAAGACGCCAGGGATGCTGCTAAACATCACACAATACACAGGCCAGATCCTCCCAACAAAGGATTATCCAGTCCCAAATATCAATAGTGCGAGGTCGAGAAACCACCCTCAACAGAACATATCTTTGAACCTACTATATGATTGCATATACCAAAGTTAGACTGTAACAGAAGTGCATTTTTAAGTGATTTACAAAATCCTTTCCTAGAAATTAGACTAACTTTTCTCCTCCCTATTTAGAGTGAATGAGGAAGGTTATAGATCCTTGACCAATGTTTCTTTAGCTATTTCCTTTATGATTCCGTTTCAGCGCAGATGTCCAGATCGCAGGCTGACAAAGGCTATCCTCCAGGTCTGTTTTCTCACTTTGTAAAACATCTCGCACAGTGTCCTGTGTAGATAGGCACAGGATGGGTGCTATTTGATGATGACTGAATCAGCTTTTCCTAGATGGGAAAGACAACTCTTTTAAATACAAGTGTCATCTTCTCCCCTTAGTATAATTTCAAAAGCATTTTGTTACACGCAACCTTTGTATACCCTAGTTCTGTAACTCTGAGGTTAATGTTTGTTGTCATATCATTGCAATCTGTCAAGTATGCTCAGGTGATCTCAATGTGCTGGGCTCCTTGTAGGCATACATTTCTCCTCTCTTTCATTTAACATTTTCAATGGGATACGGATAACATTTTCTGCTAAATGTATGGGGTTGCCAGAAAAAAATACAGTTAAATTTGAATATCATAGAAACAATAATGTTTTAGTATAAGTTTGTCCCAAATGTTTCTTGGGATATAATTATACTAAAAAAATTATTTGGTGTTTAGCTGATAATTAAATCCCATGGACATTTGAAATTTCATGATTCTTCCTTTAATATGTACCATCTCCTTGAGAAAACTGATATTCTTTTTTTCAGCAAAATGACTAGATAATTTTCTATTAGAATGAGGGATAATATTTAGATGGTATACACCAGAACAGCCATACTGTTTGCTAAAATAGTAATATCTTGCATACATGTTAGAAAATAGGCAAATAGGCACTGATCTGATCCTCCTAAGTGTCCCTCCAACCTCCCCTTCTTTCTCTTGAGTGAGCAACTAAAGAGTTAACACTTGGGTGGGGTCATCAAGACCTGGCTCAGGTACCTCCCCTGACACCTGTCTGACTGGTCAGTGCCTGGATACACTGCTGTTAAATCTTTTTCATACAGCCCTTAGTAGGACTCTCATTTTAAAACACACAAACGATTCCCCACAGAATTGAAATATAGACCTAAATGCATTCGTGCACATGTTTGAATAAATACATTTTTAAAGTCAAGTACATTTCCTCTCATTTTACAATCCTGTCTTCTCCCCATCTTTCTCCTTCCTGAGTAAACAGGGATGGTGCCTCCTTTTCCGAGGTTGCTTCTGCCACCATAACAATTCCCCAGCTTTCCCAAGGGATTAGCCATGGTGCGATTTACTTTTCAAGGAGGGCCCATTTATCTTCCCCCTGACAAATTTCAACACATGCACAGCTCTAGCATGAACATTTCTGCAGATTAATCCCTCACCCTTCTCAAAGAGAAGAATTATTCTTAAACAATCTATTTCAATACGGAGTTCCTGGTGTGAAGTTAATTTCCACAAACCCTGTGAGCCTGCAACCAAAACACCATCTCAGTTATTCACTGAGAACAACAGAAGCCCTCTGCCTTGTAGTTTTTCATCCTTATTGTTTGAATGTAAACAGGAAAGAAAGATGGGCCGGGCCAAAGCTTGCTTTTTACAAAAATCCACGTTTCCTGAAAGCTCTTGGAATGGTTTCTGTGCACAACAGTCTGTGGTCGTGAACTATCGATAAATATTTATTCAGCATCTACTATACAATCACTACATATACGTAACATGCTATTTTACATATACATGTAATCGGACATTATGTGCTGTTGAAAAAGAGCTGTGAAAAATCAGCTGGGTGTTCAGATCAGTGTGCTAATGACCTACAGGGACAATGGTGCTTTATCAAACATGCCTATATTTTGCTGCAAGAATAAATGAACACTTAATTATTAGGAACAGCTAAAAAATACTTAGTAGGGCAAGTACAGAGTGATATACCTTGGGAAAATTATCAGGTACCACAAATTCATGATGGGGTAAAGCAAGTGTGAACAAATAAAACAGAAAGAGAGCTAGGGGATGGCCAGAAGCTGGATATGAATCAGCGATTCAGTGCTATTGTGATAAAAGTCAATATGATACCAGCACAAATCAATAGGAGCAGAGTAGGCAAGGCTGAAACATAATTCTTCTTCTCTTCTCCCCATTAGTCAGAGGGAGGAAAGTATCCTGGTTTTGGACAGCACACTAAAAAAAGCTGTGCGGAACCAACCGTATTCCAAGGAGAGAAGGCTGAGCAGGCCAAGGGATGGAAAAGGAAAGCGGAAAACACCCCAAAAGTGGTTTTAGGGTGACTTGAGGCTGTTTTTAAGTATCTACAGTTTTTAAACGATAATTCTGGCCAGTGACTCTGATGATGGAAGTTCAAATATGAAAAAATATAGTCTGAAATGAACCTCATAGACATTTCTGCTAGACATAAGGAAATTCACCTGCAACAGAATAAAACAATAGGCAAAGATTGCCAGATGTCTATATCTTTTTTTAATATAACATTTTTAAAGGTGATCTTTATAAGTTAATCATTCACATGGAGGTTATGTGAAATCTTATAGTTATATTCAGCTATATTAATTATAAGCAGACTACAAGACTTACACATATCTACATGTTAAATGAACATTTTTTTATAAACTGCCCAGAGTCGCCCTGGCCGGGTGGCTCAGTTGGTTGGGGCATTGTCCCATACACCAAAAACGTTGTGGGTTTGATTCCTGGTCAGGGCATATACCTAGATTTTGGGTTTGATCCCTGGTTGGGGCATGGATGAGAAACAACCAATTAATGTTTCTCTCTCTTTCTCTGTCTCTCAAATCACTAAAAACATATGCTTGGGTGAGAATAATTTAAAAACTACCCAGCGTCTAGTGCACCAAGTACAAGCTGGGGAAAGTTATAATATAACTATTTCTCAATCAACACACATCATTAACGTAAAAGCAGGCCGTGCCCCTTTCCATGGACGCCTCCATGCGCACCTGTTCCCTTCTTCTGTTCTGAACTCAGGCACATAGCCCTAAATAGCTGTATGAGAGTTAGACATACACTCCAACTACATTCTAGATCGTTACATATTTGCTGATGGTCAAGGAGATCATGTGGGATAAATATTGATATGTGGCATGCACATTTTTGTTTTTGGATTATAGAAACATTATTCTTATTAATTTGGCTAACTTTCTGGCTCACTACTTTTTTACAGCTCAGTTTTAGTGTCATGGATATAAAGATCAGATTGAATGGGGTAGCAAGGACGTGGTCTGTTATGATGTGGCTACAGCTTTTTTCTTCAAAATTCCCTTGTAAATTTTTTTTTCAATATTAAAAAGATAATGGCACTTCCATCTTCAGTTTTACTGTTCACTCTTTCCTGAAATTGTCTTACATTTTTACACATTACTCTTATGCTCCTCTGAATATTAAGACACCCATAGAAGGAAGGGTCAGCTCTGTGGTCTGAATTATATATTTAGGATGTGAAGGACCATTACTTTGGTACAAAAGATTATAATGCTGATTGTACACATCACTGCTTGCTAGAATCCCAAAGGTTTTAATAAGAACATACCTCACATTAAAAGTTATTTTGTGTCCTGGCTGGTCTGGCTCAGTAGTTAAGAGTGTCGGCCCGCAGACCAAAGAGTCCCGGGTTCGATTCCCACTAAGGGCACGTACCTCGGTTGCAGTTCGTGCAGGTGGCAACCAGTCAATGTGTCTCTCTCACATCGATGTTTCTTTCTCTCTCTCCCTCCCACTCTGTCTGCAGATACATGTCAAAATATCCTTGGGTGTGGCTCAGTTGGTTGGGCATCATCCCGTGTACCCAAATGTTGTGGGCTCCATTCCCAGTCAGGGCACATGCTCAGTGGTGGGCTCGATCTCCAGAAGGGGGTGTGCAGGAGGAAGCGGGTAGATGTTTGTATCTCTCTCCCGCTCCCTTCCTCTCTTTAAAACTCAACAAACTACTCTTTAAAGAAAAAGTTATTCTGTTTGAGAACTGTTCCTAGTCTTAGATGAAAAAATTGTCCGTATTTGTCAAGTTTTAGCTGTGCTAATACTTCAGCACACACATGTTCAGCTATTTTGCCACATAAGGCCTGTTCCTGCATGGGTCTCACGCATACTCGTTAGATGACCTAAGGGACAACCCCTCCCTGACCCACTCCAGCGTGATACAGAACGAGTGAGTGTGAACAGGCAGAGGAGAAATGTCCTGCTCGTCTCCCATTTGTATTCCCACGTTTGTTTTCCTGGGACTTCCTAAGGAAACATTGTGGCAGCTCCCCTAAGTCGGATACTCATGAATATTAAAGTGGACTCAGAAAATAAAACAAATGACTGCATGTATCATATATGGAGCCAATACTGAATACTTACTAAGGTTCAGACACTGTATTAGACGCTCTGTGGGGATATAAAGATAAATCAGAAACAGATTCTACATGGAAAATCCAAATTCTGGGATTTGAAAAATTGATTTTCAACATTAGCCTTTTATTTTCAACCAAAATTTCTACAGGATATTTGAATCTTGAGATAGATTCAACTCTCTCAATACAGAGATTTTAATATATTCCAAGTTCAAAACCTACATAAATAATAAATAATTAGAAAACACTATGAGCAAATGATACTACATGGTTTTTTTGATAGGTGGAAATACTTTCCATGCAAGATCAAGTTGTGAGATTGTATTGATTGGGAAAGACTTACTTTTACTCACCAACCTTCTCCACTGAGAATCTTAATTTAGGATGTATGTAGCCAGCAGTCTGGTTCATGTATCACGACTTCCACCTGAACAGCAGATGGTACAGACAGCCTAACATATATGTTTTTCATTAATATATAAAAACTGCCGGAGAGGTGTCTTAGTTTTGTCTGTGGTCTTATATCATATGACAGAGTGGCTGATTAAGGAGACAGGCATGAAAAAAAACTGAGTTACAGTATCTTGTTAGTCCTCATATATCAACTCTTTCCCTTTTATTTATTTTTGCATTTTCTCTCATTCTGTATATACTTTTGAAATCAGGTGCAAAAAACATAATTTGGGGCTCAGTTTCCCCAATTAACCCTTGCTACACCTGCTTTGGGAAGCTCTTTTAAATACCAAAGTTATCTAAGATTAAAATTCTGGTCAACAATTTAGCACATTTTGATTTTCAGAAAAAAAAAAAATACAACACATTGTCATTAGCAAATTCTAGGTATAACTCTGGGTTTGCTAACCTAAACGTGAATGTCATATTGACACAGTCCTAAAATTCAAGCTCTCTATCTGCACAAAGTTGAAAGAATTTAACCTCCAAATGAGTTAGAGGAGTCAATGGTACTTGGTAAATGCAACGTTCTAAACAGACATTTCAATATCTCAGTCCAAGTACCAACGCCTTTACCTGTCTCCTGGTGGGTGGCTGGTATCAGATCCCTACTTAAACCGTTTCTCCTGAAGCTAAGTCATCTCATCACCATATATTAGCTTCCTGTTGCTACTGGAACAAATTTCCAAAATTTTAGTGGCTTCAAACAATACAAACTGATCATCTTACAGTTCTGGAAGTCAGAGACTGAAGTGAGTTGATGGGGCTAAGCTCAGAGTGTTGTTAGTGCTGCATTCTTTCAGGAGGCACCGGCGGAGAATCCATTTCCTTGTCCTTTCCAGCTAAAGGCTGCCTGCATTCCTCAGTTCATGGCTCCTTCTTCCACCCTCCACCCTTATCATTTCAGCCTCTACACTCTTAAATTGTGTTGCTCCAAAATGTATTTGTATTTGCCTCCTCCAGGAAGCACAGACCCTCTCAGCCTGGATCTCTTAAAGTACATCCTCAGTCTGAGTTTCTGTTTATTGTTTCTTTCCACACAATAGTACAGCAGAATGAATTCTGGACCCAAATTCTTGGGACAATGGACTTTGAGGATAAATCCTCAGAGGAGGCTTTCTGTTTTAACTCTTTACCCAGAGCCAAAATCAGTACAGACAAGTATCTGCATGCTCTCTCCCTCTGGGGGAAGCAGACCCAAGTCACTCTCTGAGCATCCTGTTGGTGACCCTTCTTCATCAATCTCCAAACTCCCACACTCTCTGGCCTCGTGCTTTGCTTCCTGTCCCCCTGCAGACGCAGCCCAAGCTCTGTAGAGTTTCAATGTTTGCTTAACTCTCAGCATTTCCACCTTCTCCTTTCTGCCCTCCAAGGGTTTTCCTTACTTTCCATTCAATTCAATCATGCATTTAATTAATTTTTTTTAAAAGTTTATCCAGCCCTGGCCCGTGTGGCTCAGTTGGTTGGGTCTCTGTTGCATCTCTTTCTATATTAATTTTTATCTTAGGTTATTATAAAAAATAATTTTGTACAGTCAAGCTGGGCTGAAAGATATGTGGGTCTGGCTCACCTCTCTATTGAATGTATCATTTTCTTCATCCAATAAAATAGATACTTGAGAAACCCCATGAGAAGATGTTTAATAAAAGAATTGAATTGAAATATTTTAATTTTCTTTGGTTTATATATCTGACAATTATTACCTAATAATATTTCAAACAAATCAGCTAACTTCTGTAATATTTAATTTGATTAGAGCATTGTTAGAAATACATGATTGACACCAACAGAGACATACTAACTTTCTCAGTAACCAGCATCATAAAACAACTCGCCAGGTATCTATGCTGTTCAATGATTCTGGCTCCCTGATTTTGAGATTGCATTTGAGTACTCATGCTGAAAGATGATTGACCACTAGAGACTTTGAAATCTAAAAATACGGAATGCAATTGATTCATAAAGTCTAGGTTACCAATTGGGTAACATTGTGCCTGCCTATGAACTGACTACCATAAAGTTGAATAAGGCACCTTAGGATAGTACATGGATTCTTTCACCCATATAGTATATTTTATTACATTGGACACTGCCTGGCACATTATGTATATTATAATTTAAACAAAACTATTATACTACCACAAAACTGTTTCTTGAGTCACTTAACCAGCTAGCACAAAATCCATGGACACAAAACAGAAGTCATTGCAACAGAAAATAAAATTAATTAAAATGCCACAGTTGTGTGTCAAGTTGCATTGTTTAAAGCTCACCATGTACATGCACATGAAAGTGTGTACATGCACAACACACACTCACATTCACACTTGTGCATGCCCCTTTTGAAGAGGAAATAAAATCGGATACAAATATTTTAAAAATATACTCCCTACCTCAGCTTCAGCTAACCTTCCGTAACTAAACCAAGACTGAGGAACATCTCAGCAATTTCTAAAAACTGCAAACACTCCACATTCATCTTTCAAAAAGAGAGTCTAGAATTCTTCTAGCAATAAATCCCCATTTAAATAGCCTCAGTGCCATAAAACTCTTGATGTGATAAAAGGTTAATGGAGTCCATTTCCTAGGGAACAGAATGTCTTATTTTCTCCTAAGGCAGAAGCACCTGTAGCTGCTCCATGGTTTACCTGCCTGCCTTTTGATCTGGGGAGGGGTATGCAGTGACGACCACAGCCACAGGTCTAGGGACAAATTTAAGACATGTTATTCCTTCCTCACGGAAGACCTAGTCATGAAAGATTTTATAAGTGTGTTGTGAGAATCTACTCTGAAAATGAAAGAATGTTTATTGAATCTTCAATATGATAATTGTATTTTTTCTACCAGCTCCTCAACAGTGAGGAAGTGAGTACCTCTTAAATTCAATGCTTGTGTCCAAATGACTCATGAGTCTGGAGACAAGAATATCAGTATCTTAAGAACCACTTTTTGAAAGTCTCCCTGAGGCTACCCAAGTGTATTAATAGCCAAGACATGTGCTGGGATACTGTCAAATGAGAATTTAAGGTGAAAGGGACCCTATTTATCTTACCTGAAAAATGATTTTAGAAGACTAGTATTTAGCTTCATTTATTGACTTTCTGAACTTTCTAACAGCTGGTAGACTTCTTGGGCCTAGTTTTGCAATCTTCTGCTCTTTCTTCCAACCTTCTAAACACTATATTTTTTATAAGATTATTATTTCTCTGAGCTGAGATTGGAAAATACTTTATCGAGAAGCATTTTCAGTTGCCTACAACTTGGTGAAAAAATACTTATTCTTGTTGTTGAAATTTTGCACTGTTATGGTATTTGGAGAAATATTGATTAATATGAGCATATTTTAAAACTGCCTAAGCTTCACCAGTCAACTTCTAACCCTTCTTTAGTTTGCTGTCTCATAGCAAGATGCACTAAAGGAGTGATTTTTGCTACTACTTCTTCATCTTTTCCTGCACATTTTAAAACAAACAAACAAAAAACACACTTTTTTCACTTGAAAAAAAAAAAAACCTTAAATTTTACATTTAAAGGCCCCAAGCAATCTGAAATAACTGCCAGAACCGAAACAATGACAGAAAAATGATAAGATGTGTGGGTAGGTATAAATGTATTTCAATCAATTCAAGCACACTTTCTCGTGGTTAGCAAAGACACATGGTGAACAATACATGTACAAGCAGGGAAATTGAGATGAATCATTCTTGAGTATAGAATCTCTAGAAATCCTAAGCACTATTTTTTTCATTCATTAACTGATTTAATTCTCATAACTCCCAAAGAAAATAATTTTAATTTCTACTATAAAAAATACATTGTACAAAATACATTTGCATAAAGAAAATGGACAAGTTAGTAATAATGTATAAATTCTTTTTGTAGACAGCTCTTTTTATTTTATTAAGTTTAGAAATAGCAAATGGTTTTTTTATATTTTTTAAAATACTTTTGAAATGTTATTTCTAAATGTGCAAAATAGGAAATCTTGTTTCCATGTGATTTAATGTTAATGTTATTGTTCTTTATGTTAAAGTAACTTCAGAATAAACTGATTTACCTAAGCTCTTACTAGAAAAACATCTGTATTGTTTACTATTTATTTTACATTTTGATATAAATGCCTCCCAATAGAATGCGTGCCTGTTATTGGAGCAACACGGCATTTTCACCAAGACACAGTGCAGAGAGATCATGATCATTCTCTGGCCTCAGATCTCTAGCTTTTACCTTTTTTCAACACATTAATCTTTGCTTTTTTTCTTCCTCATTTATAATTTTATTTTATTATTATTTTTTTTATTTTTATTATTGAAAGTACTACAGATGTCTCCCTTTTTTTCCCCATTGACCCCATCCTCCCCATTCCCACCCAACTCCTGCTTTCCCCAACCTAATGTCTGTGTCCATTGGTTGTGCATATATGCATAAGTTCTTTGCTTTATCTCTTCCCACCCCACACCCTCCACCTCCCCATCCCTCTGAGGTTTGTCAGTCTGTTCCCTAATCTTGTCATTTGTCTTTTACATTTAAATACTATACTAATTAAAATATCTGTTGTTTACTACTAAGTTATTCATATCACTATATCAGGGAATGCAAGGGATCTGGAAATTAATAATGCATCTCTGTTTTTCAACCCTATTGAGATAGCACATACCTTTCTATATGCTATCTTAACAATCTCACTTAAGAAGCCATTTCCTCAGTGTCTCAGTTACCCTTTGATGAACAACAAACTACTACTTCAAAACCTGGTGAATTAAAACAATTCTAGTTTTGCCTGGGTTCACTCATGTGACTGCACCAGCTAGAAAATCAGAGGAGCTGGAAGGTCTAAGATGACCTTACTTGCATGTCTGATACCTGGTTCTGGTTGTCACCTGAGAAGCCTCAGTTCACTAAAAAACTTCTCATCCTCTAATAAGCTTCTTCACGTGGAGGTCTCAAGGTAGCATTCCAGGAATGCAAAGGCAGATACTGCAAGCCTCTTAAGTCCTTGCCCCTAGAACTCACACAATGTCATTTCTGGCATGTTCTATTGGTCAAACAAATTACACTATCAGCCCAGATTTGAGGTGTACAGAAAAAGACTCCTATTCTAGATGGAAGGAACAGCAAAGTCATATTGAAAAGGGGCCTGGAACAGAAATTGGAGGAATTTGTGGCTTGTAAACAATCTACCACACCTGGTCACAAAGGCCAACTTGTCAGTTAATGGGACAGATGGATGTCTCATCCCAGGCATTTGAAATGGCAAATGTCCAGTATCTCTGTGTCAAGCATTTGAAAAACACTTTGTGCAATACTATAAATATTAAATGTCCCATACAATTTTCAGTAAAAAAGGGTTGTCTAGAACTATGGTAAATAACTTTTTCTTGATCAAACCAAGAACCTAATGTCAGTCTCAAAAGTCATGTTTCAATCCATTATTTCCTGTTGTGTGGAAACTTGGTGTCTTATAAGAAAGTTCAGTGGCTCAAAAGTCAGCAAGAGCTCACCATGGGCCTACTGGGTCACCATTTCTAAACAGTATTTAAATACTCTTTGAACAAGTATTATACACCAAAAACTGTGATACAAGCCTTGGATGGAAAAAACAGGTAAGAGCATACTGAAATAGTCGAGATTTGCCTTGGATGCTTTGAGACAACAGAGGAAAAAAATCATGTCCGTCTTAATCTGGAAAACAACAGAAATAATGATTTGACCACCATAAAGATACATTTTCTTTTGCTGTTATGAGCCTTTTTACTATATTTTTCAAATGGCAGATTATATCCTAGAGAAACTATAAGTAAAAGCATATATTTTCTTTCCAAGGCAATATAAACAGAGAAGGTTGGGTAAAATTCAGATCTGCTTTATGTTATTAAAATTCCAGTGACAACATCTACATTTTATAGCCCAGTAAGCTTTCACTAGCTACCTTGATGCATGTAAGGATAGATAAATAACAGAATTAATAGCATTTATTTTATCTAATTCAAAGATCTCCATTATTTGTGCTATAAATAATACTGGTCATTAATACTTGTCTACAAATTGTAAGTACCTTTTAATTATAACTCATTATGGTAAACACCTACAAAGCATAGCTTCCTGTCCCTTCCCTTCTAGGTAGAGACTTTCTAGATTACAGAGAGGCTCATTTCCTTCACATATGCATATGTCTTTGTGCACTGAAAGTGAAAGATTCCTTTCAATTTTAAACGTTTTCCTTGGACAATGATCAATTTTTTTGTGAGCGGTATTTTATCTTTTAATTTATTTTAACTGCTTGAAATGGACCAGCTGCAGAGTGGGAAGTGTGTTGACATTTATCTGAAGTCTTATCTTTATTAAATCACTTGTATTATTGCACTACATAAACAACTTAATAAACACAGCAAATACTTATTTAACTGGAGTCAGTAAGTCTATTGAGCCAGCCAATTTACTCTTAATTTTCTGAAAGAGATAAAATCTCCTGTATCAGTTGAGTCACTGGGGAAATTAAGTCTTCAGTTATCAAATCTGTTACCAAATCCAAAGTACCCCCCATGAGTACTTGGAGAGCTTTTGATTCTTTCTTTTCTATAGACACCCAATGGAACCGGCTAGTGACCTTTCCACTCATTCCACTTTACAAATGAAACACAGTCAGAAAGATTTCTTTTCCACCTTCCCCCTATACCCCAATAACTTTCAGTTGCCCTTTGCCCATATTTGATATTATCAAGAGATTATTGAGTTTTCTTCAATATTCATAATCACATTCATAATTAAAGAACAATGAGATTGTGTCTTCCCCAAATGAAGTCAAATGGAAGGTTTAGAATGTTCTTTGTGGGGCAGGGGGTGAAAAGTGGAGGAACATATTGGGGGACATTTGTAATACTGTCAACAATAAAATAAAATATATAATTTAAAAAAAGAATGTTCTTTATGGTCTAAATTTGTGCTGTCAAATATGGTAGCCACTGACCACATTAAAATTAATTGAGATCTAGATGAACTTAAATTACACAAACTTTAAATTCTGTTTTTCGGTTACACTAGGCACATCTCAAGGGCTCAGAAGCCACATGTGGCTGGTGGCTACCTGATTGGCCATTACAGAGACAGACCATCTCCATAATCACGGGAAGTTCTATGAGACAATGCTGGTCTAAATAACATAGAAAATGACCAACAGTCTCATCTGAACACCTCCTTTAAAAAAAAAATTTTAAGGCTATCACTGCCAATCCTATTTTAAAGTGTGTGTGTGTGTGTGTGTGTGTATATGTGTGTGTGTGTATGTGTATATATATATATACACATACACACACACACATATATATATACATATACATATATATGTATATAAAAGTAAAGTACTGCCTGGCTGGTGTGGCTCAGTGGTTGAGCATCCACCCATGCACCAAGAGGTCACTGTTTCAATTCCCGGTCAGGGCACAGGCCTGGGTTGCAGGATCCATCCCCAGTAGGGGGCGTGCAGGAGGCGGCCCATGGATGGTTCATCAGTGTTTCTATCTCTTTCTCCCTCTCCCTTCCTCTCTCTCTAAAAATCAATAAACGTCTATTTTTTTTTAAAAAGTACTTTTATTACATATTTTTAAATGCAAAAAGTATTTGAAGCCTATTTGACCCTTTCCTCAATATAATTCCCTTCATCCCTGGAGGGAGCCACTATCCTGTAGTTGACGAGCATTTCTCCTACTTGCTTTTAAATATATATTTCCTAAAATAGAGTCTACTAATATTTTAAATTGTTGGTTAATAAAAACAATCTAATTACAAATTTTCACTCAACATTTTAATTTAGAAAAATCTGCATGTTAGCAGTTTAGTATTACATTGCAGGTAGGTCTCAAATCATTTTGTATTCCACTGCCTTAATATACCCCATCTATTCAGGCATATTTGACTTCATACATATTTTAAAAAATAGTTTACTTCTCAGAACTAGCCATTAATGTGGTCAGGTGATCAGTATAGAAAAAAAAATAATGGAATAAAGATTATTTCATTTGACAAACATATTCTCCTCTTTTATTCCTCACAGTCAAATCTCCACTACCAAATAAAGGCTTGGGTAATCAGGTGCTATTAAACAAAAAGGCTTTTATGCTTCTCTTCCCTTGATACTGTTTATTTAAAGGACAGCAAACAATTGCAGGGATTAAAGGTATAAGATAATGAAAACTTCCATTGAAAAGAAAGTATTGATAATGTTATCTTTTCATAGTTTTAAGTGCTTCTTACACTTACTGTTTGCTCTGTGAAAGGACAAGAATATGATCTCTGCCACATGGTGAAGGGTGCTTGACGGAACCACAGACGGCAGGCTTCCGGAGGAACCATTCTGTAACCAGTATGATCCAAGTCACCCTCTCCGAGAACAAAAAACAAAACAAAAAAACCCACCTATTTATTTTTAATATTCAAATTAGTCACCTGAGTTCTTGTAGTATCTAGGTTAGTCTCTGCCTACCCACTGTGACATACAAAGATCAGATAAACTTTCTTAGTTTGAAGATGGAAGTACTGTTTCCAGGCATCTCTCTGAGGGTACTGGAGAATATACAGAGCCCTCCCCATTTCCAGGTGTCTCTCTGAGGGTACAGGAGAATGTGCTGAGTACACCCCATTTCCAGGTGTCTCTCTAAGGGTACTGGAGAACATACTGAGTGTACCCCGTTTCCAGGTGTTTCTCTGAGGGTATTGGAGAACATACTGAGCGCACTCCGTTTCCAGGTGTTTCTCTGAGGGTACAGAACATACTGAGTGCACCCTGTTTCCAAGTGTCTCTCTGAGGGTACTGGAGAACATACTGAGCACATCCCGTTTCCAGGTGTCTCTCTGAGGGTACTGGAGAACATACTGAGCACACCCCATTTCCAGGTGTCTTTCTGAGGCTACTGGAGAACATACTGAGCCCACCACCTCAGGTCCTTGTTCATCACCTCACAGTTTCTGTCTCCAATATTCAGCAGCCATACTGGACATAGGCAATTCATACGATCAGAGGCTGTTTGAGTTATTGTATGCCAAGTACATTACATACCATATTTTATTTAATCATCATAAAACCCTCAGAGGAATATATTATTTTTATCCTCAGTTCACCTCTGACAAAACCAAAGCTCAAGATATTAAGAAAATGGGCCCAGCCCACGTGGCTCAGTGGATTGAGCATCCTCCCATGGACTGAGAGGTCCCGGTTTGATTCCCAGGCAGGGCACATGCCCAGGTTGCTGGCTCCATCCCCAGTAGGGGGCATTCAGGAGGCAGCTGATCAATGTATCTCTCACACTGATGTTTCTATCTCTTTTCCCATAAGTGGGGGGGGGGGGGGAGAGAAAAGAAATTAAGAAAATGGCAAAGACTGTGTATTTAGGAAATAAGAGCCTAAATTCGAGACATGTGTTTGAAGTCCAAGTTCTTTACATGACACCAGTTTTTCAATAAATAGTTATTGGATGAAATATTGTATTAAATAATGCAGAAAAACTCAATTCCGGCCCCAGTTTTGACCAAACTCGCTGTGTGAACCTGGCAACAATATTCATGATCACAGATCTCTCTAATTTTTTATTAAAAAACAACAACAAAACAAAACACTACCAGCTACTACCTCCCTTGTCTCACTTACACAACTGGAAAATGAAATTAGATAATCTCTAAGGCATCTTCCAAGGCTAAAATTGTGTGAGGCTAAATCACAAAAATCATTAAGAAGTGTTGATTAAGGTATATTTGTTATAATAAGGCCTCTACCAAACAGAGACAGAAAAAAATTCCCTCTTCTCAAGGATCCAATAATTGCAAACAAATACCAATTAAGTCACAAATATAAAAGACTAAATAGACCAACAAATGTATGACATACCTTTAAAATCTAGTGAACGCGCCCTGGCCGGTTTGGCTCAGTGGTTGGAGCATCAGCCCGTGAACTAAAGAGTCTCAGATTCAATTCTGGTCAAGGGCATGTACCTCGGTTGCAGTTCAGTCCCTGGCCCTGGCCAGGGTCATGCAGGAGGCAGCCAGTCGATGTTTCTCTCTCTCTCCCCGCCTCCCCCGCCACCGTCTCTCTCTCTCTCCCTGCTCCCCCACTCTGTCTGAGGATAAAAGGAAAAAATATCCTCAGGTGAGGATTAAAAAAAATCTAGCAAATGCTATATGTACAAATAAAAATAAATACAAATTATAATTCAAAATTATAATTGTAACTTACAAAAAAATGTGAGTTATAATTCAACTTTCAAATATACATTGATAAATTGCCTTGCTTTTACCAAATGAGACTATAAACTCCATGAGGGCAAGAGGTTTTCTTTTTCATTTGCTCCTCAGTTATACACCTGGAACTGTGTTTCACATCAAAGGGTGATTCAAAAAATATTTGTTGCCTGGATGAATGAATGAATGAATGAATGGGCATTATTAAATAAACTGGAGTCAGGGGTGGAGCAGTAGCCACTAGACAGCCGAACTTTACACAGGCTCTCAGCGTGGACGCCCAGCACAGGCCCTCCCACTCGCCCAGATGCCCCAGAGGAAGGTCAGCTCAGCACAGGAGCTCAAGAGGAAGTCGGGAAGGCTATCAGCTAAGGCTGCTCCTGCAAGAGTAGAAACAAAATTAAAAAATGGAAGCAGGAATGGTTCAATCTTTAGATAAAAGAGTGAAACAAAAGGGAAGAGGAGATCAAAGAGAAAACATGTCAAAGTGTCTAACCAAGAAAGGAAAGATTAACCTGCAGAAAATGGAGGAACCAAGTATGAGGAGAGTCCAGCCTCCGACCAAGCAGGAGACAGAGAAGCCGAGTCTGATTAACACCATGCACCATGTCTTATCAGCAGTTTCTGTCTCCTTCTGTGTACAATCCAGAGGAATATTTTCATCAACTATTTTGCACATGGGATTTTTTTTTAGTAAAAGCACGTTTAATAAGAATGGAATCTTGCCTCATCTCATTTATTTAAGTGTAAATGTTTTTTTAAAAGAGATGAAATCATTTGCTTGTTTTTTGGGACAACCAGAAAATAGTGAAATGTTGAATTATGAGAGGCTTTGGCTATCTTGGATGTCAGCTTAATATTCCATAGATTGGGGGGAATAGCTTTTATACCCTATAATATAAAGCATACTACATGGAAATTTGGAGTCACAGTTGTGCACGTAATATGTTTTGAACATTTTAAATTAATTCTATTCCCATGTCGTTTTTTAGTAGAATTGTTTCCTAAAGAAAACCACTCCTTGACCTTGGCTCTCCCTGTCAGAATTGTGTCCTCTGCCACATCACTGGTCATGGGAGTCCAGTTTTTCTAATAACTTTGTTAATCTGCTGTGAAAGATTCAAATTTTGGATATGTATTACATATGATTCTATATCGTGGATTAATGGGACTTATAATGTAACAGCTTATCAATATTTGAAGATATTATTACTTGATATTCTCATAAGGAAAATTTGCCTCCACATTTTGAGCTGGAAAGTCACAGGAATAATTGTTTAGGAAAGAACCACAATTACAGGGCTTTTTAGATTTTCAACACATTAATTAATAATTGTGTATAAATTGAAATGTCTATGTACTGATCCTCAATATAACTAATAGGATTTCAATTATGAAAGAAAAGAAAGAAAGAAACAAGATCCTTTATATCTCAATTCAGTGCTTCTTAGGACCCTATGCAACAGGAAAAAGTCAATAAAAGTATGAATTGTTGATGTCGGTGTATAGAGGTTAAGAGATTGAGAATTACATCTGTTCATTTATTTACACAAGGGAGATAAAAAATACATACTGAGGCAGTTAGGGCTTCCATGACAAAATATCACAGACTGGGTGGCTTAGACAACAAACATGTACTCACTACTTAGAGTTCTGGTGGCTGGGAAACCCAAGATCAAGGTCCTGGCAGATTCCGTTCTTGGTGAATTCCCTCGCTCAAATAAATGCAAACACACCTTCTCCCCTTTCGGAGTACCCTCAGACAGTTTAGGCATTTTCAAATATAGAAAACCCTTCAGAACTAAGCAAAGGGATGTAGACTTTTCAGATTATTACTGTCTCACTACCTCTCAAGAGATTATTTGTAAAGATCAGGTTCAATTTCGATTTTCATAAATTGGGTTTCCTTAAAGCAGGGGACATGTGAGGAGACATTGACATGATGTGCCTACCTCGTTCTTTCTGCTTATTAACACAGCACACATGGATGTCATTAGAAATATCTAAGAACACATTTGGGGGCTGGTTATTAAGTATTTATTCCTTTACTTTTCACAATTGACCATCACATAACCTTAGGTTGGGGGAACTGAGTCAAGTTTGAATGCGGTATTTCAAGGAAGCTCCAGTCAGCTCTGTTGGCCAGTTAACAAGACTGAACCTTTACCATGTGTTCCCAAGGGAAACTGCACATGAGGAATTCAATATTTTTCTCAACACCTTCTGTAAAAATCTGAGAATCCTTGGAAACTGCTAAATCACCTCCTGGCTGACATCTCTTCTGCTAAAGAGGTGAAAATCTGATTCTTGGCATCACTTTTTTTTTTTTTCCCCTGGAGGTGGAGGAGACAAAGTTCTAGAAAAGTACTTCAGCAGGATGCTGTTGGGTGGAAGAACAGGAACACAAAAAGGATTGAAGGTAATCTTCACTCACCCCAATCCCTCCTTATTCCACCACCTCCACAATGAAACTCACGTTGATCTCACATGCAGAACTCCCTTTGCTTTAAACAGAATTCTACCTTTTCCAGGAATAAAAAGGCAAAAGACAACGGAGGCACAGCCACAGTGAGAAACAGTCCAGGAAACATGATGTAGTACCCAGAAGTAATGCAAACTTGATAGCATGGTACCCGCATTTCCATTTTAGGTCAGAACACCAAGATGAAGTTCTAATAGTGTTTCAATTCATTTCTACCTGAAACAGATTAGCAATTGGATTTTGAAAAATGTGTGCTACGCTGTATTGTCAAATCACTGTAAATCAAGGGATGATGAACTAACCTGATGTTAATTGTGAATGTTGCTTCCAGGCCTCATTTCTTTAACAGTGTAGAGCTATGCTTTATTTCCCATAGCTTTTCCAATATGCTTAATTGCATATTATAACTGAAAGCTCTTTGTAAAATTCTAAAGCCTTGCCCATTAAACATTCTTTCATTATTATCTACATTCAATTCTCACACAGAAAATCTTCCCATTTACTTCCCTCAAATAAAACTTTAGTAATTGTCAGTTTTCCTAATATAAAAATCTTCACAAAGCCCAATAAACTCCTTTCTCTCCCTCCTTTCATTTATAGAGATTTTAATCTGATAATACAACTCAGATTAGTATACTACATTTAATATCTAGCCTGATATAGCACTTTTACTGAATGTAAAACACAGAAACATTTATTGTTAGAATGTTCCTAAATCCTTTGATTGAATAGATCCTAATACTAAAAGCATTTTCAAAGGAACAGGGGAAAGACACAATCCCATTATGACATTATTTTCCTGGCACTGAAAAAAAGTTCCATGACCCACTTTATTAGCAGTTTTCCAAGTCAAGCTTATAATGATTTCTGGCCTCTGCCCTTGGGTGATTTCCAAGGTATTTAGAGGAATATATCACCTTAACTGATATGTGATATAACTATTTAGTATACAGCTATGAAATTAACTGTTCACCCCTTAGCCTGGGGCTTAATGGGATCTGGGCTTGATATCCTGGGCATTATTTAATAACTCAACACTCCACTCTCTGCTGCATGAAGTTCACACTTTAACAAGTGCTGACCACTGGTTGTTTTTGTTGAGAATCCCCTCTTTTAGCACCACAAAGAACATTCTTCCCATTCATTCAACTCAATATTTGTTGAGTATCTACTATGATGGTGTATCAAATAAACCCACTCCTCATGGAGCTTTCGGTGAGAGCCTTTCCAGAAAATTGCATAGCATTCATGTTCTTTTTGAGTTTCTATATATACTCACCACTGCATTTAGCTAGTTCTCATTCATCTGGAATACTGGGCTTTTATTTTTTTTAAGTCATCTCAAGTCGCTGTGTTTACAATGCAGTATTATATTTCAAATAATTCAGTTGCTGTGAGGATGTTATATTATATGTGAAACCACATTTCTAGATCATGCTTCCCTCAGACAATATAAATTTATGAGACAGCATTGAATTCTGTGATAATATTATAGTGATTTGGAATAATCTTGTTACATGACTTTGCTTCATTGTTTCTTGTGAATTGGAGGTGGAAGGGAGGCGGGAGAAAAATTAAGAGTTAGCAACTTTGTTTTAAGGTATCACAAGCATTTTTTGCTATGTGTCCCCACAGTACTCAACACATAAATCTATATATTGCATATTATTTTCTATAACCTGCCTTTTCCTTTCCAATTTCCAATTCCTACCCTGTAATTTCTAAGTACACATAATTACTACTTCAGGTGTTAAATTCCACATTTGAAAGTATCTACACCCCAGCCCTCCAAAACAAAAGACATCAGCTAGCTAAATACAATTACCACATTATAAAATGTGCAAATTTTAGCAATAATCGTGGTCTAAGAATATTCAAACATAGGCACTCTTCTTCAAGGAACTGGATTAAAAGACCCAATGGTGAAATTTAGCTTTTGCTTCAATTATTTTGACTTTAGGATACATCCTTAATAAGTGACCAATCTCCAAATGTTAGGAAACAGAAAATAGATATAAGAGGAAAAATAAGTGTTACCATGTGTATATTCACAACCTTTTGCCATCCTCGTAGGGAACATTCTCCATCTTCCTGATTCTCAGCTCAATGCTCATTTATTTACTCAAAGGGAAAGACATTTTTTGAACTTCGACTACCACCAGGCATTTTTCTAGGTGTTGCAGATATTGTTGTAGGAAATTAAAATAGCTTCCTGCCCCATGAAGGTTACCTTCTAAAGGAAGAGGCAGATAGCCACCTACTCAGTCACATGGGCAGGGACTCCTGCATGATGCTAATGTTGACAGGCAATGCTGAATTTGTCTTTGTCGTGAATAGTATACTACATTTAATATCTAGCCTGATATAGCACTTTTTTATTTTGTCACTGTATTCTACCAGTGGCCTCCAGGTAACATTTTACTGGCAATAATGTTCATACAAAAACCACTGAGATTTAGCAAATTATGTAAATGGAAATAATAATGAAAGAGCATAGTATCCATTCTCATAAAAATTATTTAAAGGAAACCCATCAATTACATCTTTGGAGGACAATTTGACAGTGTTCTCATCTGATATCCAGCCTTTACCAGCTGTCTACACCAGGCATCCATTCTGACTGACTGGCATCTGTGCTGGACTAATTGTTAAATATTCCAATATCACACATATAGTTATAAGTGCATTGAATGTGCCTCTGGATATACCAAAAATGGGTAATAGGTTGCCTGCAGAAAGGGGACTAGGTTGCTAGCTACTGGTTAGTAAAGGGAGGCTTATTTTTTACCGTAAATCTCTTCACTGTATTTTGAATTTTGTACTATGTGCACATGTATATATAAGCCTGCTTATATTACTTTTAAAAATGATCCTGTACCTTATTTTTTTAATCTCTTCTTAAAAATTAAAAAAAAATTTTTTTTCTATTACAGTTTACATTCAATATTATTTTGTTTTAGTTTCAGGTATACAGCACAGTGGTTAGACAACCATATACTTTACAAAGTGTCCTTTCCCTTATTTTTTTTTTTTATATCAGAGAAAAATTTAAACTTTATTGTAGACATTAAAATGAAACATAAAAATCAAACACTCTCAAGTAACTTCTACTCTAATCAGAAAGTGTACCGTGCATATACATGCTGTGGGTATTTTTTCCCTCCTTTGTCTTATAATTCTAATAAAGTGTACTATCTTGTATATTTTACATTTTTCCATATATATATAATTCAGAAGACTGATAAACAGCCCACATGTAGTTTAGGACTGTTTCACAATTTTCTTTTCCTTTGGGCTAAATGTTGTTAAACAGGGTGGAAAGCTGCCGGGAAGCCAGTAGTACATTCCACTCTCTCATGGGCACACAGAAAATACTCAAACCAGTTGAACTTGACCCCTTGTTTTCAAAAAGTTCAGAATTTCTTTAGAAGGCACCAAGGTAGATACTTGCACTGTGGTTTTTGTTTTTTAAGAAATTTACTTCAATTATTTTAAGAGCAATGTCTTTAATTTTTCACTTATTGTCAACTGCTGATGCATATTGACTTAAGTACAAATAGATTATTTTCAAAAACTGTCAGGGAAGATTTTTAATCTATGATAAACAAAGAAAAGTTTGCATCTCCAGAAAAGTAATGAAACTCTGTGTCAAGATAAATTTAGCATTTAACATTTGCTGAAGATTTAAATCAATGCAGATAGCACTAAATAAAACAAAACAAATACAAGGGAAGATTCAGAAACATTGATCATGGCCAAAATACGCCCCAACACTGTTCAGAGGTTTACTTCAGTAATATTTGTAGTCATTGGCTAGATCAATGAAACTCATTCTTTCAAGAGCATCCAATTATAGTTTACTGTGGGTTGAGCATTCTAATAAATCAGCATACTTTACATAGAATTAGACAAAGCCAACGTGCAAGTTAATAACAGCACGAAAAATCTAGGGTCAACTCAAAGTACAAGAAAAATAGTCTTGTGATAAATTATTTCATTTAAGTTTGATTCATAGATGCAAACATTTCAAAGCCATGCCTTTCTGACAGATAGTTTATGGCAGCTGTACTAATAGAGTTTGATTAAGCATTTAAGAGAGGAGATCAATGTACCTCTGTCATATTTGCACAATAAAAAATGGCATGTTCAGTGAATGCAAATCAACATGAATTGAGGTACTATATTAGTCAAAAAGTTAACAATAATACTTTTCACAACTACTTTGGTTATTTGGAAAATAGGGCTTTATAATAGAATTCAACAGCTTAGATGCAATGGACTGAAATATGAGCAAAGTAAGAGGAATATCAGAAACAAAATAACTCAAGTCAGTTAGTATTGGCTTGAGAATTCTTCTCCCCAAGAAGTACACACTGATTATGGGTAAAGAATATTTGGTTCACAGCTAAGTAAAATACTAAAAATAACAAATGGCTTAGAGTTTTGAGGTCACTGGTAGTAAAAAAAAAAAAAAAAATGGAATTCAGACATTGAACCAAATTTGCCCTGGAACAAAATGGGCTCTCTTCCAAGACGCGTTAACAGTTACCGTTCATTACAAATGGTGTTTTATTAAAATTGAAATCTGATTTTTATCCAGTCCAACTGATGAATGTAGACTGCCAACCCTGATACCAGAGTGGACTGAGACACAATGTGCTAATAAACTGAGTTCCTGATGATTTATGGCAAACATTTCCAGAAGTGAAAAGCAGCTTCTAAAAATGTACATCAAGAAGCTCATGGAAATCTCTGTTGTTCCTCTAGGATTGGAGGCACCGGAATCCTCCTAAGAGGTAAAGGGTTTGGGCTTGAGGGCTTGGACTGACAGACACATTCTTGATCTCCAAACCCAAAAGTAGTCTAATAGGGCCTGGGTCATGACTAGATTGACTCTTAAATTTTAAAGCTGGAGCATTTGACTGGAGAGTCAGAAATGCCATCATACTCTCTTGGTTTTACCCTGTATAAGCAGTGAGGTGGAATCAGCTTATTGGGAAGTAGAGGAAAAGAGAAAGCTTTTAAAAAACCAGTGTAATAGAGTACAAAGATTATGAACTTTAGAGCCCAAGAAATCTGGGTCTGACTCTACTAACTACATCATTGACTAGTCTCAATATTCTCATCTATAAAATGGGGATATTAATCATACTTTTCTGTAGTACTATAAGAATATAATGAAAGTGTATAGAAAATATCTATGCCAGTGCTCAAAAATAGTATTATTTAGAAAGGGCCACGTTTGCTCATACTACAACTCAGAGGTACAGGGGAAATGGAGTTTCATTATTTTGTAAATATTCTTCTAACAAAAAATGTGAAGGAGGACTAAATATAGTCCAATTTGTTTTAAAATTTGGTGATTTCAAAATTTTAAACCCATGATTCTCATTCATAGTTGTTTTGGGGCTTTTACAAATGCCAATGTTCTGTCTCACTCAATACCAATGAAACCAGTATTTAGGGAGAGAGATCCCAGATTTCAGTATTTTTTTAATCCTCACCCAGGGATATGTTTTTATTGATTTTTTTTTCCTGAGAGAGAGAGAGGAAGGAGGGTGGGGGGAGAGAGAGAGAGAGAGACATAGATGTGAGAAAGAGACATGGATCAGTTGCCTCCCATATGTGCTCCAACCGGGGATCAAACCCACAACCCAGGCATGTACCCCAACAGGGAATAGAACCTGCAACCTTCTAGTATTCAGGACACTCCGACCAACTGAGCCACCTGGCCAGAGTGAGGCTTCAGTATTTTTTTAGCTACTCAGTTGAATGTGATATGTCACCAAGATGGAGAACCATTGATTTCTACAGTCTTTTGGAGGCACTCTTTAGCGATTTTGAATTACTATGATTTACTTAAACACTCAAGATGCATCCCTTGAGGCTGGGCACAATGGGTGTCCCGAAGTCTGGATTCTGCTAGTGAGATTAGAAGGGGGCAATAGCTGCTGGGTAGGCAACCAACACTGCCCTCATATTTGCTAAAGATATTCCCAGTGTCCCCTAGTCGCCAAACCTGGTTTTCAAGGCTCTTCTCAATCTTGTTCTCTCCTGCTTTGGAACAATCAACTTTATGACATAGTCTTGGAGGTTAAAGTTTGCAAATATGAATTAAGGAAGAAGTTAAAGTGTATCCATTTAACATTTGTAAAATATATTCCCTATACAGTATTTTAATATCCACTAAGGACATCTTGGCCAAAATCATGGCAGCTGGAGCCCACGTGTTTGTGTGTTTTGTATAAGTAAAAACATATAAGCACAATTTTGTCACATTTCTTCTTTATTCTGCTCTCATAGTTCCTCTGACAAAGGGGCAGTGTGCTGTATTTAGGTACAATAGTTGCTATAGAGTAATATGCATTTAGAATGGGAGTTAAAATTGCAGGGCATCAGATTCTAGTTGTTATTCTGTCAAGCATTAGGGAAGAATGCCAATTATTTAAAAAACCTGAACAATCAATTAAAATTGATCCTGGTTTGCTCTCCATTGATTCTCTGGCTGAAACTTGGGCAAGAGGGAGTGCCTCTAAGAGACAATAACTATAAAGCAGAGTTCCTCCTGTCCATATTCCTGGGTGCTGTGGTATATCGAACTCCCTTTGTAAGTGGCAGGTACTTCAGGACGCAGATCATTTAAATGTGAAAAATTCTGATGTGGAAAAAAAGGCAAGAAAAAAACGATGTTCCCTGTGAGCCAATATTCCACAATAGCCCACTCTATTAGTAATCTATCACTACTATTCATATTTTCAGAGAAAACTAGAGATAGCATGACTCATTGAGAAAGGTGTAAATTGATAGGAGCTAATATTTGACTAGATTTGTATAACTGACGTAGAGATTATTGTTCTGTAAAGAGCCCAGTGCTGCTGCCAGTCTAGCCTTTTACTCTGATGGCTTCTCTTAGACTTAGCTCTTTCATCTCCGACAACCAAATCCCATGAGGACCACTTTCAGACATTCTGCTTTAACTTCCACATTCTCTGTTGCACTACTTTGACTCTCCCAGGGTTGGTCTCTGTAGAATATTTATCGCAGGCCCTACCTATAGCCACCACCCTTCACCTCTCCTTATAAAGGCTACTTAACATCTTGTTGCTAGCTCACCATTCATTCGAACAGAAGGCATCAGTGTGATTCCAGTGAAGAGTATTTCAAACCTAGTAGGCCAGTGATTCTTGAAGTGTGGTCTTTGGACCAGCATTATCAGCATATCTGGGAATTGGATAGAAATGCAAATGTTTGTGCCCCATCTTAGATCTACTGAATCTAAGGAGATTCACCAAAGAGAGGCCCAGCAACCTGTGTTTTAACACATGGTTCCGGTACATGCTAAAATTTGAGAACTACTGCAGTATAACAAACTTTGCTCTGAGATGTCAGTGGCCACCCCTTTCTACCTGGGGGTGAGTGTGCATGGCCTGGTAATTACTGCTCTCATTCTTAGGAGAGATGTTATCGGCAATTCCCCGAAGTCATAGCCACATGATAATTTGGCTGCAATTGCAACTCAGCAAACCTTTACCTTAGACTAAAGATCAATGGCAAGCTAATACTATATTCCTCTACCTCATGCTCCAAGCGACATTTGGAACTTCTTGATGCAGATTTGTTTTTGTCTATTAAGTACCATTTGTCATAGGGTGGAAGACAAGTAGTTAATGAGTTGGCCTTAGTGGATATTTCATGATTTGCATGTCTCCTATATAGGCATATGGAGGGTTTGGGTTATTGGTGAGCAGAAGCCTCCAGACAATTGCCCCTAGAACTTTTCTTGAAGACTGCAACATATATGTAGAGCTGAAAGAGTTTGCCAGAGGATAGGAGTCAGACCCAAACAAGACTTTCGGGTAACTCAGTACTTCCTCAAATACAAGCTGCATGAACTAGAACAACTAGGGCTGAGCCTAAAAACAAGTAAAGCTGTGCTCTCCTCATTTGTAAATAAAGCATGACTTTGGTGAAATGCTGACAACAGGCAGTCCAACCAGCCACATCTTTAGACAGCAGCCTTTGGACCTGCATAGGCTGCCTTAAACTTCCAAACATCATAATCAGAGAATCTGGACACTAGAGGACTCTTAGTAAACATCAGAGAATTCCTTTATTTTACAGTCTAGGGAATGAAGGCACAGAGATGTTAATGTCGCTGAGGTCTAACAAGTAGATGGTAGAAAAGCTGAGACGAGAACCCAGGAATCCTGTCTCCTACTTGGTGTCCTTGCTCTACCCCGTGCCAAGCCATCTGACACTGCCAGGACTCCAATCTGCTCTGCTGAGGGATGACCTTAGTGACTAATGACTACTGTTCTTTAAGGCAGCCTATGTATCATAATTGAAATGAGGACTAAAGCTCTATCTCCTACATTTCCCGATTGACTTGACCACCTTGAAAAGAGTGAGAGTGACAGACCAGACGCTGAGCTGATTGGGTCTCAGTCATTTCACTTTGGAGGAGAGCCTGAGGAAATTATCCAAAATGTGAACAATGGGTGATACTGTTTAAAAATGTAAAGAGCACAATCGCTAGACAACAGAGAAATGATTGCATAAAATTTTCAATTTCTGTATGATGAAATGCTATGAAAGTATTAAAATTATATTATAAAGAATTTTAATGATATGGCTTAAATATACTTAAGCATAATGACAAGTGAAGAAAAGCAGGGATAAAAGACTGGCTGTTATACATTTTCAACTATATTTTAAATTAGATAAATTTCTATTTTATATTATATTTTGAAAAATCCTGAAAAAATATTGAAAATATTAGTGTTTACCACAGTTGTGTAGGAAGGAGAAAGATTTTATTATTTTCTTTTTACTACATGTATGTATGATATATATTTTATAATCTGGGCATGTATTATATTTATATTCAGAATAAAAAAACTTAGGAGAAAGAAAATGTGAGCAATTATTCTAACATTGGAGTTTTCTTAAATCCCCTGATAGGGAAATAAAGCAAATGTATTTTCAACTTTCATGTCTGTATATCTACCATAAAAGCAGCATCTTCTGAAAAAATAAATTTAAATTACTTTCAAGAATGTCTTATAAGTCTACTGAAGAATTTAGTTAAATTCTTTAGCTTCTGAGATAACTCAGACTCCCCCCTCAGATGGAGGAGTAACTATGATAAGATGAAGACAGCCTACAGGAGCTTCTGGTTAACTTGAGGAATTGCATTCCTCTAAAGAGGCATGCAAAATTTTAGAAGCCATATACTGTGATTATCTATACTATTAAACATGACTTTTTAATTTAGTAATAACACCCACAGTATTTTAGCAGTTATTTCAGTACCAAAATGCTGCTGATAGGCTTGTCTTGTGTATACACAGGGGGTGGGCAAAAGTAGGTTTACAGTTGTGAGTACACAAAACAGTTTATTCTTGTATTTTTATTAATTATTGCATTATTTTCCAAACAAACAACTGTAAAACCACTTTTATCCACCCCTGAAATGAGTTTTGTGTGTTTATCATGTAAAACCCTCCTCCAATTTTCTGGTGGGCCACTAAAGAACTATAATACAGTCAAGGTTAAGTGTCTGGAATCACCTCCGGAATTAGGTAAAGTATAAATAAATAACAAAAACTTTTTCTTCAGATAGCCATGTAACTGAAAAGGGATTCGTTCCTGAGAGAGGTGGTTCTGGTGAAGTGGGAAGAACATTCAAGATAGAAAAATCTTCACCTCCTGAAATCTGCTGCCATCTAGGAGTATGGGGAGATGGGGTCAGATTGGTCAGCCTGGTGAGGAAGGGAGTTCAGAGAAGCTGGATTCAGCAAAAGGCAAGCTTTAGAGCAGAAGAGATAAGATTACTGTAAGGTCATCTAGGCTGAAAAACAAGGGGCAGCTCAAGGAAGCAAAGGTGAGTCAATTCCAGGAGCTCTCTGTGAGTGAAATAAAGGACACCTCATTGCATACATTCCAGTCACCTAACATCGGTTGAACGCCTGCTCGGAGCAAAACCAAATGCTGATGCTGTGTGTGTGTGTGTGTGTGTGTGTGTGTGTGTGTGCGCGCGCGCGCACATGCGCATGTGTGTAGGTGGGCAGCTTGGACAACAAATGAGGAGATAGACCAGAAAGATTGGGCTTCTTCAGAGACTTGAAAGAACTGAATGTGAGAGATCATATTGGAACTAGAAAAAACTAAGACACTTAGCAGCCTAATGTCGCCACCCACACTGTGTAGCTATTGTAAGTGACGATGAAGACCTCTGAAAGCTGTGGAGGGAGAGAGCCCCGAGATGGCTGGAATCACCAGGCAGACTAAGCAAAGACAGAAGAGCATGTGTATGACAGGCTACCTTTATGTAAGGAGAGAGGGGCATTCTGTGCCGTGTGTGCGTGAGCATTCATGCACCTGCAGGTATGTGTATTTTGTATTTGCTAAAGAAACTATAGAAAAAAATACCCCCCCAAAAAACAATTAAAAATAGTTGCCTACATGGGAAGAGAAAGAAACTAAGACAAAAGTTAGTTTTCTCTGAATTGTTTTATGGTTGTAACTCAGGAGCTATTTAACTGTTTTACACAATTTAAAATAAATTTTTTTAAAAAGGGAATTCTTGCCCACCCGGTGTGACTCAGTGGTTGAACGTCAACCCATGCACCAAGAAGTCATCAGTTCGATTCCTGGTCAGGGCACATGCCCAGGTTGTGGGCCCAATCCCCAGTGGGGGCATGCAGGAGGCGGCCAATAGTCGATATTCTCTCTCATTGATGTTTCTATCTCTCTCTCCTCCTTTCCTCTCTATCTAAAATCAATAAAGAAAAAAAAATTTTTTAAAGAGGAAATCCTTTAAAATTGAAAACAATTAAAATGAATCTAGTCATGTATTGATATGGTGGTATAGCCATATTAATCATAAGGATTTTAAAACAAAGTATTTGACTGTATAGTTCTAGTAGTATCGATCAAAAAGGCAAAAAGAACCACAATGAAATATTAAACTGCTTTCAGTTGAAGAGTTCCTTATAACAGCTGTTAATAAGAATATTACATATGTAGATACATATTTATGCACACACATGCATAAATACACATAAAAATGGAGAGAGAGAGAAGGATAAAGTAAATAAATGATCATGGATTATGTGAATGTTATTAGGAAAACAGATTTTCAGTTAAGAAAAAAGAGATGCAAATTTAAAATTGAAAGATTAAGCAAAAAAAGCTGAAGTTTTATATTTGGATTGGGAATATCAGTACACATTCATAATTTATTTTCCTTCTTAAAAACATCATATATGTCAAATAAAAAGCTTTAGAACCAGTGACAACCCAGTGGCAATGAGCATTCCTAGGGCCCAGATTATGATCTTTAAACACCATTTCCCACTAAAAAGGAACCATGGCTGATTCCAGGGCTGGAGCAGAAATTACACAGAATGTATCTAAGATCTGGTAGCAAGGATGCTATCAAGGTCCACCACAGTCACATCAAATAGACATAGAAATAAACTTGAAGCAGTTCTCCCAGGTGACATTGTAAGTATCGAATTAAGTATCAAAAAGAATTATGGCTGCAATGCACTGAAAGCTGTAAGTTTATAATGCTACCGAAAAAAAATTTTCCTAAAGGTTTACCAGGATACCAAATTCATTACACTCAAAACTGATAGTCAAAAAACCAAGTTACTGCGTTTTCTGCACACATTTATTTCAGATTCATTAAATAGTTGATGAGCAAAAGTTCTCCTTTAACAGAAGTGGCTAATAAAAGCAGGAGAAATGGTTGAATTAGAATATCACCATTTTGCAAACCCTGGTGAAATAATTGATCTTGCAACCATCTTCAATGGCTAAAAGCCATTAGATAAAAGGCTGATGGGAAACTTTGTAATGGAGGCTTCAGACTGGCAGCATTTGGATTCACCAAGCAACCTTATCATCCAGTAAAAGCAGGACAACCAGGTGTTAGATTCTCCTGCTGTGCTGCAGTAGGAAATACATATATTTATGAAGTATGCTTGCAAAAAGTCAGAGTCCGTGTGGAATAAGGGTCTAGATCTTACCAACAATTTACAGTAGATACAGGGACTGGAAAGTGTGCTAAACAACAGGAAAATACAATCAGCCAAATCTGAAATGTAAGTAATTCTACAGGAAAAATACCCCTCAATTTCTTTAACAAATAAGTAAGGGGGAGGGGACTATGATACTTTGAAAGAAATGCCAGAGTCACATGACCAAATGTAATGCATGGACTTTATTTGGATTCTGATTCTAACAAGCGAACTCTAAAAATACATCTTTGATACAATTTGATAATCATGTAAATAAATAATCTTTAAAGTGATGTTGGATGTGATAATGGTTTGTGTGTGTGTGTTTTTTAAGGAGTTCTCTAAATTAATAAGTCAAGTTAAATTTACCTACCTAAGAAGGTCTTATTCTAAGGTTTCTTCATTAGACTAGGAAAGCACATTTGCACATTAAATGGGATACGCTGGAGAATGGTTGGGTATGGGAGAGAGAAGGGCCCAAGGATCCCAAGGTCACAGGTTGTTAAAATTACCTGTGAATTAGGCTCTGCATCCAGGAAGCTTTATGACTGAGTCTGTCCTGGGTCAGCTGTTAACACAGTTTTGATCTATTCACAAATATAGACACCTTGGATCTATTGAGTTTGACCCGTTGACACTGAGAATCAGCCCCTGAGGAACTGCTTCCTGTCCAAGGGTTGTTGACACTATTTCACAAACTTTGGAAACTGTGAGCAATGTGCATAGACAGGAGGCAGGTAGAGAACAGCTTGCCACTTCAGGGCCTGGAGAAGGACTTACTAACCTTGGCTGCACATTAGAATCACAGGGGGTGCCTTTGAAATGTCCGTGCCTGAGTCCCACGCCCTAGAGATTGTGTTGTATTTTTTTTTTTAATCTTCCCCAAGTGATTCTAATGAGAAGCCAGAATTGAGAACCATACTGACAAAGATATGGGAATAAAAACATCAGCCAGTCCCCTTCAGACACCACGGTTGAGTGTTCAACTTTGCAGCCAGACCACTTCAGCCTGAATTCCCAGCTCCATTGCTAAACAGTTACCTAAGCCTCAGCTTCCTCGTCTGTTAAGAGAAAATAATAAGTTTTTGTTCCTCATATGATTGTTGGGAAGATTAATTGCTTTAAGCATGTAAAGCATTTAGAACAGTGCCTGGCATAACATAAGAGCAATTATTGTATCTCACAGTATCTTCTAAAAGAAAGAGAACTGCCTTTGAGGTCTCTGAGATATCTAGGTACTTAACTCAGAGAAAGATTTTCATCATGCTTACTGAATTCTCTGATGCAAGAAGGGAGACTAACTACTCCTCCATTTCCTAGGATTGTTTTAGCTGATCCTCAGATTGGGTAAAAGTCCTTGCTCTCTGAACTCTGCAATCTGCCATTTGCATTTTGCACAATGTCCGCAAATATTTGTTTTCATGTCTAAATTCTCCCACTACACTGAGTTCTCAGGGCACTCAACAACAAACAGAATGATTGATAAAATCCAGAACAGGCAGTGATGTGGGAAAACGAGCAGTTTAAAATCAACCACAGATTCCTTAGCTACCTGTCACTCTGGAAAACAGAGAATGAGAGATGGGGGGATAAATTATAGAACATGGAACTTTTAATGGCAGGGAAAGAAAATGAAGTGGGAAGAGAGAATCATTTAGAAAAAAACACTAGTACAGACTAGATTAGGACATCACCAGAAAGGTGTGTGTGTGGGGGGGGGGGGGGGCACAGAATGGATGAAGTAGGTGGTGACGGGGATCTAAAAATAAACCTATTATTCTTCACATTACTACAAAGGGGACATAGATCTCATTCTTTCTAATTCTTAGCCATAGGTTACTTAAAACCTAAATATTGCACAAAATACAGCAGCCTGAATATTTTAAAACAATGCATTAAAACACTCAACCAGTAAATAACAGCCCTCTTTGATCACCTTAACTATGAATGCTGTCGTTGCACTGTGATATGCAGAGGAAGGAGCAGTCCAGAAGCAGAAACCACAGAGACACTCAGTACCATAGAATGCAATTCATATTGCATGCTTCCTAATTAGCTGGCATATTTCTGAAGTTTTGATTTACCAATCAGCATAGATCCTATATAGAAAGTAGCATGTTGGCATGCTATTGGTCCCTAAGTTTCACTATATGCTCAAATAGAATATTTCTTTTTATTTAGGCAGCTGAATAAACTTTCTATTTTTCTTTTCAATCACACTTTAGTCCTCACCTCATCTTATCCATTAAAATATTATGTGGAGCTCTGGCCTGTTTGGCTCAGTGGTTAGAGCATTGGCCTACAGACTGAAGCGTCTCGGGTTCAATTCCCAGTCGAGGGCATGTACCTGGGTTGCAGGTTTGATCCCGGGCCCCTGTTGGGGTCGTGCGGGAAGCAACCAATTGATGTCTGTCTGTCTGTCTGTCTGTCTCTCTCTCTCTCTCTTTCCCCTTCCCTTCCTCCTTTCCACTCTCTCTAAAAATCAATGGAAAAATATTCTAGGGTGAGGATTAACAAAACAAAAAATATATATATTCTATACATAATGTGGACACTATGTGTTCATTGTATATGTTTTTTTATTTAAATAAATTTAACTTGCCCTGGCCGATTTTGCTCAGTGGTTAGAGCATTGGCCTGCAGACCAATGAGTCTTGAGTTTGATTCCGGTCAAGGGCACGTATCTCGGTTTCAGTTCGTCCTGGGTCCTGGTCGGGTATGTAGGAGGCAACCAGTCGATGTGTCTCTCTCACATCGATGTTTCTCTCTCTCTCTTTCTCTCTCCCCCTCCTACTCTGTCTGATGATAAACAGAAAAATATCCTCAGGTAAGGATTAAAAAAAATTGACTTAAGTCTGAGTGAGAACTGGATTATTCTCATATGAGAAAAAGGTAATAGCCATTAATATAAGTGATTGCCTGATCTATATCTTACCATTGATCATTGTTTGTTTTATATAACACTCTGTAGCATGTTAGGAAATTGTCTAAGCAATATCAGTTTCCTACAGGGAAGGCTGGCTACACCAAATGAAGGCATATAGCACCTTGACAGTTCCCTGTGCATCATTAGCAGGAAACAGTACTCTGTAGAAGAATAACTAGGAAGAAAAAATTCAGATTAAATAATTAGTGTCAATTAGCTCCAGCAAAATCATTCTATAAACAATTGGTCTCTAGCGCCCTGCTTAATTATGTGAGACTTCCATGTTCCTTACCAAGCCTGCTTTGATTCATGTTGACTCTTGAGCTTCCCAGAGGTATAATTAATTATTGTCTTGTAAATAAACCCTTGGCAATTAATGGAGGCAGAAAACAATCAGTACCTTTAAAAAAAAGTATTCAAGGAGAGAATGTTGACTATGTAAATAACCTTCGCAGTATTTTTCAGGGGAAACCCATCACACACTTACAAGAAATGGCTGGGAGTTGTGACTGAAAGCTGACAAGTGAAAACGCATCCTTTCTACTTTACATGTCAGGAGAGAAAACACTTTCTATTGTGTTGCTTTTGAAAATGTTTGGTATTCACTAGACACCATTCTAATTTGGTCTTGGACCTAATTAAAATACATTTTCAAACACCCAATTTAAATAATCAACAGTTTTTTTTGTTTTGTTTTTGTTTTTTTAGGGTATTGTAGCTAGTGTATTCACAACCCATACACACACAAAAAGACAAATGAAAATAGCATTCCATTATTCCTTTAAAAGGTGTGCCTTTAAAAGCTAGCACCTGGTTTCATCAGCTCTTAAATGGCATTATAATCTCCTCCCAAGAATGGTAGATGCCAAAAAGGTTATCATCCCCAACAAACATAGCTCAATATTTTGCACATCAGTTTCTTTCATATATGTTTTTAAGTCCTATAAATTATTTATGTGTGTGTGTGTGTGTGTGTGTGTCCTTAAAAGCATTATAATATCATATGGGAGTTCATTTTTAAAAGAACCCTTAAAGTTTCCAACTTAATAGAACATTAGGCATACAAATCCAAATATTGGGAAACTCCAGACCATGGTCATCAGTATACAATTGTCATACTGGAATATTTTAGGAAGTTTTAGGGTCCTGTCAGTAATATAGATTACCGATTGGCATATGCACTCACAAACACAACACAAAACCAACTCTCTAAATACCTGCAGCCAAAAATTTTAATATTTAGATTGCATTCAACACAGTCATATTTTCCTTGCTCTGTCCTTCCTTGCAACAACCTTTGAGGTTATGGTTGAGATCTTGGCCTCTAGTTCATTGCACCCCATAAATCTTCAGTGACTGGGAGAGTCTACTTCTAAGTGAGAGTGATAAAGCATGATTATATTGAATTCCATGTATTAGATAACAAATAAATAATGTGAAATGATAAGTCATAGCTTTTTAGTCTTTTACATGAAAATATTTTATTTTTTAATGAGCTGTCAAATTCCATTCAGTACTAATAATATCAGCAAATTAAATTTTGTAAAGAAAATTAATGAAAAACTAAGTAAAACTAGAAGCCAAAATCATAGCTCCTACACTTTTAGATAAAGGCTTAACCATATATAGAAAAATTAAGATCATTGAAAAATAAATTTGAGACATATAAGTGATATTTTAATTACAACACTAAATAAAAGAGTGGATTAAAAATTAACCATGTTAATTTCCAAAATATACAAAGAACACATACAACTCAACAAAAAGAAGACAAACAATCCAATTTAAAAATGGACAAAGGACCTGAATAGACACTTCTCCAAAGAGGACATACAGATGGCCAATAGATATATGAAAAATGCTCAGTGTCACTAATCATCAGAGAGATGCAAATTAAAACTACAATGAGGTATCACCTCACACCTGCCAGAATGGCTATCATCAATAAATCAACAAATAAGTACTGGCAAGGATAGGGAGAAAAGGGAACTCTAGTACACTGCTGGTGGGAATGTAGACTGGTGTAGCCACTATGGAAAACAGTATGGAGTTTCCTCAAAAAATTTAAAATGGAACTGCCCTTTGACCCGGCAATCCCACTTCTGGGAATATGTCTTAAGAACCTGGAAATACCAGGCAGAAAGAATGTATGCACCTCTATGTTCATAGCAGTGTTATTTACAATAGCTAAGATCTGGAAGCAGCCTAAGTACACATCAGTAGAAGAGTGGATAAAACAGCTGTGGTACATTCACACAATGAAATTCTATGCTCTGTAAAAAGGTAGGAGTTCTTACCCTTTGCCACAGCATGGAAGAACCTGGAGATTATTATGCTAAACGAAATAAGCCAGTTGGAGAAAGACAAATATCACATTGCTCTCACTTATATGTGAAATTTAATGAACAAAATAAACTGACAAACAAAATAGGTCCAGAGGCATGGATGTGTGGAATAGAATGACAGATCTCAGAAGGGAGGAGGGTGTAGGGGACACGAAGAGATTAACCAAAGAACATATATGCATATATGTATAACCCTTGGACACAGACAATAGTTTGGGGAAGGCCTGGGGTGGAGCAAGGGTGGAGCAAGGGCTGGGTGGAGGGGGTAAACGTGGAGGGGTAAACGTGGAGGGTTAAATGGGGGGACAGCTGTAATACTGTCAACAATAAATAAAAATAAAAATAAAATAACCATGGATTGAGTTAATGATTTCAATAGCTTTTTCCATGTCACATCAGATTTTAAAACATATAAATATGATTAGGGGAAAAAATATTCCAAAAAGAGGTTTCCTAATAACTTGTATTATAGTGTGAGGAGAATCCATTCAAAAGTCAAGATATATTTTTGTCCCAAAATACATTAAGTAATTTATATAAAATGTTTAACATGTCTAAAAAATACGTAGACATAATGTAAAATGTACAGCAAAAGAAGTAAGAGGGAAGCTTCTATGTAGAACTCTGTGGCATCAGAGGTGCAACTTTGAAACTCAGGGCTGTGCACAGTCAAAGCAGACAGCAGGCACAATGACATGTTAAATTACCCACATGATGTATAGCTTAATGAACCCCCTTGTGTTGATCACGCTTGGCATTAATCAAGAGCCATGAACAGATTCCCTTATTTTCTCAATGCTGCTCTGATAAACTGCAATTTCATTTAACCTTGGACAGCAACTTTAATAGCTTCCACGGGACAACTGTCGATACCTTCCTGGGTATACAGTGATTAAACTGCAACCCAAGATGCATGTCATGAATTTTCTTCATTTGAAATTAGAATTTTTATTCTTAACTATTTGCATAAAATATGCTGAAGACACTGAGATGTGTAAAGATTTGCATTTATCTGAAGTCTAGCTTTGCCATGCTATGTTATAAAATATTAATTAATATTATATTCATGAGCACGTTTACTGGTATGTTTATTTTACTTCTTTCAAATGACCCTTGCCCTGGACAGAAACAACAGAAAGAAGAAATTCAGAGTCAAAGTTAACTTTGAAGCAAACCCCCTCTACTGCATGCACCCAAGACACACCCTCTAGGTACCTGAGAACAAATGCAGATCTTCCCACTGGGTCCAATTGGGAAGTGAGTGATGCTGTCCCTTCATTAAAACTGTACATACAATGGGCACATAATATGATGAAATCTAACTAATGATGAATTGCTAGATAAAGCAAAACCATCCAGTTTCGATGTCCTTCCTTGATCTTAAATGTATTTGCTTGCTAAGCATATCTGATGGCTGGTCTATTTTCTAAATTTTAAAGACAACAGTTGGATGAAAAATATCATTAGGCCATTTTCCTTACACATAATGATCCATAATGCTAAGACACTTCTACCCAGCTAATTCTCTAAAAATCAGATCATATGGAGTTTTATGATGTGGGTTTTATTTTAAAAATTCACAACATCTCTAACATTAGTAGAGTGTTGAATTAAGAGTAAGATGTCAAAGTTTGTCATAGGATAAACAATGCTAGAATTTCTTTCCCTCTGAAAGGAGAAAATTAATAAACAATAAGCACATAGAATGAACAGAATGAGAGGTGGCTCTGGGGGAGGGTACATAGGAAAGGTACAGATCTGGTCACAGAACATATGCAATCCTCTACTTTATGAAAAAATACTCATGGTAATCAGCGTGATGTGGCCAGTATTTTCAAAATTTGGAAATTGGCATCACTGGCTACAAATTGCATTGCAGGTGTTCACAATGATGAGTTTCTAATAAGGTATCCCAGATTACATACATACTTATGAGTCATTTTGAGATTAATATTTTTTGTTTTTTAATTTGATATAAGAATTTGGTTATCTTGCGGTCAAATAAGGCCTAGTGGAAAAGGCAATAGATTAGAAATTAGGGCACTTGGTTCTAGACCTAGATTACCTCTAACTACCTATGTGACCTTAAGGAATCATTTCATCTCTATCCATAGATAATCACTTGACCTCTTTCGCACTCTTTATCTATAAAATGAAGGAATTTGATTTTGTTAACTTTGAGCTTTCTTCTGGGATTCATAGTCTACGATGTATGATTAATTTCTATGAAAGTATTTTATTTTTAGTTTGAACTTATATTTCTTTACTGTGAAGGAGATGAAGACCTTATAATAGAATTCTAACTTCTCATTGGAGGCATGTGTGAATTCCACTGTTCAGTGTTTGACTTCACACATGCTCAGAAGCTAGATCATTTGTGTCTCTGTTTAAGGCTATGGCTGGTTAGTTGGCAATATTTAGAAGACTGCAAAGAACTGAACTTAATACAAATTCCCTCTAAAGCTCAACTACTGTCATAATGAGAGTTTTTGTTTGTTTCCTGTCATTTCTTTTTTAATCCTCACCTGAGGATATTTTTTCATTGATTTTCAGATAGAGTGGGAGGGAGGGAGGGGGGCAGAGAGAGAAACATCGATGTGAGAGAAACACATCAGTTGGTTGCCTCCTGCATGACCCCAACCAGGGCAAGGGATTGAACTGTAACCGAGGTACGTGCCCTTGACCAGAATTGAACCTAAGACTCTTTGGTCCATGGGCCAACGCTCTAACCGCTGAGCCAAATAGGCCAGGGTACATTTCCTGGCATTCTTTATGCAAAAGGAAGGAAGCCTAGAACTGCATCATTGGCCTCTTCACAGTTCTTTTATTCTGTGCCTCAAATTCCTGTGCTGCTAACAAGAAAATGTGGCCCTGGCAGAACCCTGGGAGTTTATATTAGGATAACAAAGTCATTCTGTTGTATGTGACCAGCACATATGGCAGTTGGACTCCCACCAGAAATCCCCTAAGAGCAGAAATCCTTGAGTCAAACATGGAATAGGGCCTATGCAAATTGGCAGAAGAAGGGCTGTGTGCTTGGAAGACAATCAGGACTGTACATAAGACAAATCATGGCTTTTCATTGCACAGGCAAATAGCCTACTATGAACCAGGCAGGTTCATGCATTGGTCTGGTCAAAGACTCCAATATTCGTGGCCTTCATCCATACCCTTGAATATGCCAACCTATTCCTGCCTCAGGGTCACTGCCCTCTTCCTCCTTCTTTGATTAATTAATTCCTTCTCAACTTTCACATCTCAGATTAAATGTCATGTCCCCAAAGAGGTCTCCTCATGACAGCCTCTCCTCTTTCCCCACCAATCAAATCTGAATTAAGTTACCAAACAAATAAGATGTATTTTAAAGAAATAAACCAGTGAACTGTCTTCCTAGAGCCCACATAATGATTTGAACAGGGTACAAAAGACTAGTATCCTATAAAATAAGATCATCTGTTTATAATGGAATGATATTAAACCAACTCAACAAATACTCACTGAGTTTGTAGTCAGTGGAACATGTGAATTAGTCCTGCCTTTAGGGTAAATATAATTAAGAGTAGAACTTTAATATGTATTGGGGTATAGAAATATGCTTTGTCTCCAACAAAACAAAACATAAACAGCCCTGGCCAGTTTGGCTTAGCAGTTAGAGTGTTGGCCCGTGGACCAAAGGGTCATGGGTTCATTTCCCAGTCAAGGGCACATACCTGGGTTACAGGTTCCATCCCTGGCCCTGGTCAGGGTCATGCAGGAGGCAACCAATCGATGTGTCTCTCTCATATCAATGTCTCTCTCTCTCTCCCTCCCTCCCTCCCTTCCACTCTATCTAAAAATCAATGGAAAAATATCCTCGAGTAAGGATTAACAAACAAACAAACAAACAACAAAATCAAAACACAAATGGGAGTTAAAATGAACACATCAATTTTTGTCACTTAGACCAAGATGAAACCTCATGAATCTGTGTTAATTAAAAAGAAATTTAAAAATTCCTTTTCTATCTCTTTAAGTAAAAAATAATAGTAAAACACATTTAAATCCTTTAAGCTGACGTTTAAATCCTTATTGCTGGAAAAACCTATATGTATAAAACAACAATAAAACCACCATCTAGTTTTAATAAGAACTGATCTTTACTGGGCATTTTCAATGTGTTAGGCACTGTACTCTACTGGTATTTTATAGTTAATATTTGGTTTTATCTCCCTAAAAATTCTATTATGTAGGTATATTATGATGTACATAGCTCTCTCTCCTTTTTTTTCTTTTTACAGATTTAGATGGATTAAGCAACCTTCTCAAGTTCATACTCTTAATAAGTTTCAGCCTGTGCTTGGGTCTCTAAACCCAGGCCTCTTAATCATAAGCAGTACTAGCAAATCATCTCCATTCCACCACCAGGGATGGGGGAGAGAGAAAAGAAATCAAATAGAATTTGAGGTCTACCTAAGTTGTCATACATTATGATTGAATGAAGTACATATCATGCCAATTTGATACATAACCAAAATCAACAAGGTAAAGTTTAGAAGGCAAAACACCAGATCCCTAAAGTCAAAACAGCATCTCTGTTCTCTCTTAACCCTACTAATTTATGAATTAAACTCGAGGAGCTTGACTCTCAGTTTGTGCATATGTTTTTGCATTCATCTAATAGAATTGTGAAAAATATCTCCCACTTGCCTTACAGGAAAGTTCTGGAAATTAGTAATGTCTGAAAAACTTTTAATACTCTTGAGAAATATGCTATGAAAAACTGTTTGTTTTTTATTCCAAACAACTATAATGAGTACCAATGAAAACTCATTTGAACGGGCTAGAACTGTCAATGCTTTATAGTATATTAAGAATTAAAAATTAGAAGATGAAATTCATAACCTATCAGTACGAGGTGTTCAGTGCAGGCTAGCACAGTTTAAATATTAACCATAGCCATAAAAGATCTGAAAGAAAATCTGCTTGGAAAGCTGTCTGCTGGTACAATTAAATATCTTCAAGATACAACTTTTTTTCTACTATGATAGTTACCCAAGACCTATATTTACATTATTTGATGTCTTAACTTTTATTTTGTCCTTTCTTACTGTTGACTCCATTAAGATTTTAGCATTACCTTAATTTTTTTAACAAATGAAAAACTTCCTTTGTAGAGTACTTATATTTACATTCTTGCATGCTTAATTTAAAGAATTCATCTATCCTTTCATGCTACATTGTAAAAATAATTTGAAAATAATAATTTTAACTTATTTTTCTTTCTCTGGCTTTCAATCTTCTCATTTAAAATCTCTAATAAAGTATGAGTTCTAAAAAAGGAATCTTTCACCCAGACAATGGAATATAAGTCAGCACAAAAGAAAGAAAATGATCTATCAAGCCATAAGGAGAAATGGAGGAAACTTAAATGCATATTGCTAAGTGAAAGAACCCAGTATGAGAAGATACCTACTGTATGATTCCAACTATATGACATTCTAGAAAAGGCAAAATAATGGAGACAGTGCCAGAGATTACAGGAGAGGAAGAGATGAAGGCAGAGGACAGAAGATTTTTAGGTCAGTGAAATTACTCTGTATACTATGATGGTAGATACATGTCAATATACATTTGCCAAAACCCATAGAATTCGCAATACCAAGAGTGAACCCTAATGTACACTATGGACTTAGAGTGATAATGAGTGTCAATGTGGGTTCATCGATGATAACAAATGGACTGCTCTGGTGAGGATGTTCATAGTGGGGGAGTCTGTGGGAAGAGGGCAGAGAGGGCATATGGGAAATCTCTGTACGTTCTCCTCATTTTTGCTGGGAACTTAAAACTGCTCTATAAAGTCTATTTTTAAAAAAATTTAAGGAGTTGGTGGAGGTAGAAGAGGGTATGGATGGATAAATTGTGATGGAAGGAGGCTTAACTTGGGGTGGAACACATAATACAATATACAGTTGATGTCTTGTAGAATTGTACACCTGAAACCTATATAATTTTATTAACCAATGTCACCCAATAAATTCAATTTAAAAATTTAAGGAATCTAAAACAAGTCTTGTGTTCCTTGTGTACAGGATTTATCTTACTTTTCACCTCTATATCTATCATATTATTTTATTAAAAGTGATTCAGAAATGGTGCTGATCCTACACTATTTTCAGCAGAGGTGTAAAGAAACTGGATTCTTCCAATTCATTATATACTTAGTGGAAAATAAAATAAAGGAAAGGAAACCTACTATCCATCAAAGTGAATGTGTCGTTCACCTTTTAAGGTGCAATAATGTGGCCTGGTCACTAGGGATCCACTTAGTGTCCTGGAAGAAGTAATTAAATAAATGGCCCTTGTGGCCCAAAGAAGCTAATAGAGCTGCCTTTTCAGTGATAAAACATACCATTTCATCCTGACAACATAGCAGTTAATTTCTAATCTGAAAAATAGGAGCTGCCAGGCTTGGCTGTTGTTCCTTTCAGATATGCCGTTGATGACTCAGAATTACAGTTTTTTAGCCAACTTACCTATATTCAATTTTAAACTCTTCGGTAAGTTTAGATGAAGTGGAAAATGTGAAGACACAAGAGATCTGTTTCCTAAGCTTCCAACTCTATTCTCTTCATGTCCCACATGATAATTTTCTGCTTTTGTTTCCATGTATTTAATAGACTCTGTTTAGCAGCAGCCACCCCTGAGTTCTGGTCTTAACTAATGCAACTTTGGACAAATAACTTGGGTTTTGGGGGCTTTAGGCATATTAGATGAGTTATTTGGTTATTTTCAAATTTAAAATTATCACAAAAATCATTAAATCCTGAGGATTGTTTTTGAAACAACATTTCATGCCTTTTCACGTGACTGATTGCTTCTCATTCTTAAGATCCCTCCAGAGAGGACTTCCCTGACTACCAATTGGTACTATCACATACATAAATACATTCACATGCACACACTGAAAACATATATATATATACACACACAAACCTACACGGGGTGCACACAGACACACACACACTTAACTGCCAACACCAGTTACTCTGGGCACTTTGTCTTCATGACACTCATCAAAATATCTAATGATGCTGTTTACCTGTTTACTTATTTCTTTTCTGTCTCTCCTACAAAAATACAAGCTTCCTGAAGGCTGAGAATCCACCCATCTTATTCACAGATGTATTGCTAGTACAGTGCCTGGCTCATGAAAGGCCCTCCAATATTTACTAAATACATGAAATAAACATGAAACCATACTTTATATATTATAAAAACAAAATTTAAATCTCAATCTATGAAGAGTCTATGTCAGCAACATGCATGTGTGGATGTGTATGGATATGTATAAAACATTAAAATCATTGTAATCACTGTTTATTGAGCAATTTTTATGTGTCAGCACTAAAGGATTCTGGATGAATGAAGGAATGAAGGAATTTCAGTGGCCTCCATAATCAGGTGAACCAAAACAGAATTCCAAAGACTACGCTGCAAGCAAATCATGTTGCTTCGTTTTAAGTTTCAGTTTCTTTCTTATCACAGACTCATCCATTATCACCTTCGTATCCTTTCGTGTACATTATGGTATTAATATGAACATTAATTAGGTACAAGATACCTAATTAAATATCTTATATTGACTCCAGTATAAATGGGCCATTCTCTTTGGTTGCATATTTTTAAGGCTAAAAAAATCCATACTCATAAAATGTTTAAATTACTTAATAATTTTTTTAATATTCACAATATACTCATAAATGAGCAAACCAAAAAATGTCATGAGGCTAAAAATAATCTCAGAAATTATATGGAGACAAGTCCTATAAAACCAGCATTACATAACTTTAAATTCCGGGTTTATTCTCATGTAGATGCAAACAAAAAGAAAAAAATGTAACAGTGAAATGATGAATAAAGCAGAGAGCACTCATTAATTCACTGATTTTTCAGCCCATCACTAAACTGATCAATAGCTGAACACACAGATTCACTGGTTACTTTATGTGCCCTTTAAAAAAATCATTAAAAATATTTTTATTGCCTTATATATCAGCACCATTTTGGAGACTAAAGAGAAGACAACTGGGTTCTCATACTTTTCATAACACCCTTCAAAGAAACAAATCTCTTTCTATCCTATTTTTGCTTCCAATGAGAACGCAGCTGTCTTTTATTAGAGATGTTTAACTTACTGACTCTATATATGTGGAGTTTTACATGCTTAACAGGAGATTTTAATACAGTTTTAGCTCCTGCTTGAGATAAATCAAACTCAAACTGACAAATAAGCAACTGTGTCTGCAAGAAGTGGGGGTTGTCTGATTTAAAGCCCCAAGAAGCTTAGAAAGCCTTCAATCTTAGGTTGCATGAAATACACATTTTATTCAGCAAGACATGATAGATACTTTATTGCAGGGTTGTTCTTTTTTAAATTCACTACATGCAACTGAGAATAATCTAAAGCTATAGTATATTAATAAAATTAGCTAGAAATGGCAAAAGAAAAACTAGTAATATAAGTAGTATAATTTATCAATTGCTTTAGAAATTTTACCTAAACATTTTTCGATCTTAAATGCTTTACCTGGTTCCCTTGTTTTCATATTTCTCTTCTATTATACTTGGTGTCAAGATCTTTTTTTTAATACAGTCCAAACATTTTCCTGATTATTACTGTGCATGATTGTGTATAAATGCAAAGTAGTTTAAGATTATGCAGGGGAAAATGGTCAATGTATGCATTTCACTTCATAGACCTAACTTATTACTGTCCTGCCACTTGATGAAAAATTCAGAGTATTTGTTGCAATAGCTTTGTTCTTCAATGGGGTTATTACTTTTGCCTTTCCAGATTAATTTACCTGTAATAATATTGTGGCCCTCTGGTTGTCTACAGATGTATTAATCCTCTATGATAACCTGTTTTACCCTCTTAAACAAATCAATGGTAAAAATTTCTGCTTGATCAAAATTTTTAAAAATATATTTGGTAGGTAACATAGTAATAACCGATTTAGGCAAAAATTATCAGGTAATGTTACAACCTCCAGGCAAAAGTTAGTTGGGGAACAGGATCTAAGTATCTCCTCTTGGTTTACATATTAATATTAATTACCAAAGGGAATAATATCTAAAATAGAAAAAGTGGGAGACATCTCTTTAAGAAAGGAGTCAAGCGAGCATCACCAATAATGAGATAAACTGATACCATGTAACATGGAGCGACATGCCTGAGAAGGACACAAAGTCACATAGATAGTACCCTTGACAAAAATGGGCAACCTGAATCTAATTACGACAAAATAAACACAAATTTAGGGATGTTACACAAAATAACTGGCCTGTTCTTTTCAAAATATCTTTAAAAAACAAAGATTGATAGGCTGGTCCACACTAAAGGAGACTAAAGACACACAATGTCTAATAAGCACAATATACAATTCTGGATTGATGCCAAGATAGGAAATAAAAAGGTTTTATATTTTGTTTTTCTCAAAAGGACATTATTAGGACAATTGGAAAAATCTGAACATGACCTGTACAAGAGGTAATTTGTGTTGTATTAATGTTATGTTTCCTGAATTTGATCATTAAACTGTATTAAACTAAATTAATACTTATGACTGTAAGGACATATATGCTATAAGTATTTAGGGGTGAAGAGTCATGACATCTGCAACTTATTCTCAAAGAATTCAGGCCTGGCAGGTGTGGCTCAGTGGACTGAGCCGTTGTCCCATGGACTGAGAGTCCTGAGGTTCCGTTCCAGGTTGGGGCACATGCCTGGGTTGTGGGCTCAATCCCCAGTAGGGGGCATGCAGGGGGCAGCTGATCAATGTTTCTTTCTCACATCAATGTTTCTATCTCTCTCTCCCTAAAAAAAAAAAATGAATAAAAATATATTTAAAAAAAAGGAATTCAGCATGATAAGTAGATAGATAGATGATTATGTATTCTATCATAAAGAGATAAACCAAATGTGAGAAAATATTGATAAATAAAGACTAGGTGAAATGTATGTAGATGTTATAAAATCCTGGAAAACTTTCTATAACTTTTCTGAAGGTTTTAAATTTTTCAAAATTAAAAGAAACTAAGAAGAATTTCTGCAAATCATATTGCAGTGACAAATGCATCAATATTCTTCTTGAAGAAAATTAGAAAAATCAAGGTTAAAAAACTTAAGCATTTTACAATTGAATGGACTTGTTATTCTTCCTTCAACATTGAACTATACTGTCCATACTGAATATTTTTAACGTGTTTACTTTTCGGTAAGGGCTTCAGAATTTCCATTTGTTCCAGGTGGTATGTATGTCTACCAGTCTAAATTAAGGTAGCTTCTTAACTACTGATGTTCCTCATTTACTTTTGCCATAGTAACCAGTTATAGATTACACTTTAGAGTCACAAACTTGCACATGAGACATTTGTCAAATTTTCTTTTCTCACTTATAAATCAGTTTAAACTATTTTTTAAACCTTTCTTTCAAAAATAATGGATTAAAATATAAAAGTAAAGTTTGGTTATTAATTTTATGTCTTTACAGAATCATCTTTCACCCTCATGCACCCACCTCTCAATCTCAATTGTGTGTTTCAGAGAGTTTTAACATGATTATATTCTATCCATTTAGAGAGAAGCCAATGACTATTCCTGATGTGTTCATTCTTCCATCCTTAATCTTCACCTTGACATAGGATTCCAAAGAAAAACACCTTTAATAATTCTACTTCTCCCCTCTTCTGGAGTCTAACAACTGTCATTTCTTTGCTAACTTTCCTGTAAATCCCTATAAGTTCCCTTAATTATGAAGAGCAAATATTTTATTCTAGGAAAATCTCTGTTATTGTCTTCTTTTGCATTTTAGGGTCAATAAAGAACAGATGAGAAATAGTCAAAGGGAATTACAATATGTTCTCTCTTCCAAAGAGCCAATTATTATACTAGGATGTTTTACATGGCAAAGACAAGGAGAAAGGATTTCAGTGTGAGCTGGTTTCATTATAAAGATGAAAACTGCCCCAAACAGTAACAGCTAATTACAATTAGGCGACTCAGCAAATGACCAGAAGACCCCAAAGTAACCTACACTTTTCTATAAATTCCGACCTCCAACAACCTATGTTTGAAGAGATCTCCTAATCCTTAGCAAAATGACAGTGTAAAAGCTTTCCTGTTACACTAAGTAGTCCATGCTCCATAGATCTTCAAAAAACAATAGTGTTTTTTATTGTCTTAATGCTAATTTTTCTGTTTTGTTGTTGTTGTTAATCCTCATCCAAGGATATTTTTCCATTGATATTTAGATAGAGTGGAAGGGAGGGAGGGAGGGAGAGAGAGAGAGAGAGAAACATCAGTTGGTTTCCTCCCACACGACACCAACAGGGCCTGGGATAGAACCTGCAACCCAGGTACTTGCCCTTGACTGGTAATCAAACCCGAAACCCTTTGGTCCTCTAACCGATGAGCCAAATCGGCCAGGGCTAATTTTTCAGTTTGTTTATTTTTTATTTTTTTCCTTTATTGATTTGAGAGAGAGAGTAAGAAGTGAGAGGGAGAGAGAGATAGAAACATAAGTGAGAGAGAACATCGATTGGCCACCTCCTGCATGCCCCACAATGGGGATCGGGCCCACAACCTGGGCATGTGTCTTGACCGGGAATCGAACCGGCAGCCTCTTGGTGCATGGGTCAACGCTCAACCACTGAGCCACACTGGCCAGACTAATTTTTTAGTTTTTAAATGAGATAATGACAAATCCAAGAAAAGCTATTAGCATAGTATCTGGTACATGATCCCTGTTGATGTTAGATATTAATTTTTGTTATTTTTCACTCTATATTTGCCTACCCTCAAAGGCAGTTTTCTTCCCGTCCCCTTGCAGTTTTGATAGTTACAAGCTCCAAATGCACTTTGCAGAAATCTCCGTAACCCTGATATTCAGCAAGTTCCATTTACCAAACTTAGAGTCATGACTCGGATTTACCATGTTTGTATAAGCTAGCTGCATAATCACTCACTCAAAACTTGCAATTTGAGCACACAGTGACTTTTTGGCAAGCTGGCAGCTCTTTTGCTAGTATAACTCCTCTAGAAACTTGGCAGGCTTTCTATGTGTCAGATTATAGTCTATTCCAGTTAGCATAGGACTAGTAGATTGTTGTAATAATAGCACTAATATGTTCACACCTTTCTGAATTCATCACCTCCCTCGATATAAGCCCTGGATAATTCCCTTCCACACTCACTCTGGTCTGGACTTGGCCATGTGATTTGCTTTAACCAATATGACAACAATAAATGTAATATAGCAGAGACTTGAAAAGTGCTTGCACATTGAGGCTTGCCCTCTCTGGCTGATCTCGGAACCCTGCCGTCATCACCGTGTGAGCAAGCTCAGGCTAGCCAACTTGATAATGAAAGACATGTGGCCCAGGCCCCTTGTTGCCCCTCTCTGCAGCAGGCCAGCACCTGAAGTTGAGCGTCTTTTCTAACTGTCCAAGACCACAGATGCATGAATGAGCCTAGCCAAGACCAGCAAAGCTCTGCCTACTGAGCCCAGCTCAAATTTTCCAATACACATGTGTCATGAGTGACACAAATTATTGTTTTAAGCCATGAGTGTTGGGATGCTGTTTTGCAGCAACAATAACTGATAAAGAAATTGATACCTAGAAGTGGGTGCTTCTGTAACAAAAACTAAAAGCATGGCATTGGCTTTGGACTGGGTGTCTGATGAGAGGGCAGAAGAGCTGCAAAAATCTTCATGAAAAGTGTAGAAATGGTGAGCACACTATTAGCAGAGGCTATGAAAGTGGTAAGAAATCTGCTGTAGCAGGTTAGAAAAATAGTGACCTGAGTTAGGTCATTGTGGAATAGTTAGTAAAAATGATGCCTTAGTAACTGATAAACCTCTGGATTTGGCTAGGGGGACTGCCTCAAAGGAAGGTAAACTTGTCAACTGACTTCTTTTAGCTGCCTATGATAAGGTATTGGAAAAGAAGGATGAACTCAAGAAAATTCTGTTTGTAAGCAGAACTTTGGGGAAATTTAGAGGGGCCAGGACATACTGGGAAGAAAATAAACTCTTTCCTATCTCCAATCAAATTAATAAATGGCTTTAGGGTAAAGATCAAATCAAAGTGTGACTATAAGTCCGTTTGTTAAGAACTCTAAAAATGTTAAGGACATGCAAAGGAGACACTCTGTTAGGAAAAAAAATGGCTTTTAAAATTCTTAATCATGTTTTCCCCAGCAGCCTGAGCATCCAAGTAAAAAGAAGCCTGTCTCAATAAGAACTGTGGATATAGCTTCTGGGCCTAAATCAGATTAATAGGAAGCTCTCAAAATGCTGAAGTCAATTGTACGTCCTAAGAAAAGCACCATCATCTTGGATTGAAAGAGACCATGTCAGCTCAAAACAAAAAGAGACCTCTGGGCCCCAACCCTCTACAGGAATGAAGAATGAAGAAGACATCCATCTGCATATACAAGCCATTTCTTGTGGATAAGGAATAGTGAGGACAGGAACTATATTGCTTGTAAAGCCTAAATTATTTACTATCTGGTCCTTTACAGAAAAAGTTTGATGACCTCTGTTCTAGTTATAGTTCACAGTTGTTTACATGTGGTCAAAAATAGCATAGCCAAAGTTTGGCAGAAAGAGAGAAAGTGGGTGTTCCATGTCTTGGCAGCCCAGGCATAAGCTTTGGGCTACTGTCCACACTCATGTGAGGCCACCCAAATACAGAGTTCAGTGAAATCCTATCAGATCAAGGGTGACCACTATGTTGTATATCTGAAACTAATACAGAATAATATTGAATGAAACTGTAATTGAAAAAAACTGTATTTAAAAAAAAAGAAGAAGAGCAAGGCTACACTATGAATGACAGAACCTTGCAGCAGTGAGTGAAAAAGTGGAAAGAGAGAAGGAAACAAAGCACAAATGACCTAAGCATCCAAGAGAAAAATCTGTGTTTGCTGTCACTCGCTCTTTCCCCCTCTTCACAATATTGTGGCTGAAGCAACTCAAGTACCAATGGGACTCCAACTTCAGCAATTCAACAGTTATCTACTGCAAGAGGAAATCTAAGTTTATATCAAAACAAGCAAGCAACTAAGGTTTCTAATTTCATTATAAATATTCTGCAAGTATAGGCATGGTGAAAGGGAAGACAATGGATCAAAAACAAATGACTAATGTCATTTTTATGGCCTTACTCTCATTATTTCCATGGCAGTGTCTTTGCTTACTCATTTACCCTTGTGTTATCTTTTCTTCCTGACTCTTCCTTTTGATTGCCCCAAGAAAACAAAAACTTGTGATTGAAACTCATTAAATTTCAGTTTGACCAGAAAAGAAGAAACAGGAATATTTACTTGTGGGTACTCAAACTATGTCCCCTCATACTTTCACTGGTCTCTGGCAATCCACTATTTTAGGTATAAAAATGAGAGCCAGCAAAACAGGACAAGTAGACATAAAATGAGAGAAAGAAAAAGAAGAGAGATGAGAAAAAAGAAGGATGAAAACAAAAAGAACCCAACAACCAAAAACCAAAACCAAAAAGAACCCCAAAATCACTTATTCTGACCTCTTCACACATGATCAGAAATTGTACAAAGGAATTTCAGCACTGAGAGGGAGGGCAGGAATGTCATTCTCTATATGGGAACTCCCATTTTGGGAACAGCCTCCAATCTATAAGTACAACAGAATGGCTACAAATCAGGACTAAAGTCACCAGTGACTTGGAAGTGCATTGGCCACTTAGATGTCTTTTAAATTGGTACAGAACTTCTGCAAAAAAGAGGGATAAGTTTCTGATTGCAATTCAAATTAGAGCTGTTTGCTTATTTCTAATGACAGACCAAGGTGGAAGAATGGAAGAGCAGTATGCCTGGGTTACTGCAATCAGCAAATCTAAACACATAATAAAAGTGAATAAAAACCAGTCTGCTTTTTATTATCACCATGCACAGAAAATTCTAAATGATGTCCGTGATAAAAAATTCCTTCCTACCTGAGAGAACCACCTAACCAATTCATCCTCTTACCCATCATTGCTTATTTTAACCAAAATGCTAAAAGATTTCCACTCTTTTCATATTCAATGATACTTTAAAGCCAACTTCACAGCCCTGGCCAGGTAACTCAGTTGGTTAGAGCATCGTCCTGATACACCAAGGTTGTGGGTTCAATCCCCAGTCAGGGCACATACAAGAATCAACCCATAAATGCATAAATAAGTGGAACAACAAATCAATGTTTCTTTTCCTTCTTCTCTCTCTAAAATCAATCAATCAATAAAAGTGCACGTCCAGAATCATATGCAAATGTGAACACTTCAGAAGCATGGACCAACAACTGAATTTTACTTAGGGTTTTGTGAGGTGGCTGAGAGGGGAGTTACAGAACAGATGACACAACACATCTTTAAAATTCTTTCCCTCCTACCTGATCCCTTTTCTCTTTCTTTGAAACCCCTCAGATTCTCTTCTCTCCTCCTGTCACCTAAATCTTCCTTCTGATCCCTTTTTTAGCATCTCTGTCCCTGTGTTATTTGAAGAAATTTCTCCTATTTGTATCTTCACCCATTAGCCCCACCACAAAACAAATAATAAACATGTTCCTAAAAAGGCCTGAGGTAGAGGAGGGTGTAAATAACTAATACTAATCTAACACATCTGTTGATAAAATGATAATAATGTGGGGGGCTGCATTTTAAAATATGTATAGGGTGAACTGTAACATCTATTTAAATATATTATAAAAAACACAAAAGTAATAAAGTGTTAGTGGGAAGGATTTTCTAAGGGTATTTCTTTTTATTGACATTACACCTTCTACTATGAAGATAACATATTTCACCTATATTACTTTGGCATTTGTGGTTTTCAATTTTATACTATTTATTATATCAAGGGGAAATCCATGATAAATTAAAAGAAGGCTTGCATTTTGAGACTACATAAGCCATCTAAAGTGCTTACCGCAGTGTGTTTTTCTATGGTATCCCTCTTTGTCAAGTTGCTTATAGTGAAATTCTCCAATAGTGAAGTGGAATAAAAGGCCTAAATTGCTTCAGCACAATTCAGCAAGGTTTCACTCCACTTACTGAAGTATACTTTCACCTACGAGCATGTGCCCCTCTTAAGTGATGCACTTATCACACACCACATGGCGAAAAGTGCTTATACTGAAATGCTCCCTCTCAGCTTTCCCAGAGAGCAAGAATAAGAAACAAAAGTGGGTCCCCTTCCTGAAGGCCAAAATGACTGGGAAACTCTGCTGGATGAAGTTTAGCTTCTCCCTGATAATGCTGCCCCCAACATCAGGCTAAAAAAAGAAAAGAAAGAAAAAAGTCAATTTTGTCAAGTTTTCATTGTCCCTTGGTTCTGTTTTCAAGGTAGAGAACTAAACATTAATGCTAGACAATAGAAGAAGTAGCTGACCTATTCAGAAAGGTGTCATTAGTTGCAGTGTATGTTAAATAGAATTCTCATAAGGTGCCATCCATGCATATGTGTGTCCTTTTAGAACAGACTTTGGATGTGTCAAATACAAGTGATCTGCCCAAAGATAGATCTAAGCTAGGACCCCTCTCTCTAATCTATGAAAGGCCTAAGATTATGTTCCAGCTCGGTAAACTTTTCATCAACGGACAATCAGAAATACATTATTTCCCACACAATAATATGCATGGAAAACACTACAGACTATCCTTGATACTCCAGAACTCTGGTTTCCAAATTTATTTGGTTAGCACATTCTATCAATAAAAAATGTTCAACTGTGAACTGCAAATAGTCATATATTTCTTACTTTTAAATTACGTACATGGCCCTGGCCGGTTTGGCTCAGCGGTTGGAGTGTCGGCCTGCGGTCCAGAGAGACCCGGGTTCGGTTCCCGCTAAGGGCATGTACTTCGGTTGCAGTTTGTCCCCAGCCCTGGTTGGTCATGCGGGTGGCAGCCACTCGATGTGTCCCTTTCATGTCGATGTTTCTCTCTCTCTCTCTCTTCCCCTCTCTCCCTCCCACTCTATCTGAACAAAAAATGAAAAAAAAAAAAATGTCCTCGGGTGAGGATAAAAAAAAAAAAAATTACGTACATGTACTATCGTACACTTCTAAAATATAAAAATAGAAAATGTTATAGAATAAGATAATAAAGAATAAAATATTTTATTGGTCAATAGTATTTTTTAAAACATGACTCTTAACTAAAAGTATAATATTAATGAAATTCTTAACATAATAATACACTTCAACTTTTCAAATCTGCTTCTAAGTTCAGTTTCTTTTGCTACATTGTTTTTGTAATGAAAGATTCTCATAAACATACGTGGACCCCAAATGAGAGAAGTGCATCATTTAGCAGCACTTACTAAATCATGATGCTCACTTTTCAATTTCACTCAAAAATTATACGAAGATTTTTGGCAAAATTCAGCTAGTAAATTCCCATCTTCTCTAATTTCTAACAGTTGCTGCAAAGTAATCACAAATGTGTTCAAAGACATGGAAACTCAAGTTGATTTTAAAACAGATTTCCAAATTCGGTTTCCAAATTTTTTAAGTGTGCCAAAACAAGCATTTTTTCTAGGTAACACATCATTTTATACAATACCATATGACAGTGGAAACAGTTTCCAATATGTTTTAAAAATACTCCTTAAAAAAAGAAATTTTTCACTAACTGTGAAAACTGCCTCTATTTTGTTGGTACAGAATAAGTGAGTGAGTGAGTGAGTGTGAGAGTGTGTGTGTGTGTGTGTGTGTGTGTGTGTGCGCATGTTGATTTTTCTACCAGGTAGCATTCTAGTTATATGGTTATAGTTACTTATCACAGAAAGGTCAGCAAACATGGAACCTTGTATTTGTAAAAGAAAAATGCACTGTTTGTCTTTAGTTTGACAACTCCTCCAAGTGTTTGTCTCAAAAGAACTACTGAGCTTCTGTAAGCATGAGACGTCCACCGTCATTCCCCATGTTAGTGCTAAATTTCGCCCAGTCTAATTAGTGTGTGAATCTCCAAAGCACAGTTCCCCCCACACTTTTGAGGAACTCAATGGAGTCGCTGATCTCTTCTGACTTCCTAAAAAGAACTTGCTCTGTAAGTTAGTGTTTATATTGGGAAGGGGCGTGCGATTTTAAAAACATGGCATTGAGGAGCAAAGCATTGGCATTAGCATAAAACAACATTAACCTCTAGTATGAGATTTGAAGAGCATAGTCTGGGTAGAGGTTCCAGCGAGTCTTTGCTGGAATAACCAGTCTTCAGTATTTCAACTTTGTACTGACTGAAGAGTCATTTGGCTACATGTGACTTTTACACATCTGTCAACTAAATCAGAGCTCCAAATGAAAAATCTGGCACCTAGAAACATTATGGGAATTTGTGAGTCCCCCTGGAGAATTTTGGGTCCATAAACTGCTGAAAGATTGCTAGGACACACAAATGGAGTATTTTCATCTGTGACAGATATAACCTTGCTCTGGTACTCTTTGTGTCATGTCGTAGAAAACTAGACTCTCTGTCCTCAAACCAGCTTTAGAAAATGTTAAAAGATGAGCAACAAAATTAAATATGGAACAAATCCACAGGATAAATTACTGAACCACATTTGGGAAGACCTAGGTCCAATCTCTGTCAATACCACTAACTTGGATCTTTGAGTTAGTCCTGATGTAAGTACTTCACATTGCAAATCACTTCAACAGTTCAGCTCTCACTCATCCTTCCAGGAACCTATGACATAGTAGATTTTACAAGTAAGAAAACCAAGACTTTCTAGTCGCACAGATGACAAAGATGCCTATCCAATCCAGGTATTCTTCCACTATGTCATCTCTTTAATCTATAAAATGAGAACATAAGCAAGTCTTTTTAAGTTTTGGATTGTTAATTCATTTATAGACTATGTTCTTTAAAACTTGGATGGATCAAAACATGGGTATATAAAAAGAGGAATTTATGTGTCTCTAGAAGACAAGGTAAAGGTAGCAAAGGAACTGTTGACATATTTGGAAAGCACACTGGTATCAAGCACTGCAGAAGCACCCTGAATGTGGCAGTATAGGCAAAACATGCACCCCAGTCTCTGGGAACACTTTTTAGGGACTTTCTGAAGTCTTTCTAAAAATTGTCAAGGAATTGCTTACATGACAGTAGCATAGATAAGTGCCTGAAATACTATTCGTATTTTCTTTGGTGTATTAATATTTCATTAACCTTTTGGGAAGTGCTGTATATAATTCTAAGGTTTAATAAAATCAGATTGATGTCTCCCCTTTTTATTTGAATTCATAAGATATTTGAAATGTCCACCTTCTACCTGGTCCAAACCCTGAGTCAGTGATCTGACTCAAAAGCCAAGTCCCTTGGGTCTGTCACCAGAGAGAAGCTTGTCACCTTGAATGAGATCAAACTGGCTCCAGCCTCTCCCATAGCCCACACTGCTCAGCTGGTGTATCTACCACTCCTGTGTGCCACTCTTCAGAGCATATTTGTAGCTGCTGTGGTTTTGACCACCATAGAGAAATATCAGTGCTGGCAACCACAATAGCCATGATCTAAGAGAAGATAATAGGTGGGTGGAGAGATTGAATTTCTCAGCGTCTAGAGAACCCTGATTTCACTGTGCAAAGGGGTTAAATTGAACGGTGACATCTCTTTAGTTACTCTCGTAAGCGTGCCCAGGGCTCCTTGAAGACAGGAGAAGTCTCTGTACAAGTCTGAATATTCTGAAGGAGCAAATAACTAGCATTTTAAAGTAGAAATTTTACATTTTTTAGAGTGAGAAATTTTTCTAGAGATTTTTCTTTCTTGAAAATGTTTCCACAAAGAGATAACGTATGAAAAACCCATTTTGTAAAAGTTTACGTTTTTAAGTTAAACAACAATTGAGAATAAAATATTCCCTTTGAGAATGTTGGGATCTTGATTTTCGCCCTTTTGCCAATTTAACAATTATTGACACAGCCTAGCAACGACATACGGTTAATAGCAAAGTGCTTGTGGGATCACCCTCATCTCTCCGTCTCCCAAGCTAAAGATTAAAACAACATATTTACCAAGTTAATGGTCCCAATTTTGGATGATTTTTAATACTTTTGTTTTTAAACAATTACACAATCACAGGATGTTGCAAAAATAATACAGTGAGGTTTCATGTACCTTTCACCCATGTTTCCTCAAGGTAACAACTTACATAATTATAATAAATACAAAACCAGAAAATTGACATTGGTACAATACACAGTCTTATTCAGATTTCCATTTTTGACAGGTATTCTCATTGGGGTGGGGGTGTATGAGGGAGTCTAAGGAATTTTATCACATGTAGAGTTGTATAACTACCACTACAATCAAAGTAGAAACCTGTTTCATCACCACAACAATCACTAGTGGTACCTTTTACAATCACACGCATCTCTCTCCCAACCTCTGACCCTAATCCCTGGTAACCACTATTCTCTTCTCTGTCTCTATAATTTTGTTATTTTGAGATTATATGAATAGAATCATTCAGTTTATAACTTGTATTTGTAACCTCTTTTCATTCAGCATAATTATCTAGAGGTTCAACCTAATTATGTATGTATTTCAATAGCTGATTATTTTATTGTTACTGAATAGTATTCTGTGGTATGGATGCAATAGTTTATTTAACCATTTACTCATCCATAGAAAGATATATGGGTCATTTCTAACTTTTGGCTATTGCAAATAAATTTGCAAGGAACATTCACGTAGACATTTTGGTATGGACATATGTTTTCTCTGGAATAAATGCCTAGGAGTGTCATTTCTGGATTGCATGGTAAGATTATGTTTAGACTTTTAAGGAACTGCTAAAATATCTCCTAGAGTGACTGTACCATTTTTTATTTCCACCAGCAATGTATGACTGATTCAGTTTATGGGCATCCTTGCCTGCATTTGGTATTATTGCTATTTTTTTATTTTGCCCATTCTAACTGGATTGTTTGTTTTGCTATTGTTGAGTTTTGAGAGTTCTTTATCAAATGTATGGTTTGCAAATAGTCAACAAATGTTTTCGTTCCATTTGTAGCTTGTCTGTTCATCTTCTCAACTGTATCTTTCACTGAGCAATAGTTTTTGAGGAAGCCCAATTTATTATTTTTTTTTCTTATATGAATTATGCTTTTGGTGTCATGTCTAAAAACACTTCATCTAGTCCAAGGTCCTGAAATTTTTCTCCCCCCTTTTTTAAAGAATAGTTTACTGATTTTTAGAGAGGGGGGAAGGGAGAGGGAGAGAGATATAGACACATCAATGTGAGAGTGCAACATGGGTCAGCTGCCTCCTGCACGCCCCCTACCGGAGATTGGACTGCAACCCAGGCATGAGCCCTTGACTGGGAATCAAACCCGCAGCCTCCTGGTGCACAAGACAATGACCAACCAACTGAGCCACACTGGGCAGGGCAGATTTTCTCCTATTTTCTTCTAAATGTGCAGGAACTGAAAAGAGAAACCAATGAGTGAAGCACTCCTGAGGGTAGCAACAATAGGGTACTATGCCCACCTTTAGGCTTGATGGGGAAAGAGGGAGAGCAGGTACTAGAGCCCAGAAGGAGCAGCGGTAGCTGTGGAAATCCTCGAGGCAGGAGCTGTGGCCTGGCTGGCAACCCAGCAGAGAGGGATATAGAATATATACCTTAACTTTACTCTCTTCCTTCCCACCTGCTGGCACCAGAAGCCAAAGAAGCTTGTTCATGTAGTGCATAAAGGGCATGGTATCAAGACAAGTTGGATTTTAAGAAAAGTATCAGAATTCCTACATTTAGATTCTTAAGGTACAAGCATAAATAAAAAGTAGGCGAGAGAGAAAGAGAGAGAGAAATCAGAAATCAGAAATTCCAATGTCAGTTTGTTAGACTTTTCTGATCAGATCAATGCTGCATGTATTCACCTCATTTAAAATAAAATATGTGCAATACAAGAAATGCTTACTCCAAAAGTAAAGCAAAAACTTCAAGCTTTGTTAGAGCTATTCACTATCTACTATTTTTCTTCTCTCTAAAGGCAAGCAGTTCTGAGCAGGCTTGAGTAATGGCATTGCTTTCCCCAGCCTAAGGGCACTTTCTGGACTGTGGACCATTAAACAGTAATTAACCTGGGTGGGGGGCACAGAGATTGCTAGGAAGGAGAACGAGCCAGTGGATGGCACATGGTTGTCATGTAGGCATTTTGTTCATGTGGAACTGGATCCTTGCCAAGGGCAGGGCTTCAGAGAGATGGGGGGAGAGGGGTTGGTTAGAAAACAAGCAGCAAGCCCTGACCAGTTTGGCTCAGCGGTAAAGTGTTGGCCCGCATACCAATGAGTCACAAGTTCAATTCCAGCCAAGGGCATGTACCTTGGTTGTGGTTTGTCCCTGGCCCTGGTCAGGGTCGTGCGGGAGGCAGCCAGTTGATGTGTCCCTCTCACATCGATGTTTCTCTCTCTCTTCCTTTCTCTCCCTCCCACTCTATCTGAAGATAAATGGAAAAATATGCTCAGGTGAGGATTAAAAAAAAAAAAAAAGCAGCAAAAAGTCCTAAAAACTAGGACCAAGGGAGGAGGGCATAACTGTGACTTGGGACCACTGAAGAGTCTCAAGCTCATTTGGGGATACAGAATTCCAGATCTCAGAGCAGCCTACAGGACTCTCTATCGTGATCCAGAGAAGGATCTACAGAACCCAGGGCTGGACTGGTGACCATTGTACTCTGCATCTGAAGGAGAATCTGCATCTGTTTACATTACACCTGTTCAAATCTACATTTATGTCTAAAAAATGAAGGGCTTCAGCATGTAAAGTCCAAAGTGATAACTGAGTAAAGCAAGGATGAGGCATTGGCTCAGAGTTAAAGAGGGTTACTCTGGATGGGAATTCTTTTATTCATTCATTAAATACACATTTATCAGGTTTCTACTAATGCCAACTCTCGTGGAGCTTACATTCTAGTAGGGAATGCCATCACAGAAAACAAAAGGGGAAAAAAAGATAATAGAGATAATTTCTAGAGAGTGACAAATGCTATGAAAAAGCTAAGAGTGAGTTGATCACAACTGGGCATGAGAGATGGGAGAGCAGCCACGCTAGCTGCAGAAGACCTTTCTGAGAAGGTGACTTGAAAGTTGAGATTTATTGATGGGCTGAAGCGAGTTATGCACAGGAAAGTCTGGGAGAAGTGCAAACAGCTGGTGCAAAGTACCTTGCCCATTTAAGAAATAGAAAGAAGGTGGTGAGGCTAGAGCAGAGTCAGCCAGGAGGAAATTATCCAAGATAAAACGAGAAAAGAGGCCGGCGCCAGATCTTATCGGAAGGGCTGTAAGTGCTCCTAGTTCCAACTCAAACCTCAGCTGAACACTCCGCCTTGGTGCTAATCAAGTACAACTCACCCAAAACAATGTCCTGTGGCTTCTACCAATTACTGCAAACAAGTTGAGGAATTTGTCGTCAAGGGCCTACCAACACCATCATGCCTTATTACAATACTTCACGTTAATCGGTATACAAATATAGTGCAGACCATGAAGTGTGAGTCAACACGGATTTGCTAGATGACCACACTCAAGATTTGCCGGGCCCTTGTGTGGATCATGTTCCTCTATGTCTACCCACAGGAGCCTGAGCCATTGAATAATTACAGGGGCTCTACTTCTATTCCATTCTTTGGTTATCTTTGTCCAGAGGCAGGACTCAGTAAGAATACACTCTGAATGCTGCTCTTAAGAAATTTTACCTTAAGACTTAGCCTTTGCTGGGAAGATCTCTCACTGTGGTTGAAGGGAATGAGACTCAGCAGTTGCAGAGAGCAGCTGTGCTGGCATCAAGCTGACGTGTTGACCCCCCTCTCCAGGCATTCATCCCAGGGAGACACGGGAACTCAACTCAGAACCACCTGGCACACAACCTCTAGGGTTTTCTGACCAGACTTCCTGAGGACTGAACAGAAGCAGACAACAAAGGAAGAAATATGTCTTCCTTGACCACCTTCATTGTTTAATGTAGTCACAGGGGTTTCACAACCACAGGGCAGTTTCTCAAATACCTACCCTTCTAGTTGACTAAAATATCTAGGAGAGTTCTGGTTCCACGTGTGAGGAACTTGGAAGTTGCCACTCAGTCCTAACAAGTGAAAAGCTGAACAGACTGAAAATTCAACTCTTTGTGGATCCATAAGAGAAGGGAGCACACAGGTCAGACTGCTGCCCCCAAGAATGGATAGACAGCCAGACAAATACAGGGAGTTAACAGTTTCGCAGAGCAGACTCACAGGGAGAAACCAGTGCTGGAGGAGGAAACCTGAACTGTAATTGACGAATTGCTGGAGCCTCAGTATGGAAAAGTCTGAGATTTAAAATCTCCAGGAGAACTCTATCATAAAAAACACATTAATTAATAAAAGTCTCCCAAAATATTGTAAGACTTACCTCCAGGAATTCCATCAGGTTCCCATTGTTGAATATTGGAGAAAACCCCCTAGTGCTTCTGACATAGGGAGGAAAGAAGAAACCATTTTGAAATATGCCAGAGCACTTTGTTCTTCTTAACAAGTCTGCACACAGGGGGAACTAATTAACCAGACCCTAACCTGTTGGAGTATTATCAGAGTCTAAATAACCTAGAAGGGAAATACCCAATCCCAGCCCACTACAGCCATCCTGTCCCTCTTAAGGGGATAGAAAAAACTGAGAAACTCTCATCAAGTTCACAGTCCAAAGGTACAGGCTCACTAAAAGACTGAGACCTAATCATAGGATCATAGAATCCTTTCCCTTCTCCCATACCTCACATCACATTAATACATACCTATTTAGACCTTTTACCTGGTACATCATGTCCACTATTAAGAAAAAAATCACAAAGTATAACAAAAGGCAAAAAAAAAACCCCACAATCTGAAGAGACAGAACAACCATCAGAACCAGTTGGAATTATCAGAAAAGGAATTCAAAACAACTGTGATATACTAAGGGCTCTAACAGATGAAGACAGCCTCAAGAACTGATAGGCTATGTAAGCAGGGAGAGGGAAATCCTAAGAAAGACTATCTTGCTGGAGATTGAAAAACAACAACGTTGTAACAGAAATGAAGAACATCTTTGATGGGCTTATTAGTAGATGACACAGCTGAGGAAAGAATCTCTGAGCTAGAGGATATATCAATAGAATCATCAAAAACTGAAGCAAAGAAAACAAAGACTGAAAAAAATTAGAACAGAATATCTAAGTACTGTGAAGTAACTGGAAAAGGTGTAACATGTGAAATGGGACTATCAGAAGAAGAGAGAGAGGAACAGAGGAAATATCTGAGACAATAAAAACTAAGAATTTCCACAAATTAATGTCAGGCATCATACCACAGCTCCAGGAAGCTCAGAGAACACCAAACAGGACAAATGCCAAACAAACAAACAAAAACTTCACCTAGTCATATAATTTTCCAACAAAAGAAAATCAAAGATAAAGAAAAAAATCCCAAAAAGAGCCAAAAAAAAAAAAAAGATAAGAATTACATCCAACTTTTTGGAAACCATACAAGCAAGAAAATAGTGGAGTGAATTACTTAGTGTTAAGAGAAAAAAACCACCAACCTAGAATTCTGTACCCTGTGAAATTATCCTTCAAAAGTGAAGGAGAAATAAATACTTTGTCAGACAAACAAAAATAGAAGGAATTTGTTGCCACCTGCCCTATAAAAAATGTTAAAAGAAGTTCTTTAGAGAGAAAGAAAAATATATAGGTCACCAACTTGGGATCTATAAAAAGAAAGAAAGAGCATCAAAGAATATAAGTAAAGATAAAATAAAAACTTTTATTTTTCTTATTCTTAATTGATCTAACAGCTAACAATTTGTTCACAATAAGAATACCAACAAATATATATGCTATGTATATATCCACATGCCAAAAAAAAAATCTTGACCTTATATCCTTAACAAATATTAACTCAACAAGGACCACAGACATAAAACTATAAACTCCTATACTATAAGCTATAAACAGAGACAAAACTATAAAACTCCTAGAAGATAACATAGGAGAAAAACTAAATGACCCTGGGTATGGTGATGTCTTTTTAGATATACTACAAAAGGTACAATCCATGAAAGAAATAATTGATAAGCAAACGTCATTAAAATTTAAAACTTCTCTGCAGAAGACAGTGTCAAGAGAAGACAAGCACAGACTAGAAGAAATATTTATAAAAGACACAACTGACAACTGACTGTTTAAAAAAATATACAGAACTCTTTAAAATGCCACAATAAGAAAACAACCCAATTAAAAAATGGGCCAAGGACCTTAACAAATGCCTAACCAAAGAAGATATGGCAAGTAAGCATATGAAAATATGCTCCACATGTCATCAGGGAAATGCAAAAACAACAATGAGATACCACTACATTCTTATTAAAATGGCCTAAATTCAGAAAACTGACAACACCAAATGCTGATGAGGATGTAAAGAAACAGGAACTCTCATTGTTGGTAGGAATACAAAATGGTACAGCTACTTTGGAAGACAGTTTAGTGGTTGCTTACAAAACTAAACATACTCTTACCATATAATCCAGCCATCATGCTCCTTGGTATTTACCCAAAGGAATTGAAAACTTATGTCCATAAGACAATCTGCACATGGATGCTTACAGAAGCTTTATCCATAATTGCCAAAACTTGGAAGCAATCAAGATGTCGTTCAGTAAGTGAATGGACAAATAAACTGTGGTACATCCCGACAGTGGAACATTATCCAACACTAAAAAGAAATGAGCTATCAAACCATGAAAAGACAGAGAGAAACCTTAAATGCATATTGCTAAATGAAAGAAACCAGTCTGAAAAGGCTACATGTTATATGATTCCAACAATAGGACATTATTAAAAAGTCAAAACTATGGAGACAAGTTCAGTGGTTGCCAGTGGGGGGCGGTGGAGAATGAATAGGCAGAGCGCAGAGGATTTTTACACAGTGATGTATGATACCTGTATTATCTGTTTGATACCATAATGATCAGTATATGTGCATACATTCGTCTAAACTCATAGACTGTACACCACCAAGAGTGAATTTGATGTAAACTATGGACTTTGGGTGATTGTGTGATTACAATGTGTTAATGTAGGTTCATCAGTTGTAACAAACATGCAACACTAGTGGGAGGTGCTGATAATGGGGAAAAATATGCATGTGTTGGGGTGCAAGGTATATGAGAAATCTCTGTATCTTCTCAATTTTGCTGTTATCATAAAAAAAACTGCTCAAAAAACTAGCCTTAATTAAAAAAATAAAATAAAATAAAAAACACACTAGAAGAAATGGTCATGTCATACAGACATGTCTATTAGTGTGATGGACACAAATAAAGATTTTTTTTCCTGTGGATTCCTTTAGTCATTGGTTACTTGTGGAATTCTCTGTACCCCAAAGCCCCACTTGTCAAATAATTTTGTAGGACATTAAAATACCATAAGTATTTATGAATTGGCTTCCATTAAAATATTTGGCACTATTCCTAAGCAAATTTCTCCTGTTATTTAGAAAATAATAGAGCCCGGCCTGTGTGGCTCAGTGGATTGAGCGTCATCCCATGGACTGAGAGGTCCTGGTTCAATTCCCAGTCAGGGCACATGCCCAGGTTTCAGGCTCCATCCCCAGTAGGGGGCGTGCAGGAGGCAGCCAGTTCTTGTATCTCTCTCACATTGATGTTTCTATCTCTCACTCCCATCCTCTCTCTCTAAAAAATCAATAAAAAACATTAAAAAAAAAAAAAAGAATGGAGTTCTCACTTCTACAATCCGCAATTACACATATTTAGAATTCTGAATATTTTTGCCAATTTGTCTACATTATAGACACTGGAAATACACTCATGAGAGAAAATTATATGATCAGTAACAAGTCTAGTCATTTTTTAAAATTCAAAAGTACAGTATTATCTGGCACTGAATATTTGTAACATGTTCATGGGGAAAAGAAAGACCTATATAATCTAATATAATCAAAACACACTTCAAGATTAAAATCTTCATTTAAATGATCCACGTTGCCTGACCTTCCTTCAGAAAGTTCAAGGCTTTTTGTGGAAAAGCCCTTCTTAGAACGCCCTAAATTGAAAAGCCGCAGTTGAATAGCAATTTTCTACATTCCACTCGGAGTCATGTTGGCCTGCCTTTTCAGATGCCATCAGCTTGTCTGGCTAAAACTCACGCCGATCTTGATTGTCTTTTCCTACCCCATGAAAATGTGAGTCAAAGCTACCTTTCCCAGGAAGCTTCCTTCTTTGGAGAGGTTGGCCTGGTCCCTTCCCTCTGGACCAGCAGGACCATCACATCTCAGGAAGAAAGATGGAAGGGGATATGAAGAAGGAAACAAATTTCATGCCCAAGGCCTACGAGTGGATGGGGAAAATTTCTCTTTCTTAGCAATGCAGAGATCCTGACTGGCATCACCTCCCAGGACTCCAAATGCTTCCTTTCTTGTCATAATCCTCTTAAGTTCTTTTTTTCCATTCCCCTGTGATTCTGTCAGTGTTTCTCACTCATTCTCTGCTGGGCTTGGTACCCCTCCTCCACCCTGCAAGCCTCACCCAGACACAAGGAAAGAGGCCTAGAAGGCTTTCAAGTTTATGGCCCATTATAGGTGAATGCTGGGAGGTGTTCGCTAGGACTGCGGAACTAATCAGTTATCTTAACACTAAGGACAGTAGGGCTAGGGTTTGTAGATAGCTAAATGTCACTGCTTATTTTAATTGCAAGGAAGAAAGGAAATCAGTTTTATGAATCACTGATCAGTGCTTTGAACCCCCCCCCCCAAAAAAAATCCACAAAATCAAACACCAGAGCAGACCAATTAAGAAAGAAAGGGAGGAGGGGAACTCAAAAGAAAATTGTTTTGCTCAGTGGACAAAACTAAAGGAGAGGTAGGTAAATCAGTGCTACTGCAGAAATTTTAATGAAACAAAGAGAAGTGCCTTATGTTCAAACGAGGCTCATGAAACTGATACTCAGATTCCATATTCAGAGTTCATCACAAAACCATGGAATGTGGATTAAGCTACTGTGAAAGGTAAAATACAAAGCAACAAGGACAGAGAAATTTTAATCAGGAAAAAAGATTACCATAATCCCCAAATGGGCTTACTTTTGAAAGAAGGGAGACACTGGTAGAGGACAAACATCCTTAAAACAATAGGAATGGTACACAAAATCAACCCAAGTAAGATCTAGGCTAATGTCTGATGAGTCAGGATATGTAGTTTATAAAAGGAATATGTTTTAACATGATGGGCAAAACTAACTTTTTCCATTCATCTGTTCAGCGTGGTCCAATTTTTCTAAAATTACAATGTGAGCCTTTTGAAGGCAAGGGTTTCTTCATGCTTCAAGGCTTCCAATATGCAGGGATTACCTAATTAATAAAAAAATTAAAGAATTCACTCTCCTAATATAGTCTTGAGGTATGATATTACTGTAAAGCTCCTCTTCCATTCATTTTGTCCTAGAAATTGGGAGCAAACTTCACAAAAAGAGTGCAAAAAATGAAGTCATAGGCAATTATAGTAATTATTGTTTGACAACCATCACACCATTCTACAATGGTAAGAGAGCATATTACAAGAAAAAGTAAATTGGTTATTTTAAAGATATATGGGTTATTTTTTGTTCTTTTCCTAAGAAGAAGTAGTGCTTACAGGCTTCTTCTGTCTTATTAGAATAGGCATACAGCCACAGGACAAACAAGCTCCTTTTGTTGGAAGACCTATCTATAGAATTGTAGGAAAATTAAGGGTTGCTTCTCCAAAGAACATTCCAAACAATTATGAGAATCTTGGAGGAAAAAGCCAGTATCACAATAAACAAAGGTAAATTTTAATAACGTTTTTTTCTAAAAAAGTAAGTAAAAGCAAATTGTAAGAAATAATTTGTGAGAAACTGATATCAGACAAAGTGGGGGAGGGGTCCTCTTCCCCCCAGGAGTGCTGCTGGGGTGGACACCCTACAGTATCCGGAGAAAAAGGATTTTCTGAGACTGGCACAGGAATTTGGGTGGAATTAAAGCCCTGTGTTTCCAAAGTCCCATTTCCTTTAGTTCAGTCATAGAAGAAGTGTAGCTGGGGTTTCAGTAAAGCTAGAAGCAAAGCCAGTGTCCAGAGTTTGCTTTCCATGTTGGAGACAGGTCCAGTACAACATCGGGCTAGTTCCAGTCCATTAGTCCATTGCATGTGGGTAAATGCCAGGAAGCCAAGCACGAGCCGTGAGCCAAGTATGCCAAGAGGAACCAAGAGTCAAGAGCACCAAGAGAGCAAACTCCTTTGTTTAGGGGGTTCAGTATCCCAAACCTTGGTAGGCTTACAGTGGCCATGCCCATTCTGGCCAATGACCTTTGTTCCCAAATGTGACTGACAGGCAAGCACCTTCGCTAGTCCCCGCAGCTTTACCAGGCATGCGTTTGTCTTCCATTTGTCCCGTCCCCTTCCCTCAGTGTTTTGCAGAGAACATGCCTTTAATGTCTGGCTTTCCCTTTGCTCCTTTCCTATTATTAATAATTAGCTAATTACAATGGTATCATAACTAGTATATTACCAATATAGAAAATGTTATGAGTTTGGACAAGAAGGTAATATTGCATAAATATATAGGTTATTTATAATGATGAAAACACATGGTTTTGCTATATTATTCATTTTTGTGACAAAATCTGCTATATTTAGCATCACACTTTAGACACCTTTGCAGAGCACACAAAATTCTAGAATAGATAGAAAAGTGAACTGGAAAGGTACAAAACAAAGTGTCTTTATATGGAGCTCAACTCTTTGTTGAGCCAATACTTACAATACACTGTAAAGAATAGACCACTCATACTTATGTGATAACAATACTATAATAACAATCTTGCGTTTACACAAGCCTTTACACTTTCCAAAGTGGTTTTACATTTACTATAGCTTTTTTGACATCCCTAAATAGTAAATATTCATATTTGGCCCCTGAGGAAAATGTATTCTTCATTCAAAAGATTCCAGAGCTATCTGGGTTTGCTCCAGAAAACAGCCCAAATCAGTGAGTACTTTACTCCCAACCATGAGTTTTGCTCTCCACATAGCATGAAAAAATAGCAATCCAATGGAATAGGAAAGCAGGTTTAAGTTGTTATAAATGAATCCATGGAAGAAAAAGTTTATTGAAATAAATTATTTTGGTGATATAATTCTGCAAATCAACAAAATAATATATTTAGTGGAAACTGCTAGCAGCCTACCAAAATCCATTCTCCTTCTTTTTCTGGGCACATGACTACTCAGCTAGACTACATTTCCCAGCATCCTTTGTGTTAGGTGTAGCCATAGAATGTGAGAAATGCTAAATGCCATTACTTGGCCTGAGCCTTAGGACACTGGGCATGTTTCATGTCTGCTTTTCTCTTCCCAGTTGAAGGAAACAGGATGGGGGCAATCCCACTTTGAGCAGATGTCAATAATGCACTAGGGGATGCTTGTGCAAACTGAAGGAAAGGACAGTGCCTGGGTCCTTGAATGATCTCATGGTGCCAAGCTGCCCTGAACTGTTCTTGTTGTAAGACGGTAAAATAAACCTCTATGTTCTTTATCATATTTAGCAACTGTTTATCATGTCACCTTATCTTTACTAATATATTAATATATTTTCTAACTAATATATTAGTTAGATATATTAGTAACTAATATATTTTCATTAAAGATGTAGCTTTTTCTCAGGATAATGAATGTCATATATTTGTGAGGACATAATAATGGATAAGGGATATAGATAATAACTGTTAAATGGGGCAAAGTTCACACATCCATAATGGTATCCAATCATGATTAATGTTAACCAATTAAGTTAACCATCCATGAATGCTAATAAATTTTAGTAATTTTAATCAATGAATTTCGGTAATAATGAGCAATTAAATACACAGTTTATTAAAAGAAACTAAGAAACAAAGGGAATAAAATGTCATCAGTGTTTCACATATTGAAGAGATGTGGACCTTATCTGAAAATTGTTAGCATTTGATAAGTCAGAGTTAAATATTCAGTCTTAAGGTTTTTACAGTGACCTCCATGTTTATCCAGAAAGTAGCTTCAGAAGATGTAAAACATACTTTATATCTCACGTCTGACATTTATGCACTTATTGAGGTAATTTTCAGCCTCATTCTTTTATTAATGGATCTGCAACAAATAACAACCCTGATTTTTGTGACAATGCAAGTCTTTGAGGCTGCTCATCTACTAGAAGTGTTTATATTTACTTGTGAAATCTGCTTCTGGCTACTGGGGAGGGGGAAAATACTATGAATTTGCTAAGCAGAGAGGGATTTTGTGTAAGAAAGTAATAAAAATTTAAAAGAGAAAGATTCTACTATCTGTCTCCCTCATAAATAATAACAACTGATATTTGTTCAGTGCTAATTATGTGCAAGGCACTATTCTAAATATTTTACATGTATTAACTCATTTTATCCTTACAACAAACTTGTAAGTGGCAGAGTTAAAATCCAGATGAGAAAGTCCTGCCCTCTTAAGTATAACCCTGCTCTGTCTCAAAGGGACCAGCATAGTAAAAAGAACAATAATTAGTAGCTTCTTATATATTACAGAATGTTTTCATGTGTGTTATTAAACTGAATCCTCACAGCCTCATGAGGTAGAAAATATTATATATCTGTTCCACAAATTAGAAACATTTGAAGAATTCCATCACTTGCCCAATGTTACATAACAAGAGATTACATTCCATAACTAGGGCATAGAATTTGAATCTAAATTTTCTAATCCTAGCATGTCATCTTTCATTTCAACAAGTAATCAGAATTTTATCTGTTGAAAATATAAACAAGTTCTGATAACAACTATTTGTTGTTGTTGTTGTTATTTCCTGTTGCATTCCCAGAACATATCACAGTGCCTGGCATATCGTAGGGATTTTAAAAATATTTGTCAACTAAATGCACAAATAAATGAAGTAGGCCTTGAAGGTTGAGTAGGATTTTGGCTTAACCTGTCAGATGTGGACCCAGGGGAAAACCCTCAGCACTTACAGAAGGGCTGTAGCCTGTATATGTGGAGGCTGTTTGGCTGCTGAGCATCTGGGGAAAAGGCCTAGGTATACGTGTGAAAGAATAGAAAACATATGTCCTTACAAAAACTTGTACCTGAATGTTCTGGGCAGCATTATGGACAATATCCAGAAGGTGGAAATAACCCAAATGTTCATCAACTGATGTGTGGATAAACAAAATGTCATAGATCCATACAGTGGAATACTATTCATTCATAAAAATAAATCAAGTACTGGTACATGCTGCAACATGGATAAACCTTGAAAACATGATGCTATGTAAAAGAAGCCAGTCACAAAGGCCACATAGTGTATGATTCCATTTTAATGGGAAATGTTCAGAATAGGCAAATCTGCAGAGACAAAAAGAAGTTTAGTGACTGCCTTCGGTTGGGCGAGAAGGGAAGATGAGGTTTTGGAACCGAAAGCTAAAGGGCATTGGGTTTCCTTTGGGGGTAATAAAAATGTTCTAAAATTTATTGTGAGTGTTGTACAACCCTATTAATATACTAAAAACCATTGAATTGTACACCTTAAATAGGGGAATGTTATGGTATGTGAGTTATATCCCAATTAAGCTATTATTTAAAAAATTAGAGTTTTTTAGGAAAGTCCTGGAAAAGAGTACAAGCAGAAATCATCCTTTTTGTTGGGATTTACAAGGCAATATAATTCCTAATGGTCATGTTGTAAGGTTCCCCGCAACAGGAGAACAAAGACCAAGCTTCCTAACACAGGAGAACTGCCGGACAAGAAATGCTGGACACCAGGAATCAAACCACATAAGGAACTAAAACTGCCAAAGAAGCACCCAGTCACACATCCATATTCCTGTAGACCCAACCGTACTGCCCAACCCACCAAGACCCCAAAACCCACGGATGACAAAAGCTTCCTGCCCTTGGGCGTATATAAGTACGAAACTCCAGCTCCTAGGTGCTGCCATCATCGACCCAATGCCCCATGGATTGGTGATGTGTAGTTCTTCCCTTTGGATATTCCCATCCCCCTTCCCCATTTCTTTAAATAAATCCAATTTTTCTTTATTCACGGTCTGAGATTGCTATTTAGCATGCCTGAGCACCATCACTACCAGCTTTAACCTTTCACTTTCCTTTTTCGTTTTTCTTTTTTGTCCTCCAAAAGATCTCTTTTCTGAAGAAATACTTGATTTGATTTGTTTTCCTTTATTTGACACACTCTCGTAAAGCTGGTTTCCTGAGACCTCTCTCTAACAGCTTTTAAATCCCAGGGAGTTAGTTTCCTTGGTGGACTGATGTTTAAGCGAATGCTATCTATTGATACTCAGTGGGCTCTTCAGTAGCTGACAGTGGAGTCTGATGGGTTTAGCACTGGCCACTCCTTTCTCCCAGGGATTGACCAAACAGGGTCTATTTCTTTCACAAAATAATATACTTCATATTTACATGCAACTTTTCAGGGGGAAAAAACCTTACTGCCATCCAGTCATTTCTGTGTTCTCTGGAGTCATTTAAACAGCTTTTTTTTTTTTAATTGAATTTATTGGAGTGACATTGGTTAATAAAATTATATAAGTTTAAGGTATACAATTCTATAATACATCATCTATATATTATATTGTGTGTTCACCTCTCCAAGTCATATCTCTTTCCATCACCATTTATTTCCCTTTTACCCTCTCCTGCCTCTCTCCACACCCATTTCTCTCTGGTAATGACCATACTGTATTTTGTCTATGAAGTGTTGTTGTTGTTTTTCTTAATCCTTTCACCTTTTTCATCCAGCCCCCCTAGCCTCTCTCCTCTGACAGCTATGAGTCTGTCTCTATTTTGCTTGTTAGTTCATTTTGTTCATTAGTTTTCACATATAAGTGAAATCATATGGTATTTGTCTTTCTCTGACTGGCTTATTTCACTTAGCATAATACTCTCCAGGTCCATCCATGCTGTTGCAAAAGGTAAGATTTTCTTCTTTTTTATGGCTGAGTAGTATTTTTTTGTTAATCCTCACCTGAGCATAGTTTTCCATTTATCTTCCGATGCAATATATATAGAGAGACATTGATATGAGAGAGACACATCGACTGGTTGCCTCCTGCACAACCCCAACCAGGGCCAAGGACTGAAACACAACCGGAGTACGTGCCCTTGACCAGAATCAAACCTGCGACTCTTTGGTTCGCAGGCTGATGCTCCAACTGCTGAGCCAAACCGGCCAGGGCCTGAGCAGTATTTTTTATCCATTCATCTACTGATGGACACAGGCTTCTTCCAAATCTTGGCTATTATAAATAAGGCTACAATGAATATAGGGGTGTATATATTCTTTTGTATTAGTGTTTTGGGTTTCTTCAGTAAATTTCCAGAAGTGGAATCACTGGGTCATAAGGCACTCAATTTTTTATTTTTTGAGGTAACCCCATACTGCTTTCCACAGTGGCTGCACCACCCTGCATTCCCACCAACAGTGCACGAGGGTTCCCTTTCCTATACATTCTCGTCAACATTTTTTGTTTGTTGATTTATTGATTATGGCGATTCTAACAGGTGTGAGGTGATATCTCATTGTGGTTTTAATTTGCATTTCTCTGATGATTAGTGATGTTGAGCATCTTTTCACATGTCTATTGGCCATCTGTATGTCTCTCTGGAGAAGTGTCTATTCAGGTCCTTTGCTCATTTTTTAATTGGGTTGTGTGTTCTTTGAGTTTTACAAGTTCTTTATAAATTTTGGATATTAACCCCTTATCAGATGTATCAGGAATATGTTCTCTCATTCAGTGTGTTGTCTTTTCTTTTGCTGGTGGTTTCCTTCGCTGTGCAAAAGATTTTTAGTTTGATGTAGTCCCATTCTCAAACTATTCCCAAAAATTCAAGAATAAGAAAGATTCCCAAGCTCATTCTATGAGGCCAGTATTATACTACTTCCAAAACCAGATAAAGACACTACAAAGAAAGAAAATTATAGGCCTATATCCTTGATGAACATAGATTCTAAAATCCTCAACAAAATATCAGCAAACCTGATCCACTGATATATAAAAAGATCATACACCATGATTAAGTGGGATTTATTCCAGGGATTGAAGGTTGGTACAATATCCACAAATCAATAAATGTGATACACCACATAAACAAAATGAAGGATAAAAATCACAGATCATATCAATAGATACAGAAAAACAATTTGATAAAATCCAGCACCCATTTATGAAAAAAACTCTCAGCAAAGTGGGAATAGAGGGAACATACCTCAACATAATAAAGGCCATATATGACAAACCCACAGCCAACATCATACTCAACAGGCAAAAACTAAAAGTGTTTCCCTTAAGATTGGGAAAGACAGGGATGTCCACTTTCAACACTCATATTCAACGTAGTACTGGAAGTAGTACACAGCAATCAGACAAGAAGAAATAAAAGTCATCCAAACTGGAAAGGAAGAAATAAAACTGTCATTATTTGCAGATGACATGATGCTGTATATAGAGAGCCCTAAAGAATCCACCAAAAATACTATTAGAACTTATAAATGAATTCACTAACTAGCAGGATACAAAACAAATATCCAGAAATCAGTTACATTTCTATACACCAATAATGAACTATCAGAAAGGGAAACTAAGAAAACAATCCCATTTACAATTGCATCAAAAACAAAAACAAAAAATCTTGGAATAAATTTAACCAAGGATGGAAAGACCTGTACTCAGAAAATTATAAGACACTAGAGAAAGAAATAGAGGAAGGTATAAAAAAGTGGAAGCATATACCTTGTTCATGGATTGGAAGAATTAACATCATTAAAATGTCCATACTACCCAAAGCAATCTATAGATTCAATGCAATCCCCATCAAAATACCAATGATATACTTCACAGAACTAGAACAAATACTCCAAAAGTTTATATGAAATCATGAAAGACCCCAAATAGCCACAGCAATCTTGAGAAATAAGAACAAAGTTGGAGGAATCATGCTACCTATATCAAAATATACTACAAGGCTATAGTAACAAAACAGCATGGTACTGGCATAAAAACAGACATGTAGATCAATGGAACAGAATAGAGAGCCCAGAACTAAACTCACACCTTTATGGTCAATTAATTTTTGACAAAGGAGGCAAGAACATACAATGGGGCAAAAATAGTGTATTCAATAAATGGTGCTGGGAAAACTGGACAGCTATGTGAAAAATTAAATAAATAAAACTAGACCACCTTCTTACACCAAACACAAGAATAAACTCTAAATGCAGTAAAGACTTAAATGTTAGACTTGAAACCATAAAAATCCTAGAAGAAAATAAGGGAAAGGGAATAAAAAAAATAAACAGCTATTTTAAGTATCAATTCACTATAAGAACATTTATCATGTATAGATTATGTGTCACCCACTGTGTTATACACTAAGATTATAAAGATAAGGTCTCTTCCATAACAGTATTTCTATTTAGAAAGGAAAGTAATCATGAACTAACTCTACATGCGGTATAAGAACACAGAGAATCATCCCAGACAAAGGAAGGACAGGATGGAAGAAGGAAGAGACAAGTTGAGGAGGGTATCAACCAGCAGGGCCTTAAAGGATGTGCAGATTCCATTAAACAAGAAGTGAGGTATTCCAACATGAGAAGAGCACAGGTTAGGGCCTGGAGTTCTTGGCATGTTCCACTACAAGGAACCACCCTCTTCCATGGATATTGACTCTGTTCATAGTCTTCTCCTCTCAGCCTCATCCAGGTTGTCAAGGCCTTACTCTTCACCCCATTACAAACAACTCAAAAAGGGAACTCAGTAAGTGGCTCAATGTTCTACTTCATGTGCTCCTCATTTTCATGTACCCACAATTCCATTTAAGAGGACTTCCAATCCTGCCATCTGTCCAGCTCCAGAGTTGGGGAATCAGAGAGAAAAAACTTAACCAGTAGTGATGCTTTGCCAGTCAGCTCATAGGCTCTATAAGGGTCCCATAAAAACCCATTACAAGAAAGGCACTTAGTATGGGACACAAGTTAGCCTACAAGTGTTGCTACAAACCTGTAATGGCGAAGCTGAGGCAGCTGTAAATTCAGGCTGGAGTCAGTGGGATAGGGCCACCACCTTTACTTACACCCCAATATACTGTGCAGGTAGTGATGGTATATGTTGGCCTCAATTCTACAGTGACCATACTCTCCACAAACATCCCTCAACATAATCAGGGCAATGAAATTGCATTACCTAAGGCCCTGAAGCCTCCATCTTTGGTTTTTTGGTAAACTTGCAGACACTAATTCCACTTACACCTCCCAAAAGATCTTAATATCGCTTAAGAAAAACCACTTTCCTGATCACTTTGTTTGGTGAAGCTGGAGATGTCTAGTTAAACCCTGTATCTGAGCACCTTCTTATCAGCTACACTAATGTGTCAGATGGTAGATACTTAACTAGTAATTAACCTCATATATTATAGATTCTTAAAATGTAACAGTGATTGAAGATAATACAAAACCAATAATTATAAGTATTAATATTAAATGGACAATCTTGATAGATTCTTTAATTAATTAATTTTTCTTATACTCTGTAAAAATGAACTTAATTCAAACATGCAAAATAATTCTTTTTCCAATTACACCCCAATCAGGTTATTTATCATTCCTTCTGTAGCATCTCGTATAGAAGTCAAAGATTTATGGAATCCCTTGAAAAAATAAATAATTCATTGAATGCATTAACTGAAGTATTATAAACTTCATGAAAATCAGCTGTACCAATACTTCCTCTTGCTCATATGATTTGAGATGCTTTTAATCCTTTAAGTTTTATGCTTCTTCATCAGGAGGGCAGGTAAAGGGTCAAAAATGGAAGATACAAAAATGTATGTGAGGAGGAAAATGACATAACATTATGCTAAACTGGTAGTGAGATTGATTTTTAAATGATGTTTATTGAAATATAAATTAATAAATTTATTACTTTAAACTTAAAAATGAACAACAGAATAAATCATGCTCAGTTTTTAAATGGTCTAATTTGTCTTTTCAAGATATTTTAAACTCACTGATAACAGCGTGACACAATGTACACAAGTCAAAGTCAATAGCCGTTTACCTGACCACATAAAGTGGCTTCTCACTGCTTTGAGGACTTTAAAGAGTTAAAGTGGATTGTGATGAAATTGTACATTCCATTTGAAATGACAATATTGTGGTTAGTGTGAAACCACAATGTTCATTGACTTCTATGGGTCACTTTATAAATTCAAACTATTGGTCTCTCAGCAAAAGATAGATGGTATAGTGAAAATAGATCAACACTCCCTCTGTGTCATTGGATGAGGCAGAAAGTTTCGATATTCTCCACCAACGGTCATATGAATTATTTGGCTGGGATTGCAAAATCATAGCTAGAGATCTGGCAGTAATTCAAAATAGCTTTAAGAAGGATTATACATTGGGACCAGGCTGAATTTTTTGAAAGATTGTTTTTTGATTCCGAGATATGCTCAGTCACTTTAATCTAGTATCTATGTCTTAGAATTTGATTGTTGTAGTTGTTGCCACTTCATTATAAATAAGAAAGGTATTCAGTCATGCTGAATGAGGATATTTGTATGTAAATAGAAGAGGTTTTGCTTTAGCAATACCACTATTTCTGGGATTAAAGTGTATATATGATTTTCCAAGTGCCATAGGATGACGCTCAATCAACTGAGCCACTCCAGCCAGGGCTATAGGAGCCACTTAAAAAAAAAAAAAAAAAGGAAATCATGATTTTAAAAGAACCAAAGATACTATGTATTTGAATATTAATTTCTTCCTATTTTATGTCCAATATTTAGTGTTCTAAAAGAAACAAAATAATTAGAAACAGTCTGACTTACAAAAAATGATTTCAAGTTCCTCCAAACCATTATTTTACAATGATTTTTTAAAAATATCATTATCATAGGTAACCCATCATATCTTATTTTTAATCCCAGTGATTTATTAGGATGTTTTCTAAACAACATGATAAACCCTATCTAATGTTGCAAATTAACTCAAAGCCTGGTCTTCTAACAACCTAACCAGAAGTGATAGTTAAAAGTGGTATGGAGCTCTGGCCAGTGTGGTTCAATTGGTTGGAGTGTTGTCTAGTACACCAAAAGGTAGTGGGTTCAATTTCTCAACAGGGCACATACCCAGGTTGAAGGTTCAATCCCCCAGATGGGGTGTGTGCAGGAGGCAACCAATCTATGTTTCTTTCTCTCTCTCTCAAAAGACAAATTAAAAATATATATATATATTTAAAATGGTATGGATAAGAATTATTAGACCCCAATAAGAATTTAAATTAGAGTTCATTCCAAGAATTTCAGATCTCAAGTTCATCATGTTTGATGTTCATATAATTCATCTGAATATTCATTTAGTATTTTCTATGGAAGGAAAATAAAGAAACCTAAAATTACGCTCAAAGAATTTTCAAACCAATGAGGTAGACAGATAAACAAAATTCTAAGAGGTGATTAACTTTAGCCTCTTAGTAATCCAGCAAACGCCATCTTTGTCTCATACTTGCATATGTCATTTAGACCTCAAGTTGATTCCAGATCTACTTTCAAGGGAAGCAAATATTTCAAATTTCCATTAAATATTCTTTCTTAAGAGTTGTCTCATAACAAATTCTGTTTTAAAAATTCTTAAAGCTTAGAACAATGGTGAGATATCACCTCATGCCTGTTAGAATTTCCATCATCAAAAAGACAAGAGATGCCCTGGCCAGTGTGGCTCAGTTGGTTGAGTGTTGTCCCACGCACCGAAAGGTGGGTGGTTTGATTCCTGGTCAGGGCACATGCCCAGGTTTTGGGCTGGATCCCCAGTGCGGAGCATACAGAAGGCTGCAGGAGGCAGATCGATGTTTCTCTCCCTCCCTCTCCCTTCCTCTTTCTCTCTGGAATCAATACAAACATATTAAAAAAAAAAAAAAAGACAAAAGATAATAAATGCTCGCATGGAAATGTCAGACAAAGACAGACAAATACTGTATCATCTCATTTATATGTGAAATCTTAAAAAACCAAACAAACAAAAAAAACCTCACCAAACTCATAGAAAAATAGATCAGATTTGTGGTTATTAGAAGCAGGGGTGAGGGATGAACTGATGAAGGACGTCAAAGTATAAAATTTCACTTATTGGATAAATAAGTACCAGGGATGTAATGTACAACATGATGACTATAGTTCCCAATGCTGTATGATACTATATAGGAAAGTTAAGAGTAGCTCCTAAAAGTTCTCATCACAAGGAGAAATTGTTTTTTCCCTTTCTTTTTATTGTATTTATATAAGATGATGGATGTTAACTAAACATATCATGGCAATCATTTCACAATATATGTAAATCAAATCATCATTCTATGCACTTCAAACTTACACAGTGATATATATCAATTATTTCTCAATAAAACTGAGAATAAACACTAAGCAGACATTTAGAAAAGTCTGCTTGCTGATTAAGGCTTTAATAAAATTATATAATAAAAATTAAGTTTAAGAGAAAATAATTCTTAAAGCAATGTAAAATATCTGTGATCAAAATACAAGTAATCAAATGTTGATCTTTTTTGTAGCTGAAATTTTAGAGTTAAAATGTTGGGATTTTTATGCAATCTATGATTAAAATATACATTATGATTCAGTAAAAATATTCTACATTCTATATCTTTACTTGCAAAAAAATTACTTTTGTACTTTCAGAGTCACAACAATCCATTACTCTGTTTATATAATAGAGAAAAAGCAAATGTTTGTCACACTCTTAATTATTAGGTGTTCCATACTGCATAAAAATGACATTTAAATACACATTTTTGGGAATGATGTTACTAACCTATTAACAGTTTTTGAGCCTCTGTATATAAATTTTTGTTTGGTGCTACCATATATTTGTGGGTACAAGTTGAAATAAAAATATAAAAGGACTCCTGGGAGGTAACCACCAGGCAAGTGAAATTCAGCCAGTTCCCAATGTCCCAATTAATACATTCCCTAGACTTATTTATAAAACTCACAGTAGCTGCAATTTCAGAGATGGAAGGACAGTAGGAAGATTGCCATCTGCAGATCCAGTCTCTGAAAGTGAGGCAAATACCAACGTGAGACCTGCTGTAGAAATGACACAGTCCTCTGAAAGACCATACTAGAAGCAAAATGCAAAAAAAAAATCCTGGCTACCTCCACCTGCTGGATTCTCTGCAAAAATTAATGCCCAGCATGTACTGAGCAATCAGTAAAACCGGTCTGCCTTAGGTACTTATAATGGTTGATTCCCCTCAACCACTGCATGAAATTGATACTACTATATTCTCCTTTTATAGATGAGGAAACTGAGCATTAGAGAGTTAAGTAACTCACCCAAGATGACCATGAACAAGAACCAACATTCAAATCACTGTACTTTTTAGCCAGTACACTCCACCTTAAACTTTTCATGGATGTATTAGCCATTGTGGTCACACTATTCCTCTCTGAACCACTCCAGTGTCAGGAATTCACAAAAACAGTGGACAGACCAAGGCAACATGAACCAGCTAATGAAGAGCCATCGTGGGATCATTATGCAGATACCATATGCCTCCTGTGTACAGAGATACTAAAAATGTGGGGTCAGAGGTACTAGTAGAGTATAGTGATGAAATATGGAATTTGCAGTCATTTCTCAAGTAACTCTGGTGAACTGGACTCCAGAAAATGAACCATAATCTGCTATTCACTTGAAAACTGCTATGCAAAGCCAACAAGCCAAGGGCCCTAGCAACTAGAGGCCCATTCATTACAATTAAGAATGATACTAGAATACTGCCCCATGTGGTAGAGGAACCAAGAGGCAGTGAGAGGTCTCAAGAAGCTACTGCAGAAATGGTGGGGAAATGTCATTGCAAGAAAATTTGTAAAAGGGTAATGCCAAAGCAACCTGCCTGGGGTCACCTCTCAAAGAGAGGAGGGCAAATTCCAGATGACAGGTTCTTTGCTCCTGGATAGTCTGGGATGAGTCCTGGCTGAAACCAGGACTGACTGTCTCTGGACACTCCTAGGTGCTTTTCCTTCTGAGAGCCTTGTTCACATTTGTATTATGTCCTTGATAGTGCTGTGTTATAACTGTGTACAGACAGATCTCCCTACTAGATTGCTGGAGGATAAGGACCATACCTTTTCATCCATGGATGTCCAGCACCAAGCAGTATGCCTATCATACAGGGGACACTCTGTAGTTATTGAATGAATACATGTATAAATAAACCAATCAGAGCAATTGATGGGGAAAAGCTTTCCTGACCCTGCAACAACCAAAGATAGCCCTACAGTTATTTAGGATTAAAAAATGCCATCCAATTTGTGGCATGAAGTTATTATTAACTATATATTCAGGTTATGAAACATTGTTTTACTCCCTATTCATCAGTACTTACAGTAGTGCAAAAATGATGAAGTTAAAATGAATTGAGGCATATAATGTATTTTACTAGAACAGAATTAAATGCCTTTTAAAGACATGAACTATATAGCCTATAACAAATCATATACCATCTTCAAACCTCAGTTTTCTCATCTGCCAAGTGGGGATAATAAATTACCCACACTTCATCAAAGGTTTAATTGGAATTTATATGTATAGCAATTTAAACTTGACAAATGAAAGTCCTACATAATTATAATTATTACTAAATTTACTCCCTCCGAACATTAGAAACTAGTTACCTGTAATTGCATAACATATAATAAAGACACATTAAGAAAGTAGTTCAGTTGTAGAGCATATAATGGCTCATAATTCATTTGTTTATACAAATAAATGTAGCTAGAGATAACAAGATAATTATTTAATGGAACAAGTTTTTTTAAAACCCTAGTTACCTAGTGGTAGAAGACAACACATATTAACAGAGCTAAATATCCTTTTTTTCTAGGAAGAAGGAAAAGTTAGGGGAAAGGGAAGAAAGAGTAATAGTAGTTAGCATTCAATAAATGCCTGTGACATTGCAAACACTTTGCTAAGCAATATATTTCATTTCATTTAATCCTCACAACTACCCTATGAGATGGAAGCTTTTATCATCTGATTTGAGAGAAGAAACCAATGCTTAGAGAAGTTAAGCTACTGGCCCAAGATCACATATCAGTAATGAAGCTTATTCAAATCCAGGAATATTGCCTCTATTGTACTTTGCCACTAAGAAATCAAAGAGGCAGGATAAAATCCAAAACATGTAAATTACTTCCTTCATTGTTATAATCTATTTTATTTATTTTTCATAGTTTGATTGGAATTGAGCCCTTTAAACTGAGTTTTTGAGAGCTTTAGCTTTAGCATGCACAACAGTAATAACTTGAAAAGAATATTTAGATTTGGCAAGCCCTTAAAAAAAATCACACATGTACCTGTTAACTGCTTTGGACGTGGAATAACAACTTGAGGGTGTTTTCTTAAACCACGTGTTGGTTTTGTTTTAAGCATATCTTCAAATTTATTTTAATTTTTATCTATGTTAATACCTGCAAATGGTATAAAAATTAAATAGTATTAAAAGGCTTCCCATCCCATTCCTACATCTCTCCACCATCATCCCACCAAATTGTATAGCTAACAGCAACTGCTTTTTAGTAATTAAGTACATATTTTCACATTGTAAATACAAAATTTTTTATATTACCTATTGATTTCCTATTATGGACGATATGAATAATGATTGAGCTATCTTACACCACCTCACCTTTCTTCCAAAAAAAAAAAATACATAATAAAAGGAATCCAAATTGGAAAGGAAGAAGTGAAACTGTCATTATTTGCAGACGATATGATATTATATATAGAAAACCCTAAAGACTCCATCAAAAATCTACTAGACTTAATAAATGAATTTGGCAAAGTAGCAGGATACAAAATTAACGTCAAGAAATCAATGGCATTCTTATACACCAATGATGAACTCACGGAAAGAGAAACTAAAAAAACAATTCCATTTACCATCCCGGCAAAAAGATTAAGATACCTAGGAATAAACTTAACCAAAGAAGTAAAGGACCTATTTGCAGAAAACTACAGGACATTGAAAAAAGAAATAGAGGAAGATATAAAAAAGTGGAAGCACATACCTTGTTCATGGATTGGAAGAATTAACATCATTAAAATGTCCATATTACCCAAAGCAATCTATAGATTCAATGCAATCCCCATCAAAATACCAGTGACATATTTCACAGAACTAGAACAAATATTTCAAAAGTTCATATGGAACCAAAAAAGACCCCGAATAGCCACAGCAATCTTGAAAAAGAAGGACAAAGTAGGTGGGATCACAATACCGGATATCAGATTATACTACAAAGCCACTGTAATCAAAACAGCCTGGTACTGGCACAAGAACAGGCATATAGACCAGTGGAACAGAACAGAGAATCCGGAAATTGACCCAAGACATTATGCTCAATTAATATTTGACAAAGGTGGCAAGAGCATACAATGGAGTAAAGACAGCCTCTTTAATAAATGGTGTTGGGAAAATTGGACAGCTACATGCAAAAAAATGAAACTAGACCATCAACTTACACCACACACAAGAATAAACTCAAAATGGATAAAAGACTTAAATGTGACTCGTGAATCCATAAAAATCCTAGAAGAAAATGTAGGCAACAAAATTTCGGACATCATACGCAGTAGAATCTTCACTGATACATCACCTAAGGCAACAGAAACAAAGGGAAAAATGAACACATGGGACTACATCAAACTCAAAAGCTTCTGCACAGCAAAAGAAACAACCATCAAAACAGATAGGGAACCCACTCTATGGGAGAGCATAATTGCCAATGAAACATCAGATAAAGGGTTAATTTCCAAAATATACAGAGTGCTCATACAACTCAACAAAAGGAAGACAAAGAACCCAATTAAAAAATGGGCAGAGGAACTAAATAGACACCTCTCCAAAAAGGACATACAAATGGCTAAGAGACATATGAAGAAATGCTCAACATCATTAATCATCAGAGAGATGCAAATTAAAACAACAATGAGGTATCACCTCACACCTGTCAGAATGGCCGCCATCAACAAATCATCAAACAACAAGTGTTGGCGAGGGTGTGGAGAAAAGGGGACTCTAGTACACTGCTGGTGGGAATGCAGACTGGTGCACCCACTGTGGAAAACACTATGGTGTTACCTCAAAAAATTAAAAATTGAATTGCCATTTGACCCAGTGATCCCACTTCTAGGAATATACCCTAAGAAGCCTGAAACACCAATCAGAAAAAACACATGTACCCCCATGTTCATAGCAGCACTATTTACAATAGCTAAGATCTGGAAACAGCCCAAGTGTCCATCAGTGGATGAATGGATAAAAAAGCTGTGGTACATATACACAATGGAGTACTATGCAGCTGTAAGAAAGAAAGATCTCTTATCCTTTGAGACGACGTGGAGGGACCTCGAGAGTATTATCCTAAGCGAAACAAGCCAAGCAGAGAAAGACAAATATCACATGATCTCACTTATTTGTGGAATATAATGAACATAGCAGTCTGAGGAACAGGGTAGACCCAGAGATGTGGAAGTAGGGTATAAACTGACACCCCTCAGGAGAGGGAGAGGGGGGGGAGGGAAGAGATAAACCACAGAACTTATGCACATGTATGCATAAGTGATGGACATGGACAACAAAGCTGGGGACAGGGTGGGGGGATGGGGAGGAGGGTGTCAATGGGGAAAAAAACGAGAAACATCTGTAACAAAAATAAATTAATAAAAAAAAAAATACATAGATTTCACTCATCTACCCAATATAGTATATCAAAATTTTTACTTAGAGCAATAATTGGTAAATATTGTTTACTATTGAGACAAGTATTATATTCTGATTATGTCTCCCTCTCATTAACATTTTTGTTTTTCCTAGAGTTATTCATTTCATTGATTTCACATTGGTTTAGTTCTCTATGTACTTGGGCTATTTTGTTCCCCAAATGCTATAACAGCTTTGTCAAATATGCATCAATTTTTTTAAAGGTTTATGCATATCAAATAATTCATTACTTTTTTTTTTAAGTCTTTCCTTCCATCATTTCTTTCAGCCATTATTTCAGCAAATAGGTTCTCAATTCCTTGCTCTCTCTCTTCTCTTTCAGGTAGCCCTTATGATTCGGATGTTGTCATGCTAGATGTTGTCCCAGAGGTCCTTTAGACTCTCATCATTTTTTAAGTTATTTTTTTCTTTTTGCCTCTCTGATTGGGTGTTTTCTGCTACTTTGTCATCCAAGTCACTGATTCAATCCTCTGCTTCATCTAGCCTGTTGTTGATTCTTTTCTAGTGTATTCTTCATTTCAGATATTGTATTCTTCATTTCTGACTAGTTCTTTTTACGGTTCCTATGTCCATTTTTATGGTTGCTTTCTCTTTGTTGAAGTTCTCACTAACTTCCTTGAGCATTCTTATAACAGTTATTTTGAACTCTGTATCTGGTAGCTTGTTTGTCTCCATTTCATTTAGTTATTTTCCTGCTCCATCCCATAGCTTCTTGTTTCAATATGGATGGGTTGCTCTCTCTAAATCTAATACTCATTTGTCATTCTTTCCTTCACCTCTTCTCTTTTGTTGGATTGTTTCCTGGATTCCGTGACTACTTGTTTCTTAATTTACTTTCTGGTTCTACTTTGCTCTCTCATATTCTTTCATTGTAATTTTGATAAGTTTCTGGAGAGAAGACAGAAAAGTACACATGTTCAATCTGATATATTTAACTGGAAGTTTCTAAATCACATTTTCTTCAGAGACTATTCACATTCAGGTAGCTTTTGACAGTAGAGTTGTATTTATTCATTTTTTAAAAACATAGTGAGTATAACTGCAACTTAAAATAATCACCACCAGCAGTTAACATGTAACTGAATAAATTATGTATATAATTTGATCATTATGGCTACCTGCCATTCAGTTATATAACTTCTTAGTGGCCTGCAGTTAGCTGAAATGAAGACAAAGTATTCCATACTACTTTTCGGAGTCTATATAAGGAATTTAAGTACGTTTGAGTAAGAGCAAGTTCTAGTCAACTTGATTCTTTCCAATACATTTTTTTTTTCCTTCAACACATAAAGCGTTTGTTGCAATCAGTGGCTATTTTCCTCTGCTGAAGAAATGTGGCAGGATCAACCTCATCCCTAATAAAAGTAGCAAAATCAACTTCATCATCACTAAAAAAGAACTTAATGGCATATGCAGTCACTAAATAGTTATAATTTTACATTAGATTTTTTATTAAAAAATTAAATAAGCAGTTAGACATTAAAGATGACTATATAAAGAGGTCAAAAACTGAACATATCAAGATAAAGTAATAAATATATTCCACATTCCTTTTTTTACTCTGGGATTGGATATATTACAAAATTTAGAAGTTTTCATATTTTAGAAAAGTTAATTTACTATATATCATGTAATAACAGAAACTGATTCAGCATTTTATAACCAACAATATCTCTACATTAAAATGTATGAATAGTAACACAAAATGGAAACATAAAGACTGTAAAAGCCTCACAATAATTCAAGTTAGATTTTAGTGCCAAACTTACAAACTTTCCATTTTCAAACTGAATTGCAGATAAGAGATTGTGAACTATAATTACAGAAAAGAACAAATTATGATTACATGTAGATTGTCTGCCTAGAAAACCTCAGAGAGTTAACTAGAAAGTTATAATAAGAATTCATAAATATGACTTTTTAAAAAAGATAAAGTAAAATATAAGAATCACCCATAAAAGAGGAGGCTTTTATTTTCTACAGGTAAAAGTTGAGAGAAGATTCCCTATAACTACCAGTGAAGAAATATTGAACTTATGCAGTTTTCCCCTAATAATAACATTCGGTTGAGTCTACTCTACATGAGTCAGGGGAGAAATATGAAGAAAGGATGCTGAAACAACTATTACTTAAATAAATCTACCAAGTGCTTCTAGATACATGGTATCATGCAAGGAAATAACAATGCCCTTTAAGAATTTAAAACCTATGACAGCAATGGTGGCATTTAGCATAGGATAGTGAGGTAATTAAATGAGAAAAGATATTCTACACTATAGGGCTCTGAATCCTGTTTACTTTGGTCCCATTCAGTATTTATGTAACCTACCGTACCTGCTTCTCTCCTGTGGATATGTGATTGAGACTGTCACCCCTTACTGAAGACATGCAGGAAAGATCTGGTGAGGAACTGCTAAACTGTAAAATCTTGAGCACACTCCAGATAGTGTACCCTTGAGTCAGTGGTTCTCTACCACAGCTGTAGGTTAGAATCATCTCTCATTCGAAATTTGAATGCCCAGGCCACATCCCAGGCCAATTAAATCAATCTCTGAAAGTTGCACCCAGATAACAGGATTTCTGAAACCTTCTCAAGAGGTTAAAAACAACGGAGACTCAAGGAAGAAGCCAAAGGATGTAATGACCATGTATCAAGATTATGCATTTAACTTCACAGCAACTGAGCAAGGACTACCAGATAGCACCCTTGCTGATGCCTCATCACAATTCTTCATGGGTACTTGGGTAGGGCATTATGGAGTAACTAAGGCATTTTTCTGATTTTCTCTGCTATTGAACACTTAACAGTTTAGAATGGGAACAAAGCTGAAAGAAAAAGAATGGGAAAACCTAAGAATTACTTGAAGCTCAAGTTCTGATGTAGACACAGCTAGAGTTAGGTTTAATGACTCTCATCTTGCTAAAATCTACAGTACAGTACTAATAGTTGACAGACTAATCTTCTAAATGATAAAAGGACTTCTAATTTTTTCCTGACAATTAAAAAGATATAATTAAAAGTCTTTAATTTTTTTTCTTATTTAGTGTTTTATTTAGCTTTAATTCCAGCTACTCTGCTCAACCTCTGTGTATGTATTAGTATGTGTAGAAATCTTATATTCTTATTTATGTCACTAAGTTTCCTAAGGTAAGTTTAGTTGGGCATGGTATTCTTTGGCAAAATACTCTTAGATCTAGAAAATACATTTGAATTTCCAAATGGAAACTATCATCAGAATTCATCTATCTCTCTCATAATTTGTGTTCGGAGTATCCTCCTTGGTACTTGGTTTGCTGTTTGTTGGCTCTAAAATCTGTTTCTCTGGTCCGGCCGGTGTGGCTCAGTGGTTGAGCGTCGACCCATGCACCAAGAGGTCACCAGTTCGATTCCCGGTCGGGACACATGCCCAGGCTGTGGGCCCAATCCCCAGTGGGGGGCATGCAGGAGGCGGCCAATCAATGTTCTCTCCCATCATGTTTCTATCTCTCTATCCCTCTCACTTCCTCTTCCTCTAAAATCAATAAAGGGAAATAAATAAATAAATAAATAAATAAATAAATAAATAAATAAATAAAGGCAAACGTTTTCAAAAATAAATAAATAAATAAAAATAAAATCTGTTTCTCTGGAACTTCCCAAACCCACTGTGGAGTGATCTAAATTTATGGGGCTAGAAATTAGAATGAGCACTTTTCCATCAGGATTGTTGGGATGATTAAAGATTAAATCAAACAGCCCTGGCCGGTTTGGCTCAGCGGTTGGAGCGTCGGCCTGCGGACCAGAGAGTCCCGGGTTCGGTTCCCGCTAGGGCCACATATCAAGAAAAAAAAAAAAAAAAAAAGATTAATTCAAACACACACACACACACACACTCAACAGTCAGTGAAAAGAAAGTCCAAATGAACTTTAATCTTGTCTCCACCAACTCCATCCAACTTGAAGCTGCAAAGTTTAGCCAGAACCAGCCCAGCCACCAACCAATAGAAAAACCATTTGACTCTCTACATTCTAGTTCCTGTGACAGATCCAAGCCATTAATACCAAATTAATAAAATTTGCTACTTCCAGACACAAAAGACTCTTTGCTATGTCCACATGCCTTATTTGGAAAGTCAACAGATTAGTCCTTATTTGGAAGGAAACCTAACCAGAACCTTTCAAATGGCTTCTCCTTTCCTTTTCCATTCACTAACTACTTCTGTCTATGCAAATGCTCACATGTGCATGGTAGAACATAAATTATGGCTAACAGTTTGACACCATTGTTTTATTAACAAATACAATTCATAGCAAAATAATTAAATAGGGACACACAGTAAAATAAACATTCCAATGACCTTTTAAACTGAAAAGTTCTGCTCTACAAATAAAGGGAAGAACAATACAATTACATGATAGTGCTTGTACAGACTTGCTGAATATGCGATGAAGCCTTGACCAGCCAGCCAGTTGTCTCATCTCTTCCATCCCAGAAAAGGTTGAAAAGAACAAGACAGCTGTAGTGTCCCGACTTTGAGACTCATTGGTGAATGGAATGACAGATGTAGAGCCAGAGCCCCGAAGTGGGCAGGACCTCATCCCTGACAAACAAAAGAGGATGACAGACTTGGAGCCCCATTTACTTCTATTAAAAAAAAAAAAAAAAAAAATTGAAGCCAGCTGTCTTTTTTTATGTATAAGATACTGGTATAAGGCAGTATTTACTGGTTAGGTCTCAGAACACCATTTTACCTGATAATCCAAGCAAAACACCAACAATTAGTTTTTCCCTAACTCATTATTATTACCTTTTAATTCTATGTATATTTTACTAGAAATGTGTTGTATACTACTGCTCCATTTTTAGCCTTATCAAATGTGTCAAATAATAAGGGTTGCTCTGGGTTTGTCTTAGGTTTACCCATCAAAACTCTAAAAAGTAAAAATCTTAATCCTCAAAATGTTCCATTCCACGTTACACGTATCTTCTTATAATCCACTAAAGACCCCTAGTTGAGTGTTCTTGCAACTCCCTACTGACCCAAAGTAATGATTTGTACAACTCATTAAACACATATTCAACTCTCAGCCACATGTTGTGTGGGTGACTTCCTGCACTTTTGCTCTCCTACTCAGGGACTACAAATATCTTGAAATTGGCATCTATTGCTTATGTTTGTCTGGAGTAGCTACTTGATAAATAGGATAATTCACATACCTTATCTCACTGGATCCTCAGAGCCATCTTGTGGAGTTGGCAGGGCAAGTAATATCCCTATTTTATAAATGAACAAACTGAGACTCCAACAGCTTAAGTGATATGTCATCTAACCTAAAACAGAGAATCAGTCTAATTGAAAACAGAAACCAGTTTTCCCAATTTGTAATTCAGTATTCATTATATTTACAGCTTCTCCAAATGTATGGAAAGACATATCAATTGTACAAGTATTTTTATTCTCAATTTCATTCAGTTATTAGTAATAACAAATGTCCCAGGAACAGAGACAATAACTATGAGTAGTTGTCAAAAAAAAAACATGTATTATACTCATTAAATAGATTTCAAAACCTACTAATGTAGTGTGATCTCAAACCACAGTCCAGAGAACATGATTTTAGATTCTATTCCTCAGATATTCGAATAATAAATTGGAAACATCCTTTAAAGAAAAAACATGTATTATAATTTAAGCCATACATCTCTGAAGTTTAAGTTCTGATAACTATTCATATTGCAGTTCTTTAATAGAATTAACACAGCTAGCGACACTTGTGCTTTGCCTTGATGAATAGCTTTAGAAGATGAAGACTTTATTGCTATATTGTAGAAAAACATGTTTAAAAATGTGAACTACATAAGAATAAAAGAAAACATTAAATTACATTTAAATAGTCAAAGTAACAGTGATTTTGACCCAATGAGGTAATTGTACGCATAAAATTTAATGTTCCCGTTAATTATTACATAAAGCTGTATGAATGTCACACCTAAAAAACTGAAAAATTAACCACATTTATGTGTAATATGGCTTTAAGCTCCAGGAATTTCATGCAGTCAGCAGTTGACTTTCTATAGAAGAGAGAATAATGCTAATGAGTGAATGTTAAGTTTAAGGCACTACTAACACGACAGAGGTAAATATGTAATTATATACATTTCAAAAAGTGGGATAAATCACACATTAAGTTATATCATAATTCAAGGACTTGTAAGAGGCAAGAAGATGTACTTGACAGTCTTTGGATAATTACTTTTAATTAACATGCCTATATTATTAAAATATGAGAATATTTTTAATTAGGAATGTAAAAATATTCAATACAGGAAAAATATGAATCTTTAAAGCTGGAGGAGGGCAACCATTGGAAAAAGGAGAGGTTTAGTTCTTCTGCCTACCATAAAAGCTAAGTCTAGACATTCAAAATTACACCAATTAATTGGCCATTTTGGCTAAATTATGTAAATTGTCTACATACACTTCTCAAAGTACATAACTGCCAATGCTATTTTCACTTTGGTCAAGTCTACACTAGCTACCAAAATGAAGTGGGTAATTAAGACAATTATTCTGATAATTTAGATCAAACATTAATTAAGGTAAAAGCAGATTAATGGGGGGGCAGGGGACTTGAATTGGAATATACATGTTTCTCTTGTGTTCCATAAGCATGTCAAAAAGGTTTTCTGTTTCTTGTATTGTTTTTGAAATCTGATTTCAAAACAATTAGAATATGTTATTTCTATAGCAATTCCTTAATCAGAATCTCAGGTTCTTAAAATTCCCAAGATGCCTAGGTAATAGAATAGGATTTTAGAATTGTTTATACTGCATTGATTTAAACCTCATTTCCTAAGTTCATAGACAATACTGATAAAATTTATGGACATCCCAAACAAACAAAAAAAAGTCATTGAAATGCTTTTTCAAAATGAACAATAAGAATATATTCTTCTTATTGGCATTATAGTTAGGTAAAAGAATGCCTTTCAACCAGGAGAAGTATGCTGGAGCATTTAGGAGTGAAGAGCAATGATGTTCATAATTTACTTTAAATGACTGGGGAGAGAAGTATATGCATGTACATGACTAAATAAACAAACAAACAAATAATTATATCCTATATCTAACTACCTATTTAGATATACTGTGTTGATATCTATCTATCTATCTATCTATCTATCTATCTATCTATCTATCTATCTATCTATCAAAAGAGAACCTAACCAATTGTCACAAAATGGTAACAATGTTAAACATAGATGAAAGGAATGTGGGTGTCCACTGAAATTAAATGTTTCATTGTACTATTATTTCAACTTTTCTGTAGGTTTGAAAATTGTCAAAATAAATAGTGGGGGGAAATATACATTTTAAGCTTTACATAGAATAATTAATAAATATTCAGTACCCATCAAATACCCATGAATTTTATACCCCCGAGACTGAAAATTCTGCAGTACCTCATTTCTTAAAACCATACTGTGAAATCTATACTAAAGATTCTTTCCAATGGGCCTTAAGTGAGCACTTTAAAATATTCCCAAGGTTTCCCATGCAGGGTATAGTTAAAGAGCATTCCACTTGAGATCCTTGCCTGAAAGGCCCTATAGAATTGCAAAGTATCATTATTAAGCAAATGTTCCTGGGCCCTTGGGTGGTTCACTTAAAACACATTTCACTGTATTGAATATTCAGTGCCAAAAGCACACTGTTCAGTGTTAAGATTTGCAATTTAAACCCAATTGGGAAAAGTAAAAGGTTCTTGTAATTTGCCTATACTGTATTGCATTGATGTAGTAGCTTTCATTGATAATTAAGTTCCAAAAATATGAGTTAGATTGTGTGAACAATGGAGGAAAGCTAACCTTTCTATTATAGCCTTAGCTCTTGACTTCTTGTATTTAAGATTACAGATGCTCCATTAAATCGATTTTGTGTTTAATCTCCTCTTGAAAAACAGTGAATGCAAGTCCCCAACTTTCTTCCCTTTGAGAGAACCCAAGTATTTGACAATGAAACTACAAGGCTCAAACCAGATGATTAACACCACCCACTGGGGATAAGAAAAGTTTAGCGGGTCTCTTTCTGGGTAGTTTTCCTCAACTAACTCTCAACTTTCTTCAACTAACTGGATTGGAATGTTAAAATATAATTCACACTAGATTTTCAAATAATTGTTTTGAGGAACCAGATTTGAGAGGGCAGGGGTGTGTTTAAAGTGATAAGATTATGTTCCCTTTATACATAGATATGCTTTTTAGAAAACATCAGAGAAGTTTTCAACAGTAATGTGGCTTTTAAAATTAGTTTCATTAAAATCTCTTCCCTGCTTAAATCTAGTTCTTTGCCCTACTTTAAAATTATTTACATCCCTCAGTAAGATATGACATGCAAAAATATTCAGGGCATTGAACTGAACAAAAAAGTACCAAAAACTTATAAAGACGGTAAGACAGGAAACTGTCATTATATCAAAAGGAAATTACTTAATTCTCCCCAGTTCGGCTCTGGATGAGAAGAAATGGCTTCCTTTGGTCCACATCTATGCAGCCTCACTTTCTCAAGCACCACTGGCACTGGAATTACACTCCAGCGTTTGTTCAGTGTCAAATTTAGAGCTTCTGGCCAGAAAATCCAGTCCATAGAGCTAACCTTCAAAAGAGGTAAAACTATCTTGGCAATGAGAGCGCAAGCAGTGCACTTGAGATCCCTGGGGGTGACCCTCTCCCCACACAGCAAAGGAGTGAGGAGAAGGGATGGAGTAGCAACGATTCTGCAGTGTGGTACCCACACCAGCAGCTTCGGCATCACGTGGGAACTAGTTAGAGATGCAAATTATCGGTTCCCACCCCAGACCTACTTAAGCAGAAACTCCGGGGCTAGGGCCCAGCAATCTGCATTTTAACTAGCTCTTTGGGTGATTCTGATGTGTTATCGCGGTCAGAGAAACGAGAATATAAATTTTCTAAAGATGCTTTAACAGTCCAGTCCAGTCAAACCACGGAGCGGGAGACCAGCAGGGCAGGAGATTCAACTACTGCCCAGGTGGGGTGGTCCCAGGCCGCTTGACCTGTCCGCGACCCCCTCGGGCACACACGCCCCCGGCGCTCGCAGCCCCCGCCCCTCCGCCCCCGCCGGCGGCCGCCCCGCAGGAGTCAGGTCGGCGGGCCCCCTCGCGGCCGCAGCCCCCTCCCGCCCGGCCGGCCCCTCAGTCCGCCCCGAGGGCGGCACCTTCCCGCCCGCAGGGTGTGTGAGCCCTCGGGGGGTGGGAGGAGGAGGGACGGGGAGGGAAGGAGGAGGAGCGGGGCGGACGGCTGAGTGCAGGGGTGGGGAGCCGCGGCCGCCGCACACCGACCACCATCCCGCCCGGACGGCGGAAACGGGCTTTTGTGGCCGGCCCGGGGGTCCGCGCGAAGCCACCGCCCCGGGGCGGAGTGGCGCCTCCCCCTTGGCGGAGCCGACGCAGCCTTCCAGGCCCGGGAGGCGCGGCGGCCTGCGGGGTCCGAGCTGGGCGGAGAGCGGGCCGGCGGCGCTCGGCGGGAGAGCGCGGCTAAGCGGAGGGGAGGGCCGGAGGGTGGGGCGGGGCGGGGCTGGGCCGCCGGCGGAGCCTGAGCCCGCGCCTCCGCCTCCCGCGTCCGCGCCCGCCGCTGGGGCCGCGCGGGCGGGCGGCCGGGGACGCGTGTGCCCCCGGAGGGCGGATGCGCCGGGGCCAGAGGTGCCAGGCGGCGGGCCTGCGCTCGGGGCGGCCGCGGCGGGCGAGCGGGACCTGGGGCGGCGGCCGTCGCGGGTGGGGCGAGGGGAGGAAAGGGAGTGGCGAGTCGGAAGAAAGGGGAGTGCAAATATTGTGACTGCTGGGCGCGGAAAGTGTCCGCGGAGCTGCGGGGGTGCCCGCTCCGGCTCCGGGAAGGCGGCCTGCGGGAAGCCCCGGCCCTGGGTGGGAGGCCGTCCTGACAGCCACACAGACACCCGTCACCCAGTTTCCTCCCGAGCCTGCGACGAGCGCGGAAAGTTGGCCACTACTCACTCACCTTTCATTCTAGAGTCCCCCGAGACGGGATATTAATTAAGCTGACTTCTCGGGAAGCTTCCGCTCCGGGAGAGCGCGGGGCTTTTGCCACCGAGGCAGGCGGGTGTGAGGGGTGCCTGTCCCTCCTCCTCCTCTGTCCCCACCCAGCCCTCGGTGCTAGCCTTGCTGTTTTCGTTGTCCGTCTACAGACCTGAGCCCTTAGATGGCCAGAGTACAGAAAAGGGACGCAAGATCTTTGGTAAACTCTGTAGGGCAAAACACCCCGGGCGACGAAAACCGAAAGCGGGAGCACCTCCGAAGGTGCGGGACAAGTCCTCGCGGGAAAGCGCGGATCTTTGCGGCTTCCAGCGTGGGCGGCGGCCTCAGCCAGCCTGCTGCTGCGAGGAGCGTGGTGGGTGCTGATGCCTTAAGTGATTCTGGGACACTCGGTCCCCCACGGTTTCCCTCCGAGTCATGAACTGGGACGTCCTAGGGCTTTTTCAAGTTAACACCGGGTGGTCATTTCCTGCCGCAGACTTCTAAACCAACAGTTTTCCCACCTATTTCTAACCCATTTGGAATTTCTGTTCTTAAATATTAGGTAGGCAAGGGGAAGGAAATTCCAATCACCGAAACTTAAATTTAAGAAATAGTTTTGATTTGTTGGTAAATCAACGGCAAATCACCTAATAGAACTAGTTGTAAATATCTAAGGCTTATTCTAAAACTTTAAATACCAGATATTAATTGGCCTATTTTCAGCTAAAATATATTAAAAGACTGAAGTTGAGCCACTCTCTTTAGTGACCTAATACCAGCCAGTCAATAATATCAATGACGCAGGTGTCTTTTACTAACAACCACAAAATGCTTCTTTTGGCTCTTGATGGTTTGCTGCACACCTCTTCTTTGAGTTTTATTTCATTAGTATGCCAAAATTGTAGAAATCACTACTGTCTTCCTATTGTTTTCCAAGCTTAGAGGACTTCTTGAACCAAAGAAGAAAAGGTTTTGAAGTGAATGCATTAGCCCTTCCAACATTTTTATCTAGAAAGCTTCAAATAAACGGACGTTGGATAGTACTGTCAAATCATTCGAAAGTTTACAACTGCTTTTTCCAGCTCCATGGGGTGGGGGTGGAGGTGCCTATGTTAAAATAGACGTCATCTAGAAAACTACTTGAAGCATCATCTACAGAAAAATGAGAACTCTCTGTCCTTAATAGCTGCCCTTTGGAAGGTAATGGGCATTCCATTTCAGGGCTGTAAATGCTTACTGTAGACTCCAAAGTAGTAGGCTTTGGTTCTTCCAATGTTTGCTTTCTTCAGTGTTGATCAAAGACCAATGCGTTTGCTTTACCAGGCCCCATTGGAAAATGTTTTTTAGAGCCATTACAGGCATGTTAATAATCAGCTCATCTTATTTCCTTCACTTTAAGGAACATTGCAAAAAATTAGAAAGGAATCCTTTAAATAAAGACAAAGGAGAGAGAAAGGGGCATTACAATTGTCTATTGGGGGTTAAATGCAGACACTTCCAGAGGGAAAGGTTTGATCCTTACTCTCCCACTCCCCAAATCCTGCAATCCTGGTTTTTGTTTTGAATTAAAATGGGGCAGCCTTCTTTGATGGCCAGCAGGGTCCTTCTTATTTAAGAAGGGGAATCCTCACCGCAGCATTGAGGGAAGGGTGATGCTAAAGGTTGGGGAGAAAAGGAGGTGTGAAACAATTCAGTAAATTGTAATATTTGTGTAAGGCAGTTGTAGAAAATTGCCTTAGTATCTGAGCAACATTTGTTACTTTTCCAGAATCCATAAGCAAGAATCAAGATTTCATTTCCTCTTAAAAAGTAACCTCTGCTGAGTACTAGAGTTGATATTTGTCAAACCTTAAATAAAAAAATGTCCCCTGTACCTCTAGATGGGCGTTTCTGTCTGGACTTGGAAGAGGGACTTCGCACAGGGTAGGGTAGACGCCCTTGAACCCAGTGATTATCGAATCACCTGAGGAATTTCCTACAGCTCATGAAGATATTTTAAACCCCGCCTAAAGTGGGGGCGGCCCTGTTAAGTGTGTCCCCCTCTCTGTAGGTTTAGATCCTGCCCCTTAACCCAGCAGCCCTGGAAACAGTCTAAGGTGGCCAGTGCCTGTCTATTTGAAGGGGGAGAGGACCATACAGACGTGAGGCCATAAACAGCAGTAATCCAATTTGTAGCCTGGGTTGATGAAATTAATCACTGTGATTCCTTCTGTTTCCATCTAGAGCTCCCCAGTCACCAGCAAAATCCTCTCTGTCTTTTCTGGAGATGGAAACAGTATGTGAGGCCAGTCGGGCCAGGACCATTGCGAAGTCTTGCAAAACTCAGTGAAATCAGGCGTGGAAGATGTTTAAAAATGACCTGGCCAAAGCTTTCGATGTGTAGGGATGAGTGGGGTGTGGGACGCTAACCCTAAACTAGGAGGGCTCTAGGGAAGGACTCACCCCAATGGCTGGGTTGGACAAGCAAATCCCAGATTCACACCACACCTTCCGCTGTGACCGACACGCATGTCCAGTTCGATTACCAAGGAAGCTCTCCTGGTTGATTCAACTTGATCCAAACGTGTGATTCATCTCATTTACCAGGGAGGGTGGGGACTGTGACTTCCCTTCATTTTGGAGGCACTGGAAAGCATGGTGCTGTGGGTAACAGCTTGTGTGTGTGTAGGTGTTGGAGCACACATTTGATTTCCGAACATCTTTTGAAGCTGTCTTCTCATTTGTAATTTATAAACCCAGTAAATTACAGAGTTTGATAGTGTTATCAGATACCTAAGTGCACTGTCAGTTTCCCTCGCTTTACTCTTAAAATCCTTTGCTAAGAAATGTGTGAAATCACCATCCAAATTCCCCTCTAGGAAATACTAAGTCAAGAGAAATGAATTACATATATAATATGAGTGATGTAGATTTTTAAATAAAAAGTTGAAGTGAAGCACACAAAAATATTCCAATTTATTTTGCAACCTCTTTTAAGAAAGCAGACATCTTTCACGTCCTCATGAGAATTATTTGCCCTAGTGTCCTCAAAGTGGCTTCTGATATCCCCACTTCTTAAGAAAAAGCAACTTAGCTAAAGCTCTGCTCCCAAGTTTTGGTGGGGATTCAATATTCTAAGCAAAATATGCTCAACAGATGATAGTAGAGATGAAGCCAGAAAACAACTCCAGCTATTTAAACTGCCAAATGAGACATAAAGCTGCATTGTAAAAATCATCTGGAAAACAGGTTTTCCCATTGAAGTCGCTATGTGTTAATTACTGTGAGCTGGAAGGCTGGAGATCGAACGCCTGGAAGCCGACTTTCACCCCGCATACGTAAACGGAAAAGTGCTGAACCGCAGCCAGAGGGCTCCTGCTCGGACTCATTGCCATGCATGCCTCGACATTAATATGTGTTCATGGAGGGCTCGTACAGTACGAGGTGTTATTTCCTTATAAAGAAACACCAGGTCTCGCTTTCCATTCTTCTTACAAAATTATTCGCATTATTTATGCTACATTGAGCGATCTAATCTCTTCGTGATAGTCAGCTAATTGCTCTGGCAGGTAATTAGAAGCGGTTTACAACGCAAAGGGCTTTTGCATTGCCCCTCGGATTATTAAATTGCGCTGTAAATTATACCATATTTGCTGGGGAAAAATTCTTTTGAGCAAGTTCTATTCCTGCGATCCGAGATGAAATCGGCTCCCCACCCCACCCCCCACATACGTACCCCTCCCTAGCCACCCCCACTACCACCACACCCCCTGCTTTTCCTGGACTCAGAGTCGAATGATTCTAAAGCACGCGATTTTGTTCGTGTTCACTGGGCCGAAATAACGTGGCCATTATGGCCTGAAATGGGCCAGGTTTGAAGCGAGCTTCCTGCGCGCCTGCAATATCCAGCAGGCATGTGGGAAAAGAACGGCTTAAATGGGGACATCTGTTCAGTGCTGCTCATCTTACTCTTACAGCCAGGTCAGGTTAAGAGAATAACCTGTTCGCCACCTTTTTTCTTGTTAATAAGACTATTAGAAAAAAAGCGAGCACACACATACAAACAACACTAATTGAGCTGCCATATAAGCAAAGAATCAGACACACAAAGGTAGCAGCTGAGTTACAAGAGGAACTGTAAAAAATAACCACTGGGCTATTTCAGGGAAAATCTACACAACTTCTGTCAGGAAAAAGAAAAACAGGAATACATGAACTTAAAAATGCTCTCTACAAAAATGTGTTTATATAAGGGATTTTAAGAACTCAACAAAGAATGGTTTATTTTGGGTTTTTTATTTTAATAAAATTGACCTGAAGGTAAATGCCAGTGGTACTTCTTTTCTTAAGCTTTCAGGTACTCTGAGATCCCACACTTTTCGCTTTTGGTGTTATTTTGATCTGTGTTTCCTCTGAGGGTCCCTTGACAAACTCCAAGTGGGAGCATCCTAGTTTGTTCCCTGATTTTAGAAAAGTGAACTGTATCCCCTTTCAAAAATATCACCCATTTGTAAAGCTTGTACAAAGAGTTGAACACATGCGTGGTTAAAGCCAGAGACCCGGTGCAGCTCCTAGATTATTTGTAATTAAACACAATTCCCAAAGTAACATTTATCTTCCCGAAACTGCGATTACAATTGTCAACCGTCTGGAGGAGACCACGGGGTAATCTGGGAGCATTACCTCCTCTAGTAACAGAACAGAATGAAAAGAAATCAATAGTGTTGAGGATAAGAATTTAGTAGTTTTTAACTCTACATGTTAGCTGTGAGAAAGTGATATATAATACCAAAAGAGAAAACAGCAGAAACAAATCCATTCTAGGAAAAAATCAGAGAGGAACTCATCTGAATGTCTAAGCCTCTCTTTCTCTCTTGCCTTGCAAAACAAGAACACACACACACACACACACACACACACACACACACACACACCCCATTCACCCCAAATGAGCAAACTCTCTTTTCCTTACATGTTTCCTTCATTTACATGATGAAGGAGGAATATGAAGTGCTGTAGAATTAATTATCAGTTTCATCTGTGGGCCGGCAGAGAGATGAATATGAAATATACCATAGAGTACATGCCTGCCTGTAGAACTAGCACTCGATCATATCAACATACTATGAGGACATGAACATTATGCATGTAGACAACAAATAAGGAAATATAATTTTTCTTCCTTTAATAGAGGAAGAAATACCAACTTGGGTAAATATCTTCATTTTTTTCTACCTATGCCTATGAATTTACCTACATATTCATATGAATGATACATGGAGAAGGTCCTCCTTGTCTTCTGAATATATGCAATTTGAATGCCCTAGCTAAAGTGAATCAAAGCATGTAATATCCTAAGTTAGATGAGAAAGTCTCTTAGTTAAACCGTCTCTAACTTTGGAGTGTTTTGAAGTGGCAGAGAAGAAAAAAAATGAATATTAAGCAGCGGGATACGGAAGAAAAATATAGAGTTAATTAAGAAAAATATATATAATGGCTTTGGTCCCATGTATTCAAATAGAGTCACCAAGGCAATGCTTTGCAACCACCAGGAGCGCCTGTGGACAGATCAAGTCGCTACTGCTTCGCTGTGGTCAACAAATGCATCCAATGAAGTAGTACCAGGAAAGTAAGGACTCGGCTATAAAAGTGGCCAGACAGTTTAAACTGAATAACCTCACTAATAGGGGCTATTGTTCAGCGTGGAAGTTCCCATTTTCCAATCAGGAAAATACAGCCCTCTCTGGGCTCTGGCCGACTGATCCCTTCCCACCTACGGTTCAACAATCTGCCACCAGCGAGAGGCTTTTATTACCTCCCTTTCCAGGAAATGTTAGGCAACTTCCTAGTAAAGTCGCCCGAAAGCAGGAGTGGACAGCAAAAGGACACCCCTCAGTAGTCCACAGGTCCACGACTAGCCGGATTCTGTTTTCAGCAGGAAAGAAACTTTGTCCAGAGAGCTCGGGGCCAGGAGACCTCCCCACCTGGCCTGGCCCGCTCCTCTCCGCAGCCGCCGGCGGCGCTGGGCTCCCTCCCTACCCCGTCACGTTTTATTTAGTAGCCAACACATCCGCGCGAGGTCCCCTCACAGTGGCCAGGGATTGGGGGCTGTCTCTCCATTTCGGGAGAGACGCCCGCCGGGGATCCGCGGCAGCACCGCGTCCCCTCGGTCCGCCCGCCACTCTGCTTCCAGGGCTTGCGCGTCCCCGCCGACGCTCGGGAAAGCGAGATGCGCAGAGCCCGGTTAAAGCGTACCCAGCAGAGGTGCGCGCCTACATGGTTCATGGGCACCGACACCCCCCTTCCCCCGCCATTAGGTTTTTTTCCTTCAGCCCTGTGTATATACCGGACCACACTTACGTTGAAAACCGTATTTGGTGTAGATATGATGCCGGACACTTGAAAGCCTGGATAACTTTGATGTTTTCGACTATAAATCCCTAATTGTACTTAATGGTTACAAATGGTTTTATTTACTTGTCGCTGTATCTACACATTTTAATCTATTTAACCAAAGAGCAGAGGCATATTTCACTCCCCACTCCCTGAAAAGGAAAAGCAAGAATCGAGGCCTCTAATTTGCTTTTAGGATCTTCTATTTCTTTGGCTGTGAAAGCATAAGAGCTCCAAATCGCAACATTGATTAGTCTTCAAACCTGCCTGAACACACACACACACACACACACACACACACACACACTTCTCCTTTTCTGCTCCATCTAAGGAGATGTTGATGTATATTGTAGCTGCAAGGTGTTAGATATACTTGAGCAAGTTGTTCCCAGGATGTAAATTAGGTCCCAAAAGCTGTTGTCCAAATCGAAGAAACAGAGAAATTAATCTGGGAGACTATCCATCATCACCGGTAATAAAGAGAAGGACATGGATGAGACAGATGATATGATTAAGGGGCTGTGGTCGTTTTAATTAACTTTTTGCTGTCCTGTAATGATCAAACTGGTCACCAGACCCGGTCAATAAGCATGTTAATATCAAACAAATAAAACCAGGGATGATTAAAAACCTCCTGGTTTATTAAATTTGAAATTCAAATGAAATTTATGCTGCAGATGCATACAGAATGCTAATAGATTTTAGCTTTATTGAAAGTGGATCCCACAGGTTTGCAAGAAACAGCAGAATATCCCTCTACCTCCTCCCTACCAGCATGTTAAACTTCATTTGGAGTGGGGGAAACTTTTAATTGTTAGAAAGCCTGCACTTCTTATCTTTCTTCTCCTTTCCCTTCCAGACCTTTAGATTATCATGGTATAATACTTAGATGTAATTATCAACATCACAAAAGGTAAACTGAGTTCTATGCAATGTGAAATGCTTTGCTAGACAGGCTGTATCTACAATAAATTACAGATGTTTCCTTATGTGGGGGATTTAAAAATGATGGAGTCATTTCTGGCAAGTGGAGAAAGAGGTGCCATTAAGACTAGTTTCATTGAAACCAGAAACATTATTACTGTTTTAATGTTTGGCCAATTATACAATTTACTTTGTCTTTCCTTTTTAACTGTGCTGTCTTATGACTTAAGACAAACACTAACCACTTATTGGGGGAGGGGGGATGGAGGGAGAATAGCATAAGAAAAAAATGCCCTTTGACTAATACTAGTACTATGAAATACAACCTGACTTTTTAAAGGGGAGTAAGTGGAATAAATGTATATTTATATAATCTTCTAATGAAGAAAGATCCACTGTGAAAATCCTCAAATGCTGCAAGCCAACCTTATGTAAATCGAAGAATCCAGTATATTCATTAAATCCACACACACATTGTGACCCATTGTCATAGGAAGAATTCATGACTCTAAGTGAATTTATAGAAATAAAAAACTTAGAAGTAGGTATCTCAAATTAGTAATTTTTCAAGAAACAGTGGTCAATGCCTCTGTTTACTCCCAGAATCAGCATTTAACTTTTTCATAGTCCTGTCTCACTTCCTTCCAGAAGATAGGAGGATAAAAAGATTAAATAACTATTCATAGAAGGGAGTCTTTCCTCAAAGCTTTTTTGCCACCACCTATGAGGGTGCCGGTATTGATTAGAATTAAACCCTAAATTTGAACATCTGTGTATTAGGTCCTTAAAATGAATATCATTATAGAAGAAGACCAAAGCAATGAAGTTAATTCTCTTTTATTTGTTAAACGGAGTTCCCTCCTTCCCCCACCCCTTCCTCCTTCTGGGCTGGCCTGTCACGCCTTCTCAACACGCTAAAATCATTCAGAGTGGCTTGCAGGGAGAAACGCGACATTTATGGTAAGCGTCAGCCTTCAGAGAAAGAAAGCAGTTCATTAATTTACTTCACACTTACTTCAAAGTAGGAGAGTGTACCTTATCCCCTTAATCAATAGATATGATGTACAGTCAATATCCCAACAATGTTAAAAAGGGGTCAGAAACACTCTCACACCACAGCATCAGCCTCAACTCTGTCAATGAAACTTACACAAATGATACTACTGACTTTGGATTTCAGTAAACCCCAGGAGGATTTTTTTTTTTTTTTTGACATCTCTGGAAGCTGTGATACACTTGAGGAGTGTTAAAAGACAAAAACAAAAACAAAACAATAAAAATGTTTACCCAGTCAAAACAAAACAATTTTCCCAGCTAGTAACATTTTAATCAATTCTACCTTAAAGTTAGATTGCTGAGACCATTTATAACTGTTTAAAATTAGGATTTAAAAAAAACACACACACACAAATGAATATTCAATAGGGCTCCAAGGACTGTGGACTTTTTTGCTACACTGGTGTGGTCCTTTCTGTGGTTTAAGATGTTTCCTTCTGGTGGCAGTGAAATTGTAATGACATTTCTGAATGCAACTAATAACACAAATGGCAAGCAAGTGACTAAAACCCACTGAATTTGAACTGAGTGTATCTATTAACATGCACACACATTCATAGAAATCTGGCCCAAACGCTATTAGACACAGACGCCTCCATACATGTGGTCCAAGATTTGTCAAAACCTTGTCTCTATTCTCAGATAAATAAAACCCACACATATCAATCAAAATCCCAATTTTTCTCTCAGAAAGACGCAGTGGGGATTTCCTGTGAAGACTTCTAAATTCCACAAAACGCTCAATTTCTCACCCAAAGAAAAAACAATACTCTCTCACCCCATTCTCTATCTAATCCTTTTGTATTGAAATTTACTCATCGCCACGGGACAAACACACCCCCTCCCCTAGAGTGAGACTGGCACTTCCAAAGACGAATCCCACCTCAGGAGGGAAAAAAAAGAAAAGAAAAAGAAAGCCACGGCATCAAAGTAACAACTCATGGACGCAGGCGCACACACGTCCTAACTCACCCCTAAAAAATAACCCTCAGCCTCCCCACCTTTCAACCCTTCCGCTGTAAAGTCGGGAAAGGAAAGGTAGGTATTAGTACGATTTTCTTCATAGTGACGATGTCCAAGAAGTTACGAAAAAGATCACTCAAGATTTTAGGTACAGGGAACCAGAGGAAGCCGGTGACAGGGATGGCGTTGGTGCATATTTATTGATTCAGCCTCACTCAACTTCGCAGATTCATTTTTCAAATCGCCAATCTCTCCTCTCTCTTACGTATGTACACTTTACTGCACTGCTCCTATTCCTCACTCCCAGCGTTGTCACACACACACATACACACTCGTCTCCCTTTCACACACATTCAAACAGCCCTCCTTTCCCCCACACCCAGCGCACACACTCACCCCCTCCTTCCTCTTTCACACACCCGCACAGATTCACACTCCTCCCTCTCCCCACACCAAACACTCACACACCACCTGCCCCCTCCCTCCCTAGGTTTGTCACTCACAGTTACTTACACTATAGTACACTCACACCTTTCCCCTTAACACTTTACTGATCTGTCCCTCTACCCTCCCTTTGTCACACGTAGTTATATTGTCATGCACAACACTCCCCACTTCTCGGCACTGTCCCTCCCCTTCCTCCCTCCTTCACCACAGTTACACTGCCACACTCACATTCACTATCCCCCTCCCCGGTCTCACTGTCTCCCAGCTCGGTCACACACGCACACAGTGACACACTCACACACCCGCTTTGTAGCACACGCAGCCCTCCCGCCCCTCCCGCCGCCCCCACCCCCCCGCGGCCGCCGGCGGCGGCGCCGATGACCTCACGGCGCGCGCGCGGCGCGGCCCGGCGAGGCTGCAGATTGGCTGACCGCGCCTCCGCGGCACTTCAAAGCCGGAGAGGGAGCTACAATTGTGGTGGAATGGGCGGAACTGATCATTGTATTGCACACCTCTAAAAAAAACACTGCCTCTGATTTATCAATATAAAAAAGATCCTCTGAGAGGAGGAGGGCACTTTTGTGTGATGGCAACTTCACTTCTAGGGGTGAGTCTCAGGATTTTCTCTTGCTGGTTTAATTAGTTTCCTTTTATTGCCGATCGGAGGGGGTTAAAGTCGCCCCGGCCAGGCCACGGGCTATCAGTCTCTATTGAGAGCTGCTTTTTTTTTTTTTTCCCCTTTAAATACAAGTGAGTTTGGAGAAAAGAAAGAGGGGGAGGGGGGCAGAGTCACTTTTTTCAGTGCAGGAAAAGGTTCGAAGGGCATTTAGACAAGCCACCTCGCAGCGCCCGGCCGCTCCCTGCCCGGGAGACTTGCGCCCTGCCCATTTTACTTGCGACGATTTCGGGGGTAAAGAGATCAAGTTTTTCCAACTGGGCAAACTGCAGATTTTCCCTCTTCCCCTTAAAAAATTCCGCAGCCCGCCTTGTCTTGCAGGTACGTTGAACCCGTCTCATTTTTCTTATACTATTGTAGACAATTAAAAAAGAGAAGAAAATTCAAAGAACAGTAGGAAGAGCGAGTGAGCCAGCCTAATAGTTTGACCTCTTTTGGCCCGGGAGACACAATCCAGGATGGGTTTCTGGGGACCGGAACAGGATTTTCGAAGCTCTTTCTGGATTACAGGGGAAACGCTTTTAAAAGCAATCCAATGGTTTCCCCCCAGGCTTCTCGGCCAAGGAAATTTCCTTTCTCCCTAATCTGGACTTTTGCTTGCTTGTTTGTTTCGAAGTGCCTGGGGCCTTGTGTGCACGAGAGTGTTGTTTTAGGTGAGAATATTTGTCAAACTCTTCTTTAGCCTGGCGCTTTTGCTCCCGAATCAGACGCCAGCAACCAAACTTGTCCCCTCCCCTAGAGTAGGAAGCAGCCGGGCGCCGGGGCTATTGGGGGAGCCAGGTGAGTCGGTGGCGGCGGCCGCAGAGAGAGATGGGGTGCAGTGGGGCGTTTTGAGGGCTACCAGAGATCTGATGCAGATTTCTTTCCTCCCTCCCCCACCGGCCCTTTGCCCACCTCCCATCCCCCACTCCTTCTCCTCTCCCCCTTCCCGCAGGAAGAACCGAGGTTGGGATCCACTCCTCTGGCCATGCTTGCTGCTACCTGTAATAAGATCGGCAGCCCCAGCCCGTCTCCCTCCTCCCTCTCGGACAGCTCCTCTTCTTTCGGCAAAGGCTTCCACCCCTGGAAACGTTCCTCGTCGTCCTCCTCCGGCAGCTGCAATGTAGTGGGTTCCAGCCTCTCCAGTTTTGGCGTGTCGGGGGCCTCCAGGAACGGCGGCTCGTCCTCGGCGGCGGCGGCGGCGGCGGCGGCAGCGGCAGCGGCCGCGGCCCTGGTGTCCGACTCGTTCAGCTGCGGAGGCTCGCCGGGGTCCAGCGCCTTCTCTCTGACCTCCAGCAGCGCCGCCGCCGCCGCCGCGGCCGCCGCGGCCGCCGCCTCGACCTCACCCTTCGCCAACGACTACTCGGTGTTCCAGGCCCCCGGCGTCTCCGGGGGCAGCGGCGGCGGGGGTGGCGGCGGCGGCGGCGGCTCCTCGGCGCACTCGCAGGACGGCTCCCACCAGCCCGTGTTCATCTCCAAGGTGCACACCTCGGTGGACGGGCTGCAGGGCATCTACCCGCGCGTGGGCATGGCTCACCCATACGAGTCGTGGTTCAAGCCCTCGCACCCGGGCCTGGGCGCCGCCGGCGACGTGGGCTCGGCCGGCGCCTCCAGCTGGTGGGACGTGGGCGCGGGTTGGATCGACGTGCAGAACCCCAATGGCGCCGCGGCGTTACCGGGTTCGCTGCACCCGGCCGCCGGGGGGCTCCAAACTTCGCTGCATTCGCCGCTGGGGGGCTACAACTCGGATTACTCAGGCCTGAGCCACTCAGCCTTCAGCAGCGGCGCCTCCTCGCACCTGCTCAGCCCCGCCGGGCAGCACCTCATGGACGGCTTCAAGCCGGTGCTCCCCGGTTCCTACCCGGACTCGGCCCCGTCGCCGCTGGCCGGCGCGGGGGGCTCCATGCTGAGCGCCGGGCCGTCGGCGCCGCTGGGGGGCTCCCCGCGCTCCTCCGCGCGCCGCTACTCCGGCCGCGCCACCTGCGACTGCCCCAACTGCCAGGAGGCCGAGCGGCTGGGCCCGGCGGGGGCGAGCCTGCGGCGCAAGGGCCTGCATAGTTGTCACATCCCGGGCTGCGGCAAGGTGTACGGTAAGACGTCGCACCTCAAGGCGCACCTTCGCTGGCACACGGGCGAGCGGCCCTTCGTGTGCAACTGGCTCTTCTGCGGCAAGCGCTTCACCCGATCCGATGAGCTGCAGCGGCACCTGCGGACCCACACCGGTGAGAAGCGCTTCGCTTGTCCGGTCTGCAACAAGCGTTTCATGCGCAGCGACCACCTCAGCAAGCACGTGAAGACGCACAGCGGCGGCGGCGGCGGCTCCGCCGGCTCGGGCAGCGGAGGCAAGAAGGGCAGCGACACCGACAGCGAGCACAGCGCCGCGGGCAGCCCGCCCTGCCACTCCCCGGAGCTGCTGCAGCCCCCAGAGCCCGGGCATCGCAACGGCCTGGAGTGACGCGCACCCCGCGCCTATCCCTCCCCTTCGCCTCCTCCCTCCCCGCTCCGCTCTGTCCCTGTGTCCTGGCCTCTGCTCTAGCCTCTCTCCACTGCACACCGCTCGCTGTCTGTCTCTGTTCCTCTCTTCCAACTCCCTCTGTGACTTAACTTTGTAAGGGGGATGTGGATATGGAAGTAGCGCGCATTGCCGTCCTGGGCGCTGGCTTTCTATCTCCACCCGGTTACACCGTCGGAGCCCGCACGGCCGGAACCCGCGCCCCGCCGGGCCTTCCATTCTTGTCCCCTCCTCGTCCTCCTTCCTCCGTCCTGTGGTGTGATGGGCCTTATTTTTAGAGGGAAGCGGCCCTGGAAGGAGAGCTGGACGATTCCAGTGCCTGGGAGACGGGCCTGCGCCCAGGCGGGAGCAATTCGGCTGAACCAGGTTAAGCTGCGCCGTGGGGAGGGCGAGGCAGGAGGCCGGCGCCGGGCATCCCCGCTGGGGCAGCCGCCGACTCGGTTGCAGAACAGTCTGACCACTGGCCGCCCTACGCGGAGCGTCGGAGCTTTGTGCGGTGCCCATCTGTCCGCGGCGAGAGCCGCAGTATGCCGAGTTTAGTTGTCCCAACGTCAGCTCTGCCTCTTTTTTGTTTGTTCCCTGAGGTGGAAACGATGCAAGTTTCAGCTAAGGGTAGTCTTGGTGAATCGCTGCAGCAGCCTTCTTTCATCTTGATAACATTTTTTAAAAACTAAAAACCTAAAGAAAAAAAAAAGGCATCCTTCCGCTTGGTTTCCCGTCTAGATAGCTTTTCTTCTAGCAGTGAGCACGTCTTCTTTCTCTCAAAACTGTGCTAATATTGATCCCAAAGTTATTTTGATCGCATTAACTTAACTTATGGGCTGGGGGTGGGGGGTGAGGGTAGGTGTCTTTCTTATGCAAAAATACCCCTTTCCGGTGAGAACAGATTCACTATCTCCGTGTTTGTCCTTTTCTACCTCGTTTTTCACCACTCCCGAGCCTAATCCACCCCCCCCCTTTTTTTTTTGCTAGTCCAGACATCAATTTGTATAGTACTATAGTACCCATATCTGTAAATTCTTGCAATTCATTGAAGATTCTTAGGGTGAAACTTTTTTTGTGTGATTTAAACTTATAAACAAGTGAAGAAGCAATCGTTTATTTCATACGATGCTGTAGTTTAAATGCCAAAAGATGGAAAATAAGGGGGGGAAAAACTTTGTAAAATATATCTGAACCTAATGGTTTGTACAACTGGAGAATCGTTCTAGATTAGTTACCAATTAACTATAACTCCACCAGTGTATGGGTGCGAGGTGCAGTTGTCCAGGAGACGATTTTGTATAGTATTTTTCTTGTACATTACTTCCAGTAAATATTTGAAAATATATTGAAGTAAACTTGATTTTTTTTTTTTGTTACAAGAAAATATTAAGAGTTATTGTTGCAGTTCTGATGAGCTGCAGGGTTTTTGAACTCACTTCTGGAGGTGCAGAGCCACAAACGCACTTTCGGGGCCTAGTTTTGCTCGAATATTAATTTAGATAGGTATCAAACTGTAACTAAGACAATATTTGATAAATGTGGGATGACATTTAATTTAATGGAGCATGTACTTATTTGCATTTGCTGGCAGTTCAGGTAAAGTGAGAGTTCTCCTATATTTCACAACTGGGTTTGCCAAAACCCATGTATTAAATAAATTGTCCAAGTGAAACTCAACTAACTTTGGCCTTTGTGTATTTCCTGAAGGTAATATTGTTAACTGTTAATAAACACTCCTGACACTACATTTAAATGTTTGCAAATTCTGCAAACTAATTGCTCATTGTAATGTTGAAATAATTTGGATATTTCACATTGAAATGAAAAGCCTTTCTCTGGAACATTTAAGACTTGCATTTTAAATGCATGAAATGTAATTGATTTATTTGTAATATTTTAAATGGTATTAATAAACTCAGATAAAAGACTAGGCAAGTTAATTTGTATTTTTTCCTGTTTAAACTATGGACATTTACATTTTATTATCAGTTAAATGTCTAATTTAAACAAAATATAACCCTGTTTTGTGGTAATATTTAAATAATTGCCTTTAATATTACTTAGATAGAATGATCTATTTGGCGAAACTGTTTTCTCTATTTACCAAGATAAAGATTATAGTGTCTAAGAAATGTAATTAATTATTTACCAGTAGGTTTAGCTCAAAGCATCAGGATTTACTGACCTCTTAAAATTTGAACTAAGTAATCAAACAATTCAAAGAAATTTCCCATTTTGCTTCCTTCTCAATCTCCAGAAGGAGTCAGGTTGATTGCGTTTGGTATTTAAAAGGGCAAGACTTACACTGGAAGATCAATACATCTAAAATAAAAACATGGGTTCGGGGATAACTTTTGTTGTTAGGGGGTGGAGGAGGTCAAGCTAACAAAAGCTTGTTTTTGGCATTCCATGTCTTAGCTAAAGATTATGTAGAGGTAAATATCAGTAGTAGATCCTGTTGAAATGAGTTATCTTTTCTTTTAAAGTCTCTAAACAGCCACCAAAGAAAAGGAAGGTTAAACCTTAATCTATTTACTAGGCTATTGTTCACAGGTGTCAATGATGCCAATAAAAAATATTGTCTTGTTATGTCTAAGTGCATTTAAGCAATGGGTTCCTTGAGCCATACTTCGAAACGTTAAAAAAATTTAAATGTTGATTGCTGTTATATCAAACGATTTCACTATTAGATTAATATTATTTTGAATCAAATTGAATAAAAAGTTAGTGTGTTCAGATTCTTTTAAGTTTAGCTTCTTTCTTTCCGTTTGCATTCTCCCCAAGTTCAGTCTTGGTGTATATCTGGAACAGAAAATCTTCCATTGAAATGTATATAAAGTCATTATTATCCATATAAACAAGTGAAAATACAGAGTGCTAGGAATATTGTAAATTTAGAAGAAAAAAGCAATTAGGGATAAAATATTTTAGGATAATGCAATTTGTGCTTAAGTAGCAGACTGTCTTGATCCTGCTGTCTGTGCAGATATTTGAAACCTCCAATCCTTATGGTTTTAGGGAAGCAAGTTATCTCTGATTCTTTGGTATACTTGACCTCTAAATAATGGTTTTAAAAAGTAAAATAGTCTCTTTCTGTCACTTTCTTCCTAGGAATAACACGCAGAGCACAGTTTAAGTGTTGTTTCTTTTTTATTGAAAGTTGCAGTGCTGAGGAGGAAACGGTTCTGCAGGAGTTAAATATAGTGGCAGGTAAGGAAAGCTGCTTGGTACATTTATAATATCAGTTGCATTACATACAGATCACATTTGATTTAAGAGGTGGATGATGACAGATATTGTCTACAAGAAGATTTCTTTGGGATGGTTGAAGGGGGACAGATTTTTCTGTAGTGTAAATTGCAAACTTTCACTTTCTTCACTCCTCCTCTTCCGCCTAGCATTGGTGTATTTTGTTGTGATGACTACTGAGCTGTATTTCTAGCCTGTTGTTCTGTAGGGTGGGCAGGGTTTCCTTTTGGGGAAGGACAGTGGGTGAAGTGCAAAATTGTGATTTCTCCCTGCCTGTCCGTGATAAAGCACCTCTAACAGTGCCTTGGAGGTTCGCTCAAATGAAGCTAAGTGCTGTGTTTCACTTTGAACCAAGGGACAAGCTTCCAGTCTTGCAGATCAAGGTAGAGTTAAACTAGTTGTTGACCCAGAGGTCAGGCCAGCATATATATATCAGTCTAGTCTCAATCCAGCCTTTCTGTGGACCTGTCTCATTTCTTCCCCAGTTTCAGTGTTTCCTCCCCATTCTGCTCTCTCCTTTCCTGGCTCAACTTCTTTTAGGATGTTCTCTTTTGCTTAGGGGCATACGTGACTGATTTGTTGAGGTTGGACTATCAACTAAAATATTTTATGATAGAAGCTTAATTTAAGCAAATGTGATGAGTTACTTACTCTCCTATTATCAACTGATCTTAGAAAAAGTTCCTGGATGGATTTGCCTTCCTTCCACTGTCCTCTTACCCCAGCCTTGGTATAACTTCTTAACTGAGCTTTCCTTAGGGAGGGAGTGCTGAAATTAAAAATTAAAGACAAGCAGGTGACGAGACTGGACTCCTAAGTGGACAGATCAATAATCTTGTCATCAAAATTTTCATCTCCCCTCAGATCTTTTGGTGAGATTACTGAATGCAATGTTATTGCAGTCTTGTGGAGGAATCTCTCTGAAGTAAATATTTTAGAGGATTAGCTAAAAGGTCAGATGACCATTTAGGTTGGCAAATTAAGGCAGGGACTTTAGAGGAAAAAAGCATAGATTTGATTATTCTCAGCTCACCTAAAATGGTAGAGATAAATATTATAATGAAGTAAGTTCAGCATTTTGCTCAATTTTTCATACAAATAGCCTCAAAGGGAGATTGCTTTGATGCAGGTATTTTGAATAAATTGGTGGTTTTGATTTCCTACCAATTTTTTTTTTTTTTTTGCTGCTTCTGTCCAAACTGGCATTATTATTTCTCCCTACATCCCTAATAAAATTCAGATATGATCAAGTCTCTTCCTTTTTAAAAATATGATTTCTACAGTTGTCTGTTTTAATAATAATAAAAAAAAGCCCAGTAGATTAATTCTATCACTGCATTTAAAGAGCACCAAGTTAAGTAAAGAATCAAAAGGAGTCAAGTGTAGACTGATGCTACTTGTTTTTAAGTTAGGACTGTTGCTCTGGGTGGCATCTTTTGAAGACTTTGCTCGATACACAGTTGTTGCTGTTGTTTAAAAAATAAGATTCAGAATTTGCTTGTGCCCTATTTATTCCCAGCTTCCGGATTAAAGGAAAGCCGGTAATTCCTTGCTCTCCTGGGCTCCGGCCGTCGCGGTGTAAGGTGACGCGCGTCAGTGGGCATCGTTTTAGGTTCGCTGCACTCCGTGTGCACACAAGTGTAGATTTGCTATAGTGGGGGGTGGGGGTGGGGGAGCGGGATCTATTTTCTTTGGTCCCTGGGCGCGTGTTTAATTTAATTTAATTTTCTTCGGAGTCTCCTGGTGGAGTAGAAGCAGCCATGTACATTTGGCTTTGGCTCCTAACGACAGTCGACAGTCGGGCTTTACGAGCTCTAAGGGACAGCGGAGAGCTGGGGGTGACTGAGAAACCAAGACTTAAGCGTGCTCGAAGCTGCTACTTTTCATTGTTGTTTGAAGGCCATTCTTTTAAGTCGATCTACTAGGGCTGCTTTTAAGCCCCATTCCCTAACTTCGCTTCTCAGGCGAGCACTTCTTGCTGTGCGGGAGGGGACAGTGGAGGCGCCCTCTGCTTCACTTGCAGGGCTGTTAAGCTGAGGTCTGTCTGGACTGCCTAAAGTTTCCCTCATTTTCCTTTTCAGTGAATTCAGGGGGAGCTTTTGAGCCAGGGAGAATTTCCCAGCCTTTCAAGACGCTGCCTCTTCTTTTCTCGTCCCGCTCCTCCAAGTGCCGTGTAGGCTGTTCCCAGAAGGACCCCGAGACCCCCGGGAAGGGCTCGGAGCTGGCGAGCCGCACTGTCCGTGCCCCGCACCCCTGGTTTGCAGCGAAACGGGGGACAACGGTCTGGGGTCTTTACCACTAGCCCCGCCCGCTGTCCACCTTGTGTGGCCGGGCCAGTTTCCTGCGCACACAAAGGAGCCGCGGACAGCGAGCGCCACCCTGTGCCCTGAGCCCGCTCTGCAGCGCGCCCGGGGCGGGCAATGCGGCCCAACCTGCGCTTCACTGAGCCTGGGGCCCTGCACGAACTCACCCTGGGAATCACCGCAGTGATCCCCCTCGCGCGTGCTTCCAGGGGCGGAACTGGGGTGGAGGATTCCCTTCTCTTCCCTTCAGGCTCTCCAAATCCCCAGCATCCTCCCCCTGCCCTCAGCCATCCAAGCGAGTGCTTGGACCTGGGCCTCCTGGGCCTCCTGGGGCCTCGTCTCACGCCATCCAGGGTGGCACACCCCACACTGCATCCTGCCGGTACTGTCCCTGCCTGTCTGGGCGTGGACTGGCCAAGGTTGTTCTTCCCGAACTGGTTTGGATTTCTCTCGGCCTTAGTGACCACTGCCTGCCCACATTCACCTCTTGTGCTCTTTTCCTGTGCAAACTGCGGGGTTCGCTCGCATCTGCCTCCCCTCCTGCGAGGTCTTTCACGAAATGCTGCGTCCTCCATCGGTGGGAAGTTTTATTCTTGTCGTTTTCTTATGGGTTTGCCAGACTCTAAAGAAGGAACTTGCGCACCGTTTCCCACGCTGTTATTATTAAAGGAAGCAAAATTAAGGCTGATTGGCTGTGGAAAATCTTTGACATTTTTGATTTCGGGACGCATAGAACAGTGTAGCTACCTTGGACCACTTTATAAATATAGATGTATAATCACTGTACCTGTTGAGTAGAACTCAACTTTTCTTTACCACGTTGTACCTAAAACTCAACCTCTCTTGGACTTTCTTCCTTTCCTTCCTTGCCTCTCGACCCTTTGGGAAGCAGGACATATGGGGAGTGCTAGCAACATTTTCCAGGCCCTGTGTCTTGGTGACATCTGAAGAGAGGTGAGGATGGATCAACTCCATCTGAAATAAATGCCACATTCCCTTTAAAGGTTTTAGAGAATGTACCCGAAGCTTGGGGAGGATGGTGAGGAAGAAGCCAGCTCCTGGTAAGCCTCTAGGACTTAGGCCCTCTCCTCTTAGAAGCTCATCATGCAGGTTAGATCCATGGTTCTACCTTGTACTCTGGAGGTATACCAAGGATTAAACTCGGCACTTACTGATAACGGTGCGTGCTCCATCTGTATGCGTTTAAGGCACCCTGTGATGAGGCTGCAGCATAAACATCTTCCTCAACACCTATGCCCAGGGAGTTCTGAGCTGCACACCTGCACAGGGCATGGCTCCAGCCACAGCTGGCCTGTGGTTGAATCCACAGACTCCCCTGACTGGGACGCCTGTAGCGGGGAAGGCAGGGAGATGGCCTATCTGGTCTGCAGTGAGGGCCTCCAATGCCAAGCCTCTGCCGCTGCCCAGGGTAGCACTACCGCCACCAGGAGCTCCCGAGCCGCCAGGACCCTCCTCCCTCAATCCTGGCAGTGACTCGAGCCCTGCCCCCACCCCTCTCTCCAGGGTCCGGAAAGCCGGGAAACGCTGGAATGCCGTCTTCTTTTACCCTATTGGGCCTAGGTGTTGCAAACCACTGGAGGACAGAGTTTCGGCTTTGATCTCCTGTCCCAGTCATTCTTTAGCACAGAGGGGTGAGTTTAAATTAAATTTCTTTCTCTGCTGATAAGTTCTAATGGGCCTCAGAAGGTGAATAATTATGCAGTAACATTTCATGGGTTGTTGGAGTGGGAATTCCCACTGCGCTGTCACAAGGAACAGAATTTCCTGGTGCTCAACGCTAAATGAAGCTTCGTCAAATAAACTACAAGTGTCTTTCAGATTTCAGTGCCTATGAGCTAGTCCTTTCCTGCTCTCACCTTTCTGAAGCAGTTTGTCGTCAGTTTTCATCTACGTTGTTTTATAATCTCTACTAAAGGACCTTGTTTGAGGGTAAAAAAAGATTTGCTTTAGTGATTAAGTACGCATTCCTATCAGGACAAAGTACACACTGATGAAAGCTGGGGCTGAATTTTCCTGGAAAAAGGCAGATTTCCTGGGATTTGCCTCCAAATACCTGGACTTAGTCTTGCTACCTCTCTTCACCTATTTTGGTGAATTACTACTTTTGCTTGATTCCTGAGTAAAAGGGTCAAGACCTTGAGCTGCAGCAATCAGTGTTCTGAACCTGCCTGGTTTGCAGTTCAGAAGTGGTCTTTCCATGGGGGTGAGGTTAAAATGAAAAATGTATTTGCTGCTTCATTCAAAATAGTCACTAGAAAAATGTGGACTTAATTCTTTAAGATTTTGATTTATATTTAATTTCCCCTCAAGATAGATGGAAACAGTATGGACAGTTTGACTATTTCAATGGATCATGACATTTTGAAACTCAAAAGGAAATCAGACTCTTAACCTAAATCAAAGAAATCTAAATTTGTAATTTAAAAGTACAATGGAACTCTTTATTGTTTTGTTTTTTAAAGAAAACCCTTTATACTCCGTTTACATCAGTGTTTCATTGCTTAGCATTTTCCTTGTTTACTTTTCTTCCCTTTAAATTTCTTCCATTAAATAAATTGAGCTCCCATAAGCTTTAAGATTTTTAAATCAACACGTAGAAACTGGAGCCTGCTTATCAAGTTTTCACTCCTCTCTTGGCAACTAATTTGAAAGCGTCCAAACAATGAGTTGATTTACAACATTATGCTCATTTCACCCTGTACTCTAAGAGAATGTTGAAAAAAAACTCACTAATTCACCTGGCGTTATCTTTATGTCTTTGAGGGAACCAATCCTTCCAGCTTTAAGTTTTTTAGCCATTCTGTTTTAAGCACAGAAATAGAAGAAAGTAGATGTCTGCTCCCCAACCCCCACAAGAGTTCAGGTGATTGTCTAGTTCAACTGAAATTAAAGGATTTGTAGTACTCAATTTTGCACCCAATTTAATGTCCCTAATTATGCAGGTACCCTATCATCAGGTTTCCCATCATTTCAGGAAGTTTTGTGCTCATTCTTCTAACACCCATCAATGCTTCATTTCTCTCTTACATACTTAGCCCTTATTTTGGCTTTCTGCCCCCCCCCCTTTTTTTTTGCATAAGCAGTTTCTTTCCCCTTTCAATTTAAGGAACAATGGCCTTTGTAAGGGAGGGGAACCTGGTGGCAGGTGGGAATGCATTGATAAGATATTCACATTGATTTAGTGATGTTTAAAAAATATCATCAAGTTATATATATATTCGTTAACAGAATTTATAGATATATGAATTTTCTATTTGGGGGAAATAATCATTTTTATAATATTAAATTACATTTCTTTCCAAACCAAGAAAATAAGCTTCTTGTAGGTGACAATTCAGTTGCCTTTGTACTATTAAGCAAATTGAGTTTTCCTTTCTCCCAATAAATATTTGGCTTAAAACTGCAATGGTTAAGTTCCCAGGCCCTCAACAGTGACATATTTTAGTTTATTATCACAATAGAATGTTGTAATATGAATAGAGACTAGTAAAACAACCTTGTAAATATTTTGGCAAAAGAACATTATATATTCTTCAGGTGCATATACTTTGTGGAAACATATGATTTAATTTTTTTAGTATATGGTACAATTATTAAATGTGAACCTAGTCTGCTTAGTGACATGTTCACTTGAGTATTTTAATATGTATGCCCACAAAAATCTGAATCAGTGAAGGGTTGCAGTCCCAAAATTTCACCTGTTGTTTTGCAGAGAAAATTTTTGTTTCAAAAGAAGGGTATAATAGTCAACCCTGTTATACAGAAATGGTATTTATATCTATGAAGTGGTTTTGGAACTACTGTTATTATTTTATACTCCAAAAGCAGTGGTATGGTATTTTTCACTTCATTGTTTTAAAGTAAACTTTTCATTTTGGAATAATTTTCGAGATACAGAAAAGTTATAAAAATAGTACAGTGAGTTGCAGTTGTTTTCCCTATTGTAAATATCTTACATTATGATGGTACATTGATCAAATCTAAGAAATCAATATTGGTATATAATTTAAAAAAAAAGAATTAAAGGCAACAAGTGTTGCATTATATGTCTGTCACAGGTAGACTGTAGCTTAGCAAAACGTCGACCTCTTTTTGGTCAGCTTCTGATGGTCAGCTTGCCTATACGGACACTGTGCACTAAATTAGCAAGTGACTACAAAGCTCGTCCTCAGGGACAGGTCTTTAAAATATAGTTTCTTAGAATAAAAAGCGTTTATTTTTCATAGTTAATTAAAATCTGAGAAAATATATCTGGTTTCATTTTCATGTTTATTTTATGTATGGAAGCGTCAGATTAAATTTTGAATGGTTGATAGTTTCACTTCAGATTATCAAAAAATTATGCTTAGCAATATTCTATTTGTAGCCTGGGCCTATTTTTTATTCTACAATTTAAAATGACTTACTCATTATTATTGTCCTTAATATAGTAACTACAAAATACAAATAATCTAATAATTCTGTTTTTTTCCTCCATATTTTTCAAGTTAAGTTTTAGGGACCTTTTTTGTTAAGGAGCTGTTTCTCAGAGTATAGAAAACTTTAAAGTCTAATGGTTTATTTATTTATTTATTTTAAGCACAGATAAATGTATCTCCTACACTCCATGGAGCAGTACAATTACATGGGTTTTTCTCTTGTTTAAGTAAGATTGTAAGGAGTGTCATAAAAAAAGAAAAGTCTTTTTTTATTTAGAATGTGCTTATACAGTCTCCCTAGGGTTGCCAGATAAAATACAGGATACACAGTTAAACTTGAATTTTAGATAAACCACAAATAGCTTGTTAGTATAAGTATTCCCATGCAATATTTGAGGCATACTTGTACTAAACATGACTTTTTTAAAAAAAATTTAAATTTAACTGGATGTCCTGATCTTTCTTTGTTTAAAATGAAAATCATATGTCTATAAGGACACAGTTTTTTGTCTGTTAGTTTGTTTTTTGTTTTAAAAGCAGTATAAAAACAAAGTAACTCATGTCTGTTAACAAAAATGGTAGGGGGTAGCATTCTGTACTATTTTAAAAGGGAAATGAAGGACATAATGAAGTTAGGATTTACTTGTTATCTGCAGGGTGAAAGTTGATTTTCCTATTATTCTTTTTGTGCTTTTTATTTTCCAGTTCGTTTGGCTTCAGTCTGGGCTACCCTTACACATTGACAGTACTACCCTGCTGTAATTAGAAACTACATTTATCTAGCTTTCAAGAAAGTAATACTGTGCTGATGTTTGCTAGTCAGCATCTCTATACTTTATTACATTAATGCTGTGAAAAAGGAGGTATCTTTAGCCCTGGCGGGTGTGGCTCAGTTGGTTAGAGTGTCCTCCCCTACACCAAAAGGTGGCAGGTTTGATTCTTGGTCGGGACACATACCCAGGTTTCGGGTTCATGTGGGAGGCAACCTATCAATGCTTCTCTCTCACATTGATGTTTTTTTCTTTCTCCCTTCCTCTCTCTAAATTCAATTCAAAATATTACAGATATCCCTTCACCCTTTTCACCCATCCCCCCAAAGCCCCTCCCATCTGGCAACCAACAAAAAAGTACAAATTGGTTGTTAGACTGATGAACCTCAAAGGGAAGGGGGAAGGGTGGCGGGAAGAGATAAACCAAAAAACTTATATGCATATATGCGTAACCAATGGACACAGACACTAGTATGGGGAAGGCAAGAGAGGGGTGAGAGCAGGGAGAGGGGGTCAATGGGGGCAAAAATGGGGGACATCTGTAATACATTCAACAATAAAGATAAGTTTAAAAAATAAAAAAATGAAATAAAATATTACAGATATATATTAAAAAAAACCCTATAAACTCAATGAAAAAAAAAGGTATCTTAAAAAAAAAACAACACCCTAATTTCCATTAATTAGATTGAGGCAGTTCAGACTCTACACTGAAATTGTGTTCTTGCAAATTATATTCTCCAGGTACTTTACACCGACCCCTGGTTTAATTGCTCTTAAACTACAAACGTGGACTCCTACATTCCTACAAGTCATGTGTGAGTTGTAGTAGCAGTACTGCATATGAAATTTACTTGCTAGGTATTCCATAAATTATGACTAAATAATCGGAAAGTAAAGTATTCTATCCCAGGAGAGTTTGTTTTTCCTCTGTGGAAGTATTGCTGTAGGAAATAGAGGTAATAGCCACTCATTTATACATGGCATTTTCTCAAAAAGCAATCTATTATTTAATGTAACATCTTTCTCTTTTGTGGTTGATTTTTTTAAAAAAATTCCTGGCATTAAAAAAATGCCATTAGTTTAATTTTTTCTAACAACTTCCTATTTCTTGATAATTATTATTTGTGATTATCCCAGAAATAATGATTAAAATTCTGTGTAGCTATACAATACAGGCTAATAAGGGGTGAGGGAGGAGAATGAACCTGACATCTAAGGTTTATCCATCTTGCCTTCACACAGCTCAAAGAGTAAGTAAAAACAATATTAACAAGCCTTGTATGCCAATCAGATAAATCATTAAGAACAAGACAGGCAGTCTTATACCCATAAACAGGAAATTTATCAAGGACCTAGGCTTACAAGGTAGCCACCTCTTAGATTCCACTTTCACGAGGTAATACAGCTGTTACTGTGAGAGTTCAGAAAAAACTGGTAAAAAAAAAAAAAAAAAGTGGAAAGTTTAAAAATATTTATTTTGGAAGCTGGCTTGATGGTAGCACTCCCTGTGGGTAAAATTAAATTTTAAACAGGTTCCCACAAACTGCCATGCTTCTTTCCCCACTTTACTTTGTTTTCTATAACCAATTAGATATTCATTTGGATTAATAAATATTTAAAAAAATAAAATGACCTCTGTGAATTCCAAGGGAAGCATTCACATACAAGTACACATATTACCTCCATCCTAATCCAAAGACTTTCCATTTCTTCATTTCTAAACTCCATTTTTCTGGAGAAAATTAAATACTGAAGATATTCTAGAAAGTACAAGAAACTGTGAAAAAGCAGAGAAAACAAATTACCTTAACCCTGCTTCTGAGATATAGTTGTGTCTTTAGTCATAATCTTTTTCTAAGTGGTTTTCGTGCATATATGCAAATGTGTAACCTGCCCCCCCCCCCCATTGGTATTAAAATAAATTTCCCACCTGGCTGATGTGGCTCAGTGGATTGAATGTGGGCCCATGGACTGAGAGGTCCCCGTTCGATTCCTGGTCAGGGCACATGACCGGATTTCGGGCTCCATCCCCAATAGGGGGTGCACAGGAGGCAGCTGATCAATGTTTCTCTTTCACATCAATGTTTCTATCTCTCTCTCCCTTCCTCTCCCTCTAAAATAATCGATAAAAACTTTAAAAAATAAATAAAATTTTAAAAAATCCCTTACTGTTAAAAACTCTCTGCAAACATAATTTTAAATGTTTATAAAATACTTATTGACTGGCTATATCAACTTTTTACCCACTTCCCTAATACTGGTTTCTGAATGATTGAACATCCTTATGCATGACTTGTTCTAATTTCTGATTATTTCCTTAGGATGCTAGGAAAGAAAGGAATTCTTGAGGGATAAGAACATTTTAGAGGCTACAAATAGAGATAGTCAGATTACTGTCCTGGAAGTATGTAGCAGTTTATATTGCAGCTAGGAGCAGTTAAGAGAGCCAGCCTTGCCCCTGCTGGGTGGCTGGGTTGGTTGGAGTGTTGTCCAGTACACCAAAAAGGTGACAGGTTCGATTCCCAATCAGGGCACATGCCTAGGTTGCGGTTTGATCCCTGGTAAGGAAGGCAACCAATGATGTTTCTCTCTCTCTCTCTCTTTCTCTCTCTCAAATAAATAAATATATCTCCTCAGGTGAGAATTAAAAAGAGAGAGAGATAGAGAGAGAGAGAGAGAGAGAGAGAGAGAGCCAACCTTAAATGCACTGAATTCTTAATCTTTATTTAATATGGAAGAAAGGAATTCCATTATTGCTTTCAAGTGCAGATTTTAAATTCCTAAACTTTTATCCATAAGTTTATTTGCCATTTTCACTCCCTCTTTTGTGAATTGTCCTTCCGTGGTTATGTCCTTTTCTGAATGAGAGTCCACTTGATTGCAAAACAAGGCAAATGATCTGGGCCAGTGGAGAGCATTGTGGGGAAAGACTGCCGCCTTTGGAAGCAGAACCTCCCTTCATGCCTTTGTACCACAGAGTTCCCTAAACTGGGACCCACAGATAGGTTTCCTTTTATTAGTAATAGATTAGCTCTGGTAAGGGGGCAGAAATGTCATGCTAATATTTTACAAAATAATTTTGGGGAAATGACTAGTTTTATTTCCCAGTTAAGATTGGACATTGTTTTGCAGTCACATGGTACTGAAACATAGATTCAAATGAACATGTTAGCTGTAACTGGCAGAAAAGTTTAAAAAAAGATTCAATCAATGAGTCTATAGGATACCCCCAAAATGTTATTTTAATAGATTACTTTATTAACTGAATTAGCCAAATGTTTTGGCCTCTGGTTGCGTGAAACCTTTAAATTAGAGTTCATTCATTCATGGCCACCATCGACAGACAGTAAGTCTGATTAGAATCAGCTGTTATAACTGGACAGAAGATCTATTTTAAAATTTTGACATTTTATGACCATTGGAGAAATAGTGTCCAAGAGTAAAGTCAGGGCTACTTAGTCAATAATTCTAAAATTTTTAAAGTTTCTTAAATAATTCGATGTAATTAAAAGAGTTACTCTTTGGCAATCTTGAAATTTCGTAATACCTTGGGGACACAGTCATTAGCATTTAAAAGAAATGCTTATATACAACCACTAAAGAGTCTTAAACTCTTGAGTTTTGGGGAGTTGGAAAGGGAAGAAGATGGTGAGCAGGTTGGAGTCATTAGATTGTATCATTAGATCATGTCTTTAATATAGCCTCAGCTTGTAGTAGAGGTAAGAGTTCAACTTTCAGTGATATTTTAAATGATATATTTGCTTTTGTTCAAAATTAAAAAAAAAACACAAATCAACAAATACTGAATGTCTACTTTGTGTTCATACTTTGTCTTAAAAATAAGCCTCGAGCATGATCACGAATCACAGTCATAATTTGAGAACTTACTCATAATTGTAAAATAGAATTTTTTTCTGGTGTTCTTTCTGTAAGGAAAAAAGAATCACCCCATCATCTGGCCCTTATGACTCTAAAATTAACTATTTAAAAACTTAACAATATTAGGCATTATAGTATTATATTTTTTAAATGTTCAAAGTATGTTAAAATAACTTAAACCTTGGTCTGCATATATATATATTTATTGGAAATTAAGACCAATCTATTTTTATCTAAAATTATTACAAGAGGACAGAGTTTAATTTAGTTTGTCTTCCAAAGAAAGATACTTGATTATTAAGTAAATTTAAATATTCTATTGTGTATAACAAACTAAGAGAGTTCACTGATGGCCCTGGCCAGTGGGGGCACATGCCCAGGTTGTGGGTTCAGTTCTGGTTGGTTTCGGTTCATGTGGGAGGCAACTGACCAATGCTTCTCTCTCACGTCGATGTTTCTCCCCCCCTCCCTTCCTCTGTCTCTAAAATCAATAAAAGTATATTATTATAAAACAGCGAGCTCACTGATGGCAGTAAATAGACATTTAGAAAAGTTCTTTTAACAATATACAAGGAATTCTTAACACACTGAAACTGAAAAGAGACAAAGAAAGAAAAAACAAACAAACAAAAAACCAAAATGTAGACAAAAGCCTAGGCTTTTTAAAAACTATATTGCAACAGAGAAAATAAGTTATAAGTTACCACTTACTGGTCTTGATTAATATTTCTATCCATGCTCAGCTTTACAGCTTTTATTCATGAATTCTGTATAAAAAGACTAGGTTTAGAGACAGGTTTTTTATTTTGTCTAGAACAATGCTTCTCAACCTCTTTGTTGTTGTTAACAAATCCCTTTTAGACTCTGATACAGACTATGGATCTCGCCCTGGCCAGTTTGGCTCAGCAGTTAGAGCGTCAGCCCGCGGACCAGACAGACTATGGATCTTATCTTAAAAATATATTCATCTCAATCAACACCTCTCTAGATTTAGAGCTAGAGGTCCTCTGAGTCCTTAGTTTATATTTCTACTAAAATTTTATACATTTAAAAATAATTTTACTGGAGTAAATCAAAGAAAGTATTTTATCTTTGGCTTTACAATCTACCTTGATAAAAATTAACATGGAGAAAGGAGAAGGGTTAACTCTTGTCTGACAGGCTGGAGTCTCTGTGGAGATTCCAGTTCTTATTGAAGGAGCAACCTGAAATATATAACATAAGAGAAAAACATGGGAGTGTTGCCCCCTCACATTTCAGAAGTACATGATAAAAATTTTCCTATGTTTGTACTTCTGTTGCTTGTTTTATATTTGCTGGGTTTGTGATATAGTTTATAGTGGTCAGTGTAAATGTTTTGATTTTATCTAGGTTAATGTCATAGGCTTTCTTCCAATACATAGACTATTATAGTCAATCATTAAACACTTCAATTTTAAAACAACTTCATTACTTTACTTGAGGCATTATTTATTTTACAATATTTGGAAAGTCATTCGGATGAATGGGAACCTCAGTATAGTTAAGTAAACCTGAACCACTTTTGATGACTCTACCTTAGTCAACATTTTACCCAATGCATACATTACTACTTTTTTTCAGTTACATTTGTGAATCTGTCTTTGTTTTTGCATGATACAGCTATCAAGATCTTTTTTTATCTTAACCAGAGAGAGGAATGATGCACCAGCAAATGGGTTGCAAATGGAACAAAAGAGTTATGCTAAACACCCTGAAAATAAAGATAGCAGGGATGATTCAACAGTGAGAGACAATCTCTGTAGATACCAGGGTCTAATCTTCCCCACATTTGTGAGTGTGTGGGTCTGAGGGTAGGGAAGACTGAAGAGTAGCAAGGAAAATGCACTATTGCCAGAGCAGCTGTGTTTCTAATCCTTCCAAGTTGTAATTGGGTTTTGTACGAGAATTTTTTCAGCGTGTGGGTAGGCAGAAAAAAAAATCCAGCTTCACACCAGGATGTTAACCAAAGAGGAACTATGTACCTTTGTATTTTTGCAGTGTAAGGAGGAGGCAAACAGCAAGTTACTTTCTAAGCGAACAACTCAAAAGTACTTTACCATTTCCAATTCCATTTTAGAGGGATAATGGGTCAGCTAAGTGTGGGCAATGGAGTCAGATTTACTTGGTAGTAGCCTCATTCTGTCTTTTCCTTGGTGTTTGACCTTTGGACAGTTCCTTAATTACTCTGTGCCTCAGTTTCCCCATGTAGTAAACCATGAAAAACAATGGGATGTATCCAGTTTTAAGTTATTGCTTATAAGGCTCAATCATAGTGTGTGACAGATGAGTGCTCAATGAATGAGAAGTTATTTTTAGCAGTTCTAGCTTGTTTTATATTATTAATCTCATTATTGTTATGACTGCCAGGAAAATTCCATTTTATAACAGAACATATTTAATTTACCTTTGTTACTTTGGAGTTTCCTTTCTCTATTTTTGGGAGCCCTGTTGATGTGCTGTAATTCTCCTTGACCTTCTCTTCCTTTTTGGCTAATATGTCACTCATTAACCCCTTTCTTCTCAGGGGACTTAGATCTAGGAAATTGGGGACTAAAGGAATTTATGAAACTCATGTAGGCAAAGGTGTAATTCTACCTGAATTGGGGCCACAGGACTAGGAATTTACATTTGTACCTCTTTTCTTAGATCTTCTGAGGCCCTGGCCGGTTTGGCTCAGTGGTTAGAGCATCGGCCTGCGGTCCAGGGAGACCCGGGTTCGGTTCCCGCTAAGGGCACGTACTTCGGTTGCAGTATGTCCCCGGCCCTGGTTGGTCGTGTGGGTGGCAGCCACTCGATGTGTCCCTTTCACATAGATGTTTCTCTCTCTCTCTCTCTCTTCCTCTCTCTCCCTCCCACTCTATCTGGACAAAAAATGAAAAAATGTCCTCAGGTGAGGATAAAAAAAAAAAAAAAAAAAAAAAAAGATCTGAGGATTTGATGGTGGAATATTTTTTCCTTCTAGTACTAAGCTGATTGATTGCTGGACTGTATTACATTCTTTGTTGTTTGTTTTCAAATAGTTTTTTCTTCTTTTTTTTGTTCTCTCTTTCTCTCTCTCTCTCTTCACAGTTGTCCAGGATGTTTTGGTAATGTAACAACTTCAATCCTTTACATAGAATCTTTCTTTGACTTTCAACTGTGCAGAAAATATTTTAGCCATTTATTATATTACTATGATGTAATAAGAGTTGATGATCAAACAGAATACCTCCATTCAATAGCAAATTTTACTTGGCTCATAAAGAATAGCATTCTATCATGTACATCTACAAAAGCACAGATCCATCTACTAGACCATTCTTTCCCTCAGTCTAATAACGTAGTAGTGATTACTCACTTATAGTTTTCCACACCTAATTGTCTAACTTCTGTTTTTCTGAACTCTCAATGAACTAATACCTTCTTTAAGGAGATCCTCAAGCAGTTTAAAAAGAAAAACATTTTTGTAGTTTTAAACTTAACCTTGATAATTAAGTATAAATCATTAAGAAAACATGCCCAATAAATTCAATTATATTGGTGATACTTTTCAGCATATTTCCATACATACTATAATCACAGATACTATACTTTTGTCCAAGAAGTGTGCCTCTTTAAAAAAATTTTTAGCTTGAAATTCTCATATTTCTGCAATTTTTCCAATGTGAAAAATATGTTCAAATCCACAACACTTATACAGGTAAGTAAACACTAAAGGAAAAACAGATCTCACACCTCAGGCAGAATTCAATCTTATTCCAATGGTGTGGATGTAGATAGTATTTTTAGGGTGTGGCTGATTAATATCATTGGACAATGTAACTGCTGTCACAGTTTGGTTTTATCCTCACACTGATCCATTGTACTCCTGTGAGCAATGACTGTGCTCTCAGTTCAGCTAGCCATCTTCCTGAATAAACTGTAGAAGGAAGTCTTTGATGCTATGATTGAGACTGTAGGCTCTGGAATTAGACAAGGATATGAATCCCAGTGTCCAAGCCTCAACAATTTGTTTATTTTCCTTACGCTTCAGTTTTCTTCTCTTTAAAGGAGATACTATTAATATATGCAATTATAAAGTTGATGTGAGAACTAAAGAGATAATGTTCATAAAGTGCTTAATCCATGCCTGTGTGAAAAATTTTACGAAGAACTTAGTTCTCATTAAAAGCAGTAGTTTAAAATGGTTTTAGGAAAATTCAAAAGTGTGTGAAATTCAAAAGTCAGAAGTGTATAAAACTCCTATATTTATAGTATGAAGGATGCTGTTTTTACTTGCTTGCATATAAAGTTATTTTGGTGGAAAGAGACTAAGGTTAAGAAAGTGGAACTTAGGTCTGGCCAGTGTGGCTCAGTGGTTGAGTGTTGACCCATGCACCAAGAGGTCGCCCATTCGATTCCCGGTCAGGACACCTGCCCAGGTTGTGGGCCCGATCCCCAGTGGGGGGCATGCAGGAGGCTGCCAATCGATGTTCTCTCTCATCGATGTTTCTCTCTCTCTCTCCTTCTCACTTCCTCTCTCTCTAAAACCAATAAAGGGGAAAAAAATTAAAAAAAATAAAGAAAGTAGAACTTAGTATAAAATTCTACTTAATCTGGTCTCAGGATAAAAGGAAAAATAGCATCCAATGGCAAAAGTAAAGGAGAAAGACAACTGCATTCCAAATCCGGGCATAGCGATGAGGAAATGTATGTGACTTGGAGTCAGGAAGTGTGAGTTTTTGCTCTCTCATCAACATATATAATGATGATATTGGGCTAGATGTTTTCAGGGTTCGCTCTGGGCTTTTACTCAATGCAAATGTGTGAAAAATTATCTTGTCTTCTCCATGGAATAAGAGTTTCAATGGCTAGCCTTTGTAGTAGGCCGAGTAGTGGCCAGACAGAGATGGAGATGTGATGAAGGCAGCAGAGATCAGAGGGATGCAGGCCAAGGAACATGGGCAGCTTCCAGAAGTTTGAAAAAAACAAGAGATTTGTTCCCAGAGCCTACAGAAACTGATTTTAGACTTTTGACCTCCTGAACTGTAAGATAAAATTGTGTTGTTTCAATCTACTGTGTTTGTAGTAATTTGTTAAAGCAACAATAGAAAAGTAATACATGCTTTATCAGTGTGGTTTTGCTAGAAAGAGATCAAGTTGTGTTACTTGAGGTACTATGCAGAGATGTTTGGTGATTCATGCGTTGTTGTTGTTGTTTTTTTAAATATGGCTTTTAAATGAACTTTTAAATTTCTGGTAATTATTGCCAAGAGTAAGGAAATAAGCTTGAAAGCAACTATGTCTCCCAATCCCTCTATCCTCATTCTTCTATATCAATTTTCCCAGTTTCCTCCCTTGACTAGTTCTTATGAGTAAACTTTCCAATCAATCTGTGATTTCACTTCACAAACCCACTTGGAATAAGACCTCAAACTAAAACAATGAATACATAGCTCAACACTAACAGGAAATATTTTCATACACCAGATCATTTGCAAAACACCTGTGCATACTCTATGCATACAATGATACAATAGGTCATATGTTATGCATACTACAAAAGTGACACATTGAGTAGACTAAAAACCAGGTTATTAGCTATAAGCTAAATTGACTTAACATGAAAACACACCACAGATTATTTTAAGGAGTGGTAAGATATAAATTAGGTTTGCTGGGTTAGTTATGCAACAGGTGTGACATGGTAGGGTTTTCTTTTTCTTTACACTAACATCTGTGCCATACTTATCCTTGCTAAATTGTTTCTTTTCCACTGGTACTCTCATTGTGTTGCAATTATTTTAAGACTCACTGAACAGCCCTGCCTCCTAGGAAGGAAGGGGATACAAAGGATAAGATGTGATGGCTGAAGGCTAGTGTAACATGCTAACATTGAGAGGATGACTCTGTGATAGATCTTGACCTCTCTGGTGAGCTATTTTTCATTGTATTTAGGACTTTCTAGGCCAGGTATTTACAGGGCCCTTCACTCCTCACACTTTCTTTTTAAACTGGTGCTTCTTGTTACTACTGTACATCCAAACCCAAAGGCAAAGGTGAAGCAGAGGACAAGAATGCTTGGACGAGTTTGAATTGAGGTCAATCTAGATAAGTATTAGGATGTGAATCATGACTGACAGAAATCAGTGTTTTCCTGAGACAAGGAAGTACTCAAGATTAGGGAATCATAATATAGATAAAAGTCTTGTGGGAAATTAGACAATGTATGAAATTTGGCAATGTATGCTCAAGTACCAATTATTTCAAAATTAAATAAAACCAACTTGAACTATGATGACACTAAAAATTAAATGAAAATTAAGTTAATTAAAATTACACTTGCCATGTGAATGGAAAGAAAAAGTTTTTATGGACTTAAGCTAGCCAAGAATAGAAGTGTATTATCCAGTGGGTCATTAGTGACTGATCATACCCCATGACAAGGAGATGGTAATACAGGTATCCCTGCTTTCCAAAATTTTGCATCATGCTACTTTCTTTTAGGAAAGACCTACATTAATATGTTTTCTCTATCCAAAAGAAATCTGAAGAGGATTTTCGATTTTACAAAAAAAGGTTTAAAGTGAAATTAGTGTTCAGCGTTTGTTTTGCAACTAGGGGTTATAGAGGCAGCATGCTCCCTGAGCATTGAGAGTGGCACTGCCAAACTCCTGAACTACACTCAGCATCTCAGTATCAAGTGGCCAAGGCTCTGAACTGTCTGTGAGCATGTGAGCTTTATTGCAATTTATTTCATACATCTGTTAGCAAGATATGTCCTAAGGTACTAGAAAAGCCTAAGAGAGCTCATAAGGGTGTTATGCTTAATGTAAAACTGAATGTAAGTAAGCACATTTGGTATGATTTGGTACATTATTTTTGGGTCTGGGAATGCTTAAAATTTTTTCCATAAAATTAATAGTAATTGCTTCGATGCTTTATGCCACTTCGGCTTAAGGATAGCAGGGAAACCTCTATGTGATTATTGAAACAAATTTGCAGCTCACCATGTCATTTTATCAGTAAATGTGTGCTTCATTTTATTTTATTTTTTATTTATGTTTTTTATCCTCACCCAAGGACACTTTTTGCATTCATCTTCAGATAGAGCGAGGGGGACAGAGGGAGGAAGAGAGAGAGAGAAACATCCATGTGAGAGAGACACATCAAGTGGCTGCTACCCACACAACCCCAGCCTGGGCTGGGGACAAACTGCAACCGAGGTACCTGCCCTTAGCGAGAACTGAACCTGGGTCTCTCTGGACCGTGGGCCGATGCTCTAACCGCTGAGCCAAACCAGCCAGGGCTGTGTGTGCCTCATTTCAGTATCAATAATTGAATCTGCTATGATAGTTCTTTTTAAACTGAATCTCATAGTATTTATTGAACATCTACTATATCCAAAGCATATCTTAAATTTACTGACTTGGTGCCCTGAATAATCTGGCCTTCATTGCTTAATGCCCTTAAGGAAATACTAAGTTGTGAGCTACAAACCTAAATGTATTATTATTTAATAATTAACACATAAGAGCTTTAATGAGTGGTTTAAACTTTGACACCTAGCTTTAGATGTGCTCTGGTACCTTTTTCTTTGTTGTTGTTGTTTTTAAGATAAAAATGTCAATTCTTCATTTAGATTCTTTTTCTGTTTTAAGAAAATGTATAAATATTAAAAAGTCAGACTTATAAAACTGATAAAATATGTGTAAATGATTGCTCATTTTGAAAATATTATTACAAGTTTTCCATCAAAGTAATTCCATAGCTGATTAGAATAATTTTAGAGACAAGGGGCTTTGATTCCATTAAAACCAGTGTTTTAAGTAGAATATATTTTAAAACCATTTAAGAACAGTATAGCAATTTAAACTTTTAAATTATGGCAGTCCCTAAAAACCAGCTGGTCTCTACTTACTTTCCGCCTTCATCAGCTGATAGCCCCACAGATCCTTGTAAACTGTTTGGGACCCCAATTCTCAGCATATTTGCTTATTCCATTGAAAGCAGTGACTTCATTTAAGAGAATGCTGCAGTCCTGCAGAACATCCTTTAAAATATTTTAAAATAAAATGCTAATAAAAATTAGGTAGGGCTATGAATTAGAAGGGAGAGTGTAGGGATCACAGAATTGGAGCCCAAGGTTCTCCTGCAGAGGCTTTATGCATGTCTATACCACACTGCCCTTGTCCTCCTGCCCGCCCTGCCCTGGGAAGAGAAACCACCAAGAGCTCTGTCTCCATACATAACACAGTGGCCACAGGCTTTCAGTGCCAATGCTTCTCAACTCTATGCCTGGTTCTCAAATGCCCAATCCTGTTTTTGTTTTGTGTTAAATAAAAAAAGTGGCATGATACACAAGTGCTTTTAATTTTTTTCTCAAGATTGTAGATTACTAGCAGAGTGTACTTTAGAGAGGCTGGCTGTGTCACTGTAAATGAAAGAAAATATAATTAAGAATAGAAATAAAATCACTAGATGAAATTACATTATTTGGGTAAACGGAAAACATGACTTGGATTACCAATATTGTTATTTATACAGAACTTTTAAATCATACATATATAAAATAAGGTATGTATAAAATTTAAACAAATTACTTGATTTAATAATAATAAAGGCATTTTTAATTTTTAACCCATAGTAAAGTAGCTCTTATTTTAAGTAAACAAGTATTTATACACTGGTAGGCTTGTGATTTATTCTGCCAAAACCAAAGCTCAGAATAATGGAATTTTCAGGAATAACAGAATGTGAGGCATTTCACTTACTGGTGAAGTGGAAGATAACTACCTAATTTGTCGGAAATTTTTCATTGTAATCCTCCCTATACCCCTAACAAAAGGGAATAATTTTTGGAAACTGTGGATATTCATTAAGAGAGAAACATTGAGAGTGATTGTGAGAGAAATTCCTAAGGTCTGGAGAGAAGGACTAGTTCAAAGTACTCTAATATGTGTTACAAAACACTGAAAATTCCACATTAATGTCATTTTCCCTGTAATGCCACAGGCCCAACTACATCCTACTCTCTCTTTGCCAAAATCTTTTAACTTAGTCAACTGGATAAATTTTCCCTCTTGGAACATATTCTCAGTTTTATGTAGGAGTTGTTGGGAAAAGAGATTCACTTTGCACAAAACTGCTTTACAAGCAAGTATGCCAAACATTTTCATAAAGTGAAGGATACAGGCATTATCTTACTCAAATGAGTTTAGAAAATTTTTGTTTCCTTTAAAAAATCTGAAGGGAGGGGGACTTCCGGTCAAGATGGCGGGTAGGTAAACGCGGTATCGCGTCCTCCCACAACCACATCAAAGTTACAACTAAACTACAGAACAACCATCATTCAAAACCGCCTGAAATCAAGCTGAACGGAAGTCCTACAACTATGAAATTAAAGAAGAAGCCGCGTGGAGACTGGTAGGAGGGGTGGAGGCGCGATGGGCTGGTCCCACACCCACGTGTGGCGGATAAAAATTAGGAGGTCACCTCGGCTGGGAAGGTCATCCCTGAGGACTGAGGGGTCCCCGTTCCACACCAGGCGCCCAGGTGAGGGTTCCAGTGCCAGGAAGAGAATCCCCATCACTTCTGGCTGGAAAAACCAGCGGGAACTGAGGCTGAGAAGGCTGGAGCCCCCTGCCAGCTCCTCTTAAAGGGCCTGCGCACGGACTTACTGAGACTCACACCCTCCAGGCTCCAGCGTGGGGGAGGCAGCTTGAAAGGCACCAGAATCATATGGGGAAGAACTGAGCTGTTTGGCATTGGAGCGAGGGCTGGAGAGGCAGCTTTCTCCTGGACAGACGTGCTATCGGAGGCTTTTGTTCCTTTGATGAGCCCTTCCCTGGGCCAGCAGATGCCGCCATATCTGGGACTCCAGCAACCTGGCTCACACTGTTGGCCCCGCCCTGGTGATTCCCTGAGGCCCCGCCCCACCCAACTTTCAGGCCCACCCAAGCTGTTGCCAGTTGCTTTACCATAGGATTGGCCTGTCTTGGATCCTGCTTCAGCTTTTCCTAAATTCTTTCAAACAAGCAGCATCTGGTCTCAGCTAGCCCCACACCTCTCGCTAAGTAATACATAGAAACAAACAGAGGGAGGCAGCCAAAATGAGGAGACAAAGAAACAGGTCCCAAATGAAAGAACAGAACAAAACTCCAGGAAAAGAACTAAGTGAAATGGAGTTAAGCAACCTAACAGATGCTGAGTTCAAAACACTGTTTATAAAGATGTTCAATGGACTTAGTGAGAACCTCAGTGGACTTAGTGAGAACCTTACTGAACTTAGTGAGGGCCTCAAGAGCATAAAAAAGGACCAGTCAGAAATGCTGGAAGCACAGTTAGAAATGAAGGAGGCACTAACTGAAATAAAGAATAATTTACACAGAATCAATAGTAGAGTAGGTAAAGCCAAGAAGCAAACCATGGATTTGGAATATAAGGAAGCAAAAAACGCCCAATCAGAACAGCAAAAAGAAAAAAGAATCCAAAAAAATGAGGATAGTGTAACTAGCCTCTGGGACAACTTCAAGCGTGCCAACATTCGCATCTTGGGGGTGCCAGAAGGAGAAGAGAGAGAACAAGAAATCGAAAACCTATTTGAAACAATAATGGCAGAAAACTTCCCTAACTTGGTGAAGGAAACAGACATACAAGTCCAGGAAGCACAGAGAGTCCCAAACAAGATGAACCCCAAGAGGCCCACACCAAGACACATCATCATCAAAATGCAAAAGGTTCAAGATAAAGAGAGAATCTTAAAAGCAGCAAGAGAAAAGAAGTTAGTTACCTACAAGGGAATTCCCATAAAACTGTCAGCTGATTTCTCAAAAGAAACTTTGCAGGCCAGAAGGGAGTGGCAAGAAATATTCAGAGTGATGAAAAGCAAGAACCTACAACCAAGATTACTCTATCCTGCAAAGCTGTCATTTAGAATCGATGGCCATACAAAGAGTTTCCCAGACAAGGAAAAGCTAAAGGAGTTCATCACCACCAAACCATTATTATATGAAATGTTGAAGGGTCTTCTTGAAGAAAAAGATAAAAAAATATGAACAAACAAAATGGCAATAAGTACATATCTATCAACAGTTGAATCTACAAACAAAATGAACAAGCAGAACAGAAACATTCTCAAAGATACAGAGAACTTTTGTTGGTTACCAGATGGGTGGGGGCTGGGGGAATGGGTGAAAAAGGTGAAGGGATTAAGAAGTACAAATTGGTTGTTAGACTGATAAACCTCAAAGGGAAAGGGGTTGGGGGGTGGGAAGAAATAAACCAAAGATCTTATATGTATATATGCATAACCAATGGACACAGACAACAGTGTGGGGGAAGGCAGGAGGGGGGCGGGTATGGGGAGGAGGGGTCAATGGGAGAAAACTGAGGAACATCTGTAATACATTCAACAATAAAGATAAGTTAAAAAAAATCTGAAGGGAAGATGGTGTGTAAACAGAACATGTCTGTACTTGAACAGCAAGATTCTAGATATTGATATGCAGTAAAAGGATCAAAGCATGCCAAATAATTACTAAGTACTCTTTCTTTGTATTACACAAAGATCAAAATATGTGCTAACTCCAATAGCATCACTGCACTGACTGTGCATTTACTAATTTAAAATATATGTCTTGATTTCTCAGGAGCTCTTGATGACTTCCCCATTCCTTGACTTTTCCGTTGTGCAGAACCACTATCAAATCTGCATTCTGTATTGTGGAGAGCCTGTGAGCCACCACTAGGCATGTCCTCCCCTTACTGGCCTTATCAAGGGCAAGCTGAACCACCTGGAAGAGAGAAGGACTTGAGATCACTAGCTCAGGTTAGATGCTAGTAAACTTGCCTAAATCAAGTCAGGTAAGGTAATCTAATAGCATTCTTTGTTTAATTGCTTATTCCCAAGGAAATTGCCCTACTTTGAGAAATATTCACCCTACTCAATAAAAATCTAGAAAAAGTAATTATGTACATTAAGTAAGACTTTTGATTGGACAACACTTTTGTGACAATGAATAAAAATGAAATGGCTATTTGTATGTAAGTGATTCCAAACTCAAAGTCAGAGAGTAGTATTTCCACACACAAACAGAATTATGTAATTTACTTTCTTCTCATAGTATTTTATTATTCTTTTGGAAGAATTTATCTGTAAAACTTCCCTAAAACAGCATCTCAGCTACAATGAGGTTATAAGGCTGTAGAAAAAAAATGAAACTGGAGCCCTGGCCGGTCTGGCTCAGCGGTTAGAGCGTCGGCCCGCAGACCAGAGAGTCCCGGGTTCGGTTTCCGCTAAGGGCATGTACCTCGGTTGCAGTTTGTCCCCTGCCCTGGTTGGGGTCATGTGGGTGGCAACCACTCCATGTGTCTCTCTCACATCGATGTTTCTCTCTCTCTCTTTCTTTTTCTCTCCCTCCCACTCTAACTGAAGATGAATGCAAAAATATCCTCAGGTGAGGATTAAAAAAAAAAAAAAATGAGACTGGAGGGTGAAAAGCAATATATAAAATGTTCCAGTAATGGATACTTCATTTAAATCTTTGCAATATACCTGTAAGGCGGAGGTATTTTTACTTTTCTGATGAGTAAACTGAGATTTGAAAAGCCCCGGTCACTTGACCAAGGTCATACTCCTAGTAAATGATGAATCCAGGATTATAGCCCAGATGTCTGATTAAAAAAAAAAAAAAAAGTTTTTTTTTTTTTTTTTTTTTTTTTTTGGTAACACACTGTCTCCTTGGAAATGAATAATAACAATCATCTGCAAACAGCAATTGAGTGGGGTTAACCACATGATCTCTTAGGTCAGACATGCTCTATTAGAATTTAGTGAAGTTACTTAAGTTTTCTAAGTCTCAGTGTTCTAATCTGTAAAATGATCATGCTGATAAAATAACCTAATTCATTGAACTGTTGTGAGGATTGAGATAATAGCATATAATTAACACTCAATAAATACAGGGTGGGACAAACATAGGTTTACAGTTGTGAGTATATGAAACACAGAGTTTATTCTTGTATAATTGTTATTGAATTATTTTCCATACAAACAACTGTAAACCTACTTTTGCCCCATCCTGTATTACTGATGATCACTCATTTAACCAATGTTCATTTAACAAATAAGTGCCTACTAGGTGTAAGAAACTACTAGGGGATAAGGACATAGCAAAATCTGAAGGATTTTGCAGTGTGGGTCTACTATCACATGTCAGTTTACTTCCTTGTTTCTTCTAAAACTGAGCTAATAGTCTGTAGAAGGTGGAGTAACTAGCAGGCTCTGGTCCCTGCTACACAGGTAGATTGCCTTATTAATTTGTTTGGCTTTATTGGACTAATAACAAAATAGAAAAGTTAATTTTCTTGTGCTTTTTCCTTGAGTGGAGAAACATTTCAAGTATTGGGTCCCTTTTTTGAAAATGAGACAAATTCAAGACAGAACACCTTTCTAAAACATGAGTTGCCCTGTGTCCCAACTCTCCCACCTCCCCACCAGCCTCTAAATTTTTTAAAAGGCCTAATCCTTAATTAGAACTGGTGACTACAATTCTCTCCAGGCCTTTCTTTCTCTAAACTTACCTTTATTTCTTCCATGATACTCCACTCTCATATTTGATATTATAAAAAAAGAAAAGGATGTTACCTTTTCATTCTCATTGTCAAGGGCTGAAGTGGCCTCATCCAACAATAAAATTTTTGGTTTTCGGAGAAGAGCCCTTGCAATAGCTAGTCTTTGTTTTTGACCGCCAGAAAGCTGTGTTCCTTTCAGTCCAACTTGTGTGTTGTATTTCTATTATAGGAACATGCAATTAAGAAAGCAAGGCTTGGTTATTTAAATTAACATGGCAACTGTGGGCGAGAACATCTAAATATTTCAGATTTTGCTACTTTAGAAAATTTGTGTCCCAACAAGTACTGAAATGTATTCTTGTGCTTTGTTGCAAATAAATGTTAACCCTGCAGTAAACACTACTATCTCATTTACATATCAAACCTGATCACTTGCAGCAGACCTTTGCCATTATTCTCCTACAAAGGAATTGTTTGAATTAAAGCATCAAAGAAAAAATTATTGGGGGAAAAAAGTTCCAAGTAAACCCAGATCTTTTTCCATTAAGTTATATTATTTTCTATTTTCAGGTCAAAATGACTTAAAGTGTCTAAATACAAGGAAATTATTGGGTTCCTTCTTTTTGGCTCTTGTTAAATCTCTATAGACATATCTCTCCAGATTCCAGGATGCTGTGCTCAGTGTGCAGGTAGCTTCCTGGCAATAAGTTAGGTTGGTGCCCTGGCCGGTTTGGCTCAGTGGTTAGAGCATCGGCCTGTGGTCCAGAGAGACTTGGGTTCGGTTCCCGCTAAGGGCACGTAACTCGGCTGCAGTTTGTCCCCGACCCCAGGGTCATGTGGGTGGCAACCACTCGATGTGTCTCTCTCATGTTGATGTTTCTCTCTCTCTCTTCCTCCCTCTCTCCCTCCCACTCTGTCTGAAGATAAATGCAAAAATGTCCTCAGGTGAGGATTAAAAATAAATAAAAAGTTAGGTTGGCATCTTGGGGGTGACACTTAGCACTTCACGGTGTTTCCCTCTATAGAAGGGTAAAGGAAATTTCTCATATCCTGCAGCCTTTGTAGTCTGCTAAACCACAATTGGTCAGTTCAGTTGGTGAAAGCAGTCTCCTGTTTGCTTTCTAGATTGTCCCATTGACTCTTGCTTCCCTCCAGGGTTTCACACCACTTTCTAATAGCAGTTGCCAGTAGTCTAACAAATACGTGCCATAATCAGACAAGAATGGGAGGATGGATCAGTTCCACTGGAAAATAAGTCTCAGTGTACAATTTACTAAAGGTGGATTCTGTAGCAGCATCCCAGAGAAGATACAGCATGTGATTATATGCCATTCATTTTGTCTTAGTACCCTGGAGATGCTTGAATGAATTGCCTTTCCCTTCACATCTGACTGCCTTCAGGAGGTGCCACTGGGGCAAAGTGGGTATGGAGAGAGCCTATGACATAGCCTTACGACAAATGTGTCTACTTCATTCAAAGCTCAGTTTTCAATTTAAAATGTGAGATTGCTTGCTTTATATAAAACAATGGGTGTCTGACTTACTAAAGCTCAGTGAAAGTGTCTTTACTGAAGTGAAATGCTCTACAAAGAAAACAGACTTCCACTGTCTCCTCTGAGATTTTATCTGGGACTGCCAGCAGGCTGGGCCCCTTCCTCCTAAAATGCATTTTGTGAAATTTGGAATTATAGGGTAGGGTAATCTGATACAACTATGCATTCATTTCCATACACTGCAAAGTTCCCATCTAAATTAGAGACTCCAATCTTGAACCAAAAACAGAGAAGACAGGAATGATAATGGGCTTGTAGCTCTTTTAGCTAGTCTTGCTTAAGTTGTACATGGATTTTTCCATGTAGCTGAAGAAGGTACAAGACTAGCTTAGAAATCAATTTACATTTCTTGGCTTTCTCTAGGTTGTAGGAAAATATAAGTCTCAAGAGTGAATTGGATGAAAATCAAGTTCAGATGTTTTCGCCTATAATTAAGCAGAACAGATTATAAATGTAGATATAAAGGTAGATATACACATTGTCTCAATCGCAACTTAAAGACATTTTCAGATGCTTGAAGGTCTTTGATTTTTAATGAAGAATCATAGAGTTCCATTCTTTCCTGTTTAAACTGAAGATCTAAATCAGTTTTCTGGCAAACACTGAGATGGTGAGTGCCCTGAAATCACCTGCTTTATGAGATACTCAAGGGGCAATGGCTTCTTACTATGAACCTGGGGCTAAAAGCCAGTTGAGTCCTGGAGGGAACATCAGAAAGATCTAATCCTAAACCAACTGCATTCTGGAAAGTCCTGCGGGGCCCTGGGGAGGAGTTGCAGGGTGGTTCCAGAGGTCAAAGTCCTATGATGTGGCTTGACTGAGCTGTCACTGTGTGATATCGTAGGGACGAGGGGCATCTATACCTGGTCTGTTTCTCAGAGGAGCCTCAAGACCAAGGTCGTGTTGCAACTCATCTCCCATGCCCCAGGCTGATATTTCCAAATGCCTGCAGGTCATCTCCATGGCATACACGGTAGATGCATTGCCCTTAGCATGCTTCAAACTGACTCCTTGGTATTCGCCCTCCTGAAACCCTGACAGTTATATCTGTTTAAGAATTCTCTCTCTTTTTTTTTTTTTTTGCTTTAGAAAAAAATATACTATAAATTGTATATGCTATATATTACATATTTGAACATATGATATATATTATTTAAAAACCCCCAGGAAGGTCTGAGGAAGGAAATGGTAATCAAATACATGAATATTTGTAAAGAAATATAAATTTATTCATTCCAAGTAGGATTAATAAAGACTGCATATAGCCGCACATCATTTTGGCCACCAAACAAATTTTCACCAAACATAAAAAATTTGTGCATGTTGGGGGAGTGGGGTAGGGGAGGGCATGGATTTTAAAAGCTTTTGGAACTTGGGATTGGCTGCCTCTGAGCTTGTCCTAAGGTAGGTAAATCTGAGCGTTTGGGCCTTTTAAGAGCTGTCTCACAGATTGGTACTATCTTGTGGTTCTCAGGACACGAGTCCTGTTGGTTTTCAAAGTTAGATATTTTCATGGCTCATCTCTCAGGTGTAGGTCCAAAAAAGTTGAGGTGCCTGGTATGGGGTTTGAACCCTTCAGTCTTTGGAGAGAAGCTCCAGGTTTTGAGTTTTCTCCTAGTTGTGGGTCTGTATGGGGTGGGTGAGGGTGGAGTTTAAGGTGAAATTGTGTCCCAACCTTTCCTATCCACTTCAATGTGGTTTCCTTCTCATTTGCCTAATGTGTAGTCATCACTCAGCCAGCCTTTAGGTTTTTTGTAAAGAGGAAATTGTTCCACATGTAGCTGTAGACTCAGTGTATTCGTGGGAGGACGTGAGTTCAGGATCTTCCTACATCACCATCTTGAATCAAAAGCTATTCTTTCTTTCAGGAAATAACATCATCTTGGCTCTCAAAGTTTGTTGTAAAAAGGTAGCACACAAAATCCCTACAGTATGTAGTTTGAGGTAAATTTGAGAAATAGTACAATAAAAAGAATGAAAGGTAAACAATTTAAGAATAAAAGGAAAATGGTACAAATATAAAATGGATAGCATTTTACCATATATAAATTAAATAAACTGTCAGGGTTATGTGGATAATAATCTGACCATGATTCAATAATGCAATGAGGGCTTTGGCTAAAAAAGGGAATTACCATTGAAAGACACAGGGTCACAATATTTCTAAAAAATATGTTAATTCTTCTATTATAGTTAGTAGTGCAGAACATTACTGGAGAAGGGACATTGTATGAATGGCCTGTTTCTAGTTAAAAGCACCTTTTAGTGTGGACAGTAGATCTAATAGATATATAAGTTATGGAACTTGGTGACCATTATCCTCCCCAGAGAACAGGGCACTAGATTAGTTCTTTGATGTAACAGTTATTAAACTTTGGCATTTACTTTTAAAGTGAGCTAGAAAATCATATTATAAAAATTTATTCTTAATTTAAAGTAGGTATTGTATTTTTATTTTATTTTATTTGTGTATGTATATAGGTATAAACACTCATATTACAAGCACTTTATATTACAATTACCTGTCTCTGTGCTATTCATGGATTTGTATCAATGCTTGCTATGCTAGAGTCTTCTCTACAGTTAGCCAAGATTTTTAACTCTCTGAGATTGTGTGTCAGCTGTCACAGCCAATACAGAGAGGTGACAGAAATGGCAAGCACTAGACCTAACACTCTAGTGGGGAGAGGAAATGCTAAACAAGTCAATAAGTACTCAGGGTTCTTTTAGACTGTGATAAGCACCCTGAAGACTATGTGATAGGGAACAGGAGTGGTGGGGACTATTTTAAATAAGGTGTCCAAGAAGGCTTCTGCAAAGGTGACATTTGAAAGAGCTTGAAAATTAAGCAGCTGATTCTGCAAAGAGCCAGAAGAAGGGAGGTCCCAGCTGAAGAAAGAACAAGAATAAATGTTCTGAGGTAGGAAGAACTTGGTGTATTCATGAGACAGAAAAAAGGCCAGTGTGGCTGGAGCAGAGCAAGCACATGGTGAGGTATACAGGACCAATCACAGAAGGCCTTGCCAGTCACATAAGCAATTTGGACTTTATTCTAAGTGCAAAGGGAAGCCATTAGGCCGTTTTAATTTATGTTTTTAAAGGATCCCTCTAGTTGCTGTGAGGAAGAAGAATTATAAAGGGGCAAGAATGAAAGCAGGAAGACAGATTAAGAGGCTACTAGGATCATCCAGAGGAGGATGGTGGTGATGTAGGCAAAAAGAAAGTGTAGATGGAAGAAGGTGAAAAATCAAAATATGAAAATTAATTCAGTGAATACTAAAATAGTTTGGTCTTGGAAAAATAGTCCCATCAAAATCTCAAACTTTTCTTTTTACATCTAACTGTACATTAGATGCTGGTATTAAATGAATTGTGTAACACAAGGAGCACGTAAAACAACCACTTTGGCCCACTGAACTACTTAGGCTCACTTGGCAGCTCTGTAGTTCAAGATTTCAGAGAGTTTCTTACCTCAGGGAGACCCTCAATAAAAGAATGGATATTTGCTGCATTTGCTACTTCTTTTATCTCGTCTAACGGCACGACACGGCTGTTATCACCATAGGCGATGTTCTCAGCAATGCTACAGTTGAAGAGCACAGGCTCTTGAGAAACGATTGCTATTTGGGAACGGAGCCATTGTACATTCAGTTCCTTTGCATCCACACCATCAAACAGCTGCCAAAACCAGAATGCAGAATGGTATGTGAAGATCCAACACTGTATCATGTTACAGTTCACTATATTCAAACATATACAAATCATAACAAGAAGGTTAGGCATTCAAGCTATTTAGTAGTATAAAGTTACCCAAGGAAGGCTCATAAATCATGTGTCGCATAGAAGTGGACAGCGAGTAAATGACTGAAATGCCAACTCCTAAACTTATTTGACACTTCTAGGAAGGGCCACATATTCTAGAGACCTGCCCAGAGTCTAGAGGAAAGCCTGCCGCTCTGTACTAAAGTCATATGGAAAATAAACAACCTTCATTGTAATAGGACCCCACTTTATTAAAGCCAAGAAAGAAAGTATAGACTGATATAGTAGCCCACAAGTAGAAATATATCATTTTGCACATAGCCATGTTTATTTATATGTCCATATAGCATCATTCAACCTACTATGTGAGGGGCTTTTCAGGCACTGGGGAAATAGTGGTAAACAAGAAAAGCTCTTGCCCTCCACAGTTTCCTTAGCCCTACCTAAGGAAGTAGCATTCAGACTGAGACATAAATGATGAGCAGGAGCCAGCAAATAAGTTAGAGTAAAAACATTCTAACTAGGCTAATAGCAAGGTCAAAGGTCCATAAGTGAACTTAAATAATATAAAGAAGCCGGATAGACGGACAGTGCACAATGAGCTGGGGTAGGGGCAGTGATAGGAAAGAAGTGATAGGGAAGGCAGGTTGAGGGTTTAAAGGAGGAAGTGTCATGTGCTGTGTGCAAACAGATGAGTGGTACCTAATTTGGGTACTCATTGTTGACTTATTATTGGTAAAAAGGGAGCCATTTTGGACTGTTCCATTTTGCAAACAGTCATTGAGAATCTGCAATGGGGAAAGACTAAATTGCAGGAGATTAAGGACTAAGAAAAGTCTTTGACTTTTAGAGGCTTTTGCTTTTCTGGGAGGAGGAAGAGGCAGAACAGGAGGTTGTGTTTGTGTATGTGTGTAATGTGGTGGTCGGGGGAGAGGATAAGTGAAAACCTGAATGTAATGTAGAGTAAGAAAAATGCCAGGTGAGGAAAAAATAGTCTTTGGAGTTCAAAGGAGGGGGAGGTTGCATTTTTTTGAGATCAGGATGCAGGACTTAATAGAGTTGATTCAGATAAGCCTAATCATGCATAAGGTTTTGGGAATTGGGGGTGAAGGGGTTGAAGATGGCCAGTGGGAACAGCAGAAAGCCTGAACCAGGGAGGAAGAGGAAACTATTATCTTTGTCTTAAACCAGAACAGAAGAAAGAGCCTGGATATGGATATTAGACTGGTCCTCCAAATACCTGTATTTTAAAAGAAGTCCATGGCTTATAAGATCAAAATTTCTACCTCCATAATATTTGAAGACTCTTTATACTTAGCCTCAAAGTCTATTCATCATTTTTGTTATCAGTTTGCTTGTCCTCTTAGTTAAGGGATAGGTTTTTTTTCTTTTCTTTCTTTCTTTTAAATACTGTACTGTTTGCCCTACCCATACCAGTGAGGATGCTTAAGCCCAAGAAATGTTTAAGAGTAGCACCACTAATCCCCAGATAAGTTGTATTTAAGTTAAGTCTTACTACTTGTCCTTTCACGGGGTCATAAAATCTCTGCAGAAGTTGGACAGAAGTACTTTTCCCACAGCCACTGCTCCCAACAAATGCTACTGTCTTCCCTTTCTCAATACCGAGGGATAAGCCACGAAGGATGAAAACATCTGGGCGACATGGGTAGAAGAAAGAGACTTCTCGAAACTCTATGTTTCCTTCACATGTGTCCTGTGAAAGGAAGTTGGCAGCGTTTAGAAGGATGACTCTGAAAGGTTGTAACGCATGCATTATAACACATTGACTGAGTGCTTTCTGAAAATTGTGCGTGTTTCCACACTATTTTAATTTTAAACATCATATTCCTCTCTGTAGAGCTGCTGACTGCACACTGGTTTCTGTTACTTTTGTTTAGATTTTTATATTGTACTTCTGGTTGTCTTCACTACTAGACTTCACAAAGTTGCTTAAAAGCCCTGGCATGCTTCTCGGCCTTTTGGCTAAGATCAAGTGTAGTATCCGTTCTTATTAGTTTAATGTCTGATACGTCCTCTCTCTGAGGAGAATATATTAAATGGATTTTTGGAGCAAGGAGATGGAATAGGAGCTTGCTCCGTCCACTCCATGCATAGACCTGGTACTGCAGTGCCTTCGGGAACGGTGCACGGAAAAAAAAAAAAAAGAAAAGCCCTGGTTTCCTTCAGCTTCACGACTTAGACACAGTCCGATCTGCAGATTAGCTGTTAATATGGACAATTAAAAATAAGTATTGTAAACAACATTTAAAATCATAGTTGTGCTTACTGGTTTTTTCCCTTCTTCACTATTGCTGTCTATAGTTGGTTTCTTTTCCAACAAAGCAAACAGATATGCAGCCCCAGATTTGGCTCTCGAATATTCAGGTGCCAAAGCAAGTGTTTCTCCAATGGCCATAGCTCCGTATGCAATTGCAGTAAAAACTCTATCAAAGATAAAGCATTTGAATCTTAGGCCCATTTCAAACAATGGAGCTCTAAAAGTAAAGGAAAAAGCAGGTGCAGGAATATAATCTTGCGTTAATTTTTTCTTTTTATCCTTACCCGAGGACATTTTTCTTTTTTTTTTTGCATTTATCTTGAGAGAGAGAAGGAGAAAGAGAGAGAAACATCGACATGAGAGAGACACATCGAGTGGTTGCCACCCACACGGCCCCAACCAGGGCCGGGGACAAACCGCAACCAAGGCACGTGCCCTTAGCGGGAACCGAACCTGGGCCTCTCTGGTCCGAGGGCCGACGCTCTAACCACTGAGCCAAACCTGTCAGGGTAGGAATATAATCTTTTGATCCAGACAACTGCTAATGCTGAAGGCCCAATAATGATATCTCTTTTGTAATTTTCTACCACACAGTGATCATCCCTTGCTCTGCACACCACAATAACCTTTGAAGCTCAGGTAATCTTAAAAATTTCTCTTCCAGTCAGAGACACAGATCAAAGGCCCTAACTGGTGAATATAAAACTTTTTAGCCACCTTGATATAAGGCTCACTTACTTGGAGATATGAGAGAGAATTCAACTGACAATAAGAAGAATGAGTGTCCAGTAGTGAGATCTGAATTCACACATTAGATATGAATGTTTTTCCTTTTTTTTTTTTTTTTAACTTATGCTATAATGTAGTCAGAACAGATAATTGATGCTACCTGATTTAAAGAGAGCAAAGAATGGAGACTTTGTTAATCTCCTCAAAACAAAATCCAATTAAAACACACCTTAGCAAGACTGGAAGGGCTTTGATCTTTTAGGTTTGCTATAGATTACAATCTCAGTTTCAAAACATGTTAATTATAAAATGGTAAGTATGCAAATGATATTTGGAAGCATACAGAATATTCACAGAAGTGTGGCATACCACATGGTCATGATTAAATATTATTCTCACTTTTTTTCATTTTAGACATGGAAACATTTTCCTGGAATGAAAAAGAATGCATCTCAGTAGCAGAGCTAAAGGTATAATTCAGCAAAGGCTGAATAAATTTCACTGGCAATGTTTAAACATTAGTCAATGAAAGGACATCACAGAACCCTGTTGCTTGTTTGCAGTGCTAGAGCACAGCAAGGTAAACAGGTGTGGGCCCCTCATGAATTTCTCTCAAGATGGTACCTATCAAGGGGTGGATGTTGCTGCAATCTCTTCAGTGACCCCAGACCTCAGGTCCTCAATCTTATCTTTACAAAGGTCAAAAGACAGTATAAAATATAAAAACAAACAGTTTACTAAGACATTGTATGCTAAAATTATTGTAGCCCCTAGTTCTGTGATGTCAAGGCATTTTTTAGTGATAATATTTAGAGGAATTGTTTAAAGCTCAAAATGCCATTCAAAATACTTAACACCCAACTATAAATATCAGAAGTGATTATTGAGTTTGGGTAACATATCAGAGGTTTTTCTTTTTTTTTTTAATGCAAGGGAAGAAATCAAACTGAATCAGACTTCAGCCTCAGTCTAATCCAAGAGTCAGCAGGTGAAATGGGAAGATAATTGGATTATTAGGAGACTTGGATTATAGTTCCATAGGGATAGAGGCTTCTCAGAACAGTTGAGAAGATACCATCCTCTTCTGATTTGAGATGTCCCAAAATATATATCTGTACTAAAATTTCCACCAGTAGAAGTCAGTTAAAGCATGAGGCATAGACTACAAAGGCTAATGTCTTTGTTAGAACCCTGGTAAAATGGAATTTTACTGAGAGGGGGAGAGAGATCTTCCATTTAAAACTTGTGTCTGTGAGAGATACATGAACATGCACACAGAGCAAGAAGAAAAGTTTCCGTCCAGGAGGGAGAATACCAGTCCAAAGTCCTGATGCTGTCTTTATTGTGTATGTGTGAGTGGGATGGGGATTGATGTTGCTAAGGATTATACGGAGGAACCTTATTTTGTGATGATTGAATGATCTGGAGGTTGAGTCAGGGACATTCATCTCCTTTATATTTTTACCCCAGGTGGGAAAAATAGGCCAAGGCTAGTCTGCTATAGAACCTGTCCTAATCTAGTCTGGCCCAATTAGCTAGAGTGAACTAAACTGCAATTCACTTCTACTCAAAAAGTATTTTTTACACAACAAGCAGTGCTGTATCTCTGGCCCGAGAGTTGAACCACATCCTTCAAATCTGGTCCAAATCTGGGGGCATCTGAACCAAGAACCTACTCCAGAAAAATGTTCAGGCCAACTTCTCATGTCATTGTTTGTCTGGGGAATTTCACCTATTTGGGAATATAAAGAGGATAATTTGCTATAATGACAAATGTTTTAAAGTCACTAAGAACAAATTTGTTAAAGTATTAATCTATAATAATTGCTTATATATCCTCTTCATGCCTATAAGTAAGATTACAAGAAATATTACAAAGTTCAGAAATGATTTTCACATTGAACCAACTCTTGGTGCATAAGTATGTAAAATAGGAATTAAAAAACCTAAAGTTTAACTTCCATAACTTTCTTAAGCTTCAATTACACACAGAAGAAGAAATTTTATCTACAGTTTATCCTTAATGGATTTATACTAATTTATACTGCTATACTGAATGTAGAACAAAAATCTCTGGATTGGTAGGGGTTGAGGGAGGACAATACTGAGCAAAAGAGGTCTGGGAAGGACTTTCAGGTGCTGGGTCTCTTCTTCCCTAATTTTAGGGGTTCTCCATAGGTTCATGGAGCCATTGTCACTGCAGCCTCACTAACATGATCCTTTCAAGCATGTCCAAGCAATGGGGGAAATCCTCTTGCACATCATTGCAGCTGAAATAAATTTGGAATTTTAAAAAGATCTTTAGGATAGGAACAACACACAAAAAAACACAAATGAATAATCCTTATTTTAACACAAATGCCAAATAGGAATATCCTACACAGTTATTGGTTCAGATATAATTGTTTCCCCTTAACCCTGCTCCCATATCCAATCTGTACACCTTTGGTGACTCACTCTAAGAGGAATGGGGGTTCAGAGCCTGGACTCTGAAGCCAAATCACTGGGATCACATCCAAACGGCACCATTTATTTACTAGCTGTGTGACCTTGGGCATGTTCTCTGTGTTTCTGTTTCCTTGCTGGAAAATAGGAGATAACAAGACTATATACATCTTAAAGGGTTGCTGTAAGAATTGAATGCATTGATATTATAAAGTGCTTAGTATAATGCTCAATAGATGTTTAAGTTATCATTCCTCTCAAAGAACTGAAAGTTAGTGGCATACTTTCTATTGGAAAATAAGCTCTCACATTTCTATAGATTTAGATTGGCACAGCAGATCAAATCACAAGCTTTGAAGTCCCCACTCAGCAAATTTCCTTTTTTTGACTGGAAGGCAGAGTATCTTTACTCACATAGGTGGCCATTACAATTATTCCCATACTCATACTCTTTTCTCCTAACATCCATATAATAATCCCCAAATCCTTTCCTTCCCATCCTAAATTCCTTCCTCAACAAATGGAAAAGAGAATATATACAATTTATATTTATTTGGTACTTTAGATTTTATAGAATGTTTTCATATACATGATGCCATTTGATTACCCATGATATAAGGAGGGCAGGACCTCATATCACTTCTGAACAAATGAGGAGACTCTAGCCCAGAGAAATTAAGCCATTTGCCGAGGATCACATAACTGTGAAACTGTGGGACTGGAACTTGAACTTCCTTGTTCATTGTTTTCTCTTATATGGTGCTCTTCCCTATGGAAAGCTGGCCTGAACTCTCGCTCTCTGTATGTTGGAGCTTGTTACCACTTGTTTCCCGTATTAGAATCTTCAGAGGGACCTAGATATCAGATCTTCCTTCATTTGTCTCCTTTAGATCCCTTCAGTCATTGATCCTTCTATTTAGACTTCTTATCTTGTCCTCCTCTCTTCTGGATAATCTCTGGGGAGGAGTTGGACGGCTGCCATTGCAGTGAACACTAAAAGAAGACTTTCCTGTTTTCCTTGTTTTAGCTAGCTAAGGTTGCTTCCCTGATTACTCTGATGACGCACACAGTTCTCCCATGGCTTCCCAACCTACCAGGCCAAAGACGGAGGTGGAGGCCTAGCTTGCTTCTTTCTATCCCTTATTATTTCAAGCTATCAATCAACTATCACTATTTATTGAAAACCTGCCTATATTGCTCTTTTGGTCAGTAATCACATTGAATATTCAAAGTAAGTCCTGTATGATTTCCTGTCAAGAACTGCACTTGGATTTTTGGAGAACTAGGCCACAGCACAAAAGCTGCCTGGCTCTGCTTCTCAGGCAGTTTCAAAGCTGTGGCTTTTATTATTACTGCAATGAAGGCTGTCACGCCTTGATTCTTTCTTAGCATGTGCTTTACTTAGCTTCCTGCTAATTTGTTAGCCAAGAAGGAAGAAACAGAGAGGAAAGCTCTGAAGTGGGGGTATGAAGAGTTCTAGACACCTCTGCTGGGCAATAATGGTTTCTGGACTATATTGCAAAAGGCAAGTCAGCCAGAAACTAACTTACAGGCACTAAAAATCATAAAAGAAAAAATTATTTTGTATTTCTTAAAGTGTGCACATTTATAGTGAAATGAATCAAAAGTGTTGCCAGAGCTAACAGAGGCAGAGGGGGAGAGTTTTACTAAACACGTACATGAGAACCTAAACAAGAGATTTTCTAAATGCCTGTGTCTTTGTTGCAAGGGAGCAGAGTGAAAATGTTATCATCTTTTAAAAAATGCTCATTGCAGAGAAACCTCTATAATAACAGAGATAGATGGAGATAGCTTCTACCATAAGAAATGTATGGTGCCTTTTTGTTTTTTTAAGAGGAAAAAGTTAAGGCTGATAAACTGATATTATGAGCACATCAGGGGATTCTGCTTTAAACTCCCTCTGTGCATCTCCCTTCTAAGGCACACTATCATTTCTGAAAGAGAGACAACTTACCCATCCCTGCAGCTATAAGTCATGAAAATGCATTCACATTTTATAGGGTGAATAAAACATCTTTATTTTTAACAATAAACTAAAATATGACTTCCTCAATTTTTATATAATTCTAGGAAGATTCTGGTAGTGGCCAAAAGAAAACCCTGTTTTAAGCAACTATGGAGAGCAGCCAGGGATTCAGTCCCCATGCGCATATTTCTTAAAGAAAGTGTGATCCTCAGATTCTGTGCCTCAGAGTAATCTGGGATGTTTGGTAAAAAATAGATTCCTGGCCCTATACCAGATCTACAGATATCTGGATTAGATTTGTGGGGTGAGTTTCAAATAGCTGCATTTTTAACCAGTTCTTTGATTGGTGAGTTAGGAAACCATTGATTTGGAGAATGACACAAAGTTCTTTTTATCTGAGGAGGGTTCATTCAGGTAGTTGATTAGATAGAAAGCTGTCTATCACCCTAGATTCTGGAAAGCACAGAGTCTTCTAGGCCAGGTGTAATTTAGTGTATCTAAAGGGACACTTGTGACATATTCATGGTAGTTGGGGGCTACAATGGGTTTCCAAAAAGGCTGGAGACTTTGGTGTTGAAGACAAATCTCATCTATTCACATTTTTGCATAGCCCTATACCCATATTTCCCAGAGACTCTCTCCTTTGCCCATACTATAAAAATATAGGTATCCTTATTTAGTCTGTAGTCTGGTTGAATGACACTCAAAATGTGATATTAGTCGCCCTATCTCAGCTCCTTGTTTCTTCCTTTCCTTGGACACTGGGAAATACCAACATGATACTGTTCATTAATCATTACTCTTTTGTTAATATTCTACATATCTTCTGACAGCTAAAACGCCTGCCTCTAGAAATGAACCTTTTTATGAATTTAATGAAAAGTAATTCAGGAAGTGTGGTATGCCAGTAGGAGAAGGAATGTTAGTATTGGGGCCTTTTTTTTTTATCCTCACTCGAGGACATTTTTTTTTTTTGCATTTATCTTTGGATAGAACAGGAGGGAGAGAGGGGGGAAGAGAGAGAGAGAAACGTCAATGTGAGAGAGACACACTGACTGGCTGCCACCCACACGACCTCAACCAGGGCTGGGAACAAACTACAACCGAGGTACATGCCCTTAGCGGGAACCAAACCCGGGACTCTCTGGTCCACAGGCTGACGGTCTAACTCTGAGCCAAACTGGCCAGGGCTGTACTGGATGGAGCCTTTTGATTCTCATATTTTAGGGTCATAAAATAACATAAGTTACTTATTCCATTTATGTTAAGAATCAGCCCAGCTCTAGATATTCAAATGTTCGAAAAACTAAGCAAGAAGTTTAAAGAAAATTTCACAGAAAGACTCTATGGACTTTTGTCTGCAGAATTAGAAACAATAATAATCATTAAGGACGATAATAAAAAATGTCTACCAAGCAAAGCCCCTGCCATATTGAGTTATGAACTAAAATGTGTGCTCTGCCACTTGCTGTTTAAATGACTTTGGGCAAGTTAGGTCATCTTCTTGAGTCTTAATTTTCCCCATCTGTAAAATGGGAATCATAGCATTTCACAGGGTAGTTGAGAGGATTAATCAGATAATGCATGACAAATCCTTAATAGTTGAGTAAGGTTTCCTGTTATAGTGATTATCATATGAACAGAATGGTTGGCAGTCTTATAAGGCCCTTTTCAAGAAACATCCTGCCTGATTTCACTTGCAGGCATGATAGTGATCAGCATGATATTGCTGTTGTATCATTCTTTAACTAAGAAAATTCTTTACTTAGTTTTAATCTAAACAAATCTCAGTATGTAGAAGTAGACTCCCGATTACAAACATCCTATTTTTATATAAATGATTGTCTTTGACTTAGACCCAGTCCTGCTACCAAAGTATATGGTGTTGGACCTGTGGATGTAGAAGGAAAGAAAAATAGAATAATCTGTGAAAAATAGGAACAATGTGAAAACGTTGACTCTGGAAGCACATTTCCAGGAAAGATGAGACTGCTTAATTATTCAGTACAAACTTCTCCCTTTATTTTTCATTCAATAAATATTAATGTGCCTACTATGTGCCAAGCTTTTGTTTTTGGCTCTAGGGAAACATTAGTGCCCTCCCTGAGCTTACAGTCTATGTGCTCAATAAATAAGGAAACAAAAAGGTAATTTTATGTAGTGGTAAGTGTTATTCATAAAACACAGTATTAGAATAGAGAGTGGTAATGAGGAGGGGCAAAGGGACGACTTAGGGTCATCAGCAAAAGTCGCTCTGAGGAATGGACTTAGGAGCAGAGGCCTGCATGATGAGAAAGAGGCAGCTTGGCAAAGACCTTGGAAATGGTCATACTAGGCAGAAGGAAGAGCAAGTGCAAAGAGATGGGTGTTCCAGGGACAGAAATGGTAAGTGTGGGGCTGACATACAAGTTGCAAGATAGACATTGGTGGGTGAGGTTGGGAAAGGAAGACAGAGACCCAGAATTTGTAACTATGTGAACATAATTCTAAACTAGAAGCTCTAACAAATTCTTTGGGGAGAGGCAGCCTTATTGGGGTGCCATAATCAATTCCAAATGTGACTTTTCTGAAGGGACATACTCATTTGTGTGTGTTTCTTCTGGAATATTTGCTTGGCAAAGAACTCAACCTCACTAATTTACAGTCATATTTGATAAAGCCATCTCCACCTTGAAAGTTCAATGAAGCATCACAAATTGGCTTAGGAGTTTAACTGAGATTATCTGTATTATATCAGTATCAGTATTTTTACCAGCTAGACTGCACTTATAGATATTAAATAACAAAAAATATTAATAATTTCCCAGATGCCTTTCCCACATATATGATTCAAATGATAATGCTTACAAACTAGACATCTTTCTGGTCAATTTAAGTACATGACTCATTTACTGGGTTTATGGTTTTATACAACTTACATGAACATGCCCTCTGGGGTCATTCGTCCAGCTTGAATTAAATAGACTCCAAATCGAAACCCCACTGCATAGGCAAAATATACAAAAGCATGGCTGAATGCATAACAGATTCCAATGATCTGTGCTTTCTTCAAGGTATTTCTGAAATGCACAAAATTTGCTAAATAATGGGTCATAAGGTAAATCAAGAACATTTTAATAAATGTAGAGTAATGAATATAGAAGATTAGACATGTTATTTAGGGGATACACATTTTTCTAAGAATTAGAATTTTTTTTAACTACTGAAAATTATTATAGAGAAAACAGAAAATGTAATGATTTTCTCTATAGTTATACACTCATACACGTAAATTTTTTAAAAAATTAATTTGAGAGAGAGAGAGAGATTTGTTGTTCCACTTATTTATGCATTCATTAGTTGCTTCATGTATGTGCCTGGACTGGGAATCAAACCCACAACCTTAGTGTATTGGACAATGCTCTAATCAACTGAGTTACCTGACCATGGCCTATAGTTATACACTTAATTCAGTATAACAAAGTTGCCTCTATTTACTTTCAAATGAATGGATAAGTCTGTGAAAGGACAGTTAATAAAAGAGCCAAAGAGATTTGGTTTAGAAGTATTTAGAAATATTTTCTATCCTGATCTTTCACTAGGAGAATAAACAGTGAAATTAAAGGTCAGTACCAACCACAAGTATGTGTGTAAAAGAGGACAAAACTATCTCTTTGATAAAGTAATATAAATAGTATCACTGAGTAAATGTGGTATGGATGACTAGTTTAAAATTAAAAGGGGTGGTCACATTTATTGTGTATTTATTCCTTTTAAATGTGAACCATTTTAGAGATTCAATTTAAAGGGCTGAGCAATCTTGTGTTTTTTTCTGGAATATATTTCTTCATTCATACTTCAGGAAAATAAGAAAAAGGTGCACACTTAGTAAAAGCACATGGCAATGTGGGAGGATCTAAAACATGGAATATATTCTAATTGTGCTTGCTCTCGATTCTTCTTCTAGTCTTCTCTTGGGGAAGTCAAATGAGAAATTATGATATGCCACTATTAGGAAAGATTCCAGAGCAAATGAATTGGCAGGCAAATCACTGGGGTCATCAGGACTACAGCTTTTACAGGAACAAACTATAGTTAATGGAGTCACTATGAATCTATAATCACCTGTGCTGAGTCTGAAGCGTCTCTGCATACGTTTGCTCAAAAGCTTTTTCTCTTGTTAGTGACACTATAGTACGTATATTCTCCACAGCTTCAGTTGCTATCTTAGAAAATAGGACAATAAAACATAGAAATAAAATTAATAAATTAAAAATTCTCCTGGTGGTGAATTTCAATCACTTATAAAGGGAACATATTAAGTACATCAACTCAGTAAGTTTTCCTAATGAGTTTTCTTAGCTTCCTTTGTTCTTTTCCCAAAATAAGATAAGAAAATAACATTTCAGGATAAGGGGCTCAAGGAATATTTCATTTGAAAAGATTTAGTCCACCGACCTAAATTTAGCTCCTTTGAAGTCTTCACTGAATTCTATTTAAACTGGTTCCATAAGCAGAAGGATCAAATAATTAGTAAGCATTATGTTCATATGTAATTATGCAAAGGAACTGCGCAATGAATTACAAGATAATTCAAGGAGAAGACAGCAGAGAGAATCAAATAAATAACTATTTTATTCTAGTACAGAAAGGCAAATAGCAACCAAAAGGCTCAGGAACATTGTAGTCAAGTAACATGGGGTGTAGCTATAGAATTCTGTATAAACCATAGTTGTTTCTTATTTTGATGTCTATGAACTTAAAAAAAATTGAATTCAAATATAATTTATGCTTTTCCATATTTATATAGTTTTTTTTTAAGTAGTAATTATGCAGGATCCAAACTTGAGGAGACTTTTAGATTAGAATAACTTCTTGAACATGAGAACACAATTTGACTTGAAAGAGAAACTTTCTGCTTTCATGTTCTGTTTCCAGACTTGCAGAGTGGGTTATGGGACAGAGTAAGACCTAAGTGGACACTAAATGTTCTTTGAAGGAGAACTTGGGTTACAAGAAAGGACTAGGTTTCTGCAATGTGGTCAGGAAACCAGGATTCTACTCTCAATTTTGATGTTTTGTTCAAAATTTTTATTAATTTCAAAATGAACTCAAAAAAACCTCAATTTGTAACATTCTGTGGTATGCAAGGAAAATGGATAAAAATGCTGAAACCTTGAGAAAAAAATAGAAAGTGAAGAAAAAAAAATCTGATCATTTTTCACAATGGATAAAGGATTATTATCAATTTAGAACCTTAGAAAATAGTCTTTTTTTTTTTTTTTTTTTTTTTTTTAATAATGATATGGCCATTTTAAGTCTAAAAAATAAAACATTTGGTGATTTGTCAAAATCGACATAGGCAACCAAAGATGGAGCAATATGTTTTTATTGGTTCATATTTGAAGTTTTGGTATTTGGTAAATTGATTTAAAGCTACTGGAAAAGGTACTGCCTATTTGATTGGAGTTACTGATTGTATATTCTGTGGTTACTCTAATAAAACAAAAAGGAAAAATCAAAGGGCACATATACAACTAACACTCATGACATAAAATTAAGATTAGTAAAATATAATTAATTAGGGCCCTATTAATTTGGAAGTTGTGATCATTTGTACACAGGGAGGGTTAAGCAAATTTTCATTGTGTCTGAGGCAAATACATAGTAAGTAGTTCAGTCTGTACTGCCCAAGCAGACATTCCAAGGGTTTTTATTTAGTGCAAGAAAGGTGGAAAGGTCCAAGGACCATGCAAACTAGATTTGATGAGTCATGTGCTTGGCATCCCTCTTCATGAATATTCATCCTATTTATAATGTGTCAACTGTAACACAGTCACTGTTTTACAGACCATAGTGATATTAAAATCATTGTCAGCCAGGCCAGAGTGTCTCAGTGGATTGATTGTTGTCCCATGGACTGAGAGGTCCCAGTTCAATTCCTGGTCAGGGCACATGCCTGGGTTTCAGCCTCAATCCCCAGTAGGGGGCATGCAGGAGACAGCTAGTCGATGTTTCTCTCTCATATTGATGTTTCTCTCTCTCTCTAAAAAAATCAACAAAAACATTAAAAAATTCAATTTCCTATTTAAAAAATCATTTTCATATTCAGAGGATGTTTACCAGTGTGATAAAGATCTCTGAAACTATATCATGAGAACAGCTTAAAGATCTGGATGGATGGCCAAGACAGGACTCGGTGTTTACACCATGGAGCTTCCTAAAGGCTGTCATAAGTAACAGGCTTTGGACTTCTACCAAAATGAAAGCTAAGAAGAGTAGGGTAGAAGGCCACCAAAACAAAACAAACAAAGAAGAAGAAGAAGAAGAAGAACTGGGAAAATAATGTACTGCCTGCCCCTGGATAGAAAGAGTGGGTAGAGCGGATGGACACTTGACAGGTTGACAGGGATATTGTATAAGGGAGTCCTACTTTGGGTGCCTGATGAGATCAAATGACATCTCTCAATTCTTACATGTTAGCAAATTCCCCCATGATATATTGTAACAGTAATAATGGCTGACATTTACTGAGTACTTACTGTCCAGACACTATTCTAAGTGTTTTGCATATAATAATGCTAAGTGTTTTGTCTAATTCAAAAATGTATAAGTGGATACTATTACTTCCACTTTATAGATGAAGAAATTGAACAGGGACCTCTCAGTCCATGAGACAATGCTCAATCCACTGAGACACTCCGGCCAGCCTGAAAATGATATAGAAGTCCAGAAATGTTGACATAGTTGCTCATATCACACATTTGTTAGTGATAGAATATGGATTCCAATTCAACCAGTTTGACTCCAGAGTCCATGGTCTAAATCACGTATCCTATTGCTAGATCTATGCCCCACCTTTAGCTTTTCTGTGTGCATTTCAATACATATATACCACTTTACCGATTCCCAAGAAAAGAAGTTAACATATCATAATGCTGGGAGCTCTGATTGTTTTCTCTTAAAATGTTATGGTGATAATAACAGCCTTTATTTTACCTTTCCAGCATGCTTAAGTTCTTGTTTATCCTTGTTGGCAAATCCAGTCATTGCTGAGGTTTCAATCATTCCTGTCAGAGCAAGTACTGGAGCAATACTCAGAATCAAGAGTGTCATCTCCCATCCATATATGAGGGAAATGATAACTGACAGTCCCATGTTAGTTGCATTTTGTGTTAGGACACCAATCCTTGAACCTGTTGCCTATAATCAGACATATTTTGGGAAAAAAGTCAGTTAATTTAAAATTCATAAGAATTGCTTAAATAAGCCAGTCAGAGAAAGACAAATATCACATGATCTCATTTATATGTGGAATCTAATGAACAAAATAGGTCCAGAGGCATGGATGCATGAAACAGACTGACAAATCTCAGAGGAGAGGGGAATGGGGGGATGGGAAGAAATTAACCAAATAACTTATATACATATATGCATAGCCCATGGACACAGCAGACAATAGTGTGGTAAAGACCTGGGGTGGGGCAGGGGCTGGGTGGAGAGGGGCAAAGGGGGGTGAATAGGGTACATTTATAATACTGTCAACAATAAAAATATATACATTTAAAAATATATTTTTAAAAACTGATATTAGAGTTTCTTGCAAAACAAGGTTGGCTTTCTTTTTTAGGATTTATACTTAGATTTTAACTTTGAATTTATACTTAGAGATCAAATAAAACCCATATTTTAAAAACGTCCTGTACTACATAGTCATTATGCTTTATTTGTCTACCTTATGTCTGACATTGTGACATTGTTGTCCTTTGACATGTTCCTATCATTCTTTAAATATGTCCTCACTTTCTGATATAAAAAGATTTTCCAGGCCCTACTGGAATCTGTTTTTTTTCCAAGGAATCTTGGTTCCTTTTAGTGGAGAATGTTACTTAGAAGTCAATATATGGTGAAATGTCAGTGGATAGAACTGAGGAATGTGTGTGTGTGTGTATAGATGAATGCACACCCTGAAATCTATATTTATTTCTCTAGTTATATTTCTTGAAATGCATGAGTTCATATCAACCTACAATTCCAGTCCAACACTGCAAGGTGATTTCCAGCTTTCTCCCTTCCAACATTTGTTGTCCCTCTTCAACAGTGAAAAACTTGGCTCTCGTTTTCTTTAACAGATTCATGTGATTAATTTCTCTGTATGTAACCAATCTGCTCTCATGGCCCCTGCCTCTCCCCTGCATGGATATCTTCCTTGCTCCGCTCTGGCTCGGCATTTCCACACCAGGCTGCTGCCACACATAGATGCCCACTCATGGTATGTGGGCTCCAAACCCAGCCCTGCCCGTCCCCCCTGCACTGATGGAAGGCTGGTACTCTTAGCCACTATGCCATGGTAGAGTTGAATCGAATAATTAAGGATATTCGTTAAAATGTACACTTTGGATATGATGTCTTGCATTCCCTTTCTGCACTTTATAACTTGGTTGCACTAAGCAAAATCTAAAGAAACAATATCAAAGTAGAAAAGGAGTTGGAAACATCATGGTATAAAGTAACAAAAGAAATTTAAACAAATTTAAATAAGTAGAAACATCTTTATAACTATTTTACAAGAACTATATGCCTTATGAATCAACTTTCAGTAGGACATGTGAAACATTAATAAACAAAATGTTAAGTTCTTTTGGTGCTGGGATGAAAAAATGAGACCCTTATTTACCTAGAAACACAGCTATAATCAATCACATTATTAATTCACTTTGTGTGTGTATGTGTGTATGCCCTGCGTGGGGATCAAACCTGCAACCATGGCATATTGGGGTGATGCTCTAAACAACTGAGCTACTCAGCCAGGGCTCTGTTAGCATTCTAAAATATATTTTGCTCTGATCATGAAAGCATGACAATTGGAAAATATTTAGATAGTGCTAAAATTTATATCGTTCCGGACATAAATAGATACACATATCCAGGTTAGGATTATTATGTGTATGTTGCTTTTTCTATCCTGCTTTTATCCCTTTACATTATACTATAAGATTTTTCCTGGATCATTATAAATATTCTTCAAAAATATTTAGACTGCTTCCTATTTTTCACTATTAATAATAAAGATGTAATGAGCATCTTTGTGTGAAATCTTTGTGCTTATATGTTATTTCCTAATAAATTCTTAATCTGGAGTTATATGTTAATCAGTATGTGCTCTTATATTCTTGGTAGCTATTGTCAAATTGTTTCTCTAAAAGATAATATCAATTTTCACTGAAGTACTCCCAAATTAGTATTGTCATTAAAATAACAATAATAAAAATCCCTTTCTCTACCCAGGGCTCTGCCTCATTCCTAAAAAAAAATTGTGGCTTCAGTTTCAAGACTGCATTTGGCAATGATCCACTATTTCCCAATTTCTCACTAAGTTATCAAAGAAAACTCCAAAAAAGTAAAACTAACAACTGCAAACACCGAATCTACCACTAAATACTGAAAATTAAGGTAGATAGAAACCTGTTTTAAGTGTCTTAGGGTATTATACATGAACTCTAAGACCTATGAGGCTGCAGTAGGAATGCCATTTGGTACTTAATACTGACTTACACTCTGTCTCTTGAGAGTTTAAGGATGGGGAGATAAATGTTTTTATGTATAAAATTATGCAGTGTGTTAGAGAAAGAGGTAGAGATACCCAACTGAGCCACACTAGATAAATATTTGATGGTCACTTAAAATTAGTCTAAGGACCATACATATCAACCTCATTTCTAAAAATATTTAAATATAGACTTGCCAACTTTTTTATGAGACAGTCTTCTATTTGAGTGTTTCTTGGTACACAATTTTCTACAAAGTAACCTATACTTGCATCTCCCTCCTTACCCAATGTGTTTTGGTAATCCACTTGTGTACTAATCTGCTTGAAAATAAGATTATATACCTTTTTATATGGTATTTTAGTCTAAAGTTATTGAAATATTCAGTAATTTCAGCCAAGAATAGGCCACAAGCCTTGCTTTTTGGCAATGGTGGTAGGATAAGAAGTCTGAATACAATTTTTTGTTCCATGAAGAATTAACAGAAAATAACAGACATCTGGCTTTGAAAAATACTGTAAGAACTAAAGGAAAATGGAAAATGGTCTTAAAGATCTGGAGGGATAGTGTTACATTACATATTACACAGAAAATAGTCTGTTGACAGATATACTGGCAATACACCATTACCTCAGGCTGAAATAATACCAGCTAAATTAGTTGTATTTAATCAATTATTTCAGGAATCATGTTGTCCTATGACTTTATTTCACTAACATGTTTTTTTTCATGGCTCTCAAAGGATCAGAGTTTCTAAAAATGGCCAGAGGCATATATTTTTGGTCATTAGTAAAGGTTTCAAAATAATGTTTATTGTTTTTAGGAAGCTATTTTATCAGCATTCACCCTAATATATTTGATAGAATAAAATGTAACAAATTATGTGATGAAGAAACTGAGATGAAATATGTCTTAAATTGCTATGATAGGAAGGAAATATGACCCAGAATTGTTGCATGATTCATCTCTAGTGTAGTGTGTCTTTGTGAGAAAAGAAATAGTGGATAAATAGGACTGGTAAATAATTCTTCCTTCGATAAAAAAGAATATTCATTCAAGTTAGATATCAATTTATCTTTATATGGCAAAGCAACGGTTTGCGAATTACATGCTAGTAGACACAGTCTCACTCTTGAAATCCTTCTTTGGTTGTTATGCTTTTTAAATTCAACAACTTTAAAATCTGTTATCAGTATTCTGACCATTTTTTCTTTAGCTACTGGTTCTCATTCAATTAAAATGATGGACCTGTCCAAAAGCTATTATGAGACCAACATTTACTAATTGCAACAACATTTCAAGTAATCAAACTGTATTAGTGAGATTCTTATAAAGAATCAGGCTCACAAACATTCTCATTAATTTCTTTTAAGGAGAGACAACACTATTTATTAGAAACTAATAAATTTAAGGAAAGTAATATTGGTCTTTCAATCCTAATTTGTTCTTTTTTTAAAGTAAATAGTTGCTAAAAGAGAAGATGGCTCACATATACAATACAGCTGCCAGTAAGAATGCCTTTTCATGGAATCCTTAAAAGATCTAAATGATAGTAAGAAAAACACATTTCCACAGTAAAGAAGAAAATAGCAAATTTTGTAGAATGAGGATTCAAATGGAATTATTTGATATTTTTGCCTAAAGTAGTGAACCCTGGAATTCCTAAACAAAGATGTTGTCATTCACATAATTCTATTTGTGCCATTGAAGATTAATGCTATGCTCATTAGTTTATTAAATGAAATTCTATCATTTTTTTTCTCATTTATGCCAGTAAAATTTAGCTCCTCAGCCCTATTTTAAATTTTACACACTACCTATTGAGGTTCAGAGCCTTGCCTTCAAAATGATCAAAAAGAGTTTCAGGAAAAGATAAAGGTGATGCCCCTTTCCTCCTGAACTCTTTCTATAAGATAAAATTAGTTTTCCAAACCAATATGGATGCATGTGACTATTCATTGTTGTAACCAACTTGTTCTACTCTCAGGTAATATAAATCTATCCTTGGATGTATACATTGAAAAAAGAGGTCTTGCAGAAGTTAACTAAGTTAGAATAGTGGCAATGTCCTGTGGAAATAAAATAAAATGCAATTTTGAAGGCTGTTTCAGTGGATTTGTTGCTCTGGTAGCAATGTTGTAATTGACTTTTTTTTAATCCTCATCCGAGGATACTTTTCCATTGATTTTCAGATATAGTGGTTGGGAGGGAGGGAGGGAGAGAGAAACATCGATGTGAGAGAGACACATCAATTGGTTGCCTCCCGTACAACCCCAACCAGGTCCAGGTATCGAACCGCAACTGAGGTACATGCCCTTGACTAGAATTGAACCCATGACTCTTTGATCTCCAGGCCCTTGCTCTGACCACTGAGCAAAATACGCCAGGGCTGTAATTGACATTTTAATATTTGTAAATAAAAAATACTTTTAAGATTTTTCTGTCATTCACAGGTGCATCATTGACTTTACTTTTCTCCCACATTCATAAGGAAAAAGGAAAGTCTATAATGCTAGAGTTCTTATTTTAACAAAGAGATTAGAAGCTTTATCTCATTTAAGTTAAATGAGTGAAACCTTGTTTAGCACTCATTTACTCAATCATAGTTGAAATCCCACTTGTGATAAAAAGGTAATTTTTCTTAAAATAATTGGAATAAAATTAATAAATTATTCTTTGTCTCTTCCACACTACCCTACTCCCCATTCTTATTTAAGTATCACTTTGACATATTAAGCCGGTCACTCTGTCATCAATTTTGAATATGGTACATAAACATTTTGTTTATACATAATGTGACCAGTCATTATTACACATATCTCTAACTTGATCTGTGTAACAACTAGCACAGAATCATTTCCAGATGTACGCATGAATCTAACTGGTTAGACATTATGGTAAATAAGATCTTATTTTCTGGGGGAAGGAAAAAACTAAACTTTCTTCTTTTAATAAAACTTCCTTATATCTTTTACTAAGACCTCTGTGTTAGCCTTGGGACTTACCTGGTCCCCTTGAAGATGTGGGTCATCTCAGTATAGCTCACATATATGCACAGACACATGTGCACACATGCATACCACATACATATACCACTTAAAAATAAAAGCAATATACATACTCCTTGAATTTGTGCTATATCTGTGGCTAATATTGTTGTCAAGGCTCCTGTGCTGTTTTCCTTATCATCAAACCAGGAAATATCCTAGAGAAAAAAGGGAATTAATATATGATTATTAAAAAGAGTCTCTGAGTTATTATTTTGCTGTAGCATGTTACAAGGCATTTACCTGCCTCCTCACTGACAGGTACTTAGTTTTTGTAAATGTCATAGATCAAATGACTTTTATTTCTTATTTCACAAAGATTTATACTTTGATATAAACTGAAAATTTAAGTCTATCAGCTTGGACTCACTGCTATGCTAAAATATTGTTATAATAATCAATGTTGAAAATGGTCAGTTTGAACCACCAAGTAATTTGTAATTTTATTCCACAAATAATTTGTGGAGAGTAGATCCTATTTAAAAAGTAAGGTAACGGTTCTGACTGGTGTGGCTCAGGTGGTTGAGCATTGTCCCATGCACCAGAAGTTCGCTGGTTCAATTCCCATTCAGGGCACATGACCGCAACAATGTTCCTCGTTCTCCCTCTCCCTTCTGCTCTAAAAATCAATAAAGACATTTTTTTTTAAAAAAGTAAGGTAATGTACAACAGAATTTAGAAATATTTCCAACTTTTCTACCTAAACAGATTAATAATAGAAAGTCTATCTCCCTCTCATTAGGATCCACACAGGCAAGATTTCCCGACACTTCATATTACCCCCTAGACTTTACAAGCACTGGCCATTGTGAGAAGCTAAGGAAGCAGAAAGCCTGCTATAAGACCCCTGCAGCCAAGAAGCTTGCGATCTGAAGAAGGAGAGAGGTCAAACATACAAGCAATAAAAGCATCATGTTATAACCAATATCATCTTCAACACCAAATAGAGACAGCACTTAGCACTTCTCAACCCAAGGAATTCTGATTTCCTTTTATTAGCTATTGAATGTTTCCTCCCACTCACTCAAACCACTTATATCTCTTATGGATTAAAACTACAGGGAGACTGTCTCTGAAAAATGTGAATGAAATAACTGTGGGCTTACAACAACCCAGCCAGGAACTCGATGCCCAGGTTACATACAGATTTCTGCCAACTAAGGAAACAAAAGCATAACAGATAGAGGGCTGTGCATTAATCATGAAGTCATGTGAGAAGAAAGCTCCCATGAAGGAATAGGGCAGCAGCAAGAGTGTATACAATCCTGGCATGAAAGCACTACTTCTCAAGGCCCCTGACTGGGAAAGTGTCTCAAAGAGTCTAGGGTCCTAGATACCCAAAGGGCATCCTGTAGAAATCATGATCTGCACTACACAATTACTTTGAAAACACAACTCCAGTCAAGAGCCTAACACACTGTGAACTCACATCAGCAACAATAATACTATAGTACTCTTGAACTGGAAGACATTACCTGTTTTTTACTGTATACATAAAAAATTAAAATAAATTTTCTAATTATTTCTATATCGCAATGTGACAGGAATTGCATAAAGAATTTTTAAACACAATAGAATGTTAAAATGTAGAAAGAAAATTCATTACTGAATATTAACTTCTTGATTCTATAGTAACACAAAGCATAGGATACATATGTGACTAGACTTAGTCATTATCTGATGTTCAAGCAGCAAGATATACAAAATTGCTTTTCAAGTTCACAATTGTAAACTCTAGGGACTGTTTTTCAGTATAGGCAATATATGTTCAAACACTTAGCAGAGTTTCTAGAACATAGCTGGCGTTGAGTAAAAATTAGCTTCTTCTATTTCTGATGGTAAAGTGATTATAAGTAAGGCTATCAGGTTTTCTGATACTAGTAAATTCATTTTTTTCCTGCCAATAATTTTATGAGAAATAAATAACACTATGATAAGTACTTAGTATGTACTTTTTCATTTAATCATCACAACTCTGTGAGGTAGATACTATGATTATCCCTATTTTATAAATGACGAAACTGAGGTCCTGAGAGATTAAATGACTTGCCCAAGGCCACAAAGCTGGCCAATGCTGAGGCCAGGATTTAATTTAGGCAACTAGATACCAGAGATTTTAATCAACTATCCTATCTCCTATCTAACTGAAGCATTATAGTTGAGTTTCACTACCTGTTTCTCCTGTTTCAGTATATGTTATCTCAAATCCTTTTGGGAGTAGTTTTTTGAGATTCCTTAGTGGTCACCATTTAATATCATTACCTTATGATTTAGAGACCCTACCCCAGAAGATTTAGTCAATCTGATTTAGAGAATAATGAGCAAAAATAAAGTTCAAATCTGTTAAAAAACCCAATAGATCTATAGGTCAATATTTATCATTAAGAAATATAAATTTAGCTTTGAAACACAATTAGCAATGAATTATTTACAACCACTAAAGTCAGCAACAACTAGAACATTCTTTTCAACTGGAAGGAGCTCAAGTAATCAGATAAAATATAGATTTTGTACCTACAAAAAGACCACACCTGATTCCATAAATACCTCTACCTCAAATGAGATTTCAAAATAGTTATAAAAAAGCACTGCAAGTCTCAGCATGCTTTCTAAGCCTTAAAAAGTCTTATCTTAGGTCAAAAACCAGGTAATAAGAGTTAGGCAAAACTGAACATTAGGAGCTTCCCTTACTATAGACAAAAGTGAAATTGGAAAGATATTTATAAAGACTGACTAAATTAGCATTATTTCCTTTTCCTCCAGTTACAAAACAAACACACAAACAAAAAACAACAAAGATAAGTAGCAGAAAGAATGCTGAAAGATGAAAAGGAAAAAAAAAAAACAAGCGGAAAGGGTTGAGTTAAATTTACAAGGGAATTTAAAAACATGAATAGCATACAATTTTTCTGTGTGTCTGTACATGCATGTTTTTAAAGGACCCAAGTTTATGGCTTATAGATTGGTGCATTCTTATGGGCAGAAGCTACTTCATCCAAAAATGTTACTGCCCTGATGTTCTCATGGCTGATGCTACTCAGAGCATTAACGTCCATTATTAACAATCGGGGATATTGGATTAATAATGTCTACTGCTTAAACTGGCTCATGACCTTGAGACTCTTCCACCAAAAGCATGCTGTGAACCTCTACAGAGGAATTTCTCTCTTTTTTTATTTTATTTTAAATCCTTACCCGAGGATAGATGTGTGTGTGTATATATATTCCCCCCCCCCCCCCCCCCACACACACACAGAGGAATTTCAAAGTAACACTTAAAAAGTTAAAGTGTGCCTGGTCAGTGTGGCTCAGTGAATTGAGCATTGTTCCATGGACTGAGAGGTCCTGGTTTGATTCTAGTCAAGGCACATGCCGGGGTTGCAGGCTTGGGTAGGAGGCATGCAGGAGGCAGCTGGTCGATGTTTCTCTTTCACATTGATGTTTCTCTTTCTCCCTTCCTCTTTCTCTCTCTAAAAAAAAAATCAATAATAATAAAAAATATTTAAAAATAAATAAATAAAATGTATACTCTTTTGTTTTAAACGCTCAGACAATCAGGGAACATTGAAAAATTCCCACAAATTGAAAATCCTAGAACACGAAAAAACAATAATCATAAAGAAAAAACAAAAATGAGCAAATATTGTCAACTAGTGTGAAATATAGTATTAGTTAATGAAAACTCCACCTTATTTCATCAGAGATTTGCAGTAAAGACATAAATTCTTCATAAATAAAAACAAAAACAAAAACAAAACTAAAGAACCAAGTTTAACATGAGCGAGGTGTGTAGGCATTAAATTGTTTTATGACCCCTCAAGCAGATTTTTCTTTTTCTGGATTAAGGAGTGTCTTCAGTTGTCTCTGACTGGACTTTTTTGAGCAGAGGGTATTGGGAACCAACTCAGGCTGCTATGGGAAAACTTCCATTTGTTTAGCTATATTTTGTATCTCGTAGTTCCCTAACCACACAAAAGCGTGGGAGTTTTGTTACACGGCAGAACTCTGAAAGCTACTGCTAAAAGTCACAAGATGGTTTTGATGACTTGGCTGGAGTGACAGGAACTCTATTTCTGAAAAGAAGTGACCCTGGCTGGAAGTTATTTGTTTCTCCACAGTGAGCTCTGGTGACAAAAAGTATAGTGAAGGGCCCCAAATGATTACTGGCTTTCAGGGTAACCCAATACATCTTTACCTCCTGAAAGAATTTCTGAGGTGCCAAACTGAGACATTCCTGCCATTTGCCCCCAAGACTCAAGATTATTACTTAATCCACCTAGTTTTATTTATTTCACAAGTGTGATGGATCATCTGTGTTCAGCAGGCCGATCTGCCAGCTAGACTGATGTTATCTGAATTCAGTACTCTTCTGACGAGGGAAGAAAGATTGGCTGTTTAAGAAGTATGAAGTGAAAAAAACTTAAGCTGGGTACATGGATGAGTACAAGGGAAATTCACTCCTTTTAAAATATGTTCTCCAAGATATTGTAGCTCTTAACTTTCCTTCTCAGTTTTAATTTGATCTTCCATTCTGATCCTAGAACACTACATTATACATTAAAAAAAGATTTGTCAAGAAATATGCAAAGAATGAGGAGTAGACTCTAAATCCTGCTTTCTATAAATTGTATTTTCAAATATAATTTTGGACTTGCTTCTCTTAGAAAAATATACTTTAAGAATTCTGACATCAGATGCTGCTTGGAACATAAAAAGCATGCTTTTAGATGAGCAAAAGAAAGACTATGTCAAGAAACTGACTTGAAGAAATACTCAAAGCTGGAATATTTAAAGGCACATTTTAAATACAATAAGAAAAGAAAAAAAAGCAACTAAACACTGACCTGATATAACATGGCTTTAAATGCCAAGTGTCTTAATCTCATGGTCAAAATTTCCCCTGCTCTGCCATAAAATAATCCCTGGAAAACAAAAAGAAAATCTACATTTATTCATAACTCTCTTTTCTATTTCTTTGTAACAGTTAGTTACTATACTTAGTTATTTATATTTTATTTAGTTATTTTTAACTCAAATAGAGAAGATAACATAAAAAGGTAATCATGTTCAAACTTGTTTAACTCATTGAAAGCTTACCTGAATGAAATAACTGACAAAGCAAATAACACCCAAAATGATAAATACCATGGAATAAATTTCTGCATCATGCTTTAATGTGGTTTTATCATCATTTTCAAACATCTGAAAAAGAACAGATATTTTACCAGGTGACTGGAAGAAAATATGAAAGAGAAAAAAATTAAAATGTCTATTCATCAGGATTTTTTATATGAATTTCAACAGAAGATTATATACACACTTCTGAGGGATAAGTACAACACTGTTCTATCCTCCTTGTTTATTAAATATGATAAAAGCATAATTTGCTATTAATTCTCTCACTTACTTATGTAAATATTAAATCAAACAAACGAGTCCTCTACCTGTTATTATCTTCACAGTATATTTTCAAAGAAACCACCAGTTTGAATTATTTCCAATAACTTTCAATAACTCAGTTTTCTTAGTATTATTCTATTTAGAGCACTACCTGTAATATGAGAACTTTGCACATGTCCCTAGAAATTGTTCCTAAAATGAGTAATTATACATGTACTGACTTCTATGTTGACATAGCATAACTGTGCGAATCTGGGAGACTGAAAACTTAACATAGCTCTAGTAAAATCCTTGAGTCCACCAACTTTCCTGGGTCACTTGGCACAATCCAAAACTCTTATTTTCTCTCCCTGATCTGACTGTTAATAAAAAATGGCCATTGTTCAGACTAGTTGAAAGAAGAGCAGTCGTATTTGTGTATTTTATTGCTTCAATGCTTTGGAATGCTGATACAGCACTGGAATCAAAATTAGAAAACAAAGCAATTTCTTTACTGATTGCCCAGCCAACAAGTCCCAGCCAAAGACTTCACAATAGAGACAGGCTTATTCCCTGAGAACATTAGTTAACCTTTCTATCATGGTTCCCACAGGAGAGGTGACCCAACCACAAGTCCCAGTTTTCCCCTTGCTGGATCAGAATAGAACAAGTCTGTTCTCTCAGGCAACACTTTGTTTACAATTATTAAACACATTAGCAAATTAATTTTACTTACAGTTATGATTTTTGCAAAGATGATGGAAAATACTGGATGAACAGTTCCATTTAGAACAGAAGCCAATGTCCCCAGAACGATAGAAGGCCATTCAGACTTGTTTAATTTAAAAATTTTTAATAATGAAACTTCAGGAAGACTTGTCTATAAATAAAATACCTTGGTTAAAATCCCAATTTTAAAGCATAATGGAACCTAGAGAAGTTAGCCATCTTAAACAGACCTATAATGTAAAATATCAAATATGATAGGTGATATAACAGAAAGAATTTTTCTTAGAAAGATTTCACTGTCCATATTACTGATAATGACCTCAAAACATAAAGGAATCTTGCCCAAAAGGGACTATTTGTGCAACTTCTCCTTTTGGCATTTCACTCAGTTGCTATTATTAAAAAGTACAAATTAACCCACATGTTCTGGTAGCTAAGACTCACAGAAGAAAATGCCCGGCATATATTTCTTTACTCCTCTTAAACTGGATGAAATATCATACTCTAGGATAGGACAAAATCTAGGTAGTAACTAAGCAGAGACAAAAGGTAAAAGTTTTACTAACATTTTGAGCTTGAACGTTTTCCAATTTCAGGACTTAATTTACAGAAACATTTTCTAATACCTTTGTTAAAAACTTGTTTTGGGGTTCCCATTTACAAGTAAATTGCTGAAATATCTGAGCATTTACTTACAACTTGCCTCAGTTTCCTCATCTTTTCAAGGGGGATGATATCAGTTCCTATCTTATAGGATTGTTTTTAGAATTAAGCTTAACTCAGTATTTGCAAACAGTAAGTACCCAATAAATGTTAGCTGTTACTGATGTTACTCTTACAGAGAAAGGATTATATTATGCAAAATCCCAGGTCTTAAACAGAGAAAGCACAATGCAAGTAGCTGTTCTGGCATCTGCCAATCCTTCCAATGGGATGTGTGGAGGGTGACATGGAGATAAACTTTAAAAATCTTGTGAATAGCATTGTGATGAGTAATTATTTTGAATAGGAAAGTAGACAACAAACTATTAGGCATTTTATATGTTAAAACTTTCTAATGGTATTCACTCTTAAAATAATGACATCTATAAGCCCAACAACCAGAGAATTCTTTAGGAAAGACTATAAAATAGTGTATAATTCTTGCTTTAATTTTAGTCTGGCAATATAATGTATACTCTATTGTTTGAACAATGGAACTTTTCAAATTCTAAAGACTTTAAAGTCTTTTTTCAGGATGGCTAAACCACAATTATAATGGGTTACTTAAATTGACTATACATTTTTTTCTTCTGAAGTTTTCTGAAGGTCATTGTCAGAAAGAGCCTCATTTTTCAGTTATTTGACTTCAAAAAACATACAGAAATTTAAAAAGTTGCATACCAACTTTTTGTTGAACACTGAGCATGAATATATATATATATATATTTTATCAAGTTCTTTATAAAATCACATCATTTTGTAGTAAAACTAAGGCTTAGTGTGTCCCAGGACGTAACACCAGTAAATTGTAGAACCAGAATCAGTAAGTGTAGGAGGGCTATCCTGCTCCTATAGAATAAAATATCCTTTTGCCTCTAGGAAAATATACAATACCAGGTTAAAAAATAAGTATTACTTAAATAATGTTATCAAGACAGAAAAGAATAAAATGAAATAAGACAAAAATTTTCAGTAAAATCACCAAAGACTCCACACTACCTAAATATCCTACAGGTTGTAACATGTTTTAAGAGATTTAAAAAAAAAGAGAAATGATAGGCATTTTGTAAAAACATACAGAAGGGTTTTAAAAGGTTAAAAAACAAACTCTCTTAAAGAATTTAAAATGTCATCTGATATATTTTAGAACATAATTGGGTTATAATTTTCACACAAGCTGTACATATTCAAAATGTACAATTTGATAAGTTAAGGCATAAACATACACCTATGAGACCATCACCACAATCAGGATAGTGAACATTCCCATTACCTGCAGAAGTTTTCTCTTGTCTTTTGTAACCCCTTTCTCCCACACATTTTAGCTGCCAGTCCTCCTCCCCTACAACCACAGATATGCTTTCTGTCACTATAGATTATTCTGCATTTTCTAAAATTTTATATAACTTAAATCATACAGTATATATTCATCTGGCTTCTATTGCTCAACATAATTTGAGATTTATTCATGCTGTTGTATGAATGACATTTCATTCATTTTTATTGCTTAGTTATATTCCTTTGTATTGGTATTCTACAATTTATGCATCCATTCACCTGCTGACATAAATTTGGGTCATTCACTGTTTTGGGGTATTACAAATAAAACTGCTATGAGTATTCATATACAAGACTGTGTGTACATATGCTTTCATTTCTCTTGGGTAAACATCTAGAAATTGATTGACTGGATCATATAGTAGGTGTATTTTTAACTTTTTAAGAAACTGCCAAACTGTTTTCCAAAGTTCATTTACCATATTGTATTCCCATCAGCAAAATGTGGAGGTCTAGTCCCTCCACACCATCACCAACACTTGGTACAGTCAGTCTTTTTATTTATTTATTTATTTTATTATTATTTTTTTAAATCTTCACCTGAGGACATTTTTTCATTTTTTGTTCAGATAGAGTGGGAGGGAGAGAGAGGAAGAGAGAGAGAGAAACATCGACGTGAAAGGGACACATCGAGTGGCTGCCACCCGCACGACCAACCAGGGCCAGGGACAAACTGCAACCGAGGCACATGCCCCTAGCGGGAACCGAACCCGGGTCTCTCTGTACCGCAGGCCGATGCTCTAACCGCTGAGCCAAACCGGCCAGGGCCAGTCAGTCTTTTTAGATTTAACTATTCTAATAGGTGTGTTGTGATCTCAATTATTATTTTAATTGGTATTTTTCTAGTGATTAATGATGTTAGGCATCTTTTTGTGTGCTTCTTTTCCATTTCCACATCTTATGTCTAATCAGACCTTTTGCCCAACTGGGTTGTTAACATTCTTATTGTGTTTTGGAAGTTCTTTGTATATTCTGAACACTAGTCCTTTATCAGATATGTGTCCTAACAAATAGTTCTTCCCAGTTTATGGCCTTTTGGTTTCTCTCTCTCTCTTTTTTTTTTTTTTTTTTTTGGTCTTTTTCTGTATGATTTATCTCTCTCTTTTTTTTATTAATTAATTTATTTTTGTTGCAGATGTTTCTCCTCCCCCCCCCAGACACCCTCCTCCTGATCCCACCCCTCCCCCCACCAAGCATTGTTGTCTATGTTTATTGGTTACCCATACATGCATATAAGTTCTTTGGTTTATCTCATCCCTCCCCCACCCCCCTCCCCTGAGGTTTGTCAGTCTGAACTATACTCTTTTCTATGTCACTGGGTCTATTTTGTTCATCAGGTTATTTTATTTATTATATTCCACAAATAAGTGAGATCATGTGGTATTTGTTTTTCCCCGATTGGCTTATTTCACTTAGCATAATACTCTGCAGGTCCCTCCATGTCATCTCAAAGGATAAGAGATCTCTCTTTCTTACAGCTGCATAGTGTTCTATTGTGTATATGTACCATAGCTTTTTTATCCACTCATCAATTGATGGACACTTGGGCTGTTTTCAGTCTTAGCAATTGTAAATAGTGCTGTTCTGAACATAGGGGTACACATATTCTTTCTGATTGGTGTTTCGGGCTTCTTAGGATATATTCCTAGAAGTGGGATCACTCAGTCAAATGGCAGTTCCATTTTAATTTTTTGAGGAAACACCATAGTGTTTTCCATAGTGGCTGTACCAGTCTGCATTCCCACCAGCAGTGTACTAGAGTCCCCTTTTCTCCACACACTCGCCAGCACTTGTTTGATGATTTGTTGATGGCAGCCATTCTGGAAGGTGTGAGGTGAGACCTCATAGTTGTTTTAATTTGCATCTCTCTGATGATTAGTGATGTTGAGCATTTTTTCATATGTCTCTTGGCCATTTGTATATCCTTTTTGGAGAGGTGGCTATTTAGGTCCTCTCCTTTTGTTGAGTTGTATGAGTACTTTATATATTTTGGAAATTAACCTCTTATCTGATGTATCATTGGCAATTATGCTCTCCTATATAGTAGGTTCCCTTTCCATTTTGATGGTTGTTTCTTTTGCTGTGCAGAAGCTTTTTAGTTTGATGTAGTCCCATGTATTAATTCTTTCCTTTGTTTCTCTTGCCTTAGGTGTTGCATCAGTGAAAACTTTGCTGTGTGATGTCTGAAATTTTGTTGCCTACATTTTCTTCCAGGATTTTTATGGATTCATGAGTCACATTTAAGTCTTTTATCCATTTTGAGTTTATTCTTGTGTATGGTGTAAATTGGTGGTCTAGTTTCATTTTTTTCATGTAGCTGTCCAATGTTCCCTACAGCATTTATTAAAGAGGCTGTCTTTACTCCATTGTATGCTCTTGCCACCTTTGTCAAATATTAATTGAACATAATGTCTTGGGTCAATTTCCGGGTCCTCTATTCTGTTCCATTGATCTATATGCTTGTTCTTGTGCAAGTACCAGGCTGTTTTGATTACAATGGCTTTGTAGTATAACCTGATATCTGGTATTGTGATTCCCTCTTACTTTGTTCTTCCTTTTCAAGATTACTGTGGCTATTTGGGGTCTTTTTTGGTTCCATATGAACATTTGAAGTATTTGTTCTAGTTCTGTGAAATATGTTGTTGGTACATTGATGGGGATTGCATTGAATCTATAGATTGCTTTGGATAGTATGGACATTTTAATGATGTTAATTCTTCCAATCCATGAGCAAGGTATATGCTTCCACTTTTTTATATCTTCCTCTATTTCTTTTTTCAATGTCCTGTAGTTTTCTGCAAATAGGTCCTTTACTTCTTTGGTTAAGTTTATTCCTAGGTATTTTAATTTTTTTGCTACAATGGTAAATGGGATTGTTTTTTTAGTTTCTTTTTCTGTGAGTTCATTATTGGTGTATAAGAATGCCATCAATTTCTTGATGTTAATTTTGTATCCTGCTACTTTGCCAAATTTGTTTATAAATCTAGTATATTTTTGATGGAGTCTTTAGGGTTTTCTATGTACAATATCATGTCATCTGTGAAAATGACTGTTTCACTTCCTCCTTTCCGATTTGGATCCCTTTTATTTTTTCTTCATGTCTAATTGCTATGGCTAAGACTTCCAGCACGACGTTAAATAAGAGTGGTGAAAGTGGGCATCCCTGTCTTTTTCCTGATCTTAAGGGAAATGCTTTTAGTTTTTTCCCATTGAGTATGATGTTGGCTGTAGGTTTTTCATATATGGCCTTTATTATGTCCAGATATGATCCCTCTATTCCCACATTGCTGAGTGTTTTAATCAGAAATGGGGGCTGGATTTCATCAAATGCTTTTTTAGCATCTATTGATATGATCATATGGTTTCTTTCTTTCATTTTGTTTATGTGGTGTATCACATTTATTGAGTTGCGAATATTATACCAGCCTTGCATCCCTGGGATGAATCCCACTTGGTCATGGTGAAAAAAAAATTTTTTTTTTTAATTTTTTTCTTTATTAATTTTTAGAGAGAGGGGAAGGGAGAGAGAGAAACATTGATGAGAGAGGACATCGATTGGCTGCCTCCTGCATGCCCCCCACTGGGCATCAGGCCCACAACCTGGACATGTGCCCTGACTGGGAATAGAACCAGTGACCTCTTGATGCATGGGTTGACACTCAACCACTGAGCCACACCAGCTGGGCTGAAAAATTTTTTAATGTATTGCTGAATCTGATTTGATAATATTTTGTTAAGGATTTTGGCATCCATCTTCATCAGGGATATTGGCCTATAATTTTCTTTCTTTGCAGTGTTTTTATCTGGTTTTGGAATTAGAATTACACTGGCCTCATAAAACGAGTTTGGAAGTCTTCCTTCTTCTTGAATTTTTTGGAGTAGTTTGAGGAGAATTAGTATTAGTTCTTCTTTGAATGTTTGGTAAAACTCTCCCGTGAAGTTGTCCGGGCCCAGGCTTTTGTTTGCTGGGAGATTCTTTTTATTAAAATTATTTTTATTAATTTATTTTTGTTACAGATATTTCTCCATTTTCCCCATTGACACCTTCCTCCCCATCCCCCCGCCCCACCCCATCCCCAGCTTTGTTGTCTATGTCCATTGGTTATGCATACATGCATATAAGTTCTGTAGTTTATCTCTTCCGTCCACCCCCTACCCCCTCTTCTGAGATTTGTCAGTCTGTACTCTACTTCTATGTCTCTGGGTCTATTTTGTTCATCAGTTTGTTTTGTTCATTATATTCCACAAATAAGTGAGATCATGTGATATTTGTCTTTCTCTGCTTGGCTTGTTTCACTTGGATAATACTCTCTAGGTCCCTCCATGTCGTCTCAAAGGATAAGAGATCTTTCTCTTACAGCTGTGTAGTATTCCATTGTGTATATGTACCACAGCTTTTTTATCCACTCATCTACTGATGAACACTTGAGCTGTTTCCAGATCTTAGCTATTGTAAATAGTGCTGCTCTGAACATAGGGGTACATATATTCTTTCTGATTGATGTTTCAGACCTCCTAGGATATATTCCTAGAAGTGGGATCACTCAGTCAAATGGCAGTTCCATTTTAATTTTTTGAGGAAACATCATAGTGTTTTCCATAGTGGCTGTACCAGTCTGCATTCCCACCAGCAGTGTACTAGAGTCCCCTTTTCTCCACACCCTTGCCAGCACTTGTTTGATGATTTGTTGATGGCAGCCATTCTGGAAGGTGTGAGGTGAGACCTCATAGTTGTTTTAATTTGCATCTCTCTGATGATTAGTGATGTTGAGCATTTTTTCATATGTCTCTTGGCCATTTGTATGTCCTGTTTGGAGAGGTCTCTTTAGGTCCTCTGCCCTTTTTTAATTGGGTTTTTTGTCTTCCTTTTGTTGAGTTGTATGAGTACTCTATATATTTTGGAAATTAACCTCTTATCTGATGTATCATTGGCAATTATGGTCTCCTATATAGTGGGTTCCCTTTCCATTTTGGTGGTTGTTTCTTTTGCTGTGCAGAAGCTTTTTAGTTTGATGTAGTCCCACACGTTCATTTTTTCCTTTGTTTCTCTTGCCTTAGGTGTTGTATCAGTGAAAATTCTACTATGTATGATGCTGGGAGATTCTTGATTACATCTTCGATTTCCTTAGTTGTTATTTGTCTGTTCAAGTTTTCTATCTCTTTCCGGTTCAGTTTTGGGAGATTATGTGTTTCTAGAAATTTGTCCATTTTGCCTGGATTGTCCAATTTGTTGGCATATAATTGTTCATAGTATTTGTTAACAATCCTTTGTATTTCTGTGGTGTCAGTTGTTACTTCTCGTTCATTTCTGCTTTTGTCTGTTTGGGTCCTCTCTCTTTGTTCCTAGAAGTGGGATCTTTGTTTCTTGATGAATCTAGCTAAGGGTCCATCAATCTTGTTTATCTTTTCAAAGAACCAGCAATTTGTTTCATTGATCTTTTGAATTTTTTTTTTTTTTTTTTTTTTTTTTAGTTTCTATGTCGTTTATTTTTGCTCTGATCTTTACTGTTTCTGGTTTTTTTTCCTTCTACTTACTCTGGGTTTTTCTTTTTGTTTGCTTTATAGTTCTTTTTTTTTTTGTCCTCACCCAAGGACATTTTTGCATTTCAGATAGCATGGGAGGGAGAGAGGGAGGAAGAGAGAGAGAGAGAGAGAAGCATCGATGTGAGAGAGACACGTGGACTGGTTGCCACCCATACAACCCCAACCGGGGCTGGGGACAAACTCCAACTGAGGTATGTGCCCTTAGCGGGAACCGAACCTGGGTCTCTCTGGTCTGTGGTCTGAAGCTCTAACTGCTGAACCAAACTGGCCAGGGCTACTTTATAGCTCTTTAAGTTGTGAAGTTAGATAGTCAATTAGAAATTTTTCTTGTTTCCTGAGGTAGGCCTGTAGCACTATAAACTTCCCTCTCAGGATGTGCTTTTGCTGTGTCCCATAGATTTTGTGTTGTGTGTTCATTTTCATTGGTTTCCAGGAAGTTTTTAATTTCTTCCTTGATCTCCTTGGTAACCCATTCATTGTTTAATAACCTGCTACTTAGCCTCTGTGTGTTTAAATGTTTTTGTTGAAATTGATTTCTAGTTTCATGCCATTGTGATATAAGAAGATGCTTGATATGATTTCAATCTTCTTGAACTTGTAGAGACTTAGTTTGTGTCCTAACATGTGGTCTGTTTTTTAGAATGTCCCAGGTGCATTCGAGAAGAATGTTAATTCTGCAGATTTGGGGTATAGTTCTCTGTAGATGTCTATTAAATCCATTTGATCTAGTGCATCATTTAGTGTCTGTATCCTTGTTCATTTTTGTCTAGAGGATTTATCCAGTGATGTCAGTGGGGTGTTGAAGTCCCCTGCTATGATTGTATTGCTGTCAATTTCTCCTTTGTAATCCTCCAGAAGTTTTAAAATATATTTTGGTGCTCCTATATTGGGTGCATATATGTTTACCAAGGTTATATCTTCCTGTTGGATAGATCCTTTCAATATTATGTAGTGGCCTTCTTTGTCTCTTGTTATGGCCTTCATTTTGAAGTCTATTTTATTGGATATGAGTATTGCTATCCCAGCTCTTTTTTCCTTTCCATTTGCTTGGAAGATTTTTTCCATCCCTTGACTTTCAACCTACGTGAGTCCTTTGTTGTGAGGTGGGTCTCTTGTAAAGCATATGAGTCATGCTTTCTTATCCAATCAGCTACTCTGTGACTTTTGATCGGAGCGTTTAATCCATTTATGTTTAAGGTTATTATTGATATGTACTTATTTATTGCCATTTTTGTTTATTGTGGTTATATTTTTTTCCTGTTTCTTCTGCCTATTTTAGCAGTCCTTTTAACATTTCTTGCAGTGCTGGTTTGGTGCTATTATATTCCCTTAGCCTTTTTGTTTGTCTGGGAAGCTCTTTATTTGACCTTCTACTTTGAATGATAGCCTTGCTGGATAGAGTAGTCTTGGATTCAGATCCTTGTTTTTCATGACCTTGATTACTTTATGCAATTCCCTTCTAGCCTATAGTGTTTCTGTTGAGAAGTCAGCTAATAGCCTTATGGGGGTTCCTTTGTAGGTAACCTGTTGCTTATCTCTTGCTGCCTTTAGGATTCTCTTTTTGTCTGTAATTTTTGGCATTTTATTTATTACATGTCTTGGTGTGGGCCTGTTTGGATTCCTCTTACTTGGGCCTCTCTGTGCTTCTTGTACTTGTATGCCTTTTTCCTTCACCAAGTTAGGGAAGTTTTCTGTAACTATTTCTTCAAATATGTTCTCTAACCCTTGCTCATTTTCTTCTTCTTCTGGAACTCCTATGATGTAGATGTTGTTACGTTTTATATTGTCCCACAGTTCTCTTAGGCTGTCTTCCTGTTTTTTAATTGTTTTTTCTTTTTGGTTCTCTGATTGGGCGATTTTTTCTACCCTGTCTTTTTTTTTTTATCCTCACCGGAGGACATTTTTGCATTTATCTTCAGATACAGCAGGAGGGAGAGAGGGGCAAGAGAGAGAGAAACATTAATGTGAGAGAGACACATTGAGTGGCTGCCACCCACACAACCCCAACCTGGGCCGGGGGCAAACTGCAACCGAGGTACGTGCCCTTAGCGGGAACTGAACCTGGGACTCTCTGGTCTGTGGGCCGACACTCTAACCACTGAGCCAAACTGGCCAGGGCTCTACCCTGTCTTCTAATTCACTGATCTGATCCTTGGCCTTTTCTACTCTGTTGGTTATTCCTTCCAATGTGTTCTTTACTTCTGCTATGTCATTCTTAATTTCCAATTAGTTGGTTTTCAATGCTTCTAAATCTTTACTTGTGTTGTTGAGCTTCCTCATGATTATTACTCTGAACTCTCCCTCTGATATCTTGCTCAATTCCCTTTCATTTATTTCATCTTCTGTCGAATTCTCTTGTTCTTTCATTTGGGATTTATTTGTTTCACCATTTTGGCTGTGTCAGTGGGTTTTGGAGCCTGCCAAATTTTCCCTGTGTGTGTTGATATTCCGCTGGTTGTGGCTCCTTCTACTGGGTTTGGATGAGTGTGGGAGGACCCACGTTAAACACCACTGTCAAGTCTTACTTTTCGAAAAGCTCAGCATGCAAACACATTTGACATTCTGATCAGGGTTTTCAAACAAGAGTTTACCACACCCTTTTTAGGAAGACTGAGGACATGTGACTTTGCCCATTTCCCTCTTTCTTTCACTGTCCACAACTTCACCTTTTCATCTCTTAAAAGTGTTTTACAAATAGTGAAATTCTTGATTTTTTTTTAATGAATTGTGCATTTGTTGCATCTAGGAAATCTTTGCTAAACTCAAAGTCACAAAGATTTTCTACTAGACTATCTTAAGGAAGTTTTCTAATTTTAGGTTTTTTAGTAAGATTTATAATCCATTTTGAGTCAATTTTCATCTGTGATTTGAAGTGTGAATTGAGGATGATTATTTTGTATATAGATATTTAACTGATTCGGCATCATTTCTTGAAAAGACATTCTCTATTGAATTGCCTTGGCACTTTTATCTAAGTACAACTGACCAAGACTTTGTGGTTAATTGACAAGATTATATGTGTGGGCCTATTTCTTGACTCTATTCTGTTCTATTAATCTGTCTATTTTTGTGCTTATTTTAACTATTACAACTTTATGTTAAGAATTGAAATTAGGTTGTATAAATCCTCCAATTTTGCTCTTTTTAAAATTTGTTTTATCTATTAAAAAACTTTTTTTTTCTTTACTTTTTTGAGAGAGAGAAGAAGGGAGAGGGAGAGAGAGATAGAAACATCAATGAGAGAGAACATTGATTGGACACCTCCTGCACGCCCCCCACTGGGGATTTGGTCCACAACCTGGGCATGTGCCCTGACTGGGAATCAAACTGGTGACCTCTTGGTGCGTGGGTCGATACTGAACCACTGAGCCACACTGGCCAGGCTCTTTTATCTATTTTATCTCTTTGAATTTTCTACTTAGAATCAGTTTGTCAAATTCTACAAAAAAGCCTGCCGAGATGTTGACTAGAATTGCTTTGAATAAATATATTAATTTGGAGAGAATTGACATTTTAACAATACTGAATTTTTGTATTCATGTACATGTTATATCTCTCAGTTTATTTAGGTCATCTTTCAAATTTCTTAGTAATATTTCATATATTTCAGTGTATCTTGATATTTTTTATTAAAGTTATCCCCAAGTATTTCATATTTTTATATCATTATATGACATTAGTTTTCATATTTTAATTTCCTATTTTTAGTTTTTAGTACATAGAATTAGAGTTGATTTTTGTATATTGATCATGTATTGTGCAACCCTGCTAAACTCAAACATCAGTTTCAGTAATTATTTCCCCCATAAGATTGTTTACATAGATAAGACAGTTTAATATATTTCTTTCCTGTATGGATGCCTCTTATTTTCTGGCCTTATTTATTGTACAGGCTGGAATTTCCAGTACAATATTGAATAGAAGTGGTGAGGATATATACCCTTGTTTTGTCCCAGATCTCAGTCTTTCATCATTTAGTATGATGCTAGCTGTAGATTTTTTTTTTTTGAATGCCCTTTAATCAGTTTGAGGTATTTTCTTTCCATTTCCAGTTTGTTGAGAGTTATCAGGAATAGACGGTACATTTTATCAAATGAGTTTGGTGCGTTATTAAGATAACTAGAGAGGGTTTTTTTTTCCCTTAAAATTTGTTTTTAATAAGGAGAATTGCATTAATTTCTGAAGGTTAAACCAAACTTGCACTCCTTGGATAAACTCTACTTGGTGATAATGTATTACTTTTTTTATATATTGTTGGTTTGATTTGCAAAAATTTTGTTAAGAATTTTTCCATCTACGTTCATGAGGCATATTTGTCTATAATTTTATTTTCTTGTAATATCTTTGTTTAATTTTGTTATCAGAGTAATGTTATCTCATAGAATAGGAACTCCTTCCTCCTCAATTTTCTATTTGGTAGAATTCACCAGTAAAGCCACCTGGCCCTGGAATTTTCTTTATGAAGAAAGGTTTTAACTACAAATTCAATTTTTAAAAATAGATATAAGATTATTCAAGTTATTAATTTTTTTTGAGTAGGCTTTGGTAGTTTGTGTCCTTCAGAGAATTTGTCCATTCCATCGGAGCTGTAGTATTTGTTTGCATAAATGTTTTCATATGATTATATTATTGTTTTAGTATCTGTAGAATCTGCAGTGATGTCATCACTTTAATTCTTAATATTGGTAATTTGTGTCTTCTTTCTAAATTTTACTTGCTCAAAGGAGGCAAGAGCATCCAATGGGAAAAAGACAGTCTCTTCAATAAATGGTGCTGGGAAAATTGGACAGCTATATGCAAAACAATGAAACTAGACCACCAACTTACCCCATAGACAAGAATAAACTCAAAATGGATAAAAGACTTAAGAGTAACCTGTGAAACCATAAAAATCCTAGCTGAAAATGTAGGCAAAAAAGCTCTGACATCATATGTAGAGGAATTATTACTGATACATCACCTACAGCAAGAGAAACGAAAAAAATCAATGAATGGGACTATATCAAACTAAAAAGCTTCTGCACGGCAAAAGAAACCAGCATCAAAATGAAAACAGAACCCACCCTTTGGGAGAACATATTTGCCAACAATACATCGGGTAAGGGGTTAATATCCAAAATATTTAGAGTACTCATGCAGCTCAACAAAAGGAAGACAAACAATCCAATTAAAAATGGGCAGAGGACCTGAATAGACACTTCTCCAAATAGGACATACAAAAGGCCAGGAGACATATGAAAAAATGCTCATTATCTCTACTCATCAGAGAGATGCAAATTAAAATGACTATGAGCTATCACCTCACACCTGCCAGAATGGCTGCCATCAACAAATCCTCAAATAACAAATGCTGGCAAGGATGTGGAGAAAAGAGTACCCTAGCACACTGCTGGTGGGAATGCAGACTGGTACAGCCACTATGGAAAACAATATGGTGTTTCCTCAAAAAATTAAAAATTGAACTACCATTTGACCCAGTGATCCCACTTCTTGGAATATATCCTAAGAAGCCTGAAACACTCATCAGGAAGAATATATGCACCCCTATGTTCATAGCAGCACTATTTACAACAGTTAAGATCTAGAAACAGCTCAAGTGTCCATCAGTAGATGATTGGTAAAAAAAAAAAAAGGGGGGGTACACTTACACAATGGAATACTATGCAGCAGTAAGAAAGAGAGATCTCTTACCCTTTGAGATGACATGGAGGGACCTGGAGAGTATTATGCTAAGGGAAATAAGCGAGGCAGAGAAAGATAAGTACAACATGATCTCACTTATTTGTGGAACATAATGAACAAAATAAAGTGTCGACCAAAAGAGATCCAGAATCATGGAAGTAGGGAATAGACTGAGAAACCTCAGAGGGATAGGAGGTGGGAGGAGAGGGAAGCGATAAACCAAAGAACTTATGCGTATATGCACAACCGATTGACAAGGACACTAGGCTGGAGAAGGCAGGAGGGTGGTGGGAGCAAGAAGAAGGGGGTCAATGGGGAGAAAAGCAGGACAGCTGTAATACTTTCAACAATAAAATAATAAAAATTAAAATATAAAATGTGTAAACTTTAAAAATAAATAAATAAAATGTGACAAGAATCTTTAATTCTTTTTTTTTTAATTTTTTTTTTTAATCCTCACCCGAGGACATTTTTTGCATTTATCTTCAGATAGAGCAGGAAGGCGAGAGGGAGGAAGGGAGAGAGAGAAACATCGATGTGAGAGAGACACATCGACTGGCTACCACCCACACGACCCCAACCGGGGCCGGGGACGAACTGCAACGGAGGTACGTGCCCTTAGTGGGAACCCAACCTGGGACCCTCTGGTCCACGGGCCGGCACTCTAACCACTGAGCCAAACTGGCCAGGGCGAATCTTTAATTCTTAAAAAAAAATTTTTTTTTTTTCTCAGTCAGTCCAGATGTTTTGCATTTTATTGATGTTCTCAAAAAACCAGCTTTGGATTTTATTGATTTTTCTTCTTTATAGTTATTTATTTTTCCTCCTAGTTTCTTAAGGGGGAGTCAATTAGTTTATTAATTTGAGCTCTTTCAATATAATATAATAAATTAATCTAATCTAATCTAATCTAATCTAATCTAATCTAATATAATATAATATATTTAGTGGTATAGATTTTTTTGTATCCCTGTGTGCTTCATCTGGTACATTTAAATTTTTTCATTTTTGTTCAGTTAAAAATTCTTCTGAATTTCTCTTTGGATTTCTTCTTTGATCCATGCATTATTTAGAAGTGAGTTATTTAGTTTCCAAAAATCTCAAGATTTCCCAGGCCAGTTTTTGTTCTTGATTTCTGACTTAATTCTATTCTGGTCAGGTAATATACTTTGAATTACCTGAATTTTTAAAAGTTTATTGAGAGTTGTATTATGGTGTATCTTGATAAATGTTTCCGGTGCATTTGAAAAGAATGTGTATTCTTTTTTGTTATAAAAGCCTTCTAGACTTTTATAAATGTCTGTTAGGCCAAGTTGATCGATAGTGCTATTAAAACCATCTATATCTCTGCTGAACTACTGTCTATTTATTCCATCAATATTTAAGAGAGGGGTGCTGAAATCTCTGTATATAATTGTGAATTTGTGTATTTCTCTTTTCAGTTCTTGACAAACTGATCTTTTTGCTCTGAAATTTACTTTGACTGCCATTACATCACAGTCTATCTTCAACTAATATATGTCATTTAGGAACCTGAAAATAGAATACTTCCATTTCTTTCAGTCTTCTGTTTTTTATACATTTTACTTATGTTATAAACCCTACCTGCAATGTTATTTTTTTCTTTAAAATGTAAATTATTTTTTACATTTTATATTTAAAAGACCATAATTTTATATTAACCCATTTACATACTATTTTTGACACTCTTCTTTTTATATAGATTCCGATTTCCATGTGCCTGAAGAACTTACTTTAACTTCTTGTAATGGAGGTCTTCTGGCAATTCATTACTTTAGCTTTTTTTCCCCTGAAAAATTTTGTATGTTGCCTTCATTTCTGAAAGGCATTTTTTTACATGTAGCATTTTGAGTGTTTTCTTTCTTTCTTTTTTTTTTCTTTTCTTTTCAGTACTTTGCAGATATTACTATATTGTCTTCTGGTTTGCATTGTTTCTAATGAGAAGTGTGGTTTCTCTTTTTTCCTTTATAGATATTGTATCAATTTTCTCTGGCTGCTTGAACATTTTTCTCTTTATTGTAATAATTTTAAAGCAATTTGATTATGATGTGCCTTGGAATGGTGTTCCTCATGTCTATTGTATTTGAAATTAATTGAGCTTCTTTGATCTGTAGGTTTTTAGTTTTCAGCAAATTTGGAAAATTTCTTTTCATTATTTGTTCAAACGTTTTTTGGTTCCCTCTTGCCTTTCTTTGGGAACATATGAAATATAGTTATAATAACTGTTTAATATTCCTACAAATTCTACCAAGTGTCCCATTCCTGGGTCTATTTCTATTAATTGATTTTCCTCTTCATTTTGGGTCCTAATTTCCTGCTTTTTACTTGCCTGGAGTTTGTTTTTTTTTTTTCTACTTTGTTTTTTGTTGTTATTAATCTTTACCTGAGAATATTTTTCCATTGAATTTTAGATAGAATGGAAGGAAGGAACGGGGAGAGAGAGAGAGAGAGAGAGAGAGAGAGAGAAACACTGATGTGAGAGAGACATCGATTGGCTGCCTCCCACACAAGCCCAACCAGGGCTGGGATTGGACCTGCAACCCAGGTATGTGCCCTTGACTGGAATCAAACCCACAATGCTTTGGGCCACGGGCCAGTGCTCTAACTGCTGAGCCAAACCAGCTGGGGATTGCCTGGTGATTTCTGATTTGATGCAAGACATTGTAAATTTTACCCATTGAATATTTTAAAATTCTTATATATATTATTGAGCCTTGTTCTGGAACACATTTAAATTATTTGGAAAGAGTTTGATCCTTTTGAGGTTTGCTTTTAGGCTTTGTTATATGGGCTCAGAGCTGAATTTGGCTTAGGACTAATTTTTTCTCTCTCTGAGGTCATACATTTTTTTTTTTATTCCTCACCTGAGGATAGTTTTCTACTCATTATCAGATAGAGTGGGAGGGAGGGAGAGAGAGAGAGACAGAGAGAAACATCTGATGTGATAGAGCCACATCGACTGGTTGCCTCCTGCACGACCCGATGAGGGCCAGGGACGAACCACAACCGAGGTATGTGCCCTTGACCGAAATTGAACCCACAACTCATTGGTCCTCGGGCCAACGCTCTAACTGCTGAGCCAAACCATCCAGGGCCATACTTTTCTTAATATTCAACTCAATGCCCCATGATTTTAGAGATCCCTCACTCTGCTGGTTTAATAAGAACTCTTTGTGGCCCTGTGTGAGTTCCAAGGATTGTTTCTAGTAGATCTTTTCTCTGCTTTTGTCAGTTTTCTCAAGAAATGCACTAATCAGTACTTAGATGAAGACTCGAATGACAGCCTGTGCAGATCTCTGAAAATCTCTCTCTCTCTCTCTCTCTCTCTCTCTCTCATCTTTAGTTCTTTGCTCTGAAGACTCGCCTACTTTAGTCTCCTAGGCTGTGCCAGGGTTCCTCCTTCCAGCTCTGAGGCTTGGAAACTAACTACCCAGGCAATAACCTGGGTCAATGATAAGGTTCATCTCATTTTTTCCCCTTTCTTAGGGATCATTGTCTTGTTCTGCCTGATGTCTAATGTTAGAAAACTGTTTTATACAAAATAAGCTGACAATCAAAACAGATCCAGAGACTTGAAAGTAGGGAACAGACTGACAAACCTCAGAGGGAAGGGGAGTGGGCAGAGAGAAACCAAAAAACTTATATGCATATATGCACAACCAATGGACACAGACAATAGTGTGGGGAAGGCAGGAAGGCAGTGGGAGTGGAAAGGAGGGCATCAATGGGGGAAAAAGGAGGGACATCTTAATACTTTCAACAATAAAGATAAAATAAATGAAAAACAAACAAACAAATAAAACAGCTAGCACCTTGATCTTGAACTTCCCAACCTCAAAAACTGTAAGAAATAAATGTCTGTTGTTTAAGCCAAAAAAAGAAAGAACACTGTTTCATATATTTTGTCTAGTTTCTTAGGTGTTTCAAGCAGGAAGGTAAATCTAATCCCTATTAACCAATCTTGGCTGAAAGTAGAAATCTCTAATTTCATCTGGTTTTCGTAGCAACTGACAGAAATGACCTCTTCCTCTTTCTGGAACACTTTTCGTAATTGGTTTCTATGATACCACACTCTCCTGGCCATTCTTTTCTATCTCAATTTAAATTTTGCAGTGTCCTAGGTCTTAATCTCTCATCCTAGTTACTTCTCCATCTATACTTTACTTCTCCTTAGATGGTTTTAGTCAGGCCCATCGGGTCCATTATTTAGTCACCATCATCTCTTCCCTGCTCTGTTCTCTCTGGTCCACTATGGCTCCCAAACACCATTTCCACACAGCAGCCACATCAAGTAAACCAGTTTATGTACTCTTCTGAATAAGACCCTCTCATGCAACAGTTCTTAACCTGCTTTGTGTCGTGGATCCCGCCTTTGGAAGACTGGTGAAGTCTATGGACTCTTTCCCAGAAGAATTTATAACAATGTACTAAAATAACCCATAGGTCTCAAAGAAAGTCAATTATACTGAAATATAGTATTCAAAAAATTCAAAGTTGTGACATAGTTATGAATATCCTTCATTGTTAGTACATTAAATAAGAAGATCTAATAGTGATTAATGTAAATTTATTCTAAGAGATCTAGAATAACTGTAATGTGATATGAAAATTTCTGTGATTTTCGTTGGTGACATCATAGGCACTGGTAATATTGTAGAGTTTGTTGTTTATATTGATAATAAAAATAAATTAAATTTCTTTCAAGGATAAGTGGAGGAAAAGTTGCAATCTTTTCCCATTCAGATTCATTGCCTCTGAGCTCTATCTAGAGATTCCTATGGGTCATAACCATTAATTTAAAATCCCAATGGCTTTCTGTTTGAGTAAGAATAGAATCCAAAACCGTTATTATGGCCTACAAGGCACTACATGATTTAGTCCCTCAGTATCTCACACACACTCTCTGCCCACCCCTCTCTTAGTCAGTTTGATCCCCAACTCCAGGCCCTTATGTTTGCTGTTCCTGTATTTAAGATAATACCACCTCTGTCCTGGTTATTGATTTATTACCTCTCAGGTCCAAATTTACCCTTTTGCCTGACAAATATTTTTCCTTTACCAGGTGATAAGATGTCAAGCCCTGTCAGTAGAGAGTACTGGAAAGAAATTGCAAGAGGAGGAAATTTTTCTTCCTGCTCTTTTTGGTGGCTCACTGGGAATGCTCCTGCAGGATAGGCTCTTTTCTCTGCTGTGTTGCCTAGTTTTTTTTTCAGGGCAAGCTGCCAGCAGGGTGCAGTTTTCTCATGTGTTTGGCCACCAAGTTCTTCCTCTAGTTCTTGGCTTGGCCAGTAAAGATGTACCCAGGGGGCCCAGACAGCACAGGCCAATGTTTCAGCCAGGTCACTGATGCCTGCACCCTCCTACACACAGCTCTGTTCACTTGGGCAAGGAGTACTTGTTCTCAGGCTTGCTTCCTCACTCCTACTCCCAGGCTTTTCCATAGTCCAGACCACCCTGCTTTAACCCTCTTTAGATCTCACACCCCTCATTACTATTCTCTTCAATCTACACTTTAAAAAATATGTATATATTATTGATTTTTTAGAGAGAGAGGAAGGGAGAGAGAGAAACATCAATATGTGAGAGAAACATCGATCAGCTGCCTCCTGCACATCCCCCACTGGGGATCGAGCCCGAAAACCCGGGCATGTGCCCGGACTGGGAATCGAACTGGAACCTCTCAGTCCATGAGACGATGTTCAATCCACTGAGCCACACTGGCCGGGACAATCTACACTTTTACCTCAAATCTCATTTCTGTATCCCCATTCAGCCTCCCTTCTCTTAACAGGCCCAGTACCCACTTTGGGCCTCAGCCCACACTCTGAACATTTTCCTCAGCATTCTCTCTGATTGTGCCCTGGGATTAGAGGACTAGATCCCGTACACGCTGGTGCTTATCTGTGTTCTGGTAGTGGAGTGGGTTTGGGTCTTTATATGACCCAAGTTGACCTTGAGCATCCCTGGTGGTACCTGTATCACACTTCCTGAGTCACTGTTTAACCTATGGTTTGCTTCACAGGAAAGAATAATGTAACATTCTCATGAGATTTCTTGTCCACACAATGACCTCTACAAAAATGCAGTCTATTTGAGGGCCTCTTTCTTACAGTGTCACAGTAATGGGAGAGTGAAGTTTGGGAAAAAATTGTTTTACAAATTTAGTGCTATAGTAACATTTTATTGTAAATAAATTCTAAATATTATAAAGATTAAATTTAAATTCTTTGGAGAACATGTGAATAAAACTTGTTGCTAGTTGAACCATTACCTCTTTATTCTGAGTAGATTCCTCAGACTTGTCAGTAAAGTCACACTTGACGCTACTCACGGAGCACAGAGGATCTGAGCTGGTATTTTTTTCAGAATATGCCATTGATTCCATCTGTTCATCAGCTTTTTTAATATCCTTAAATGACGAATATACGGGTTAATGTTAGAATAATGCCTTAAAAATTCAAAGGAACTTTATTAAACATCCCTCTAGACAATATTGCCTTTGTTATTGAAAGTGGCATATTCTTGTGCAGTTCTTGCTGAAGTTTTCAGGCTTCATAGAGAGCAAGTCCAACTCATACTAGAATGTTAGTGAGTGACAATAACTTATTGTGCCTCCCCGCACCCTACCCCCCAAGATCTGTATAATTAACTGGAGAAAACAATGCCTTAATCCAAAAACAATTATTCCACCAGCAGGACAGATCTTAATTAAAGGAGCTTTGTGAGGGAGATGACTCCCAGATACTGTTTTTGACCCCTTCTTCCTAGCTTGTTTGGGAGCTTATACATTTATAACATGTAACTAGGCACTTAAATGTGAGGCTGGTCCTGAGCCTGAGGGAGCTCTCAGGAGAATAATACTTTCCAGACCTGCCACTGCTGCCCGTTCCAAACTGATTAAAAAGCAAAATTGGTGGGACCAGCTCATAAACAATAACAAATTCCAAAAATATCAAGTTAAATTTAATGAAACTGTTTAAATCATAGGATAGGATAAAGTTCTAAATCAGAAAGCTCTAAGTCTAGTTTTGTTTTTCTTGCTACTCAGGGAAATGAGACCAGCTTTAGTGAAATAAAGGAGCTCCATATTCTCTGCTCATCTGAGTGGTGTGAGTAAATACATTTGACTTCCCCATAAAGAGAGGGGAGGAAGGGGATGAGACAGAAATGAGGAGCCCAGTTAGGATGATTGTGGCTCAGACCAGGGTGGGGAGTAGAGATGAAAGACATAGGTGGATTTAGGTACAAAGGAGAATATGCACATGAAAGGCTTCCCAGGGACACTGATTCTTTGACAAGCTTAACAACTGTTAATCAGTCATTTCAAAGTACAATGAACTTTAACCAGTCTTATACTATCCTAACATCTTTAATCAGACATTCCTTTATGCTATCACTTTCTTTTTTTTCTATAAATTTCTCTACCAAGGAAGAAATCTTTTATTTGGCTTTTTTTTTCCAGGAGATATTTACTTTGTGACAAGTTTAAAATAACATTTTGACCTCTTCTCATAACAAACTTTTCTAAGAAGGTGCTCTAACAGGACAAAGACAATTTCTTTTACTGAGAAGGCTGCTAGACAAAATAAGTTTTGGTATGTATATATCTCTACCTGTTTTTATTTCATTGCATTGTGCAAACTCTGTAAATAACCATGCATGTTCAACACAAATAATTATAGCATTAATCTCCATGGTTTGAACTTTTCTGAAAAGTTTCATTGGATAATGCTAATGCTAATAATAGTAAAACAATAAAACTTATTATGCCAACAGTAATTCAAAGCAATTTATATGAATGAACTAATTTAATACTCACAGGAATTCTTGAATAGGTTACTATTATTTACCCCATTAGAGATTAGAAAACTGAGGCCAAAAAATTTTAAATAACTTGGCCAAGGCCCTAAAACTATTAAGGGGCAGAATTGATATTCCAGTTTTTTAAAAAAACCATACACACACACACACACACACACACACACACACCCTGATAACATAACATGTTATGTAACATTATGTCATATAAACATATGTCATGTAAACATTACCTGTGACATTGCAAGTGAATAATATAGACTTTGTTTTGCCATTAGTTCAGCATGTGTTCCTTTTTCCACCACCATCCCATCTTTTACGGTCACAATCAGATCTGCACTTCGAATAGTGGAAAGTCGGTGTGCTACCACAATTGTAGTCCGACCTTTGCTTGCCTACAAAACAATGAGTACAGAAAAAAAAAAGAAATTAGTAGACATAACAAACTCTTCAATATTACTTCTCATATATTTTAAATGTCAAAGAATGTTACCTTTGGATATAGAAATTTGAATACATTAGGAAGGCCAATGAAAATTAAAATAAAAAGAAAGTCCCTGACCAGTTGCTCAGTGGTTAGAGTGTCAGCCTATAGACCAAAGGATTGCAGGTTAGATTCCTGGTCAAGGGCACATACCTGGGTTGCAGGTTTGATCCCCAGCCCTGGTTGAGGTCATGCGGAAGGCAACCAATCAATGTGTCTCTCTCACATAGATGTTTCTCTCTCTCTCCCTCTCTCCCTCCCTCCCTCCCTCCCTCCCTCTCTAATAATAATGGATAAATATCCTCTGGTGAGGATTAACAACAACAACAAAAAATTAAAATGAAAAGAAAGTCAGAAAGTTAATTATATTCCTAATTGGTGGATTTATAAAACTGTAGTATCTTAGAACTAAAAAGAAAACTAAAAACCATTTCATCTGAGCCACCAAATAGTTAGAAGTAACTAAGTTATTAATAACTAGAAGTAACTAAGTAACTTAAACTCACTATTTCTCATTTTCTTCATCTTTAAAATGGGGTATTTCTTAACTAGGTGGTACAGATTTAAGGTAATATAGGTTTTTAACTTTTTTACAAGTATCATATACAAATGGAAAAGTACACATAAGTGTACAGATCAATGCACTTTCACAAACCGAATATATCCAGATGCATAGTACCCAGATTAAGAAACAGATCATGATCAGCACCCCAAAACCCTCTCAGGCTCTCTTCCAATCACTGTTGCCCAGCTCACACTTACCAATGGTGATCACTATCCTGACTTCTAACAGCATAAATTAGTTTTAATTTTTTTATTTTTGGTATAGTATATACATGGAATCATGTAGTACATAGCCTTCTATGGGCATTTCTGTTTAACATTATATTTGAGATTTATCTATTTTTTTGTATATAATTGTGAATCATTCATTCTTATTGCTGAATAGTATTCCATTGTGCAAATATGCCACAATTTATTTAACTGTCCTACTACTGATTGACATTTGGGTAGTTTCAGGGTTTTTTCTATAATGAATAGATTCTTATACTTGTTTATTTGGTGAACATATGTATGCAATTCTACTGGTTACATTCCTAGGATAGGAATTGCTTAGTCATATGCTCAGCTTTTTTAGATTCTGCCAAAGAACTTTATAAAGTAGTTGTCCCAGTTTATAAACCTCCAAAAGTGCAGGAGAGTTTTGGTTACTCAATATTCTCACCAACATTGGTAATTTCTGTCTTTGTCTGGTAAGTGAGTACTATCATATTGTAGCTCTTATTTACATTTCCCTGATGACAGATAAAGCTGAACAACTTTTCACATGGTTTGTGACAATTTGGATATTCTGTCCTATAAACTGTATATTTTTTGCTCATTTTTCTCGTCAGTTTTCAGGAGTTATATATATATCTGACTTTGTCAGATACTATGTATTACAATTTTTTCCCCCTCTAAATGGTTATCTTTTCACTTTCTTAATGGTGTCTTTTGATTAATATAATTTAAAAATTTTAGTGGAGTCCAATTGATCAGCTTTTCTCTTACAGTTTATGATATTTTTGTGTCCTATTTAAGAAAGCTTTACTCCAATGCCATGTGGATATTTTTCTATCTTTTATCTTACAGTCTTATCATTTACCTCTCATATTTAGATCTATACTTCATCGGAAATTAATTGTGTGTGATGGCAAGTAGGAGTCAGTGTACATTTCCCCCATATGATAGTACCCTTATCCAAGGTTTCACTTTTCATAGTTTCAGTTACCCTCAGTCAATTGTGGTCTAAAAATATTAAATAAAAAATTCCAGAAATAATTTAAAAGATATTTTGAGAGAGACTGCATTCATATAATTTTTATTACAGTATATTATAATTATTCTATGTTATTATTAGTTATTGTTGTTAATCTCTTACTGTGCTTAACATGAATCAAACTTTATCACAGGGATGTATATACAGGAAAAAACATAGTATGTATAGGGTTTGGTACTATCTGCAGTTTCAGGCGTCCACTGAGGGTCCTGGAATGTATCCCCTGCAGATAAGGGGACTAGTGTATAAGTTAGCCAATTGTGCAAACAGCATTTTTTGAAAAGACCATCTTTCTCCATTGCACTGCAGAACTGTCTTTGTCATTAAATCAGGTGACCATTATTTTGTGTCTGTTTTTGTATTCTGTATACTGTTCTATTCAGTTAGTCTATTATTGCACAAATACTATACTGTCTTAGCTGCAATAGATTTAAAATAGCCCTTCATACTTATTAATCTAAGTATTTCAGCTTTATTGCTCCTCTACAAGATTGTCTTGATTATTCTTGAGGCAATATAGTTTTGCAAATGCCTAGCACAATATCTGATACATTTGGCATATTATAGGTACACTAAAAATTTTCTGGGTACTTAAGAACTGATAGCTAATATTATTATTATTAATACTATAGTACTAATATATTACTGATATTTACTTTTGTTGTTCTTATTTTTATTCTTATCTATTACAGAGAAGGAAAGGAGCTCAGAAAAGTTAAGAGGCTTGCTCAAGGCTTCATCTAGTCACTGGAAGGACTGGATCTAGAATCTGGTGGGGTGTCCTCTATTCTCTGAAAAAGGTCTCTCCATTGCAGTATATATACTCGATGAAGCAGATGAGTACTTCTTTCAAACTCTTCTATTCCAAATTTATAAGTAAAGAAAACCTTTTTTTTGAAACTTTCATAACAATTGAATAGAATTTATTGGAGGTTTCTGAACAGGGAAATAGTGTACATAAATGAAATTTGCTCTTTAAAAATTATCCATCACTGTATTTACATATGGATACAGAACCTTTAAAGTCTTTTTCCATTAGATTCTACTTTTTTGTACAGGCAGATCTTATCATGTTTTTGAGATTTAAGAGGTTGTAAAATGATCAAGGTAAAAATGATTGATGCTGTAATAAATAACTATAGACATAACAGTTTGAACAATTTTTATTGCTGTTTTTCTCTTTTTGCTACTTAAGACAAATATATATATATATATATATATATATATATATATATATATATTTATTTATTTATTTATTTTAATTTCAGGTGATGCACACTAGTCAGTTCTGTTATCTTTAAAAAAGAAGTAGAAAGGCCATAGACATAGTCATCCATCAATAAGCCAAACAATATTACAGGTTAATTATTAACTACAGATGGCAATAATAATTCATACATTTGAGAATATTTTATATTTTAAAGAATGTTAGATTTTGAAAGGTTCTATGACTAACATTTCTCTATTTGGTTTTGCTTACACAGTCCCATGAGCTGATTAGGAAAGTATGCTTATTTCCTTCTGAGAGATAGGGAAACTGCAGCTCAGAGAAGTTAAGCAGTGGATGCCAGTCCACATAGCAGGTAGGTGCAATGCTGAAACACAAACTCAGGCCCTTTGAATACTCAAAGTCCACAAACACTGCAGAATCTACCAGAGATATCTTCCTGTTAATGTGACTAAAGCACTTTTCATTGATTACTTATACCTTGTAATTTTTTCTTCTTGTACCTTATACCAGCACTAAGGACAGACTTTCATGCAAGTGTACACTTTTATAAGATTTACATGTGAGACTTCCGTCAAGATGGCGGCGTAGGTAAACGCGGTATCGCGTCCTTCCACAACCACATCAAAGTTACAACTAAACTACAGAACAACCATCATTCAAAACCGCCTGAAATCAAGCTGAACGGAAGTCCTACAACTGCAAAATTAAAGAAGAAGCCGCATGGAGACTGGTAGGAGGGGCGGAGGCGCTACGGGCTGGTCCCACACCCACGTGTGGCGGATAAAAATTAGGAGGGACACCTTGGCTGGGAAGGTCCTCCCTGAGGACTGAGGGGTCCCCGTCCCACACCAGGCACCCAGCTCAGGGTTCCAGTGCCAGGAAGAGAAGTCCCCATAACTTCTGGCTGGAAAAACCAGCGGGAACTGAGGCTGAGACGGCTGGAGGCCCCGGCAGCTCCTCTTAAAGGGCCCGCGCACGGACTTACTCAGACTCGCTCCCTCCAGGCTCCAGCATGGGGGAGGCAGCTTGAAAGGCGCCAGAGTCATATGGGGAAGAACTGAGCTGTTTGGCATTGGGGCGAGGGCTGGAGAGGCAGCTTTCTCCTGGACAGACGTGCTATCAGAGGCTTTTGTTCCTTTGGTGAGCCCTTCCCTGAGCCAGCAGACACCATCATATCTGGGACTCCAGCAACCTGGCTCACATTGTTGGCCCCGCCCTGGTGATTCCCTGAGGCCCCGCCCCACCCATCTTTCAGGCCCACCCAAGCTGTTGCCATTTGCTTTCCCATAGGATTGGCCTGTCTTGGAGCCTGCTTCAGCTTTTCCTAAATTCTTTCAAACAAGCAGCATCTGGTCTCAGCTAGCCCCACACCTCTCGCTAAGTAATACATAGAAACAAACAGAGGGAGGCAGCCAAAATGAGGAGACAAAGAAACAGGTCCCAAATGAAAGAACAGAACAAAACTCCAGGAAAAGAACTAAGTGAAATGGAGTTAAGCAACCTAACAGATGCTGAGTTCAAAACACTGTTTATAAGGATGCTCAATGGACTTAGTGAGAACCTCAGGGGACTTAGTGAGAACCTCAGGGGACTTAGTGAGAACCTCAGCGAACTTAGTGAGGGCCTCAAGAGCATAAAAAAGGACCAGTCAGAAATTCTGGAAGCCCAGTTAGAAATGAAGGAGGCACTAACTGAAATAAAGAATAATTTACACAGAATCAATAGTAGAGTAGGTAAAGCCAAGAAGCAAACCATGGATTTGGAATATAAGGAAGCAAAAAATGCCCAATCAGAACAGCAAAAAGAAAAAAGAATCCAAAAAAATGAGGATAGTGTAAGGAACCTCTGGGACAATTTCAAGCGTACCAACATTCACATCTTGGGGGTGCCAGAAGGAGAAGAGAGAGAACAAGAAATCGAAAACCTATTTGAAACAATAATGGCAGAAAACTTCCCTAACTTGGTGAAGGAAACAGACATACAAGTCCAGGAAGCACAGAGAGTCCCAAACAAGATGAACCCCAAGAGGCCCACACCAAGACACATCATCATCAAAATGCAAAAGGTTCAAGACAAAGAGAGAATCTTAAAAGCAGCAAGAGAAAAGAAGTTGGTTACCTACAAGGGAGTTCCCATAAGACTGTCAGCTGATTTCTCAAAAGAAACTTTGCAGGCCAGAAGGGAGTGGCAAGAAATATTCAGAGTGATGAAAAGCAAGAACCTACAACCAAGATTACTCTATCCTGCAAAACTGTCATTTAGAATCGATGGCCATACAAAGAGTTTCCCAGACAAGGTAAAGCTAAAGGAGTTCATCACCACCAAACCATTATTATATGAAATGTTGAAGGGTCTTCTTGAAGAAAAAGATAAAAAAATAGGAACAAACAAAATGGCAATAAATACATATCTATCAACAGTTGAATCTACAAACAAAATGAACAAGCAGAACAGAAACATTCTCAAAGATACAGAGAACTTTTGTTGGTTACCAGATGGGTGGGGGCTGGGGAATGGGTGAAAAAGGTGAAGGGATTAAGAAGTACAGATTGGTTGTTGGACTGACAAACCTCAAAGGGAAGGGGGGTTGGGGGGTGGGAAGAAATAAACCAAAGATCTTATATGTATATGTGCATAACCAATGGACGCAGACAACAGTGTGGGGAAAGGCAGGAGGGGGGTGGGAATGGGGAGGAGGGGTCAATGGGGGAAAAATGAGGAACATCTGTAATACATTTAACAATAAAGATAAGTTAAAAAAAAAGTTTTACATGTGAATAAAATAGACCTATTTAAATTCCCTTTGTTGAAATGCAGGTAATGATGAGAATTCCTAATCCTTAATAGTGATCTTACAATAATGAGCATACATACCAAAGAGCTATTTTTTATTCTATAATATATACTTCATTTAAATAATATTTATAAACTACACCCTCCAATAGTTTATTATGTATGATTTCAAAAATGAGTGATTTCTGAATTTTATAAAACATTAAAATTTTGGAAAAGGAAAATACTAAAGCAGTGCCTCAAAAAATAAAGAGCCAATTGTATAAAATAAAAGACAGAGTCTGCTTTCAACTGAAATGGAGTATCAAAAATAAGATTTACTCTCTCACCTGAAACAAAAAACAACTGGAAAAATTGTTTTCAAAACACTGAATATTATTAGGCAATGAAGCATGGTGATTCCTGAGATTCCTGAGACACAGAAGATGAGTGCTACAATTGCTTACAGCTCTACTACATCATAAATGTGACCTAAAACTGATGCACTAGCCATAAGCAATAAAAAAATTCAACACTGTTTCAGACTTAACACAGAAGAGATTTTGAAAGCCAAAGTCTCCTAGATAACTGATCAAAGAAATCTGAAGTCTTCTAACAAGAATTACTGTAAAGATAAGAGAAGTGCAACCCATTCCAACTCTTTTTTGTGTTTTTGTTGTTTTTTCTAATGCCTGAAAGTAGGTGCGGTAGATTTTCAATATGCTTTTATTGCTATTATTTCTTCTAGAAAATACCAATTTGAAAGAATTTCCTAGCATCTCCTCTTCTCCTTCACAGTTCATACAAAGCTAAAGCCAAACAATTAGGTATTTGACCAAAGAAAGGTCAACAGGAAGAATGGGCTCTACTTGACACTTTGCTGGCATTTTTCAGATTACTTCACAATTCCATGCACAACCATAAATCACCCGGTAATTAGTGTGGACTTTGAAATAGAGGATGTTTTAAAACATCCCTCCAAGAATTGCTAGGGCAGAGATAAGGGCCTGAGGAGACCAGCTAGCTTCTCACCAGTTGTGGTAATGGGCCTTGAATAAAGGTTGGCAACAGGAAAAGAAAGAACAATGCAAAGCTGTGAGCATTTGAGAGGGCCTGCATTTGACAGCTTGGTCAATTACCAGGGATAATATACTCTCTGGAGAAGCCTGTAAACACAGAGTTCTGGTGTCCCACAGCAAGTGTGGGGTGGGAAACCTATGAGAACACAAGTTCCCACTGACTGCCACTTAAAAGTTGCCTCAGGTGGATTGGGGCCCATTGACAACATATGCCTGTGGTCTTCAAACTCTTTTTTTGCTGTTAAGCTTTTAAAAATCATTTTAAGCAAAATCCTTTCACCAAATGAAAGCACATGTGGAAACTTGATATATTTAAATAAACCATACCAACTAATGGTGGCTGCTCTGTTTTGAACTGATGGTGGGGGAACCCTACCTGCTCATCCACCCTACCTGCCCACCTTCTACTCCCCAAGAGGCTCCTAGAAAACCATAGTCCCCAGTACTCCAAGAACACAGTCTGAAAAACCTCTCACTACTCTTTTACAAATGTCCACCTCTTTTAGCTATCAAATTTTAATTGACCATTTGCTATGAGAAGGTCTCTATGGTAGTTATATGGGAAACATGGAATTTCTGGTGGTTTAACTACCTCACTATGACATCAAAAGCCAAATTGGCGTGGCATTTTTCTGGGTCAATACTGGTTCCACAGCTGAACAATGTCAAATTACTGTCAGATCACTTCACCTGTACAAGAATACTTTCTATTTTTAAAATGGGATGACCAATAGCAAAAAATAGGCACTTAGAGCCATATTTAATAAGTAACTCATCTACTCCTCAACCCCTTCCTTTCATCTTGTAGGAATCTACTTATATGAATACACACACACACACACACACACACACACACACACACATATATATGTGTATACAAAATGTATACACAACTTGGAATAATTATAAAGCCAATGTTTATTAAAATACATTTCATTTTCAAAATGTAATAGAATATACAGACACCCTGTATACATTTTTTGGACCCCTATATATGCCTTTAGAAAGGGAAGCACATTCAATATTTAAACTCTTTGCTAAGATGAGAACATGTGTACAAAGAATAATACTCTGTATTACAAAGTTTTCTTTTTATAGCCTGAAATCTCTTTATTCTCACCTCTAAATAAGTTAGCAAGTTAACAATTGGCAATAATAAATTAATTTAGTCATTTAATACCTTTTTTCTTCTTTTAACTTTATTAACAAGCTCACATTTGTGGATAAATTTATAAGAAAAAGTTAAAGATGAAGTGGTGAGCAAGAAGAGAAAAATACTAAAATAATTAACTCATTTTTCTTCCAGTAATATCTTATTTGGTAGCAATTAGAAAAATCAATATCTTATATGTAGGAATTTTCCTTATTTGTGAGGGAGGACAAAACTTAGGAATAATTTAAATTTATAGAAATCACTAAGCTACTTATCCACATCATGAAACAATATTTTACAGCTTTTTATAATATTTTTAAGACTTTGAAATATCCTGCTAAGTAATAATTTAAATTCATTTGTAAAAGAAAAATCCAGTACCTATAGATAATAGGATCAAAATAAGAAGCTTAATGGGACAAAAGTGAGTCTATTATAACCTTACATGAGAGCCTTAATTTGGGGTATGATTTGAGTTTCTCTCCCAAGAGGGCATGGATTTTTTTTTTAAATGCTCATAAAATAAGTATAACATTTTATGATTCTAACCATTTTTAAGGATTAGGATCCTCTCAGATCTGAGAGACTAATTTCTTTTGTGCCACTATTCTTTTATATTCAGGCTTAGATTGTGATTCTCTTTTTTGTCATAGTAAAATATACATAACAAAATTTTAACCATTTTTAAGTGTATAATTAAATGGTATTAAGTACATTCACATTGTTGTGCAACCATCACTACTATCATCTTAAGAAATTTTTCTTCATCCCATACTGAAACTCTGTACCCTTTATATCATAACTCTCTGTTACCCCTTTCTCTAAACCCCTGGTAACCTCTATTTTATTTTCTGTCTATAAATTTGACTGTTCTAGGCATCTCATATAAGCGTAATCATACAAACTTGTCTTTTTGCATCCGCCTTATTTCAGTTAGCATAATGTCCTCAAGATTCATCCATGTTGTAGCATGTGTCAGAATTTCATTCCATTGTATGTCTTTACTAACTTTCGTTTATCCATTCATCTGTTGATGGGCATTTGGGTTGTTTCTACCTTTCCATTATTATGAACGATGCCACTGTGAATACTGGCACACAAACACCTATTTGAGTCCCTGCTTTCAATTTTTTGGGGTATATACCCAGAAATGGAATTGCTGGATCATATGGTAATTCTATATTGAATAAGAGGCTAGTTTTGAAGAGAGATCTGGATTCAGATTTCGCTTCAGTCCCTGGCAGATGTATAATCTTGATGAAGTACAGCATGGTGGTTATGTGAAGCTATCGGCTGACAGTCTGGGTCCAGGTTCTGGCTTCACTGTTGCCCAACTGCTACTCAACCTCCCTGTGCTTCAGTGTGCACATCAGTAAAGTAGGAGAATAAGAAGTGTTCTTATCTCATTGGGTTCTTAGAAGGATTGGCTATTATTATCCATTTATTCCTTTATTACAACTAAAATAATGACTTATGAATGGCTTCAGGGAGTCTATGAACCTTTCAATATTATTTGTAAATCTTTGTGTACAACTGCATTTGTAGATTTTTCTGAAGAGTTACAGAGTCTCAATGGGGCCCTGATCTATTAAAGGGGAGAAGCACTACCCTAAAAGAAGTTAGTGGCCTATAATTTCACACCAAGCCTTACAAAAGTAAGCTTGATTAAGCAGGCTTATAAAATGTCCCATGGTGCTTGGGGAATGAGGTAGTTTCTTTGTTACCTTTGTTCTGGCTAAATTCCAGCCAAGGAAATCCCCTTGCAGAAATCTCCTTTCTGTTCTCAATTATTATAGTGTTGCTACAAATGGTTAAAAAAAGAAAGAAAAAGAAAAAAATCTCCAATATCATAGATAGAGGGGCAAGATATGTAACTGACATCAACATACCAAAGATGTGTGTGTATGTGTGTGTGTGTGTGTGTGTGTGTGTGTGTGTGTGTGTACAATAATTAACCTAACTTCAACTTTGGATAACCACTTCTTGGGGCTGAATTTAATAAAATAACCCACAGCTTACTGTCTATACCAATTTTCTTATTGTTCAATTCTACATAAATATAATGTAAGGGGTCTCAGAGGAAGACCAACAGAATGCATCATGGTGGGAAAGAACAGTGATGATAAAGAAAAGCCCAAGAAAGCTGCAACAGAAGCAGTTCTGTCTCTTCCAAGAATAAAACTGTGATGGAAACATTTCCCTCATAGTTAGCAAAAGGACCTTTTTAAAGGTTCTCCATTGATGTGGTATAGCTGAACCTCCCTTGATAATAATTATTCCATAGATTTGGATACCACTTTTAACATTTCAAAGAGCTTTATAGGCTTTATTCCAAAATCAGTGTGGGCTTCCTCTGCTTCCCAGTAACCTGGAGATGTTCACTGCCATGCCTACTCACAGTGGGATAGCCTAGAAGCCTGCTGCATTGGCACACCAGGTCCAAACTAGTAGCAGAGTGAAACCCTATGGCTTGTAGCATTACTCTTTATTTACTGACCCTAGATTCTCCTCTTGAACAAGATTAATGAAGCAAAACTAGTTTTTGGCAAGCCTAAATTAAGGAATCCAGAAAAGAGCACTTCAGGTCTTGGAACACTCATCCAAAATCCATTCAACAAATATTTATTGGCTGTCTACTAAGGGCCAGGCATGGTTCTAGTGTTGGGGACACTGCAGTTAATCAATCAAAGCCTTTGCCACCAGAAAGTTGACATTCCAGTGGAGAAAGAGAGACAGCAAAATAAACAAATACATACCTATTATGTTAGCTGATGAAAAGTGCTATGGCATGTTTAAGGAGCTGCCAATGTGGGGGAGAGTGGTGGGATGTAACTTTCTAGAAGGAGTTTGGTACCTAACTTCAGAGAACCTGGTAGTTTACTGTAAGGAATTTGGTTTTTATTTAGAGTGAAGAATGAGATAATGAATCACTGGAGGATTTAAAGCACACGCATGTCATGATCAAATTTATACATTAATAGCATTACCTGGCTGCTGTGTTGAGAAAAGACTGAAGTGGGCATGGGCTGAACCAGCGAGTTAGCTATTGCAATAATCAAAGTGAGGATAAGAATGATAGTTCCCTTATGTCCCTTTTTAGTCAAAACCTACCTGCTGCTCCAGGAAACCATTGATTTAATTTTTTAAAAACCACTATAAATTAGTTTTACTTGCTCTAGAACTTCATATAAAAGGAAGACAATGGGGTAATGGAGAGAAGGGGTTGGGAGGAGTATATGAAAGCTGGGCATGGAGAGATGCATCAGTAAGGAGGGATAATTTTTACTCTTCTCTTTTTTGTTGGTTAGTGGCTTACACGATATTTTGAGTTGTAAAAACCAGCTAACTGTTATGAGTTAGGTGGTATCATGCAGCAGGATCTGAAAGTTCTTGGATGAGCAGAAACAAGACCTGTTGGATGCCCTGCCCTCCACATGTAGGGACCTCTTTAAAGGCTTGATTCCACAACTGCTGTCTATGGGGACTCATGGCACTGGAGCTTTCATTACCTTGCCTATATTTTAACTCTCCTCTTCACCATGAGTCATTTTCCAATAAATCGAAGCATGTATAATTAATCCAATTTACTGTACTCCATCACCCCATTTGTTACCATTTACCCTCACCCCACAAAAGGACAAACACTGCTTAAAGCAATTTCACATGTATACATCTCTACAATGTTGATTTAATACCCTGCTTTATAAACTGAAAAACAATAATAATAAATGAATTCTTAAAGATCTTAAGAAACCCCATAATTCTGCCTCACAACTGTTATTATTTTCATATATGTTGCCTTCATTTTTGTTCACATGTACACCTATTTTATATATTGGAATCACAGTTTACAAATATTTTGCATTGTTCTCTTTTCACTTATGATATAGATTTCACTGTAACCAGTAGGAAAAATAAAACACACTTGTGTATTAGTTTATCATGTTGCCAAGCAACTATTGATTTTTAAAGTTTGAACAAGTTTTGATTGCCTGAAGTGACTAACATACTGGATGAACAGACAATGGGGACAACATTTACATTTTAAACAATCCAAGAGCCTATTATAATATGTTTTTAAAAATCTTATATAGGTATGTCAATTATACTTCAATAAACCTGGAAAAAAATTGTATGTAACTTAAGAGATGGTTATGTTAACTGTAATCATTTTTTGGTACATTTAAGCCCTAAGGAAGGAAATATCAACAGTCTATAGATAGTACATTCTATAGATAGAACCTTGTCCTAGATATTAAGTATAAAAAATGAATAAGCATTAGTCATGACCTTGAGGGAATCACTGTTTCTTCTTCACTCAAGTGAACCAAATTAGCAAAGTGTCCACAGTAAATATGCATTTCCTTATCACTTGTTTATTTTATGAAAATAAGAAATACAATGTGTAACATGTGACACATTCATTATGGGATGGAAACAAGGGTAAAAAACATACACTCTGATGTGTAAGTTGATAATAGTAAGTAGTACATTTTTCCATAAGCAGTGGGTACTCTGGCTGCCAGTAACCATTTCTGGTCCCACAAAGCCGGAATTTAAAAAGAAAAGCCTACAGTTTCCTTGAGAGAAAAACACAGCATGGCTGCACTGTTGCCATGAAGCACGTGCAGCAGCTTGCTGTAAACAGAAGGTCAGTGTGAGGTTTGAGGGCCCAGGACTGTTGGGGTAGGATGGTTCAAGTTCAGGTCAAACCACACGGTATGCTTCTCTACTTTAGGTGAAATTAAGTTAAAATGAGTACTCTGAGATTGCTCTAAAGAAGAAGAGTTGTCAGAGAAGAGAATCCCACAGGTGTGTATGGAAAAGGCAAAGGTGAATGTAGTTATAGTTATGGTGGTGGTAGTGGTGTAGGGTTACTATGGGGAGGTGGAAATTGTAGACTTATTGGAATGAAGTTTTATATAGGATGATTGTTTGGATACCAGCGTCAAATATGTTTTCAGCACCAATTATAGCATCTTCTTCTCATCTACAAATCATTTCCTATAACATCCCATAAATGTTTACAAGGGTGAACACCCTGCATCCACACATTAAGGAGACTACTAAACTTAATAAATAATCCACTATAGGAGTATACTTTCTTGTATTTAAAAACAATGCTGAACCAGGAACATAAACATAAGAAGTTTGTCTGCTCACTTACCTTTTCCAGTGCAGCTTGAACAACGGTTTCGCTTTCTGTATCTAGGGCAGATGTAGCCTCATCTAAGATCAGTATCTTTGGGTTTCGAACTAAAGCTCGAGCAATAGCAATTCTCTGTTTCTGTCCTCCACTCATTTGAGTTCCTTTTTCGCCTACTAAGGTATTAAATTTCTAATGAAAAATAGGAAAGAGCACAGAAACAGAAGATAACATGATCGAATGATTAGAAAAGGAAATGACAAACAATCGCAGTTATGTTTTAATACCAGTTTAATTACTAGTTCAGCCTGGCTGGTTTTGACTCTGATTTATTCTTTGTAAAAACAAACAACTATTTTTTTAAAAGTCTAGTAAAGAGAGGACCTCAGAAAATTTTGGCTAGGGATAAAAGAAATGAGAATATATGATAATCAAGGATTTGAAAGAAGACTAATAATAATTTGAATCAATTTTCAAAGCTTTTAGGAAATTTTCAGAATATGTTGATATCTTTAAAAGAACATTGTAATACAAACACATACTTAACTACTATTCATAATGTTTATTAGCAACTTAATGCATTATATACAATCTCCTTCCTGGATATTCTAAAAAGTGTATGAAAAATATTACTGAAAAAATGAACTTCTCCTCAAAACTTTTTTCAATTTTGGGAGACTTTTTAGGTTTTCTTTTACTTTTTTTGGTACATGCATCTTTAACAAAGTGGATATCCTCAGATATTTGAGGTTGGAGGTAACTTCTAGAACTAACGAAGCATGGTTAGTAATATTCTATTGGATTAAGTCCCGATCCAAAGTTCATTTCTTCAAAGATATAGATTTAAATATCCTTTCTAAACCTCTAATTTATAGAGTTTGACCTTCAAATTTGTTTTTTTAAAATATAAACCTTATTGAGGAATGATTTAATAATTATGTATCGTAAACATATATTTAATAAAGCCCTCAATTTAAGAATACATAGTTCTATGAGTTTTGACAAATGAGTATATTCATGCTATCACCACCCCGATAAAGACAACATAGAACATTTCCATCAACCCAGAAAGTTTCCTCATGACCCTTTCCAGTCGAAACTCACGCCCTGCCTCCGGATAGCACTGATTTGATTTTAACCACAGTAAATTAATTTCACTAGTTCTAGAACTTCATATTAATGGAATCATGCAGTGTGTACTTTTTTAGAAGACTTTTTGTAGAGCTGTGTTAGGCTCCTGGCAAAACTGAGAGAAAGATAAAGATATTTCCCATATACCCCTGTCTCCAGACATGCACAAACTTCCCAGACTTCCCCCACCAGAGTGGTTGGTACATTTGTTACAGTTGATGAACCTACATTGACACATCATAATCACCCAAAGTCCACAGTTTACATTATAATTCACTCTGGTTATGATTTTGGACAAATATATAATTACATGTATACATTATTATGGTACCATACAGAGTATTTTCACTGCCCTAAAAATTCTCTGTGCTTTACCTATTCACTTCCCCACAGCCCCCCAACCCCTGGCAACCACTAATTTTTTTACTGACTCCATAGTTTTGCCTTTTCCAGAATGATATATAGTTGAAATCATGCAGCACGTAGCCTTTTCAAACTGGCTCCTTTCACTTAGTAATGTACATTGAAGTCTTCCCCACATCTTTTCATAGTTTGAAAGCTCGTTTCCTTTTAGTGCTGAATAATATTCCCTTGTCTAGATGTATCACAGTTTATCCATTAACCTACTGAAAAATATCTTGGTTGCTTCCAAGCTTTGGCAATTATAAATAAAGCTGCTATAAACATCTGTGTGTAAGTTTTTGTGTGGATATATGTTTTTCAACTCCTTTGGGTAAACACCAAGGAGTATGTTTGTTGGATAATATGGTAAGAATATGTATAGTTTTGAAAAAACCACCAAACTGTCTCCAAAATGGCTGTGCCACTTAGCATTCCCACTAGCAATATTCTTGCGCCATTTTATATATATACATATATATATATATCCATCCAGCACCATCTGTTGAATGAGAGTTCCTGTTGCTCCACATTCTCCCCAGCATGTGTTGTCAGTGTTCTGGATTTTGGCCATTCTAAATCGAGTATAGTGCTAGCTCATTGTTGTTTAAATTTGCATTTCCCTGATGACATATGATGCAGAGCATCTTTTCATATGCTTATTTACCATCTGTATATCTTCTTTGATGAGGTGTCTGTTAAGGTCTCTGGTCCATTTTGTGAAGGGTGTAAAGGTCTATGTCTATATTCATTTTTTTTACATGTGGATGTCCAGTTGTTTCATGTCATTTGTTTGTTGAAATAACTATATTTGTTCTATTATATTGCTCTTGCTTCTTTGTCATAGATTAGTTTACTATATTTATATGGATGTATTTCTGGACTCTGTATTCTGTTCCAATGATCTATCTGTTTTTTTTCAATAATATCACACTGTCTTGATTACTGTAACTTTACAGTAAGTCTTAAAGTTGTATAGTGTAGTCTTTTAACTTTGTTCTTCAATATTGCATTGGCTATTCTGGGTATTTTGCCTCCCCATATAAATGTTAGGATTAATTTGTTGATATCCACAAGATAACTTATTGGGATTTTGATTGGGATTATTACATTGATAGATCAAGTTGGGAAGCACTGACGTCTTCGCAATATTGAGTCTTCCTTTCCATGAACATAAAATATCTCTCCATTTATTTCATTCTTTTAAAATTTTGTTCATCAGAGTTTCATAATTTTCTTTATATAGATTTTGTACATATTTTGTTAGACTTATACCTAAGTATCATGGTAAAACTTTGGATTTCCCTGGTGACTAATAATGTTAAATATTTTTCATGTGTATATTGTTCATTTGATTATTTTTTTGTAAAATGTTGTTCAAGATTTTGTCCACTTTTTATTTTTGTTTTATTACTGTGTTATAAGAGTTATTTATATGTTCTGAGTGCATGTCCTTTGTCAGATCTGTGTATTGTGGATATTTTCTTCCACTCTGTGAGTTGCCTTTTTATTTTTTTAATGGTGTCTTTTAAAATTAAATTAAATTTAAAAGGTTTTAATTTCAATCTATCATTTTTTTAAGTAGTAAATGCTTCTCTGTCTAAGAAATCTTTACCTCAAGGTTACAAAGATTTCCCCCTAAGTTTTTAATTTTGAAGTTTGACAGCTTAAGTTTTTACATTTGGCCTAAGATCCATGGCAAATTAATATCTGTGTATGGTGTGAGGTAAGGGCCACATTTAATATTTTTTCATATAGATATCCAATTTTTCTAGTACTATTTGTTGAAAAGACTTTCCCCCCACTGAAATACATTGGCCTTGTGAAAAATCAATTGACTAGATATGTGTGGGTGTATCTCTGGACTCTCTATTCTGCTCCACTGATCTACATGCCCATTTTTATGCTATTATTACTGCCTTAATTTCTGTTTTAAAGAACTTTTAAAAAAATCCTCACCCAATAATATATTTTTATTGATTTTAGAGAGAGAAGAAAGGAGGGGGGAGAGAGAGAGAGAGAGAGAGAGAGAGAGAGAGAGAGAGAGAGAAAAACATCGATGCGAGAGAGAAACATCTATCGTTGCCTCCTGTACATACACCTGCAACCTGGGTATGTGCCCTGATCGGGAATTGAACCTGAGACCTTTCAGTGTATGGGATGGCTCTCCAACCAACTGAGCTACACTGATCAGGGCCTTAATTTCTGTTTTAAAATTAGATATTACAAGTCTTCCAGCTTTATTGTTCTTATTTCCAAATTGTTTTAGCTATTCTTAGTCATTTAAATTTCCAAATAAATTTTGGAATTAGCATGTCAATTTCCACACACGAGAGAAGAATGCTAGGATTTTGATTGCTATAGCATCAAATTTATAGATCAATTTGGGGAGAATGCATAGCTTTAAAAATATTGAATCTCTAAATCAATGAGTAAGGTACATTCTATTTATTTCTATCTTTAATTTCTCTTATCAATGTTTGATATTTTCACAGAGAAGATTTACATATCTTTCCTTACATTTATTCTATTTTATGTTTTGTGATGCTATTGGGAATGCCACTTTTAATTTTACTTTCTTTTGTAACTCTTACTATTATTTTGAAATCTAGTTGATTTTTTTCACAGTTACAGGTCTTACACAGTTACAGATTATCTACATCTTTTTGAGTGACTTTTGTTAATTTGTATCTTTCAAAGAATTGACCCTCATCAAGTTGTCAAATTTATAGGCATAGCTTTTTTCACAATATTCCTTTTAATGTCTTTGGGATCAATAGTGATGTACCTTCTTTCTTTTTTGATATTGGTAGTTTCTCTTCCTTTTTTTCTTAATCAGCTCTGCTATTGTTTTATTGATTTTACTGATCTTTTCAAAGAACCAGCTTTTGGTTTCAATGATTGCCTCTAATATAGCTCCATTTTTTATTTTACTAATTGCTGCTCTAATCTCTATTATTTCCCTCCTCCTGGCTTGGGTTTGATTTGCTCTTTTTCCTCTAGTTTCTCAAGATGAAAACTTGGTTTACAGATTTTAGGTCTTTTTTCTTTTCTAAAATTAGTATTTAATGCTTATACATTTCTCTTAATTCAGTGCTTAACTGTATCCCACAACTACTGATACATTACATTTTAATTTTTATTTAGTTCAGAATAGCCTTTAATTTTCCTTGAAATTTCCTCTTTAAGCTATAGATTATACAGAAATAGGTTATTTAGTCTGGCCAGTGTGGCTCAGTGGTTGAGCGTTGACCCATGCACCAAGAGGTCGCTGGTTTGATTCCTGGTCAGGACACACGCCCAGGTTGTGGGCCTGATCCCCAGTGGGGGGCATGCAGGAGGTGGCCAATCGATGTTCTCTCTCATTGATATTTCTATCTCTCTCTCTAAAATCAATAAAGGAAAAAATTAAAAAAAAAAGAAATAGGTTATTTAATTTTCAAATATTTGTTGATTTTCCAGATATATTTCTGTTATTGATTTCTGTTATTCAATTCAATTATGGACTGAGTACATGTTTTATATATTTTCTTTGAAATTGCAAAGCTATTAATTTTTATTTTAATGGCCCAGAATATTGTTTATTTCAGTGACCATCTCTTGTGCAGTTGAGAAGAATGTGTTCTGTGGTTATTGGGTATTCTATAAATGTCAGTGAGATCTACTTGGTTGCAATATTGTTCCAGTCATTCTACATCCTTACTTTCTGCCTACTTAAAACTTCAAATAAAATTGTCGATTTGTCTATTTCTCTTTTCAGATGTATCAATTTTTGCCTCATATATTTTTAAACTTTTCTGAAGTGCATAAACATTTAGATTATGTTTTCTTGCCTGTGGATCAGTTTCCTATTTCTTTGCATGTCTAGTTATTTTAGAATATGTATTCAATTCTGTGCATATGTTGGAGACTCTGAATTTTTCTTTTGAAAGAAATGTTGATTTTTTGTTCTAGTAGGCAATTCAAATATTGACTTATCACGTTGAACTTGTATAATCCTGGTTTTATGCTTTGTTGGGAGTGAATCTGTAGAAAGTCTTGAAACTTGGCAGCACCCAACCTCCAAGTTATGTCTACCCTAGGGATCTTGTTATGGCTTGGTTTTAGAATTTGTTAGGGCAGGTCTAGAGTCAATGTTACTCTAAGGTGTGGTCTTTATTCCTAAGGTGTAGCTTTTATTGGTGTCTCAGCTATATGCCTGAGGTATTAAAAAGGCGTTAATGTGATCTCTGCACTGTGGCAGGTCTGTGCTTTCAACATCCCCACAATCCTGCCTGACTTCTATTATCTTTGTTCTACACTCAGCTTCGTAGCAGATGCTCTCTGGTAAGCCTTTAGTAGTCTTATGCTCAGACAAAGATTCCCAAGGGATGCCTACATGGACCTCTGACTCCCACCTCAACTCCATAGCTCTCTCACTGCCTCTCCATTTGTTTAAGCTGCCCTGAAATTCTCTCTCTGTCTGTCAGCTCAGTGAGACTACCATGTTCTATCTGTGTTCCCAGAGATGTGGTCAGAAATTTGTTCCCAGGAAGAATGCTGCAAATTTATGGACTTTCTTCATGAGCTTCCTTTCTCTCTGGAATCACAGTTTTAGGCTACCTTTCATCCAGTGCTTGGAAACACTTGTCCTATTTTAGCTAGACTTATGGTTGTTTATTGGAAAAGGCTAGCAGGTATTAGTTAATCCTAATATATTAATTTAAAAATACATAATACATGTATATCATAGACGTATCATAAAAGTAATGTTTTGTTGTTATTGTTTTGAGCTCAGCTTTTCCCAATTTTTCACTTATATTAATTAAGCACTTTTGGAACTTTTGTTTATTATTGTGCTTATCCTTATTTCTCTGAACAAACATAGCTGTGGAATTTAGTTTCCATCATCATAGCCAGTATCTTTAATTTGTTCTTTGGATTATACCTTTAGGATTTACTATCTATTTATAGCAAGGGACATTTTTGTATAAATATGAGACTTTTAGTAAAAGCAAGTAGTAATTTACAGGGTATAATTTAAGAGGAACCAGAAAGCTCCCTAATTCCAAGTGGGAAACTGAAGATGACCGGTGTTTTGAGCAAAGGATGTCATTGTAAGTGTCAAAAGGTCAAAGAAAGGAAGTCTGTGTTTTCCTGAACCATAAGGCAAAGAATGACCTCAAGTCTTTAATGAGTTTGCTGTCCTAATTATAATGCTAAATAATGGGGATAGGAGGTATGTACTGGCATAACGAAAAGTTTTTATATATATAAAGAACAAAATTATTATTACCCATGGAGGGCAGTTTGTAAAATATATTCATTAAAATGAACTTTTTTTGTTATTGTTGGCTTCAGGGATGGTGGAATTTTGTCTGTAATTTAATTTCAAATCTTATCTTTTCTTATTTCACAGGGCACTCCCCACAACAATTTCAAGTGATATTGATAAATATATACTTTGGAAAATGCAAATAAATGGTTTTATAGGAATCAATTCTAAATACCCATTAGAATACATCTTTATACCAAGAACTTTAGTTTATTATATCTATTTCCAAGTATGATTTCACATTTCATGTCCAATAATAGTTCCATATAATTCTAAAAAAATGATCATAGTTTTTCTTTTAATCACAGAACCAATCTGAACATTTGTGTGACGTTCCCACTCTTAGCCACAAGATGGCCTTGCAAATCAACATTTTGGAGACATCATTTCTTTGCTTGTAATGATGATTTTGTCTCATATAATCTTTGTTATTTTTTCTTTTTCATTTATAGTAAAAAAGAACCAATTAGAATCAAATAGGATTTTTAAAACTTATCTTTCAATGATGCATTTTTTTTTGGTCGTTACCATGTTCTCTCATTTATAGATGTTTCATCTAGGGTAACTCAAAAATTAATCACATCCCCCTATCCTGTAGAAGTTATTGCTTTGTTATTTCATTTTGGAATATTGTAGTGCTTTAACTATAACCTAAGGACATAGGCTACATAGTGTACTTACATTGGGAAATTCCATTATAAAATCATAAGCATTTGCTTCCTTTGCTGCTTTCTCTATCTCTTCATCAGTCACGCCTTCTCGTCCATATTTAATATTGTTATTAATGGTAGTCCCAAACAAAACAGGTTCTTGGCTGACCACTCCAATATGTTCTCGATAATGCTGAACATTTAAAGTTCTGATGTCATTCCCATCCACTGCAATCTGCCAATCCAAAGGAATGAATCATGTGATGCCTTTCACTGCACTGTGTTTAGAGTCTTTTTTACTAGTCCAAAGCTTAAGGTGAGAAGCATGGTTTTTCAGGAATCAAAGACTATATTTTGATAAAATATTTATAGCATTTTTATTGTTAAGAGACCTTTTCTGGTATATAGGAACAAAAAATTGGCTTAAAATCTTGCCACGTCACCTAAACATCTTTATTCTAAAATCCATAAATTAGGAATTATAAGATATATACCTTAGGAAACACAATGTTATTGTGTAGACACATGTAACAAACTTGAGTTTTGTTATTTTAAGACTGATGTGATCTTTGCATTTTTTCTAGGAAATATCCTTTCTTCTACACCCCACTCATTGCTATAAATATAAATGTTGTCTTCCCCATAGATAGTACCATTACCTATTACCCCAAGATATTCCAATGACAGAGCCAATGTTTGATAATTATAACTCATAGAATCTCTCTTTCTCACCATCTCTGGTATTCTGTTTAGGCAAAGGTTTTTTATGCAACTGCTTTATATATGGAATGGTTATACAATAATTTATTCAGTATTAGCATGGATACATGAGTATAGGAGACTCCAAATGAAGATTTACTAAAGAAGTCAAATTTAAGTGAAACCAGGCTATTGGAGAGTAGATTTTCTTTTAAAAATAACAGTTGAAAATTTGAATAGAAGCATTAAATAATTATGCTTCTGTGACTTTCACAGTCTCATTCTCTATATGCCATGTACAAGGTTGAGAAAATGAAGTGCAACATTATGAGTGACAGAAAAAAATGAGAGGGCATATTCTCTATAGATGTCATTCTTTTGGGATGTTTTGAGAGACTAAATTCTTGGTAAGTTCTGGGTACTACAAATTACTAGGTTATTTTTCTCTTCAGCATTTAATATTGTCAAACCTATTACATAACTTGCTTATTTTTTAAATTAATTAATTCTACTTATTAGAATGTAAACTTGATGAGGGCAGAGGTTTTTGTGCTTTGTGTACCAGTGTATGCCTGGCACCTAGAACAGTGCCTGGTGCATAGTAGGTGCTCAAGAAATACTTGTTGAATGAATGAATATACAGGAAAACAAGATTGCTTCTCTCTGAGCTCCACTGTTAAAAATTAAAAGCTGCCATAGCTGTAAGACCTTTGTAAGAGGTGGTATTTCCAAATCTCATTGTGTAGACTGTACATAATATTGCTAAGTGCACTTACAAAGCCGTCTTCAGGATCATATAACCTCTGCAGAAGTTGGACTGCTGTACTCTTCCCACTGCCACTGGGGCCAACCAAGGCTACTGTCTCTCCAGACTTAATTTTGAGATTCAGACCTTTCAGAATCTATTGGAATGTATGGGAAGAAATTCTATAAAACTAGGATAAGTGAGAATATGGTTTACATATTTTCAGAAAGTTAATGTAATTAACATAAAAGTTCTTTTGTGGTACTTAAAAACAATAGATCTTGCTTCTTTGTTTCACATACATGAATAATAATAACCTACATAATTTTGGAAAATAATAGTAAAAGAATCTCTCTATATAAAGAAGAAATCTAAATTAAGAGTATTCATTAAATATTAACTAGCCACAGCAAACTGTATTTTCAGCTGAAATACTTCATATGAATTTCATGACTACCAAGTTGGTGAAAATTTTACCTTTTAATTTGCAACAACTGAATGAAATCTTGCTGGATATCTTTGTGAGCTATTTAAGAAAGTTTTTTTTAGAATATATTTAACATTATTGCAAAATACATTCCAAAGTAAAACAACTGTTAAAACTTCATAGGGACTCCCCTGAATGGGATTCTACCCTCCTTCTAGTGGTGGATCTCATGACGACATTTCAACTTAGGGGAAGCACTTTAAAATTTTCTCAATAACTGGAGGTTGCTACCACCATTTAGCGGTCCAGGGACCTGCAATGTGAGAGAAATCTCCCCAAATGACAATAGCAATCCCATTGAGAAATTCTCACCTATCTTTGCTTGCATTTGTATGTATTCAGCCCCAAGTATGGGAATCTTTCCTTGGTTTCTTTCACTTTGATCTCCCTATTTGTAAAGAAACAGACCCTTTAAGTAGCCAAACATAAAACCTTCAAAGGGCCAAGCAGAGAAAAATTCTCTAACAGAGGTGAGAAATCAGGACCCCCCAGTGGGAGGACCTCCTCTCCCACCTGCACTTTTACTCTAGAGTAGATTTCTGTTCTTTCCTTAGAAGAATGTGTGTTTTATTTAAAATGAGTGAACTTTTTCTTTTTAAAAGTTATTCATTCTTCAGCTTAACAAACAAAACTATGTTTCAAAAGTTCATTTTAAAAATAGTTGTTTAAAACCCTGAGAGCACTTCACTCTGCAAGATTCCAGGAAGCCAACCCAAATGTAGTTGCAAAATGGAGTTGAAATACTGTATTTATGTTAAGAAAAATGGAAGAAGACAATACTACTTGTAATAATGGTAATTAAGTAACAAGAACTTTAAAAAAAAAAAGAGCTTTGAAAAGAGAATTTCAATCAAAGACATAGAGACAAATAAGGAAACAGTAATAGGAAGATCTTTTTTTATGCAAATTATGCAGGAGACATTTGTATACATACCATAAAAGGCTTAGAGGTTGATAATAGTAGCAATGTATTAATTTCACTTAAAATCATGTCCTTTTTCTATGAAACGGGTATTTGTTAGTAGTTACTCTTTACAATCTTTAACTACTTTTTTGGATAAATACACAATAAAATGAAAGGAGGAAAGATAATAGAAGAGACAGACATTTTCTCAAGAACTTGTCAAAGGCTGAATGACAGGAAGGAGGATAAACTGTGCTACTGTGCATAAATGAGTGTGTTTGTGTGCGTGTAAAAGTGAGAGGGGAAGTAACAGAAGCACAAATGCTGGTGCAGTAAAAGCCCTAGGAAAGGAAGAAGTGAAAGGCACAACCATTCTCCCAGGTCAGAAACTAGGTTAAAATGAGTCATGCTGAGTGGGATGACATCCAGGGACCACCAGTAGGTGGCACCATCAATTCAAGACATTTCAGTGTGCTCCCAAATTCAGAGTAAAGGAATTCCAGCCAGGGAGTTGAAAATGCTTTAGTCAGCTGAGTATAGAAAAGAGGCTGCAAAATGTAACTAGCTCATCCAGAGTTATCTGTCCATTACTGGTCTTTCTTTCCTTCTTCCTCCGTCCCCACCACTACCTCTTTGGGCTTTCACTCTCTCCTTTTCTTTCTCTCTCTCTTCAAGCCTCTGAGCAAAGTGGCTAAATCTTGGCCAAAACAATTCCAGATTATCTCATAAGAGGAAATCTTGGCCAGTAGATGACAATATCTGAAAAGTGTGCAATTCTATAATTAATTTTAACCTACCTTGACAGATGGTCTTGATGGATAACTGAAAGAAACATTTTTAAATTCGACAGTTCCTTCTATGCATTCTGGTTTATAACCTGTTGTTGAAAAGTTACCTATAGCGGGTTCCTTGGAAAAACAAAGAATGTTATAAATCTTCAAGGGAATAAGTTGACAATCTCTACACTCTACAAAATAGTTTAAAGACGGTTTTCTTTTACAATGTTTTCCTTTTTGCTAGAAGGACAATGATTGAGACATGAAGGGTTTATTTATTTATTTTTTTTGGATAATTCTCACTCAAGGATATTTTTCCATTGATTTTTAGATAGAGTGGAAGGGAGGGAGGGAGAGAGAGAGAAACATCAATGTGAGAGAGAGACATTGATTGGGAATGGTTGCTTCCCACACGACCCCTACCCGGGGTTCCCTTGACCTGGAATCAAACCTGTGATCCTTCAATCTGTGGACTGACGCTCTAACCACTGAGCCAAATCAGCCGGGGTGAGACATAAAAGTTTTAATAAAACACAATCTCCTTGTAGAAGAATTAAAACAAACTCTCTTTCCATAGACAGTTGCCCAACATAGATTTTGCCTGTTTGTTTTAGTGACATGAGTATGCTGTTTTTTGGTTTTCTTCTTACAGCAATGCTAGTTTTCTTTCAAAATAATTAGAAGTCTTACCTTATCAATAACCTGAAAAATATTAAAGGCAGCTCCTCGGGCTATAGTGAAGTTTTCAAAGTTAGGGGCCGCTGTTCCAATGCAATAACTACTATGGATTACACTAAAGAAAACCTACAAGAACAACAACAAAAAATATTTATCCTTCCTCAGTTATATAAGAGAGACAACAGAATAAAGTATATACTCGGTTAAGACTCAGATACATATTAGAAAAATTAGGTAGGAGAGAATAGAAGCTGCTGTCAAACATAAAGGAATCACAAGTTAATCCAAGTATATTTGGCCTTTTCCTAATGTGGAACAACTTCTGATTGTCCCATAGTCCTGTTGTTATCACCTTCTGGGAAGTCTGAGCAGGATAATTGGTTATCCTACCATGTATGGTTAGCCTACCATACATGAACCTGGTTGAATGAGGAGGTGAATTGCACTCCCCTTCTTGCTGGTCAACCCACTGATCTTTAAAGAGAAGGATGTGTTAGATTTCACTAACTTAAAGACATTGTACTATTTCTGTCTAAACTTTTATGAATTCTTGTCTTATTGGACACCTGTCCACTTTCAGACAGACACATCTCTGCAAAAATTCAAATAAGGAAAGAACCCTACAAGCTAGGTGCTATTTTCCCTACTTACAGATGATTTAACTGAGGCCTCGCAAGTCATTTGTCCAAGTCACATATAAATTTAGGAGCAAGGATGTGCACTGAATTCCTCATGCTCATTTCATTTATATGAAATAAATGAATAGCTTAAAGTCTTAACTATGAAAGTCTCAAATTCAAAAGATGACTTTAGTTGAGAAAAAAAGAAATCTACAGAGAATGGGAGAGCCAGACATGAATTGAAGTATATAGACCAGATCAATTGAGTTCAGCAAAGCAAATAGTTCTTAATCTTGAATTGATCTGTTGATTGTTGAAACTTGAGGGGATAACTGAATACATTCAAATGTAATGCATAACCCCTAAGAGTTCAAAGGATTCTGAATTGTGATGATGGATAGAGCTTATACAGCCTGGGTTTTTTTGTTTTGTTTGTTTGTTTTTAATCCTCCCTTGAGGATATGTTCATTGATTTTGGAGAGAGAGCGAGGGAGAGAGAGAGAAACATCGATGTGAAAGAAACATCTATCAGTTGCCTCATGTATGCACCCCGACTGGGGATCGAACCTGCAGCCTTCCTGGTGTATGTGACAATTCCTACCAACTGGGCCACCTGGCCAGGGCTAGTCTGTTTTAAACATTTCTATATACTGAAAGGACAGAGGAAGGGCAGGAGAGTCCAATCTATAGAGTATTTCCAGAGGGAAGACATTTAGCAAGAAGAATGTAGAGTGCTACTTTATTTCAGCAAGATTGAAAGGAAGAAGTCTCACCAGAAACTGACCTTTTTGACTGTTGGATTAAGAAAACTATCTCCCAGTGAAAAATTAAATTATGATTCTTTAGAAGATAAGATGGATGAATATATCCTGTCATTCATAATATAATTTAAAGATGTATACAAATCATTTGAAGGAAACACATATTTCTTTATTAAAAACATTCATCTCTGAATATTCAGTGTTATTCAAAGAGCAATTTTTACTATATGTAAGAAAAAATATTTCTAGGCCAACTACTTTTGTTCTCAAACACAACTTACAGCAAGGACAGTTCCAATGGTGTAACCAGGTTCTCCACTCAGAATCAAGGACGTTCCATACCAGAAAGTGAGTCCATAGGTTCCATTCATAAAGAAGTATACAGCACCAAGAGAGAGTTTTGAAGCTATAGTCTTTTTAATGCCGACATCCTTTGCATCTTTTAGATTGTGTGTATACCTTAAAAAGACAAAACATAATGTAATAGCCTTTGGGGGAAAAAATAAAACCAAGCACATATTGTCATAATTAAAGGAACAGACCTTTGAATTTCTTTCTCTTGGGCCCCAAAGGCTACAACTGTTCGGATTGATGATAAAACTTCTTCTGCCACAGCTCCAGCTTTGGAATAGGCATTTAATTCCTTACTGGTCAATGAGATGACTATCTGTAATAAACCATGACCACAGTTAATCAAATGACCACCCTGGGGTAGTAATAATGTACAGAGAATTTAATTCAGTTAGAATCTAGAATAACATAATTTTATTATTGCAAAGGTACTTAATTTCACTTTATCTACCCTCGTCAGTTTGCAAATGAGGAAGCCAAAGGCCAGATATATTAACTTTTTAAAGTCTCACAGCAGTGAAAGAGCTTAGCCTAACATAACCTATAGTCTAAATATCTATTTTTACCTTCTACTAGTAGAGTTTTACTGTTTTCTCTCTGTATTTTTAAAACTTTAGGTGTTTATATTAATACAATTGGTAAAGACTTGGTTTGGAGAAGGATATTAGGGATACAGTTCTTTGGGGTGCACTCTGGAAATTAGTAAGCCTAATTTAACTGGATTTGGTTTGTTATTATGTAAAAAGCAAGGCTTCTAGAGGATATTGGTCACAGGGTTGTGGCAGGAAAAGGTGATCCTTTTCCTGGGGTATGACTCTGGAAGCTATTACTGCATAATACATCCTTCCTAGTGAAATGCTGTATCTCCAAACACTAAGAGGTGAGATTCCAGAGGCAGAGAGAGGATAATATCACATTTGGTGATATTAGGGAGGTTTATGTGATTCCTCAAAATTTAAAAATCAGAATGGGCCTTTTTCTCTATTATATGCACTTGCTACTCCTTTAATTAGTAAATGATTTAATTTAGTAATTAGCACACAGTTCAATGAAAGAGAATAGGAAGAAAATTGTTTTCTGAGCTGTGAGTCTAACTATTGCCTACTCACATAACACTTTCAAAGTACATTTCATATCATTGGAACTGATTAAAATTTTTTTGTTGTTAAATATGTTTTTATTGATTTTTTATAGAGAGAGGAAGGGAGAGAGAGATAGAAACATCGATGTGAGAGAGAAACATAGTTTGGCTGACTTTTGCACGCCTCCCACTGGGAATGGAGTCCCACTTGGGCATGTGCCCTGACAAGGAATCGAACTGGGACCTCTCAGTTCATGGGATGCCGCTCAATCCACTGAGCCATACTGGCCGGGCTGGAGCTAATTTTATGTAAGACATGCTAGGACAGTTGTTAAACTCAGAAAGTAGCATAAGCTGAGTAATACCCATTATTTTCTGAATTATGATTTAAAAAAACCAATCATTTCTATCACTAGAAGGGAAGCAGTACCTAGCAAAAAGTCTTGTACATAGCAAGTATTTAGTAAGTGTTTGTCAAATTAAATTAAATTGAATGAAGCTAGAAACCATCTACCCTGGCTTCTTCAGTCATTTGGATAACTTTTACTTGCTTCCTCTTCACAATCAGTTAATACAACAATAGCAGAACTTAGATTCCCCACTGTAGTTCCTTTTAAACAACCTGTCTACTTCACTTCCCTGGGCAGTTAAGTTAAAGATCTGATCTTAGTAACATACTGTGGGTAATCATCGTCCTGAGAGGTCCTCATTTCAAATAAGCTAGGGATGAAGGTTTGACAAGGGTTGACAAGGGTTACCAGGTTAACACTAGAAGTCACACTAACTAAAGATGTTCTGTCTAAACATCCAAGTCTATTGTTAAGGAATTATTCAACCACAAAATATTTTTATTACTAAAAATTCCTGTTTAGTTGACTTTGTATATTGCTAGCAAATAAACTCAGTGACTTTTATGGCTTTGATTTTCATAAATAACAATTTGCTTTGCAAAATTAAAAACTCTATCCATCCCTCAAGAATACACTGTGCCTCAAATCTAGGAGATGGGTAAACATATTGGTAGAATTGCCAAACACTTGATTTGGAGAGAGCTATTAGGGATATATTGGTTGTTTTTAGACTTCACAAAGAGCATTGGTTTCTAAATCAGGTTATAAAAGATTATTATCTTGTGGTATACTCGGTATAACAGTGGTAAAAATATAATTTTAAATGCACACACATAATTTGTTAAAAAATCAAAAGAGATTTACCTAGTACATAAAAATAGACATTAACAAACATTTTAAATATAATTCAGAGCCTTATTAAAAATTTAAACTTTAAATGGCTGATATAAAAAAGTGTTTAAGTATTCACTATTTTAGGATTTTCTCATTCTGTTCTAGTGAAATAAACTGCAACACATTGATCTGGGAATTTAGAATACATAAGGCACTCCCAGCATCCAATGTATCCATGCATAGTACTTTATCTATGCTATCATTTGAAGCTGCATTAGGCTATTAAATGTAGAGGAATATTTTTTTAATGGTAGTAAGATACTAAAACCAGCCTCATCATAAAAAGATAGAAAGGTGATTAATGGCAAACAAAATCAAAAGTAATTTTGGTGTATAATGTCCCTTTCTATTTTGGGACATAAAAAATGAAAAGATATGCCTTTCTGACAAACCCAGTAAACACCTAGTTCACATTCCTGCGTCTAGTCAACACCGCATTAGCCACCCTCCCTTACCCTAGAAAACATGGCTGCTGAAGTGATTATAAGAGGAGATGTAGACAGAGTCACCAGGGTGAGTTTCCAGCCCTTCACCAAACCAATCGCCAGGCCAATAGAAAATGTAGACATGTTTTGAAACAACAGAGCAATCTTGTCTCCAATACCATCATTGATTTTGTTGATGTCACTGAAACAAATAAATGCAGCAAAGTCATTTATATGTGAAATATGAGAACGAAGTTGATATGCTACACATGCCTCCTCTTACTCAGTCATTCGAGTGTTCAGTTCACCAATGTCACAGCCGTCAAACCAGCTGATGTCCTGAGCCAAAATGGAATGAAAAAACTCTTTTCGAATTCTCTTGGTCTGCCGTGCTGCAGTCATAACCCAAAAAGAAATCTGTATATAGCCAAACACCAAGGCAGTAACTCCTATTCCAACATAATACAGGGTCAACCTGAAAAAAGATAATTGGAAATGTTAGTGAGACTGAAAAGCAACTTTCCCCTTGTTACAAAAAGATCCCCACCTAGCTCCCCCACTAAACAACCAAAAAAAAAAAAAAAAAAAAAAAAGAACCTATCACAGTATTTGGCGGAGAGAATTTTGCTAAAACCTATAAAATAACTAAAAAGCCTCCATGAGAAAAAGTGAAGGGCATTGAATGTAAAAATCTAGCTTTCCCTAGTAAGACATCTAACGTATGCCTCTTTTCTATTATTGGCAGAAATTAATATTTAAAAACAATTTTACTCAAGGACATGTTTTATTGATTTTAGAGAGGGGGAGGGGTGGAAGAGAGAGAGAGAGAGAGAGAGACATCTATCTCGATTGCCTCCCTTATGGGTGAACCTGGGATGGAACCTGCAATCTAGGTGTGTGTCCTGATGGAATCAAACCCACAACCTTTTGGTGTACGGGAGGAGCCCAGTGGCTTGCTGAGTTTAGAAAGTAACTTGAAAAACCTATCACCATGTTGTTATAATTAACCCAAGAATTTCTAGACTCTTCCAGGTCACATTGGTTCATTCTTATAAGATATAAATATGTTATTAAACAGATGGTTCTTTTTATTTTAAAGCTAAGCAGTTATTTTTGAGTCTGTCCAGTTAAGTTATTTGTAATGGTCATTACTGAATTTTTTAAATGCTAGTTACACCCAGATTTTAAGCTGTGTACTCCTAGTGAAGGGACATGTGGCACAGGCCTTTGGTGATAAGTTCTTCCACTGGGAAATGTAGAGGTAGAATTGTGGTTCCCTATTGAGTAAGGTGTATAAAAGTAACCTGGAGAGATTTTGAAATTTAATTGCCCCAAATGTTTTCCTTATATTTGAAGGAAAGAGAGTCAGGAAAATTTGTTCTCTTGGAGAAAGAGTTTGAACTAAAGCTTGATTTTGGAATTTAACACTAATTTAAATTTTACTACTAGATGATCTTGGTTTATCATGGATGGGAAGGGTAGAGAACTTCAAGGAAAATAAGTGAAATTTTAAAAAGTCAATGGACTTCTTCAACCAACCGTTTTTTGTTCATTTTTCTGATTCCCAAAATGGTTGTTTTCTCCTCTGGAGGTGAAGTATAAATATAAACCACCTATTTGGTATAAATGAGGATTTGTGTGGCTTTTTATTTAATCAACTTAAAAGTATAATTCTGAGCAGAATTCTATAATTACCTCTAAATAAAAGAATATGTTCATAGAATTAGAAAAAATAAATAAAAATAGTTACATTGAAGGAATTAATATAGCTGTATGTGAAACAGAAGGGTAAAGAAATAATAGTAGTAAAAAACATTGCATAAATGCTTAAAAAAATATATACCAGTAAATCTCAAATACAACTTAAGGAATTTTCCCTGAGGAAAAATATACAAAGATTAATTTAGAGGGATGGTCATTTTAGGATTAAAAACAATACAGAAAAGCTGAAAACAATCTAAATAGCTAATAGGCCCTGGCCTGTTTGGCTCAGCGGTAGAGCATCAGCCCGCAGACCAATGAGTCACAGGTTCAATTCCAGTCAAGGGCACGTACCTCAGTTGTGGTTTGGTTGCAGTTCGGTTGCAGTTCGTTCCAGCCCTGGTTGGGGTAGGGCTGTGTGAGAGGCAACCAGTCAATGGGTCCTTCTCATGTGGATGTTTCTCTCTCTCTTCCTTTCTCTCCCTCTCTCTCCCTCCCACTCTGTCTAAAGATAAACAGAAAAATATCCTCAGGTGAGGATTAAAAAAAAAAAAAAAAGTAAATAGCTAACAGTAGACCCAATAAGAAATGTAGTCATTTAACAAACATATTCTGGGTGCCCACTCTTTGTGAGGGTTTAGAGATATAGTCAGGAACAAGATAGTAAGTCCCTATTCATGAAAAGTTTACATCCTGGTGGGAGAAGACAGACAATACACAAAGAAAATGAATTTCAGGTTGCTCTATGAAGGAAGTAAACAGAGTGATAGTTAACAAAATAACTGATGGGTAAAGGTGGGATGGGAGAGCAAGTGGAGATAAATAGAGTGGTTAAGAAAACTGTATTTGGTGGCCAAGAGACATATGAAAAAATGCTCAATGTCACTAATCATCAGAGAGATGCAAATTAAAACAACTATGAGGTCCCACCTCACACCTTCCAGAATGGCTGCCATCAACAAATTACCAAACAAGTGCTGGGGAGGGTGTGGAGAAAAGGGGACTCTACTACACTGCTGGTGGGAATGCAGACTAGTGCAGTCACTATGGAAAACAATATGGTGTTTCCTCAAAAAATTAAAAATGGAATTGCCATTTGACTGAGTGATCCCACTTCTAGGACTATATCCTAGGAAGTCTGAAACACCAATCAGAAAGAATATATGTACCCCTATGTTCATAGCAGCACTATTTACAATTGCTAAGATCTGGAAACAGCCCAAGTGTCCATCAATAGATGAGTGGATAAAAAAGCTGTGGTAATTATACACAATGGAACACTATGCAGCTGTAAGAAAGAAAGATCTCTTATCCTCTGAGACGACATGGAGGGACCTCGAGAGTATTATGCTAAGCGAAATAAGCCAATTAGAAAAAGACAAATATCACATGAGCTCACTTATTTGTGGAATATAATGAACAAAATAACCTGATGAACAAAATAGACCCAGAGACATAGAAGTAGGGTTCAGACTGACAAACCTCAGAGGAGGGGAGTGGGGGGAAGGGAAGAGATAAACCAAAAACTTATATGCATATATGCATATATGCATAACCAATAGACATAGACAACAATGCTGTGAGGGGTGGGGGCGGGATTGGGAGGAGGGTATCTATGGGGGAAAAAGGAGAAATAAAAATAAATTAATTAATGAAAAAAGAAAAGAAAACTGTATATGAGGAAGTGATACGATAGCTGGGATCCAAAAGGTGAATGGAGCAAGAAGAAGAGCATTCTAAGAAGAGAGAAAAACAAGTAATAAGATATGAGGCAGAAAAAAGCTTAGCATGTTTCAAGAGCAAATGAAGTCCAAAGTGGTATAAAATAGTTAGATTGGAGAATTTGGCAAATTTTGTAAGGCTTTTAGCCACGGTGTATTGTATAGCTTTTACTCCAAAAGAAACAGAAGACCATTGTAAGATTAAAGCATGGGATGATCTTATCTGCTCACCTTATAACAATTATCATTCTGGCTCCTCTATGGAGAATGGATGGGACAACAACAAAAGTGGGCAGTTTAAATTAGGAGGCTATTGCAATGGCTAAGGTGAGAAAAACAGGGGCTTGGTAGCTAGTGTGCAAAGAAGTGGACAGTTTCTAGACATAATTCTAGAGATACAACAAACTGGAATTGGTAATGTATTGGATGTGAGGAATGCGGGAAGAGGAAGAAATTAAGGCTAACTCCTTAGATTTTGAGTTGAGCAACTGGTGAATAGGGTGCCATTTACATATGTGGGAAACTGAGAGAGAATGTAGGAGATATCAAGAGTTTTGATTTAGACATAAGTCTAAAATGCCTACTAAACATCAAAATGGAGATCAAGTAAGAAGCTGAAAATGAGTCAGCACTGGAGGGGGGTCAAGGCTGGAGATGTAAATTTGAAAGTCATCATCTCATAGGTGGCAATTAAAACAAAGGACTATCTAAAGACCACCCACAGAGAAGATCAAGTATAGATAAAGAAGAGAAGAGGACAAAGGACTGAGCTCAGGGATTGTCCAAACATAGTAGAGTTTGGGATGAAGACAGAGCCTTCAAAGAACGTTGAAAAGTGGTCAGTAAGGTAGTTAGAAAGCCAGGAAAGTGAAGTACCAAGGAAACACAGAGGAACATACAATAGAGCCTAATTATTTCCAGATTGCTTTCGTAAATTTGTCTGCTTGCTAAAATTTATTTGTAACCCCCAAATCAATACTTGGGATGTTTTCATTGTTTTTCATGGACATGCGCAGGGTGGCAAAATATTTGAGTTGCTCAACACAGATGTTTCCTGTTGAGGTTGAACAAGGCAACATTCTACTTTTTTGTTCCTGCTCTCATACCGCAAATAAGTATGATTTTTGTGGTCTATGTAGTTCCAAGTTTTCCTTATTTTTGTGCTTTTGTTGATAATTTCACTGTTTAAAATAGCTCTCAAGCAGCATGCAGAAGTGCTGTCTATTGTTCCTAAGCATAAGAATGTTGTGATATGCTCTATGGAGAAAATACATGTTAGATAATGTCATTCAGATATGAGTTATAGTGCTGTTGACTGGGAGTTCAATGTTAATGAATCAATAATATAGTATACAAGGTGTCTTTAAACAGAAATACACATAAAATGAGGTTATGTATTGATTGATTGATGACAATGTAGCCAGAGGCTCACAGGAACCTAAACTTGTACTTACCCTAAGAGCAATGGTTCAGTATTTGCTCAGTATAACTACTGCAAATAATGAGACTCAACTGTTTTCTAATAAGAGGGACTGTTTAAGGACAGCATAGAACACTATACGTTTGATAAAAATCAACTTATAGAATTTATTTTAATGTTATAAGAAAAATATTTGTAATATTGTAAGTCAAAATAGGTTATAAAATCAAATGAAAAGAAATAGAAGAATTGGTCACTGAAAACTACAAAAACACTGTTGGAAGAAATTTAAAAAGATCTAAATAAAGGTAGAAGCTGTCCATGTTCATGGATTGGAAGATTCAATGTTGTTAAGTCAACAATCTCCCTAAGTAGATATACAGATTTCATGTAATTCCTGTCAAAAATCAGGCTATTTTGTAGAAATTGACAAGGTGAGCCTAAAATCTATATAGAAATGAAAAGAACTCAGAATACCCAAAATAATTTTTTAAAAAAACAAAGTTGGAGGACTTTCTTGATATTTACTTATTTATTTATTCAATCTCTAAGACTACACTAATCAAGATACTGTAATAGTAGCATAAGGATAAACATAAGTAATTATAAAAGAATTGAGAGAACAGAAACTAACCCTTACATTTATGGACAGTTTATTCTTAGCAAAGGTGCCAAGGAAATTCAATGGAGAATAGATAGTTTTTCCAAGAAATAGTACTAGGACCAATAGATAGCCACATACGAAAAAAGAAGTCAGACCCTTACCTCACAACAACCACAAAAATAAACTCGAAATGAATCAGGGACCAAAGTGTAAGAGCTAAAATGTTTCAACTTTTAGAAAAATTGTAGGAAAAAAATCTTCATGATCTTGGGTTAGGCAAAGAATTCATAAATCTGAAAGCACAATCAATTAAAGAAAAACTTGATAAATTGTATCTTATTAACAAACTTTTGTGCTTCAAAAGAAGCCTTTAAGAAAATGAAAAGACTAGCCACAAACTAGGAGAAAATATTTGCCTATCATATATGTGACAAAGAATTTATATCTAGAATGTCTAAAGAACTCTCACAATTCAATAGACAAACAGCACAATTAAAAAGTAGACAAAATATTTGAATAGACATTTCAACCAAAGAAAATATATAAATGTCTAAAAAGTACATGAAAAAAATGCTCATTACAGCCAGCCCTCGTTTATCGCGGTTAATCAGTTCCAGACTCTACCGTGATAAATGAATTTCCGTGAAGTAGGATTCTTTATTTACTATACTATACTATACCATATTTGAGAAAACCACGATAGAGTGAAGCCGCGAAAGTCAAAGCGCGAAGTGGCGAGGGACGACTGTATTAGTTTCTAGGGTAATGTAAACTTCACACCTTCTATAATGGTTATAATAAAAGAGACAATAATGAGTACTGACAAGGATGTAGACAAATTGGAATTCTACACATGTTTGTGGCAAAGTAAAATGGTGTAGTCATTTTGGAAAACAGTCTGGCAGTTTCTTAAAAAGATAAACATAAACTTCCTTATGACCCAGCAATTCCACTCCTAGGTAATCTACCCAAGAGAAATAAAAACATATGTCCATACAAAGACTTATATATCAATGTTCATAGAAGTATTATTTTTAAATAGCCAAAAAATAGAAACAATCCGAATGCTGAACAGATAAACAAAATGTGATACATCCTTGCAATGGATTACTACTAAGCAACAAAAAGGAATAAACTACTGATACATGTTATACTATCAATAAACCTCAAAGGCATATGGTAAATAAAAGAAGCCAAGTGCACAACCTGTACATATTATATGTTTCTATACATATATGCAATGTATTTAGAGATAGAAAGCAGGTAAGTATTTGACTGAGGCTAGGGGTGGGAAGGAGGATTGACTACATGCAAAGAAGGGATCTTTGTAGAGTGATGGAAGTGTTCTAAAAATGGATTCTGGTGATGGTTGCACAACTCTGTAAATTTACTAAAAATGATTGAATTGTACTTTTAAAGTTTTAAAACTTTAAAAATTTAAGTTTTATAGTAAGTAAATTATGCCTCAATAAAGCTAAAATCATATGAACAGTATAATTCTAATAACATTAAAATTATATATGCATACTTGTACATGTAAAAAGACTGTAATAATATAAACCAAAATTAATATTTATTATCCATTAGTGGTGGGATTATAAGTAATTTAATTGTCTTTGTGCATTTTTATCTTTTCATATTTTTTATATGAACATATTAAGTATTTAATCAGAAAAAATAATTAAAATTATTTTATATAAGTACTGATTCATTTTTTAAATGGCTATTCCTTAAAAACAAAGAAAAAAATGCACTCAATTTATTCCACATAGAAGAACCATACTTAACAACTCCTCATTTATTTATTAATCAGTCTTCCAAACTACCTGGGATCCAGAAGAAGAAACCCTAGTAGTCCCAGAACCCAAGCTTTATTTTTCACCAGGAATGAAACTACCTTCAAGGTCTAAGCCTTCTAATTTAAAACCATATACAAATTAAGATTGATTTAATGGCTCTATTTATTGTATATTTATTATGTGTTTAATATTATGCCAGGCACGTTATGTATCTGAGTATCATGGAATCTCCAGAAAGTAGTAACATCACCTTTTACAGATGAAGAAGCTGAAGCTTACAGAAGTTACATGATAGCTTCTATAGCTAGAAAGTGGCAGAGCCCACCATCTGAATCCTGAATCTAAAATCTGAATTCTTGGCTTATGAGCTGAATCACTCAAAATATTTCCAAGAGAAAAGGGTTCCAAAATAAGTTTGGGAAATACTGTATACCTAGCACTACTGCCCCTTGTAAAATGATAATATACATAAAAATATTTTTAAAAATCTAAAATCAAAGAAAAAGTTTAATTTTGTTCAACCTACTATATTTTGGACCAATTAACCTTACCCCCCTTCTTTTCAAATGTATTAGCTATTAACATCTGTCACTTCCTCTAAATATAATTTGAGCACTGTTCCAGGCTACAACTTGATAAACCAGAAATTGCTGTCTATCACCCAATATCTGATCTTCTTCCTCAGTAAGAGATCCTCCATTTTATTTGGAGTGGTAATATGCCCAGCTAACGTAGATGTGGTCATATGACTAGTAAAAAAACAAAAGGATCTTGAGTCCCTGATGACATCTGAGTCATATTTCATCCTTAGACTGCCTACTTACAATTTTTTATATGTGAGAGAAAGAAATTTGTAGCATGGTTAAGCAACCATTATAATGGGTTTTACATGAAATGCAATTGAACTATGTCTAACAGAGTCTTGGTCATCTAGTTTGCCTTTCATTTTCAAGTAGATTGTAATAGATGTATTCAAAGTAGCAAAAAGGAAGAAACAAGTTGCTTAGAAGTTCATAAGAACTGATTAACTCTTGACAGCACAAGAGGAGGCATCATATTCATCAACAATAATCTTATAATGACTAACAACTATTTAGTCATTATAATCCGATTCAACAAGAAAATATTCAATTATTTTCAGGATAACTGTCTAACAGATAAAACAAAGGCAAAGATCTAACATTAAAACATTACATTTACATATGAATTTTTGTCTTTGGAAAATAGGCAGAATAAAATTCTTCAATACTAACGAAGAGGTGTTACCTTATCCCAATAAAAAAAGTTATATAAAGCAATACTTCCCAGAAATGTGTTCATCAAACCTTTAGTTTCGCAGAATGTTACCAGGTTTTAGGGGTAAAAAATTAGGTTCCATAGCCAAAAAGTTTGGAAAACTTGGATTAAATGGAGCCTTTACCTTGCTTCTCTGTCCTGTGTGTATCCAAGAGGATGCTGTCATGTACATTTTTTTCCAAACTAATTTGACCAAGAACCTTTTTACATCATGTATCTCAAATATTTCCAAAACAGAACACTGGTTTGAGAAACAGAAGCATAACAAATACTACATTATAAATGTTAAAAATCTTTCTTTATAAATTTAGTAACCTTTTAATAACTGTAAGAGACATATCTTTTCAGTTTATTCTCCTTTTTGTTTGTTCCTTAAATGAATGCCCCTATTTTAAAAGTTCCAAACTTTTTGTAAGAAATTCACACTTCATAATTGTAGATTAAAATCCTGTTTTAATACTGTAAGAATAGAATTCCGTAAAAGGCAATATGCTGGATCCTAATCAAGCATTTTCAAAAGACCCATTGTAAAGAAATTTTATGTAAAAGTTGCTAAAAAAAAGAATTTTCCCTCAAGGAGAGTTGAGGCTGCAGCAAAGCACAGCTTGTGGGGGTACCATTCACACTGTACTGAACAGCACTGTATAACAGAACTTTCTGTGATGAAGAAAATATTCCATGTCCGTACTGTACAATATGGCAGCCAGCCTATGTGAATATTAAACTTAAATGTGGCTGAGAATGAGAAATTGAATATTTAATTTAATTTTATTTAAATAGCCATATTGGGCTGTGGCTAACATATTGAACAGTGCAGGTCAAGATGAACATAGATGCCAAAATCCTTAACAAAATATTAGCAAATCGGATCCAGCAATACATTAAAAAAATTATTCACCATGACCAAGTGGGATTCATCCCAGGGATGCAAGACTGGTACAATATTCGCAACTCAATAAATGTGATACACCACATAAACAAAACGAAAGATAAAAACCATATGATCATATCAATAGACGCTGAAAAAGCATTCAACAAAATCCAGCACCCATTTCTGATAAAAACACTCAGCAATCTGGGAATAGAGGGATCATATCTGGACACAATAAAGGCCATATATGAAAAACCTACAGCTAACATCATAGTCAATGGGAAAAATCTAAAAGCCTTTCCCTTAAGAACAGAAACAAGACAGGGATGCCCACTTTCACCACTCTTATTTAACGTCATGCTGGAAGTCTTAGCCATAGCAACTAGGCATGAAGAAAAAATAAAAGGGATCCAAATTGGAAAGGAGGAAGTGAAACAGTCATTTTCACAGATGACATGATATTGTACATAGAAAACACTAAAGATTCCATCAAAAATCTACTAGATTTAATAAACGAATTTGGCAAAGTAGCAGGGTACAAAATTAACATCAAGAAATTGATGGCATTCTTATACACCAATAATGAACCCAAGAAAGAGAAACTAAATAAACAATCCCACTAACCATTGTGGCAAAAAAATTAAGATATCTAGGAATAAACTTAACCAACGAAGTAAAGGACCTATTTGCAGAAAACTACAGGACATTGAAAAAAGAAATAGAGGAAGATATAAAAAAGTGGAAGCATATACCTTGCTCATGGATTGGAAGAATTAACATCATTAAAATGTCCATACTACCCAAAGCAATCTATAGATTCCATGCAATCCCCATCAAAATACCAACAACATATTTCACAGAACTAGAACAAATACTTCAAAAGTTTATATGGAACCAAAAAAGACCCCGAATAGCCACAGCAATCTTGAAAAAGAAGAACAAAGTAGGAGGGAATCACAATACCAGATATCAGGTTATACTACAAAGCTACTGTAATCAAAACAGCCTGGTACTTGCACAAGAACAGGCATATAGATCAATGGAACAGAACAGAGAACCTGGAAATTGACCCAAGACATTATGCTCAACTAATATTTGACAAAGGTGGCAAGAACATACAATGGAGTAAAGGCAGTCTCTTGAATAAATGGTGTTGGGAAAATTGGACAGCTACATGCAAAAAAATGAAACTAGACCACCAACTTACAACATACACAAGAATAAACTCAAAATGGATAAAAAATTTAAATGAGACTCGTGAATCCATAAAAATCCTAGAAGAAAATTTAGGCAAGAAAATTTCAGACATCACACACAGGAGAATTTTCACTGATACAACACCTAAGGCAAGAGAAACAAAGGAAAGAATTAATACATGGGACTACATCAAACTAAAAAGCTTCTGCACAGCAAAAGAAACAAGCATCAAAATGGAAATGGAACCCACTATATGGGCAAGCATAATTGCCAACGATACATCAGATAAAGGGTTAGTTTCCAAAATATATAGAGTACTTATACAACTCAACAAAAGGAAGACAAAGAACACAAGAAATGGGCAGAGGACCTAAATAGACACCTCTCCAAAAAGGATATACAAATGGCCAAGAAACATATGAAAAATGCTCAATGTCACTAATCATTAGAGAGATGCAAATTAAAATGACTATGAGGTATCACCTCACTTCTGCCAGAATGGCTGCCATCAACAAATCATCAAACAACAGTGCTGGTGAGGGTGTGGAGAAAAGGGGACTCTAGTACACTGCTGGTGGGAATGCAGACTGGTACAGCCACTGTGGAAAACAATATGGTGTTTCCTCAAAAAATTAAAAATGTATCTGCCATTTGACCCAGTGATCCCACTTCTAGGAATATATCCTAAGAAGCCTGAAAAACCAATCAGAAAGACTATATGTACCCCTATGTTCATAGCAGCACTATTTACAATTGCTAAGATCTGGAAACAGCCCAAGTGTCCATCAATAGACGAGTGGATAAAAAAAGCTGTGGTAATTATACACAATGGAACACTGTGCAGCCGTAAGAAAGAGAGATCTCTTATCTTTTGAGACGATGTGGAGGGACCTGGAGAGCATTATGCTAAGCTAAATAAGCCAATCAGAGAAAGATAGATACCACATGATCTCACTTATTTGTGAAATATAATGAACAAAATAAGCTGATGAACAAAATAGACACAGAGACATAGAAAGGAGTATGGTTCTGACTGACAAACCTCAGAGGAGGGGGGTGGGAGGAATGGATGAGATAAACCAAGGAACTTATATGCAAGTATGCATAACCAATGGACATAGACAATAATGCTGGGGGCAGGGGTGGGATCAGGAGGAGGGTGTGTAGGGAGGAAAAAGAAGAAATATCTGTAACAAAAATAAATTAAAAAAAAAAAAAAGAATTATGGCCCAGGGGGTGTCATTGAGATGTGATAGGTATCCCCCCAAGGTTATATAACATGAAGGCTTCACTTTTGTTCTTTTAAAAAAAATTTTTTTTAGTTGTTTTTAAAAAAAATTTTTTTTAATCCTCACCCAAGGACATTTTTGCATTTATCTTCAAAAAGAGCGGGAAGGAGAGAAGGAGGAAGAGAGAGAGAGAAACATCGATGTGAAAGAGATACATCAAATGGTTGCCATCCACACGACCCCGGGGGACAAACTGCAACCAAGGTACGTGCCCTTAGTGGGAACTGAACCCGAGACTCTCTGGTCTGCAGGCTGACCCTCTAACCGCTGAGCCAAACCGGCCAGGGCGGAGGCTTCACTTTTCGGTGAAAACATGAGAAATCACTTAGGTCTATATCAAACTCATAGTTTTAGTGAGATACTACCAAAATCCAGTGATTATACTCAGTAAAGTAACATTTTTCTAACTAACAAACTCAATATACGTGACAGAGGAAAACATACTGTTTAATATATAAAACTACTAACACAGAATATCCTTATAAATTACTTATTCCAGACTTTACAGTTTTTAATCTAAATAGAACTATAATAGTCTGAATAATTAGTGTCTAAAATTAGTCAATAAAATGTTACCATTTTACTATTATTTTTACTAATTTTTGCACACTTCTTTTTGTTTTTCAAAATTCATAGAAGTCGTATTTATTTATAAGGGTTGTAAGGAAAATAACTGAAAAAAGGAAACACAGCCCGGCTGGTGTGGCTCAGTGGTTGAGTGCTGACCCATGCACCAAGAGGTAGCTGCTTTGATTCCTGGTCAGGGCACATGCCCAGGTTGTGGGCCCGATCCCCAGGAGGGGCATGCAGGAGGCAGCCAATCAATGTTCTCTCTTATTGATGTCTCTATTTCTCTCCCTCTCCCTTCCTCTCTCTCTAAAATCAATAAGAAAACTTGTTAAAAAAAAAAAAAAAAGGAAAAAGCAAGTCCTTCAGTTCTAAGAGACAAATTTGGTATAGAAATGCAAATCCCAAAACAACCTTTCTATTGATGATAATTTTGTCAAATACAACTTAATTCATATGAACCTACATATCTTTCAAATAGAAAGATATTATGTAATGATTATATTTATATACCTAATGAAAGACAAGGATATGTTTGCTTTCATCACTTACAAGTAATGTTAATGATCAAACTTTCTGGTTTTTCCTTATAAGTGTTGAATAAAGCAGCATGCAGTGTACATGATATTAACTTTTCATTTTGACTTACACAATCATATCTTCATTCAGCTTCTCTTGAGACTGAGTACAGTTCCGATAATTTGCTGTAAAAAGTTTTTTAAATTATAAAGGCAATTAATTTATAATTGGCCATACTGTTTCATACATAGCCCTCCAAACCAAATATAGTGTATTCTGAAGAAAATAAACTTAATGACTTTAACATAACATTTGAAATAATTATCTCTGGGTCAAGAAGTGCTCATGCAATGTGAAAAATTAAGTTAATATTAACCATGATGCTCATATCTGGAAAGAATTCTTTAGGACATCTTTGATTTCAGGCAACAATTGTGTAATAAATGGTAATAGAACTCTCCTTTCCTGCTGAGATTATGCATTTAGAATTCAGTTTGAGACACCCCAAGGAATAATTTAGAAAGTCCAAAAGAGCAAGAACACGTGATTTTAGAAGCGGTAGTCATGGGGAAAATTTAAACAAAGCTCATTGAAATATGTTGAGTATAACAAGGATAGCAATACAATGAAACAATATTTAAAATACTCCTTGAGTTATAAGTTTTCTATATAAACTTTTCTATATATCACCTGGTAAAAAACACATCAAACATTAATTAGTATACCAAGATCATGACTTCATCAACAACACAAAACAGTGGTCAATATTCACTATGATAATATTCTTTCTTAAATCTTTATAATAAACATTTAAAATGAATTATAATCATGATTCTTCATCTCTTACACAACCAAAACATCTCACATATGATAATATCTGTCTATGATCATTATTTATATGCAATCATTTTCCTCTTATTCTATTTATGAAATTATGGTAGGAAATAATTTTAAAGCAGCTTATTCCATATATCAGAATTGACATTGTAGAAGTATCAAAACCTAGTAAAATGTTTTAATGAGATTAATTAATTGAGCTAGTAAAAATAATAAACATTATTTCTAAAAGTGATACCTAAAATCACATAAAAATGGAATAATATCATTTTGGAGATTGTATTAATAGAGGTAGCATGTGCTGGTAAGGCAATCAATTATTGAGTAGATCTAACAGAAGGAATACTCCCAAGGATACTGTCTTAGGTTGCTAGATTTTTCCTTCCTTTCTTCCTTCACTCACTCATTTGGGAAGAGAGAGAGAGAGAGAGAGAGAGAGAGAGAGAGAGAGAGAGACATAGTTGGCAATCAGAAAATATTTGCTCAGTGAATTGGTGATTCCTTTTGTTTAACAAACAGAATGACATATTTAATTTAGCTTTTATCTTTAAAATAATAAAAAATTAGTAACTGTGTAGACAGGAGATCATCACATGCAAGGACACAGAGGTGGAAGCAATGGCTTTATTCCACTCAAATAAGATTGGGTCACGAGAAAGATTAGCCTTCAGGCAGGAAACAAGAGGGTATAAATTAGTATTTAAAGTCAAATAGGGCACAGAGGGAGGTGCACTGTATAAAGCTAGGCTTATATCTAAAAGACAGTTGGGTTTTAATGAGATATTTATTCTACTTATAATAAACAGCTATAAAGATACTTCCTACTGTGTAATTTGAGGAAAACATATTATCAGGGAATTATTATCTATAATATCCACCAGATTTTTAAAAAAGTGGATATTTACTATATTAGTGCATAGGAAAATTGAAGGAATTTATATCTAAAGAATGTCACCTTGAAGGACATGACCCTAAAATAGGATGCTACAAAGGTAACAATACATGAAGGATATTTATAATTATGGGAAGCACAAAAACACTTTTTTCCACACCTGGTTGGTATCTTTATTCAGGCTATTTGTCTCTAGTACCACATTTTCTGCATGTTCTTTTTGGCTTCTTTGCTACACTATGTTCTACAGTGCCATGTATGTCTATATACTTTAATGAAAGTCTAAATAGCTCTCTAAACGATTTAGCCATTCTTGATTTCTTCTTACAGGGTGAATTACAGATAAATGGCCTGGAATCTCCCAAGCTTTTGACTAAATCCTGAGATAATCACTATTGTTTTCCTTTTATTTAAAAATTTTATTTATTTATTTACTTATTTTAAATATGTTTATATTGATTTTTAGAGAGAGAAGAGGGAGAAAGAGATAGAAATGTTGATGTGAGAGAGATACATCAATTGGCTGCCTCCTGCACGCCCCTCACTGGGGATTGAGCCCACAACCTGGGCATGTGCCCTGACCAGGAATTGAACCGAGACCTCTCCGTCCATGGGATGATGCTCAATCCACTGAGCCGCATTGGCCAGCCTATTTTTTCCTTTTAAATATTGTTTTATTTTTCAATTACAGTTGACATACAATATTATATTAGTTTCAGGTGTATAACCCAGTGATTAGACATTATATAACTTACTAAGTGATCACCTAGATAAATTGAGTACCCATCTGACACCATACATAATTATTGCAATATTATTGACTATATCCGTATGCTATACTTTAGAAAGAAAATTACTGGAATTCCTAGAGAGACAAGCTGAGGTATATTGGGTCTCAGATGATTTTTATATACCATAAGCAGATGGCCATTGGACTTGAATGGCAACACTAGTTCTTTCCTGAGTCTTCGGCCTGCAGGCCCACCCTGCAGATTTTAGACTTGCCAGCTTCCATTATTGAGTGAACCAATTCCTTAAAATCTCTCTCTCTCTCTCTCTCTCTCTCTCTCTTCACACACACACACACACACACACACACACACACACACATCCTTACTGGTTCTGGTTCTTTGAAAAATGCTGATGAGCACAGATTTTGGTTCTTTAGTCCCTGGGAATATAGAAGAATAAATGACTTAAATACATAATTACATAGATATTTTTTGACAATACAATAATCTGTATTATGAGCTCACTGTTTTATTAAACACTTTTGAGACTCCAGCAGTATAGAAAAGTAAATACTGTACTCACTTGTGTTGGTTTTGACTAGACACCCACTAAGAAGGTTATCACTCATTTCTCCTAAAATCAGTGACATTACAGGAAGACAAGCTCCATTTACCAATGATGCCAGTAATCCCAGGATCATAAGTATGATGTCCAGTCCATCAGCAAATCGAAACTGAGGAAAATAAATAAAACACGGTAGCTGTAAAAAATTAAAACCAAAACCCAACCCACATTTTTTGCCATCAAGTAAATGTTATTTTATAAATTAATTAAGAGACTAAATAAATGTATAAAATCATGGACAAGTATTTATAAGGTAAAAAAAAAAGTCACCTATCCCAAGGATCTACAATGTATTTCGAAGAAATTGTTGAAAAATATAAAGTAGCAAAATCAGTACAATCGTAGACCTGTGACACAAGTCAGGTCAGATGTAGGTATGACTTAGAAACTTCCTTCTATTTGGTTGATTCTGGAATAAATTAAGGAATTTCAAAAGGCTACAATGACGCCCTGGCTGGTTTGGCCCAGCAGTTAGAGCATTGGCCCGCAGACCAAAGAGTCGTGGATTTGATTCTGGTCCAGGGCACGTACCTCGGTTGCGGTTCCTCCTGGGCCCTGGTTGGGGTCATTGGAGAGGCAACCAATCGATGTGTCTCTCTCACATCGATGTTTCTCTCTCTCTCTCTCTCTCTCTCTCTCTCTCTCACCCTCCTACTCTATCTGAAAATAAAATGGAAAAATATCCTTGGATGAGGATTAAAAAAAAAAAGAGACTGCAATGACAATATCTTGGTTGATGGACAACTGATCTTCAAATTTTCATTTCCCTAGGCTTATCAATATCATATCAATGAAAACTAAGTGCAATGAACAGTAACTATCTAGTAAAAATTAGTTCACCAAATATAATAAATTATATTTTTCATTTGTATTTTGAATTCCTCAGATTTTTTTCTACCTAGGACAACATCTATTCTGTAAATTAAGGTCTATAATAATTTGCAAAGCTGTTTAGAATAAGAAAGAAAAAACTGAAAGTTAAATATTGACTGTTTTACATTCTATTCTATAGCAAGTCTCCACAACACTATTACAAAACAAAAACATGAACTTGAAAATGTGGACTATTTATCTTAATGAGAGAGGTCAAGATAAAATGTATAATGGTATTAAAATGAAATTAGACTTGAATAACAGCAAGAGGAACTTCGTATGTATTTTACAAATGGAAATGGAAAAAACTTAATGTTTTTCTATTCATTTATGCAACAGCTAATAAACATTTATGAATTAACTTCCATAGCATTGCACTCGGTACTACAGATGATAAGAGGGTATCTGTTCCTCCACCATCCCCACAGTAGTATGTTATCTCTTTGATAAAGTTTCTCATGTGCTGCTACTTGCTTGATTTTTAAAAAATTTGACTTATGAAAAAACAGTACTGTTTCATGTGTATTTCTAATGATATTGATATCCAGGCTGATTTGGAGATTGGAGTAGGTGGAGGGGCTGTTTATGGAACACATTTATGAAAATGTTCCTTAAACACAGTGCCAAAGAATTGTGCTGATATGCACTCTGATGCATACATAGCCTTTACAAATATTTAGATAATTGTTTTTTATTTAAAAAGGATTAATACCATTTTAAAAATAATAAAAGCAACTTATATCAATGTATTATCATTGGAAAATACTGAAATGTAAACAAAATAGTAAAAGGCACTAATAATTTCATACTACTCAGAAATAACCTCTGATAACATTTATGTATCACACATATACACACACAATTTGTTGTTTCCCAAACTGGAACCATTGTATAGGGTATTGTGTTATTTTTTTTCTTATCTCTTATCGTGGATGTATTGGATTTATTATATTTTTTTCCTATTGGAAATAATACTTTGATGAATTATGTTTTTAAATTTCCCTTTCTCCCCCAATAGATGTAAACAATCAACAATCATTCCATGTACTACTGACAATTCCCTGAAATTTTCTGATATGCATACTTTCTAACTGATTTCACTTACTATCTCAAAAGGTCCAACAACTTGGTTTCTTACTTTGTGCAGTTGTTCTTGCAGTTTTCTGGAAAGTAAATGTTTAAAATGTAAAGATTACAATGTGAATGCAATTTGCAACATTTTCCAATTATAATTGTGCTGAAGTATCAAATTTTACCTTTGGTAGCAAATTTATACCAACACTGTAAATTTAAAAACAAAGTTAATGACAGACAATACAAAGATTTTTAGTATAATCACTGGAGAAGTAAATTGTCACTGGCTGTCCACATTAGTTGTAGTAACAACTGAAGATATGCATCTGGAGTAAATTTTTTTTATTGTGGTAAAATACACATAAACATAGAATTTACCATAGTAAGTCTTTTTAAGTATACTGCTCATTAGTGTCAAGTACATTCATTTTGTTGTGTTACCATCACCACCATCCATCCACAGAACACCATGAATCTTAAAAAGTTGAAACTCTGACATCCTCTGGCCACCACCATTCTACTTTTTATCTTTTGAATCTGACTACTCTAGGAAGGAACCTCACATAAGTGGAATCATATAGTATTTTGTCTTTTCTCATGGACTTATTTCATTTAGCATATCATCAGGGTTCATTCAAATTGTAGAAAATGTCAGAATTTTCTTCCTTTTTAAAGGCTGAATATTATTCCATTGTATGTTTATATCACATTTTTTAATCCATTCATTCATTCCTTAATCAATGGACACTTGGGTTGCTTCTACTTTTTGACTACTGTGAATAATGCTGCTGTGCATATGGGTGTACAAATATCTCTTCAATTCCTGCTTTCAATTCTTTTGGGGATATATATATATGAATGAAACCAAGAGTGAAATTGCTGGATCACATGGTAATTCTATTTGTAACTTCCTGAGGAACCATCATACAGTCTTCCATAGTAACTGCATTATTTTACATTCCTACCAACCATGCACAAGGAGGTTTCTTCACATCCTCATTAATACCTGTTATTTTGTTTTATTTTATTATTATTAATTTTAATAGTAGCCATCTTAATGGATATGAAATGTTGGATTCGAATTTTAAATCCTTTGTAACAAATTGCTCAAGAGCAACTGTGAGCTTTAAATGAAAGTTCTATTAATTACACATTAAACAACTATACTGTGAATTTGTCCCACATTGAAAATTTCATTTTGTACCTCACATTTCAAGTAGGTCCAAATGAAAACTGTAAATTTTATCTATTTATTTCAGGGAAATCTATCAATTAAATACACACACAATTCTTAAACATTAACAGAAGACTGGAGAGGATCAGTTTAAGTTTTCTAAAAAAGACATCACAGAAGAACGAATTTTCAACTCTTCCCTCCAGCTTTATAACATATTGTTCTATCATCTTTGATAAATGAGAAGTCACTTAATTTTGTTCCACCTGAGGTTAATAATTTACTTATGTATGGGGCCAATTTGCTCTGAGATGATTCATAGATAACAAAAAGTGCTTTAAGATTGCAAAGCCCTTCCTCCACTCCAAATGCAAATTTTAAAGCCTAAGACCCAGTAAGCTCAGCTCTCTCTTGATAAATTTTGTTTCAGGAAAACATTTCTGTCTCCCATTGACCTTCATGGAAAGCCTTGGAAGGAGGGGTTGGGTACCCTTTTAAGAGTCTCATGTTCTAGCGACTGAGCTAGCTGAGTGTCCCTTGGGAAGTCTTTTAAAAGTCTCTTCCTACCAGAGTTGTAAGTGAAGACTCATAGATAGAGAAGAGACTGACAGCTGTCAGAGGGGAGAGGAGTTGCAGGGCTGGGTGAAAAAGATGAAGGGATTAAGCAAAAAACCAAATCAAACCAACCAAACAAACAAAACCCTTCAAAAACACAGACAACAGTATGGTAATTACCAGAGGGGAAGATGTGTGGGGAGAGGTATAAGAGAGTATAGGGGGGGAAATGGTGATAGAAGGAGACTTGACTTTGGGTGGTGAACACTCTACACAATATACAGATGAAATATTATAGAATTGTACACCTGAAACCCATATAATTGTATTAACCATTGTCATCCCAATAAATTCAATAAAAATAAAGATTGTACAGTGATAATAATTTTTAAAAAAGAAAGTGAAGAGCACATGGGCAGGTATGGCGGGAGCTCCCTTTCTGGCTACTGTAGCCCTGCATTAATGAACCAAGTAATCTAGAGGGGTCCACTTGAGTTTCACAGTTTATATATCAAAATGTATTATGTTAAAAGTGGAAATAAGATAGATTTTAAACTGCTTCAACTTAAATCTCTAAATTAATGGATTATAGATGAAGAAAATTTTTATAATACACACACACACACACACACACACACACACACAGACTTCCATTCAGTAAAAAAAATAATCAAAATCTATTATTTTCTTTTATTAAATGTACCACGTGGAATGAAGGATCCACAGAGAACTAAAAGGAATTCTCTGTATCTAGTAAGCTACAAGACATTCAGAAGAGGTGATATCTGAAGTGCTAAATCAATAAATCTGGTAGCTATTACACTTCTTAAAATTGCTATTTAAACCAGTTGTAACACTGATTATGTTGAAGTCCAGCTAAATGCAAATAGCATTGCTATTTTTGGAAAAAAGTTAAAGCTTTTTTGCTACAACTGTGAAAAGGATAAGGTATATCTGAAGTTGCAGAACATTTTTTGTAGAATTTACGCAAAACTTACCTATTTCTTTGGTAATTTTCTTGCATCTCTTCAGCTCTTTCAGAATCTGCCATCTTATTTACAATTTAATCATTCTGAAATAAAATATTAACAAATATATCATGACTATGTGAAATTTTATCATGTAGTTGATATAAAGCATTCTTCATATCCCTAACAGCTTCTGTAAAATCATGTTGCTGAGTTTTACACTGCCTCTCCACTCCCAACCCCAAATGAAGTTTCTGGTTAGGTATCTTCAGACTTTATCATTGAATTTATGACTTCTCTCATTTGGGGGTTAGATTGGAAGTTAATGAAAATTCTAGAAATAAAATAAAAGAAGGAATGCCAGATTCCATGACAATGCATAGTTTTTCAGGACATTGGGTTATTTCTACTCTGCCATTGATTTGATTGTAATTGATGAAAGCTTTCAACTATCTCATGCTTAGTTTTCTCTGTAAAAAATTAATGCAGTAGTTTCTGTGAGCAGTTTGAGGGAGTAGGGCTCTCTAGTTCACCAAATATAAGCAAGTTAGAGATTCTACCATATATAGATTAATAGTTATAAAAAAACAGAATATTTTGAAAACCTACTCATCATTAAAATTATATTAAACATAATGTATCTTCCTTTGGATGACACTTCAGACTCTTCACTTGTCCTAAGATTGTAATTATTTACATAAATTATCACTTCAATGCAAATGTAATAGAGATGTTTTGACTCAGTCTCATTGGTTGGCCATATAACATATTACCTATACTAAAATGATTATGCAGAATGTGGAGAATATGGATTTAAACTTTAGAGTTGGATTACTAATTAATTAAATCTTACCTGAACATCTGAATAAAACCCAAAGCACTTTGAAATAGTAAGTTTCTTCATGAAGAATTAAGTCCTAATAGGTCAGTTTTTAGTGCATGAGAAAGAAGGCATATGGTCATAACTCCATACAGGAAATCTTTACAATTACTATAGTGACTTTTCACCATTTCATTATTTTGACATATGTGTAGAAAAAGTAATAAAACATACTCTATCAATAATTTGCATTTATGGAAATTAACAATTATATAATAAAATTTATATTCATAAAAAGAAATAAAAACAACTGAGGCTTACCTTGTTAGGTGCATGATCTGTTCATTTACATCAAAATCATGTGTGGTTTCTCTTCTCAACAAATTACTGCATTTTCATAACTGTGCTTCAAAAGCTTATTTTCTGATCACACTGTAATATCTGATTACAACAGCGGTTAATTTCTAGGTAAAGCACATTGTGTTCTTCATGTCATACTGCACTCAGGGAAACAAGGTGAACAAAGAAAACTCACTGAGCCAAATAAACACTCTTTTTAAAGATCTGTAGTGGTTATATATACCCAGTTTTTTATTGTTTAGTCCCATAATATTTTTAGTTAGCTGAATTAATAATTATAAAAACTAAAATAAATCTCTTTAATACATCAGTGACACATTGACATAACAAATAATCATTGAGTAATACTATATGCAAGGCATTCACTCAATGACATCGTTGTTGCTGTCTGAAAATAATCACCTCCTTTTGTGCTTTCCTCATATCTGTGTTATGTTTATTGACACACTCTGTCTTATCTTACAATTCCTAGTTACTCTATTATATTTCTTTATTCCTTCATGAGTTCATTGAAAAAGTATTGAGCTTATAAGATGTGTCAGCCATTAGTTTATAAAAATAAAAAGATATGTTTCCTTCTCCTGTGGAACTCACATGCCTTATTTTTTTTCTCTATACTACAGCCTTGCTATTCAATGTGGTCCCAAGACCAGCAGCATCAGCAACAGCTGGTACCTTACTAGAAATGCAGAATTATTCTTTTTGAATTGTGGCAAAATATACATAACGTAAAACTTAACATTTTAACTAGGTATAAGTTACAATTCCGCGGCATGAAGTGCATAGACAATTATTGTGTAACCATCACCAGAACAGAACTTTTTCATCATCCCAAACTGAAACTCAGTAACCATTATACAATAACTTTCCTTCCTCTCCTCTCTCCAGTCCCTGGTAACCACCATTCTACTTTCTGACTCTATGAATTTGCCTATTCTAGGTATCTTAGATACATTGAATCATACAGGATTTGTCCTTTTTTTCAGGCTTATTTCACTTAACATAATGTTTTCAAGGTTCATCCATGATGTAGCTTGTGTCAGAATTTCATTCCTTTTTAAGGCTAATACTATTCCATTGTGTATTATACCACATTTTGTTTATCCATTCATCTGTTGGCATTTAGATTGTTTCTAGCTTTTGACAGTTGTGGATAGTGCTGTTATGAACATTGGTGTACAAGTATTTGCTTGAGTCTTTGCTTTCAATTCTTTTTGAGTATATACCTAGAATTGAAAATTATGGATCATGTTTAACTTTTTAGAAACTGCCATACTGTTTTTCACAGTGGCTGTATGTAATCTTTGTCATTCTTACCGGCAGTGCACTAAGGGTTCCGATTTCTCCACATCCTCACCAACACTTGTTACTTTCTGGCTTATTGATAATAGTAATCCTAATAGACGTGAAGTGGTATCTCATTGTGTTTTTGATTTGCATTACCACAGTGACTAGTCATACTGAGCATCTTTTAATGTATTTATTGGCTATTTGTATGTCTTCTTTGCAGAAATATCTATTCAAGTCAACTGTTCATTTAAAAAAATTTTAAAAATAGTTAAGTTCTTTATATACTCTGGATATTAAACCTTTATCAGATAAAAGATTTGCAAATATCCTCTCCCATTCTGTGGGTTGTTTTTCAGTCTCCTAATACTGTCCTTTGATGCACAAAAGATTTTAATTTCAATGATGTCAAATTTATTTTTTTGTTGCCTGGGCTTTTGGTATCATAGCTAAGAAATCATTGCCAAATTCAATGTCATAAAGTTTTCCTTATTTTTCTTCTAAAAGTTGGGCAGTTTTAGTACTTACATTTAGGTCTTTGATACGTTTTGATACATTTTTCTATGGTGTAAGATAAAGGTTCTAACTTTCTTCTTTTATATGTGGATATTCAGTCTTGCCAGCACCATTTGTTGAAAGGACTGTCTTTTTCCCATTGAATGATCTTGGCATTCTTATTAAATATCATTTTATCATATATGCAAGGGTTTATTTCTGGGCTTTCTATTCTATTTGATTGGCCTATAGGTTTGTCTTTATGTAGGTAACACAATGTTTTAATTACTGTTGCTTTATAATATACTTAGAAACTGAGAAGTGTGAGTCTTTCAAATTTGTTCTTTTTCAAGATTGTTTTTGCCATTTGGGTTCCTTTAGACACTATGGGAAGTTTAGAATGGGGTTTCCTATTTATGAAAAATATTTCACTGGAATTTGATAAGAATTGCATTGAATCTGTAGATCACTTTCAGTAATATTGTCTCTTAACAATATTAAGTCTTCCAGTCCATGAATATAGGACATCTTTCCACTTACTTGTGTCTTCTTTCATTTCTTTCAGCAATGTTTGTAGTTTTCAGTGTATAAGTCTTTCACCTTCTTGGCTAAGTTTATTCCTACGTATTTCATTATTTTGATGCTAGTATAAATAAAATTTTCTTAATTTTCTTTACTGATCATTGTTAAAAAAGCATGTGTAGAAAAGCATTTTTTTTTTTTTTTAGATTTCACATGTGAGATCATGTGATACATATCTTTTTCTGACTCATTTCACTTAGCATAATGCCCTCAAGGTTCATCCACGTTTTCACAAGTGACAGGATTTCCTTTTTTTAAAATGGCTGAATAATTCTCCATTGTGTGTGCATGTATATCTGTCTCTATATATAGAGAGATGTGCCATATAATGACATTTCTTTTTTCTTTATTTTATGTCCATCACCATTTATCCCCCCTATACCTTCTTCTCTCTCCACCTCCCCTCCCCACATATACAATGGCGGGCCCATAAAACTATAATGGAGCTAAAATTCCCATTGTCTAGTGATGTCATAGCTGTCTTAATGTCACAGGGCAAAGCATTATTCATGTGTCTGTGATGCTGGTATAAGTAAACCAATTATGCTGCCAGTTGTATAAAACATACAATCTTGTACAGTACGTAATACTAGATAATGACAATAAATGACTATGTTACTGGTTTATGCATCTACTATACTATAATTTTTATTGTTATTTTAGAGTGTACTCTTTCTACTTATAAAAATAAAGTTTGTTATAAAACAGTATGCCGTGATACACCAGTAGCGGCATCGTACATCTCATATTTACCATGTCTCTTGATTGTGTCATTTTCTCTTGTGCTTGATTTAATCTCATGTAACATGCAGGATATGCTTGTAGCCTAGGAGCAATAGATTATACCATATAGCCCAGGTGTGTACCATATAGCCTAGGCTATACTATCTAGGTTTGTGTAAGTATACTCTATAATGTTCATACAATTATAAAATCACATTGCTCAGAATGTACCACTGTTGTTAAGTGGTGTATGACTGTATACCACATTTTCTTTGTTCATTTACCCATCAATGAACATGTTTGTTTCCATGTCTTGGCTATTGTAAATAATGCTGCAATGAACACTGGAGTGCAGATATCTCTTTGAAATATTGATTTATGCCCTGGCCGGTTTGGCTCAGCGGTTAGAGTGTCGGCCTGCGGTCCAGAGAAACTCAGGTTCGGTTCCCACTAAGGGCATGTACCTCGGTTGCAGTTTGTCCCTGGCCCTGGTTGGGTCATGCGGGTAGCAGCCACTCGATGTATCCCTTTCACGTCGATGTTTCTCTCTCTCTCTCTCTCTCCCCCCATCCCACTCTATCTGAAAAAAAAAGGAAAAATGTCCTCTGGTGAGAATAAAAAAAAATACTGATTTATTTTCCTTCATATACATACCCAATAGGTGGAATTGCTGGATAATATGCTAGTTCTATTTTTGATATTTTGAGGCCCCCATACTGTTTTCCATAGTGGATGTTCTGGATCATGCTTTTTAAAATCCATTATAGAAATGCAGAATTTTAGATCCTACCTTAGAACTACCGAACAGAATTTGCATTTTAACAAGATTCTCCAGGTGGTTTGTATGCATATCTAATTTCAGAAACACAACTCTATAGCACCTAGCACTAACTCTTGGCAAATGGAAGGCACTAATTCTCTAAAGGAAGTTTTTTTTTTTTAATCCTCACCCAAGGATATATTTTTATTGATTTTTAGAAAGAGAGAGAGCGAGAGCGAGAGAGAGAGAGAGAGAAATATCGATGTGACAGAGAAACATCCATCAACTGCCTCCTGTATTGCCCCAACTGGGGATTGAACCCAAAACCTAGGAATGTGCCCTGACCGGGAATCGAACTTGCTATCTTTTGGTGTACAGGACAATGCTCCAACCACTCAGCCAGGGCTAGAGGAAGTTTTATTTTTCTTTCTGCTAAATCTAAGAATATAAAAATAAAAGTTCAAAATACAGTGTAATACTAACAATGCTATTCTTATCTACTGCCTATATCATGGTTTTAAAGTATGATCAAATGACCTCTTGGTATGAGAATCTCCTGGAATGCATGTGAAAATGAAATAGATTCCTAGGCTTTACCCCCATGTACTGAATGAGGAGCTAAAGCAATGTGCTAGGAATCTACTTTTTTTTTTTTCTCTTTTATCCTTACCCGAGGACAATTTTGTATTTATTTTCAGATAGAGCAGGAGGGAGAAAGGAAGGAAGAGAGAGAGAAACATCGATGTGAGAGAGACACATCGACTGGTTGCCACCCACATGACCCCAACAGGGGCCAGGGACGAACTGCAACCGAGGTACGTGCCCTTAGCAGGAATCGAAACCGGGACTCTCTGGTCCACGGGCGGATGCTTTAACCGCTGAGCCAAATCGGCCAGGGCGGAATCTACTTTTTTAACAAGCTTAAATGATAATGTTTTTCATTTCTTCATTCTTTAAATGTATATTTTGCCAGGTATTGTTCTAAGCATTGAATAGCCTATAAGTCTCTTCTGTCATGGAGCTTACACTCTATTTTAGGGACAGTCACAGTTTTGACAAAATACATACATACATAAGAAAAATGAGATAGTGTTAAGTTTTATGCATAGAAGTAAAACAGGGCAATGTGATGAAAAGTAATGTGGTAGTTACACTGTTCAGTCAGGGAAAACCTCTTCCAGAAGGTAATGTTTAAGGTGAAAGCTGAACTATAAGAAGGAGGTTGACATATAAAGATCAAGAACATCCCAGGCAGATTTATATGGTAGAGAAGAAGTGCATGAGACAAAGGGACACAAGATGAAAGAACATGGGACAGTGAGGAGGTCATCATTATATAGGAAGATATAGGTTGGCAATGATGGCTACCTCTTTGTTCCTCTATATTATCCAATGTTTTGGAAGGAAAGTAAGTTTGGTTTAAAACATGTCAAATGTGAGATACCAGTGAGATAACCGGGTAGTAATATCTAACAATAAGTGGGTGATGTGAGAATAGAACTCTAAACATCTTTCTTGGCCTAAGTAAAATATGTCAGTCAACCAATTCTTATTGATTGATACCTATGTAGAAATTATCATAGCAAATACCATAGAGGATACAAAGAAGTATAAAATTGGAAAAAAAAAAACACCTTTTTTTTGGTTTATAAAGGCTCTTGCTTAAAAAAAATATTCTGTGTTCATATGCCAAATGGGAAGTCAGATGAGAAACTGTGGGAAGAAATTTTCTGAGTGGCACTTAATCCTGAAACATAGTTAATAAGAATAAAATGATATCTAACTAAGATAGACAGGTTGGATGGAAAGCATGAGATTTTTTTATTAGATGAAGATATAAATTTTACAGAAGCTCCAAAAGGAACAAACTAGTAGTAGGAAGATCATTGTTGAGTATAGACAAGTTTCATAAAAATTTTTTTATTTCTGTCTTCTCCATAAAGCTATTCTTTCTGAAATTGCTTTATATACTTCACAAGCTCCAATGGTTTTTATACTTCTAACATTTGACTAACTGCAATTCCTCAAATGCTGTTTCTTTCTTCCCTCCACATGTCTAGCAAGATTGCAGAGTTGAGAATTATATATAAGAGCTCTAAAAATATACATACTCAATGTGATGGTTAATTTTATGTATCAATTTGGCTAGGCAATGACACCAGTTGTTTGTTTGATTAAACACCAGTCTACATGTTGTTGTGGAGGTATTTTTTAAATGTGATTAACATTAAAACTTGTGGATTTTGAGTAAAGCAGATTACCCTTCATAAAGTGGGTATGCCTTATCCAATTAGTTAAAGCCTTAAGAGAAAAGACTGAGGTCCTATGATGAAAAAATTCTGCTTCCAGACAGCCTTCAGACTCAAGACATCAACTTTTTGCCAGAATTTCCAGCCTTCTAGCCTGCCCTAAGGATTTTGGTCTTGCCAGTCACCACACACATATGAGTCAATTCCTTAAGATCAATCAGTCAATCAAAATCTATCTATCTATCTATCTATCTATCTATCTATCTATCTATCTATCTATCTATCCATTCCATCTCTTATATCTATATATCTATATCTATATCTATATATAGATTTAGGTAAGTACAACAGGATATATATATCTTTGGAGAATCTTGACTAATAAACTTAGCAAGACAGGAAGTTATGTGATGACTAGCACATAGAGGGACTGACTACTCTAGCATCTGAAAAGAACATTATGACCTAAAATGGTTTCACCCCACAGATAAGGAGGACCCTGAGGTTAGTTCTTGGAGGATGGTTAATATTTCAGTAAGTAGAGATGAGTGGAGGAGGAACGAGAACATAATTTCAGGAATGCAAAGGTAAATTATCTCTTAATAGAGGAGTAAGACCAGTCTGGTTAGAACAAACAGTTCATGCAGAAATGGAGAAAGAGATAAGGTAGATAAGATTGTAGAAGGCATTAACTAATTTGTTCGAAACTACTGTAATATTCTGAGAATGAGAGGGACAAGACCATTGGTATTTGGTACAGTTAACCTGATGTCAAAGGTAGACTGGAAGGACTTAGAAAAGATAAGATTCAGGTAGATCCATTATGGTTTAGTTTAATAGCAGTAAGAAAGTCATATTTGAGAGATATTTATAAGGGAAGGTTGACAGATATAGATTCAGAGGACAAAAAGAGGAAATAAAAAATAAAAAGTTTAATGACTAAACTTTAGAAATTAAAAATAAAAGATTAGCAAAGATGAAAATGTGGAAATTAGGAAAGAAAGTTGGTTTTGGGGATAAGGTGACATTCAGTTTAAATGTACATGTTTGAGTTGCCATTAGAATGTTCAAGTGAACATATCTGGCATACAGATGAAAATGTGGGCCCTGGCCGGTTTGGCTCAGCGGTTAGAGCATCGGCCTGCAGACCAGAGAGACCTGGGTTAGGTTCCCACTAGGGACGTGTACCTCGGTTGCAATTTGTCCCCAGCCCTGGTTGGTCGTGCGGGAGGCAGCCACTCGATGTGTCCCTTTCACATCGATGTTTCTATCTCTCTCTGTTCCTCTCTCTCCCTCCCACTCTATCTGAACAAAAAATGGAAAAATGTCCTCAGGTGAGAATAAAAGATAAATAAATAAATAAACAAATAAATAAAAAAGAAAATGTGGCACTGATAATTAGAAAATTGCTAAGCTAGAGATATACTTGCCATACTTGCAATGGTCATCTGCACAAAAGGAGTAATAATGACTTTGAGAATAAATTTGCTTTAATAATCTAACAGTGTTATATAAAAGTGCAGGTGAAATGGTATAGTATAGAGGTTAAGAGTTTTGCTTCTATAGCAGTGCTGTCCAATAGAACTTTCTGCAAAAATACAGATATTTTCTGTACTGTCTGATATGTTATCCACTAGGCACGTGTAGCTATTGAATACTTGCAATGTGGCTAGTGAGGGAACTAAATTTCTAGTTTTATATAATTTAAATCTAAGTCACCATATGTGACTAATGGCTATCTTATTAGAAAGCACAGTTCTTTGAGTCAAACTGTTTAGACTCAAATTCTGGATTCCCAACTTATTACATATATAATTTTGAGCAATCCTTACTGTATAGTACTAAGCATAGTGACTGCAACTCAATAATGCCTGTTTTCCTTTTCTGAATTATGTAACTACTTGCTTCATTTTAGCATTTTAAGGCAAATGAGCCATTATCAAGTAAGTAACACAAGATGTGAGTAAAACATCACTATTAAAGAAGAAGAAGAAGAAGAAGAAGAAGAAGAAGAAGAAGAAGAAGAAGAAGAAGAAGAAGAAGAAGAAGAAGAAGAAGAAGAAGAAGAAGAAGTTGGGGAAACAGCAGCAGCAGCAGCAGCAAAGTCAGAGTTAGACAGGGGTCAAAATGGTGAAGTAGTAGCTTTTTACCATTTCACCCACAAAGAACATAAATGGATTTAGACAATCATTCACAGCCTTTGTGGAAGTCTAGGAGTCCAGCAAAGAAGTTCAAGCACATGGTTGGAGCAAAAAAAAAAAAAAAAAAAAAAAAAAAAAATCCCCAATTTGAATGGACTGAAAAGGGTAAGAGGAACACTTTCACTTCCCCAGCTGGGTGGGAAGACACTAAAGATACCTATTTATTTTACAACCTACCCATAATAATGAGGTTTGCTGTGACTGGGGGGCAGGGAGCAACTGGGAGAAGACCAGCCAGGGCCCAGAATGAAACATATCAAAGGAATGCAGATCCTATTGACCCATTGTTGGACTCTATCAGAAAGCCAGCTTATAAGCTGCTGGGGATGCCTTACCTAAAGATCTCCTTCAATAGTGAATGGACACTCCCAACATTCAGCATGCTTCACCTTCCCCACCCCAAACCTGTGGTTATCTCCCCATGTGCACCCTTGAGGGCAATGGAAGCAAGCTTTGCAGATATCTAGTGAGCATGCACATGCATAGAAAGCTGGTCCAACTCTGTGGGATTGGGAGAAAGCATACAAAACAGAGCTGCAGGTAAAGCAAGGAAATGAGAAGCTGTCAGCACATGGCATGGCTTTGCAGGATGAAGAGAAGGCATTCAATCTTAAGAATTTCCTTCCAAGAGGAAAAAAGAAATGTGGAGCAACATAGTTATAGAAAAGGTCTGAGAATGCCTCAGAAACCCTTACAGGGTTGATGGAAGGTATTGATTCCCCTAATCCAGTCAGTAGCAAGAGGAGGCGTCTGCTTCTTCAACTGCAATGACACCACTGCAAGACTTCAAGAAACATGAAAAATCAAAGAAACATGATACTACTAAAGATCACAATACTTTACCAGGGACAGATCCCAAAGAAATGGAGACCTACAATTTGTCTGATAAAGAATTCAAAATACTTGTTTTAAGGAAGCTCAGTGAGCCACTAGGAAACAGACAATTAAACAAAATTGGGAAAACAATACATGACAAAATGAGAAGTATAACAAAGATTATAAAAAAAGAACCAAACAGAAATCCTGGAGCTAACGTATACAATAAATAAAATGAAAATGTAATAGAAAGCATCAACAGCCCACTGGATCAAGCAGAAGAAGAAATCTATAAAGCAGAAGATAGGTCATTTGAAATTACTAGTCAAAGGAGAACAAAGAAAAAAAATGCAAAAGACTAAAAAAGCCTACATGAACTATGGGATACTATTAAGAGGCACAATGTATGCATTACTGGTTCCTAGAAGGAGAAGAGTGAGAGAAAGGAACAGAAAGCTTAGTTAAAGAAATAATGACTGAGAACTTCCCAAATCTGGGGAGATATTTGGACATCTGAATTCATGAAGTTCACAGGTCTCTAAACAATTTCTAACCAAAGTGATCTATCTGCTCCAACACACATTATATTACTATTGTCTAAAATCAAAGACAAAGAATTTTAAAAGCATCAAGACACACACACAAAAAATTCCTCATATATAAAGAAATCCCCATAAGGTTATCAGTGGATTTTTCAGCGAAACTATGTGGGCCAATAGAGAATGGGATTATATATATACAAAATGATGAAAGAAAAACAACAACAAAAATGTCAACCATGAAAACTTAATCTGGCAAAGTTGTCCTTCAGAAATGAAGGCGAAATAAAGACTTCCTCAAACAAAAGCTGAGGAAATTCATCACTACTAGACTTTCCTTGAAAGAAATGCTGATAGGAATTCTTAAAGCTGAAATGAAAGGATGCTAAGTATTAACATGAAAATATAAAATACACTGGTAAAGGTAATTATATAGTGAAATTCAGACTACTCTAACACTGTAGGATGATTGCGTGTTAATTACTTAACACTAGTGTAAAGGTTAAAGGACAAAATTATTAAAAATAACTACAGCTATAATAATTAGTTAATAGATACAAAGTATAAAAAGAGGTAAGTTGTGACATTACAACATAAAATTTTGGCAGGAGGAATAAAAGGGTAGAGTTTTTCTATGCGATCAAAGTTGCTATCAGCTTAAAATGGTGTTATACCCATAAGATGTTTTATGTAAGCCTCATGGTAACCACAAAGCAAAAGCCTAGAGTAGATACACAAAAGATAAAGAGAAGGGAATCAAAGCATACTACTACATAAAATCATTAATTCACAAAGGAAGACAGCAAGAGAGGAAGAAAGGAACAAAGGAAGTACAAAATAGCCAGAAAACAATGGATAAGATGGTATTAGTCAATCCTCACTTATCAATAATTACTAAAATGTAAATGGATTAAATTCTCCAATCAAAGGGCATAGAGTGACTGAATGAATTAAAAAATAAGACCCAACTATATGCTGCCTACAAAAGATTCACTTCACCTTTATGAACACACATAGGCTCAAAGTGAAGGGATGGAAAAAGATATCCCATGCAAATGGAAATCAAAAGAGAGCATGGATAGTTATATGAGAGAAAACAGATCTAAGTCACAAACTGTAATAAGAGACAAAGAAGTCATTCTATAATGATAAAGGGATTAATCAAGAGAACATAATAATTGTAAATATTTCTGCATCCAGCATTGGAACACCTAAATGTATTAAGCAAATACAAACAGATCTACGGGGAGAAACAGATAATACAATAGTAGGGTAATTCAATATCCTACTTTCAACAATGGATAGATCATGAGGACAGAAAATCAATAAGGAAACAATGGACTAGAATTTTAGAACAAATAGATCTAACAGACACATATATAACATTCCACGTATACAGGAGCAGAATGCACATTCTTTTCAAGTGCACAGAGAACATATTCCAGGTCAGATCTTATGTTAGGTTTCAAAACAATTCTTATTAAATTTAAGAAGACTGAAATGACAACAAGTGCCTTTTCTGACCACAATGGTATGAAACTAGAAATAAAAAATGGAGGAAAACTGGAAAATTCACAAATGTGTGGAAATTAACACACTCTTAAACAACCAAGTGATAAAAAAAAAATTTAAAAAATCTTGAAACGAATGAAAATGAAAACACAACATACCAAAACTTATGGGATGTAGCATAACAATTCTAATAGAAAAGTTTCTAGTAATAAATGCCTACATTAAGAAAAATAAAGATCTCAAATACACAACCTAATTGTACAGCGCAAGGAATTGGAAAAGAAAGAACAAATCAAGATCAAAGTTAATAGAAGGAAGGAAATAACAAAGAATGAAAAGAAATGAAGTTGAGACTAGAAAGACAATAGTAAGATCAGGCATTTAAAAAATATAAACAAAACTGATAAACCATTAGCTAGACTAATAAAAAGAGAGAAAAGACTCAAATATATAAAATCAGAAATGAAAGGAGCTGTTACAATTGGTATCACAGAAATGCAAAGATCATAAGAGACTATTATGAACTCACTAACAAACTATAACTTAGAAAAAAATGAATAAATTCTGAGAATAAATTCAACCTATCAGGACTGAATCATGAACAGAAAATCTGAATAGACCAATAATGAGTAAAAAGATTGAATTAGTAGTGAAAACATGCCCCCCCACAAAGCCCAGAACTAGATGTTTTTCCTGTAAATTCTACTAAACACTTAAAGAATTAATGCCAATCCTTCTCAAACTATTACAAAAAATTGAAGAGAAGGGAACACTCCCAAACTCATTCTTCAGGCTCGCATCACCATGATACCATGCTAGATGAGGATACTATAAGAAAAGAAAACTACAGGCCAATAGCCCTGTATTGATACAAAAATTCTCAACAAAATACTAGCAAACCAAATTCAACAGCATATTAAAAGGATCATATGATCATGCACCATGATCAACTGGGATCCATTACTGGGATGCAAGGATGGTTCAACATATACAAATCAACAACTGTAACACATCACATTAATAGAATAAATTATAAAAATATTATCATCATCAGCTCAATAGATGCCAAAAAAGCATTTGACAAAATTCAACATCTTCCATGATAAAAGCCCTCAACAAATTTATATGCACGGGGAAACCAAAATATTTGTGATTTGCTTTATTGCAATATTTGCTTTATTGAAGTTGTTTGGAACCAAATCCACAATATCTTTGAGGTATGCCTGTATTATCATATCACATTACCATATGATCCTGCAATTCCACTTCTGGGTATATATTCAAAGGAAATAAAAAACAGTGTATTGAAAAGGTATTTGCACTCCTGTTAATTTCAGCATTGCTCATAATAACCAAGATATGGAAACAATCAAGTGTCCATCAGCAAATAAATGGATAAAGAAAATGTGATTATATGTATAAAATGGAATATTATTAAGCCACGAAAAAGAAGGAAATCCTGCCATTTGTGACAACATGAACTAACCTTGAGGGCATTATGCTAAGTGAGATAAGCCAGGGAGACAAAGACAAATGCTATATGATTTCACTAATATGTGGAATGTAAAAAAACTGAACCCAGAGAAATAGTAGAATGGTTGTTTCCAGGCACTGGGAGGTGGGGTAATTTGGGAGATGTTGGTCAAACGGTATAAACTTGCAGTTAGAAAATGAATAAGTACTGAAGATCTAATGCACAGAATTGGATTATAGTTAACAATTCTGTATTGCACACTTCAAAGTTGCTAAGAGACTAGATCCTAAATGTTCTTACCACAAAATGAAATCATAATTATGTGATGTGATGGAGGTGTTAGCTAATGCTACATTGGTAATCATATTACTACATATAAATATATCAAACCAACACGTGTACACCTTAAACTTACACAATGCTATATGTCAATTATATCTCAATAAAAATTATTAAATAGTTAATAAAATAAGAAATTTGATTGAGTGTTAACAGAAGTAACTTTAGCTAGATAGATTTAGGAAGATTATTAAAAATAATTACTACATGATTCAAAAGATAGAGTACAATAGAAATAAAGTGGTATTATTTTAATCTCAATAGAATTTTTGGATACTAGCAACTATTATAACACCAAATAATGTCACCATTATAAGATATATTTAATTTTTAAATTTAAAAATATATTTGAGCCATGAGTTCTCTCAAGAAAAAATTCCATTTGGAATTCTTCACAACTTATGAGAAAGAATTAAAAGCAGAATATCCATTTTGCTACCTCAAATAATACTGAGGATTAAAAGTTCAAAATCACACACAATTTTCAGACATAATAACAAATATAAAAGCTATGGAGTACAGAAAAAACTATGTGGGAAAATTTTTTTGTCTTTCACTTATCTCAGATAAGTGTTACTTCAGTAAGACAAATGTGCTGTATAGTAACTTGTAGGAGCTATTAGTAGCTGTTTGGAAAATTATGGTTCTTCATTGTCATGTTAGACTTTAAAATTTCAATATGATTTTAAGTAAAAATTTTATTATTTTATACTGGAAGCTATTATATGATTTGATAGTTACCAAAGTATCAATTTTATCACTTAACCTTTGGCATTGGTACAGGATACATGTATGTGCATATGTGCATATATGTATGTATTTGAAAACAACTCTACTATTATGGAAACCTAACATAGTAGAATACTTTAAAAGAAGTTTGTGTGAGAAAACTTCTTTTAGTGACATCATCGTTTTGCTTCTGCTTTATGGCCCAAAGTATCAACCAAATTCTCAGTAGACTTGGTTACCACATTTCCCCTGAATTCTAACCCTTGTTCCTCTGAAATCCATGGGAATAGAGTGGTCAGTTTACTTTGGTTTGAGCCTAAATGAATGCTTTAAAGTGACTCTTTAAAGAAACCCATTAAAAATCCTCCCACTCTGAAAGTGTTCTGCCAAGACTAACTCAAAGCCACAAAGATTTAGGATTGGTTCCAAGTTGGAACCTGTAAGAACTGTGTAGGCCTTCAACTCAGCAAAAATTTAATCTGTAACAAAGCTCAGAATATTAAACATAAGAATGCAAAGTAATTTTCCAGACCCAAGAGCATTTGAGATAAAACTATGGAACTCTACAAAGAAATTCCTCAAGTGGAAGTCCTTCTTTTGAATGAAATGAAAGGATCATAGCCATCTCCAGAGAAAAGACAAGTCTTGGACAGAGCAGACATTTGACCTTGCCATGGAGTTAGTTTGTGATCTGGTCCTAGCTACATATCTCTTCTGCTTACTCTGTTTTCTAATAAAGTTAAGTGATTATAACGGTGGCAAACAATTTATCCACTAGCTATCTTTTCACATTAGGAAAAATTTATTTATGTACTTTGTAAGTTAGCAATAGTAATAATAGCTCCCATACATTACTAGTACTTGTAGCATATGTAGGTGGGTGGTTTCATATACACATACTAACTCTATTCTGAGCAGTACTCTACTATACACTGTGGAAAATATTACATGGAAGCTTCAACAAATATTGGATATTACTATTATGAAAGAGTCAATTGAGGCTTAAAAGACTTAAATAACACTGTTAAGTTGACACAACCATTAAAGTGGTAAAGCCAAAGTGGTCTACTCCAAAACCTATAGTTTTTAGCTACTGTATTACTCTGTCATTCTACAAATTTGAAACTCACCGTAAGCTCTGAATGTTACAGGTACATTCTAGGTTACAACAATCCCTTGGTTTCAAAAGGCGAAAGAAACTCCTACCTTCTCATCTGCTTTGAGGCTCTCTTTTTCCCCCACTGAGTCTGAGCAAATGCTTATGGCGGCCGACTAAGGTTGAACCTCATTTGTAAACTGGATAATATCCTGTACCCTTTATCTCATTTGCACATTGTGAGGATATAATGAAATGATGTGTGTGAAAGAGCTCTGGAAATCATACAGTAATTTCCTTACAAATATAAGGCATCAATGTGTTGTAGTGCCTCTACCCCTATCTTTTAATAAAAATACCTACTATTTACTGAACCCTTACTCTTCGCTAGATATTGGGCTAAATGCATTATATACAATTGTCCCTTCAATACTCACCACAATTCTGTGAAGGGGCATTGAGAAAATGAGGAAACTGAGATCCAAAGTGTTTAAGTTTCCCTAGCTAAGACAGTCAGTCAGTGACTAACCTGAAATTTTTACCCATTTATGTCTAGACCTAAATATCTAGATATATATTTATATATAATATATATTACATATATATAATTAATATTATCAGCTCAGTGTTTAGAGAGAAACTGCTACTAGCAGATACGTTAGGACCCAAGCTGACAGCTGACTACACACATGGCTCAACAATGAGTCTTCAGAAGCAGGGAAAGTAGGCCATGGGTTCCTCTGAGTTTATTACATTGTGATTCTTGGAACACCTGTGTCAGGATGCAGACTGCTTAATAAAAATGCAGATACTTGAGCCTCTCCTCAGACTACTGAATCAGAATCTATGACCCAAGTATGTGCACTACAAGTGATTTTATTCAAATTAGAATTTGAGATCATTGCTTAAAGTAACGGACACTGGCTCTAACCCTAGTTGTTTTTATATACAGAATCCTTTTAAGGTTCCTCTTCTAAATGGTGGAAAAATAACTTCTCTGGGATGATGATGTTTTAAATTCATAATATGAATTATGAAAGATTACATTAATGTGGCTCTGATGTGTAAAATCCCCCAGTCAGGCAGCCAACATTCATAAATCTATTTTGTCCACCAACATGCAATCAATTCCATTCTAATTTAAATATCAATTAAGAGAAAAACGTATAAATTGTTATAAGATTAATGTCCTCTAGGCAAGGAAACAACAGCCAGTCACATGTGGGGGCCAGTTGCTTGTTAATAGCTCCTTCTGTAAATAAATGACAAGATTAAATCACCAGATCTAAATGAACAATTAGGCAAGTTGCTAGAAGCAATGCCTTTCTCCTTTGAGTTTTTTAAAGGTTTCTGAAATCATTTCTAATCCACAGAGGGAAAATTACTTTTCCTTTGATGACTCACAGCATTTTATTCATATCAAAAACAGATTATAGAGACTTCTGCAAACCACAAACCCAACTTTATGGATTTTATTACTGAAGTTTTCCTAAAAAAATATGAAAGTGATTCATTCCAAAATAGTCTCAAAGAAGTTGAACTGAATTTTCCTCTCTCCTGAAGTCTTGCTTTAAAAAACAATGTATCTCAAGAAAACCTCTGAATATTGTAAAAAATATTAGATTAATAATACATTTATTAAAAAACCCTATTTTCCAAATAGTTAATATAATACTAGATTAATAATATATTTACTAATAGAAGCTATTTGATGAATAGTTAATAAAATTGCCAAAGTTTTAAAATGTACTCAGGACTTATTTTAATTGGGTATGGTAAGACATACAGATATGGAAATGACTGTCATGAAGGACATTTATACTCTCAGGTCCCTAGAAACATGAAGTATGCCACTCTACACAGGGCCACACAGGGAAGCACCAGGGGTTGGCCAGGAAGTAGAGGAAGCAGGAGAAACTGTGTGTAAGAGCCTTTATTGTGATTCCCATAAAAAAGGCATAGCAACGCAGGGTAAGCAGGCTTACAACTGGCTGGTTTGAATAATTTCAGTGGACTTGTGTGTAGGGGCTGTCTCTAGTTGTCTGGCATCTGATCTTGGACTGATTAGGGCAGGGGGTTGTGGCTTGCTCAGCATCTGATAGGCCAATAAAGGCTCTGGATTGGCTGGTTTTGAAGAAGCACTCCAGGATTAATTGCTTGCTGTCTCTAGGAATTAGCTAACCCTGGGAGGGGCAGTCCCTCCATAATCAGCAATGCCCCAAGATGTTAAAGCATCATAAAAATACAGAACAAACAAACAAACAAACAAACAAACAAACAAACATTATCAATACAGGAGAAGTTCTTGTGCTGTTAAAACAGGACAAATTCTTGAATTCATTCATTAGATATACTTGTAGCACATGTGGGTGGGTGGTTTCTCATATACTAACTCTGTTCTGAGATCATGTGTTAATGTTCTATTAATTCTGAAGAAGTGAAAGTGTATTTTTTAAAAAAAACAATACCTTTAAATTCTTAGCAAACTTAGCATTATAATGACATTTTTACTTTAGAGCAAGAAAAAATATTAAACTCTACAGCAACATTTGGCATCCAGGTCCATCTGTTCTGAAATAGTGTGTGTGGCCAAAGAGCAGTAATAATTGGTTTTCTTCTTGGAACACCTAACACTAATCATGAGTTTAGGGATGGAGGAGAACTGAGAAAACTTGTAAATGAGAACTGCTACATCTCAACAGCTGCCACTATAGGCATAGAAGCAGAGGTTAGCTAAGATTCCAGTGTTTTTTTTTTTTTTTAATGAAAGGAATATTTTCCCACATAGAGCTAATGTTTTCTAAAGAACTTCTGGGAAAAGTGAAGCCCAGCTATGGAGTAGAAGTGATCAGAATGTAGAAAAAAGGGACAGGTGGGAGGGTGGGGGAATGCTTAGAAGGAAGGCTCTCTGAACACAGCATTACCCCATTTCCCCAATGTCTTCACCTGGTGAGAAAGGTGGTTTTCCTTTTACCTTCCTGGAACGTCTAAGACAGATTTTATGTTTCTTAGAAGTCTGTACCACAAAAACTTTGTAGGTGACTGAAAGGCCTCAACAGGAAGCGCCTAGTGTTATGGCACGAATTGTTTTAGTACTAGTACTCTGAACAAGGTTACCTACCAGGTTATTCTTCAAATTGTATGTATTAAACAATAACAAAATTGACTATGCCTGAGGGGAGTATATTAATTAGAACTCTTTAGGTTACAAGTGACAGAAATCCAATGGCAAAGACCTAAACGAAAAACAAAGTCTTGGGGCTTTGCTAGCTTCAGACACTGCCAGACTTGAGGACTAGAAATGCCTCCCCAAGTCTCTCTCAATCCTGGAGCATTTAAAAAACACAGACGTACTGGACAGAATCTTGGGTAAAAGAAATAATAGCATTAATCTAATCTAATCTAATCTAATCTTAGTCTTACTTGATTGTTACTGCAAACCTGAGTTTAGACTTTGAGTCATCTCACTGGTCAATTTATTTTTCCCCTTTGCTATGAACATGCCCTTGTTAGTGGTTGTTACTACAGCCTGGATTGCAGAATGAAGAATTGGAACAGAGCTACAACCAACCTGCGAAGGTCATTAATGTGAGCAAAAAACAGAACTTTCTTTAAATCTCTGAGATTTTAGGATGTCTAACTCCCACCTCCTACTCCCTCTCCTGTAACAGATGGAAGAGTGAGAATTAGAACCCAGGTTTTGCCATGCCTTGCTGTTTCGTATTATAGTACTGATTGGAGAAAAAGACAGCTATGTCTGTTCTAGGTGGGGAGGAGATTAATGGCTCTCATTGCTAGGGTTGAATCTGGAGGAAGGTGTGTTTTTGGTATATTCCACTGGAATTTAGAATAGAGATCTCAAATTTCTTCCAACCCCAAAATTCTATTGTTCTTTGATATTCCCAAAGAAATCCTGTCCATTGGTGCCACTTGAGCTAGTCCTGTTTGTGGTGTTATATATTTGAGGCCTAACTATGGCATTTATCTGCGGGACTGACTGGGAAATAAACCACAGTATATAGTATTCCTTATATAGAAAAAAGTTTGCTAAGTTACAAATAATAGGCAAAAAATGTCAACTATTGAAACAAGCTCTCGCTTTACCTTAGGGTGCAGATAAAACTTAGAATATCAGATGATTTCAAACACAATATATACATTTTAAAAGGGTTACTGTGATTCACATTCTGCCCACAGGAGGGCCACAAAAATCAGTACTTCACAATATTTTCTTGTGATAAATTTGTTTACCTATTTATTTCTAGCGCTTTTTGTCCCTGCACAAATCCAGATTATCTTCACAATTTATAGAGTTAAGTAGGTCATTTTTCAAGTTCTCTACATAAAGATGATATCGGTCTGCTCCGGTTCTTCTAAACCCTTGATTACTATTCAAATTTTGATGTCTACAGTAGATTAGAATTCCTATTTCATATTCAGAGATTTAAAGTAGTTTCCCCAAACTCATTATTTTGTAGTTTAAGCACCTGAAACCAAGAGAGATGAGGCAATTTTAATCAGGATCAAAGTTAGTTATTGACAATTGAAAATTTAAAAACCAGCATTTTGGTTTTTTAAAATACTAAACTATAAACATCAGGATAATTATTCTTAGTAAAATGTAAATAATAATAGTTGTCCTTTACTAACTACCTACTCTGGGCCAGAATTTTACTGTACATGATTCTATTTAACCCTCCTGAAAGGAGCCTGGCAAGGTATATGCCATCTGCATTGTTTGGGATAAAGAAATTGAGCATCAGGGACATTACTCTGTCATAACTACCACGTGACTTTAATGGGAAGAACTGGCTTCTAATCCCAAGTACCTTGGAAGCCAAAGTCCACAGCTTTCCTCTATACCACACTGCCTTTCTCCCATTTGGCTTTGAAATGAGTTTCTACTCTGGCTATCAAATTTATCATCTCAAGTTTTTTTATAAATTACATATTTTACTTCCAAAATAAATATTTATGCACATAAACCTCATCTTAACAGGAAGCGGAGATTAAAAATCGCATAATCGCCTTGAAAACTTCTGATGATCTTCCTACGGGAAAGGGAAGTTGTGGTTTACAAGGAGCACATGCAGGAACCCCTAACCAGCAGTTTGTGGGCCGTTGGACCACAGGAGACGGGGAGGCATTGGGAGGAAAGCAGAGCACATAAATTAACATTTGAAATCCCTTCAAAAGCAAGTATGATTTATAGGAATAATTTCGATTCATTAAATATTGTGCAACTTTCTTTGTGAATGTTTTTTCCAAGTATTAAAAAGTCAGAAGGCATACAACCTTCCAACCACTAGATGTCACTATTGCTCATCAAATAGAATTGCCAAGCCTCAGGCGAACTCAAGTTTTAAAGCGGTCTGTTGAATGCTTCCTGTCCTCTTCCCTTAAGTTTAAGACAAGACAAACCTGGTCTCTTGCAAGAATACCTAAAGAATACGGAAAGAGTGTGCATTCATTTGATTAGTTGCAAGTATGAAGGGTAGAGCTAACAGGAGCTATAAAATCTCACAGAGAAATAATTAAAAACTGAAGTGGCTGTGGAAGGTTCCACTGATGTGGGACTTGGGTGATGTTCTAGCGGGGTTGGGAAACCTTTTTGTCTGCCAAGGGCCATTTGGATATTTATAACATCACTGGAGGGCCATACAAAATTATCAACTTAAAAATTAGCCTGCTATATTTGGTCAGGCTAATTTGGTGAGGCATGTGATGTTAGCTGGTATTGAGTTCAAGGGCCTTCTATGGCTCGCTGGCCAGATGTTCCCCACCCCTGGGGAATGAATAAGAAGTGGCCAAGGTAGGAGGAGAGCAAGGTCATTCCAAGGAGGAATGATAGCACAAGCATGGACATGGACATATACACAGAATCTGGATGAAATGGACCCTTAGGGAAGAATGGAGGTTGGTTGTGGAGGAGATGGATTTTATTGGACCAGAAGTAACACCGAGGAGCATTGGAACTTAACTGCCTCCTGGTTTGCCTCTAAAACTTTGAACAGGAGAGTAATGTGACAAAAATTTCATTGTAGGAAGATTAACTGGGTATTGGGGTCAGGTACCAATGACGAGTCACGACTTACTTTTCCTTCTTTGTAAACCATTATTTGAGTTTTCTTCCCTGTGCAACTGCTTTTCCTTCCGTTTTTGAGAAACTGGTCTATTTGTCATTTGCCATGTTCCCCTCCTACCAAATCTTGATCTGGAAATAGCAGCGACATCCATCCCTTCCCCAACATAAACTGGCACCTGTTTAGCCCTGACGGTGTGGCTCAGCGGTTGAGCATCCACTCATGCACCAGGAGGTCCCGGGTTCGATTCTGGTCAGGGCACATGCCCAGGTTGTGGGCCGGATTCCCAGTGGGGGGTGGGCCAGAGGCAGCTGGTCCATGTTCTCTCTCATCAATGTTTCTCTCTCTTTCTCCCTCTCCCTGCTTCTCTCTAACATCAATAAAGGAAAAAAAAGTTACAAACAAAAAACTGGCACTTGTTTGTCTTCACGGAGAGCCGGGGCATTGGCGTCTGCTCTGGTCTTGTCCCCAGAGACTCGCCTTCCTCTGGCTGACCAATTTTAAAATAATCCAAATTTGTGCTCTCAGAAGTTCAAGTGCTCCAGTCAGCTCCCCCTAAAAAATAAAAAATGCTTACACCCCAGTGAGAGCTCGTCTCCAAGCAACGGCTCCTCTATTCCAGTTGTGATCCAGGTGGACGACTGTTTCAGGTGTTTTCTGTTTTGCCCGAACTCCACCTAATAAAGTTCTGACAGAATAAAAACCAAAAACTCCCCACAACGACAACCACCATCAAAACCTTTCAGGCTCTCAGTCCCTTCTGAGGTGCTCTGAGGTGAGTGCACAGCGGCTGCCGGGGGTGCCGCAGGTGGACTTCTTGCAGAACCCCGTCAGTCCTGCAGGGCTGATGTCGCAGCGGTGGGACTTCATGGCCTCTCGGTATTTCCCAAGCCTCTCAGCTTCCGGGCAGGTCCGCCCCGGCATCCTGTTGGGCAGACCAGGCACAAAGGTGCTGCCAAGGACCAAGAGCATGGAGAAGCCAACGAAGACGACGCCTCGCATGTTCCAGAGGGCCACAGCGCGGGGCGAGGCTTCTTCTCACTGTCTCCGACCTCCACAGCCAGGTTCTCCCGGAGCGTCGAGGCGTTTCCGGCTGCGTGGAGGCGTTTCCGGCCGTCGTGGGCATTTCCGGCCGCGTGGAGGTGTTTCCGGCCGCCGTGAGCATTTCCGGCCGCGTGGAGGCGTTTCCGGCCACCGTGGGCATTTCCGGCCGCGTGGAGGCGTTTCCGGCCACCGTGGGCATTTCCGGCCGCGTGGAGGCGTTTCCGGCCGCCGTGGGCATTTCCGGCTGCGTGGAGGCGTTTCCGGCCGCCGTGGGCATTTCCGGCGGGGTCGGCTTTCCCGCCATGGAGGCTGGGCGCGCGCAGGCCTGGGGCCCTGGGTTTCGGCTGCGCTTTGCGGAAGATGGAAACACCTGGCAGGGGGGATCCCCGTAAGCAGAGCGTTCACAGTATTTTCCATCCGTGGTGGAGGACCTGCGGAGGTGCAGGGCTGGCTGAAACGCGCGGGTTTTTCACCGCGTGGGCAGTAGGCGCCCCTCACCCTGCGTCGACGCGGGTCAACCTGTTGCTGAACAAAGTGGACGGGAGCTGTGGCGCCCAGGACCAAACGGGCAGACGCGAACACTCCCGCTCGACTCATTTGTTTTTCTCTAGTCATGGTTCTGAATGGAATGAACTTAAAAACCCAGAGGCTTAAAACTTGTGAATGGCTTCTCGTGGTTCTCAGGACAAGGGCTCTCCAGCCTCACCCAGCCCCACACTTCCAGGATGCCTGGGTGCGTTGCCATCTGGCCTCCTTTAACTTCCTTGAGTTCGCCATGCTGTGTCCTGCGAGGTGGCCTGCTCATTTTGTTCTCTCCGCCTGGAACCCCCTCTCACCCCTGTCTCCAGGTTAGCTCATACTCATTCCTCAGCTTCAGTTCAGCTCTCACTTCCTCAGGGAAGCCTTCCCCAGGTGTGTCAGCTTCTTTGTGATAGGCTTTCATAGAATCACGTGCTTTTCCGTCCTACCATTACATCCCTTCTCCATTGCATCCCACATTTGTGTGACTATTTGATCAACCTCTGTCCTTCCTGAATGTAAATGTCTTGGTAACAGGATCCCTGCCTGCATTTTCTCATCATTATTTCTAATCTCGTCACTGTGAGAGACAGTAAAAACCATTGCTTCTCTACTCTGTGTTTCTGATGATCCCACTGGGAGTGGTGGTGAGGTGGTGAAGACGCTGAAAGTTCAGAGTTAAATTCCTCTAGATAAGAGGATTCCAGTTTTTAGCTTTATTCCAAGATTCATGAGAAAAACAACTTTACATTTCACAACATATCATGCAATACTGAACTACTTGCAGTGTGGGCCCTGTAACATCTTACAATCTGACTGTTACAAGTAAATGGCTTGGGGCTATGATTGTTGTACCCAGTAAGTGAGATACAGCTGAAAGTGCTGAAGCTATTCTGAGAATATCTCCACAAACAATAAGACCTTTCCTAAAATGACTGTAAAATCATTAGAGATTCTTGGTCAAGACTTACAGAGTACTGCCTAGACAAATAGAGGCATCTATGACAAATAGCTTGAAATCTTTTCATTGCAAGAATCAAATTTAAGCATTTGGACACAATTTTTAGCTAAGTGTTTGTTGCAGTCAGTTTATGAATGTGTTGTTTGCCACATGGCCAAGATAACACAAGTATTTTGTGCAGTAATGATAGGATTTTCCTGTGCCCAGCCTACTGTGTGGGTAAGTCATATTGATGCCCTTTGAATGACAAATTCTTTCTTTTTTGGCTTTATTCTGGTAGTCCCCTCCTAGTAAGCAGTGAGTCAATTAATGATCTCATGCAACTAATAATGTGATTAGATCAGGAAAGAGCATTGTTATGGGAGATGAATAACAGCATTTTATATATATATATATTTTTATGTTTAGCATTGTGTTAGATTGTATATTTAAAAAAATGATCACAACTGTATTTCCAGTTCCCCATACTCTTCTAAAACCTTGCCATACTCCATTAAGGGTTGAGGTCTTTTCTCCTCTCTTTGGAGTTGGGTGGCATTTTGTGGGTTGTCTTGACAAAGGGAATGTGACACTACATGACTTACAGAACTAGGTAAAAAATGTGATATGGCTTTCACCTGGTTTACTCTATCTCAGGCTGCTCATCCTCACAACCCAACCACCATGTTGTGAGGAAGTTCAGGCCACGGGGACAGGATAAGGTCTTAGCCTACTACCATCATCATCTCACATATGAGGAAGTCTTTGGTTGATTCTAGCCTCAGCCTTGAGCTCTCCCAGATGATGCTAGGCAGAGCAGAGGAGATGTCCCCACAAAGCTCTGTCCAAATTACAGATTCATAAGCAAAATAACAGCTGTTATAAGACATTAAGTTTTCAGGTGGCTTGTTATACACAGTAAATAATTGGAGAAGCAGTCCTAAATAGGAAGCAAACCATTCTATTTCAGCTTGCCTCTGTGTTTTTGTTGATTCTATTTCTTGGGTCTGAAATATCCTTTCTTTTCCTTCCTATTCCATTCCTTTCACTTGTCTAACTATCCTGATTATTTTTTAATCAACTCAGGTATTAATCTATTTAGGAAGTCTTTCATAATCCTTAGTCAAATACCCCTTCGATTTATATAAACCTCAATACCAGTCCTAGACACTTGAGCTATCAGGATCCATATAAGTGTGTGATGTCTACACCACTTGATGCATTCATCTTGATATATTATTAATCTTTGTATTATTCATCTTTGTACACTCAGAAACTAACAGATAGTGCCTGGCTCCACCATCTACTTACTACCTGTGTGGACTTAGCCAAGTTAATAAATGTATCCAAGACTCCCTTTCCTTATCTGTGAAGGGAGATAAAAGGTCCAACTCATACTATCTTGTGAGGGTTAGAAGATAAAATCATCTAAGGTGCTGGTACATAGTAAATGCTATGTAAATGTAGCTATTACAGTTATCAGAGTAACCTTAAAATAGGAGAAAACACCCAGAATTCCAGAAAGCATATCCAATAAATAATATTTTGAGATATATTAATCAGAGCTCCTGACCTCAGTTTCTTGCTCTCCCACTGGGCAGCTTGGAACCAATTACTTTTCCCCCCTTAAGATAATTTTCTTTATACATTACCCACAGAGGGAGGGAAAGTATAGCTTACAAAGGGGATTGATGATTGGGTTTTGAGACTCATAGAAGAAGCAAATTTTAAGAATTTTTAAATTTCGAAAAGCCAAGTGCTTGAGACAGATTAGGTGCTTTAAAGTTCAAAAACTTGGCTTTGGATATCGGAATCCAGTCCTGAAGGTAGTAAGGCATGGAGATTATGCCCAAATCATCAGAATGTATGATGATGTAAGAATTAATGAGAGAGACCCAGATTGTGCCCTGAATTCTCTCACTCCCACCTCCTAAGCAGAAGGGAATTGGTGCATGATATCCCAAGGTTCCTAGGTGTAGCCAGGGGAGACTGGAAGCCTTTTAGAAGTCCCATTGTTATCATAGGGCTGGAATAGCAGACCAGCCATGGCGTGGTGAAGAGCCTGAGCTAATAGCTTAGAGTCCCTTGTATCCCAGAGCTGAGAGAAAGGATCCAATGGGGGTGCAAAATTTTGAGAGAGATCCAGTGGACTTGAAGGAACCTGGGGCAAGAAAGGAAGGTGTGGAGTGTGTGTGTGTGTGTGTACAATGGCTAGAGGCCATTATCATCAGCACCTGCCAGCCCCTAACAGTAAGCACCTGTTGAAAGATTTATAGCTCAGTAGACACCAGACATTGTAAAGTCACATTTTGGGGAGACCAATGCACAAGCTTTTGTAGAGGCCAGCGGAAATATCTCTCTCCTGGAGACATGCTGTTTCCTTAGGACTCACTTGTGGCTCTCAGCAACATCAACCTTCTTATCACTGTATTTTGGAAAAGGACATGCTGTTCTCAACAATCTTGGCAACAGACTTTATGAGAAAATTTTGTGGAAGTTGTCTTTTCCAGTTATAGCTAAACCACCAGGGTCAAATTCTATTTAGCACTCAAGATCCACTGATGAATATAGTTGCAAAGCCTGCAATATCCAGAGATAAAGTACTCTAAACTCCGAATCATGTACAATTCAGAGAAGAAGCACAATAGGAAAGCAGTGTAGGGGAGCAGATCTAACAAGGGGTATTTATTAGATTGCTTAGATTCTTGTCCTAGTTCCAATAGTTACTAGCTCTAAGGCCCAGAAAGGTATTTTACTTCTCTATTTCAGTTTTCTTTTCTGTAAAATAGACAAAGAGCACTTTCCTTGTGAGATTTGGGGATTAAATAAGAAATGCATACAAAGCACAGTATCCAGCATTTTGTGAGTTCTCAATGACTGTTGCTTACTATTATCATATTTATTATTATTCTCAGCATTGATGGTGGCAGAAAATACAGACATTTCCTGGTGTTCCATCCTCCTTGTAATCTGAGCACTGATTTTGTGTATTTATCTGGGAGCCATGTGCTGATAATCTTGATTGAAAAACTGTTCACTTAAATGCTATTTTTGAGCAGACAGGGTGATGGCACTTCCCCAACTGCTTGAACGTAGGCATGGCTGTGTGACTTGCGGGGATTAATGAAATAAGAGTAATGATGCTTGTCATATCTAAACCAGTGACAGTCCAGATGGTGCAAGTAGTCCCCAGACAGGATAGTGGGTGCACAAACCCCTGCCAAAATGTGATAGACATGTAGCATGAATGAAAAATAAACTTTTCAGCTATAAACCACTGACATGATTGAAATGATGGAAATGTGTTGCCACAACTTTACTTAGCTCACTCCAGCTGGCATAGAAGAGCAAAATCCATAAAACCTATTTCACTCTTTGAACTATTTTGTATAGCATCCTTTTGTCATTTTAAAAGTTCTTTCATTTTCATTTTATGGGCTGAGTAGTGTTCCATTGTATATATACACACCATGTCTTCTTTATCCAATCATCTGCCAGTAGACACTTACGTTGTTTCTGTGTGTTGGCTAATACATATATTGTTAAAAATAAATATTTTCATATTTGGGGGATAAATACCCAGAAGAAGAATTGCTGGATAATATGGTAATTCTATTCTTAATTTTTTGAGGAACCTCCATACTATTTTCCATAGTGGTTGCACTAATTTACATTCCTACCAACAGTGTACAAGGGTTCCCTTTTTTCCGCATCCTCTCCAACACTTGTTATTTCTTGTCTTTTTTATTACAGCCATTCTAACAGGTGTGAGATGGTATCTCATTGTGGTTTTGATTTTCATTTTCCTAATAACTAGTGAACATCTTTTTATATATCTGTTCTTCATTTGTATGTCTTCCTTGGAAAAGTGCCTGTTCAGGTCCTCTGCCCATTTTTAAATTGGATTACTTATATTTTGGCGTTTGTTGAGTTGTATGAATTATTTATATATTTTGAATATTAGCTTCTTATCAGAAGTATCATTTACAGATATCTTCTTCCATTCAGTTGGTTGCTTTTGTTTTGTTGATGGTTTATTTAGCTATGCAGAAGCATTTTATTCTGATGTAGTTCCATTCATTTATTTTTGCTTTTGTTCCCTTGACTTTGGGGTCAAGTTCACAAAAACACCTTTGAGACCAAGGTTCATAAGTTTACTGCCTATGTTTTTTTCTATATATTTTATTGTTTGGGGTCTTACAGACAAGTCTTTAATCTATTTTCAGTTAATTTTTGTGTATGGTGTAAGATAGTTTAGTTTCATTTTTTTTCCATATTGCTGTACAAGTATCACATCATTTATTGATGAGACCTTTCTTTCTCCATTGTAAATTGTTGGCTCCTTTGTGAAATTAGTTTCCCATATCTGTGTGGATTTATTTCTGGCCTCTCAGTTCTTATCCATTGGTCTATGTATCTATTTTAGGAATAAGGAAAACTTTTAACTATAAAAATGTAATATGACTTTATTGTGAGTGAGACCTACTGATTTAGTTCAGGTAAGCAAATTAAAAATAATTTTTCTGTATAACATCCTGGATTTGGCCCTGAAGAAGACATAAAATGAAACAAAATATCCACTTCAGAAGTTTACTGGCTGGTATAGGATCAATCAAATGAGCCAATAACTCTAATAGAAGGCAGTATTTTATAACTGGGGTATAAACAAAGTACAGTGGGGCTCAAAGGAGAGAATGCTCACTTCCTGTTGGGGTGGGGAAAAGATATGGCTTCATGGAAGAAATGATATTTGAAAAATGGATAGGATATTTACAGGTGAAAAAAAGGAGAGTGTACCAGGCAAATGATTGAAGGCAAGACAGTAGGCAAGTGGGAGTCAGTTTTGAGAAAGTGTGCCAGCTAGGGTGGAGAATAGGCCTGTGAAGAGGTAAGAAATAGGAGATACTGTAATACTGGAGATGGAGGCTGAAGCTAAGTGTGGTGAGGCTCCTGTACTAGGCTGATGGGAATGCATTTATTTTTGCAGGTGATGAGGGGGTCACTAAAATGTATGGAGTTGAGGGATAGCAGGGTCACAGGGCTGCTCAGTGCTGTGTGTAAATTGTGTACTGCAAGTCTTATAAGGTGCCGTTCACATGGTAACTGCGTATTTCTGTATTTATTATGACTATGTTTCAGTCATCGTAAGTATATTACATTATGATAGGTTTCCTGATAGATGGAAGGCAAGTGTCTTGAAGATGGGGTATCTTTTCTGATTTTTATGAAAGCACCAAGTGAGCTAGTGGTAGCCTGGGACAACTGTGCTGTTGTTGGTAGATACATCTTAAATCAGAAAATAAGAGCAATTGCTTCAAGGAGAGACTGGAGGCTTTGACAATACTAGAGACAAAAATAGGAGCTTAGCTTGTAAAAGACAAGCTGATGTATATATAGGTGACAGGCAATGGGAAAAGAACCCACCACATATGACTTCAAAGATGGGTGATGGTGGTGGCAAATGGAAATAGACAAGAGAGAAAGGAGATTTATTTAGGTAAGGGTAAGAGAAGTATATAGAGAACAGAGATTAGAACACATTATGGAGTAGAGGTATTATCTGAACATCCATTAGGTTGAAATGTAGGTCTGGAGATAGGCAGGAGTTGGACTAGAGTCGTCCACATAAAAGTGATTGTTGAGATAACAGGAGAGTCCTTAGAGAGAGGCTAGTGGAATATAACTAGCGTCAGAAGCAATCCTCTTAATCACATTTTGCTTTCTAACTTGAAAAGAATTGGGAAAAAGTTTTGTGAAAGGATCCTACTTTCTTGGTAATGTGGTTGTTGGATAGTGTGTTTCCTTTTTAGTTCCTGCTAACTATCAAATGTAGTCAGAATGTCATCTTTTATACATAAACATGTCATTTTTCATTATAGGACTGGATGTGAGTATTGGCAGGAGAGGCTTTCTGACAAAAGGCAGAATCATAGATGACTTGGTAATGTTTTAATGGGGAAATGAAGCACAGAAATCAATTATAAAATGCAATCAACTCTGCACTCAAGAAATAAAGCAGGAAAAACTATCTAAAAGGATTTTTACTTGACCCTCTTATACACTGTATGTGGTTCCATATTTTCATCTCAGTGTTTTTCTTAATCTTATGTTAAAATTAATTTACATTTCATAAGGCCTTAAAGTTGATGAAGTGCATTGGGTGGCAGAAAAGCAATTAGGAAATGAAAATGTTTGCCTTTTCTAAGCAAGCCTTATGTAGAGAATGAGGGCTTATTCTAATGGCTATTCGAGGCTTCTCTTCTTATGTCTTTAGTATGTTTGGCAGGAATTTTTTTGGCATTAGTGCTGTCATGCTTACTTTGTTCAGAAGACCCCAGCAAAGTGCATCAATGTTCAGAATGTTAGGTGAAAGTTGACATTTAAATACAATCTATCTCCAACTCACCCTCTCCCCTATTTTATCCTATTTTTCTGGACACAAGAGTCCAATCTAAACTGGGAGTCACAAAATATTGGTTCTTCCATGTCTTAAGGAAAGCTGATGTATAATTTCACATTCCTAATATGAGGATGTTTTATTTTTTTTCTGGACTTTTCATGGAAGTGGAAAGTACTACATGCCAGCATCTCCAGGTTGATAGAGGAAAATTTGATATTATACCAATCTATTTGAAATTTAACATTCTGATCACCTCATCTGAATATTGTATGACTATTATTTATTTATTTATTTTTAATTTTTTATTAATTTTTGTTACAGATGTTTCTCTTTTTCCCCCCATTGTCACCCTCCCCCCCTGCCTGCCCCGTCCCAAGTTTTGTTGTCCATGTCCATTGGTTATGAGTACATGCATACAAATTCTGTGGTTCATCGCTCCCCTCCCCCACCCCCTCTTCTGGCAATTGTCAGTCTGTACCCTACTTCCACATCTCTGGGACTACCCTGTTCCTCAGACTGTTATGTTTATTATATTCCAGAAATAAGTGAGATCATATGATATTTGTCTTTCTCTGCTTGGCTGGTTTCACTTAGGATAATAGTTTCCAGGTCCTCCCATGTCGTCGCAAAGGATAAGAGATTTTTCTTTCTTACAGCTGCATAGTACTCCATTGTGTATATGTACCACAGCTTTTTTATCCATTCGTGTATTACTATTATTGATACTCAGTTCTCTAATTGATATTCCCATAGAACTAAAGTGACTTTTTTGTTTAATGTAGAAAGCTGTACTTAAGAATGTTATTGGTGCCTGACTGGTGTGGCTCAGTGATTAAGCATTAACCAAGGCACCAAGACAAGAGATTGTCAGGTTCGATTCCTGGTCAGGGCACATGCCTGGGTTGCCGGCTCCATCTCCAATAGGGGGCGTGCAGGAGGCAGTCAATTAATGTTTCTCTCTCTTTCTCTCTTTCCATCTCCCTCTACCTCTCCCTTCCTCTCTCTCTAAACATCAGTAAAAACATATTTAAAAAAAGGAAGAATGCTTTTCATGTTGTAGGGAGATTAAATGAAATATATAATAAGCACTTTGACCATCATGTAAAATAGGTAACTTTTATTTATTTATTTAAAATATGTTTTATTGATTTTTTAGAGAGAGAGGAAGGGAGAGAGATAGAAACATCAATGTGACAGAGAAACATCCATCGACTGCCTCCTACACATCCCCTACAGGGGATTGAGCCTGCAACCTGGGTATGTGCCCTGACTGGGAATCGAACTGGGACCTCTCAGTCCATGGGCTGACACTCAATCCATTGAGCCACAGCAGCCAGGCAGAAATATGTAACTTTTAAAAGAATATTTAATGTAGATCAATATTTATAAAATAAAATCAAGGAAAAAAAACTTGGGACTTTATAAACAGTATTTGGGTGTAAAGTTTATGAATTTTATTGTATCTTTAAAAGCACAATAGTTGGACACATTAAATTTATATAAACAAAAATGTTCTTATTAGTATGGAGAACTGGTCTCTCAAATATTATTTAAATTTTAACAATCTCATTTCCTTATCCATTTAGAAACTGTTGTAAATTATTTTCTTACATTTTTCTATTTTTTAGATTAAATAATGTGCCAGACCTCATGTTATTGAAAAAGGAATATATTTGGTACATAGCTTTTCATAAATGATAGAAAACTGTGAAATGGGTTGTTTCCCTCAATTCTATGAATTTCTGTTAAGAGATACTAAACAAACAAATAAGCACACACATCAGTATGCACTTATACAGCTCAGTTAGTCCCTTGAGTTAAAAATAGCTCTGGAGCTTTATTTTGTCAAAAATATAATATGTGTATATATTTAGTTAAAACAGCTTACCTAGCTGGTCTTTGATATTTACTGATGTCATTTGACAACTGAGAAAATTAGTCAGTGTCTGCAAGAATATAATTTTCTTAAGAATTTATATCAGGAAAAATTCAGAAGAGAAAATTAATGACTGTAAAATGAACCTGGGAAAAAAAGAAAATATATCCAGTTCCCAGGGTAGAAAATTAAATTGCATTTTTATTTAAAATATTATTTAAAACACCTTTTGAAATATTTGTATATTTCTTAAATTTCATTTAAAACTACTTAGGGACTTCCCAGTTCAGAGCAAGTCTGGAGGCCAGAATATTAAAACCCTTTGAGTAAAAGTTTTGTATTCAGATTTCCCCAAGGATGTTGTGAAATCTCTTGGGAACAAACTTGCAGAATTATAGAGATGTTCTTCCAGACTTTCATTTGGCTCTGACAGCCTGATTTTTGATGTTTTCCCTGCTACTATGTAAAACATGGAACAGCTAACTGACCAACCAGCCAAACAAACAAACAAACAAGGCTGGATCTGTAGAAATGTATAATTTGTGAAATTACCCATAGTGAACCCCTTCAAAAATACTGTTTGAAACATATGGTTGATAACATATGACCTGAACTATTTGTCCATAGCTCTTCTCTCTTTTTCATAGCAAAAATCACATGTACAACTAACTAGGAAATTAAACTCCGTGTGTGATTGTTTATGGACTGAATTATATTCCCCCTAAATCCACATGTTGAAGTCCTAAACCCCATCACCTCAGATATTGTATTTGGAGATATGACTTTTAAAGAGGTACAGTACTTATGGTTAAATGAGGCCATTAGGGTGAGCCCTAATTCAATCTGACTGGAGTCCTTTTAAGATTAGGCCATCAGAGAGAAACAGCAGGGATGCATGTGAACAGAGAAAAGGCCATCTGTAAGCCAAGGAGAGAGACCTCAGGAGAAACCAAACCTGTTGACATCTTGAACTTAGGCTATCAGCCTACAGAATTGTGAGAAAAATACCAGTCTATGGTATTTTGTTATGGACATGCTAACAAACTAATACAGTGAAAATGAAGTAAGGACTAAATCTTTGAATAAAAAGCATAGAGTCATTTATTTATGTATTTATTTTTATCCTCACCTGAGGACATTTTTGCATTTATCTTCAGATAGAGCGGGAGAGAGGGGGGAAGAGAGAGAGAGACACATCGATGTGAGAGAGACACATCGAGTGACTGCCACCCGCACAACCCCAACCGAGGAGAGAGAGAGAGAAACGTCGACGTGAGAGAGACACATTCAACTGGTTGTGAGAGAGACACATTTAACTGGTTGCTACCCACACGACCCCAACTGGGGCCAGGGAAAAACTGCAACCAAGGTACATGCCCTTAGCGGGAACCGAACCCGGGACTCTCTGGTCTGCAGGCCGATGCTCTAACCACTGAGCCAAACTGACCAGGGCTACATTGAGTCATTTAAAAGTCCTATAAAAGTACATGTTCTGACATTTGAACTGCAGGCTTCTGTATATATTGGTACTTATGTCATAATTCTGGTTTCCTATCTTGTTACTCTCATTTAACACACAACTGTCGACATTTGTTCATCTAACCACTTCCTTTATTCTACCTGGACTGCTTGCTGTTCCTTTCATTCACCTCCAAGTGCACGTTGCAAGAAAACATCTGTGGAAAAAAAATAACAACTGGATTTGAATTCTCTCTCCATTTTTTAAACAACTGTGGTAAAAAAGACAATAAAATTCACCTTTATCATTTTTATGTGTACAGTGCAGTAGTGGTCTGCAGAACTTTTCATATATGACCTTAATTATATTGAAGTTGTTTCCTTCTATTTTTAGTTTGTTGAGTATTTGTTATCATTAATGGGTGTTGAATTTTGTCAAATGCTTTTTCTGCATTGACTGAGATTAGGTGTTTTTTGTACTTCATTTTGTTATTGTGGTATGTTACATCAATTAATTTTTGTATGTTGAACTGTCTTTGCATTGTAGGAATAAATCTACTTGGTCATGATGATGTATAATACTTTTAATGCACTATTGAATTTGATTTGTTAATATTTTGTTGAGGATTTATGCATCAATATTAATCAGAGATATCAGTTTTTGTTTTTCTTTGTAGTATATTTTCTGGTTTTGGTATCAGAGTGATACCTCATAAAATGAGTTTAGAAGTGTTCCTTCTTCTATTATTTTTGGAAGAATTTAAGAAGGATTAGTATTCTTTAAATGTTTGGTAGAATTCACTAATGAAGCCATCTGATCCTGGGTTTTTCCCTGTTGAGTGATTTTGGATTACTGATTCATTCTCCTTACTAGTTATAGGTCTGTTAATGTTTTCTGTTTCTTTATAATTTAGTCTTGGTAGGTTGTATATTTCTATGAATTTATCCATTTCGTCTAGGTTGTCCAGTTTGTTGGTGTATAATGGTTCATAATAGTCCCTTGTGATCTTTTTTATTTCTCTGGCATTTGTTATAATGTCCCCTCTTTCATTTCTAATTTTAGTTGAGTCCTCTTTCTTTGTTCCTTAGATAATCTGTTCCTTAGGTAATGTTTTTATTGATTTTTTAGAGAGGGGAAGGAAGAGAGAGAGAGAAACATTGACATGAGAGAGACACATAAACTTGCTGCCTCCTGCATGCCCCCTTCCAGGGATCGAGCTCGCGAGCCTGGGCATGTGCCCTGACTGGGAATCGAACCGGGACCTCTCAGTCCCTGGGACAACATTCAATCCACCGAGCCACACTGGCCAGGCGTAGTTGGCATTTTAAAAATTATCTGAAAGAGAGAAGTTCCTCTCCCTCAGTAGATCACAAATCTTTCATTACTTTTAATTTTTTTTATCCTCACCCGAGGACACTTTTTCATTTTTTGTTCAGATAGAGTGGGAGGGAGAGAGAGGAAGAGAGAGAAACATCGACATGAAAGGGACACATCAAGTAGCCGCCACCCGCACGACCCAACCAGGGCCAGAGACAAACTGCAACCGAGGTACATGCCCTTAGTGGGAACCGAACCCAGGTCTCTCTGGACCACAGGCCGATGCTCTAACTGCTGAGCCAAACTGGCCAATGCTCTTTCATTACTTTTAAAAAGAATCATGAATTTAAGTTTCACACATATTATTAGCATTCACTTCTTAGGAATTTTGAACTTTGTCTCTGTTTTATCTCATAATTCTATTATAATTTTTTTGATTGGGTGGCCCTTCTGTGCACAAGTCTAACTCAATAAGGACAGATTACTTCCAGACACTTTTCATTATCCATTTCCTTATACATGACCATGGGTTGATATCTTACTAGTAGAATTTTTCTGAGATGAGTGTTTTTCCAACTGTATTTTCTATTAAGTGGAGTAATTCCATGATCATTCCATATAATATGAGACACTGCTTTCATGTAATTTTTCTGTAAATATAAAGAAGTTGAATAAAATGAAAGCTTATTCATTCCCCATGTACCTGTTTTTAGTAGATGTGGTTTCAGTTTTTAGAATGGAAATTAATATAACTGCTTTTTTTTTGTTTCTAGACTGCTTTTCATGTGTGTTGGCTGAAAAGGCTCTTGTTTGATTTACAACTTGATTAAACAGTTGACTTTTAATTTTGACCTAATTAAACTGTATAAAACATTTATAGGCATGGATGATGCATATTCAAATATTTCTTATTAAATTCCATCTCCAAAGCAGTATTTGGCTTTGTGAACAAAGGGAAAATTATTTGATTCCCCTAGTGGAAAAAACTATATACAGTGAGTTTTATTGGCATTGTTGTTAACCATTGATTTCCTAAAAATCATGAAGAGCAAAGCATTTACCCTTGGAGGATGAAGATTGGGATTTGGTATATAGAGAGGAAATATAGCATTATTGTACTTTCTTACAGTTGTACAAAGTAATTACAAAACTAGTGAATTCAGCAATTTATATCTTAAACCTAATTATCTAGTGTAGAATAGTTGCAGATGTTTGATTGAGAATCAAATCAGCTTAGATTTTATTTAAATTTCAGTTTTTTTTTGCTGTGTTAAAAAACAGTCCCCAAGTTTCAGAGGCTTACAACAATAAACATTAATTTCTTGCTCATATTACGTGAGGGGCTGTGGGTTGGCCATAGCTTTGCTGGTATCAGCTGGGCTTTATGTGTATTCTAATTCCTGGGCTTTTGCTGGTGAGCAGCCATTTTCTGAGGCATGCTCTTCTCATGGTGAAGAGAGGTCAAGGGGAGCATAGGTAAACCACACAAGTACATTAGACCCTCACATCCCATGCACCAAAGCAGGTCACATGGCCCAGCCCCAAATCAGTGGGACAAAGAAGTGAACTCTGCCTCTAGGAAAGCACGGTAAGGGTAGGGAGGGAATGACAAGAACAGTAAATTCAATCTACTGCAAGAACCTATCTTGGAAATACTGTGGACCCTTTCTGGGCAACCCCATAATAAGCTCAACATGTCAATTCAGACTAGAAATAAATTATTTCTAAGTCAGAGACTTTTAGAAAGAAAAGTGTTTTTGGTCTTTGAAGCCATAGATTTTTTTATTTAAAGTGATATTATATTTTGAGACCCCAAAGTAAAAATGTTGAAATGGGAGTGGGACCTAATATCCTACCTGTGGACTGCTTCCTCTTCCTTTCCTTACTTCCCCTCACTACAGTTTCCTGGTAAACACCAAGAAGATTTTGCAGAATATAATGTGAAAATCACCAGTGCAGCATTTCTCACTGCAGGCTCCACACATGTTTAGGGGTATTAGGCTACAAAACAATGTAAAAAGTTTTGTGTGAGTTGAATAGTTCAACAGAACTGCAGGAATTCTCAGAACCTTTTCTGTGTTAATGTTCCTTGTGAATCTCCAAGAGGGCTATATAGGTCTCAGGACTGCCCAAACTTTTTGTGAAGCTGTTTAGTGTTTTGGCACACAGCTTAGGAATGGCTGCATTAGACAACTGTTCTTTAAGAAAAATAAAAAAAGATATCTCATGGACATGGACAACAATGTGGTGATTGCGGGGGCGGGGGGAAGGTAGAGGGCATAGAAGGGATTAAAGGTGATGGGAAAAAATGAAATTAAATACAATTAAACTATTAAAAATAAAAAATATGTATATGGGACAGAAACTCAAGATGGACTAATTGGCTGAGTTTTTCTCATCTAGTTAGTTTTAGAGATAACATTAAAATTCAGGTCTCCCCACTTGTCTTTGGTTGTGTTGTTGACGTTGGTCCTATTACCAGGACATACTTTTGCAGTGATGTAGTGGTTCATGGGGTATTTTAACCTTTGAGAACAATAGGCTTGGAAATGCCTCTGTTAGGGTCCAATCAGAAAGAAATTGAGTGACCATGAGTAACTGGTTTTACAAAGTGAATGAAGGATTGTATGATCTGATCTGAAGCAACTTTGGGATAAACTGCAACATTATCAAATGCTCAGGGATTTTTTTTCCCCCCAGTGAATTTAAGGCTTTATTCATGAAGAAAGTAATGGATATTGAAAACTGTAATTTTCCATTGTACACAAGCTCTACTTTTTTCTTTCTCTTTCTCTTCTTTTTATAAGTAAATGACTGTTGTGAATGTGTATAAATTATGTTCTGGGTTATTGTTTGGAAAGTTCTCTATGAGTCATGCTATACCACTTAGGGAGATAATTTTGGCCCTGTTCTTATCAAGAGCTTCATAGGTATTACATATTCAGAGCCGAGAGGGTAATCATCATGAATCTTATGTATCCAAGGAAAATTCATGGTATCAAGGGGTGGTGGAGGTAGAAGGGAGGAGCGTTAATTTTTATATCATTACCTGTGACTTGAAAATCCAACATTTCAAGTGAGTTATGATCTAAAAATTGCATTATTAAATGGGAAATATCTAAAAGAATTAAGATGAACACTTGGTAGAAGTTGTTTCATGTCTCAAAATACCTTTAAAATTAGAAAGTAGAGAAAAGAACAGTAAAATGAGTCACAAGAAAGAAATACTTTTTAATTTAACTTAGATTGTTTCATAAATATTGAGTAAGTGCAACTTCAGATTTTAAAAAATTGTTCTTATAGAGTAAGCATCCTATTACTTTTATTTTTTACTTGAAAGCTGAAAGAGGCAAGAGTAGTGTTTATAGTTTTATGAGCTATTTGCCTTAGGCATCAGCAATTTCAATTGCAAAAGAGCAAATATAAAACTTTTCAGGTGTGTGTAAATGAAGAACATATGTGAAGATAAAGCTATGATTAGCGTACAGATTAAAGGATGATGCTGATTTTTAAAATCTACAGTTAAAGTAAATATTTGTTTTCGGTAAATACAATGATATCTGATTTCATTAGCTTTTGTGCACCTCTTGTTTATTCCCCCATTATTTAAAATAAGTTAACATGCATGGAGATGTCATGCCAACTAATTTCCAATTTTGTGAAAAGCTGCTCTAAGCTTTTCTTCTAAGATTTTTTCTAATGGCCCCCATAAGAGGTCTCTGTATTTTCCTAGACTTGATTTTTTTCCCCTCTCAAACTAAAAAAACCCCTAAACAAGCCACTTTTAATTGACATATTATATACAAGTAGAACATTTTGTACACTTAGCATAATACCCATTAGGTCAATCCACTGTTGTCACAAATTGAACATATCATATTCTGTAAAGACTTGAAATTACTTGAAAATTTTCCCAGAGCTAGGTGCATCCATTAGTGCTCAGAATTCTTCTATCAACTTGGAAGCCTTTGATCTTGAACCTAGGTATCTATTTGAGTTTGTCTGTTTGTCCAGATTTCAGCTGTTATATTCAGTTTGCATAAATAGTAACCAAGATTAAATATTGCTTTTTAAGAAGTAGATACACCTGAATGTAAGTAATATTTGAGACCTCCTCTTCCCTCGTCTTTTGGATCTGTAATGTGTTTCTGAAAGGTTAACTGTTCTCTCAGATAAGAAGAAAGGTCTATTAAGAATCTAGCAATAATATTATATTTTTTAGTAAAGCCATTTAAAATTGATTTTAGTGGTTTGTCATTAGTCATTGGACAATAATCCCTCTATAGTAATGTATATGTATTTATATATTACTATATAAATAACATATGCATATATAATATGTAATATTAAAGTTTAAATGTGTATTTATAAATATTTAAAAAATTGCTTTTGTTTTTCTGTTGCATGTTCTTGGAAAGCCTTCCTTAGAAAGGTCATTTTGGGTCTCCTAACCTAAAGTAGTTTGCTACCTGACCCTAATCTTTCTATTCTTTTCTCTTACAGAACTTGTTACAGTATATAAGAAAAGATTTGGATTTGTTTTTAATGTTTTTCTCAGTAGACTTAAGCTCAGTTTAAAGACCAGACCATGTTTATTTTGTTTATGAATGTGCCTGTAGTGCTGAATACTGTGCTTATTATATGGTACATGTTCTATACATCTTTGTTGCAATATAATTATGTCCTTTGAAAAATGGACACTGCGCCCTGGCCAGTTTGGCTTAGCAGTTAGAGCATCAGCCTTTGGACTGAAGGGTTGCAGGTTCAATTCCCGGTCAAGGGTATGTACCTGGGTTGCAGGTTTGATACCCACGTCCAGTGGGGGTCGTGCAGGAGACAACCAATCTCCATCAATGTATCTCTCTCACATTGATGTCTCTCTCTCTCTCTCTCTCTGTCTCTCTCTGTCTCTCTCTCTCTCTCTCTCTCTCTCTCTCTCTCTCTCTCTCTCTCCTTCCTTCCTCCCTTCCTCCGGTATCTAAAAATCAATGGAAAAATATCCTTGGGTGAGGATTAACAATAACAACAAAAAAATGGACTCTGCAGCTATTGGGCAATCTCTTTGCATAAAAAGAGCCATCTGCCTTCATTCAAAGCTCAGCTACAACCCCAGATCCCTCTCTAACCCTCTGAGTCTGAGCTTTAAGTCCCTCTTACTTCCTTTCCTCTGTCTGCCCTTGGGCCCCATTCAGAGAACCAGGCTTTGGTCTCTTCTCTCTTTTGGAGCTTCCCATCTAGTATGTGGAGATGGAGAGTTACCGATGTGCTGAATGCCCAAGGCCATCTCTGTGAGTAGTAACACTCATTTTCTTTGTAAACCAAGAGGCAAGAAGTTTGAAATGTACTTTCTTAAGGCTGTTACATATCATAATAAACTTTCAAAACCTCAGTAACTCTAGGGCTGAACATTTGTGCTACATTTCATAGCCCTGGACGCAGAGACTGGTGTCTACCCTTGCGACCTGGTTAGGTGGCTGGAGTACTACTCTCTGCTGATGGATTTCTCTGATGCTAGCTGTCAGCCTCTATGCTTTAAATTAGACTATGGCCATGACTGGATTTCCATGACTGCTCAGCTTGTTGTATGGGTTGGCCAATGAATTGAGGTCAGATTCCTGGATGTGAGCTGCTTACAAACTGGGATGGTCATATCCCCTTGGCTGCCGTGCCGTGGCTGCCAATTCTTATTCTATTTGTCTTCACATCTGTCTTAACATTCATGTCACTCATGTATTGTATTCTTCACCACTGCACCCCATTAATGATCTATAATAATAGGAAAACACTTCAAACTCATTTACACTTAAGTGGATTTGATTGATATCAGTTTAAAAGATCACTATTTTTCCTTGTACCTGCCTTTTGACATGGTTCATTCTTATACCTTTAAAAAGTAACTATAAAAGTGGAAATACAGGCCTCTGCTTGTCAATGGGAATTTGTTTTTCTGGGCAGGTGGCTTTCTTGTTATTTCTGAAGTGCACTCTGAGGTGACTGCCTCCATGTCCCAGGATAAGATGCTCTGTGGTTATGGCATTTGAACTTTAAAAAATAATTTAAAAATTTAAATTATAGTTTACATACAATATTATATTAGTTTCAGGTGTACAGCATAGTGATTGCACATTTATATACCTTACAAAGTGTTTAACCCTGGTAAATCTAGTACCCATCTAACACCATACATATTATTGACTGTATTGCCTATGCTGTGCTTTACATCCCCATGACTCTTTATAATTAGCAATTTGTATATCTTAATCCTTTACCTTTTTCACTTATCTCTGCAACCTCTCTCCCAACTGGCAACCATCAAAATGCTCTGTGTATCTATGAGTTTGTTTCTGTTTTGCTTTTATTTTGTTTTTTAGATTGCACATATAAGTGAAATCATGTGTTATTTGTCTTTGTCTGTCTGACTTATTTCACTTAGCATAATACCCATTAGGTCAATCCACTGTTGTCACAAATGGCAAGATTTCATTCTTTTTTATGGCTGAGAAATACCACATCTCCTTTATCCATTCATGTGTCAATGGACATGTAGATCAATGGAACAAAATAGAGAACCCAGAAATAAACCTACACCTGTATGATCAATTAATCTATGACAAAGGAGACAAGAATATACAGTGGGGAAAAGACAGTTTCTTCAATAAACAGTGTTGGGAAAACTGGACAGACACATGCAAACAATTGAAACTGGATCACTTTCTTATACTGTATACAAGAATAAACTCAAAATGGATTAAAAACTTAAATCTAAGACCTGAAACCATAAAACATGGGTAGTAAACTCTTTTTCGTCATTCTTAGTCATATTTTTTAGATGTATTTCTTGGGCAAGGGAAACGAAAGAAAAAATAAACAAATGGGACTACATTGAACTAGAGTTTTTGCACAGCAAAGGAAACTGTCAACAAAATGAAAAGACAACCTACTGAATGGGAAAGATATTCACCTATGATACATCTGATAAGGGGTTAATATCCAGAATATATAAGGAACTCAAGCAACTTGTCACACACATACAAATGAATAATCTATTAAAAAATGGGCAGAGTACCTGAATAGACATTTCTCCAAAGGAAAAGATGCCCAAGATCACTAATCAGGGAAATACAAGTTAAAACTACAGTGAGATATCACCTCACACCTGTCAGAATGACTGTCATCAATAAATCAACAAACAAGTGTTGGTGAGGATGTGGAGAAAAGGAACTGTCATGCACTGTTGGGAATGCAGACTGATGCAGCTACTGTGGAAAGCAGTATTTAGGTTCCTCAAAAAATTAAAAAGAATAAATAATATATAACCCAGCAATTCTACTTCTGTGTATTTGACCTGAATTTTTTTTTTTTTTTGGTATTCACTTAGGGTTTATTGTGCATATAAGAACAGTTTGCAAACTGGGAGCTCTCAAATCAACAGAGGAATGAGCTCAGCACTTACTGTTATAAGATAGTGTACATAGTGAAAATCCAGAAGCTGTTTATCATTTACAATAATTGGTTATATCATTAGAATTTTTTTTTAACCAGGTTTATTTTTCTTTTCTTTTTAAAATGTTTATTTATTTTTGTTACAGATGTTTCTCCTTTTCCCCCCATTGACACCTTCCTCCCCATCCCACCCCCTGGCTCCAGCATTATTGTCTATGTCCTTGTTTACACATACATGCATATAAGTTCTGTGGTTTATCTCTTCTCTCCCCCCACATCCACCTCTTCTGAGGTTTGTCAGTCTGCACCCCACTTCCATGTCTCTGGGTCTATTTTGTTCCTCAGCTTGTTTTGTTCATTATATTCTACCAGTAAGTGAGATCATGTGGTATTTGTCTTTCTCTGATTGGCTTGTTTCGCTCCATGTCATCTCAAAGGATAAGAGATCTTTATTTCTTACAGCTGCATAGTATTCCATTGTGTATATGTACCACGGCTTTTTTATCCACTCATCTATTGATGGACACTTGGGCTGTTTCCAGATCTTAGCTATGGTAAGTAGTGCTGCTCTGAACATAGGGGTACATATATTCTTTCTAATTGGTGTTTCAGGCTTCTTAGGGTATATTCTTAGAAGTGGGATCACTGGGTCAAATAGGAGTTCAATTTTTAATTTTTTGAGGAAGCACCATATTGTTTTCCATAGTGGCTGTACCAGTCTGCATTCCCACCAGCAGTGTACTAGAGTCCCCTTTTCTCCACACCCTCACCAGCACTGTTGTTTGATGATTTGTTGATGGCAGCCATTCTGGCAGGTGTGAGGTGCTACCTCATAGTCGTTTTAATTTGCATCTCTCTGATGATTAGTGACGTTGAATATTTTTTCATGTCTCTTGGCCATTTGTATGTCCTTTTTGGAAAGGTGTCTATTTAGGTCCTCTGCCCATTTCCAAATTGGGTTCTTTGTCTTCCTTTTGTTGAGTTGTATGAGTACTCTATATATTTTGGAAATTAACCCCTTATCTGATGTATCATTGGCAATTATGTTCTCCCATAAAGTGGGTTCCCTTTCCATTTTGGTGGTTGTTTCTTTTGCTGTGCAGAAGCTTTTTAGTTTGATGTAGTCCCATGTATTAATTTTTTCCTTTGTTTCTCTTGCCTTAGGGGTTATATCAGTGAAAATTCTGCTGCATGTGATGTCTGAAATTTTGTTGCCTACATTTTCTTCTAGAATTTTTATGGATTCGCGAGTCACATTTAAGTCTTTTATCCATTTTGATTTTATTCTTGTGCATGGTCTAAGTTGGTGGTCTAGCCCCGCCTTGACCTGTATTTTTTAAATCTGAGACACCAAAAGGGCCTGAGGTTCTAGATCCCTTTAAGGGAGGAGCTGTATTGGCCTTGCATATAAAAGCAAATCCTCCAGAAGATGGCAATAAACATTAAGCATATGTGAGCAAGCAGAAGCAATGTGCAAGGCATAGAGTCAGATTTTATAGCCTCAGGCAGGACATTTTACCACACTCAACTACTTACAGAGTAGTTCTTTAAAGGAAATATTGTGTGTAAGTTACTCCATTTAATAATTAAGTTATTATAAAATTAAAATTTTAAGAAATTACTTTAAATAAAATAATTGGATATATATTTTCCTTTTCTTCCTTAGGATAATCCTGGGAGTGCCCCTTCTCTTGTTTTTTTTTAAAATATTTTTTTTCTTTATTGATTTTAGAGAGGGAGAGATAGAAACATCAATGAGAGAGAACATTGATTGGCCACCTCCTGCATGTCCCCGACTGGGGATTTGGCCCACAACCTGGGCATGTGCCCTGACCAGGAATCGAACCGGCGATCTCTTCGTGCATGGATCAATGCTCAACCACTGAGCCACACTGGCTGGACGCCCTTCTCTTGTTTTGATGACTATGACAGGTTTAACAGAAGGCAGATTGATTAGCTTTTGTGGAAAACAAAACAAAACAAAAACAAAACACATGCTATTATTTGCTGCTGAGATCAAAGTGAGGAAGGCTTCTGGCAACTGATAAAGTAATAACCTCCAGAAAAATAAATGTACATTATGTAGAGTAAAAACAAAATATTTTGTTATAGGAAGATTTAATAACATTACTAACATATTCAAGTTCTTCAAAGGAAATATCGTAGATACTGTTGGTTATTTTTTCCAATACCCATTCCCACACCTCTGTCCCTTGGGCACTTTTACTATAGAAAATGCAAACGCCAAATACTAATTCTTCTAGCTTCTCTTGAAGCTAAGCATGTGACATTTCCAGTTAATGAAATATGGGGGTGGGGAGTGGGGCTGGCTAGAGAACACTAATATGATGAACAGAATTAAGTAAGCCATCTTGTAACCATGAGTTTACAAACATGGGAAACAAGCCAGGAGACTAATAAATATGTGACCCTGATAGTGTTGAGTTACTGAGCCCATGTGTGTGTGTTCAACTTCCCATCTAAGGCAATTTGACGTATGAGTTCAAGATGCTGTTACTCAGGAATTCTTGTACATGTAGCTAAAACAAGGTTGAGTACTATTATATGTCATAAAAGGTACATACATTATATTAAATTTTATCCTTACAACGTTATGATCTAAGTATTACTTATGAATGAGGTAAAAGAGGCAGGGAGATGTTAAGTTACTTGTTCTTCTGGGATCTTCCCCTCATTAAGTTGTAATTCAAAATCAAGTTGTCAGATTCCAGCACATAATGCTGATAAATACTGTGATGGAATTCATACAAACTTATGTCTGTTTTGAAGTACAAATGCAGTAGAACTATCTTTGTTCGGTTTTTCCTTCACTAAATCACCCCATGACAAAGATTTTCAATCTTCAGAAAAATGCACAGTAGAGCAGTGATGATCTAGATTATGAATTTATTTTATGAGCCAGAAAACAAACAGAACTAATTAGCATGAGTTTACTTAAAATTGCAGGTACATTTTGGAGAAGAGAAATCAATCAGAGCAGTTAAAGTAGTTTGGTAAGCAGAGAACTCATCTTGGTTTATTTAGGTTGTTTGCTCCTAAGCCACTCTAGTTTGTGGTGAAGTCAACTCCTACTCTAGGTGCTTCTTATTGATACAGGTTTGAAAAGCAAAAGGAGGTAATGGGGATTCAAAATCTGAAGAGATGAAACTCACTTTTAGTTCATTCTGCTTGGTAGGTGTCTTTAATTTCTGCTCCAAGTAAATAGCCAGCAAATACATGTTAAAGGCAGCTGCTCCTTTCCTGGGAGATACAGTAAAGCTTTTATTAATTTATTTTTATTATTATTATTTTTTAATTTTATTAATTTATTTTTGTTACAGATGTTTCTCCTTTTTCCCCCATTGTCATCCTCCTCCCCCTCCCTCCCTGCCCCGTCCCCAGTTTTGTTGTCCATGTCCATTGGTTATGAGTACATGCGTACAAGTTCTGTGGTTCATCGCTCCCCTCCCCCACCCTACAGTAAAGCTTTTAAACAGCACAGAAAATCAAGGGTGTCTGGCATCTGTGTCTAGTAGCTGTTACCAGGTTTTCACATACCCTATTCCAAGGGGCTTTGAATTTTTTTTTTTCCTATTTGACTGTTCTTTTTAAAACTTTGACTTGGGATTAAGTTTTACAATTTAAAGATGTGAATTTGTTGGATGAGTTAGGCAGGGAGGATGTAGGTTGGGCTGTCAGGAGGTGGGATGGCTTCAGGAATATTTTAATACAGAGTTGTTGGTAACAGCATCGACATACAGTACATTTTAATTTTTTTTTCTTTACTGATTTGAGAGAGGAAAGGAGAGGGGGAGAGAGAGAGAGAGAGAGAGAGAGAGAGAGAGAGAGAGAGAGAAATATCGATGAGAGAGAACATCGATTGGCCACATCCTACATGCCCCCCACTGGGGATTTGGCCTACAACCTGGGCATGTGCCCTGACAGAGAATCGAACTGGCGACCTCTTGGTGCATGAGTCAATGCTCAGCCACTGAGCCACACCAGCCGGGTGACGTACAGTACATTTTAAAAGAAGAATTCTTCTCATTAAAACCTGGACTAATTATTCTTAACAATGAAGCTAAGAATAAACTAAGCACTAAATTTTATGTATTATGTTTAAATTTCTTATCCTTCTACATGAATATGATGTACAAGTGTGGTATCAGCATTTGATTTGTTTTGGACATTTTTTCTGTTTTGCTTTATTTAAAATTTATTTTTTGTAGGATGAACATTATAATTGAATTATCTGCCAAACCTCTTTAAATTATATTTATTTGTAACTTAGCTAAATATACATTTGTTAAAACAAAATATTTTCAATAAAATCTATATAATGTAATTACACAAAGTAAATAGACGACTTCTTTACATATCTCCAAAAACTGGATTGAAATGATTATAAATATTGTTTGCATCATTTCCAAATAGTCGTTTTTAAAAGTGTTCTCTAAATGGAAAAACAAAAAAATATCCAAAAGCCTATGTAATTGTTTAAATAGAGTTAGAAATATATAGGAAAGACTTTTCTTATTAAATAATAATAAAAAAAACTGGCTGAAATACACAGATAATCTCTTCTTTAGAGGAGGGCATGACATATCTATCTTTAAAAATTAAACTTTTAAATTTTGAATTTGTATGAAAGTTTTAAAATATATGTATACAATTTTAAAGTACAGTAGCAGTTACAGTGAAAACTCCTTGAGCACATAGTCACTGGGGATAATATTCTTTAATCATTTCTTTTCATGGAAATATTTGGGAGCTCATTGTACAAAGAGCATATTAAGTTATATCATATACAAACTGTACCATTGTGATGCAGTCAGAATGTATAGACTCAATTATTTTTCTTTATATTATATAAGATTCCATTGCAGATATGAAGAAATTTTATATTTTGATGGCTGAAATTTTGAAAGTTTAACTAGAATTGAAAGGTTTTATCAAGATAAAGAAGCGAACTAAGATTTTCACTCATATTTGGTTCTTACAGGCCTATGCCCCTCTCAGTACTATTGTGCATTAGATTAAACTTTATTCTAGTAATATTTTTGTTTGACTAGAATACTCTTACTTTATTAAGAATATTTAGCAGAAGTCCGGCTGGTGTAGCTCAGCGGTTGAGCGCCAACCAATGCACCAGGAGGTCGCCGGTTCGATTCCTGGTCAGGACACATGCCCAGGTTGTGGGCCAGATCCCCAGTGTGGGGCATGCAGGAGGCGGCCAGTTGATGTCCTCTCTCATTGATGTTTCTATCTCTCTCTCCCTCTCCCTTCCTTTCTCTCTCAAATCAATAAAGAAAAACAAAAAAGAATATTTAGCAAATGTGGTATTTATGCATTTTACAAAGTCAGATATTGACTGTCTTTTACTGAAAGCTGTTAGAATTTCCTGTTCCACCAATCTTCTGTTCAGAGAAGTGGCCACGATGTCTGCATTTTTACAGTTGTTCTGGAATCAGCCTTAACATTAGTACTTTTATCTCTTGGGACATCTTCCAAGGTTTCCTGAACAATCTGTACAACCATGCAAAGAATACTGTGGTTTTTCAAGTAGATTGCTCCTACCAGTTCCCTTACTGACTAATTGTTAATCACATTTCTTCCCTATTGGTGATTTCATTGTAAATTGTCATGGTATGAAGGCTGAGTTTTAGGTTCAACCTGAAGAAAGCTTCAGGAGAAAAAAATCTTTTCCCCCAAGTACTATTCTCAAACTTTGAGAAAACACTTGTTCTTTAGTGTTTGCCATTCTACTGGCAGATTATCACACTGTTAAATTTTGAAAAATGGCAATAGATGAAACAACTGTATTAATTTGTGAGACTAGAATCCTGCAGACTCTAAATATATGTGAATTCATTGATTGAGGTTTCAAGAGAAAATAAAAGGATTTTTTCACCTTTTTTCCATATTATCATATAATAAAAGAGTTTATTAAGTATTAATTCCACTTATTTTTTGTATATATTCTCCTGGTTACCCATTTCTAGTAGGTAGCTAGGCTGTGTTACCATAATTCAGGATTTTTTTTTTCCTGTGTGGAGAGCAGAAGACATTCTATCATTATTATTATTTTTTTTAAAGTTAGCTATATATCTATGTTAGTATCTAGTGTATTCTGGGACATAAAACTCCTTTTTATAACTTCTGATTGTCCATTGTTCCTTAAAGTAGATAGAATGTCCAGTTTATTTGTTAAGACTGCTTGTTAAGAGTTGGTGTGCCTGAATAATTGGTGAAATTTGAATATGGACAATGGATTAGCATTAACAGTATCAATGCTAAATTTCTTAATATTGTTCATTGTATTGGAGCTATGTAAGAGAATGTACTTTTCTCAGGAGATACTTACTGAAGTATTAGAGGGGTAATGAAGTAAAATGTCTATGATTTACTCTTAAGCAGTTCTGGAATTTTTTTTTTTTTTTACATGTACATATACATACATATAAATAGAGAATGAGAGAGAGATCAGGCAAATGTGGCAAAAAGTTAACAATTGATGAATCTGGGTGAAGTATATAAGAATACTTTGTATACTTCTTTCAGCATTTCTGTAAGTTTTAAATTATAAAAACAAAAAAATTATCAGAACAAAAATATAAAATATACTTTCAAATCAAGACTTCAGCAAAAACAAATGTATGTTTCTGGCCACCAAAGAGCCATATTCCCTTCTCTAATTTATGTATTTTATTTTTCTATTATAAAATAATGAGTAAGCATATCTCTGACTTTTTAGGACGTCTGAAAGGTAGGAGGGGTGAGAGACTTCCATTATGGCTGTGGAAACTGCTGATAATAGCTATAGGAAATGGATTCCCTGAGTGCTTCCTTCCTGTCAGGACTGAAAACAAGCATCCCTGGAGAGCTGCCATTTCAACTCTGCACTGGGGAAAGGGAGGAGTTTTATTTTATTTATTTCTAGTTTCTTCCTTCTAGTAAGACATTTATTATGTGAATGTGGTAGTCAAATTCCTTCACACACAATTTTAATTTTAAGAAATAAATAAATGAAACCCCTTAAATATGCTATACTCTTCTGAGAACTCAAAAATCTTGATTTTTTTCCCCTAATAAAATATGAAAGCTTTGCATTTAAATTAGAGTCTTGCATCTAATGATATCAAACACTTTTAGTCAGTTATGTTACCAGACTCAAAAGGTCTTTTTGTCTGCATGCATCAAAGCCCAATAATATATAAACAGAAATTTTCAGCAATGAAAATAAGAGTTTATTTCAGAAAGTGGCCCATGCCTGTAGACAGGTGAGCTAATGCTCAAAGACTTGCCTCCCTGATGGCTTCCAGGAGATGGGTTATATAGGGGAAAAATTAATAATCATGGAGACTAAGGGAGTTAGGGTCCTAGTCAGGGTTGTGGTCTCTCCTGATTGGTTGGTGCTAGGATAGAGGGTAGCCGATGAGTGCAGCTCGTCTTGATGTCAGCCATGGTGTCCCTTCATCTGGTTTCACTGCTTTTCTGGGCCTAGAGCTGAAATACAACTGATGCCTAGATGTTATCTGTAGTTTGACCAAAACTCTGTCTCTGGGGTCAACAGACCGGAGGCTATGTTCCTAAGATTATTTGATGCTGAACAGAACCTCATTGTCCTGAGGGCTAAATGATTAAAGTTGTGGACATGCAAGGAAGGAGGAGGCAGGTGAGTCAGGGTACTGGATGAGGCCAGTTTGAATCAAAAGGAAAGAAAGGAGAAAAGGTCATATTAAAGAAATGAAGTTTCTATGCATTTATAGTTATGCACCAATTGTTTGACTTCAAAGATAAGATTAACTATCACAGTTTTTCCTAGCCTTCATTTTATGTATTTTTATGCATTTCAATAAAAATAATCTCTTACATGCATTGATGAATATATTTAATTTTTATGCCTTTTCAAGACTTTTAAAAATTAGGAAAAATATCCCTGACAGACTAGATTGGAAAATAGGACCATTGTGTTGTTTGCTCCTATGAATTAAGCCCAGTAAAGTGAGGATTAGTCATGAGCATTAGACAAATGGAAAAATTAGGCACAGAGGACTGAAATAACTTCTCCAAAACAAAATAATCTCTACTTGAGTATACACTTCAATCTATGTCTTCAAGCAGTAGAATTCTTTATAAAGCTTATGAGTTCTCTTAATTATACTATACTGTTTATTTATTTATTTTAAAAAATTGTTTTTTGTTATTGATATATTAGAAAGACAGAGGAAGGGAGAGGGAGAGAGAGATAGAAACATCAATGAGAGAGAACATCAAGTGGCTATCTCTGGCATGCTCCCCACAGGGGATCGGGCCCACAACCTGGGCATGTGCCCTGACCAGGAATCGAACTGGCAACCTCTTAGTACATGGGCCGACGCTCACTGAGCCACACTGGCTGGGCACTATACTGAGTTTATAATTAGACATTATATAGTCATCCTTGGTCATTCCGTCCATTTATTTATACTAAGCGCAATTTAGAGGACCCAATATATATTTTCAATTGAAAGCTCCAGAATCCAAGAGGTGTTTCAAATGCCAATGGCAAAATATTTTGAAGAGTTTTTATAATATTGTAATATTTTGGTTGTTATGATATCTTATAGGTTATGTTTTTAGCAATATGGTTCTGAGTGTTCCTAGTTAGAATGCTTTAAAAAAATCAAAACTGGAATATTGATTCATTTCTAAAATAAAGTATGATACCTATTACTGGTATTCTTATCTTACATTGCAGGAAACCTTGAAAGTCCTACTTTGTGTGCTAAGAGTTCATTTCTCATATCTTTCTGGATACAGGTCTTCAGTGTTCAATCTGCCAATATCTCTGTGACTGTTTCCTTACCCTTGGCCACCCCAATCCCTTTTCTGAATGTTGAAATCTACAGTTTCTATTTTGTGCCTTCCTATGTCCTTGTGAGTAGCCTCTATTATATTGTATGGAACCCTACTTCTCCCCACTTTCCTTATTTCACCCTGCTTTTTAAATGGGGTTTTCATCTTTACCCCTGTAAGCAAAGCTTTAATGCACTCTGGATATTTTTTCTATTATTCCCTTCACCTTTTTCACTCAGCCCCGCAGCCCCCTCCCCTCTGACAGCTGTCTGCCTGTTCTCTATCTATGAGTCTGCTTTTATTTTGTTTGTTAGTTTATTTTGTTAATTAGATCCCACATATGAGTGAAATCATGTGGTACTTGTCTTTCTCTGATGGACTTATTTCCCTTAGCATAATGCTCTCCAGGTCCATCCATGCTGGACCTTGGTTAACAGCCTTCTATTAACACAAGGGTTTGTCCTCTAGAAACTTAAAGGTTGGTCCCTAAAGAAATTGCACTTTCTAGTCTTTCTTATAATATTGATATTCTTGAGTCCCATGTTTCTGTCAAATTTGATCTGTTAATACTAAATGATGATAATGCATACTTACACATATATTTACATATATCCACCTATATTTAATAATAATTGCCTTAAAATTATTTCCACACACTCTCATTTGTTGCTCACAATGACTTGCAAGGTTAGATTTTTTTCTCCACTTTACTAAAAAGGAAACTAAGGCTTAGAGATGTCAGGAAACTTGTCCAGGATCAGGTAGTTAATAAGTGACACAATTAGGACTCAAATATAGGTCTTTTGTTTAAAAATTGGAGTTTCCACCAGGACTTATTTCATTTTTTTAATCACATAAAACATATATAAAGATGAAGTTATTATCAAGCCAAGAGGATAATTTCTAAGGTAGCTTAAACAGAGACTGCAGAATGAGAACAAAGAGACATCTTCCTGAAAACTTTGGTCAACAAGTCAACTCCAGAGTTGATTTGCATGGCTAAAAGAGATATGTTGCCTGGCCAGTGTGGCTCAGTGGATTGAACATTGTCCCATGGACTGAGAGGTCCCAGTTCGATTCCCAGTTGGGGCACATGCCTGGGTTTCTAGCTTGATCCCCAGTAGGGGGTGTGCAGGAGGCAGCCAAGTGATGTTTCTCTCTCACATCGATGTTTCTATCTCTCTCTCCCTTCTTCTCTCTCTAAAAAATCAATAAAAACATATTTAAAAAATAAATAAAAGAGATATGTTAACTCTGATTACAAAGAACTAGTTTTGACATGGAGTAGGTGATAGACAACAGGAAGAGACCCAGAGCTTGTAAGTGTACAGACTGGAAATAAATTACATATGTCAATGGAACATCACTAATCCAAGATTTTCTTTAAAGTTAAGTTTCCCTAAAGAAAAAAAAAAGGGGGGGGGCAAATTTTATTGTAAAAAATTATGTAAAATAAGCAGTGTTGACTGAGCCAGGTAGTGATTGCCGCTGTGGTGGATTTTAATATCTTGTTTAAAGTTCGAACTTCTTACTGTGTATTTGTGGTTTCAGTTTAATACATATGTACATTATGTAAGTTATAAATGTCATATAGTCCTCTAATTAGGTTATTTTTCATTTCCTGCTTGCTGAACTAGTTAAGGAGACTTGGGCCTTGTTCATCTTCACTTGCTTGTAAACATCTCTGCCACCTAGTGGACTATTTGAAATCAGTCAGGTTGGCTCATTAGGTATGAGGTTAAGCACCAGTAGATGAAGTGCTCAAATGTCACACTTGTGAACTAGGAATTAGAATTGGAGATGGCTGCAAATTCTGGATTTAAATGTTAACCTATGCTAAGACAAATTGAGTATCCAGACTATACCTAGGTGAAATGGATCTCCACATATGTAGAGAAGTGGCTTCTGCACTCTAAGGAGCTGTTTTGATAAGCTCTATTGAGGTGAGCTGTGAAGGAGATCCTATAAGAAGTGCAAGGAAAGAACCTTAGGACCAGGAGTAAAGTACTTGAAGAAGAATCTCTGACCCTTGGGTGTTGCCAGTAGGAGATGATGGGACTCTCAAAGCCAAGAATACCTGGGAATCTAGCTAGAAAACTTCTGCTTGAAAAGTCAGAGCCTTGGGTCATATTTTTATCATAGATGTAGTGAAATAAAACTATGTCATTACCATTACCATCTTAATAGATACTTATTAGTTGACATTATCATCTGATTTACATGTTGTATTTTATCTTTGTAACTACAGCTCAGATTGTTCTAAAAGTTTTTGACTATTCATAACCTGAGATTAATTATCATAAAAGTATCAGGAATGTATTATTGTGATATCAAATGTATTATGAACACCTTATTTTCAGAAAAATTGAGAGGTGAATAAAAAAAAATTGTCAACCTATGAAGAAAATTTAATTGAATTTATATTATTTTAATCTGGAGATAATTATTTAAAATGAATTAAGTAATTATTTTCCACCATAGCTATAGTAATATTGGAAGAGGATTTCCTTAAAAGTTTCGTATAAAATTCTTTGTAGTTTGGGGCATTCCCAACCTGTATGCAACCTCCTCTTTTCTTCATAACATGTACACTAAACTACTCTGGAATCAGAGACTAAAGATTCACTTTGTAATTAATTTCTAGTTTCATGCCATTGTGATCTGAGAAGATGCCTGATATGATTTCAGTCTTCTTGAACTTGTAGATAGTTTGTATCCTAACATGTGGTCTATCTTTGAGAATGTCCCGTGTACACTTGAGAAGAATGTGAATTCTGCAGTTTGAGGGTGTAATTCTCTAAATATCTATTAAATCCATTTGATCTAGTGTATCATTTAGAGTCTCTGTTTCCTTGTTAATTTTTTGTCTAGAGGATCTATCCAGTAATGTCAGCAGGGTGTTGAAGTCCCCTGCTATGATTGTATTGCTGTCGATTTTTCCTTTTAAGTCCTCCAGAAGTTTTAAAATATATTTCGGTGCTCCTATATTGGGTGCATATATGTTTACCAAGGTTATATCCTCCTGTTGTATAGATCCTTTCAATATTATGTACTGGCCTTCTTTGTGTCTTGTTATGGCCTTCATTTTGAAGTCTGTTTTATCAGACATGAATATTGCTACCCCAGATTTTTTTTTTTTCATTCCCATTTGCTTGGAAATTTTTTTTTTCCATCTCTTCACTTTCAACCTGTGTGAGTCTTTTGTTGTGAGGTGGGTCTCTTGTAAATAACATTTATATGAGTCGTGCTTTCTTATCCATTCAGCTACTCTGTGTCTTTTGATTAGAGCATTTAATCCATTTGCATTTAAGGTTATTATTGATATGTACTTATTTATTGCCATTTTTATTCTGGCTATGTTTCTCTCTCTATTTCTTCTGCTTATTATAGCAGTCCTTTTAACGTTTCTTGTAGTGCTGGGTTGGTGCTAATATATTCCTTTAACCTTTTTTGTGTGTGTCTGGGAATCTCTTTATTTCACCTTCTATTTTGAATGATAGCCTTGCTGGATAGAGTAGTCTTGTTTTTCATTACCTTGAATACTTCATGCCATTCCCTCTGGTCTGTAGTGTTTCTGTTGAGAAATCAGCTGATAACCTTATGGGGGCTCCTTTGTAGGTGATCTGTTGCTTTTCTCTTGCTGCCTTTAAGATTCTCTCTTTGTCTTTAATTTTTAGTATTTTAATTATGATGTGTCTTGGTGTGGGCCTTTTGGGTTCTTCTTACTTGGGACTTTCTGTGCTTCCTGAACTTGTATGTCTTTTTCAGTCACCAAGTTAGGATGTTTTCTGCCACCATTTCTTCAAATATATTCTCTAACCCTTGCTGATTTTCTTCTTCTGGAACTCCTATGATGTGGATGTTGTTATATTTCATATTGTCCCACAGCTCTCTTAACCTGTCCTCCTGTTTTTTAATTGTTTTTTCTTTTTGGTTCCCTGCTTTGGTGATTTTTTTTACCCTGTCTTCTAATTCACTGATCTGATCCCTGGCTTCCTCTAATCTGCTGGTTATTCCTTCCAATGTGTTCTTTATTTCTGCTATGCCATTCTTAATTTCCGGTTGGTAGTTTTTCATTTCTAATTGGTTGATTTTCATTGTTTCTATATCTTTACTCATACTGTTGAGCTTCCTCATAATCATTACTCTGAACTTGACCACTGATAACTTGTTTAATTCCATTTCATTTATCCCCTCTTCTGTAGAATTATCTTGTTCTTTCATTTGGGATTTGTTTCTTTGTTTCACTATTTTGGCTGTCTCAGCAGTGTTTGGAGCCTGCCAAATTTTTCCTGTGAGTGTCGTTGTTCAGCTGATTGTGGCTCCCTCTGCTGGGTTTGGATGAATATGTAAGGGACCACATTGAACATCAAAGTCTAGTCTTACTTTCCTGGGTAGAGTCACAGGCCAAGCAAAGATTCAGTTATCCCAGCGCTTTTGTCTGCAGGCTGACTATTAGTTTCAGTTACTTAATGAGCCTTAGGTTGTAGCCCTCAGCTGAATGAAAAATCCCCTCAGGTGGGAAGGTAAGAGGATTTCCAGTAGGTGGGGCAATTGCTTTCCCCTGGATTCAAGTTGCTTTGAGAAGATAATGATTTCTGCAGTTGGGTTATTGGCTCAGCACAGAGGTCCAGGCCTCTGCCATCACAGCTAAGTCCCCAGAGCCAGGACACCCAACACTGGGGGTCAGGCCCAAGGTTCAAAGCTTTCAGAATCTTGTCTTTGCCTACCCACTTGTTGGTAGTCTTTGGCTGTTAATGAGCCTCAGGTTGCACTTCTCTGCCTGTGTGTGTGTGTGTGTGTGTGTGTGTGTGTATATATATATATATATATATATATATATATATATATATATATATTAAATTCCCAAGGGAGAGGCAGTTGCTTCTCCCCTAGGCTATATCTGCTCTAGGAAAGGGCTCTTTGAGAAAGATGGCTATTATCCTATGAGTGAGTGACTCAGCTTAGAGCTCCTGATGGACTCCTTCCCAGCTCTCTCCCCAGTGCCATGAACCTCTGACTCTTCTCACACAGTTCCAGTCCAGTCCACCCTCCCTCTGCTGGAGCCCAAGGTGAATGGCTGTAGCTGTAATTTAGTGCACTGGCCCTTCAGGGAAGTGTCCATGTTTCCTGCGCCTCTGCCTGCCAGAGACAGAACCTCTGCTCTGGTGATATTCTCAGCCAGGTGTTATGTGGGTACCTTTCCCTGTTTCACCACTCTCTGCTGGGGAGCAGGCTTGGAGTTTTAAACCCTGACTTCTCAGAGAGAACTGGTCACAGCTAAGACAGCCCTCAGCTGCTGCCCGTGGGCACCCAGCCAGCCCTCTTGTGCCTCCACAGCTCCTACCAGTCTCGATTTGGGGTCCTCTTTATGTCCCTGGTTATAAGAGTTCTCTCCAGCTACTCTTCAGCTGGTTTTTCCAGATAACTTGTCTTTATTTTATTTGAATTCCAGTTTGGTACTGGAAGACAGTCTTTATAGCTTCCATTTACTCTGTTGCCATTTTGGATCTCCCTGAAGTTTCACTTTGGAGTTTAGAATTTAAATTTAGGCCATTGGTTTCCTCTAGAATTTAAGGTATTTATTTTAAAGTTGCCTTTCCTAATACAACTTCAGGAAAATTGGGGCTCACCTAAAACTCTGTTAAAATCTGATTGACAGATCTTTAACATGGAAGATAGAGCTGGGCATGAAAACAATTGCCTTTCACCTCTTGGGTTTCAGCTTCTGGTCCTTTGATCACTGGATGATCTCTGTAATGTTCTCTGGGTTCCCTGAATTCTGACTTTGCTCTGGTTCCCTAGTTCTTAACTTATTTTTGGCCTTTGTTCAGGTTTCTTACTTGAGTCATGAGTTGGCTTTTCTGGTGATTTGTCCTGGTTGGACCCAACTGACTACTCTGACATGAATTTGGAAGCAAAAAAATGTTAATAGAGAAGTAAAAACACAGTTGTCACTACTTATATACAGTTTTTCATTTTTATAATAAATACTTTATTATCTCAAAGATAAATATATATAAATTGCTAGAATTTTAGAATATACCTTTAATTTTAAGCAAATAAACTATTGTAAATCTATTCTGCATAGAGAAAAACCACTGGTGAAAAGAACTAAAACCAGTTTTCCAGTGCCAAAGCACAATTTTTAAACAAAAATAGGGTCACATTATTTATTTTTTCACTTAAGATAAAATGCCCATTTCCCCATGTCATTATATTTTCCTACAACATCATCTTTCAATAGCTGCAAATAATCCACTGTGAATATATCTCATTAATCAGTTGCTTACTTTGGACAAATTTAGATTTAAAATTTTTTTTTATTTTAATAATATTGCATGAGCATCTTTGTATATATAGATTTGGTATACCTGTGATATTTCCTTAAGATGTATTCCTAAAATTCTGTATTTTTGAGGTATGCATTCAGGGATAGACACATAACATTAATAATATTTCTAAGGTGTAGCTGTTTTAATATTTAAGAGTAAACGTAGGAACTTTGAATCTTTTAGGGTCAAGACCACTCTGTTTTGACAAATTTTGACTATAATCAGAATGAGCAGAAACTTATTATATGGTTCCCTTTTCCATTTAACGTGAAAGTCATGGTTCTGATTTTTACCTTCTTCTTTGGTTTGGTCTTTGTTTGTTTTTGGATCTTTGTTTGTTTTTATGGTCTAAAATAATAAAAATTCTTGAGGCAAATCTATTCCTTTACCAAAATCTGGTGCAAAATTGATGATTTATGAAGCAATAGAACATGTGAAACATCATGATGTCCTTATGTGGAAAATGTTCCATAGTTTGTTTTATTTGATCATTTTTCTGTAAAAAGTTTATTAAACCCTCTCAAGCATATCTGGAGTTGAAACTAAAACAGCAACCTAAGCAAGTAGAGTGAATGTATAGACTTGTTCAAGCCTTCCATAAAGGTAATAGATAAAATTCAGCTTGTAAAACAAGGTAACAGTTAAAATTATTCCATAGCAAATGTACTGTGCCAGCTCTCCGTGCCAACTCATAAATATTTCCATTCACATACACTTTCCAAAAGATAGTTTTCCAGTTGCAATTAAACCCCAAGCTGTTGAATATTTGGGTGCTTCAGTAATTTTGCCTATACACAATTAAAAATTTAAAATTGGTATCTTTAATTTATTATAATTGTAAGAAGAATTTACTTCCAAATATTAGGTTTCACTGTATAGTAGACTATATGTCAAACAAATCTGAAGGCCTCCACATTAATGAAGTGGTAGATACATTGCATTCTTCCACAGATAATTCCATGGGGGAGAGCCCCAGTCAATGGTTATATAAGAAACACTAATAAATTTATTAAAACTAAAGATTAATGATCTCCACTATAAAACAGCAAAAGCTCAAACATTTGGTTCTAGAGAAATGCAAACATTTAAACTTCCTGTGTTTTCTGTGGCAACTAAGTTTTTATGAGTCTGTGTCTCAAACAACTAGACATCCTGTGAAAATGCCCTGCCTATCTTCCTTTGCAGTTCTGTTTGATCTTTATTGTTATTTATGTAAAAATATTTACTGTATTTTATAAAAGGCTTATTTGTTGAGTACCCACTATGGTCCAGCATCAGTCCTAGATGCTTTATTTAATTCTCACAATAACTCTATGAGGGAATTAGTGTTATTCCTGTATTACACATCAGAAAATAGAGGGCCAGGGACATTGAGTAACATCGCCAATGTCGCAAGACTTAGGAAAGGCAGAGCTAGGATTCAGACTTAGTTCTGGATAAGATAAGTACTACAAATTAGATTCCAGAGAGTAGGTTGTTGTATGAAAGAAAGAAACTATAAAGTACTGGTAAATATCATTTTATCTCATTTTTTCCAAATATTTATTTTTTGTCTATAAGAGCACTGTAAGTGAAGGATGGCAAAATAAATCCTACATATATACCAAACCTGCACTGAGGCTACTATTTTTATACTTTGTGTGGTGCTAATGAAACTACATTTGGAAGCAAGAATCGGAGCTATAAAGTTATTGAAAGCTTAAAGATCCTTTCTGGCTATGCCAGTAGTCATTTCAAATAAGTGTTTCATATTCCTTCAATAATGCTTTAATGACTATACCATCCTATCCTTTCTTAAAGTTTACTACCATTTACTTTCCGTTAGAAATCATTTTAAATTAAGGGCCCCTTTAAGATGAAAAGCCCATAGGCTCTAAGAAGTTAATAAGTGAGAGAATTTTCTTCTGTAATTCACCAACTTGAACCTATATCAAGGATATCATGAAGATTAAAATATGAATAACCCAACTTTTTACATTTCTTTCTTGACTTCTTCCAAAATATAGCTATTACCCAGTTTGGAGAATGTACTCTTTTAGCTCTTCCAAGGCACTTAGGTCTCCTGTACTGTGTGCAGTAATAGAAAATAATTTACTTCTGTTTGAAGCCAGAGTAAAAACTGGTCATCCCAGGAAGACCCAAGTTACCTGACAGCCATTTCTGAAGGAACCCGAAAAGTAATGTCTCTGTAACAAAGCTCAGGTGAATTCCTGCTGCTGGAACACAGTGCATTGTAAATTGTTTTGTGAAGTGTTAAATTTCTATCCTTACTCTATTTTCTGTCCTTACTCTATTTAAGTGTTAAATTTTTATCCTTATTCTATGGCGTTATTTCCCAAAGAAGGCTTAAAATGCCAAAAAGTACTGGTGCCAGTGGAAAATTCAACTAGTGACAAGTAGAAGATTAATCATCAAGGAAATGAGTAGCCTTGGTTAATGCATAGGAGTTTACTAAGACAGGCAGCTTTTTTGAGCTGCAGCATTTTGCTCTTTCTTAGTAATGTGGAAGAGAAAGAAAACTGAATTTGGAATACAAAGATCTGAGTTTTAAAAGAGGAGTGTGAAAGGAAGCAAATGTTTTTGAGGACTTTGGTAATCCATAGATACTGCGTTAAGGGCTTTCACATTTTATCTCATTTAATTCTCATAACACTGGGACTCAGAGAGGTTAAGAGATTTGTCCTAGGTCAGAGATAGAAAGCAGCAGAAGTAGAATGTAGTATGTTAATCCAAACCTGCAGCTCATCTTCTTGCCACTTTTATTATTTAAACATGGTTATCATCACATTCAGTTTATCATGAAGAAGGATAAAATCTAGTCATTTTTCTCAAATTGTCATCCGAATGTCACCTATGTTAGAATCATTTGGAAATCCCCAGTCCCATTTTAGACCTATGCAACCAGACTCTTGGAGAAGAGGCTTGGCTATAGCAATTATAACAAGTCCCTTGGTGCTCTTTATCTTGCAAATAGAATTTTGAAAACTCCTGCTCTAGAAGAAGGTATAGAAGACTGGAAAAACATGAATTGAAAACGATACTTGCACTATTTCACCTTCTAAAGTTATTCAAAACCAAGCATAATACACAGCTTCCTGAGAATGGGAAGCTATTTGAAAATAAACCAGCAGTCCCAACTTCATAAAGGAAGCCTGAGGGAATACATGGATAATCCCTGAGAGGTACAGCCAGCCAGAAGGAGGACAAGGAATCTCTTGCTCAAGGCCAATACTATTTTTGCATTTTATTCTGGAGTCTGAAAGACTGAGGTGTATGTTATATTTTTCACACTTTATTTGGATTTTGTTTTAAACCTAATGAATCAACAAGGAGAGCAAATCATGAGTGGAGGTCTTTTGGGAACTACAGACTTAGGGTTGAATGTTTACTGGGTACATGACCTAATTAAACTTTTGTGGCTTCAGATTTTAGATGTGTCTGTAAAATGAAATAATAACGATTATAGTACCTTGTTATGTTGCCATGAGAATTAGAGATAAAGCATGTAAAGCATATGACACAGATCCTGGGACAAAGAAAACAGTTAATGATAACATCATCATCATTATTAGTGATGTTCATTATACAGCATAAATAGAAGTGAAATGTGCTCATTGCATGTATGATATTAGGAGAATCAGCTCTAGTGTATATGACGGTAAACCATTGAGTAGGGAGATATGCCTGTCCTTGAAAATTGTCCAGAGGAAGCCAATATAGTTTACAAATAATTCTATCCTTCATCCTATGTCTTGAAACATTACTAAGAATTTTGAAATAAAAACTTAGTATTGTTGAAACTTTTCTTAGATTTTTGTTCTATATATTATTTCATATTTCTGATACATTCATACCACATCCCTTGGCTACAGTTTTAGCATCTAGCTTTTCAAGTTTTGTTCTAAGTGTCAATAGACAGTTTAGACTCCAGAAATTTTAGTTTAGTAGCTAAATAAGTTGTATCTATTAGATATATGGTTAACATATTTTAGCCAATCACTTTTGTTCTAAAAAAAACTTGAAAGTTTACCTATATAAATTTTTTAAAAAGAGTATTTTAACTACCTGTTCTTAAATTATTCATTCTGTACAACTTTTCCTGTAACATGCCATTTTTACCAGAGAAATTCTGTTTTAAGTTGTGTCAGTAAAATATCTACAGCATTTATTTAATTATCTTATCAACTAATGCCCCATGAAATAAAAAACAATATGGTTATGTTTTTGCTTGTTGAAGTTATGATGTTGTTTCTAGGAGGCCTATTGAAATAGGTATATTTAAACTTTGACTGATTTGGGTGGGGAAAGGAAAATCTTAGGAAAAATCTTTGTTTATAAAACCTTGTTTATTCAGGCTCTTCATATCTGAATATGTTTTTGATTGGAATAATTGTGTTGTTGGGAGAGTGATCACAAAAATCAGTAACTCTCCAACATTTCTTCCATGGAAATGGACATCAAAAATTATGTATTTGTAGGAGAAGAGCTTAAAAAGTCTAACTTTGTTAGCTTTTTACCCATAGAGCCATTCTTAGAGGAGGCTTCTAGCAATATCTAAATTTCTGTGTGTAGCTACATAATCTCTCCTGTCTATTAAGTAGAAATTTCTTCTTCCTCACTATTTTTTACTGATATTTATAAGCCCAATAGTTCTTGAGAGAGTGCAAGTCTTCAATGTATTTAATTTGTGAAATATTGATTATGTTATAGGTAGCATTTACACTCTTATCACATTTCAGATTTCTTAAAAAATATGTGAAAATATTTTTGAAATTTCTATTATGATTCAATCTTTGACCAAAGAGTTAGTTTCTAAATACATGGGATTAAAATGTTATTTTTCTTATTAATTTCTTTTTTAAAATATGTTTTTATTGATTTTTTTAGAGAGAGAGAGAGAAATATCAATGTGAGAGAGAACACATTGATCAGCTGTCTCCTGCATCCCCCCCCCCCCCGCCACTGGAGATAGAGCCCACAATCCAGGCATGTGCCCTAACCAGGAATCAAACATGGGATGATGCTCAGTCCACTGAGCCACACCTGCTGGGTTGTTATTCATTTCTAATTTAATTGCATACTAGTTACAGAATGAGGGTTTGTGTGACACTTATTCTTTATAACTTTGGGGAGTTGTGTTATAGCCTTATACATGATTGATTTTGTAAATGTTCCATGTGTGTTTGAGAAAAACATATACTCTAATAATATTTGGGTCTTCTCATTCAATATTATTTAGCTATGTTCTTGAAATTTTCTGTAGTAAGCTGATTCTCTATCTGCTCAATCTATCAATGTTAAGTCTTCTCATCTGTGAACATGGGATGTTATTTCATTTATTTTTATCCTCTTTAATTTATTTCATCAATGTTTTGCACTTTTCAGAGTATTCTTCTTGAGGCAATTTTGTGAGTTTGTGTCTTTCTAGGAATTAGTCCATTTTCTCTTAGTTATCTAATTTGTTGATGTACAGTTGTTTATACCAGTCCTTTATAATCTTTTTATTTATGTAATGTCAACAGTAATATCTCCTCTGTCATTCCAGTAATTTGAATATTTTCTTTATTTTTCTAGGTCTGTATTACTTAACACTTGCCAATTTTGTTGATCTTTTCAAAGAATCAGCTTTTGGTTTCATTGATACCAACTGATTGTTTTTCTGTTTTCTATTTCATTTGTTTCTGCTTTAATCTTTACTATTTTCTTCTTTCTGCTAGCTTTAGGTTTATTTGCTTTTGTTTTTCAGTGTCTTAAGGAAGAAGTTTAGGTTATAGATCTGAAGTCTTTATTATTTTTTAATATAGGCATTTACAATTAAAAATTTACCTCAAAGTGCTGATTTAGTTGTATCCCTTAAGTTTTGGTATGCTGTGTTTTCATTTTTTTAATCTCAATATATTTTCTGATTTCCCTTTTAATTTCTTTCTGATCCATTGTTTGTTTAGGAGTGTATTGTTTGATTTTCACATATTTATGATTTCCAAAATAATTTCCTGCTATTGAGTTCTAATTTAATTCTATTGTGGGCAAAGAACATACTTTGTATTGTTTCTATCTTTTCATGTTTATTGAGGTTTGCTTTATGTCCTAGCATGTGGTTTATCCTGGAAAATATTCTATGTATACTTGAGAAGAATGTATGTTCTGTTGTCGATGTGTTGACTGTTCTATAGATGTATGTTAGGGTTAGTCAGTTTATAGTTTAATTCTAGTCTCTTGTTGCCTTGTTAATCATTTGTCCTATCCAGTATTGATGCTGGTTTATTGAAGTCTTTGTCTGTTATTATTGAATCATTATTTTCTCTCTTCATGTGTTTTGATGATGAATCCCCCAGGTATATTTTTCCGCTTTGACCATACCTATTTTTTCAGACTAATAGGAATAAATCTCTGAAGGCCAGGTTTTTAAAAAATGCAGGCTGAACATTTTTTAAATTATGCAAAATCAACCCAATGTTAATTTCACATCTCAAACATATCTTACTTGCTTTCCTACCTTTCAGGGTCAAGGCTGATAGAAAAATATTCTATATAAAACTGTAAAATTATCAGTTTATTTTAAAAGGTTAACTCTTCATTTGATTTCATACATTTTGGTTATATATACATTTTTTTTTTTTGGCTTGAAATGTGTATAGTTTGGCTGATTGTTTTTGGCATAAACTAAATGACAAAACTGAAATGGTTGCCAAGGGATAAGGGCCAAACCTCTCTGAGCCAGTCATATTTTTGACAGATATTATAAAGAATTACTCAGCTTCCTCAGTTGAGAGTAATTGAAGTCAAGTCATGCTTACAGAACGTTCCCTCTTTGTTCTTTATACTGCCTCTTAACAAAGTTCAGAAGAGCCATTACCCCTCTACAAATAAATGCCAAACATCCTTTGAAAATAAACAATAAGGCTGAATTGTAAGTTTATGCATGTGCTTTAGCATTTAGTATACTGCATTCATTAAAGAAATATATAATCAAATAAGTACTTTAAGAAGTGAGAGATGGTATATTTGAGTAACCAAAATATATTGCTATATTCAAAACAACTAATGTTGTTATTATTAAAGGAAGGGAATTTTAATTCCTTTTACATTTTAACCCTAATATATATTTATTTGTTTCATCACTGTCTAGCAGGGTTTCTGAATGACTCCCCTGTTCAAAACTATAGTCCCAAACTGCTTATCACAGGTGCTTGCTAATCATTCTAATAAGGGTTTCATGGTCAGATAGATTAGAGAAATGCTGGGTTTGATAAAATTAAACAGTTGTTTTATTATCTTTACCTGTAGGATTTTTTAGGGCCTTTACGATTTATATAAATTGTGAGCTCCTGAGTGTGTGATAAAGAGTGTGGTGTTTTTGAAATAAATTTTGATCATGAAACCTTTCCTATGAGGAGCATCTGCTGAAATTAGTGTTCCAAGACGATCACTTTGAGAAACAGCTATGTTCTACAAGAATACAATATGTGTTGCATTCAAGACTTACTATTTTTTTTTAATGCTCTTTGGATAATGATAAGACAAATTATCCCTTCTTAAGGGACATAGATTTGAACTCTCCCAGCTCTTTCTCTTTCTCTGCTCATAGTGAACAGTGTGGTTTACCAAATTGTGCTTTGGATCTTTCTGCCCAAAAGATAAGGTCTTCCTGAGAAGCAGCCCCTAAACTAAGGAAAGTTCTGTAAATTGATGAGGTCCCTAACATTAGTCCTTAGTATTTATTCTGTAATTTCAAAAATATAGCACTCTCTATCACACACTTAGGGACTCACAAATTACATAAATATATAAAAAGCCCTAAGAAATCCTGCAGGTAAAAAACAAATAACTTTAAATAAGTCCACAATACCCAACTATTGCTCTGGAATCAAATTCCTCAAAAGGGTCCTTCTCAAATAAAGTGGCTACTGGTTAAAGTGCTTTCTATACAGGAATTTTGTCTTATATTTTAACACCTGCCCTGGAGGACTGCTTATGCATTGATGCCTGGAAGATTATCATTTTAATTGGGAAACCATGGGCCCCTACCTAAAGTCATTTATAATCCTGAGTGATCTCTGAACCAAAAAAAAAAAAAGTCCCTTGGATAGGATGGCTATCTTGGTTCATAATACATTACCTTAATCCATTCTAGAGAAAACCAGAACTGTCCCAGGAGTTGGAAGAGCATGTATTTGAAAACACTGAGGTATAGGATTTTAGTAAACCTGGGTGTATATTAGTTTGCTAGGGCTGTCATTAATGAAATACCACAAACTGGATGGTTTAAGCAACAGAGATCTACTTTCTTACAGTTCTGGAGACTAGATGTCTGAGATTAATGTGTCGTGAGGGTTGATTTCCTCTGAGGCTTTTCTCATTAGCTTGTAGATATATGTTCAAACGGTCTTTCCTCTATGTGTTTCCTAATCTCCCATTCTTAAAAGGACACCAGTCATATTAGGTTAGGGCCCACCCTAATGGTCTCATTTAACCTTAATTAATTAATTCAACCTCTTTAAAGATCCTATGTTCAAATATAGTTGTATTCTGATATACTAGCATTAGGACTTCAACCTGTGAATTTGGGAAGATATAATTCAGCCCATAATTAACCCTTGAGGAGCAAGCAGTCTTCTGAATATATCCTATTAGGCCAAAATTGCAATTTAGCAAATATTGCAAAATTCCATGGTCCATGGATATGTACAATGATATCTAAAGCTCATTTTCCTCTCTTGATTTTTGCAAACCTTACAACCTATAAAAAAGGAGGGGGCAGGGCTGTCAGCTGTGCTATAAGATACTTTGAAAAATCAGGTCTAAGTGTTGTTTATATACTTATCTTAGTATTTTTTTTTTTTTTTTTTACTATTTCCAAGTAAGAGAATATAGAGGAAATGGTAATATTGGTCCTTCATACTGGGATCAATGTAACAGATGCCTGTGACTATTCAAGCCTAAGGAGTTCATTATTTCAACAAACTCATAACTTTTCCTCAGCAAAGCCATGGGTCATGGCCCATTGACTTAACTGTAAATGACTTACCTGAAACCAAGGAATTTGAGGGAAATCAGACCATCTTCACAGACTAATAGAATTTTAACCTGGAAGGTACCTCCTTAGGACCTTTCAGTTTTTATAATTTGTTTTTGCTATATCAGTGAAATTCAATACTGTTATTATTAATTATTTAATGGCTTTTTATATTGACTTATTTTATAAAACTTTTAGATCTAGCCATATCTTAATACAAAATGTATTTTGAATTAGAACTCAAAGTATGTTGGAAACATCTCCTGACTCCTGAAAAAAAATATTTCACACTTAACTCCTCCATCATTCAGGAGTGGGAGGCAGTAGATCTAGTGAAGGACTTTGAGGCCCTTGGGAATGATGGAGTCTCTAACTGAAAGAAACCTGGGTCACTGGATGACTGAAAAAGAATTGTTACAGCAGTTAGCCTACCCGGACTAATGTAGTCAACTTTGTAAGATTTTAGGTATTCCAACCTCTAGTGATCTTTTCTTGCTTTTAAATTGTAGAAACATCTTTTCATTGTTTATCCCCAAATAATTTTTCCTTAGGTTAGTGTTTTTTATAAAACAACTAGAATTATATTTTTGATTATGAACCCTACATTAAAGGTAGTATTGAAATAAGTGTATTACCACCCTGGCCGGTTTGGCTCAGCGGTTAGAGTGTTGGCCTGCGGTCCAGAGAGACCTGGGTTCGGTTCCCGCTAAGGGCATGTACCTTGGTTGCAGTTTGTCCCTGGCCCTGGTTGGGGTTGTGCGGGAGGCAGCCACTCGATGTGTCCCTTTCACGTCGATGTTTCTCTCTCTCTTCCTCTCTCTCCCTCCTACTCTATCTGAACAAAAAATGGAAAAATGTCCTCAGGTGAGGATAAAAAACAAACAAACAAAAAAAATAAACAAAACAAAAGAAATAAGTGTATTACCAAATCTCATCATTCATATTATAGTGAATATCCTATTTAAGCATTTTAATGTATTTCTGTTATTTTCTTTTTGTTTTCAGAAATTTAACATCCAAATGGGAAAAAGACAAGCAAAGTTATATAGAGGATGCAAGACACCATTGGCCTTGCCCATGCTCTGTTTAGAAATCTTAGGATCCTACTTTTGGATGAGTTCTTACTACCTCTAGGCACTCAGAGTCAATCCTTAATATGTGAAACTTGGGAATAAGTAAAAATTGTTCATCACCAAGGATTTGAACAATTTGAAGTCATTATCCCAAGCAAAAGAAAAATGAAAAATATACGTATCTATCTATGTAATACAGAGGATTGATTAACTTGAAAAACAAAGTCCCTTCTGTTTTTCTTCAGCAGTATTTTAAATGATTTTTTAATTTAATTTTATTTGCTTTCTTAGGCTTGGAGTTTGACAGGGATATTTTGGTGTGTGATGGATGGGATGGTTGTATTTGTTTCCAGGTATCACTTGCAGATGAATGCAAGATATAATCATCCAGAGGATGGGGGATGCAATAGTCAATATGAGCCAATATAAACAATCTAGGTTTTAAAGCATATATAGTGGCAGACTGTTAAAGATGAAGTGGAATCAATTTGCTGAATAATATTATTGTGTGGCAGTTGGGTAATGGCCACCTCAGTAGGATATACTATGACCCGAGGGTATGGACGAAAAAGCATCACAGCCTCTATTTTCATGGTACTACTAGACTATCTATTGAAGTACAAACAACACAGAGGCAATGGACAACTCACTCAACACTTGCTCATGTCGGAGCTGCCCCTGTGTATCAGCCTAATATGTTCCTTTAGCACTGCACTGAAATAGCCTCTCAATACCCAGAGAGAACTATCTCTGCTGCTAGAATCCCTGCCTTTCCTTGCCCTTAATTCTAGTTGTTTTATAAAAAACACTAACCTCAAGATGACCTTACCTTAGGACTTGCTCCTATTCCCAGAGCTGTATTTCACTCCTCCACTGGGTTTCAGGGCCTCAGTGACTTGATTAAGAGTTGCAAATTATTTTACCAGACTGATTATCATGAGTGTTCAATCCTAAAAACTATTAGATTTGCATTAAATAAACCCCTAATGTTAGTTATATGTACAAAGCATGTAAAATTACCATTTGGCAGAGTAATCTATATGATACCTTAAGAAGTTATAAAAATTTGGAGCGAAAAGATAGTGGGCAGGACCAGAGCGAGGGTGAGTGTGTGAGAGTGTGAGTGAGTGTGAGAGAGAGTGTGAATGGGTGTGAATGTGGATTAGCATCTGCGCAGTAGTGCGGAAACTTAGGGCAGAGGGTTATGGTGCTGTGGATGTGGAAGAAGCTGGCTACTGCTGTGAGCTGCTTGGCAGGGCACTTCTCCCTGCTCAGGGCTGGAAGGCCCTGCAATATTGGAAGATCCACAGGGTCCTATCTGGGAGGAAGCAGTGTGGAGTAGCTAGGGCCCAGCAACCCAAGGCCACCAGTGTGCCTTGCACCATTAGAACAGTGGCCCCCGCTGTGCCAACGTGGGCCAATGCACAGTAGCCACACTGTCAAGGCACCTGTTCCTGGCAGCAGCAGCAGTGGGACTCTGGAGCCGAGCACCACCCCCAGCTGAAGTAGCAACCAGCTTGGAAGCCAAACACCATCCCTGACAGTAGCAGCAGAGGCTGGCTTAGGAGTGGAACCTCACCCCCAACAGCAGCAAGGCTTGAGAGACTAGACCCTCCCTCAGCAGCAGTAGCAGCTAGCTCAGGAGCTAAGCACTATCCTGGACAGAAGCAGCAGTGGCTGGCTCAGGAGTGGAGTCCCACCCCCAACAAGAGCTGAGGCTCGGGAGCTGAGACCATCCCCTGGCAGCAGCAGCAGTAGCAGCAGCAGCACAGATCGGGAGTGGAGCCCTACCTCCAGCAGCAGCAGAGACTGGGGAGCTGAGATCCATCCCCTGGTGGCAGCAGCAGTAGCAGTAACATAGATCAGATCAGGAGCTGAGCCCCACCAGGCAGCAATACCTGAGGACCCACATACCCCAGCAGCACACTGGCTGGAGCCATGCACCCCAGCAGTGACTACCACAACAGACCAACACCAGCCACCAGCTGTCAATCCTCCAGGACCTGCAGCAGACATGAGGTGCCAGGCACCAGAACAGACTGGGAGACATAGCAGTTTTATCTGATGCATACTTACCTGCCTACATGTCCCAACATGCCTCACCTGGCCTGGAACTACCACACTGCTAAAATGGTGAGACAAAGAAACACCCTCCAGATGAAAGAAAAGGAGAAATCACCAGAAAAGGGACTGGATCAAATGGAGGCAAGCAATTTGTCAGATAAAGAATTCAAAGCTCAAACAACTTAGTGAGAATTACAAGCAACATAATGAGAATTATAAAGAGCTCAGTGAGAACTACACCAGCATACGAAAAGAGGTAGAATCTATGAATAAAAATCAAGTGATAATAAAGAATGACATAGCTGATATAAAAAATATAGGAAGGATTCACTAGTAGAATAGAAGAAGCTGAAGACTGAATCAGCGAGTTAGAAGACAAGGTAGAAAAAATACCCAAAATAGAGCAGCAAATGGAAAACAAAAAACAAAAAAACATTAAAAAGCAGGAGGAGAGTTTATGGGAGCTATGTGAAAGGTAACGACATTTGCATCATAGGGGTACCAGAAGGAGAAGAATCAGAGAAAGGAATAGGGAACCCGTTTAGAGAAATAATTCCCTAATCTGGTGAAGGGAAAAGTCACACAAGTCCAGGAAACACAGAGAGTCCCAATCAAGATGAACCCCAAAAGATGCACAGTTTAGACATATAATTAAAATGACAAACCTTAAAGACAAAGAAAGAATCTTAAAGGCAGCAAGACAGAAAGTTGCCTACAAGGGAGCTCCCATTAGATTGTCAGCTGATTTCTCAAAAGAAACACTGCAGCCCAGAAGGGAGTGGCATGAAGTATAGAAAGTAATGAAAAGCAACAGTCTGATTCCAAGACTACTCTATCCAACAAAGCTATCATTCAAAATAGAAGGTGAAATAAAGAGCTTCACAGACAAAAAAAAAAAAGCTAAAAGAATTTACTACCACCAAATCAGCACTGCAAGAAATGCTAAGAGGACTGCTATAAGAAGAAGAAGAAGTAGAGAGAGAGGGAGGAACATGGGTATAAAACAAAAATGGCAACAAATAAGTACCTATCAATTATAACCTAAAATATAAATAAATGACTTAAATGCTCCAGTCAAAAGACATAGGGTAGCTGATTGGATAACAAACATGACCCATATATATGCTGTCTACAAGAGACCCACCTCACAACAAAAGACTCACACAGGATGAAAGTGAAGGGATGGGAAAAAAATTTTCCAAGCAAATGGAAATTAAAAAAAAAAAAAAGTGGTATAGCAATAGTCATATCTGATAAGATAGACTTTAAAACGAGGGCCATAATAAGAGACAAAGAAGGTCACTACATAATAGTAAAAGAATCCATCCAACAAGAGGATATAACCCTGGTAAACATATATGCACTGAATATAGGAGCACCAAAATATATATATTTTCTGGAGGAGTTCAAGGGAGAGATCGACAGCAATACAATCATAGTAGGGGACTTTAACATCCCACTGACACAACTGGATAGATTTTCTAGACAAAAAATTAACAAGGAAACAGAGACCCTAACTGACGCACTAGATCAGATGGATTTAATTGATATTTATAGAACATTTCACTACAAAGCTGTCTTCTCAAGTGCACACAGGACATTCTCAAAGATAGACCACATGTCAGGACACAAACTAAGTCTCTACAAGCTCAAGAAGATTGAAATCATATCAAGCATCTTCTTGGATCATAATGGCACAAAACTATAAATAAATTATTATTAAAACACTAAAAAACATTCAAACACATGGAGGCTAAATAGCATGTTATTAAACAATGAATGGGTTACCAATGAGATCAAGAAATAAATAAAAAATTTCCTGGAAACTATTGAAAATGAACACACAACAACACAAAATCTATGGGATGCAGTGAAAGCAGTCCTGAGAGGGAAGTTCATAGCAATACAGACCTACCTCAAGAAACAAGAAAAATTTCTAATAAACTATCTAACCCTACAACTTAAAGATTTACAAAGAGAACAACAAGAAAAACCCAGAGTTAGTAGAAGGAAGGAAATAATAAAGATCAGAGCAGAAATAAATGACATAGAGACTAAAACAAAAACAAAACAAAAGATCAATGAAACCAAGAGCTCGTTCTCTGCAATGGTAAACAAGATTGATCAACTGTTAGTCAGACTCACCAAGAAACAGAGAGAAGACCCAAATTAGTAAAATCAGAAACAAAAGAGGTGAAGTAACAACTGACACCACATAAAAACAAAGGATTATAAGAAAATACTATGATCAATTATATGCCAATAAATTAGAAAAACTAGGTGAAATGGACAAATTTGTAGAATCATACAGTCTTCCAAAACTCAAGTGGCAAGAGTCAGAAAACCTGAACAGACCAATAACAATTAAAGAAATAGAAGCAACAATCAGTAAACTCCCAGCAAACAAAAGCCTTGGTCCAGACAGTTTCACAGTGGAGTTTTACCAAACATTCAAAGAAGAACTAACACCTATTGTCCCCAAACTATTCCAAAAAATTCAAGAGGACAGAAGACTTCCAAGCTTTTTTTTATGAGGCCAGCATAATCCTAATCCCAAAATCAGATAAAGACACTGTACAAGGAAAGAAAATTACAGGCCAATATCTCTAATGAACGTAGATGCCAAAACCCTCAACAAAATCTTAGCAAATCAGATGCAACAATGTATTTAAAAAATTATACACCATGACCAAGTGGGATTTATTCCAGGGATGCAAGGTTAGTACAATATTCGTGAATCAATAAATGTGTTACACCCCATAAACAAAATGAAAGATAAAAATCATATGATCATATCAATAGATGCTGAAAAAACTTTTGACAAAACCCAGCACCCATTTTTTATAAAAACTCTCAGCAAAGTGGGAATAGAAAGATCATACCTCAACATAATAAAGGCCGTATAGGACAGACCTACAGCCAACATCATACTCAATGGGCAAAAACTAAAAGCATTTCCCTTAAGAAGAGGAACAACACAGGGATGTCTGCTTTCACCATTCTTATTCAATATAGTACGGGAAGTCTTAGCCACAGCAGTCAGACAAGAAGAAAAAATAAAAGACATCCAAATTGGAAAGGAGGAAGTGAAACTGTCATTATTCACAGATGACATGATGTTATTCATAGAAAACCCTAAAGACTCCACCAAAAACTACTAGATTTAATAAATGAATTTGGCAAAGTAGCAGGATACAAAATCAACATCCAGAAATTGTTGGTATTTTTATACACCAATAATGAACTCACAGAAAGAGAAACTAAAAAAACAATCCCCTTTACCATTGCAACAAAAAAATTAGGATATCTAGGAATAAGTTTAACCAAGGAGGTAAAAGATGTGCTCTCAGAAAACTACAGGGCATTGATAAAAGAAATAGAGGAGGATATAAAAAAGTGGAAGCATATTATGTTCATGGATTGGAAGAATCAACATTGTTAAAATGTCCACACTACCCAAAGCAATCTACAGATTCAATGCAATCCCTATTAATGTACCAATGGCATATTTCACATCTAGACAAATACTCCAAAAGTTTATATGGAACCCAAAAGACCCAAATCACCACAACAATCTTGAAAAAGAAGAACAAAGTGGGAGGGTTAACAATACTGGATATCAAGTTATACTACGAAGCCATTGCAATCAAAACAGCCTGGTACTGGCACAAGTACAGGCATATATATCAATGGAACAGAACAGAGAACCCAGAAATCGATCCAAGACATTATGCACAATTAATATTAGAAAAAGGAGGTAAGAGCATACAATGGAGAAAAGACAGTCTCTTCAATAAGTGGTGTTGGTAAAATTGGACAGGTATATGCAAAAAAATGGAACTAGACCACTAACTTACACCATACACAAAAATAAACTCAAAATAGATAAAAGACTTAAATGTCACTTGTGAAGCCATAAGAATCCTAGAAAAAATGTGGGCAGAAAAATCTCAGACATCACATGTAGCAGAATTTTCACCGATACATTGCCTAGGGCAAGAGAAACAAAGGAAAACATTAATAAATGGGACTACATCAATCTAAAAAGCTTTGCACAGCAAAATAAACCAGCATCAAAATGAAAAGGGAACCCACTCTCTGGGAGAACATATTTGCCAACGATACATCAGATAAGGGGTTAATATCCAAAATGTATAGGGTACTCATACAACTCAACAAAGGAAGACAATCTAATTTAAAAATGGGCAGAGGACCTGAATAGACACTTCTCCAAACAGGACATTAAAATGGCCAAGAGACATATGAAAAAATGCTCAACATCACTAATCATCACAGAGATGCAAATTAAAACGACTATGAGACATCACCTCACACTTGCCAGAATGGCTGCCATCAGCAAATCTTCAAATAAGTGCTGGTAAGGATGTGGAGAAAAGGTTACTCTAGTATACTGCTGATGGGAATGCAGACTGGTGCGGCCACTATGGAAAACTATGGTGTTTCCTCAAAAAATTAAAAATGGAATTGCCATTTGACCCAGCAAAGCCACTTCTAGGAATATATCCTAAGAAGCCTGAAAAACCAATCAGAAAGAATATCTGCACCACTGTGTTCACAGCAGTGCTATTTATAATAGCTAAGATCTGGAAACAATTCCAGTGTCCATCAGTAGATGAGTGCATAAAAAAGCTGTGGTACATTTACACAATGAAATACTATGCAGCTGTAAGAAAGAAAGATCTTTTACCATATTTGAGACAATATTTGAGACAATATGGAGGGACCTGGAGAGTATTATGCTGAGCCAAATAAGCCAATCGGAGAAAGACAAGTACTATATCATCTCACTTATTTATGGAATATCATGAACAAAAGTTGTTGATCAAAATAGATCCAGAGACATGGAAGTAAGGAACAGACAGACAAACCTCAGAGGGAAGGGGATGGGGGGTTGGGAAGAGATAAACCAAAGAGCTTATATGCATATATGCATAACCAATGGACAATAGTTTGGGGAAAGCAGGAGGGGGTGGGAGCAGGAAGGAGGGGGTCAGTGGGGTAAAAGGAGGGGACATCTGTAATACTTTCAACAATAAAGAGTTTTAAAAAGTTGTAAAAATTTAATCAAGTCAAAATTCAAACTTAAAATATTACTAAAATGCCCTCATAAAAAGCCCTAAAATAATGAAAAAAATGTCAAAACCAGGGCATGAGAGAGTTACAGATGTAGAAATAAAGATTTCAATGAGGAATTATGTACATTAGATTAATTGCTCAATAACAAGCAAGCAATCTAAAGCAAGAGAATCTTAAATCTAGGAGGAATTATAAATTCCCTTAAATTTATAATCTAGGAAATTTAACTCCACAACTCCCTATTTAATTCTATTAGAAGATACTTATCTTGGCCTCAAATACTTGATGCTGTAAGCACTACAGTGCTTAGTATTTTAGAATATAATGAATAATTATTAGTTGTAATAATTATTCCTAAATTTCCCTGACAAAACATAATTGTAATATCAATTTATTACAAGCATAAATTAGGAGAAGAAAAAGTACAGAAAAAAGGAGTATTCATCACTAGATATCTATTTATCTATAGATATTTGTAATATATAAAACTTGATATAAATCAGTTTGGGCCCCAAATGGATCCAATTGTTTTCTTTTAAATACTATTTACTTTTATATATGCACTTAGGCTGTTTATTTAAGCAATGACAATAAATCTCAGAATGTAAAAGGAACCGAGCTTAGTTGCTATTTGAAGAGCAACAAATAACTATTCCTATTAGTGATATCATATCCTGACTCTCATTCTTTAGAATTGGATTTTATCAATTGATAAAAATTACTGCAGTTGTGTCAAATATTCAGTATTATTGAAAGTAATGCATGAAATGCAAAACAAAATTAGTCAGTTGCTCTCTCTACTAACTCATTAGACCTCATGTAAATTTTTATTTTTTGTCTTTCTAATGATTGACCAATGTTATAAAGTTGATCAATATGTTAAGAGCTTCTAAATGTGATCAATAAGCCCTAAGATCAATAGTGATATTGTTTATATAAGGGAAAATAAATTGAATTTTTGACTACATTGAAACTTAGATTGCGTGATTTCACTTTCTCTATTTAATTTTAAACTTATTTTTCTTAACTCAGGGTTACATGTTTATTAAACAAAATACAGAAAATATAAACAGCAATAAAAAAATTATCCATAGCCTTACTGCCATCCTGACCCAATCATTATTAAGATTCTGACATATTTCTTTGATTTTTTAATAAAGTTATGTGTGTGTGTAATTTATTATTCCGGTGTTTAACTCTATGTTGATAAGCATTTCCCCCAATATTATAGGTTTTATACCCATTATATAGTTTATGGGTGTATACCATCTACTTTTGGTAGTTTCTTTTTCTTTAATTTTCTTTTTTTGCTATTAAAATAGTTCTGCAATGATCATCTTCATGTATAAAAATATTCCAATTTTTATATTTCAGTTGGAGAATTCAAAGTCAAAGCATATGAACATTTTTGAAACTCTTTTTTAAAAAAATCCTCACCTGAGGATTTTATAGAGAGAGTGAGAGAGAGAGAGAGAGAGAGAGAGAGAGAGAGAGAGAGAGAGAGAGAGAGAAACATTGAAACATTGATCATTGATGTCCAAGAGAAACATCAATCGGTTGCCTCCCGACCGGTGATCGAACCTGCAACCTTTTTGGTGTAGGGGATGACATACTCAACTAAGCAGCAGAGCTATTTTCAAAACTCTTGATAAAGAATTGTCAATTTTATTTTGCAAGAGGATTGGATCATATTAATTTCTTACCAGTATATATGAGAATAACTGTTTCCTCAGGTTATCAGTAGTAATGTGAATTACCTGATTTTGTGTTGTTGAGGCTAATTTGAGAGGCTAATTTGATGCTATGGGACATAATTTCATGCTATTTGAGAGGTTAAAAATATCTCACTTCAATCTGCTTATATCTGGTAATTGGTGATATTATCTTAAATGGCTTTAAAAACATTTGGAGTTGGCTGATCTACATAATATATTTCTATTGCTAAAATACAATGATTCTCAATCTTTTTATTTTCCCCTCAAAGTCTAATATATATTGCATTCACCACCTTTCTTTTTTTTTTTAATCCTCACCCGAGGACATTTTCCCATTTTTTGTTCAGATAGAGTGGGAGGGAGAGAGAGGAAGAGGGAGAGAGAGAGAGAAACATCGACGTGAAAGGGACACATCGAGTGGTTGCCTCCTGCACGACCAGCCAGGGCTGGGGACAAATTGCAACTGAGGTACGTGCCCCTAGCGGGAACCGAACCCGGGTCTCTCTGGACCGCAGGCCGACGCTCCAACTGCTGAGCCAAACCAGCCAGGACACACCAACTTTCTTGTATCAGAAAGATGAACATACAAAGTTTGGCAATGGCTCAATTTGGAAATAAAAGACATGTTAAATTTGTGACACAAAGAGGGTCCACAATTCTTTGTGAAAGAGAAGACAATAAACAGAAACTTTTCTCTGTCCCATAGCACTTTGTATTTCCATTCACCAATCATTTTTAGTAGCTTCTGTTTGTATTCATTTTATTCAGAGGATAACTATTTTTAGTAGGTACACATAGTACACACATTATTTGGAATTTTTGATTAAATGTAATCCAAAAACACAACAAAATAAAATATGCTCCTTCTTGGAATAAATGTTTAATTTGCCTTCTTGACATAGGTGCTGTTTTCTTGTAGTTCTTAACTATCAGTAGAAAGCATATTTTATTTATATGAAGCCTTTTGACCATTATAGAAATGGATTTTTATTTTCAAATTTAATTTCAATTCAGATTTCTTTTAAGTTTAGAAACAGCTGTGGCCTAAAAAGAGTCCATTTGTAATTTCAGTTGAGCATAGAAGAGTATTATGCAGAATGTGGCCCAATTCAGTGAGTTGTTTTATATGAGCAAAAGTATTAAAACTTTACTTGATATTCAACTTGAGCAATTAGCTATATATTATAATTTCTGATATTAAAATACTTCATCTATTATGTCCTTTTCGTTAATTAATCTCTTTTGAGACAGTTATAAATTACACTAAAAGCCTCCTGTAACCTGATGTCTGTTTATTCTAAATATTCCCTGAGAGTTTTAGTATTTGGGGTTTTCATTGACCAGATAAGGTTGATAAAACATGGTACTGTGATTAGTTGCTCTTCCATATTACTCAAGGCTGGTCAGAGCTCCAAGGAAGATTGAAGAGGCCTGTCAGCCAAAATGCCACTCTCAGCCAGTCTTCAGATCTTTTACTTGGCCAGATTTCTCCATTAAAGTTACTGCTTTAGATAGAACACAAAGCAGAGATGATCTGTATATAATTTCCTGGTAAAATAAATTCATTTGTTACCTAGGAATGGAGAAGAGTACTGAGAAATCTCTCCTCTTCCCCTTATTGTTGCCTAGATTGTCCAGTCATCTCTTGGGAGGACTCTGTCTTTTTAAAAACTATTATAGAGTGTTTCAAGTAGTAGATAAAATATTTTTCATTATATTGTTTCAAAAATATTTTTGAAGGTTTTTTTGTTTCCTATGATGTGGGTGAGGGGATTGAGATTGCTTTTTATTTAGCATTTGTTTAGAATAAGCATAAATGATATATAGCAGGGACTTGGAAATCTGTCTTTGCCATTTACTAGTTGTTCTACCCTTGGACAAAATACTTATTCCCTTGGAGCTTTTATGATCTTCTTTATAACATGAAGAAAGTAACAATCCACCTACTTGATAGGATATTAATAATGGTCAAATAATATTCTGTGAGTAAAAGTACTCCGTAGATTGTAGTATTTTCTTTCTAAGGGCAAATCTGTTAAATTTATATTAAAATCATTTTATGACAGTTCAAGTTAGAAAAATATTACTTCTTAAATTATTTGTTCTGTGTTACCACTGATATTTTAAAAGAGGGATCAAGAAATTGGAAACTTATTTGAAAAAATAATGACAAAACTTTCCTTGCCTGGTGAAAGAAGTAGACATAAAAGTCCAGGAAGCGCAGAGATGAATCCAAAAGAGGCCCACAAGATGAATCCAAAGAGGCCCACACCAAGACACATCATAATTAAAATGCCAAAGGTTAAAAAAAAAAAGAGAGAATCTTAAAAGCAGCAAGAGAAAAGCTTTTAGTAACCTACAAGGGTGCTCACATAAGACTGACAGCTGATTTCTCAATGGAAACTTTGCAGGTCAGAAGGGAGTGGCAAGAAATGTTCAAAGTAATGAAAAGCAAGGACCTACAACCAAGATTACTCTACCCAGTAAAGCTATCATTTAGAATTGAAGGTCGGATAAGGATTCGCAGAAAAAGCTAAAGGAGTAGTTCATCACCACCAAACCAATATTACATGAAATATTAAAGGGTCTTCTTTAAAAAGAAGGGAAAAAGATAAAAAATATGAACAATGAAATAGCAATGAATGCATATCTCACAACAACTGAATCTAAAAAATCAAAATAAACAAACAGGCAGAACAGAAACAGACTCATAGATACAGAGAACATATTGATGGTGGCCAGATGGGAGGGAGGTTGAGGGGATAGGTAAAAAAGGTGAAGGGATTTAGAAGTAAAAATTAGTAGTTATGGTATAGTCATGGGACTGTAAAGTACAGCACAAGGAATATAGTCAACAATATTCTAATAACTATGTGTGGTGTCAGATGGGTATGAGATTTTTCAGAATGATAATTTAGTGAGTTTTACAATGTCTAATCACTGGGATATACACCTGAAACTGATATAATATTATATGTCAACTGTAATTGAAAAATAAAAATGATTTAAAAATCACTGATATTTTAAAACTTGTTTCTTCGAAAGGAGTTGTAAATAAGTTTTTTCTCTATAGATCACTCTTTATAAAAGAAATAGATATCACCCTGGCCAGTTTTGCTCAGTGGTTAGAGCATCGGCCCATGGACAGTGAGTTGTGTTCAATTCCGGTCAATCACACATAGCTCAGTAGCGGTTCGTCCCTGACCCTGGTCGGGGTTGTGCGGGAGGCAGCCAATCAATGTGTCTCTCTCGCATCAATGTTTCTCTCTCTCTCCCTCTCTTCCTCCTTCCCACTCTATCTGAAGATAAATAGAAAAATATCCTCGGACGAGGATAAAAAAAAAAGAAGAAGAAATATATATTAATTGTGGAAAATAGAGATAAGCAAAAATTTCATTAAAAATTATTCATAGGCCCACTATTCAGAAATAACAATAACCCATGATTATATATAAGATGGTATTTGGGGTTGAGGTGTATGAAACTGGTAGTTTCTACGATGCTCTCATGTAAATCTGGTGGAGGGTTTCTTTAGTTCATATGACTTTTCAGATCTCTTTTGAAGACAATAGAAAATGTCTACAAAATTTTAATCTAGACATTCTCAGTCTGATGTTTTTGGTCCTCGTATTCGTATTACTAGTCTGTCCTTGTGGGAATGAGCCTTAACTGCCTATGTTTTAGAAAGGAAAAATCCAGTTTATCACTATAACGGCATCTAGCTATCCAGCTGGTTCATTGCCAGCTCTTTACAACTAAACTGAGGCTGAATTAGGCTAATAGTTTTGTGCACCGAACAGTGAAACTTTCAGCTCCTTATAATGATTCATGTGTTACAGCTGCAGTCCACACTCATTAATAACATCTGACTTTCTGTTGAACCACAGAGCTTCCTTTTCTCTCAGTTAATCTTTTGATAAAATTTCAACTTTTCAGTTTTCTGGAAGGTAACAAAATTCATAAGCCTGAAGAAATCATTATTCAGAATAGATTAGATTGTGAGAATATTAACTATTTTTAATGTTTTTACTAAGATTCACATTCAGGAAATATCAAATACTTTCCCTGGGGAAAATTTTTTTTTCATATTTTCAGAGAAATTATTCATGCTTAAAATATATTTTTATGCCAGATAAAAACTTCCCCAATATGTCCTATTGCAGAATTTTTGCTTTAAATAAGACAAAGTTGACTTTTATGATTTTTAAGTATATTTATGGGTATTATTTCATCTTGCATTTACCCAATTTGCTCTATGTTATATAAATAGATTATGAGAGAAAATGACAATTGGCTCAAACCAATAAGTAAGGAACCTAAAATATATTGGTATCTCTGAAATATTTTATTTTTAGATATTCAGAATTAAAATAACATGCTTATATTATCAAAACATTATGTACTGCAAATTAACATTAACAAACAAGAATTTTAAATTTCTATGACAAATACATATCAGAATAGACTCAAATTTTATAATAAAAAGAAATTTAGTTAAATATAGAGGAAATGACTGAAAGATTGTATTATCTTTAAAGACATAATGTGTATTTGCATAAATATTTTCAAGGATGACGTCTGTAATTCTTTAACAAATGATTTTGACTTAAATAAATTTAAAGTGTGTTTTCCTTGGTACTGGTGGTTTTGGATGTGGTTTTTACATATGATCATCTCTAACACAGCAGATAAATCAATCTGACCTTTTCAATGGTCACAGTTGAGTGGAGAGAGTAGAATTTCTTCAGTCTGCACTTTGACTTCTTTATTTACTTTGTGAAATCACAGTAAGCCTTTGTGATGGATCCTGTGGATTGTGTTCTTCAACATGCATTCCAATTTCTTACTCCTGTGACTTCCAGAGGTTAAAAAACAAAAAAAACAAAACATTTTCCATATGTCCTTGTTGCTAAGGTTTCAGGTGTGATTTGGATTCTGCCAATCTTGTACAACACATGAGACTTGAATTTGGAACTAATTTGTTGGGATAGAGACCCTAATTTTGCTGTTCAGGTGATGGTAGAGGCAGCATAGGTTCAATTTAACAGCTGGCTGATTCTTTAACTTTCCCCAGTGCCATGTGCAACATCCCCAAAAACAGAAGTAGTGGGACAATTCTTAGGGCTGTGAACTTTCTTAAACATTATACCTGGAACTTACTTCTCTAGAACATCTAACAATCTTTAAGCCACAGAATACAACTAATATGTCCTTTGCTACATAACAGGTTTCTATGGCCTATAATGGAGCCCTAAAAAATTAAGAAAATTCCTAGATTTTAAGTTATTCAAGGAAATTTTGATTACCTATTTCTGATGATGAAATAAATTGATGTTCCATAATGTTTTCATTTGTCATTTGACTCATGATTTAGGTAGACATTACTAGCAAATAAGGCTGTTTTCTGAATAGATTTTTGGAAACAGAAATATTGAGGATATGAGAGGAAAATGTGATGTTTTTCTTCTAATGTTCTTTTTATAGAAAATAATAACCATATGCAATGGTGCAATCAAGATAAACATACACATATACACATTCATATAATCACACATTATCTATAATATTGGGGAAGTTAATGATATAAATAATTAAAAAGTAATACATTTGAATAAGTTATGATAGTGAATTTATATGACTTCATCATTATCCTTATCTGTTTAGTATATAATTTATCATGTTCAGGTGCCAAGTTTGTTTTAAAGCTCTCTTGCTCCTTCCATGCTTGTCTCTCTAACCACTGTGTGCATGCACATACCCACACAGCATTCTTATTTACCAATTCTCTACAAAATTATACTGGTACTTTGATCAAAATGTGCGACAATTATTTCTTTAGTCTTTCATTCTTGATCATGAGGTCAATGAGGGTAAGAATTGCATTTTTATTGTTATCTTTGAATCCATAGTATCTAGAATATTGTAGATGTTTTTTAAAAAAAAAGACTAGGGAGTAGGAGGAAGCAGAATGTGAAGAGGACAGCATAGGGAATTGTAGAGACTAATGGATGAGGAATCTGGTGATCCATTGTTGCAGTTATTTATTGCTGCAAAACAAACCCCCTCACAACTCAGTGACTTAAGACAACAATTGATTCTTTTTTATAATTCTGTGGGTTTGTTATCAGTGAGGAGAGGTCCTCATTCCCACCTGTTGCTAGTGGGAGTGGGCTTCTTATGATACCCTGAGAAAAGGAATGTTCTGAGACTCACATGGAGGATGAAATATTGTAGAAAGCCTTATTTCTGTGGAATTACACCTCTGACTTTCCCTGGTCCCATTTCCCTTTGTTGGGCCAAGGAAGAAGCGTGGCTGTGGTTTCAATGAGGCTAAAATAAAAGCCAGTGTTCGGAGTTTCTGTTCTATTTTAAGGCATAGTCCAATCCAGCATCAGGCTAGCTTAGTTTGTGTTTCTTGCTTCAGTCCATCAATTCATTGCATGTGGGGTCCACATGGCCATATGGCTATGCAGCTATGGAGGGAACATGGGCAGGAGCAAAGTCAAAGGAACCAGAGAGCCTAGAGAGTAACGAGCTAAGAGCCAAGAGCATGAGCTCCATTGTTTAGGGGATTATGTATTCTCAAACTTTCGTGGACTTGCTTTGGCTCCACTCACTCTGGCCAATGATCACTGTCCTCAGGTTTGACCTATAGGTGAGTACCTTCCCTTTGTCACCCTAACTTCACTGGGCATGCATCTGTCTCCCCTTTGTTGGACCCCTTCCCCCAGTGATCTGCAGGGAATGGGCTGGTGGTTCCCTGGGGAGTATGAAATCACAGCTTCCTGGTAAAGCTGCTCAAATGACATGCCTGTAATATTTGGCCTCCCCCTTACTCCTTTTCTATTATCTAGAATTGCAACATTACAGATTTAGTCTTTGGCTTCAAATCTAGGAGTTTACTCTTAAAGGATAAAGAACCCCTTTAAAGAGAGGAAAATCATAAGCAGCCATTATAGCAGTGATAAGTTTATTTCATTGTCTTCCTAAGAACCACATAGGAAAACTTAAAGAAACTGAACACCAGACAATAACATCTTGTTTTGGAAAATAAATAGTCTTGTTTTGAAGAAAAGATTAATCTATATGATTTCAAGGCTCCCTGAGAAAGAAGAAAGTTCCATAATGGGGACCTCTATAATGAGGAACTCTGGGAATGAGGAAAATGTGCAGGGTGAACTTGATAGCCTGAGAGAGGAGAAAGGCTGTAAAACATAAAATGGATAAAGAGATGAACAAAGCGGAAGTGGAGACACCAAAGATAAAAGCTGTTTCCTCCCCATTTGGCTCTGGGCCAGTCTAATGCCTGTTAACCTGGAGATGGATTACAAAATTGCTCATGAACTGCAGAAAACACGAAGCGAGGAAGAGATCAGAGAGAAAAAGTTAGGGAGTGTTGGAGACAGAATATGAAAGGGAGCATTTGAAGCTGTTTATAATAGCTAAGAGATAAGACAAGCAAATTATCTTTAAAAAATAGGACCTTCTACCTCTAACACTCTCTATTAATGGCCTAAAAATAATTTGGAGGCAGGAAAATGAGAGATTCAAAACTGAAAAATTCCCACATTCCTTTATTTAGAGGAATTACTTGTTCCCTCACCCCCAGCTGCAAGGGAGGCTGGGAAATGTTCCTTGGGAGCTGTGTGCCCACAAGGAAAAAGAAAGGTGATTTAGTTAATACACAGCTGTCTCTAATACACAGATACAATTAACTTTTGGTTAAAAAATGTTTATCTCCAGTCTACTCTCTAGAGCAAAGATGAACAATTTTAATGAAAAGAACATTTATAACTGAAGTTTATAAAAGATTATGACTTTATCTGTGGTCACTTTGATATAAAATAAATGCATTGGTTTTCCTAGAAGCTTGCTTAATTTCAGCTTTAGTTGTATTTACTTTTCCAAGTGGAATATTATCTGTTGTTGACATAGCAAATAATGTAGGCTTATGGCTTATAATGTTATTTTCCATAGCTGTTTTATATTAAAAGTTCAAATATCACAGCCATCTAGGTAATCTCAAAAAAGAATGTTGATGGGGTAAAAATCATTTAACAAAATATAATTTGATTTAAAATGGGATATTATTAGAGTTTTAAAACATGATACTAGAAAATTGGGAAATCATAACATAGTACTGCTATGTAGATATTAAGCATATTACTGACTGTTTAAGGGAATGGTAGGATATTCAGTTCAAGTGCTACCTTGGACACTTTTCAGTTGTTTAAACTTGAGTGAAAGTTACTGAGTATTCTGGGAATGTTTCTGTGTCTGAAATATGGAGGGGTTGAGAATTTTGATGAACTAATCTCTATTGCCTTTCTAACTCTAGAGGTTTAAAAGGTACATTAGAATAAAGGAAGGCTTTAAGAGTCTTGTGCACTTAAAGGTGTAGCAGAAACCTCCTCTTTGTTAGGAAGGACTAAACCGAAAACATTTGAGATACATTGGTATCTGTAGAATTTCCTTTCTGGGTACTGAAATAGAGTTACTGGAAACATAGTGAAATAATTAATATTCATATCTGCAAATCTCTTAGCATAGTGCCTGATACAAAAAGAGAGCTCAATAAGTTAGTTAATTTTAGCCATTAGAAAATCATTTCAGAATACTTCACAAGCTTTATATCCACAAAGTTGTTTTTTAGTATCTCACCGAGAACAAATCCCTTCAAATCATTTACATTTAGACTGCAACTTTACATATCAGTATACAATACCAAGCAGTTAAGTTGCCAGGAAAGGGAGGGGAAAAGTTAATGCTTATCTACTTCTTCCTCTCTCTCCCTATTGCTTAACCTCCCCCCCCCCTTCTTTCTCTCCTCTGTCCTATAAGTTCATGGTTGTAAATTGAACACAGGTAGTCTGCTTTCAGAGCCCAGGTTCCAATCTACTCTTCTATGCTGACTCTTTTAGTACATAGACACTCTGTAAATGTTAGTTGATGTTAAAATGTGATATTTGGCTTTTTTCTTTTGCCTGTTTTTAAAAATGTATTCATAAGATTTGAGATTTGGATGATTTACATATGTGGCCAGGTATTAAAGCTTCAAGATGTTTCCAGTTATCCTGATGAGTATCATAAGCAATTTTGGGTATATCTGCTTGCTTATGCAGCATTTGGCTGATTTCTTTGAACCAGCGTTTTAGTTTTTTCTTTTGGTTACTGAGCAGAGTTATAATTGAACGCTCCTTGTTTCTTACCCCTAAATACCAGCACTGACCAAATCTTTCTTTTTCCCTCCTAAATAGCTCTTAGATTTGTCATGTCTCTCTGTCTTCTTTGCCAGTTCCCTAGTTAAAACTGCCAGCATCACATTCTTGGACCTCTATGGGAGCCTCCTAACAGATCTCCTCACATCACTATTGCTCAACCTAATACAATCCATTTTTCTCACAGCAGCAACAGTGATCAACTGAAAAATGCAACTGAATTTTGGCTGTTCTGTTGAGTATCAGTCACGATTCAGGCAGGAAACAGACTTCAGTTTAAATAGTTCAAATGCAGAGATTATAATGCAAGACACACTTTGCAGTATTGTCACAGTTAAGGGAACAGTAGGAGATACCGAGGAACATAGAGATAGACAAAAGTAGAAGTTGTTTACTATTACTCAGGTTAAAGAAGCAAGTGGAGGAAGTTGTGTTACCAGAGCTCATTGAGAGCTAGCTCAAGGAGAAGGTCCATACCCAAGGACTATAATTGTGGAGAGACAAGTCACAACTATAGTCAGTAGAACAGAGAGGAAATACTTTAATCTTCATTTCTACTCCAGTGTCAGCTCTCCTGTCAGTGTCTTCTATTGGCCAAATCTAACTGGAAAGTAGGGGGCAAGGAACCTGGGTAATTTAGTCTACAGGGGTCAGCCTAAAGGAGAACAGTGCTGGCCAGATAACATGATGGTTACCTGTACACCATAACACCAAATCTTTGATCTAACTTGTAGGACACTGTAACATCTGACCTTCCCTACCTCATCAAGCTCATCCTTGGCCACTTTCTTCCTGTTTTCACTGATCTTCAGCCATATTTAGATTTTTTATCCTGAATGTACTGTACTTGCTCCCACCTCTGTTCCTTTATACATGCTATTCTCTCTATCTGATTAGTTCTTTTCCAACTTTTCACCTAATTAAAGCTTAATTTTCTTTCAGAGATCAACTCAAAAGACATTTCCTCAAGGAAGTCTTACTTGATTCTTCAGACTAGGTCAGATTCCGTGAAATGTATAATTGCATCCCACTCTCTTCCTTTATAGTACCTATCATTGTAATAAGGTATCTACGTATTTATTAAGAGCATGTTTATACACCTGGATATGAACACAGATTTTGTCTACCTTGTTCACCATTGATTTCCCAGTGCTCTGCTCAGCCTTTTGCATATAGGAGGCACCCAACAAACATTGATTGGTTGAATGAATGAACAAATGCATAAATAAATATTTTCATGATATATACAAAAATGCAAAAATTTTATGTATGTCCATTTGACTTAATAACAAAATAATATATGAAATGGCATGGGGGAGGGGTAGTTTTGAACTTATATCTCTTGTTGTAGTGGTCTATTTATGTAGGAGACAGCAAAAAAAAAAAATAAATAAATAAACAAAAGAGGCAACTTGTATTTAATATCGTACTTCTTTCCTGCCTGTTAGGATAGACTGAATGATTCGTTTCTGTAAAGCCAAAGTGTAGCAGAGTGCTTAGGAGGTTAGTTTTTACAAGGACAGGGTTGTGATAGAGTGTACTCTAGATATCTTTACTGTACCTTTCCCAATTCTTCAATATTGTGTTAGGTGCATTCCCCTCTCAGTGTGTGGCAGAGGATCTTTAGGGAGAAAAGCCATTCTGATTTATTCCTTACCTCCAAATACTTCTGCCCCAGAAGATTATTTATACCTACAAATCAGATGAAGAAAGGGAGGGCTTCATGGCGTAGAAAGGTATATGCCTAGTGAAGTTGCAGCTGTCATAATTTCCTAGCACATTTGCCATATGTCTGTGGTGATGCTGGTGAAACAAACCTACTGCACTGCCAATTGTATAAAAGTATAACACATTTAATTATGCACAATGCATAATACTTGATAATGATAATAAACAACCATGTTACTGATTTATGTATTCACTATACTATACTTTTTATCATTATTTTAAAGTGTACTTTTTCTACTTATGAAAAAACATGTTTGCTATTAGGTTGGCAGCAGCCTCATAAATATTTTGTTTACCTTCTCCCTTGATTTCATCATTTTCTCTTGTGCTTCATTTTATCTCATGTTGTTTTGTACAGTAACATGCTGTGCAGGCTTGTAGTCTAGGAACAATAGGCTGTACCATCTAGCCTAGGTGTGTAGTAGTCTGTATCATCTAGGTTTCTGAAAGTACACTCTATAATAATTGCATGTATCCTGCTCGTTAAATGGTGCGTCACTGTGTGTATGTGTGTGCATATATAGGTTTTTATCCCAGCCCCAAGTCTTCTCTTTGGTTCCATATCCACATTTCCAAGTGTCTTTTTTCTCTCTCTCCCAACACCAAACCCATTAAGTTTCTTGTATTTTTAATCTCAGTTAGTGAAGCACCATCTACATCATTTTCCAAACCTTGTTTCTTGGACTTATCCTTGAATTCTCTCTCTCCATATCTCTCCTAACCAGCCACAGGTCTTTTCAATTATAATTCTACAATGTTCAAATAACCTATCTTCAACATTTTCACCCCATTGCTATTTCATTGAGTCAGTTTCTCAGTATCTTAATATAGTAATTTTCTGTGTTGTTTTTTTTTTGTCCATCTTTTCTTCTTCATCATTGTCTGTCTTCTGGGCAGATAGCCACCTACAACAACAAAATTTATATCACTTTGTTGTGCAAAACATAAAATGTTCTTTGGAGTATGAACTATGTGAATTCTCTCCACTATTTTATCTATCCTAACTTATTGCCTACCGTCTCCTATTTCACGCAGTGATTCTGTATTGATATCTTGACCACATTAGTTACCTCGTGCTTTCTGTGATCCTGTATAGTGATGGAAGAACTAAGAAATCCTTTGAAAACTTGCATTTCTGTACTTATCTGCAAGGCAGCTGAATGGCTAATAGCATATTTGGTCTTTCAAGAAATAGTGTTAATTATGCTTTAAATACTCATACTCTTATCTCCTTCATTTGTAAGGCAATTTGTTTAATCATTCATTCAGTTATTCTGTAAACCTTTATTGAATATCTACTATATGCCAAACACTAAATATAGAGATAAAGACCTTTCCATCAAGGAACATAGTCTAGTAGAAGAGATGAATATGTAAAGAATTATAGGATTTGATGGTACTCTACCTTGAATCTAAGATATAGATGTGTTTATAAATGTCTGGCAAATGATTAAGGTTGGATTCTCATAAGGAAAACAAATATGTAAATTGCTAATTTTCTAGCCCTTTAAAAATTATTATTTAAAGAAAACACAATTTCAAAAGTTTCTTTTTGGTTTAAGCCCTTATATTTTCAAAATACTTTTTTAAATTTCAAATGTTTTATTCATAAATAGTTCTAGAAGTTCTCAAAACAATTCAGAAATCACGAGTGAAATGTAATGAATGTGAGTTTTACCGTTTTTTTTCCCCTGAATGTTCCCTGGTGTAGGTAATACTGAACAATTAAAATGCTGACTAAAACAGCCATAGCCGAATTGGCTCAGTGGTTAGAGCACCGGTGGACCAAAGAGTCACGGGTTTGATTCCCGCTCAAGAGTGTGTTGTACCTGGGTTGCCGGTTCTTGCCAGTTCGATCCTCGGCCCAGTCAGAGTCATGTGGGAGGCAACTAATTGATGTGTCTCCCTCCCTCCCACTCTATTTGAAAAACATTCAATGGAAAAATATCCTGGGGTGAGGATTAAAAAAATAAAATAATAAAATGCCAGCTAAAACAAAAGGATAAGAAGTAACAAGATTCCTTCACTTTGTGAGCCACAAAGTGAAGAATCTGTCCTTTAAAACTAGGACAGACTTATAAATCATGTAATATGATTAACTATTTTGCACATTCAAAAGTGTATGCATAAGATGTCCTAGTAGGTTTATAGAAATAATGAGTTATGTTTTTTAAGAACTTAATTATTTCTGTTGGAGATTGTGTCTAAAAATACTGACAAATTCTGTCTACAACCATTTGCTTTTCACATCACAAAGTAAATTTTACACTATGATTACAGCTTGGACAGGCAGATTGAGGCTAAATGTGCCCCTACATATTTTTTTTCTACTAACCATTTTACAAATGATATTTTGAAATACTTTTTATCAACCAGAGCCATGATTTCAATAAAGTCCAATAAAAATCAAAATATGTCTTGCAGTTCAAAGTTGCTATAATTATTCAGTGTTTAGTTTGTGGTTTCAAATTTACTCTCTAAGGATAAGTTATAAATCAAAGAGCTGGAAGGGATTTTTATGGGGTCATTTGGTTCCACTATTGCCTTAGACCAGCACAAGCCAAACTTATCTAAATTGACAAAGTAGTAATCACCCATACAGTTAATATGATGTTCTCTCTTAAGAGTGTGAACACTACTTGGCCCCTTTGCTGAAAATTAAGCCCAATTCCTTTTCAGTTTTGACAGATGCTTACTGGTCACTATCTGTCAATTTGAGGGCATTTATTATATATAACCCTTAGGTCTTCTGTTTGTAAAATTAAAAAAAGGAAAAAACCAAAATCAAAGACTTTTTTTTATAGAACCTGTTTTACTATTTCTCCTCTTGGGTCTCTTAGTTTCTCTATAATTTAAAATGCTAAAAGCAAGGATGTTTCTCCTAAACCAGGTCAAGAAGAGCAGGCTTCTTCCTTCCAGTTCATTTGGCAAAAATGTACTGAGCCCGCATTTCAGTCTGAGCCAGTATTCTGGATGTTAAAAGGGCAGTGCTGAACAAGAGAGAGCCTTTGACCTCTGGGAGTGAACTGTTCTGTCAGGGTGGCAGAGAAGGAAGCAGGCAATGCAGAGGGTCAGGAATGCTAAGTAGGTTAGTGGGAGCATGCAGAAAGTGATAGCTAAGATGGCTTTTGGCTACTAAGGCAGTGAAGCACTTATGGTGACTTGATGCCATATTTAAGAATTTTGTACATTCTTCACATCATGTAGAAATGGCTCAAAACAGGGAGAACTGCAGCTTTAGTTCCACATGTACTTCAAACAAACAAACAAACAGGCAAACAAACAAGCAAAATCTTGATTTGTGCTGTGACATTCTCCAAAAACAGCTTTTTGATTGAGAGAAATATTTCTGTTTTCTAATTCTTTGCCCAAACCCTTATAAACCTTTGGGAGACAAGAAAAATTCATCAGGTCTCATTCTAGTACAAATGCAAATATAATTCCTAAAATAAAAACAAATTTAAGACAGAAAGTATGATCATATATTTCAAAACATAATATATTTTTCCAGTATTTACTCTTGACAAAATAAGATGAATGCTTTTCTCCCCATGACTCCTTTACCTATAGATGATTATATATATATAATCATCTGACAGTTGACTGCCAGATAGTTACTATATGTTCAACTTTCCACTTTGTAAATACATACAATCCCTTAATTTTATTCCATTCTATTCTTTTACCGAACAGAAAACCCAATTTTTAGCTCTTAAGTGATAAATTGTTATTATGGCACTATATACCATTTAGTTATATGTAAGAACCATATGTCCTAATTTTCCTAGGATAAATCTGATTTTCACTTTTGATTCTAGGATAATTTTTAATATCTTCTCTTTTTATGTTAAAAAATATCCTAGATTGAATGATTAAGTTACATGTTGCCCTACATATAGTGAACTTCAGGCCAACTACAATGAGAAGATAAGGAAGTAGTTAGCGTGAAGTAATACTATAATGTGAATGTATTTAAAGCTATCTTTTGAAATTAGTAAAAAGCACACATCTATTCTTTTTTCATGAGTAGGTCTGATTTATTTCTTGACTTGGAACTTATTCCTGATTTTATTTGAGTGTTTTGTGGGGGGTGGGGTGGGGATGATGGTACTCAGGGTCTGAGTTCCTGTAAATAAACCATATAAAAGATGATTTATAACAAGATTATCTTAATTTGGTTCCATCTGAACAAAATAATTTAGAATGACGAAGATTCAACCAATTGTTTATGAAAATTTATTCTTTTATGCTAATTATTTATTTGTATTTCTATATGCTCAATGCTATACTTCTCTGAATTGTCTATAGATAGCTTTGTTCTCTATCAAAATATTAACACATAGGTCTCTAATGTAATAAAATAATTGCACTACGTTAACACTTTAAATGCAAAGGTTTGATAGAGTCTGGTATGCCTTGCATTTTCGATGTTAACTATTATATATGTATAAGGCCAAATATTACTTTTGTTTTAAGTATACATTAAGTTTTAATTGAGTCTGGCTGGTGTGGCTCAGTGGTTGAGCATCAACCTATGCACCAAGAGGTCGCAAGTTCGATTCCCGGTCAGGGCACATGCCCAGGTTGTGGGCCAGATCCCCAGTGGGGGGCATGCAGGGGGCCGCCAATCGATGTTCTCTTTCATCGATGTTTCTGTCTCTCCTTCTCCCTCTCTCTCTAAAAATCAATAAAGAAAAAAAATTTTTTTTAAAGTTTTAATTCATGTATTTATGTATTTATGCATCATATATGGGATTATTTTAGTGGCAGAAATTAGAAGGTTCCACTGGAGATTAATTGGGGGTGTTAAGGTCTCTTGAGTTGGGGAGAAGAAGGGATAATACAGGTTTGGGCAAAAGTAGGTTTACAGTTGTGAGTACATAAAATAGAGTTTATTCTTGTATTATTTATTAATTATTGTATTATTTTCCATATGAGCAACTGAAAATCAACTTTTGCCCCACCCTGTGTAGGCAGAGTCAATGGTACCACTTGTTTTTATCTTTATGGAGAAGTAGAATGGAAGACTACCTGTAAAAACTCTATGCACCCGTTTTTTAGGGCTGCCATAACAAAATACCACTGACTGGGTGGCCTAAAAACCAATTTTATTTTCTCACAGTTCTGGAGGCTAAAATTCTAAGATCAAGGTTTCAGCATGGTTGTTTCTTCTGTGTTCTCTCTCTTTGGCTTGTAGATGGCCACCTTCTTGCTGTGTCTTCACATGGTTTTTCCTCTGTGAGTGTGCAACCCTGCTGCCTCTTTGTGTGTTCAAATTTCCTCTTCTAGTTAGGACATCAATCAGATTAGATTAAGGGTTACCATAATGACCCATTTAACCATAATTAACTTTTTTTCCCTTTATTGATTTTAGAGAGAGAGGAAGGGAGAGGGAGAGAGAGATAGAAACATGGATGAGCAAGAACATCGATTGTCTGCCTCTTGCATGCCCCCCACTGGGGATCGGTCTCACAACCTGGGCATGTGTCCTGACTGGGAATGGAACCAGTGTCCTCTTGGTGCATGGTTTGACGCTCAAACACTGAGCCACATGGCCGGACTGTAATTAACTTTTTTAAGACTCCATCTCCAAATACAGATAATGGGTGTTAGGGTTTCAATATACAGATTTTGAGGAAACATAATTCATCCCATAAGACTTTGGAAGGAGGAATTTCTTTTGCCAGAATGATAGAAGGCAAATCCTGTAGCACCAAAATTTGAAGACAGTAAATCATTAAGGTCTGAGCTATTTGAGGAAAATTCCGGTAAGTTGTTTTATAGTTTAGATGGTATATATTGTTGCAACAAAAATTTCTTTCATTGCTTATGCTCTGAGATGACCTAGTACTCTTGAAGAATTATATTACCCAAATACAGGAATAACTCAGGTTTCATTGATTTCTGTTTGTATGTTTTATATCTTCCCAAGATGCTTTCTTTAAATAATAAAATATTTAGGAGGCTAAGATTCAGAATAAGTGAGTTGAAATCCTTGCAAACAATCATTTAGTTCTGTGGCCCTAAATCAAACTTACATTTTTAAATGTTAATTTCTTCATTAAAATTTTATTACTGTTTTTGAAAATACTATGTTTCTCCTCCTATACCTCACCCTTCACATCTAATAGGAAAGAATTAGCTTAATTTGATGTGTAAAATGATTGGATCACTTAGAGCAATGTTGTGGAGAGAGGTCTTGAAATTCATAGATCATCAGAGCATGAATTAATATTACAGATCATCTCTTTAAATGTGCAGTCAATTAAAACATAGTATTAAGACTTTATTTAAACTCTTGAGTTAGAGCAATCTGGGTTTGAGTCAGTGTTGGCCACTTTCTAACAATGTGCCTTGGGGTAAATTATTTAACCTCTCTAAACTTTGACTCCTTCAACTACAAAATGAAGAGAATAATGGTATCTCTTTCATAGGGTTGCCGTGTCTTTCAAATGGAATAATAATTGTAAAGCACTTAGCACAGTGTCTGTCCCCTGTTAAATGTTCAATAAATATTAGTTAAAAAAATATGTTTGTATTGATTTTTTAGACAGAGGAAGGGAGAGAGAGATAGAAACATCAATGTGAGAGACATTGATCAGTTGCCTCCTGCACGCCCCCTACTGGGGATCATGCCTTCAACCCCGGCATGTGCCCTGACTGGGAATCCACTAGGACCTCTCAGTCCATGTGACGATGCTCAGTCCACTGAGCCACACCAGTCAGGCTAAAATATTACTTTTATTAATAATTTAGTATACCATTGCCCAGGATTATGGAAATTGTACTGTTTGAAATCCTGAGATTTCTCAGTTTTAAAGATGTGGTTCAAATTTAACACAAAAATCATTTCCACTTTTAAAATACTACATATCTAAAGTAAGACATATGGGAGACATGTTTTTTCCTAATCCTCCCACTAAGCACAATTAAAACCTCAGGACATTATACATGAAATAAACATTTGACTCTGAAGGCCATCTGACTAGGCACCCCAGGACACAGGAAACAATAATGTGAATTCCCTGGGTTTTCTTTTTGCCAATATATCCCAGACTGGACACTAGGTAACTGACAACTGGGAAATGCCAATGAGCACAGACAAAAAAAGTGTACAACAAAAGCTTTCTTCCTCAAACTAAAGGACCAGGAAAAAGACAAGGTACACCTTGACACCTGGAAAGTCAGTATGATGTCACTCCTTAAAATTTGTTGGAAGCTTTAGAAAAATTTTGTACAGACTCATTGAGTTTGAAGGGAAGATGTATTCTCCACTTGTTGGGTGAAACATCCAATAATGATCTATTATATAGACTTTGTTCATTCTGTGCCAAGTCTATTTCTTTCCTAATTTTTTATTTGCTTTATCTATATTTATATTAAAATATCACATAGTAATAGATAATTAGTCAATTTCTTCTTAACTTCTGTTAATATTTCTTTCCTTATTTTAAAGTTCTGTCACTAGGTGCATATAAATTTCATTGTTATACTTTCTTTTCAAATTGTGTTCAATTTTCTAGTGACCATCTTTATCATTATTAATATTTTTTGCCTTTATGTTTATTTTATCTGATTTTGTATAGCTACTCCAGCTTTCTTTTGTTTAGTATTTGCTTGGTATATCTTTTGCATCCTTTTGGCTTTTAATATTTTGTTTCTTTATGACATATGGGTCTCATAAACAAAATTTAAAATACTTTAAAATGTTTTTTAATTTAGTGTGAGAAACTTTATTTTTAATGAAGAATTAGTTATGTTTATAATGATCACTGATACCTTTTGGTTAGTTGTTATCATTTTATTATGGGCTGTCTATTTGTTTCAGCTTTTCTGTTTTCCCCTAACTCCTTTCTTTCTAGTTTATTTTTTTATACCTTGCCTTTTTTTTTTTTTAACCCATGCAGAGGTATTTAAATTTTTATTGGTTAAATTTAGCAATTTTTGGAATTACATCTAGATTTTGAATTCATAATTGCTGTTTTTATTCTTATGATTAGTATGTTTCAACACTTCTGGAAAATTCTTGGCCTTTATCTCTTTTAATATGATCTCATCTCAATTTTTCTATTATTTCCTTTGGCACTCTTAGAAATGTGCCATTTCACCCTCTTGTTTTAGTTACCACAGTTTTCTTTCTCTTGACTACATTCTGTATGATTTTCTTGAATTTATTCTTCAGCTTATCAATTCTCTCCTTAGATTTTCATTTGTTTCTTTCAATCACTAGGTATTTAATTAAATTCTTTAAATTTTATTCTCTACCTAGGATTTTTCAGACAACAGAGATGTTATAAATTCAACTGTAAATCTACTAGGGTGACTATGATTATGAAGTATTAGGAGAGATATTCCCCTCCCTCCCAGCCCCCACACAATCCTTATCTTTGCCCTGGCTTGAGACAAGCAAGTTTTCTTTCTATACCCTTATGGATATCAGGTTTTATTTCTTCTTTACCTTTATATTACTGACAGGAAGTCTTATTAGATATCCCACTTTGAGCAAGTGCTAAGCATTGTCACCTATCTCCTGCATGCTGTGCAGGCTTTAGAGAGAACTCGCGTGTCTAGGGGTTGAGTAGTAACTCTTAGAGGGAAAAGATACCTTTGCCACTCACTTGTCTTCCAAGTTTCCTGTGCAGCCATGTGGGGGCTCCACAAAACCTTTTGTTTGTTTTTTAGTTTTTAATTCAGCAGTACATGTGAAATTAAAACTATACATATATTTTGTTCACCATTTTAGTTAATTTTGTCTAGAGAGTAGTTCAGACTATCTGATGCTGCTAGAAATGAAAGTTTAGACTTACTCTCTTATATCTGTAATTTCACTTCCCCTCCATTATTCCTTACTCGTTTCTCTGTTAGTGAGTGGCTCAATTACAAACTGACATCACCATATGCTTCTGGAAATGAGTCAGCTAGTTGGGATTTAAGAGGAATATTATAATTCCATCTGCTTGTTGCCCATGTTTTAAAGTAGTTAATTTCATCTCCTGATTAAAAAAAAAATCTGTTTCTATATTTTGCAAGCAGCATGTTAGCTGTGGTAGCATTCTAGTTCTTTTTTTTTTTATCTTATAGTTTTTAAGCATTGTCAATGTTTGAGCTGGGGAAGTGATCAGATCTCCCTTGATATCGTTACATCAACTTTGCTTCTTGTTTCCCATTGCTGTTTTAACTTGTCACTGTTTGAATATCAAGAATCTGCTTTGGGGCCCAAAGCAGACACAACACCAAATTTTAACAAATATATGGTCACCAGCCTATAATGTCTCACCAAGTTCTGGATTCTGCCTCCAAGAGAAAATTGTCTGTTTCTTATTCAGGTTAATGCCACCCTCATTGCTGGTGTTGAATATTGTCAATTTGGGGATTAACTCAACTCCTCTTTGGCAAAAATTAGCAACTCAGTTTTCTGGAAGGTGGAGGTCACACTTAAGAAAGTTAACATTGGAAAATGACCAAAATGTGTAAGAGTGAAGAGAAGGGCCCGCGGTTGATCCAATAATCTTGGGTTGGCCTGTGGAGCTGGGGGAAGTATTTAGTACCTGCTTCTTCCTGAAAATCTCACTTTTGCATCAGTTTATTTGCCTAATTGTGTTTTGATTTGTATCTTAATGTCATATCTACTGAAGGATTTCTTGCAAATTTTGGAGAACATTTTAGGGGAGATGAGAGAGCACCAGATCTGACCACAGTATAGAAGAGAAAAAGTCTACGAAAAAATTCCCATCCACATAGAGTCACAGACTAGATTCTTTTGGATCAATCCAAGATTCTACTGCTTTCTATTCTCAGCTTTTACTTGAGTATCTGTGTTTATGGCCATAGTTACTTTTCTAATTAAAAATGGTATGAAGGAAGGGGAAGAAGGAAAGAAAAAGAAAAAGTTTTCCTAAAATTCTCAGTTATTCTCAGTTAATCTCCAATTGTATATTGATTACTAACAAAAAAAAGCCATATAAAGGCCTCCGTAGAAACTGTTGTTCTTAGATGGAAATATTTTTCCATTTGTACTCACTCTACTTACCTACTTAAACAAAGCTGTCATCCTGGTTATCATTTATGAATAGATGGTGAAATCATGGAGTGCAAGAACCATGCTTTTCTTTTTTCCCTTTTCATTACTCTCTTCTCCTTTCTTATTTTTTCGTATTTATACTAAAGTTTGAGGACTTAGCAATTAGAAGGTCTTCCTTAAGTTTGGTTTTAAGCCGTAGCTCCAGTGCTACCTTCTTTGGTCAAACTGTCTGTGGGATAATTTACCTTTGAAGGGGAGCAGAATACATGATCTCAAAATATGCCACTTTGGCATGTGATTGATTTTGAGCTTCAGACAATAAAGACACAGCAGAAAAAATTTTATCTTTGCTTTAACTATCTAAAAGAATTTAGATAGGGGGCCTGGCTCAGAAAGGGAACTATTACCAGGAATAACTTTTATTTAAATGACCTATCTGCATGGCAGGAGAAACATCTAATTGTCAAACATCTGTTCTTTTTATCATACTGTGAATTACCCTCTTTCCCTTTGAAACCCCAGGCCCTACCCATTCCTTAGCTCAAGAGAGCATGTAAGCCTCAATTGCCTGACTTGTCCCTAAGTCCCATATCTATGGGGCCCCTGTACATATGTAATTAAATTGATTTTTCTCCTGTTAATCTGGTTTATCTCAATTTAATTAATAGACTCACTAAAAGAACCTAGAAGGGTAGATGATAATTTTTTCCTCCCGTACACCTAAAATACAGTACCTAGGGAAAGTGCAAGTTAACCTATAGTCAATAACTTAGAGAGTGTTAATTAGTAGATGACTTTCTTATTCTAAATAAATGCCTTAGAATTAGTTAATTAAAAACTAATAATATTGTTATTAGTGAAAGTGAGGCTGCTTGGAATAGTGATACAGAACCTACCACCTTAGTCTGAATGAATTTATAGAAGACACCCACTAGACCAGCTGTGTGTGACGATGGAGCAGAACTCCAGGTTTGCATTCTGGTGGACCTGTAGGCCTCCTTGCCCCAGCAGATGGGGATCAGACTATAGCGTCCAACTTTACAGAGGCTCCTCTTTTGAGTCCCCTTTGCAGAGGACATTTCATGCAAAGGACAGCTGGCTAATTTTTAGGTCAGAGAGTGGAAACCTGCAGCTTCAGAGAAATTACACCTACTTGCTAATAAGTGTTTTTATATTTGGGAGTAGGTGGTCTGAGATTTCTTTTATGGAAAAAGACCCCTTGGCCCTGGCCAGTTTGGCTCAGCAGTTAGAGCGTCAGCCAGTGGACCAATGAGTTGCGGGTTCGATTCTGGTCAAGGGCACGTAGCTTGGTTGTGATTTGTCCACGGTCCTGGTTGGAGTCGTGCGGGAGGCAACCACTTGATGTGTCCCTTTCACGTCAATGTTTCTCTTTCTCTCTCTCTTGCTCTCTCTCCTTCCCACTTTATCTGAACAAAAATGTAAAAATGTCCTCGGGTGAGGATTAAAAAAAAAAAAAAGGAAAGAAAGAAAAAGACCCCTTGGAAACAAGGTACAGGGGTTGGGAATGATTGCTTCTCCTTTCAACTTCAAATATTAGAGGTTTCCAATATCCACCAGGAAAAAAACAAAAAACAAAAACTTGACATTTGTTAAAGAGCCATGCTGACTGGTTTGTAACACTTTAGTTTTATAGTTATCTACATTCCTGTCTGCTTCCTTAGATATCAGAAGTTCTCTGAGAGCTAGATTCTGGAGTACAGTATGAGTAGACAGTATATTAGAGTCGTACTTTGACCCGGCACATGGCAAGCTTTCAGATAAGTGATGGTGATAATACTTTTCTTCTAAGAAACAATTGAAAAACAAAATAATTATAGATTTTATTTTTTTTAAGGAAACTACTTTTGATTTTACTGAATTTATCCTAGCATTTTTTATATGTATGGATATGCATGTGGCCCATAATTTTTAATGGTGTTTTAAGAAAAAATTGTAAGTTATCTCTGAGGCTCCTGGTTGTCTTTCTTTTTAAAAAAAATCTGTGTCTCCTTTCTCCCTCTTGTTTGTAATCTTGGAAAAATGCCTCTTGAATTTTTAAGCAGAATGTGACTCTTCATTCGTAAAATAAAAACATTTAAAAACTAAAAAAAAAGAATAACAAAAGAAACAGAGTGCATTATTCTTCCTCCTTTTCAAGATTACATCTAGCTTGAGTCTTATCTTACTGTTTTCAAACCTTTCTCTCAGCCTCCCAGCACTATCTTCAGACTGAGGGATAATTATTATATGTCCATACTCATGTGCAAAATAATGACACAGTTGTTGGTGTTTTATGAAACAAAAAACCCAGTATTTGCAACTAATATTCAATACATTGCTCTTTGGAAATTAGCTAGACATGAATTATATCATAGCCAATGTCTGTGTGTTTCATCTGCAAGTTGCCATATTAATAATTTTTCTGCGTAGGCATTCTCTTCAACTGTCAATTCTTTCCCTGAAATATTGCTATGCTTTGTAACAAATTCTGTAAAAAAGCCTTTGTTCTGAAAAAGCTACTCATTGAGTAGGAGTGTGAATTCAAATGTTAAGGTCACCATGGGATCCCATAGTTATTCAGCTCAGTAAGATCTGTGTGACATCATATTTTTGTTAACTATTTTAGGGAAAAAATAGATGGAGAGAGAAAGGCCAGCACTTGCTGCCTCTAAGTGCTGAATGAACCTTTGTTTCCTTTGTCTAAATTCTCACTCTCTCTCTCTCTCTACCCCCCTCTCTCTTTCCCTCTCCCTCTTTCTTTCTCTCCCCACTTTCTACCAAGTCACCGGAGCATTTCCCAGCATATTAAACTTATGTTATATAAAAATATAAAAATGGGACTGATTAATCTATATTTGAAGTATAAACCACTGACCATTTCACCATGGAGTGGCTTCTTTTTTATTTTATTTTATTTTATTAGTTTGTTTTTGTTACAGATGTTTCTCCTTTTCCCCCCATTGACACCCTCCTCCCCATCCCCCCCACCCTATCCCCAGCTTTGTTGTCTATGTCCATTGGTCATGCATACATGCATATAAGTTCTGTGGTTTATCTCTTCCCCCACTGAGGCTTGTCAGTCTGTACCCCACCTCTATGTGTCTCTGGGTCAATTTTGTTCCTCAGTTTGTTTAGTTCATTATATTCCACAAATAAGTGAGATCATGTGATATTTGTCTTTCTCTGCTTGGCTTGTTTTGCTTAGCATAATATTCTCCAGGTCCTTCCATGCCATCTCAAAGGGTAAGAGATCTTTCTTTCTTACGCTGCATAGTAGTCCATTGCGTACATGCACCACAGCTTTTTTTATCCACTCATCTACTTATGGACACTTGGGTTGTTTCCAGATCTTAGCTATTGTATTTATAGAGATTTTCCTCTCCTTTAGTGTACTTTTTCTGGAACACTATTGAGACAGGTGTTAACTTTATTCTTGAAAAATAATCTTGAGGATTTCTTGTATTTTTTTATTGTGATTAAAAATGCATGACATAAAATGTATTATCTTAACCATTTCTAAGTGCACAACTCTGTAATATTAACTATGTTGACGTTACACAATCAATCCCCCAAACTTTTTCATCTTGCAAAACTAAAACTCTTTGCCTATTAACTCTTCATGTTCTTTTCCCCCTACTCCTGGTAATCAGTATTCTTCTTTCTATCTCTATGAATTTGACTACTCTTGATACCTCATTTAAATGGAATCATACAGTATTTGTCTTTTGTGACTGGCTTATTTCACTTAACATAATGTCCTAAAGATTCATCCATGTTGTAACGTGTGTCAGAATTTCCTTCCTTTTTAAGGCTGAATAATATTCCGTGTGTGTGTGTGTATCTCACATTTTATTTATCCATTCATTTGTCAGTGAACACTTGGTTTGCTTTTACCTCTTAGTTATTATGATTAGTGATGAACATAAATGTGCAAATATCTCTTTGGGATTCTGCTTTCAATACTTTTGTATGTATACCCAGAAATGGAATTGCTGGATTATATGGTAATTTTATTTTTAACTTTTGAAGAGCTGACATACTGTTTTCCATAACAGCTGTACCATTTTACATTTCTACCAATAGTTCACAAGAGATCCCATTTCTGCACAGCCTTGTCAACACTTGTTATTTTCTGTTTTTCCTTTTTAATAGTAACCATCCTTATGGGTGTGAGTTAATATTAAATTATGGTTTTGATTTGCATTTTCCTAATGATTAATATGTTAAGCATCTTTCCATATGTTTTTTGGCCATTTGTATATCATCTTTGGAGAAATGCCTATTTAAGTCCTTTGCTTATTTTTTAGTTAGAATTTTCATTGTTGTTATTGAGTTGTAGAAGTTCTTTATATATTCTGGATATTAACCCTTTATCTGATATATGACTTAAGAATATTTTCTCTCATTCTAAAGGTTACCTTTTAACTCTGTTGATTGTGTCCTTTGATAAGCAGAAGTTTTAAAGTTTAATATAGTATAATTTATTTATTTTTATTTTGTTGCCTGTGCTTTTGGTGTCCTTATGCAGGACATCGTTGACAAACCTAATGTCCTAATGTAGAACATAAAGCTTTAATGTAGAACAGAACTGTATGTATGCAGATACAAGCCAAGTCACACAGTAGCTGGGTAACATTAGGCCTTTTTCTTCTAGCCCCCTGAGGTCTGATATTGCACAATCATAGAACTATCAAAATAGAAAAGGTGAAACAAATGTGGGAGTGAAAGAAAGAGGACAAAAGAGAGTGCTCTAAAGAAGGTTCTGAGAGGACATTCATTCATAAGGAAGCCAAATCAATGCTAGGTTTCCAGATTTTTAGGACAGGATAACAGTCTCACTTGGGGGCAATGTTGCAAGCTACAAATTGAAATCTTTGTAATCTGTCACAGTGAGAACCCCGGGGCCTTCAAGCATGTCAGTAAGCACAAACATCTAGTATACTACAGGAGCAATAAGGAATTATGGATGACCCAGCTCCTCTTCTAAAATGCCCTTCTCAGTTGCTGTGCCAGCAAAATGGAGAAGTACTGTTTAGTTACCAACATACTTTTCAAGATTTTGCTTATTGATAATGCTCCCAGACACATTCCTTTTTTTGGGTGATTTTTATCCCAACATAAAAATGGTGTTTCTCCCTCCAAATACCACCTCTTTGATCCAAACAATGGATCAAAGAGTTATAGCAGCTTTAAAGGCCTACTACTTTGCCCAGCCTGTTGTTGCAACTGAGAAAGACACTGATGCAATTCTGGAAGGATTACAACAAGCTTGGGCTTGGAGTGATGTCACCAACAATGTATACATGGCATCTAGAAGACGACACTTAAGAGGTTTGTCCATGGCTTCAGAGGGTTGGCCATGGATGAAGAGGTTGCAGAAATCAACAAGGCTATTGCTGAATTGGCAAATGACTTTAACCTGTGTGTGCATGAGGATGACACTGTGGAGCTCCTAGAGGTGGTTCTTGAGGAATTGACTAAGGAGGGGTTGTTGGAACTGGAATAAGAATGCATAGTTTAAGAAGAGCCAAGAGAAAAGGAAATAGCAGGAAAAGAAATGGACCCCCAAGAAAATTCACAGTGAAGGGATTGACTTTTGCAGACTTCAACAAGCTCCTTAAAAAGTTTGAAAACATGGACCCCAACACTGAAGGTTTTCATTACTAGAGAGGAATGTTCATGATAAGTTATCTGCTAGTAAGCAAATCTATGATTTAAAAAAAAAATCTCACCCAAGGATATGTTGTTTTTTTTTTTTTTTTAAAGTTGATTTTATAGAGAGAGGAGGGGGGGGTGAGAGAGAAGCACTTGATGTGAGAGAGAAACATTGATTGGGTACCTCCCATTTGTGCCCCGACCAGGGATCAAACACACAACCCAGGTATGTGCCCTGACCGGGAATCAAACCCACAACTTTTTGGTGTATGGAGTGATGCTCCAACTAACTGAACCACCTAGCCAGGGCAAATCTATGATTTAAAAAAATGAAACAAATCAAGCAAACCACTATGGACATTTTTCTGAAAAGAGTGACACCTCTGGCAGGTCATTCAAAAGGTATTCCAGAAGATGGCCTTGTTATCATAGGAGATGATAGCTCTATGCATGTATTGCCCCTCAAGACCTTTCAGTGGGACAAGATGTGGAGGTGGAAGACAGTGATATGGATGATCATTACCCTGTGTAGGCATAGGCTAGGGTGTGTATTTGTGTCTTAGTTTTTAACAAAAATTTTTAAAAAGTAAAAAAAAAATTACAAATTTTAGAAAAAAGGCTATGTAATAAGGATGTAAAGGAAGAACATATTTTTTTTTGCAGCTGTACAATGTATTTGCTTTTTAAGCTAATTGTTAGTACAAAACAGTCGAAAAATTAAAAAATAAATTTATAAATTGAAAATGTTACAATAATCTAAGGGTAATTTATTATTGAAGAAAGGAAAATATTTTTAGACTAAATTTAGTTTAGCCTAAGTGTACAGTGTTTATAAAGTCTACAGTAGTGCACAGTAATTTCCGAGGCCTTCTACTTCACTTACCACTCACTTACTGACTCACCCAGAGCAACCTCCAGTCCTGTAATCTCCTTTTATGATAAGTGATTTATATAAGTGTACCATTTTTTCTTTTATATTGTATTTTTACTGTACCTTTTCTATATTTAGATATGTTTAAGCACACAAATACCACTGTGTTACAATTGCTTATAGTACTCAGTACAGTAACATGCTGTATAGACTTGTAGCCTAGGAGCAATAGTCTATACCATCTATATAGCCTAGGTATGTAGTAGTTTACACCATCTAGGTTTATGTAAATATACTCTATATTGTTCTCACAATGAAGAAATAACCTAATGATGCGTTTCTCAGAAAATATCCCCATCGTTAAGCAACACATGATTGTATATTTTGATTATTTCCTAATTCTGATGTACTTGTCCACCTGGGGAAATTTCAGGATCATTTGGGTCTGGATGTATTGCAGAGTTGTATAAATTCAAAGTCAACTCTGAGCATTATTACTCACTATGAGGATGATCTGGTGACTGTATCTTTGTGGTCCAAATAGATTTTGAGTTCCAGAGGACTCTGGATTATTTGCCTGGTTGAATGTAAGTCAGAAGCATATATAAGTCAGAAGCATAAAAATATAAAATAATACTCTCCGGTAAAACTGTAGCCTGCATAAATTTTCCTCAGTTTTATTTATTTATTATTTTTTGCTTTTGACAGATTTAAGTTAAGAACATTTCATTAGGGCATGTTTTACAAGTGGTAATTCTATTTTGATTTAATATGACTATGAAAAAGTGTATGGGGACAGAAGAGATGAATTTAATTATTCAGTTTATATTTGACAGAAAGGAATTATTCCATTTTAATTTTATTTTTTATTTTCCAAAGTTCCATGTAGATGTCAATGATTTCAAATTATAGTAATTTGAGAATCTTGAATGTAGGCTATTGAATACTCATAAGTCTATTGTCTATATCTATTATATAGCAAATCATTTTCAAAGTGGAGTTGGATTCCTGACAATTTTATTGGTAGAAAATAAAGTATGTGTATACATATCTGAAAATATAGTTGAGCCTTTTCCCCCCTTAGTCTCCTCAGGGCACACTGTTTCGGTATCATCCACAGAAATTATAAAGGAATGAGAAGTAAAGTAAGTGGTTGGCCATTAAATGTTGCTATAGATGCCACTAATTTTGTTTTACTAGCTTAAGTACTTTAAAAAGGGAAAATCAAAGTAAAATCTCATTTTCCCTTCATTGCTTCTTTGGGGGACAGTTGTCATTTCTTAAGCATTTTTTGCGTTTCACTCTTTTAAAAATATCTGATAAGAAATCATTTATTCATTTAGAGGAAGGGCATGTACCCTGGGTTGTTTTTCTGGTCATGCCAGTAATTTCTGCCGATCCATGCACACTCTCTGTCCTGTCCCCACTATGAAATAATGGCTTTTATTTGTGATGTGACTGACCAGGGTTGGCAGAACAAAATGAAGCCATTGGCCTAAATATGGAATGAACTTTTGACATTGACTGTAGTAGTGTTTTAAAACCAATGTGGAAACTACCAGATGTGTATATTTTGAATTCTCCTGAACCACATGATGCAGCAGATAATACCATTTAAACATCCTTATGATTAAAATACTCCTATTTGTGAAATAAAATATAAGAAAACAACCTTCCGTTAAGTCAGTATTAGTGCCTTATTGCCTTTTGAGATTCATAAATTATTTTATTAACTATAATAATAATAAGAAGAATGATAATAACAGCATCAGCATCAGCAGCAACAATGATAGTTAACATATACTGAGTGTTTCTTATAGGCCAGTTTTATGGCTGAATTGTGTCTTCTATCCCCACCCGCAATTCATGTTGGAATTCTAACCTCCATTACCTCAGCATGTCACTGTATTTGAGATCGTCTTTAAAGTGGTAATTAAAGTTAAATGAAGTAGTTTGGGTGAGCCCTAATCCAATATGACTGATGTCCTTGTCAAAAGAGAGTAGGACACAGACAGAGAAAGAAGACTATGTGAAGACACAGGGAGAAGGCAGCTGTCTAAAAGCCAAGGAGAGAGAACTCAGAAGGAACCAACCCTGCCATCACCTTGATTTTGGACTTCTAGCCTCTAGAACTGTGAGAAAATAAAGTTCTGTTGTTCAAGCCACCCAGTCTGTGGAATTTTATTATGGTAGCCCTAGCAAACTAATGCAGACAGGCACTGTGCTAAGTATTTTACATTCATTTTCTTTGTTACTTCATAATAACTTGTGGAATACATACTATTATTATCTAACTTGCAAGTGAAGGATCTTAGGGTAAGATAATTTTTCAAGGGCTAGTGAGTGGGAAAGCCAGGGTGAGAACCATTGCAATCAGTTTCTAGCATCCATAGACTTATACAGACATATCGCCCCTTTCCTACCATATCTCAGGTGATATAGGCAATAATACTTACCCCCATCAGGGAGGTGCTGTGACTGTTCTAATTTTGTTGTTTTCATTTTACAGATGAATCATTTGAGACTCAGAGGGTCTTGTGTGAAATAACTCTGCCATTAACTGCGTGAGTCAGAATCCCATGTCAGATGTGTCTGACCCCACAGGTATAAATCATAACCATCAAACTATCCTGTCTCCATTTTCTTTGTCTGGAGGAAAAGAACCACGTTTTAATTTATTTTTTAATCTTTAGAGCCTGTCATAGTGCTTGAACAAAATTGAAGTTGATGAAAATAACCTACCTTGTTCTGCTTACTTTAATGCACCATTTAAAAATTTTAACATTTATTATTATTTAGAACGAAGGGGAAGAAAAGATCTAAAAGGAAATCACAAACAGCATAGTCACTTACTTCTGATAAAAGCAATACAGCTATTTTATATTTTAGTAATATTTACAAAAGGATAAGGCTACTATATGGTAGAATATGATAGAATGACTGTCCTTGAGCTATTTCATTAGTTTATCTCCTGCTCTGTTAGGCTTCTGTATTTTATGTCCAATAAAAGGCAACAACATTTTCTTTTAGCTTACTCAGTAGAGGGTTTATGAAAATTACTGAATAAAATAGTAGAAAAGCAATCAGAAAAATAATTTTAATTGAACTGAAGAAACATATAATGGGAGAAAAATTCAAATAACATAAAAGGAATTCTATTAGATCACTGACTGACCCATTTAAACCCAGCACAGTTACACAACATATCTTTAAAAGTATCTTTTTAAACCATTCTGTCATATTTTTAAGCCCATTGTTATAAGTAACAGCAACAAACATCCATGAAAATTCCAGGCAGATGCAGAGAGATATAAAAATAGAAGGAAATATTTCAGTCACCTGAATTTGCTTTACTAGTAAACTTCACTCTTTAGAACCTGTCTGAAAACCATGAGTTTGCAAATACAGGTCTTATGCTTAAAAAAGAGACTTCACAGAGTCCATGTATTACACTTTCTGCGCTCATAGAGTAGGTACACTAGGTCCTTGGCCAGAGTGTATTTCCTCTTAACACATCTAATAGAATTGTTTATTTGCTTTCCTTAGCTCACTACTTGTTAGAAGAGGCAAATTAAAAAGGAAGGCTTGGGGTATTACTAAACACAAATGCATTGTTAGCAGCAAACCAAACTTCAACATGGGAAAAGGTTTTTAAAAAGTAAATTTCAAAACATCATTTAATGTCAAATGGCCGGGAAGTAGTAGTGTAAAAAGAATGTAGCTTTTGGAGACAAAACAGTCCTGCCTACAAAATCTCCATCTACATCCTGTTGATTAACTCTGTAACTCTAGGCAAACTATTTAAAATCTCAATGTCCATTTTATCATGTGTAAGATGAAATAATATCTGATTTGTAGAGTGGTTGTAGGGATTAAATGAAATAACTTTGCAAAATGCCTGGTCAACTTTTGTTTTATTCTCAGGCCTAAAAGCACATCTCCATGTATACTTCTATAGCTTTCACAACTGAGTGGCTCCTAAAGTACTTCATTTTCGTAATGATGACTGATGCTGGATTGTTATGAGAATATTAAAGCTATAGCCAATATATTCTACTAAAAAATTCATGCCAATATGTAATTTATGTTAGAAAAACACATCAAAATGATTATTGATTAAGTTATCCCTGGAATGGGTACCTGGTCCATTTTTCTCTTTGGCTCTTAGCACCACCCTCTGGGGACTTGTAATCCACACTGCCCTCCTTAAAGGACCCAGGTGGCAAGGCAGCCCACATCTCCAGTGTTGCCAAGTCACCAACACTAGGGAAATACTAGCTTTGAAGAGTCTTACACTAGCAATGAGGTGCTTATCCTAGAAGTGACACATTGCTTCCACTGATGAATGCATCATTGTCATATGGCCTCAGCCAACCACAAGGGGCTAGGATGTGTAGTCTCACCCTCTGCCCAGAGGATGGAGGACTGGAAATATTTGGGGAACAGCCATATGACTAAACTCAAAAGAGATTGATATATAAACCCAAGTTGCCAATATATTTACTTACATGGAAAAAATTCAGGATGAAACAGATTGGATATTAACATTCATCTATGAAAAAATTAGTCCCTTTGCCATCTTATATGTTTAAAATAAGGAATATCTATTTTTAGCCTTGGTATTGTTAATGTCGGCTTTCTAAGGAATACTCTTATTGGTTTCGGAGCATGGAAGCCATAATTAGAAAGTTGCTTGGTGGGTGCAGAATCAGGTCACAGGGGTTGGGTAACTTAGTTGGGTAATTTACCATGTTTTGGTAAAGTTTAATGAACTGTCCTTGCCTCCCCGCATAGAACACGTCTCTAGGAGTAGTATTCCTAGATTCAGTGTCTCTCCTTGTTAGATCATGGTGAATAATTATTGCCAAATTTGACATTTCTGACTTCTGTTTTTAATCTCTTTAATCTGCCTCATCGCTTTTGGACAGTTTTACTTCAAGTTTATTAATACATTTGATGAGGTTTCATTCAAGCCCTGCTATTTCTGCTGATGTGTGCTATTTCTGCTTATGTGTTTTATCTCAATTTATTGAGGTATAATTGACAAATAAAAGTGTAATATATTTAAAGTATACAATATGATGATTTGATATATGTATACATTGTGAAAGGATTCCCAATATTGAGTTAACACATCTGTCACCTAATGTATTTATTTACCTTTTTTTTTTTTTGGTGAGAACACTTAAGTTTTATTCTTTAGCAAATTTCAGTTATACAATACAGTGTTATCAATTATAGTCACTATGTTATATATTAAATCCTCAGACCTTATTCCTCTTGTAACTGAAAGTTTGTACCCTTTACTAATCTGTCTCTCTTTTCCCTACCCTCCAGCCCCAGCCTCTGGAAACCCTGTTTCTATGAGTTTGACTCTTTTTTTTTTGGTAGATTTTACATATAAGTGATACCATGCAGTGCTAGTTTCTCTTTGTTTGATGTATTTTACTTAGCATAGTGTCCTCCATTTTCATTCATGTTATTGCAAATGCTAAGATTTCCTTATTTTTGAAGACTGAAAATGTATATATATATATATATATATATATATATATATATATTCACACACACACACACTATATATATATATATATATATATAGTGTGTGTGTGTGTGTGGGGGGGTGTATCTCAAATTTTTTTATCCATATCTATTCATCTGCTGACAGAGACTTAGGTTGTTTTCATACTTTGGCTAGTGTGAGTGATTATGGGCATATGGCTATCTTTCTGAGATAATTATTTAATTTTATTTGGATGTGTACCCGGAAGTGGGATTTCTGGATCCTATGGTAGTTCTATTTTTAATTTCTTGAGGAACCTCCATACTTTTTTTGCATAGTGGCTATACCAGTTTGCATTCCCACCAATAGTGTATAAGCATTCCCTTTACTCTACGTCTTTGCCAGCATTTGTTATCACTGTCTTTTTGATGATTGACATCCTAAAAGGTGTGAGATAGTCTCTCGTTGTGGTTTTAATTTGCATTTCTCTGATAACTAGTAATGTTGAGTACTTTTTCATGTACCTGTTGGTCACTTTATGTCTTTTTTGGAAAAATGTCTATTCAGATCCTTTGCCCATTTTTAAATTATGTTATTTGTTTTTTGTTTTGCTATTGAGTTATATGAGTTACTTTTATATTTTGTACTTTTAAAATTTGGATATTAACCCCTTACCAGATATGTTATTTGCAAATAGTTTCCTCCATTTTGTAAGTTGCCTTTTCATTTCATTGATGGCTTCCTTTGCAGAAGATTTTTTGTTTGATGTAGTCCCACTTGTTTATTTTAGCTTGTGTCATCTTTACTTTTACTGTCAAATCTCAAAAAAATAATTGCTAAGACCAATGTCAAGGGGGTTATGCCCTCCTGATTTTTTTGTATTTTAATTGTTGATTGTTTTGTTTTGACCAAGGTATATTTTACTTAAAAGTTGGCTCCTGCATATGTCTGATCTTATTCTTCATGTTTGACTTAACTAGTCTTATTTTAGGGTTGGGAATTTCTCTATTTGAGAGAAATAAAAATATTAAATAGATTAAAAAAATCTCACATACTGGATCTGTTTACTATGTCATGGGTACTGAAAACATTTGGTTGAAGAGGATTCTTTGATCTGATCTGGGTTCAGTGGGGAAGAGTAGTGAGATGGATTAGTATGAGGCCACAAATTCATAGGGGCGATGACTGTACATAAGCCTTATATTTGCTATGTCTGAGCTAACAATAATGGGAACAGATTAACAGTGTCCCCACATCATGTCTCCAGATAATGATGGTATTGTTTGTTAGTCACCAGAATTGTTAGCTCAGGAGGAGGAGAGGTAGTATAATTTTAGAGCAGAAAGGGTGTTATTGTCATCACTCAGAATTATGAACATTTTTATGTTCATGACTATGATTAGTAAAGGACAAAAGACATGCTGATTAAATACATTTTATTTTAAAAAACAAATCATATTTAACTTACCACATTTAATTATATGCTTGTTGAAGAAATTTAGAATGTTTCTTCTTTATAACTCCAGAGATGAAATCAGATCCAAAAAGGAACTCGGTACTTACAAGGTCAGTGCTAGTTGATATGTTTCCAAAAAAGTTCTCAACATTAGTGTACAAGAAAAAACTTTTAACATTTCATTGAGCAAAAATATATAAACTGCTCTCTTGGGAGCTGATCGTCCTTGACCAAGGAAAAATTCAAGGGTAGAATGATCTGTACTCAGCTTTCCTGCTGACACAAGGTCTTGAGGTATGGAATATGATAGGATATTGCTGGTAGGAGAGCCTTTCTTGAGCCCCACCAGCTGAAGCACTTTTATAAGAAAAGTTATTGTGTGGTGAAAACTAAAACAGTGTTAGAACTAGTTCTTATGTTTCTCAAAACGTTCTCAACATCAATGTATAAGAAGAAAGCTTTGGTATATTATTGAGCAAACATATATACACTGCTTCTTTAGGGATTTGATTGTTCTTGACTAGGGGGAAATTTTCTGGGGAAGAATTGTTTATTTTTACTCTAGGAGTTTCTTGTTACCAACAGTTCTAGAGAAAACTTATGTGAGGTTGAGCAAACACTGGATCAATCATTGGCTGAAGTGCCATGTCCTGTGAAGTGAGTATGAACAATAGCCTCTCAGATTTTCCTGCGATTGCTTATTCATATGAGTTCATAGCAAATCATATTCTAGTAGTTAGCATGTGAACTGGCTTTCTGATGAGGCTGCCTGGAGAGAAGAAGCCTAAAATTTTAAACCAAATGACAAAAGCCTCAGGGTGTATCTCTCCAGCTCACTTTGTTCATAATGCCTGAGTCCAGAGCGATCTTAGGTCTGGAATTATCCTAAGAATGTAGTGAGCTTCACTGTCATTAATCCTACTCTAAAACTGATACCTCCCAAACCTATCTTGGGAATAGTCATTCAATCAAAATTTATTTATTTATTTATTTATTTATTTATTTATTTACTTATTTATTTATTTGTTTATTTTTTCCTTTATTGATTTTAGAGAGAGAATAAGAGAGAGGGAAAGAGAGATAGAAACATCAATGAGAGAGAACATCGATTGGCCGCCTCCTGCATGCCCCCCACTGGGGATCGGGCCCAAAACCTGGGCATGTGCCCTGACTGGGAATTGAACTGGTGACCTCTTGGTGCATGGGTCAATGCTCAACCACTGAGCCACACGGGCCAGGCAATTAAACCAAAATTTATTTAACATGTACTTTGTGACAAGCCCTGCCTAGACTGTAGGGTAGACATTTTTAAAAAGACAAGAAAAATATACAAGGGTCTAATGATTTCTTGAGGGGGAAGGACAGACATGTAAGGGAACAATTATAATAAAATAATTATAATAAAACAGTTTTTTTAGTTAGGGTCAGAATTCTGAGGACACCCAGACTAAATGGGATGTTTGACAAGTTTCCACTAGAGAGATGATGAAGATGAGCCTGTGTTTGTCAGTCAGAAAAGGTGAGAGGCAAATTATATCAAAGAGTGTGGAGCACTCAGTGAAGAGAAAAATAGAGGAGAGGTCAATGCACATTGGAAATAAGAGTGGGGGAAGTTGGTGAGGAATAGGAGTAAGAAAGGAAGATTCAGATCATGTCATAAAGGCTCTGAATTCTGTGGTGAGCATTTTGATTTTATTGTTATTCTGTTATCATCAACAAGGGAGCCACTGCAGTTCTGAAGCAGAAACATGGCATCAACAGACCCCTTATTCAGAAACAACCCTCAGATTTACATGGAGGGTAGACTGAAGGTGGGGAGGAGCCCAAACAAGAAAAGATGGGTTAGAGGCCATTGCAGTATTTTTGTGAGAGTTAATGGAAATTTGGTAATTGGCTACTTAGAATACTGAATTGGCAGGACCAGGTGACTAAGGAAGAAGAAGATACAGTCTTATATTTATCCAGTAATTATTCATGGAGCTCTTATTCTGTGCTAGACACTGAAGTAAAAAAGACAAAATCCCTGCTCTTGCAAAGCTGCATTTTAGTGAGGGAGACAGAAATAAGTCTACTAATGTACATCATCGCATCACATTATGAGATATTAAGTACTATGAAGAAAAATAAAGCACTTGGCAGGAATGATGTTATGCAACTTCTGAGCTTAAAGCTCCTGCTTTTGGCCTATGGAACACTGCCTGAGATGGTCATGTAAGGAAGCCAATCTAGCAGATGGGAGGATAAAGGTGTAAAGTAGGTTGTCTGATAAAATACAGGATACTCAGTGAAATTTGAATTTCAGGAAAACAATGAATACATACACTAAGAAGTATAATTATGTTTCATTTAAAGAAAAAAACATTGGTTGTCTGAAATTCAGATTTCATTGGGCATTCATTCTGTGTGCTTATTTGCTAAAGCTGGCATCCCTAGTGTAAAACTATGTCTTGTATAGGACGAAGAAGGCTCTTCTGTCCTGAAAGGTTATCTCTGAATTGAGGGCCCTGTTCCTGCTTAGGAGTTATCTCTCCCTCCACATAAGGTTAGTGCAACGCAAAAATCACAAAGCAGTAGTTGACACTCAGAGCCTCCAAGTTATCTTCTTCCTACTTGGCTTTCTTTCTTGTAGGAACCATGCAGACACCTTACTTGCTTGGCTTTTCCTTCTTGTACATATTTGGTCTCATAAAATATTACGTCATAAAGTCATGTCGACTGAGAAATGAATGACTGAGAAGGTTAAAGTGTTGTTTCCATCAGGGGCACTTATACTATAAATAAACACCATCAAAATAATTGATATAAATTAATTTTGAATTGTAGAATTTTAGAATTCTTTGAGTTGTTATTGAAGGTGGTCTTAGACGTAAACATGTTCTCTTTAAATTAAGCATTCGGTGCATAACTATTATAGTCTCTCAGGTGAGTACATGTAAATCTGGGGTTCAGGCTCCAGAATTCTGGAGAATTTTTAGGGGAAAGGAGATACTCTAAATTATTCAAGGCTCTTTATCCTATGACCAGAGAGGAAAAGCAGACTGTGTCTAACTAAAAATAAACATACTTATGAAGTGCCTTCCCTTTGTTAGTGTTCCTTCTGCTAAGTGTTCTCACGTGTCCTTCTTGGAAAAAGTTCTGTGAGGTGGATTACATTATGTCCATATTTAAGATGAAGCAGTTGAAGTGCAGAAAGATGGTAAATGGCAGAGCTGTGATTCAAATTCAGGTTTTTTTTTTTGCCTGAGGCCAGTGATTTTTCTGTTATACCATGATGGCAACCCACCTCCACAGCCCCTCTTGGGAAGTCCCAAATGCCCTGTGGTTAAATGACTTTTGATTGCAAAGTTTTAAGAAAAAGCAATAATGCCAGATTACTTCAGTGTCAGAGATGGGAAAATGATTCAGAATCATATGCTGTTGGGAAACCAAATGTGGTTGCAAGTTTTTCTTTTAAAGAAGTTGATTTGTTGTTTTATCTGAATAAAGCAACATTACAGGGTAAACATGACACCACCATTGAGATTCATTTCCATGACCATTGGGCAGTTGAAGGGGAAGTGAAGCAAAATTGTGATGTAAGGGAACATCATCTTTGATGCCCTCTGACTAACCCTTTAAGGCAGCTTTTTTATTCTTCCCTAACCCTTAAGAGCCTGACTAGCAGTTTAGAAAGAATCTGAAAGATTGCTCTACTGTTATGTTAGCTTATGAGTGCTCAGAATGGAACTTCTCAGAATATGAGAACTTTAATGGGGGTTATATGGAAAAAGAGTAAAAAGTTGAATTTCTAGATGGTGGTGTACCAGTAGTTCAATAAGGGGGGTCTTTTGGGTGGGAAACCCCTGAAACCATGCTTCCTAGGCAGTACCATAGAGGAGTGACTGAGAATTAGAATTAGATATATTAAAGGTTGGTTAGTATTATTCAATTATTAAGTCAAAGGCAAGACCCTCTCACTTGAAAGTTGTAGAAATATGGTGAAAATAAAAAGCAAAATATGAGCTTAAATACTATAAAGTGTTGATAAATATTAGGATCAACATTTAGTCTGTGGGAAAGAAAAGAAAGAATTTCCCACATAAAGTAGGAATTTGGGGATTTGACTTGGTATCTTTCATCTTTATGAAATAAGCAACTGAGAAAAGACAACAATGAATACGATTTGGTGCAGAAAGAATTAATGGGGCATTTTAATGTTTGATTTTTTGATAGAAAAGTGTCTGGAGATACTGGAATTTGCTACTATGCACTTATCACTTAGACTAGGTGGTGTGTGATATAGTAGAAACAGCCTAGTTTTGGAGTCAGACAAACCTGGCTTTGGTTCTGACCTTCCATTGATTACTTAATCTCTTTGAACCTCAGTTTCCTCTTTGGTAAGATGAGAATAGTAATACAGAACTGAGTTATTCTAAGAATAGTCTAAGAACTAAATGAGATGCTATTTATAATATACCTAGTAAATGTATATATAGGACTTCAGTGATATTCTTATACTTCTCTTTCCCTTTATTTTAATAAGTAATTTATAAGTAATTCTGCCTAAACATAATAAATCTATTAGTTTTAATTCCTAGATCAAAGCTATGCCTTCTAGCAATGAAATAACATTAAAAAGGCTTGGAAATTAAGAACAATGTGCACATAGAGTTGAAAAGACAGAACTGTGCTTCCAGTTGCAGAAGAGTTTCTACCTTAATTTGGTCACACTGTTTTTACATTGAGTTAGGAAATAGACATATCAATAGACATGTTTCTCCTAAGTATGTAGGAGGAATAAATTCCATGGACCTTAAGTCAATAACCAATAGACTGTTTATATTCCCAGATTTGATATCCCTACATATTTTTTAATTCCCCAAGGTCAGCAAATATCTATGAAATATATATATTGTAATATATTTTATGTTATATATTATATACTGTTATTTATACTTATATATATTATTATATAACAGTATATTTTATAACAGTTAGCTCTTATAATAATTAGGTGAGCAATGTGGTGGCATTTGAGATTGTAATAGATCCTGAATTTATGTTGAAGATAAAGCCAATAGGATTTCTTGATGGGCTGAATGAGAGAGAGTAAAAGAGGAATCAAGGGTAACTATAAATTTCTGCCTAGAGGAACTCTTATTGGCAGCAGGGATTCATAAATGTTAATAGCAATAATGGTAACCTATTTCCTGAATGAAGGAAACCCTTTTGGACTTGTAAACTTTGAAAATCCAACAAGGCTGTTGCACTGAGATGGGGAAGTCTGTGGAGGAGTAGACCTTTCAAGGAAGGGTTTGAGGAATAAGGAATTTGATTTTAGTCATATTAACTTTGGTTATTAAAGTATCGACTGGTAAGTCAGGAGGCAGATGGATAAATAAACCTGGGGTTCAAGAACTGGAGGGAAAAATTTAAATAAAACCATCAGGTTAACAAACCATGAAACTGATTAAGATCATCTGAAGAATGAGAACAGCTCTTAGGACTGGCCTTTGGGCACTCCAGCATTTAGAATCGGGAAGATTGGGAGGGACCCCAGAAGGAGATTGGGAAGAAGTGGCCAGTGAGGAAGGAGAAGGCTCAGGGAAGAGTTTTATCCTAAAACCAAGTGAAAAAGTATCTCAGAGAGCAGGGAGAGATCAATTATGTCAAATGCTGCTCATCTGAGGAAATGAGGACTCAAAATTTTTCTATTCAGCAGTGTGGAAATCATTTGTTGCTTTGATCAGTTGTTTCAGTGGACGGAGACAAACAGGCTCACCCTTAACCTTTGCAGACTCCACAACAAGAATGCAGTTTGAGTCCATGAACCATATAGCTACATTTTTTAAATTACTAATTAAGATAGCAAATAATAGACTTTTTCTCATCACAAGGCAATAAGCACTTTAAAAAAGGCCAAGAAAATAGCAGAAATATTGGCCCTGATGTAGTCTAGCCACTAAACCAATGCCAGTAGCCACTTGCACACACCCAAGCTTGGCAAGAGATGAGAAGGACCAGTTCTCAGCTTCCCATCATCACACTTGGAAACGTGCAGGAGCCTGGCAATGTATAGAACATGCAGTATGAGTCTACACTCTCCCTTTCCCGAGAATGCAAGCATTGAGTGTAAACTTATCAGTAGAATAATACACAGGCTTCTTAGCTTTGGGGTGCCAGGTGTCACAGGATCCTTCTGGGAACAGAGCTGCCTTGAGATTCATGAGATTCAGGAAACCATCTCATAGAGAAAGCCATGAGTCCTGTGGGGAGCCAAGCTGGGGTGCAGTCTCTCCTGCTGAGAGATAGGGTGGCCCCAGTCTCAGATGTTTTGTTGTCTAGAGTGAGCTCCCAGTCACTTTTGAGCTATCCTGATTGTGCACTATGAGATTTTCTGTTACTTGAAGCGGAATGAAATCTAACTGATTTATAGGCATTCAATAATTATTCATTAAAATTTAGGCTGAATGAATAAGAAAACAATATACAGACATTAATGGTGAATCAGAGCTATACAATGATATATTTATTATGATTTCATTTATGTATGTGTATATATTTAGTACTTGTCTAGAATATATACATATGTACATATATCTTTATCCCTTTTCACCCGGTACAGTACTTTGCTGCTAGCAAACACTTGATTGAATACTAAAATACTAAGTCAGAGTCTTAATCTGAAAAGTAGAATAGGTTTGGACCTTCTTATCAAATACTGGGTTCACTCCAAATTTCTACTTTTCCATCTTGGAGGAAACACCTTTACCTTTAAGGCCCCAAATATTTATTCCAAGGCCTCTTTCCAAAATCCTGCTCAAAACTCTTATTTTGCATTCTCTCTACCAGTGTTCATTAAGTGCTTCAGGAAGTACTTACTTGTTTCTCAAACCCATTGAGATTTGTGCTTGCCAGAGTCTTTTCCAGTGATGGCTCTGGACACTTTTGCTCTCTGCATCTAGCTGCCTCCTAGTAGGCCTTACATGCTGCTGTAAATCCTCATTCTCAGATATTAATTCTCAATGCTCAACTTACATTGAAATGTGGTTTTAACACAGCTATCATTAAGGCTTTAAGGACATCCCAGGAAGTACATTGCAGACAAGAACTTAACACTGCCTTAGTAGTCACTGGTCTAGGTCAGGCTTCTTCAGAGAGTGCCCCCCACTGCTGTGCTTCTCCTGAGGCCCTGAAGGTTGCAGAGGAGCATGGGGAGAGGGGTCATCTTCTCTTCCCCAAAGGGGAGGGTCCTCTTTAGATTTCCCTTTCTTTTCCTTCCTCTCTGGGTCACATCAGGAAGCAAAGTATCAATACAAGTAACCAAACAAATAAACTGGAATAAGCAACCCCATAATTGTGTTCAGGCCATTAGGCCTCAAATGAAGACTGCATTTTTATATCAAGGCACAGACGGATTAAGGATTTAGTCTGAAACATTTGTATTTAAACACTTTATTCTTACATAGTTTCTTCTATGGTTCCTTCTCATTTGTTTGTTGAAAAAATATTTATTGATTGTGTTCTGTGTGCCAGACAATCTACCAAGTGTTTGAAATAGAGTGGTTAATAACAGATGCACCCCCTATACTCACAGAACTTACATTCTTACAATTAAAAGGCTCAGCACAATAATTCCTTCTAGACAAGTTAGAGAATTAGGCTAGGAACCAGGACCAGTTTTTACCCTAAAATACAAAAACTACTTACCATATTCTTAATAGCAATTTCCCAGCTCCCTTACTAAGGTCCAGACACCATCTCTAGCAATAGAAAATGGTTTCTTGCTACATAAGTAATGAAGAACGCTTGTGGGGTAAATCTCTGAATTGTGTCGATAATAAATAATTTCTAGTCTAAGTGAAGTATTTTTCCAGTCCAAGTCCAAGGACAGAAAGTACCAGAACCACTTGGGAGCTTACACTCACACACACACACACACACACACACACACACACACACCATCTCTTCCCAGCACACACAAACGACACAGCCATATTGCTAAAGTTTAAAAGGGAATATTAGGCATGAGGGGGTCAGGGGTGGAGGGATGGAATTTGTTATGTTCAAAAAGTGACTGGAAATCGTAATCATCTACCAGATTTGGACACTACTCTAATAGAGAGATCAGTTGATAGAGAACCTGGAGAACTTGATTAAAAGGATGGTGACCATGTTCTCTGTGGTAATCTATAGGGCACAGTGAGCTAATGTCCCCTTGAGATTCTATATCTCCATAACTGTAAGGCTGTCCCCACCCTGAACCATAATTCATATATAACCATTGCTTTCCCAAGTATAAAGCCTTGCTTGCCTTCCCCAGACCATATGCACACGGTAAGTGTCCTTCTTTCACTGAAGGCCCAGGAAAATCTTACATATAGGAATATATAACATAGGAATTTCAGAAGTTGTGATTTTATGTAAATTGCATATTCCTATGTTTGCTAAAATGTAAGCTTACAGATCTCTCTTTCAAATCTCCAGTTGGTATCTCTTCCCCATCTTTGGGAAAAACCAACTGTGGAAACAATAAGAAAAGTTTCCACCCCTAGATACTTTCTCTTTGCCAAGCAAATTCCAGGGCCTGGAGATTTGTCTGAATTCTGATAAGGTTCCCTCTGCCCAGGCTCTAGTCCCCAAAGAAGGAGAGAGTTTGATTTTCCAACAAGAGCCTAAAAAGCAAGCACACATTGCCAAAGTGGGGCCTTATTTTTTGCCCCGGAGACAACATGTTAAGAAAATTCAGTCCTGTTGTATACAAGTTTTGGATCAAATTCTTGGCCTAAAAATAACCCAGGCATGACTGTGTTGTGGAGCATCTGATTCTTTTCTGGGCCTGGCTTATTTCAGGAGTCACCTCATTAGTTGTGCTGTCTTAGCAATCCTGATGATGGCACCAGCTGTAGTTAAATTACTTTTTATGTTTCTAATTAAAAATGTTTTAATTACAATGTACTTCAACATACAGAATATAATATAACAGATGGTTATTTTTCTATCACCCAGATCTTACAGTTCTTTCAGTTTGCCCTCTTTTTCTTATGAGAAAACTATAGATACAGCTAGGGCAACCTCCACCTCCAGCCTTTCCGTTTCCTCAGTCCCAGCAAAAGCCACCACCCCAAACAGTTTATTTTTCCACTATATAAGTTATATATTCATAAACAATATCTAAATTTGTTTTGTGTCTTAAAGTTTACATAAATGATAATAAACAAGGTTAAATTTAATTAGATCTCCATGAATTTTGATTAACATGTATTTAAAACATAATGTTTAATTTAAAAAATATCTCTTTACTAAAGGTAGCAGACTGGTCTAGATTTTTCCATCACATGGAGTACTATACATTCAATTTAATGGGACCAGACTACATTAAGGATGTCCATTTCCTAAAATAAGTGAATAATGCACAACATCATATTCATGTATTTAAAAACGATTAGAGGTGAGGGGGAAAAACTCTAGCCTCAAACACCAGTGAAGAAAGGAAATGCACTTTGCCTGGCTGTCAAAGAACTAATAACATGGCTAAGACATTACAGCTGTGAACAAGTGGGAAAGTGCTATATCAGAAAGTGCCTCAGAAGTCAGCAAATATGGATTTGAGTTTGGGAAACCCAAAATGCTAATTTGGAAAAACCCATCATCATGGAGCAGTTACAGTTGCTTCATGATCTTATTAGATTGCAAAACATGAAGCAGAATAGATTCGCAGTTAAAGTTTTCACTTTGCCACTGGGAAAATTATATTACTTTTAGACATATGAGCATTTTGGTAATATAAAAAAGTAGATAAAATAATGCTACAATTATTTGGAAATACTTGCATAAACAATAAGAAATACTTGACCAGTGGTTTGACTTTATTACTTCCTCTTCACTATTTTTCTGATTTAAAAATCTGTGTGTATTTCTCATACAAAATGTACAAGATATAGAAAATTATGAAGAGGAAATAAATTGCTCATAATTTTTTCATCCTGAAATTAGTACCATTATTTTTTTAATTTGACATAGTATGAATATTCACTTGTGTAATTATTTTTCTGCAACTTCATTTCCTTTTGTAGTTTTAAAATTATAAAATATATGATTATTATCAAAAATCCCAGCAGCACACCACATATATATGCATTAAAACATCTTTTTGACTACCACTTCCCATGCAAATTTCACTTAACTATTTCACTATTTTATATTCTTACATATATAGTGTATGCAAAAATTTTAAAAACAATGGTTTTCCTAATATACTATTCTGCTTTTTTTGTTTTTTCACTTAATAATTGTGGTAAATTGTTACATTATTAACCCCTAATGAATTGTGCTTCCTATAATTTACATCCTTGTGTAGTACTCTTTCACACTGTGTCTGGGCTTGGCCATGTGTCTTGCTCTGGCCAACGGGACATTAGCAAGTTTGATACAAGCAGAGGCTTGATAAGTGTTGCACAGTGGGGCTTGTTCTTTTGGCTCACTCCTTAGAACCCAGCTACCATGTTCTAAGGAAGTTGATCTATACTTCTGAATGAAGGGAAACTTCATAGAATGGAACTGAAGTGTTTCAGGTGACAGTCAATACCAAATGACAGATGTGTAAGTGAGGTCTTTCTGGATATACCTGTACGAGGTCACCTGCCAGCTGAATGCAGCACTATGAGTGGCCCCAGCCAACACTTGGAGTAAAAGAATACTTGCAGTTATGTACAGCATCCTGAAAAATAATAAATTCCTTTATATTTGAATGGTTTGTTATGTAGCAATTAATAACAATAATTTTTCAGTTTATTTTGATTCGCCTCATTCTTTCTCATTTCCACTTAGTGTGCAATTATGTGATATACAACCATTTATTTAGTTTCCACCTGATATTTTGTTTATTTGCACCAACAATATTGCAATGGATATCATATTTAACACTAAGGCAAATATCTTAATATACAAATTTTTATGTATACTTCTGACTATGTTCTGAGAGTAAATTTCTAGATACCTCTGAATCAATGACTAGTTTTTAAGGCTTTTGATAGATTTTGCCAAGTTGCTTTCAAGAAGAGGTGAGCACTCTTTATTTTTCAGAATGGACACCAAAAATAAGAAAGGCCACATTTGATCACTGACAGTTAGCTTGGACTCGGCCTGATTACCTTGACTAATTACTTGGGTTAAGGGAATGGAACATAATTGTGGATAAAAATAAACTGCTTATAATGTATGTTGGAATGAGGATCCACCTAGAATCAAGCATTGTTGAAGTTGAAATTTGTGTTTGGTAATGTCTGATAAAAAGTTGAGAAAGAGGTTGTGAATGTGTCTGACCTCTTTTAAAATAGTTTTCAATATCTAGTTTAGTTGAAGATGCACATACATTTTGATCCAGAAATTTCACTTCTAAGAGTAGCCAAAGGAAACTCTTGTGTGAACACAGGTATAAAAACATTTAGAACAGTATTATTTGTAATAATTCTATTGGTACAATAGAATCATGCAGTGGAAATGTTATTACAGATCCTTCAATGAGTGAATCCTAAAAACAATGATCATCATCCAAAAAAGAAAAAGAAAAAGAAAGAAAGAAAGTTGCAAAAGTGTTCATACTGTTTGAAACCATTTACAGTTAGTTTTGGAAACATGAAAAGACATGAAAAGACTATGATATATGTTGTTTAGGAATTCATACAGATGGAGTAAGAGTATAAAAATATATGGAAATAGCCCTGGCTGGGTGGCTTAGTTGGTTAGAGCATCGTCTTGTACACAGAAAGGTTACGGGTTTGATTCCCATTCATGGCACATATCTAGGTTCATCCCCGGTCAGGGGACATGTGGGAAGCAACCAGTTGATATTTCTCTCTCTCTCTCTCCGCCCCCCTTCCTCTCCCTCTAAAATCAATAGAAGCATATCCTCGGGTGAGGATTAAAAGAAATACATATGTGGAAATAAGCATCAAATTGAGGATAACAGTTAATGCTGTGAGGGGTGTGAGGGGCATGTGATTAGGGATCAGTTCTCAGAGATTTCCAAAGTTTTGGTAGTGTGCTATTTCTTTTGCTTTTGTGAGTATGATATTAATTAATATTTTATAACATAGCATGGCAAACCTTGACTTTGGATAAAGGCAAATTTTTACACATCTCAGTGTCTTCAGCGTATCTCATGCAAATAGTTGTTAAGAATAAAAATTCTAATTTCAAATGAAGAAAATTCATGACATGCATCTTGGGTTGCAGTTTAATCACTGTATACCCAGGAACGTATATAGAGTTGTCCCGTGGAAGCTATTAAGTTGCTGTCCGAAGTTAAATGAAATTGCAGTTTATCAGAGCAGCACTGAGAAAATAAGGGAATCTGTTTGTGCCTCTTGATTAATGCCAAGCGTGATCAACACAAGGGGGTTCATTAAGCTATACATCATGTGGGTAATTTAACATGTCATTGTGCCTGCTGTCTGCTTTGACTGTGCACAGCCCTGAGTTTCAAAGTTGCACCTCTGACACCACAGAGTTCTACACAGAGCTTCCGTCTTCTTTTGCTGTACATTTTCCGTTATGCCTATTTACTTTTTAGACATGTTAAATATTTTATATACATTTTTAAATGTTTTTTGGGACAAAAATGTATCTTGGCTTTTTAATAAATGTAATAAAATAAATGTAATAAAACTTATAAGGAGCCCTGGCCAGTTAGGCTCAGCAGTTAGAGCGTCGGCCCAGAGAGTCCCGGGTTCGGTTCCCGCTAAGGGCACGTACCTCGGTTGCAGTTTGTCCCTGGCCCCAGTTGGGGTTGTGTGGGTGGCAACCACTTGATGTGTCTCTCTCACATCGATGTTTTTCTCTCTCTCTCTCACTCTCTCCTTCCCTCTCTCCCTCCTGCTCTATCTGAAGATAAATGCAAAAATGTCCTCAGGTGAGGATAAAAAAACAAAACAAAACTTATAAGGAAACTTTTCTTCTTTTGAAATTTTCTTTTTCCCTAATGATATGTATGTCTTAAAATATGATGTGATTAATATGCTATTTCTTAAGTTGGGGAGTGAGTACCTGGATATATGCTGTCTTATTTTACACATTTCATATGTCTTAAATATGTAATAATTCTCAGTGCTGAAATGGGGAAAATAAAGGTGATGTCTGGGGAATCCCCTGTCATATGTACAATCAGTTCTTTGGTGTCTAGTCCCTGCTGACTGATAGAGGAATCCCCAGTATTCTGGAAATATTTAGAATATCAAGAAAGTTTTCCAGTGGATAGGGCCTTTTCTCACTTCCTTTAAAGTACTTCCTAATGTCTCTGTATCATGACAATGCATTTTTGATTCAACTGGGAAAGAAATTTATGGTTTATATCTCTACCTATTGAAGGGTCATTTCTTCACCTTTCTGTACAAGGAAATGAGAGAAAGTGGTATGGTGTAATGGACACAGCATATACTATGAAGCCAAACCTACTTTAAAGCAGATCCTAGCTTCTCCCGCTGCAAGCTCTATCAACTTGGACAAGGGGTAAATTAGGCAGCTTCTCGAATTTGTTGTGAGAATCAAATGAAATACCCTTCATAAAGTGCCTGACACATTGGGGCTCAGTCATATCTTCTTTTTCTCTTAAGGATTCTACAATTTCTGAACCATTTTAGTGATGTCTGCAATGATACAATTGAGTGATTGTATTAAAATAACAGATTGAAAGTCGTACATGGGAACCAAACCAGAGGTTCTCAGGGTACTTGATTTTTTTGCCTGGTATTAAAATGGTATGCTGAAACAGTCAATTAGGCTACTTTGATCTTACTGTTGAGCAAGCTGAGCTGTTTCTTGTCAAAGCTAAGGACTTTCCCCTCACATGGAATGACACAGTATAGGGTTCTTTATATTAGAACAGATAAGAGTACATGCCTTGGTATTTGTACCTTCTATTTGTAAATTGGTATTTATGATGAATATTTTCCTTTAATTGGAAAAATTATAGCATTTAAATCCATCAGAATTTTAGATTTTAAGTGGTCTTGAGAGACCATTCTAAGCCTATCATTGCTACTATTCCTTGGCTCCTCTCCATAGTTTTTCAGAACCTGTCATGGGGAGGGTGATCTCTGGGGTCTGCTCACCAAAAGGCTTGATTGATTAATCTCCAACAATATTCTTTTCCTGTCTTCTCTCTCTTAACTGTAAGGTCCATAGAGACTTCATTCTCTAGTTATCATTCTCACCATCTGTCCTCTTTCTCATCTTGCTATGGTTTTAAGACCTTAAGAAAGAAAAGTTACTCTTCTTTGAGAGGAATTTAGACTCCGCTGACCTCATTTAAGCCCCTACAGCTTCTGCATCACAGTTTGGTCACTATGTCCCACCCTTCACAGCTGCTGTTCTGCTTTGATCCCCGTTATAAAATTGTTTGATTTTAATTGCCTTTTATAGGAAGAACTAGTTAAACAGAGGTTCAATAGAACCTAAATAAGGTTCTGTTAAGCTTCTTTTGTCGTAGCAAATTTAAAAGGCAATAAAGTTCAGTTCACTGGCTTTTTACATTGGCAGGGACCTTATGCCAACAGAACTGTGGCGCTAAAGCACCAAAACAAACTGAGATAAGACAGAAGAGAAAGCACCGAAAAGCAAGACACCAAGCAGATAAACAAAATTCCATTATTTTGATTTACTTTCCAAAAATTCTGGAAGGCCTGCTCAGTCCTAGTTGGCTTATGAACAAAGGAAATATATGTTCACATCTCATAGCACGTATTTTTTTTTCCATTTTTGTATCCTTTAGTTAGAATATCATTTGTGATCTATGTTTTCATTTTTCCTTGTTATTCTTTACATTTTATTTTGATTAGCTAATGCTATGCCTTCCATTATGGTAAAAATTCCAGAAAAGGAAAAATCATCAGATGAAATGAAAGCAAAATGGAAAGAAAGAATGGCCATATGTGGCCCATTCAACAAAGTAATGACTAAAAGTTCCACATATTTGATGTCAAAAAATAATTGGTTACACATAAATACATTAAAAAAAATATTGAAGATAACTGTTTTAAGCACATTAGAGGAAATATTTGTTAAATGAGTTTTGAATAAATGTATCTTTTTCACATTATAAACTCCAATGAATTTTTGTTTTTATAATTTGAGGGAATATTTATGAATCTAAGTTTCTCTATAAGTGTTCCTGTAGAGTAGCTGCTACACTAAATGGGCTAAGATGGTTATTATGGTTTTAGGACTGACATGTACTTTTCATAAATCTTTTTCTCCTTAGCTTTCTCTCCAATGTTTATAAATGTTTCCTAATTTGCAGAGTCTAAAATGAGACATGTAACATGTCTAACAAATTTTCCCAGTACATTGAGGGAATCAATAAATGTTAATTTCTGAAAAGTTGTTTATAATTAGATGTAGAGTAAAAGTTAGTAGGTTGATCTTGAGTGTTCTTGTATGGGTAAAATATATCAGTTTGATACATGGGTATTTTTGATACTTGTTTTGCTTTTTTTTTGCAATTTTTATTAATTTATTTTTATTACAGATGTTTCTCCTTGCTTACTTTTTCAGTTAGTAAATGGATGAAAGATTTCCATAGAAAAAAATAACAAAATTTTCAAATTAAGTTTTCCTAAACAATGTAAGCCTCTATGACAACACTAGATTAGTACTCTGCCCTAGCCAGAACTCACTGTCACAGTGACCTTCTGTTAATGCAAAAAGTGTGTAGTTCAGATGAGGGACCTTGGGATAAATTAGATGTTGTTTCATGTGGTTCAAGGAAAAAGAACAAACACATTGCCAATTAAGGAATGAGTTAGAGTTGAAAATCCAGGAATTAGATTTATGTAATTTTATGTTTTGTGTTGTTTTTAATTGGAATTCCATTTATAAGTATGTAATCATTTGTGGTTGAAGTTAAGCATGTACATAAAAAGTGAAACAGCCAAAATTTCTAACAGTAAGGGAATGAGTAAATAATTTATGATATGTATATACATGGCATATGTTAAAATTAATTAGTTTTACACCAGCATTTACTAAAAGGAAAAGGCTCATGATTAAATAAAAAGTGGAAAAAGATAAAAATGGTATATGGATTTGGCTATCAATTTAAGAGTATAAAATATGCATAGAAAAACAAAAAAATCAAACAAAATAGTAGATAATAATTGATGGTGATTTTAATAGTTTATTTTCATTTCACAAATTTTCTAACATATAGTATATATCTAATATATGTACCAAATGTTTAATATATATGTATATTATACATATACATGTATTATTGAGGGGCTACTTTATTTATTTTATTAATTTATTTTTGTTACAGATGTTTCTCCTTTCCCCCCCATTGACTCCCTCCTCCCAATCCGCCCCCCCCCCCGCCCGCCAAGCATTGTTGTCTATGTCCATTGGTTATGCATATATGCATGTAAGTTCTTTGGTGTATCTCTTCCCTCCCCTCCACCCCCCCTCTTCTGAGATTTGTCAGTCTGTACCCCACTTCCATGTCTCTGGGTCTGTTTTGTTCACCAGCTTATTTTTTTCATTATATTCCACAAATTAAGTGAGATCATGTGATATTTGTCTTTCTCTGACTGGCTTATTTTGCTCAGCATAATACTCTCCAGGTGCTTCCATGTCATCTCAAAGGATAAGAGATCTTTCTTTCTTACAGCTGCATAGTATCCCATTGTGTATATGTACCACAGCTTTTTTATCCACTCATCTATTGATGGACACTTGGGCTGTTTCCAGATCTTAGCTATTGTAAATAGTGCTGCTATGAACATAGGGGTACATATATTCTTTCTGATTATTGTTTCAGGCTTCTTAGGATATATTCCTAGAAGTGGGATCACTGGGTCAAATGGCAGTTCCATTTTTAATTTTTTGAGGAAACACCATATTGTTTTCCATAGTGGCTGTACCAGTCTGCATTCCCAACAGTGCACTAGAGTCCCCTTTTCTCCACACCCTCTCGAGCACTTGTGTGGTGATCTGGTGATGGCAGCCATTCTGATAGGTATAAGGTGATACCTCATAGTCATTTTAATTTGCATCTCTCTGATGGTTAGTGACATTGAACATTTTTTCATATATCTCTTGGTCATTTATATGTCCTGTTTGGAGAGGTGTCTATTTAGATACTCTGCCCATTTTTTAATTGAATTGTTTGTCTTCCTTTTGTTGAGTTGTATGAGTGCTCTATATATTTTGGAGATTAATCCTTTATCTGATGTACTGTTGGCAATTATGCTCTCCCATATAGTGGGTTCCCTTTCCATTTTGATGCTTGTTTCTTTTGCTGTGCAGAAGCCTTTTAGTTTTATGTAGTGCCATTTATTCATTTTTCCTTTGTTTCTCTTGCCTTAGGTGTTATATCAGTGAAAATTCTGCTACGTGTGATGTCTGAAATTTTGTTGCCTACATTTTCTTCTAGGATTTTTATGGATTCATGAGTCTCATTTAAGTCTTTTATCCATTTTGAGTTTATTCTTGTGTATGGTGTAAGCTGGTGGTCTAGCTTCATTTTTTTGCATGTAGCTGTCCAATTTTCCCAACACCATTTATACAGAGGCTGTCTTTTACTCCATTGTATGCTCTAGTCCCCTTTTTCAAATATTAATTGAATATAATGTCTTGGGTCAATTTACGGTTTCTCTGTTCTGTTCCATCGATCTATATGCCTGTTCTTGTGCCAGTGCCAGTGCCAGCCTGTTTTGATTACAGTGGCTTTGTAGTATAAGCTGATATCTAGTATTGTGATCCCTCCTACTTTGTTCTTTTTCACGATTGATGTGGCTATTTGGGGTCTTTTTTGGTTCCATATGAACTTTTGAAGTATTTATTCTAGTTCTGTGAAATATATCGTTGGTATTTTAGTGGGGATTGCATTGAATCTATAGATTGCTTTGGGTAGTATAGACATTTTAATGATGTTAATTCTTCTAATCCACGAACAAGTTATATGCTTCCACTTTTTTATATCTTCCTCTATTTCTTTTTTCAATGTCCTGTAATTTTCTGAGAACAGGTCTTTTACTTCTTTGGTTAAGTTTATTCCTAGGTATCTTAGTTTTTTTGCTGCAGTGGTAAATGGGATTTTTTTTTAGTTTCTCTTTCTGTGAGTTTATTATTGGTGTATAAGAATGCCATCAATTTCTTGATGTTAATTTTGTATCCTGCTACTTTGCCAAATTCATTTATTAAATCTAGTAGTTTTTTGATGAAGTATTTAGGGTTTTCTATGTACAATATCATGTCATCTGCAAATAATGACAGTTTCACTTTCTGCTTTCCAATTTGGATCCCTTTTATTTTTCCTTCATGTCTAATTGCTGTGGCTAAGACTTCCAGCACTATGTTAAATAAGAGTGGTGAAAGTGGGCATCCCTGTCTTGTTCCTGTACTTAAGGGAAATGCTTTTCGTTTTTGTCCATTGAGTATGATATTGGCTGTAGGTTTTTCATATATGGCCTTTATTATGTTGAGATATGGTCCCTTTATTCCCACATTGCTCAGCGTTTTAATCAGAAATGGGTGCTGGATTTTGTCGAATGCTTTTTCAGCATCTGTAGATACGATCATATGGTTTTTATCTTTCATTTTGTTTATGTGTTGTATCACATTTATTGATTTGCAAATATTGTACCAGCCTTGCATCCCTGGGATGAATCCCATTTCGTTATGGTGAATAATTTTGTTAATATATTGCTGGATCCGATTTGCTAGTATTTTGTTTAGGATTTTGGCATCTATATTCATCAGGGATATTGGCCTATAGTTTTCTTTCTTTGTAGTGTCTTTATCTGGTTTTGGAATTAGAATTAGGCTGGCCTCATAAAATGAGTTTGGAAGTCTTCCTTCTTCTTGAATTTTTTGGAGTAGTTTGAGGAGAATGGGTGTTAGTTCTTCTTGAATGTTCGGTAAAACTCCCTAGCAAAGGCACGTGGGCCTGGGCTTTTGTTTGCTGGGAGTTTCTTGATTACATCTTCCATTTCATTAGTTGATATTGGTCTGTTCAAGTTTTCTATCTCTTCCCGGTTCAGTTTTGGGAGAGTGTGTGATTTGAGAAATTTGTCCATTTTGCTTACATTGTCCAATTTGTTGCTGTATAATTGTTCATAGTATTTGTTAACAATCCTTTGTATTTCTGTGGTGTTAGTTGCTTCTCCTTCATTTCTGATTTTGTTTATTTGGGTCCTCTCTTTTTGTTTCTTGGTGAGTCTGGCTAAGTGTCCATCAATCTAGGTTTATCTTATCAAAAAACCAACTCTTTGTTTCATTGATCTTTTTAATTTTTTTTTTTTTTTTTTAGTTTCTATGTCATTTATTTCTGCTCTGACCTTTACTGTTTCTTTCCTTCTACTAGCTCTGGGTTTTTCTTTTTGTTTGCCTTCTAGTTCTTTGAGTTGTCAGGTTAGAAAGTCAATTAGAAAGTATTCTTGTTTCTTGAGGTAGGCATGTAGTGCTATGAACTTCCTTCTCAGGACTGCTTTCAATGAGTCCCATAGATTTTGTGTTCTGTGTTCATTTTCACTGGTTTCCAGAAATTTGTAAATTTCTTCCTTGATCTCCTTGGTAACCCATTCATTGTTTAATAACATGCTATTTAGCCTCCATGTGTTTGAATGTTTTTGCTGTAATTGATTTCTAGTTTCATGCCATTGTGATCTGAGAAGATGCTTGATATGATTTCAGTCTTGAACTTGTAGAGACTTAGTTTATGTCCTAACGTGTGGTGTATCTTTGAGAATGTCCCATGTGCACTTGAGAAGAATGTGAATTCTGCAGTTTTGAGGTATAATTCTCTGTAGATATCTATTCACTCCATTTTATCTTGTGCATCATTTAGAGTCTCTGTTTCCTTGTTAATTTTTTTGTCTAGAGAATTTATCCAGTGATGTCAGCAGGGTGTTGAAGTTCCCTGTTATGATTGTATTGCTGTTGATATCTCCTTCGAAGTCCTCCACAAGTTTTTAAATGTATTTTGGTGCTCCTATGTTGGATGCATATATGTTTACCAAGGTTATATCCTCCTGTTGGATAGATCCTTTCAATATTATGTAGTGGCCTTCTTTGTCTCTAGTTATGGCCTTCATTTTGAAGTCTGTTTTATCGGATATGAGTGTTGCTACCCCAGCTTTTTTTCCCTTTCCATTTGCTTGGAAAATTTTTTCCATCCCTTCACTTTCAACCTGTGTGAGTCTTTTGTTGTGAGGTAGGTCTCTTGTAAACAACATATATAAGGGTCATACTTTCTTATCCATTCAGCTACTCTGTGTCTTTTGACATGTACTTATTTATTACCATTTTTGTTATTAAGGTTATGTTTCTCTTCCTATTTCTTCTGCTTATTACAGCTGTCCTTTTAACATTTCTTGGAGTACTGGCCTGATGCTAATATATTCCCTTAGCCTTTTTCATCTGGGAAGCTCTTTATTTCACCTTCTATTTTGAATGATAGTCTTGCTGGATAGAGTAGTCTTGGATTCATATCCTTGTTTTTCATGACCTTGATTACTTCATGCCATTCCCTTCTGGCCTGTAGTGTTTCTGTTGAGAAGTCAGCTAACAGCCTTATGGGGGCTCCTTTGTAGGTAACTTGTTGCTTATTTCTTGCTGCCTTTAGGATTCTCTCTTTGTCTTTAATTTTTGGCATTTTAATTATTATGTGTCTTTCAGTTCTTCTTACTTGGGGTTCTCTGTGCTTCTTGAACTTGTATGCCTTTTTCCTTCACCAGGTTAGGGAAGTGTTCTGTCACTATTTCTTCAAATATATTCTCTAACCCTTGCTTCTTCTTCTGGCACTCCTATGATGCAGATGTATTTATGTTTCATATTGTCCCACAGTTCTCTTAGGCTGTTCTTCCTGTTTTTTAATTGTTTTTTCTTTTTGATTCTCTGATTGGGTGATTTTTTCTACCTTGTCTTCTAATTCACTGATCCGATCCTCGGCTTCCTCTACCTGCTGGTTAATCCTTCCAATGTGTTCTTTAGTTCTTCTATGTTATTCTTCAGTTCCAATTGGTTGATTTTCAATGTTTCTATATCTTTACTCATGCTGTTGAGCTCTTTTACTCATCCTGTTGAGTGTCCTCATAATTGTTACTCTGAACTGTACCTGTGATATCCATTTCATTTATCTCTTCTCCTGTAGACTTCTCTTATTCTTTCATTTGGGATTTGTTTCTTTGTTTCACCATTTTAGTTCTCTCAGTGGGTTTTGGAGCCTTCCAAATTTTCCCTGTGGTTGTTAGTGTTACACTGGTTGTTGCTCCCTGTGCTGGGTTTGGATGAGTGTGGGAGGACACACGTTAAACACCACTGTCAAGTTACTTTCCTGGGTGGATTTGCAAGCCAAGGAAAGATTCAGTTATCCTCTAGCTTTTGCCTGGAGGCTATTAGTCTCAATTATTTGATGAGCCTCAATTTGTAGCCCTCAGCTGAATGAAATATCCCTCAAGTGTAAGAGCATTTCCAGCAGGTGGGGCATTACTTGCTGTTAATGAACCTCAATTTGCATTTCTCTGGCCTGGTCTGGTGGTGTTGAATTCTTGAGGGAGGGGCTGCTGCTTCTCCCCGGGGCTCTGGGAAGGGGCTCTTTGAGTAAGATGGCTACTGTTCTATGAGAGAGTGATTCAGCACAAAGCTCCTGGTGTCCTCCCCTCCAGCTCTCTCCTGAGTCAGGAGCCCCAGATTTGCTCCACACAGTTTCAGTCCAGTCCACCCTCCCTCTGCTGGAGCCCAAGGTGAGTGGCTGTAGCTGATTTGGTGCTTTTTAAAACCCCCACTTTCTCCACGGGAACCGCTCTTAACTATCCGTGGGCTCCAAACCCACCCTCTTATGCCACAGTTCCTACCAGGCTCAGTTTGGCGTCCTCTTTCTGTCTCTGGTTACACAGGTTCTCTCCAGCTGCTTTATAGTTGGTTTTTCCCAGTGATTTGTCTTTATTTTAGTTGTAATTCCAGTTTGGTCCTGGGAGATGGTCTGTGTAGCTTCCATTCACTCCGCTGCCATTTTTTTTTTTAGGGGCTACTTTAAATTAATAGGCAGGTAACATCCATATAATACCACCACTACTATTACTACTGCTTTGACTACTAATAATAATGGACGTTATACAGAGATGTTACTCTTCTTAGCCCCTTGCATATGTTAACTCACTCAACCCTTCCAACAACCTGTTGGAGATAGTCTTCCATGGGTCTCTTGCACAGTTACCCATCTTACTGGGAATGCCAAGAATGCAAGGCCCTGATAGCTCTTTAACACAGGTCACTTTTCAGGATTGTGTTTGTAGTGACAACCTTGGGAGATGAGGTAATATCTTGCTCTGGAGCAAAGAATAGGCTTGCTTACAGACTGCTATAGAGCAGCAACTTCCCCAGGTCCAGTATTCCTCTTCTGTAACACAATACATTGTGTGCAGGCATTTGTCTAGACAAATGTTACTAGGAACCTTAGTGTTACTAGGAACTTGGTTTCAGAAATTGACACAGCAATGCTGACACTGTGCCTACTGCTTTTGTTGTGAGTAATAAAATCTTTTGTCTCTGATCCAGGAGTCTTGTGCCTTCTGTCAGTATACATGAAACATAGCAAGTTAATTTGTGAACTTGCAGGTAACGTGAAATCCGAGACTCTTTATAGTCTTGACAAAATTCCATTACTATCCCCTGTTATGTAGATGAGGAGAGACAGAGAGATGTTAAGTAACTGGCTTGAGTATATATAGCTAGTAATTGGTAGAGTCAGATGTGAACGTGGTAGATGGGCTCCAGTATCCAGGCTCTTCATTAAGTAAGACTGTCACTTTATAGCAGCTGAAACTAGGTACCTTGAGAGGTGAAATGTCTACCAGCTGCCCATGCAGTTGACAGTCCTGCAAAATAAGGCTGAAGGGTTCCTAAGAGTTGCCATATGATGATACTTTCTTTATCTGAAAATGTATGAATATGGCAAATTGCCACTATGAGAGGCTGGGAAAGCAAATGCTATGTCCTATAAGATAAACTAAATGTAAAAACAAATGAATGGGTTAAAAGCAGCAACTTTGCATTATATTATTGTATGTTTTCTATTTTATGATATTTCTGTTAATGACTAGAAGAAACCTTCCTCAAGGAGAAAGGTTTGCACAACATCACTTTCAGTTATCTTGGTTATCAAAAATGGAAGTGGGTCTCCTTATCACTTCAGCGCAGTTTCCAGATTCCATTTTTCAGAGTTAGACTCTGAATGAATCTCTAGCTGTATTTGAATCCAGAGCTGGTGCTTTACACTGTTCCTAAGGGCAAAATTCATAAACACACAACATGAATGGTCCCTTCTAGAGTTGTGTGATATAGGGATATTATTTAGCTTTTGAAACAGTTCATAACAAGGGGCATCACTGTCAATGGACTTACAAAAATAGTGGAGGTAATATCTAATTTTTACTTGATGTCATCTTGACTTGGAAATAAAAGGATTTTGTTGGAAGAAACCTCCTTTGAGTGAGTTCTTTCTCTTAGAATTCTTTCTCCTTGCCTCTGATTTTCAGATGAAAAATTTCCATGTAATATAAGCTATTCTTATTAAAATATAGGAATATCTTGATTCACTGGGAGAGGATTGAGGTACTACTTTTTGTTGTTAATTCTCTTACCAAAAAAATGTTCAACAGTTAAATGGCTTTTCTGCTGTTTCTTTGCCCTTAATTTTGAGGAATTTCATTAATTTATGCATTATTCTTGTCACAGATATTACGCTAAAAGTTTGTGTTTAGGGTTTTTTTAAAAAGCATTTCCCTAGTTTGATCTGGGGAAAACTCCTCAGTAGCACTTACTTTAAAAACATTTTTTTTTTTTATTGATTTTTTTAGAGATAGAGGAAGGGAGAAGAAGAGAGAGATAGAAACATTGATGCTGGAGAACATCGATTGGCTGCCTCCTGCATGCCCCCCACGGGGGATTTGGCCCACAACTTGAGCATGTGCCCTGACTGGGAATTGAACCAGTGACCTCTTGGTGCATGGGTCGATGCTCAACCACTGAGCCACACCAGCTGGGCAGCACTTACTTTTTAAAAAAAATCCTCACTCTAGGATTTTTCCACTGATTTTTTTTAGATAGAATGGAAGGGACTGAGGGAGAGAGAAGAGAGAGAAAGAAAAATATCAACATGAGAGAAACACGTTGATTGATTGCCTCCTGCACAAGCCCGACTGGGGCTGGGGATCAAACCTGCAACCCAGGTACGTGGTCTTGACTGAGAATGAAACCCATGACCCTTTGGTGTACGGGCTGAAGCTCTATCCACTGAGCAACACAAGCCAGGGCAGAGATACTACATTTTAAACAAGTTTTCACATGGTGTCACTGGCACTGACCTAACAACTCACATTGAATAGCAAGATCAGCATTTCACAAACTTCTTGGTGGCAAGAATCACCTAGATAGCTAAAGCTTAAAAATGCTCTCTGCTCCAACTTGTTAAACAAACAAACAAACAAACAAAAAACAGTGATGCCTATAATGAGACCTAGCCAGGTATTTGTTAGGGACCTAAGAAATTGTTACCTTCATGAGGGTAGGAACCAAAGTTGTTGTTTTTTTTTTGTTTTTGCATTATATAAAGGACTTAACACAGTGTCTGACAAAGTGAATACTCATTAGATATTTTCCAGTTGCTTTTTTCTGGGCTCTCCACAATCTATCTAGCCCTGGATTAGTTAGTGCTCTTGTGGTTTCAAGGGACAAAAACCCATCTTAAACCAGCTTATGCCAAAGAAGAGAGTTTTGAAGTTAACAAAACAGACAGTCTTAGGTTGTTTTGATTTCATAGACATAGGTAGATTCAAATATTCAAACAATATTATCAGGTTTCAAATTTTCCTCCCTCCCTCCCTCCCTCCCTTCCTTTCTTCTTCCCCCCTACTTTATATCTTTCCTTTTCTACTTCAACTCTGATTTTTTTCTACATGGGAGAAGATGTCCAGGGGCATCTCCAGTTCTACATGGTCCTTAAATCTTAAATATTAGTGGAAGAATCTCTTTCTCTGATAGTGCCAAAAAAATTCTAGAGAGTAGTCTAAATGGCTTATTCCTTTTTTTTTTTCAATAGCAATATAGATGATGTTCAAGTTCTATACATGCCTCACCTTAAAAGTTATCAATGTGTGATGGAGTGCAGAGTGACATGGGTAGAATGGCATGGAAAGAACCAGCATTCTTATGAGAATGGGAGAAATTAACTCCTTGGATGAGAGAGAATAAGAAGGGATTAAAGAAGGCTTCATGTACATACATATTAAAACAGCATTATTCATAACAGACAAAAGGTGGAAGCAACCCAAATATCCATCAACAGATGAATGGATAAACAGAATGTGGCATATACATATGATGAAATAGTATTCGGCCTAATAAAGGAAGAAAATTCTGCCACATGCTAAAACATGGATGAAATCTTGAAGACAATATGCTAAGTGAAAGAAACCAGTTACAAAAACACAAATACTGTGTGATTCCACTTATATGAGGTATCTAGAGTAGTTAAATTGATAGAAACAGCAAGTAAACTGCTGGTTACCAGGGGCTGGTGATAGGGGGAAATGGGGAGTTGTTTAATGGGTATAGAGTTTCAGTTTTGCAAAATAAAAATGTTCTGGAGATTAGTATTTCACAGCTTAGAAATTACTAAAATGGTAAATTTCATGTTATGTGTTTTTACCACAACTTAAAAAAAAGAAGACTTTAGAGAGAAAGATCATTTGAATTGAACAATAACATGAATGATTACAATAAGTTGACATAAATGAAGAACAATTTTAGGGAATCTTAAACCAAGAGAATAGCTTGGGAAAGGAGATAGAGATGAAAAGATGCAGAATAGTCACAGTCCAGCAACTAATTCAGGGTAGGTCACAGTCATTGAGCCAAACAATGAGGCTGAAAATACAGACTTGAGTTTATGGTAGACATATATTTGCCTACACACTACCACCTCCCAGCTTTAAATAGCTTACCCTCGTCTACTTTTCCATTTAATCTTCCTCAATCCATATGTTTTTTATAGAATTAATCACAGGTTTCAATAATCAAATTATCCCCTCCCCCAAACATATATACATATATAGGAATGAGCCATTTAGACTGCTCTCTAGGATTTTGTTGACACTATCAGGGAAAGAGACTCTCTCTTCCAATTATATTTAAGATTTAAGGACCATGTAGAACTGGAGATGCCCCTAGACATCTTCTCCCATGTATATAAATCTACTGAAATACAGAGGAAATCAGAGTTAAAATAGAAAAATTAAGAAATAGAGTAGGAGGAAAGAAAGAAGAAAGCAAGGAAGGAAGGAAGAGAGGGAGGGAGGGATCGAGGGAGGGAGGAAGGAAAACCTGATACCTGATAATATTGTTTGAACATTTGAGTCTACTTATGACTATGAAATCAGAACAACCTTTGACTGTCCTGTTTTGTTAGCCTCAAAACTCCCTTCTTTGGCATAAGCTGGTTTAAGATGAGTTTTTTCCCCTTGAAATCACAAGAGCACTGACTAATCCAGGACTAGCTTGTGGAGAGCCCAGAATAAGGCAATTGGAAAATACTTGATGAGTATTCACTTTGTCAGACACTGTGCTAAGTCCTTTATATAATGCAATGAAAAAACAACTTTGGTTCCTGCCCTCATGGAGGTACCAATTTCTTAGGCCTCTAACAGAGACCTGGCTGGGTCTCAAACCTATATATGTATATATGTTTGGGGGAGGGGATACTTTGATTACTGAAACCTGTGACTAATTCTATATAAACCATGTGGATTGAGGAAGATTAAATGAAAAAGCCATTTAATGCTGGGAGGAGGTATTGTGCAAGCAAATATATGTCCACCACAGGCTCAAATCTATATTTTCAGCCTCATTATTTGACTCAGTTGAGTATGACCCACCCTGAACTAGCAATATCTCTCACTCAGAGCTTTTGTGTTAAACATGTGAATGATTTTCTTCTTCTTAAGATCAAGATTACATTCTTTAATGTAATTTTTAAGGGGTGCTTTTCCCAAACTCTATGGTCTCATCTTCTAAGTTCATCTTCAGCATTTATCTGTACTCCAGCCGCACCAGCTTTCTTGGATTCCTATGGATCTTTCTAACACCAGGTGTGTTGCCCCTTTCAGCTTCTGTTTGCTAGCTCCTACTTTCCCTTCAACCTTTGGAAAAATAATCATTCAAGGAAGCATCTCTGACCTCCATAACCAGGTCAATTTCTACTGTTAGAAGCTTTGATAACACTGGAGAGTGAGTCTGTCCTGTATGCAGTTATCAAAGGTATAATTTCACATTTGTTCATGTGATTCTTTTGATTAATATCTGTAATCTCTGTGGGGTCTTTCCCATATAATATTTCTTATGCCTAGTGTATTTTCTGGCATACAGTAGGCATTCAATAAATATTTGTTGAATAAAGGAAAAAAATGAATGAATGAAGCTGGACCACCAGAAGACTAGGTCCCAGGGTTGTTTGTGGTTAGCTCCTTACAGAATCACTTTCATGGAGAGGTATTTTAATATTATTGTCTTATCATGAGCCTCATGAAATCTATTAACCATGTTTCCTGTAGGGCTGTTAATGAGAGTTTTTTCCATCATATTACTCAGTTTTCTATATACCAAGTAATGAAAACTAATATATTTTCCCTCCTGTTTTGGCATCACTTTGCTTTTCCAGAGAGAGTAATCTCTTTTCTTTCTTTTGTAAGTGAACAGTTAGAGGTACAGTCGATATCCATTATCTTCAGGACTGAAGCACACACAACAAAGCTCCTGGGAGAATTTACAGCTAAGACCCTTTCCACCCACCCCTGATTTCCTTCTGCTGAAGAGAGCCACCTGGTCCAACATTATTCCACTTTTCAGAAACAGTTTGTATCAATGATGGCCCAATTTGGGGGGATTTGGGTGAGAGGTATGAAGACTTGTGTTATTCAAGTGAGACAGCTCTGCACAGCCACCCCAGCTTCAGTGATCCCCTTTGGGGAGCCCTTGTTTGTTGGCTTCATAACTCAACTTCCCTCTCTGCCCATTAGACTTCCCTCACTCCCCAACAGGAGGTAATCCCAAGAGCCCTCCTTAGTAAACTTCCTGAATACAAATATCTGCCTAAAAGTCTCCTTCCCAGAGAACCTGACTTATGATCTTCTCTTTCTCCAAAATGAGAATTGAATGATTATATTCCCCTTTTACTTTATCTAGAAACTTAGAAATCTAACTAAAGAAGCTAAGGTGGCTTATATGATCTATATATTAATATATCTGTTCTAGGTTGTCTATTTGCATGCCTGTATGCCCAGATCCTCTCTTTTTACTCATATAATTTTTATTATTGGACATACTCTGACTTTAAGATGTCCCAACTCCTTTGGTGAACAAGGAAGGGTTTCAATGAGCAAACAGACTAAGTAAATAGGAATATAGCCTGGGAGAAACAATAAACACCAAGACCAGAGATTTAGGTTTACCTAGGGAATTTTGAAATTTCTTGCACTAAAGTGAGACAGATAAGACCAAATATTGGGCATCTTGACTGTTTTCCCTACAATGTTCTGCCATGAGGGTACAGTTATGACTGAAGTAGAAATTAGTTGGGCAGAAAAAGGAGTTAGTGCATTTGTCTTTTCCTTAAAATTTACAGCCTAGGAAGCAAGTTGGGAGAAAAGAAAAGCTAGCCACAGAATGGGAAAGTAAGGAGGCAGATGGTTCATGGTTCAGTCAACCTTCCACATCTTCCTCCTCTTAGACAGTTGAGCTTAAATAACCTTTATCATGATGTCTCGATTCTGCACTACTTCAAGGCAACTATCTCCTGAGAAATGAAGCAGTGTGCAGTGTTAAATTGCTTTTATAAAGTGGGTAATGACTCTGCTTCTCAGTTCCTCATTTTTAAACCCTTGCTGTAACCAATTACCAGATACAAAAATAGCGTGAGAATTAAATAACAGAAATTCAGTAATATAGTCATTCAGTTCGTGTATGTGAATCTCACAGGTTCATAGTTTTTAGCAAGTACAAAGCAAAGCTTTTGATACTGTGTTTTGGCTTGGGTAAGTGAACTATGTTCATTCCTGATAGACTGCTTTTTGTAACCATATGAAAGACATTTGCATTTTCTGATTCTATTTCCTTATTTGAAATTTCATCTTAAAAAAAAAGAAATCAGACACATGTGCTTCCTTTACAGTGGTGGGGGAAATGCCAGGATCTCTTTTTTTCTTGCAGTTAAGGTCTTCCTTGAGAACACTACATCCCTTGAAAAGGGAACCCTTTACACAACTAAGGAACAATGACTCTAGTGCATTTCTCATCAACAGCAAATTGCTTCTTGCAGCCAAGTGTTTGCATATGATGTTTAATGTAGACCTCAGAGACCATTATAACTTGAATACTTACCTTGGTAATATCTGAGTGTCCTAGCAGACAAAAGAGATGGAGTAATGCCAGAGGTTCATTAGACTGTTTGCTAACTTGTTTATTACTCTATATTATGAATACAAATGAAAATGTTTATAAAAATAGAATATATAGTTAACATTTTTTATTATTCTTTTTTAAAATTTATTTTTATTGTTGAAAGTATTATAGATGTCCCCACCTTTTTTCCCCATTGACCCCCCTCCACCCTGCTATTGTGTCATATAAATTATTGGGTTAATCTCTTCCCACCCACCCCTTCCCTCTTAGATTCGTCAGTCTATTTTAACTGTCAGGCAGGAAAAGAATTTCTCCTTCAAAATAGAGTTGATATAATTAGTTAACAAAATGCTAAATCATAAAAAATCCTTTTTAAAAATCAGTTTATTCTGATAATCATCCTAAGGAATGTGGCTTCCTTTAAAGTAAAGGACTTTTAGTTGATGTTTCTATCTCTCTCTTCTTTCCTCTCTCTCTAAAAAACCAATAAAAGCATATTTAACAAAAAAACAACAACACACAGCCAGTGGAGCCCAGTGGATTGAGCGTCGTCCCATGGACTGAGAGGTCCTGGTTTGATTCCTGGTCAGGGCATATGCCTGAGTGGCTGTGTTGATCCCCAGTAGGGGGTGTGCAGGAGGCAGCCAATTGATGTTTCTCTCTCACATCGATGTTTCTATCTCTCTCTCTCCTCCAAAAAAATCAATAAAAACATATTTACTAAAGTAAAGGATTTAAAAAAAAAAACAAACTTTGGATGATTAAGATAGTAACTTAGCAGAATGAAGATTGTGTTCAGAAACATGGCCTGGAGAAATTAGTTTTTATGTAAGAACATCACCCTACCCCCTGGGAAGATACAAGAGAAAAGTGACAGTAAAAGTTGTGACCTCCTTAACCCAATTATTTATATATATATTTATTTATTGTTAGAGAGAGAGGAAGAGAGAGGGAGAGAGAGACAGAAACATCAATGAGAGAGAACATCGACTGGCTGCCTTCTGCATGCCCCCCATCTGGGGGTTTGGCCCACAATCTGGGCATGTGCCCTGACCGGGAATCGAACTGGCGACCTCTTGGTGCATGGGTCGATGTTCAACCACTGAGCCACGCCGGCCGGGCCCCAATTATATTTTTTGAAAACACTATCTCATCTTATAATTTGACTATAAAATCACAAAGTAGACTCACAAATAGAGGATGGAAATTTAAAAAGAAAGGACTTAGAAGAACTTAGAACAGCAATTTTCAACTGGTGTGCCATGGCACATTGGTATGCTGCAAGAATTTTTGAAATATGCAATACCTTTTTTTTTTTTAACTTTATTGTTGAACGTATTACAGATGTCCCCCATTTTGTCCCCTTGACCCCCTCTTCCCTGCTCCCACCCCTCTCTTGTCTTCTCCATTCTATTTTCTATATCCATTGGTTATGCATATAGGCATGTAAGTTCTTCCTCCCTCCCTTTATTTATAGAGAGAGAGGAAGGGAGAAGGAGAGAGAGATAGAAACATTTATGTGAGAGAACATCGATTGGCCACCTCCTGCATGCCCCCTCACTGGGGATCAGGCCCACAACCTGGTCATATCCCCTGACCGGGAATCAAACTGGAGACCTCTTGGTGCATGGGTCAACCACTGAGCCACACTGGCCAGGCGCATATAAGTTCTTTGGTTTATCTCTTTCTGCCTCCCCAATATGTATCTATTGCCATTTTATTGTTCATATTTTTTACCTTCTCCTTTAAGAAGACCCTTCAACATTCCATATAATACTGGTTTGGTGGTGATGAACTCCTTTAGCTTTTTATTGTCTGGGAAACTCTTTATATGTCCATCGATTCTAAATGATAGCTTTGCAGGATAGAGTAATCTTGGTTGTAGGTTCTTGCTTTTCATCACTTTGAATATTTCTTGCCACTTCCTTCTGGCCTGCAAAGTTTCTTTTGAGAAATCAGCTGCCAGTCTTATGAGAACTCCCTTGTAGGTAACTAACTGCTTTTCTCTTTCTGCTTTTAAGATTCTTTCTTTATCTTTAACTTTTTGCATTTTGATTATGATGCGTCTTAGTGTGGACCTCTTTGGGTTCATCTTGTTTGGGACTCTCTGTGCTTCCTGGACTTGTATGTCTGTTTCCTTCACCAATTTAGGGAAGTTTTCTGTCATTATTTTTTCAAATAGGTTTTTAGTTTCTTGCTCTTTCTCTTCTCTTTCTGCCACCCCCAAAGTGTGAATGTTGGTACGCTCAGAGGCTCCTTACACTATCCTCATATTTTTGGATTCTCTTTTCTTTTTGCTGTTCTGAATGGGTATTTTTGTTGTTGTTTTGCTTCCTTATATTCCAAATCAATGGTTTGTTTCTTGGCTTTACCTACACTATTTTTTATTCCCTGTAAATTATTCTTTATTTCAATTAGTGCCTCCTTCATTTCTGACTGTGCATCGTTCATTTCTGACTGGTCTTTTTTTATGTTCTTGAGGCTCTTACTAAGTTCCTTGAGCATCCTTATAACCAATGTTTTGAACTCTGCATCTGTCAGATTGCTTGTCTCCATTTTGTTTAGTTCTTTTCCTGGGATTTTATTCTGTTCTTTCATTTGGGACATGTTTCTTTGTCTCCTCATTTTGGCTGCATTTCTGTGTTTGTTTCTATGTATTAGGTAGAGTTGCTATATCTCCTAGGCTTCCTAGGGTGGTCTGTTGTAGTAGGTATCCTGTAGGGTCCAATGGCACAGCCTCCCTGATCTCCCAGCTGGGCTGTCGAGGTGTACCCCTCATGTGGGCTGTACACCCTTCTGTTGTAATTGAGCCTTGATTGCTGTTGGCACATCAATGGGAGGAATTTACTCTGGCTGATCAGTTGCATGGACTGGCTGTGCCCACTGATACCACTGGCCTCTGACTACCTTGGAGGACCAGCTGTGCAGGGGACCACCACACAGAGCAAGACTTACTCAGCAGTGCTCTGGTACCCACTGAGTCCAGTCGTTGAGTGTGTCGCTTGTGGAGATGGTTGGGTGGTAGTGCTTTGCCGTGGACTGAAGCTGTTCACTGGGTGTGCTGACTCTGGGGCAAGGTCAGCCACTGCTTGTGTTCTACCCAGGGCCACCAGACATAAGCTACAAAGTGATTTGATGATGGCTGCTTCTTGTGCTAGGCTTAGAGGTGCCCAGGCAAAGCTAAATTGTGAACCAAGGCTGGCTGCTCCTAGTACTGGGCCTGGGGCCACTTAGTGAGAGGCATGGGGCTTGTTGAGGCCAGATGCTGCTTTTCTGAGAGAATTCAGGAAAATCTGAAACAGAAGCCAAGATAGGCCATTCCTATGGTAAAGCTACTGGAGAGAGCTTGGGTGGGCCTGAAACTTGGGTGGGGCAGGACCTCAGGGAATCACCAGGGCAGAGCAAACAGTGTAAGCCAGGTTGCTGGAGTCCCAGATATGGCGGCCGTCTGCCGGCCTGTGGGGGAAGGGCTCACCAAAGGAACAGCGTCCTCCACCAGCACATCTGTCTGGGAGAAAGCTACCCTACAGCTCTCGTCCCGATGTCAAACAACTCAGTTCTTCCCTGTATGTCTCTGTGCCTTTCAAGCTGTCTCTTCCACACTGGAGCCTGGAGAGTGCGAGTCTGTGCCTGGGCCCTTTAAGAGGAACTACCTGGAATTCCTGCACCCTCAGCCTCCCTCAGCCTCAATTCCTGCTGGTTTTTGCAGTCAGAAGTTATGGGGACTTCTCTTCTTGGCACTGGAACCCTGAGCTGGGGGGCCTGATGTGGGAAGGGGTCCCCTCATTCCTCAGGTAGGACCTTCCCAGCTGAGGTATCCCTCTTGATTTTTATCCTCCACATGTGGGTATGGGACAAGCCCGTCCGCACCTCTGCCCCTACCAGTCTCGATGTGGCTTCTTAAATTTCATAGTTGTAGGACTTTCATTCAGCTTGATTTCAAGAGATTTTGAACAATGGTTGTTCTGTAGTTTAGTTGTAATTTGATTGGTTATGGGAGGAGGCGAGTGCTGTGTTTACCTATGTCGCCATCTTGACTGGAAGTCAAAACATGCAATACCTTTGAGTGAAATCATACAGTATTTGTCTTTTTCTGACTAGCTTATTTCACTTAGCATACTTACTGCTCTCCAGGTCCATCCATGCTGTTGTAAAGGGTATGATTTCCTTCTTTTTATGGCCAAGTAGTATTCCATTGTGTAAATGTACCACAGCTTTTTAATCTACTCATCTACTGATGGGCACTTTGGCTGCTTCCTAATCTTGGCTATTGTAAATAATGCTGCAATGAACATAGGGGTGCATATATTCTTTCAAATTAGTGTTTCGAATTTCTTTGGATAAATTCCCAGAAGTGGAATCTCTGGGTCATAAGGCAGTTCCATTTTTAGTTTTTTGAGGTAACTCCATACTGCTTTACACAGTGGCTGTACCAATCTGCATTCCCACAATAGTGCTCGAGGGTTCCCTTTTTTCCACATCCTCATCAGCACTTGTTGATTGTTGATTTTTTGATGATAACCATTCTGACAGGTATGGGGTGATACCTCATTGTAGTTTTAATTTGCATTTTTCTGATGATTAGTGACATTGAGTATCTTTTCATGTCTATTGGACACCTGTATGTCCTTTTTGGAGAAGTGGCTATTCAGGTCAAATGAACTAACAAGCAAAATAGAGACAGACTCATAGATAGAAAGCAGACTTATAGCTGTCAGGGTGGGGAGGTTGGGAGGCTGGTGAGGGGGTGGAGGAATTAAGAAAAGAAAGGAAAACAAAAGAAAACTCATGGATACAGACAACAGTGTAGTGATTGCCGAGAGTTGGAGGTTGGGGGAGAGTGGAGGTATGTATAGTGAGGATACGTGGTGATGGACAGAGACTTGATTTGGGGTGGTAAACACACAATACAGTGTACAGATGATGTGTTGTGAAATTGTGTATCTGAAACCTGTATAATTTTGTTAACCAGTGTCATCCCAGTAAATTCAATTAAAAATAATTATGCAATACCTGACTATTTAGTCAGGGGCACTGACCTCTTTTCCCTTAGAATGTCCAATAAAAAAAAAATGACAACAATCAACACAATAATAGCCATCTAATGTGAATGAATCAAAATTATACCTATTTTTTTGTCAGATCGGTAAAAAATATATTTTTTGCCGCAGAATTTTAGGAATTAGTTTATGTGTGCTATGAGATGAAAAAGGTTGAAAACCACTGATTTAGAAGAATGTCATCTGAAAGTGACATGATTTCAGTTAAAGAAGGACTACAATGGATTATGACACTAACTAGGTCAAACTTCACAAATTAGAAGCACAGTCTTTCTTGTGTAGGTAGTCTGATTTTTTGAAAGGAAGTGAAGATTAAAATTCTGACTTACTTTGTTTTAATCAACATTTTGCACAAGAACTATGGTACATTTAAAGTTACTCAAAAACATATATTCTAACTTATGATTAAGACTTAATGATATTCATTCACTGAGTTTTGTATTTAAATGTTTACAATTAAATATTTGTGTAATGCTAATTTCTTTTTTTTGTTTTTTCCTAATAACTCACTCTGCAGTAGATGAGATTTCAAGGGTTTGACATTGCTGGGTAAGAAAACAACAGATGATGTTTACTCGGTTCTAATTAAGAAATATGTGTTTCTAGCATTACATTTTATAGTTTTTTATTTTCTACCTAATGATTTCCAAAACATTAGACTGTGCTTATCATTTATCAAAAAGATAAGAATGAAAGTTACTGTCGAATTATTTTGTAAAGTCTTAGCTGATTGGGTCTGAAAACAAGTTTTAAACTTTAGACTTTTTATACCCAAAGGCTTTGTATTTTCTAAAGTTGATCATTTTCTCAGGCTTTTCTAGTTTTCACAAAGGTACTTCCATCTGGAAAATCCTCAAAATAATTTTTTTTCGAACATATTCTGGAAGATGGCTTGCAGGAAGACATACTGATTATAGAAAAGTAAAATAAAATATAGAGTTAGATCTGATTATTTCATTGGAGAAATCACTTGAAGTACTAGCTGTGTAAGAATTTCTTCCATTTTTGCCCCCTTCCCCCCATCGCTCCTTTCCTTTCTTATTTTCAACCAAATATGGTGCTTGGTGAGAGAGAAGTTTTGAATTTATAAATAAAGATCTTCTTCCTGCTAGTCATTGATAGTTATTTAAAATGCTGCTAGTATTCTACCTAAAGTTGTTCCTTGTAATGTTAAATTTCAGCACTTTTTTGGAAAAAAAAACAATACACCAATATCTGAGAATGCTAGAATAAAAAGTAATGAAGCTTGTTATTTTTGTGTGCTAACATGCTTCTAGAAATTTAGCAAAATGCTTCATAATCCAGCTATGTAATAGACAAATCCAGCATATTCTACTATTCATATTTTAAACATGCAGCCCCAGGCAATTCAGAAAATGTGTGGGTATTGTGAAAGTATTTCTCACTCTGTTCTTTCTTGTCATATAATAGAGTGGAAGCACTAGCTAGATGGAGATCTGGAAAAGGGCTGGTTTGATAAGTGGAAAGGCCACTGAAGATCAGGGCCTTCCCTAGTCATCACTGCAGAACAGAGGACAGTCTTCTTTGGTATTTTCCCAGCCAAGATTAATAGCTTTGTTCATATCCCCACTCCACAGGCCTACAAACAACCCCTCAGCCTTTTCTTTCTACCAATTCATTCTCTCCTTTCCCTGTTAATATAATATCTCAATTAAATATCCTCTTATAAAGTATCTGATTAGTGAGTTCACACTGATAAGATAATAATGATTGATAAGAGCCAAATATGTTCTTACTCTCTTACTAATACTCTGTGGCACACCAAAACATATATTTTTTGCCAATCTGACACATACACACAAAAAGTATAATTTTGATTCATTCACACAAGGTGGCTGCTGTCATTTTTTTTTTGACTTGACAATCTAAGGGGAAAGAGGTCATTGCCCCTGACTAAATAGTTGTGTATTGCATGTTTTAAAAATTCTTGTGGCACACGAGTTGAAAATCACTGCCTTATTGAATAGCAAAAAAGAAAGCCTTCTAACACATATAGGAATAATCCTCAAAAACATTTATGGGGCCTGTGAATAAAGCTACAATGTTGTATTGAGAGGTATAAAAAAGAAGAGTTGAATTTGCAGATTTGCACAGGAAGACTGTGTTTGTTTCTAAAGAGGTCAGTTCTTACTAAATTAATTTTTGAAATTTTAATATAATTAATAATAGGATTTCTTTCTTGAGTGGGTGTGGGAATTGATGCAAAATTCCGAATTTCATTTGGAAGAATGAAATTAGCTAAAAACATTCTGAAGAAAAATATAAAATGAAGGTATTTGCCCTAAAATGCATAACTATTATGATTGAAATATTGCAAGAGTAGATTGACAGAGCAATAGATCAGAATAGATAAATAGAATAGATGGATAGATCATCTTAGTATTTACATTTTATTCATGGCAATAACAAGGTACTCATTCCTGAAGACATCTTGTTATTCGATAACTCATTTAACATGAATCTTGAATAATGGCTTTTCTGTTTACCAGCTGGAGCAGAAGCTGTCAGTCCCCATTCCAATTTCCTGAGCCTTACTATTGTAGTATACTTCCTCTAGTCCTCTTTTCTTGTTATCTGGCTGCTGATGACAGGTCCACCTCCAGAGGTGGCTGGAAGTGCTGGAGAATTACCACTGAGGCCAGCAGCTTTCAATGATAGACTGATAGAGTTGCTGCAAAAACTGACTCAGGAATGTACTTCAATATACTAAAAGCCATATATGACAAGCCAACAGCTAACATCATACTCAGTGCTGAAAAGATGAAAGTCTTTCATCTAAGATCAGGAACAAGTCAAGGATGCCCACTATTGCCACTTCTATTCAATATAGTATTATTGGAAGTCCTGGCCAGAGCAATTAGGCAAGAAAAAGAAATAAAAAGCATCCAAATTGGAAAGAAGATGTAAAACTGTCACTATTTAAAGATGACATGGTATTATATATAAAAAACCCTAAAGATTCCATCAAAAAACTGTTGGAATAAACAAATTTAATAAAGTTACAGGATGCAAAATCAATACATAGAAATCTGTTTCTATACACTAATAGTGAACTATCAGAAAGAGAAATAAAACAATCTCATTTACAATTGTATCAAAAAGAATGAAATACCTAGGAATAAATTTCACCAAGGAGGTGAAAGCCCTGTGTATTGAAAACTACAAGATATTAAAGAAGAAATTGAAGAAGATACAAATAAGTGAAAAGATATTTCTTGCTCATGGATTGAATCAATATTGTGGATTACCCAAGGCAATCTACAGAGTCAATGCAATCCTTATAAAAATTCTAATGGCAGTTTTCAAAGAAACAGAACAGATAATCCTAAAATTTTTATGGAGCCACAGAAATCTCTAAATAGCCAAAACAATCTTGAGAAAGATGGACAAAACTGGAGGCATCACACTCCCTGATTTCAAACTATATTACAAAGTTATAGTAAGACTTTTTTTTTAAATATTTTTTTTTCTTTTATAGATATTACAGAGAGAGGAAGGGAGAGGGAGAGAGAGGTAGAAACATTGATGAGAAAAACATCGATTGGTGGCCTTCTGCATACCCCCCACTGGGGATTGGGCCCACAGCCTGGGCATGTGCCCTCATTGGGAATCGAACCGGCAATCTCTTGGTGCATGGGTTGATGCTCAACCACTGAGCCACACCAGCCAGGCCTACAGTAAGAAGTTTTGATAAAGGGCACTAAACACAATATTAATATAGACTTTAGAGACAGAAATGGATAAATTTATTGGTTTAAAATTTTACTCTATTTTCTAGCTGCGTTATCTTGGGGAAACTAATTAACCATAGTAAGTCTCCATTTTCTTATCTGTTTAAAGGAGATAACAACATATCTACTCATAAGGTTGTTTTGACTATTAAATGAGATTACCTAGATAAAGTACTTTGCAGAATGCCTGGAACATGGCAAGAGTTCAATGAAGTCTAATTCTAAGTATTATTATCTTTACAACAGGTTTACATCTCATATAAATAGTGAATCCTTAGGACGTTTTTAAAGGAAGATGAACATGTCATAGAGAAATCATAAACAGACATTAAATTTACAAAAGAGATTCAAATCATACATTAGGCATTTATTCTAAGCACTTTATTATTTATCTAAGCACTCATTATTTTAATACAAGAGCCTTATAAGATAGGTACTATTGTTATTTTTCATTTTTACAGGATGAGGAAACTGAAGAACAGAGAGGTTAAGAAACTTGCCTGTGGTCACATATCTAGTATTATTATATTTATTTCTCAAGGAGTTTCAGTGAGTATTAAAAATATAATTTGAAAATGTGTTTATATAATAGAAAGTACCAAGAAACTTTAAACTATTTTTATAATTACTTTCTTATTAATAATAAAAATATTATAATGTTTTCTTGATAGAAATTGGATAAATTATTCTCTCTCATCATCACCAGACTTGGAAAAAATGTAAAAATTAAATTTATTTGAGTGACTGGAACCATTCTATTTTATCTATTTTCTCCTACTAAAAAAACTGAAAACATTTGTTGTTTAAGGAGAAGGAAACTGGGTGACCGGGGACAAGAGTGGGAGCAAGACTTAATAAAAAAACTCAATTACTTAATAAAATATTTCCAATAATGATAAAAAATAGGGAAAAGTATTTATGATATAACTAATACAGTGGGAAACTAGCAACCTAAAGGTCAGAAAAAAAAGAGATTATGTAAAGAAAATTAATCTTCTCATATAAAAATTCTTAAGTGTAGGGAGGCACTTCATTATTTAGGCATAAATGATAGCAAGAGGTTTTAAGTCTGGGGAACTCAACAGCATCATCTAGAGCCTTCTGGAATTCTTAAGTACCTGTTATATTATACTACACCAATCAGGGCAGCAACCTGAGAGTCAACATCAGAGGTGGTGGGGATGGTGTTTCATGGGGGGAATTACCTTGATACAATGGAAGCCTGCAAGTATACAATGAGAGAAGCTTTCCCAGACGTCACAGAACAGAAAGACCAAGAAACTAAACTAAAATCATCAAAGCTTACGGTTTATTAAATCAATGTAAATAAAGAGTGAGAAAAGCAAGTGTGTTAAAGTAGTTTAACACACTTAGGAAAGGGTAGAGGGTTAGAAGACCACACTATGTTAATTTTTATGTTACACAATGTTGTTCCTATCTATGTCTTGTCTTTCTCTCTGCCTTATCAGCCATACTACCATCAGTGTGATTACAAGGACCAGAGCTGAGAATAAGCAAAAACTCAGCCAGTGGAAGGTGCCTGGAGTTAATAAATGTATGTGCTATAGGAGAGACACAGGGGCAGGGATGCCTGGCCACAGCTGTAGCTTGCCCATTAGCTTGCTGAGCAGTTGTAGATTTTATCTGTGTGTCTCAAGTAGAGGACATGTGAGCCAGAGAAGGTATCATCAATGGGTAGGGGGAAATTAAAATCTCATAAATATTGAGTATCTCATGAATATCTAGTATCTCTTTGCCTCATAAATATTTAAAGAAAGTGAATTTTTTGTTTCTTGTGTGCCATATGAATATTTGGTACCTTTGATCTTTTCATCCTTACCTACGTTTATCACTTATGCTATTCTTACTTTATTGATATCTAAGGAACCTCATATGTTACTAACTTACTATCTTATTGTTTAAATAGCCAAAACACATATTATGTGCATAACACATATTATGAGTTTCTCCTGTGTCTCATAAGCTACTTTTATATTTATTATCTGTATTTAATGTTTCTTATGAGTTTAATTGATTCCATTTGTTTTTCCTATCTTTTATAGGAAAACTGAATATTCTCAAATAATAAGGCAAACCTTACAAAGGGGAGGGTGTGAAATGGGACAGAGAGGGTTCAAGAGATATACAGAGGGAAGACTTCTGTGTGTTTGTGGAGATTAGTTCCACAGTATGGTATGGCTCTGCAGGAGCTGGCAAAGGGTAAACAAGGTACAGTACTCATCTTTCTTCTGGTACTTCCTAGTCCCTCTCAGTTAAAATACTCTGGATTTTCTGTACTGGATCTCATGAATGATTTATAGAAGACGTCTTCTTCAAGAAGATTTTCATATAGTATAGACTTGAAAAGCATTTCTTTTATAAAAATTGTTTTATGCTGTTTATTTTTTTCCCATCACATCTTTACTAGAACTAATAAATTATTTACTTTAGGTTGACTAGGCTTAACTAGGAAAACATACCAAAAATCAGAGTATCAGGGGATAGAAGGGGAATACACAGATTTTCTTAGGCGGATGACTTCTAAATTATTCAAGGAAGAATTAATGCTTGCACACAGAATTTGATTGTAGGTAACACATAAAACTGGGATTCATCAACTATTCTAATCTATAATTTCTACTGGCATTCATTTTTGTTTGTAGTTCAAGGTATACATTTGATTTACCATTGAGTACTGTAAATTCTAGCTGAACTTTAATTAGCTGAGTACTAATACAAGGGAGAAAAATCCCCACTATAATTTACAGTATAAGACTTTCTTCTTTGTTTTTCATTTTGGATCATGGAAAACACCAAATTTTTACTGTTGTATTTTAAGATTCTGATCCAGGGTTGGGTGGAGAGTAGTGCTAATCCAACGTTTAATCAATTTCTGTTTACCCAGGAAGTTACTCTGTACTATGTCTGCCACATTAAGGCAAATATATTTTTAAAAGGATTATTTAAGAATTTTCTGTTTTTTACCCAGGTAATTTAATAATCATCTGAAGACTGTTATGAAGGCCAAAACGTAAAATGTCCAAGAGCATAGGTGGCAAAATACTTCCATTAAAACAGGTGCCAGTTTTATCACAGGAAATCCTGACAGCACCAGAAGCTGCTGTTCGGAGATCCCACACAGTTTTAATTAGAAAAGCTGACTTTAACAAATTCATTTTTAATTTTTAATGAAAACCAATTTTCTAGATTTTTAACTGGGTTTTCCATTCAAAGATGATGAGAAAATATTCAAAATGCTTTTTACAAATTATTCCATAATTGTTTGATAATAAAACTGATTGTATAAAACTATGCAAAATAATGCTAAATTAATGTTAATAATGTTTTTATGTAATCACATATTTTAGTATTTGTATATTGAATAGCACTTTTTCATGGTTGTATGTCTCGGGTAGCAAACTACAAAAGGAATAAGGATTTCAATACAAGAAAGAATAAGTGTATACAAGGTGTTATATGTAATTTAAATTTAGAGATGTCAAATAGGTTTGCTTTTGTATCTCTACAAAGCTGAACACAGTGTTTCACACAAGGTACTTCTGAACATTTATTGAGTAAATAGATATAACATTTATCTTATTCTTTTACCCATAATTTTGCAAAAGATTTTCAGAGAAACAGGACATTCTTTTTGTTTTTGCAGTTCCATAAAAAATAAAAAAAATAAAATGATCACAGTCTTGCAGAATTGTTCCAAGAGCAGTAAGGGTGGGAGGAGGATTGTCTATGAGCATAACAACATTACTGGAATCTCCCAGAACTAGAATGAGAAATTCCCTGTGTTATTGTACTAGGAGAAAAATACCAATTGTAATACTTAAATATTATGCTACCCTGCCTTCCCAGTACTTTGTCACATTGACTGTTATCTTCATCCACTGATCACCAGAAATTTCTCCCTCTTCTGGACATAGCTTCTTGCTAATAACAGTGAATTGGAAGAGTGCTCAAGTCTGAATGACTGGCCCATGAGAAAGAAATTTAGATAACAGGAGAAAGTTTCATGGAGTAGGTGGAATTAAATTAGATCTTGAAGAGAGATAGGGATCCAGATAGGTGAAGGGAAAAGAGCATTGTGGTTCAAAGGATGAGCATCAGTTAAACAAAATAGAGTTTGTGATCACACCTTATGCAAAATATGCTTGAATATGTACAGTGAAATTATATGGTGGGTCTTTAAAACAACTGTGCTATGGTGATTACCAGAGGGAAAGGGTTTGGGGGAAGGTAGAAGAGGGTACAGGGGGGATAAATGGTGCTGGAAGGAAACTTGACTTGGGGTAGTAAACACACAATAAATATACAGATGATGTATTATAGAATTATACACCTGAAACCTATATAATTTTATTAACCAATGTCACCCCAGTAAATTCAATTAAAAAATAAATAAACAAATAAATACAAAAAAAAGCAGCTGGGTTAATTCAACATTAAAAAAATGAATGTAAATCATATCAGCAAGCTAAAAAATAATCATGTCAATAGATGCAGTAAAGACATTTGAAAAAATTCAACGTCTATCATGAAATAACTCTCAGCATATGAGGAACAGAAGGGAATTTTCTCAATTTGATAATGGGCATACATATAAAAGCTGATAGCTAATAACTTAATGGTAAAAGACTGAATGCCTTTATCCAAAGGTTGGAGACAATGCAAAGTGTCTGCTCTTGTCATTCCTATACAACATTGTACTGGAAGTCCTAGCCAGTGCAATAGGGTAAGATAAAGAAATAAAAGTTATATAGATTGGAAAGGAATAAATAATATTATTTTTATTTACAGGTGATATGATTGTTTACATACAAAATCTCCCAAAATCTATGAAAAAGCTACTAAAACTAATAAGTAAGTGTAGCAAGATCACAAGATAAAAGGTTAATACAAAAATTTAATTGCATTTCTCAATACCGACAATGGAAAATTAAAAATTTAAATTGATAAAACAGTACTATTAAAATTGCATTAAAATGTAAAATAATAGGACTAAATCTATGTGCAATTAGATGATGAAAGCTGTAAAGCATTAATGAGAGAAATCAAAAAACATAATTTTTTTGTTTTTAATTCTCACCCAAGGATATTTTTCCATTGATTTTTTTTTTTTTTTTTTTTTTTTTTTTTTTTTAGATAGAGTGGAGGGAGAGGTGGAGGGAGAGAGAGAGAGACAGAGAGAGAGATATCAGTATGAGAAAGACACATCATTTGGTTGCCTCCCACATGACCCAGACTGAGGCTGCGGATGGAACCTGCAACCCAGGTATGTGCCCTTGACCTGTAAATGAACCCCCTACGTTTCAATCCTCAGGCCGACGCTCTAACAGCTGAGCCAAAACAGCCAGGGCAAACAACATTTGAATAAATGAAGATATATCTTATTTATGGACCAGAGGAATTAAGATAATTAAGATGTTGATTCTCCGCAAATTGATCTATAGAAACTGAAAAATGTATTTTAAAATGTATATACAAAAGCAAAGTACCTAGACTAACCAAAGAAATTTTACAATAAAAAGCAAAGCTGGAGAATTTGTACTACCTGATTTCAAGATTTATATTCTAAAACTAGCGTAATAAGGCCAGTGTAATATTGGCATAAGGATAGACAAACAGATCGATGGAATAGAATAGAGTCTAGAAATAGAACCATGCACATATCGTCAGCTGATTTTTTTTTTTTTTATAAGCCTAGTGTCTCTAAGAAAAGAATAGTGTCTCTAAGAAATCATACTGAAACAATTGGACTTGCAAAAAATGAAATCTGACAATATTTTTTTTAAAACTCAAAAATGGATTATATACCTAAAAGTAAAACCTAAATTTATAAAACTTCCAGAAGGAAATAAAAGGAGAAAAAAAGTCTATTGACCATTCATGAGGCCAAGATTTCTTAGATATGACACCAAAAGCATAAACCATAAAAGAATAAATAGACAAATTGGACTGCATAAAAATACAAATTATTTTCTCTTGAACAATTCTATTAATAAAATGAAAAAACAAGCCAACAGCTGGGAGAAAATACTTGAAGAACACCTAGCCTATAAAGGACTTACACACAAAGTATATAAAGAACTCCTTAACTCAATAACAAGAAGACAATCCATTTTAAAAAGTAGACTGAAGAGTTAAACAGACATTTTACCAAAGAAAAGATATGAATGGTCTGTTATCTATTATTACATAACAATTTACTAGATGTTGGCTTAAAATAATGATAAACATTAATCTCATAGGTTTTGTAGGCCAGGAAATCAGAAGCAGCTTAATTAGTTGTTCTGGTTTTCACTGAAGTTGTAGCTAAGATGTTGGTTGGGACTTAGTCTTTTAAAACCTTAACTGGGGCTTGAGGATCTGTCTTCAAAATGGCTCACTCACATTGCTGGCAAGTTGATGCTGGTTACTGTCAGGAGACCTGTGTTCTCCATCACATGGCTCTCTCCATGGGGTTTTCTGAATGTCCTCATTACGTGGCAGCTGGTTTGCCTCAAAGTGAGTGAGCCAAGAAAGATCAAGGAGGAAGCAGCAATGGCTTTTATGACTTAGCCTTAGAAGTCACACACCATCATTTCCACAGTATTCCATTTGTTACACAGTCCTATTAAATTTAGGAGCTAGCTACACAGAGGTATGAATACCAGTATCTAGGGATCATTTGGGGGCCATCTTGAATGCTGACCACTACAGATAGCAAAGAAGCACTTGATAAGTTTCATATCTTTAGTCAGTAGGGAAATACAATTTAAAACCATAAAGACAGAGCAGTACATACCTACTAGAGTGGCTTTTAAAAACCTGACACTACAAAGTCTTAACAAGGATGCAGTACAACTGGAACACTCATATATTGCACCTGGGCATGTAAAATGGTGTAGCCAGTTTGTAAACCAGTTTGATAAAGTTAACCATACACTTAGCATTTAACCCAGCAATTTTACTCCTAGGTATTTAAATGAGAAATAAAACATATGTCTGTATAATACTTTATGAGAATGCTTATAGCAGTTTTACTCATAATAACCAAAAACCAGAAATCATCCAGATGCCCTTCAACCAGTGAGTGGATCATCAAATTGTGGTACATCCATATAGTGGATTCTTACAGTTCAGCAATGAAAAGGAATGACTTATACATGCCAACATAGTTGAATCTCAGAAGCATTATACTAAGGGAAAGAAGCCATACACAAAAGGCTATATGTTGTATAATTCTATTTTTGTGACACTCTGGAGAAAGAAGACTATAGAGATAGAAATCAGATTAGTGGTTGCCAGGGCCTGAGAATAGGGAGAGAGAATTGACTATAAAGGGACATTGGAAATTTTAGGCACGATCGTGGTAATGGTTATACAACTATATGTATACATTTGTCAAGATTCTTCTGAAAAGAGTGTAGTTTTCTATTATACTACAGTAAACCTGACTTTAAAAAAAGCAAATGTAATTTATTTAAATGTTATGCTAGTTTCCATACTTTAGTATTGCTATGAGAAGATTAGATTTGGGTGTCAGATGAGTGCTATTAAAATTCTGAGGGAAATGACAAGAAAGCTGTTTAAGCCCTGGCCAGTTGGCTCAGTAGTTAGAGCATCATCCCTCAGACTGAGGGGTCAACAGATTTGATTCCCAGTCAAGGGCATGTACCCGGGTTGCAGATCCAATCCCCATGTGGGAGGCAACCGATTGATGTGTACTCACATTGATGTTTCTCTCTCTCCCTCCCTTGCCCTCTATCTAGAAATCAATGGAAAAATATCCTTGGGTGAGGATTAACCAAAAAAAAAAAAAAAAAGGCTCTTTAAATAGAAACAGACAACAGACTGACAGTTGTCAGAGGGGAGGGGGCTTGGGAGGCTGGGTGAAAAAGGTGAAAGGATTAAGCTTTACAAATTGGTAGTTACAGAATAGTCACAGAGATGTAGATTATAGCATAGAGGATATATCAATAATACCATGATAACTATGTATGGGGCCAAGTGGGTACTTGAAGAAGCAGAGGGACCACTCTATAAAGTATATGATTGATTTTCTAATGACTTTGCTGCACATCTGAAGCTAATACTGAATAATATTGAATGTAAACCGCAATTGGAAAAAAAAGTACTGTTGGTTATGGCAAGAAAAATCAGTGATTGTATTGAAGAGGAGGTGTATTAGGTTTTCCAGAGGAACTGAACCAATAGGGGATGTGTATGTATGTATGCGTGTATAATTAAAAGGATTTATTTTAAGGAATTGGCTCATATAATTGTGGAAGCTTGATAAGTACAATATCTGATGGAGGAGGCTAGAGACTCAGGAAAGAGCTGAAGTTTGAGTTCAGAGACAGTCTGCTGGAGAAGCAGAAAGAGCTGATGTTGCAGATGAAGTCCAAAGAGCTGATGTTGCTCCAAAGGCAGTCTGCTGGAGAAGATTTTCTTGCTTGAGGGAAGTCAGCCTGCTGTTCTGTTCAAAGATAGAACAAACTGATTCAACTGAAATGAATTGGATTAAGCCTATTGTGGAGGACAATCTGCTTTACTCAAGTTCACAGAAATCTCTAAAATACCCTCACAGAAATACCCAGAATAATGTTTGACCAAATATCTAGGCACTGTGTCTCAGTCAAGATGATATAAAATTAACCATCACAGGAGGGGATTTATTGACTGGAAAGGGGCATAAGGGAACGTTTTGAAATGACAGAAATGTTCTATATCTTAATTGGAGTGGTGGTTACATAGATGTGTACATTTATAAAAAGTCAAGTTAAACTCAAAATCTGTGCATTATATTGTATGTAAATTATACGTAAAAAAATCCTAAAGGGGCACTGGGCAGCTGTGTCATGACTGATGTGATATCTCATACAGACTATATGTATGTGAGGGTGTGTATATGTTTATGAGTGTGTGTGTGTGTGTTTGTGTGTAAGAGCTGGTAGATAAGTGATATGAAGATCTTCCCTGCTGTGACATGTTCTTCCCCATTTGTCTGTCTTTTTCTTGAACCATCCACACCCATTGTAAAGACTTGCTCATTATCGTTATTTAAACGCTCACCATGGTTTTTAAGAATGCATTACTTTCTCCTTAATTCTTTGGAAGTGTGTGGGTTTCTTCATCTGTTCTGCTCTTGTTTTCAAATGATTACTGACTAATTAGGCAATTATATACCCATTAGTAGAATACAGACTTAAGATATATATGCTATCCTTACTAAATGACTAAGGAGCTAGGAAGAAATTTAAACTACATATTTATCTCTTATTAATAAAGGCAATTTAAAAGATGATATATATAGTTACTGTTCTAGTCATCCAATTTTGACTGAAGGAGTTCCATATATTTTTTACTCAGACTCAATATCATCAGAGGACAAGGTAATGAAATCTTGAAGCTTAATAATTCGTCTTTCACAATTCTTCCAAGGGCAAAGGGGAACACCTTTTAAATATTAATGTGCTTATTTTAAATGTTGAAAAACATCTTGTATTTCTATATTTTTCAAATAAAAGCTTTTAGTCAAACAAAAGGAAGCTAGAAAATTTCCCAGTGAAAGTAACCTATATTTGCAAAATCATTCTGTAGATTAATTACTCTCATAAACTTTAAATGCACTAAAATATAAACAATTATCTTAAATAACACAGTGTTATTGAACATGTTTTCAATATATGCATTTTATTTTATTTTTTCAGATGCTCTGGTCAGGTGAGAGGGAGTTAGTTGTTAGATCCAAAATCATTTTTGAGAATGATTATTTTGACATAATCTGATATATAGGCTGGTATTATTTTGGTATTTGAAAGGAAAAATGGCATTTATTTATTCTGTTTCAAATTACACTCCAATTTATGGAATAAGAATAGACAGTTAGAGTTAATATAGACACACCTAGTCCTAGCCACTTATCCCCTTTAATTTTCCTGGGAGGAGATAGGACCCAGGCCATAGTCTTATGTGTTATCAGCACTAATCTGTGATGAAGCCTCTTCTGGCATGAGCCAGGCATCAGACTTCTCTGTCTCCAGATGTAGGGGAAAGATTTCAAAGTTGCTAGTGGTTTCCTTGAAGCCCCCCTTCTCCCCAGTAGGCTGGAGGAGAGAGAGAGTATCCCCCAGCCAATCCTCAAAGAAAGGTGCAGTAGAGAGTTAAAGCAGGGATATCTCTCAAAAAGAATTTGTTTTCTTTCCTTCCCATCCCTTCTCTCTCTCCCTCTCTCTCTCTCTCTCTCTCTCTCTCTCTCTCTCTCTCTCTCTCTCTCTAATGCTCACTGGAAGATATTTTTTCCATTGATATTTTAGGGAAAGTAGAAAGGAGGAGGGAAGGAAAGAGAGAGAAACATTGGTTAGAGAGACACACTGAGTGGTTGCTTCCTTACCCACCCTGATCAGGGCCAGGTATAGAACCTGCAACCCAGGAACATGCCTTTGACAGGGAAACAAACCATTGAGCAACACCGGCCAGGGCTCTGCTGTCTCTTTATGTCCTCTGTGGCCCGAGGGATCTGGAGTCCCAGAACAAGTTCTCAGTGCTATTTGTTATTTTTTGGGTCTGCCTTACCCTTGCATACATATATACATATTTCCTTTCACTTTTGCTATTTATTGGCACCATAAGTTTTTTTGCCCTTTTCCAAGCCCAGAAATACTACCAAAATAAGTGCAAAATTTAGCAGATCTAGAGACAGATTTGGATGCATGCCTGTAGAACTACTTTCTTTTTTTCTGAGATGAGATAAAATTGAATCTAAGGCAGGGGAGAAAGGAATGTTTTAGACATGAGAGAAAAAGAGTAAACATGTGGTTCTTCAAAATGTGACAGAGCAGAAGGATTTTCTACTACAGAGACCAGGAAGTGGAAGAAGGGGATGGTATGCCTAGCTGTTCTTGGTGTGGCTGTCCCACTTGTACTACCCAAAGACAATCAACAGGCCTAGATAGTTTTTTTTATTATTACTGATTTTAGAGAGAGAGGAGGAGGAAAGAAAGAGAGACAGAGACAGAGACATGGAAGTGAAAAAACTGATTAGTTGCCTCCCTTATGCACCCAGACCAGGGACTGAACCCACAACCTAGGTATGTGCCCTGACCAGGAATCAAACCAGCAACCTTCTGGTTTACGGGACAATGCTCCAACCAACTTATCTACCTGGCCAGGGTCAGACCTAGGCAGTTTTAAGAGTCTTTGAGGGAGGAGGGAGAAAAGTTGTATACTTTGGTGGAGATGAGAACATGAAGAGAAGATTTAGTCCTCTAAGATGGAACTCCACAGACCATATTAAGAATATCTCTACTATTTAGGGCAGTGGTGGAGATCCTCCAACTGTTTCATACACACACACAAATCTACATGCATTTAGCTTTTGCTAAGAATAGAGAGGGTTTCAGTGACAGAACAATTGAGACCTGGCTGTGGATAATAAAAGTATTTAATGTAGGCCTCTGCATATACGATGTTAGGCTCATTATGAAAAGTAATTGAAGTCAACCTTATTATTTTAAACAACATGCAGATAATTATTTTATTACTTTGATTTTAACTATAACAAACACACATTTTGAGCATAATATTTTCTCAGGGACATATCTGAGGGGCTCTTAGAAAAGAGAACATATTTGACTGACTCAACACTTACCTAAATTGAGTACCCACACTGGGTATTGAGTATCATTCAAGCATTGATAAGTGCACTGGTAAGTACAGTCTATAACTATAGTCTCCTGATGCTAGTTTTCACTCTTTGGGGAAATGGTTCTCAAACTTTGGCAGGCATCAGAATTACTTAGAGAGTTTGTTAAAACACAGATCACTGGGCCCCATTCCCAGAGTTTCTGATTCAGATTTGGGGTAGAGACCTAAAGTCTACATTTCTAACAGGTTTTCATGTGACACTGATGCCTCTGGTCTGGGGACTATTCTTTGAAAACTATAACTTATCTTGAATTTAATAGGGGAAAATGTAGGAAAAATTGTTGTCAATGGCAAATTAAGATTTTCTTAAGTGGATAATATTCTCTCATGACTTTAGTGATGGTTAGAATGTATTTTGTAGTCATAACAATGGAAAAACAACATAGAGAATGACAGAGCCCAATAAAGAAAGAATTTCCCTTTCATCACTATAGTCTATGAGAATTTTTTTAGACCTTAAGGCAATTCATTGGAAGAAGTCTGAATAGCACCACGTCCTAAGTTCTAAATAATATACCAAAAAACTGCAAAAGGATTACCAAGTTGAAAGCCAAGGTAACATTTGTTTTTTGCAAGCAGCCCACCACTGCTTCTAATTATGATACAAATATTCATATATAAAGAACGAGATAAAAAGGAGATACTATGTGTCTTTTAGATAGGTTTATTTTGATAACATTGAAAGCATGATCATTGACATGGTTTAAAAAGTTACAGCTTTAGTTTTGTCTGGCCAAATATTTTGATGAAGTTAGAATTTAGTCTAAAAGTCATGGATTGGCAAGAACAATGTGGTGTGTGAGGCCAGATTGGGAGTTTTATCCAATTTGGATGGAAGTCTATAGTGACTTTGAAGTTGGCATTAGAATTCTCTTTTCTAACTTCTTTCCTTATCATCTATATCTAGCCAGTCCCCAAGTTCTCTCACTTCTTCCTTGCAGCAGTAGCTCATATTCCCTCCCTTTGTACTTTTGTGTAGATCTTTACTTCCTCATGAAAATTCTCCAAGCTCATTTGAATGACTCCTCTTTGTCACAATTTGAAATGTTCCCCTATTATACTTTAGACCAATCCAAACCTTCGCAACATAAACATTTCTCTATACATTGGCTTTTCCCATTATAAATATGTGAATCTCTCCCATTCAAAAAATAATTTATTTAACCATCTCTTGTTAAATACTTAAGTTGTTAACCATTGTTTTATAGTTGATATCATATCTTGCTCATTCTTTTTCTTAATAAATGTAAGAGTTATGATTGTGGCACATTCATGGATGGGGATATATCCACCTGTTAAAATGATTCTTGACATGGAAAAGGGTTGAAGTGTTTTTGAAGAAAAAATATCTTTATACCAGACTATTTATAGCATATTTGTTTCTTAGTTACAAATTATCTATCTATCTATCTATCTATCTATCTATCTATCTATCTTTCTATCGCAATGATCAACTCTGGGTGATTGGATTGGACTAGTATGTATTTTAGGATGTTTTATAGTAAATATGCATCATCAGCACAATAACAATTATAAAGTACATAATAAAATAAAAAGAAAATATGCTTACATCTGAAAGTGATTGTTACTAGGGAATGGGATTTTGATTTTTTTTTCTGCTTTTGTATACTTCCACTTTGTTTATACTAGTACTAAATAGTATTTTAAATTTAGTATTAAGTAGCATTTAATAGCTTCAAATATTTAGTAGTATTAAATATTAGTTACATTTAGTATTAGAAGGTATACAATTAATATTTAACTAAAATTACATTTAATTTATGTAAATATATGCCAAACCATATGTAATTTCAGTAATATCACTTTTCTGTGCAAAAACTTCACAGCGTACTTCTTCCTAATAACCAAAATTCAAACTTCTTAGCCTGGAAATCAAGCTCTCCATATCTTAGGACCCATAGGTTCTTGCCTTTCATTATCCAATGTTTCATCTAAACAAGACGTCAGTGTTCTTGGATAGAATCCCCACTCTTTTCTGCTTCATCATTTCCCTAGCTCTCCTTGACCTCACCTTTCAGCATGTCCACACTCACCTTTCCTCCAAGGCTTAGGCCAAACGCTATCTTCCATGGACCTGCTGCAGTCTAACTCACACATCTGAGTGTATTTAGTATTGTTTTTTTCTTTATTTAAGGTTTGTTTACTTCTTCCTATGTAGTATTTATACACATATATTAGCTCTTCAACTTTATTGCAAATGTTTTTTGTGTGTATATGGGGGGATGGGGACATAGTTAAACTAATAAAACTAGTTTAACTAGTAAAATCTATCCTCTCATAACATATGATCACTCATTTATGGAGAGTAAAACAGATCTGGGTATGAATTTTCCCTTGGCCACTTGCTGGCTGCAGGCATTTATACAAGGTCTGTAACCTCTCTGTGCCTTATTTCCTTGTTTGAAAATTTGAGGAAAATAGTATTTAATATTGCTAAGAATTCAGTGAGGCAATTATATAAATAATACAGACCATCTGATACACTGAATACAGTGGTATAGCTAAAAAGAGATTATTTTCCTACCAGGGATGTGAGCATTTGATAACTGAAGGGGAAGCTCTGCCAATTTTAGCACAGGGTTTTCTTTGCTAAGAAGTGAGATCTGGGGTTGCACATACCATTTCCTTTCCTGTCCCACTGGCCAACATTTAGTCCTGTAATCACATTTAGCTGCAAAGGATTCTGGTTAGTTAAGTCTCAGCTATGTGCTCTACTAAAACTGGGTCTTATTACTAAAGGGGGAAGGGAAGATTGGGGCCAAACAGTATTCCTAATAAAATCAGGATTCTGATCCTGAAAGACTGTAACTCACACCCAGCTGGGTTGTGAGACCTCCTGATAGCTTCCCTCTGATCTCTCTAGCACAATTGTATCTATAGATTTGCTACATATAACTTTTCCTTCAAACTGTTAAAACTCCTAAAGGACATGGAATCTGTCTACATGTCTTATTTAACTTTTAATGTGTCCCCTCATCTGCTTTACTCTCTTCTCTAGGTTAAATAAAGAAAAATCACCACGCAGGGGTATTCTATAAATTTCAATAGTTTAAATATGACTCTAGAGAATGTGTGATTGAAGTTTATAAACATGTTATATTTGTATCAAGGTGCTGATAGAAGTCTTTGGCTGGTAGAAAAAGCCTGACTCATCTTTTAGCTACTTATTGAGTTCTTTGGAATATGGATATTCATTCTGTTTCCATCATTGGGCAGCAATCAAAAGAAAAGTAGAGCAATTTGGATGGTCCCCACACTTTTGTCATTGGCCCTACAATTTTCTAGAAGTAGTAGTTTTAGGAATTATGCAATGTCCTCTGCATAATTTTATTACATTTCCTTTTGTGACAATGTACTGTTATTACATTTCCTTTTGTGACAATGTGCTGTTGTCTGGCAGTTCTGAGCACCGTGTAGGACACAATGGTAAATAAAGGAGAATTCTTAGATTTTTACATTTTTATTTTAAAACATAAAATTTTATAGTAATTTTATAGTAATTTTAAACAGAATGATGCATTAATTAAATGCCTTGTCATAACTATTATAAGCTCTGTTAGAAAAATAGACATCTTAACAACTACAGTGTCAGCTCTTTAATAAATACATAAAACAGCAGTTAGTAGTCAATCAGAATTATATGAACAGCTTCATAGTATATTATATGAAATTGTCATATTCCCCAGTCTTCTGTGTCCTTTAAGGAGATTAAATTTTATGTATAATTCAAAGCCAGAAATAATAATAATAATAATAATAATAATAACTTGTTTAATGAGAGTTTGTTTCTTAGAACTATTTAAATATTTTAATTTAAAAATACACTCTATGTTAATTTTTTTACAAAGGCAAGACTTGTTAAATGAAACAAATAAGGTTATATTACTGATAATTTAAAAACATTTCTAAATTTTCTTTGCAGAGGTTTAAAAATGAAGTAGCTGTTAAATGTAAAATAGTTTTAAAGTTATGTTAAATATACACAAAATGAATTTCTATATTAATGTGCAAATTTATATTTTATTATAATTTAGAATTAAAATACTTTATATTCATTATTCTTAATAAAATTTATGTACCATACTTGTCATTGTATGTAATTCATATCAAAATCACATTTATCTGTGGTACAGTGTAAAAATTCTTTATACAAATCACATTTTCCATCCTTGGTGACCGCAGTTATTTTTCTTTTTTTTTAATTCTTGGGTTAAATAATTTTAACTGAAGTAGGTTGTAGAGGTTAGAAACCTGATTAATAGCATTAGTTTACAAAGACATATTTTATGTAGGAAAGTATTTCAGGTAGATAAAAGAGTAGTGTTCTTACTCTCAGGTATTTTATTAACAGCTTCTTAGATAGCTGAACAGTTGTTTCATATAATTAAATAATTTAAATATGCATTTTTATGACAGTCATTACATGGGCTTGAAGGTAAATTTATTAGAACCAAAGAAAAAAAAATCACTCAAAAGAACAGAAATGTTAAAGAATAAAAACATAGAAGGACTCAAAGAGAAAGGTTTTTTTTCCCCTGACAGTACTGATTGGTTGTATCATATTTCTCTCCTGTCACTGATGTAACACATACAAGATGCTGCAAAATCTAATTATGATGGTTATCTGTAATATTCTTCCACTTAATTCTGTTTAACAGTGAGATGATAATATAGATGATTATTCTTTACAAAGGAACAGAAAGAATAAAAAATGGTTAACAAAACTGGGAGAAATCCACTCATTCTTGTCAGTTAAGCTAGGGTTTGCAGAAATCATATAGCCACTGGCATAAAAAGGAAGATGAAAAGCTTTTATAACCTAAAGGTCTGCAGAATGTGAGCTCATGATCAGACAGTTAGGAGTCATGTTGAGTTGTATGTGATTCAGTTGTACTGAAAACTGGCTCATATGTTATCATAAATGAATTTTCAAATATTTGTAAGAAAGGAATGTCCCTATACCCATGAACATTTAGTTACAAATTAATTAGTGTACTATTTATTCAAGCACAACTTTCAACACTGCATCTAACAAGCCACAATTGCAAGATACATCACAGATGTCTCAGAATCAGTGAAATATGAATATATATAGTCAGTTTCCCATAGTAAATTTCCCATAGAGGAATCATAAAAGAAAAGGGAAATGATCTGAAAACTAGTTCTATATTTCTTTGAAAAGTAATATATTTCAATTTGCATTGCTTGAAATGGAGTTCTTAAGGTCAATATTGATTAGGATAATCATAAATTAAATGTTAAGAACATAACAGAATACAATATGCACATGCTTGAACTCCCAAGTAGTTATATTTCACTTGAAACTTTTATTAAAATATATAGGCCTCAAATCCTTTAAAACTGAATCTCTAACAGTTGTGAAAATTTAAAATTCTTAGTTTTTAATGGATCTATCTTTGTTCAGGTGCATAGATTCAAATGAGTTTTTAAATCAAGAGATGTTTGGAAATGAAGAACATTATACCATTACATTTGGTTATTTTTCACAATTAGGCTTATTGAGTTTGAAGTTTTAGAGCAATCCCTTAGGAAAACTAAGTGGGAAAAAAAAAGGAGTAAAGAAAGGCAGTACAAGCCACTGAGTCTAATTTGTTATACCAGGTACTTAGAGGAATATAATTCTATGGAGAAAAATTTTCATAGTCTATCATAAAAATATTTCAGTGTCTCATGGATCCCTGTTGTCATACATAAGAATATCTTCACTAGAGATTAAGTATATATGAAGAAGTATTTGGAATTTATTCTTTAGTGAAATGTTGCATCTGTTACATGCATTAATTTTAATTTTGATTTTTGAAAACTATGCCTGTAGGAAAAAAATCTATTTTGTTTAACTTAAGTTTTTAAAATCTTTATTAACCAAAGCTACTTTGCACATTTAAGACATAATCAGATTTTTACTGAATTTCTGAGTCTTGCAGAGAATATCTATGACTTATAAATATTAACAAATTTTGAAAAAGATATCAAATGCTTATAAATCCATGTACATTGCAGTGTATAGATATCCCCAGAGAAATCAAATGCATACAGTTATATTGTAGTGTTATGTACGGCACATTTCTAAATCATTATAGATTTCAGAGCGCAGAAATGCTGTTGTACCAAAAAGTGTTCAAGTTCGTAACTTTGTTAACCATTTAAAATCTCATTATTTGTGTGTAATATCAGTGAATCTCAAAAGGCTCATGTGGTCATATTGAAAATAGGCTCTATTTACAAATACTATTTAATCTAAGAATACCCTGTTTTCCCTTACCTTTTAATTAATCCTAACTAGTCAAATATTAATTCTCTTCTCACAATCCATTATACAGGAACATATCAATTATTCAAGTAAAATATAAGTTCTAAAATCTTTAAGAATTAAATCTTTAAGTAAAAAAAAAAAAAAGCACATCACAAGCATGACTACAGTTATCATCTAGCATTGAACTGCCTATCAGGAAGTTTGTCCCTTCCTACTATAACAGCCTTGGTTCATTATAAATTAGTGCAAACTAGTGAGAGTATAAAAAGGTAAACCCTGGACTTTTAGGGTTTCATTTTATTTTGCTCTTTTGGATAGTTCATTCTGCATGGAAATTCATTTATGAACACTGTAATGTTCATTTTTAAATTTTCAGCATTTTAACAAATGGATTTTCCCACTCCTTCCTTTTGGGAGGGGGGGCTGTCAGCTATCCATTTATTTTCCTTTTAAAAAGGATGATATGTGTGACAGGCAGACTGCAAAACATGATTTTTATGTTATCCTTGGTGGTCAAGGGTATCTTATACAAGTGAGTCACAGTACTGAATTATATCAATGTCCTCAATCTCTCATTTGGGGAAAGAACTACAGTTCAATTTAGAGTTATAATTGCTTGGCTGCAGGGGACAGCGAATGGAGCTGCTGTGTTTGTTGGCTCCAAAACAACTTATTGTATGATTTAAAATGTTCTTTAGGGCACAATATGGGGTGGGGGTGGTTAGCCTTCATTGAAACGCAAATATCTAGCACTTTGATTAACTCAAGTGCTGGAAAACAGCAAATCTGAGATGTTAATTATAAGAAGACATTGTTGTCATAGGCAAAGTTCTGTACTGCATACAGGACTATTGGACTTCTAGCCAATAAAATCAGACTAAGTCTGTAAGGCTATGGTAATTGTGAAGAAGTTTACATTGGGGAAGAGAAAAACTCATGGCCGATGTATCAATCTCTCAGGTTGAGCGCTGCACAGCTCTAGGGGATGCTGTTCACGCAGGCTAAGTCATGAATGGATTCCACGCCTATAGTTAGTGCTCAGAAGCTGATTGGCAGGAAAGATTGGAAGCTAGTCATGGCCAGTTCATTTTGGATGACTCTTTTCTGCTTTGCTTTGAAATTTTTTCATGGTCATATACTTAAAACTTCAGTAAATCACATTTAAAAACACTTGTCAATTGTATATTTTAAAGACTCAAGAGGTAGCATGATATTGTGCAATGAACACTAGCCTAGCAATAAGAAGATAGAAGTTGTCTTTGAATGCTGCCACTTAATCACTGAGATGGTTTTTGAGAAATCATTTAAACTTTGTGAACCTTGATTCCCTAACTAAAATGATGAATTAGCTTATTTCTAAGATATTGTCTATCTTCCTCCAATTGCATACTTTTAGAATTCTGGCCAGTGGGGTTGAGGTGATAAAGGGAAAGAATGTCCATAGGCTTCATGAAAGGGCAAAAATAATATAGCTTAATATAGCTTTTAATTAGAAAAATGCTAATACCTACTTAGAGTAAATATCTGAGAAAGCTCAGTCAAAAGTGTGGCACTTTGTTTGAGGCAGAGTTTCTGAATATCCTGTAAATTTTAACCTGATGATTAGACAAATGAAGTGGTGAAATAGTCCATCCAGTTTACCAGGTAAGAAGATATAAAACTCCACATCTCCAAACAACAAAGCTGTTCAAATTTTGATGTTACTTTACAGTGTCCCTTATTAAACATTCAGCTTTTAAAACCAGTATTCTAATAAAGTGACATTGTATTATTAAGTTTTTATGGCAGTAGTAACTTAGCACTTATTTAATCCAGTCATCTGTGACATATATAAACTTAATCTGTAAGAAACAAAACCAAACTATAAAGGCAAAAAGGAGAGAAAGTTCGATTTAGTATCCACACATGCATAAAACTACAGTTTCAAAAGCAATATCCCTCTAGATGAAGATTTTATCTGTTTACCTCTTGAATGAGTGAAAAACTAACCATTCATTTATCTAGCTGTTCTTGTGAGCCACTGCCAAATGTTGAAGTGTTTGGCAACATTAGTATAACTGCCTTACTTTTTTTTCATTTGCATGTTCCATGCAGAGGTTACTGTTCCCTTGCAGTGACACAATGCCAAAACTATCTCAAAAGTGTTGTGTCTCTCTGGGAAGCGTAGGAATGGCAGGTACCTGTAAAGTGTAATCAGTGCTCTTCAGATGATCTACATTCTATGCTGATCTAAATAAGTTATATATTACAGTAAAGTGCTACAATGACACTAGTCTCAAACAGTAGTAAGACACATTTTTCTCTGAAAAGGTCAGCAGCGATGTGAGTCACATGATGATGAGGATGCTTGTCAGTCTTCATGTGAGTGAAAACCAGCAACTAGCACGATCTGGAACAATTTGTCTCCTCCTGTGACTTCTAAAACTATAATCCTTAGGAGCAATTATTACAAATTCAGTTTCCCATAAAGTATGTTTTATCTTTTTAGAAGTTGCACCTGAAAGTTTCATGAGCATTTAATTTGCTTATATCCATTTTTATTTCTTCAGGTTTCTCACGTCGGTAGGTTACTGCTCTTGTGCAAACACTTTGCAGAATCAACTTGTCCTTGATGGAGAAGAAATATTAGCATTAATTAAGGATCTAAATATTGGAAATAGACAATGATATACTGATAATAATTCTTTTTCAGAATTCACTGACCTTTTTTGAGGCCGACACCCTGTAATCTGCTGAGGACTTTATTTTATTACTATTCCATTGTAATATCACCTGCCTAATGATAAGGACTTTAAGCAACCCAATCAAGAATGTAACTATGAAAATGATGAAAAATATCCTCAAGTAGCTTGGGCTAGAGAAGCAATCTGTAATGAAGCAAACAAATAAATAGGTTAAAAACTGGAATGAGTTAAATCAAAGGATTCTAATAAGTAAACAGTGTTTACCATCTCAATTAGGATCAGAGATATTTGCAAATCTACATTTTGAAACTAGAGAACTGCCATTACTATTGATTCAAAGAGAAAACTCTCAAATTTTTATTACATATTTATTATTAAAATATTTTCACCATAAAACTCCCCTGTGTAGAATAGCCACAATTAGGTATTTAATAAGAGTATTTCTTTGCAGCTTGCTTCTTTAGTACTATTAACTAGAATATGTCCAAATCCTTTAACCAAATATAACTGTATCCATGATAGAGAGAGGGACAGTTTTTGTGTTGTGTGCCCTTGATCACTAGTGGAACATAGGATTTAAAAAATATTTAACAGCTCTACTCATTAGCTTATGTTTCTCTTGTTACACTGGCTCTTCATTTGTTGCACACCAGTAATGGAAAATACAGTAAACATCTGCAGAAGCTAAAATCAGTACTACTCTAACAGATGAATAAATATTTCCTTTGAAATTGCAATGTCACTTTTCATGATTATTACACATAGCTTCTCCAGGAAAAAGGCGTGTCCAATTCAGGACAATACACAAAATCTCTTTCCTCAATTTTTAATTATTTGTTTTTTTACTTGTCTGTTAACCAAAGCTATTTTGCATCTAAATATTCCACTTGTATTTTTTCCAGAATAAATAATTACTAGCTGGAAGAGGATGTGCTGCATTAAGAGGAGGGGCATGCTAGGTCTCTATTTCAGCACTAGACTTTTGGCAAACTCTATTTGGAAAGTCTGCAGACTCTGTGGCTGCCAGAGGTATTACCCAAATCTAAAAGGAACAGTGTTGCACAATATGACAGTATTCCACTGAACTTACCAGCTGTCCCCGACTCACAAAACTACCTCCTGGCCTAAAGAGTCATGTGCTTATTGCCCATTCTCCAGACTTTGGGGACTTCACCTAAATGTCTGAAGGTCTCCCTAAGAGGCCCTTTCAGGAGGGGACCTGCCAAGACTCAGAAAAGTGATCACCCAATCATGGGTGATTTGTGTCTGAGTTCCTAGGCATGACCAGGCATGCTCTTGAGTAAGCCAAGAGCTCAGTAACAAGGGCAAGGGCTCCTCTCCAAGCGGGAAGACAGAGCCCAGTTTTCTTTTGGTCAATGATAAGTTTCCTTAAAAGAAGGTTAAAGGAACCTGGAGGACTACTAAGTGGAATAGAAGCACCAAACACAAAATGCAGGTTTTCCTTTGTTACAAGTCTTTCACACACAGAGAATCCAAGATGCTCTATTCAAAAGTGATGACCTTGGAGTCTTTCATGGTGACCGTAAAGTTTGTGACATGTATGCCTTCCATCCTGACAGACTGTTGGCTGACTTAGAACTACTCAATCAGCTAAGATCCTTATAGGACTTGATCCCACTTACTGGCTTCTTGCCTAGTAGAAGCTTAGCCAGAAAGACCAAAGAACACCCTTTAAGTGTGATTGAGTGGATAGATGATAGAGGTGGCTAACAAATGCCCTTTCCCTCTCCTTGCACAATAGTTGTGAAGGGGAGGGGACTCCCCTAGCTACCGATACTTTTACAAATGTTTCTAATGGGTTACGATAGAGGATATTTTCAGGGCCCAAGTCTGCGTGCATTTTTAAATGTCATTTGGATAGCCAAACATTAAGCCTTGGCCATGACTATCTTCTTAGTTTAGGTCAAGTAAAGGGCTTTTTCTAAGGAGCTTTAATGGAATACTTTTTGTAACCACACTTAGGTCACAGTAGGTTTGTTTACTTAACATAATAAATGGCATGTTGACAGTAAAAGCTCCATTTATTAGAAAAGGCACTTGGCTTTCTGGAGTGATTGCTACAGCCCCAGCTGGAAGCACATGGGCTCTTTTCAGAGCCAAATTCATTAAGGGCTAAAATCAGTATGGATGCAAAGGAAGAAGGGAGCAAAACTCTGGAGAAAGTTAATTATTTTGTGCACTCTCTCTAAGAGCTGGAATTATTCTTACAGGTTGGAAGAGAGACTAGAAATAATAATAGCAGTAGGGATGTTTCAATGAAGATGTAATTTCAAGTTCATATGTAGCTTAACATTACACCTGAGCAAGGCGGGATACTAGCTTTTGGGTTCTAATGAAATGGTCTTTGAACACAGCTTTTACATGTTTCTATCATTTACGTATTATCTTTTAATTTACATAATTCTTTCAGGTTCACTGGCTCATTTGATCTTACACAACTCTGAGACTGGCATTACCATCTCCATTTTACAGATGACAAAACTGAGGCTCAGGGAGATAATGTAAGAGGCTGATATTTCTTAGCTACTAGTGTCAAGACACATGTCTTAAGCCAAGGGCTTCAGACTAAAAGTTCCATACCCTTTCCATTGTGCCACCTTTATAATCATTCACCCTAAATTTTATTTATATCAGAATGAAAAGTACCAGGAAGGAATGGCCTTTTTGAAGCAGATCATTGCTACTTAGCCTTTTTTGACTTCACCTGAAACATGAAAATATTGGTTTGACACGAGGACGGTTATAACTGGAAGCAAGTTTGGGTTATGAAAAATAATTATGGCTCCATAGATGTTGTCTCTAAGGGTGACATGGACTCCACGTATGAAACACCCTTGGCTCAGTGAGGCTCTTTAGAAAATGTTTGGTGTACTTCTTCCATGGAGGTGCACAGCATCAGAATTTAGCTGGGTAGTTGAGATGGGAGATCTAACAAACAAATTCAGCCAAACATACTCAGCTGGTTTTACAGAGTATCATCTCTGGGAGATTGAAAACAGTGAAGCAGTTAGTCCAGTCTTTAGAATGGTTGATTATAGATCCCTTTGGGGAACATGATTAGATACTTTCTCAGTGCTTTGATTATTAAGCCTTGGTTTACCTGATGTTTGGTCCACATAATGCTGTTCTATGAAAGTACATGAGGATTTACACCGATCAAGTATAGCTTGAGACAGGTTGTGGGGGTGAAGGCATTGCACACAATTCCTGTAAGGGGAAACAAGTGAAAACTTATAATCTTTAAAAAGTTTGTAGCCTGTAGTGTTTTCTACAAGAAATGAAATATTTAATAAAATAGCATACGGCTTCAGGACAGCAGCCTTGTGAAACTGGGAAAGAAAGCTATGACACTTATTTGTAATCTTTGCTGAATTTAATACCATGGCAAAGTCACTTTCTAAACACTTAAAATATTTTAATAATGTATAAAATCAAAATAATGATTTTTCTGCTTATGTTTTCTTCTAGGATTTGTATGGTTTTGAGTGCTACATTTAAGCCTTTTTAATCCATTTTGTGTTTATTCATCTATATGGTGTGAGAAGGTAGCCGAGTTTCATTTTTTTTTTTTTTTTTTGCATGTATCTGTCCAATTTTCCCAACACCATTTATTGAACAGACTGTGTTTACCTCATGGTATGATCTTGCCTCCTTTATCACATATTAATTACCGTATAGGGGTGGACTTATTTCTGGGCTCTCTATTCTGTTCCATTTTTCTATGTGTTTGTTTTTATGTCAGTACCATGCTGTTTTGATTACTATAGCCTTGTAGTATAGTTTTAATAATTTGATATCAGGTAGCATGATACCTCTAACTTTATTCTTCTTTCTTAAGATTTCTGTGGCTATTTGAGGTCTTTTGTGGTTTTATATACATTTTTTTATTTGTTCTAGTTCTGTGAAAATCAAACTTTGGTATTTTGATAGGAATTGCATTGAATCTGTAGATTGCTTTGGGTAGTATGGCTGTTTTAATGATGTTAATCCTTCCTATCCATGAATAGGGTATATGCTTCCATTTATTTGTATCTTCTTCAGTTTCTTTCTTGAGCGTCTTAGAATTTTCTGGGTACAGGTCTTTTGCCTCCTTGGTTAAATTTATTCCTAGTAATTTATTTTATTTTGATGCAATTATGAATAGGACTGTTTTCTTAGTTTCCCTTTCTGATGGTTCATTATTGGTATAAAAATGCAACGGATTTCTGACCTAGAGGATATTATGCTAAGTGAAATAAACCAGTCAGAGAAAGACACATTCCATATGATTTCACTTATATGTGGAAACTAAAGAACTACAAATGAACAAACAAAATAGAAACAGACCCATAGATGCAGAGGACAGACTAATGGTTGCCAGAGGGGAGGGGAATTGGAGGACTGGGTGAAAAAAGCAAAGGGATTAATACGTAAAAATTGGTTGTTACAAAATAGTCATGGGGCCCTGGACGGTTTGGCTCAGCAGTTAGAGCATTGGCCCATGGATTGAAGGGTGGCTGGTTTGATTCCAGTCAAGGGCATGTACCTGGTTTGCAGGTTTGATCCCTGGCCGGCCCTGGTCAGGGTGGTGTGGGAGGCAACTAATCAATGTGCCTCTCTCACATTGATGTTTCTCTCTCTCTCTCTTTCCCTCTCTCCCTTCCATTCTCTCTAAAAAACAAACAAACAAACAAAAAAAACAAAAACAAAATCAATGGAAAAATATCCTTGGGTGAGGATTAACAACAAAACAAACAAAATAGTAATTGGGATGTAAAATACAGCATAGGGAATATAGTCAATAATATCATGTTAACTATGTATGGTGCCAGGTGGGTGCTGGAAATATTGGGAGGAACACTTTGTAACATATATGATTGACAAACCACTATGCTGTATACCTGAAACCAACACAAAGTAATATTGAATGTAAATTGTAATTAAAAAATAAAATTTTAAAAATGACTTCTATCTAAAGAAAATCTATAGAAAATGAAAAGATACTTTCAATACACACACACACACACACACACACACACACACTAGCATAGATATTTTAGAAGATGAATATCAAGACAGAAAAGTTTAGCAATGAATATACAGTTCAAATTTTGTTGGGTTTATTAGAATTAACTCCATCATTATGTTTAAGAACTGCATTTCTAAGATAGATACATAATTTGTTATGCATTCTTTAAAAATTTTTACTTGAGCTACCAATCCAAGAAAGTAAAGGTCATAACAATTTGAATAAAACTAATTGGAAGGCATAGTGATGTTTAGAGTAGTGTCTTTGTTTGAGCAGGACTCAGACTGTTATTGGAAAATTAATTATTGCCACAAAACAATAATGTTACCTTCATTTAACATATCACCTTTCATTTATCCATCACTTATTTCTGTAGTGCTTCATAACCACCATCATTCAATAATGATAGCTAATATTATTTTCTATGATTACTGTGTACTAAGAATGAAGTTTTTGTTTTGTTTTTACATGAATCATCTAATTTGATTCTTTCACAGAACTATAGCAAGGTATTATTATTATCCTCACTTTTGATATCAGGAATATTGACAGAGAATATTCTCAGAAAATTCACAGAGAATTTCAACAACTTGCCCTAGGTCAAACAGCGAATTAAGAGTAAGCTGGGATGCAAGCAGCCTCCAAATCATCACATTGTAAACCTTAAATCTGCATATGGTTATATGCCAATTATATATCAATAAAACTGCAAAAACACCAGTGAACCCATATGAATACTGAATATTATTGTAAAAAAGAAACACACATTCACAAAAGCGAAGGCAGTGAATGCCCAGGTAAATTATGATACTCCACAGCTATCTAGTGGCCAAAGATTGGAATCTAAGTCTTAAAATTCCCAAATCCCCCATTCAGTTCTTTTTCAGCATGATGATGATAACTTATTTGCAGAAAATCCAGCACTGCTAAGATTAAGGAAGGCAGAATAAAAAAGGACAAACAAAGCTACAGTGGAGGACTGTTTTATGTGTGTCTGGCATCAGAGAACACATACCAGTTTTCACTGCAGGCTGTGGGACACGTGGGGCAGTGTTCACAGAAGCGGCCAATGCTCCTGGGATCGGTGCACTCACACCTGCCACACACACATGTGCCTCTTCCACTACACACTTGGCCCTTTGGATTGATACAGTGCTGGGCTGATGTTGATGGGCACTGGCACCGATCTCCTTCCCAGCCACTGAAGCACTGGCATCTGCCCTCTTCACACTCTCCATGCCCTGAAACAAAAGACACCTCAGGACCTAAGTTATTGAAGCCACCACTTTGTGAAGCATTTCCAAATGTGAATTCCCTTCTTATCTCCATGGAAACACATTGACAGTCAAGTGAGTGGAAACGGCATCATTTTCTATTTGTCTGACATAAACAATGCGAGGATGCAGGAGTGCCTAATTTTCAAAGTTGTTCTAGTGTAGATAATCTCCTGATGCTGACAGTTGTATTGTGCTGACAGTTGTGATGTCTGCCCTGCTGCAGTGGCTGCCTGACTACTTGAAGGTCACTGTACATTCAGTTTTAAATTAAAGACACAAATACAAAGAAGCTATTAAGGCTGAAGTAATGTTAATTGCCTGACTTGGAAACAGAGATACTTGATTAATAGCTTCTATAGTTTATTCTCTGTCTGTCCTCATTGCCAAGGGCCTGGGATCACTTTGAAAGTCTGTGAGGCACACCTTTCTAGTGCTTCAGTTCTGCTAGTGCCATGTTTAAAGATAAGATCTCCAGGAGCCAAACTAATCCTGTCACATCTTCAGGACATAATTTAGCAGGTTTGCAGGGTCCATCAAAAGTATGCTGTGCACTATTATTATGGCATAACGAGAGAAAGCAGGGCAGCAGATGTGTGTGTGTGTGTGTGTGTGTGTGTGTGTGTTAGGATTGGGGGCATTTATGCAGACAGATAAGTTGAGAAAAAACATTGGTTTTATGTAGTTAATGGATTTTAGATTGTAGAAGTATGCAAAATTAATATGTTAGTGTGGACCAGAAATCTTCAAGCGGGGTACATTTTACAGGGTTATATAGTGCTTCTCAAGCTTATTTAGCCACAGACTTTTTCCTTCCTTCCTCCTTCCCTTTTCCCCCTTCTCTCCCTGCCTCTCTCTTTTCCTTCCTTCCTTGCTTCCTGGCTTCCTTCTTCCCTCCCTTCATTGCTGAGCACCTTACAAGGTAACTGTTCCATAGAGTCTACTGTTGGATCAGCTCAAGTTGCTAAGTGTAAAAGTAATGAGGTCCAGGCCAAACAAACTCCTGCCAGACCCTGTTCCCTGTAAGCAGGCTGCACAATTAATCGTAGGCAGCCGACCTGTGAACATGTGTTTTTATTCTCAGAGGAGACTAGTGAAGAAAATGCTTGTCAGCCTACAGTTTGCACTTACAATTTATACACAAATAATTCAAAGCAGATTCTCAACTGCCTGTGTGTCAGTAGTAGTATAGTTATATAGAAGAGTGCCAGTACATTAACTTTTGATATTTTACTATAAACAGAGACTCAGATTTTCAGTGTATTTCAGACTGCTTTGAGATATTGACAGCTGTAGGAAATTATCTCAGAATTCTTTCTCTTCCTGTCCCAATCAGGATTAGCTCTAAAAATTTAGCAAATAAGTACCGGCTAATGCTAAGTCATCTGTAATCCATTTTACTCATGATACCTGGTTGAGCTGAATAAATGTTTAAAATATAAAATATTTTGTGTATGTAATAGAATAAAAAGGCAATTTGCCATCACATATATGTGGGATATAGGGCAAATTTTTAGCTTACACAGAATAGAAAATTTATTTTGTATAGTTTTTTACTTTCCATATGCTTATGACAATGAAATATTTATCAATAATTTAATTAATATTTGTTTAACAAAATGAAAATAGTAAAAAGAAGTTTTGACAATAAGTGGATTTAGCACATTGTCACTGAAAAATTAATTCATTTAAAAACAATGATTTGCATTTATTTTTAAATGCTGCAGATTTTCTGGACTCTAACCTCTAGATGGCAGTAAACTGAATTAGCCAAAAAAGTACTTGAGATGTTTTTGTTTTAAAATTTGGTCTGTGTGGGGCCTCTGGAACTAATCTTCTAGATTACTAATGAAACCAGTATTTTCTTCAAGAATTCTGTCTTTTGACAATTTTGTGTCTGGTATTGTTCCAAAAATAAACTGGAGAGGTTTAAATTACTACAAATTTCCAATACCATCTATAATAATGCACTCAGAATTTTCCAGTGAATGAAAAGTATATTTTTATAGCCCACTATTGTCTGAGCAAGCTGGAGGGAGTGACCACTTATGAGAATGAATCAGATCCTTCTAGAAGAATACTCTGATTATAGAAAGCCTGTCAGACATCATCAGTGGTTTCCTTTTCTGATATATAGCTTCACAAGGTCAAGGCATACCTGAGAATGACAATTTTTGTTTTTTTATTTTAACTACTTATTGCATAAATTACTTAAAATATAAATATCAGAATCATGTGATATTAATCTGTTGCCATGCCCTAATTTCATGGACTTTGAAACTTTAAGTATTGAATTCAGATTCAGGGTTAGTAATCATAAAGATGTGATTTAAAGATACTTTAACATATATGCTAGTTTAATAGTGACTAGTAAAAACTACATGTATATATTATATATTTATACTCACCAGCACACAGATTTCCATGGTGATATGGACAAGAAAAGTCATCCTTTTCACAGTATTTTCCAAATACTTTTCCAAGCTTAATCTTGTGACACAAACATTTCCCACAAATACAGACTCCTCGACCACTGCAAACAGGTTGATCCTTGTGTGACTTGCAACTCTCAGAAGGGAATTGATCTTCATCAAAATGACATTTATTCTCATCACACTGGAAACACTTGGAATCTAGAAAAGTTTCATCTACACACTTTCTTTTAGGTCCTCTGCTGTCATCACACTGACAGCTGCAGTTTCTGTGTATATGAATTTTAGTGGTTTCATTGAAACCAATAGGTTTGAGTATTGCATAGCTTTTTCCTCCTGTGACATCACATTTTTTCATTGTCACTGTTACATTGAAAAGAACCTAAATTTGGGGCAGGGGGAAGAAAATATATATGTCTTGATTATTTGTATTACCAATAGTATATCTGTTAATGATACTTTGAATCAATATTCCATCTTACAGAAATTAACGTTTATAAATTATACATGTACTCTTTCATACATAGGTGTAACATCACTCTTTAATTTTATTTATTGCCTAATTAATGAACTAGAGAGTTAAAGGATGCAATGGCTGCTACTTGCTTATATTATAACATTAAGTGGATGGGAGTTCAAGACTTTGAAATGTCTATTCTACTTTCAATGATTGATTTATGTCCTCAATTGATTTCTTAACAAACTTAAGAGAGACTAGATCATTTTCCGGATTTGGTCTTTAAAATGGGGGTTTATTGAATATTTGATACTAGGGATAGATCAAATAAAGCAAAGGGCTTCTGCTTTAAACCCTTGATATGGGGTGTTCAAATGAACAATTTTAATTTTTGTTTCTACTTTCTAGGGGGTCAAGTAAAGTTTCAGCATTCAATTTTAGTTTACATATGGTGTTAATGGAGGAAAACATGAAGCTTTCTCTGACTTAGTCAAGGAAAAAAATATCTAGGACTCTCATTCTCAGATCTTCGGATCTCAGTGCAAGGTCATACATTCGTTTCAGTGGAGATGTTAGCCCAGAACTAAGAATCTGGGCTGGCAGGAATTGATTTCCTCATGAAACTACAGAATTTCTTTTTCCTGCCAAATTTTTTTCTTTTTCTCTATTTTTTTACTTTTGCATACAGTTGGTTTAATGTGCCTATTTATATTTGTTAACTCACCTTATGATTTTCAGGTACTTTGGCAAATAAGGTTATATTTTTCCATGTTAGATTAAAATCCGTGACAATTTAAAAATAGTTTGTACTCGACTTTTTGTTTAGAATGGAGATAGATAGATATAAATAACAATATAAATATATCTATAGATCTATCCCAAACAAAATCCTGGCACAAAAAATACACACACACACACACACACACACACACACACGCACAATGAAAGATCTAAATTTAGGCTTATATATTATTATATATATATATATATATATGCATTAGAAATCAGAATCAGTCTCATAACATTAAAATCAATAATATTGGTATTGTATTTGAAATATTTTTTGCCTTTAAGAATGTTAAGGATTAACAGATGTGGTCACTGCCAATATTAATAGTAGTGCAAAATGTAGGGTTTATATAATTAAGAGGTCATATAACTTTTCCTGAGAGTCAAACTGTTTATACTGCTTGTTGAAAGTGAGGGGAATAAAGGGATATAGACAAAGAAAAAGCAAAAAAAAAAAAGTAAGAAGTAAGGAAAAACATTCTGCCAAAACTGATTTTGAAAGAAAGAACTACTTCTAAGAAGGTAACCCTTTCTCAGAAACTAACTTAGTGCTATCTTTTGTTAGCACAAAGTTATATATACATTTAATGGAAATCAAATATGTATTTTGTAAATTGGTATATAATGTTTTTCGAAGAAAATTCAAGGAGTGATGGTGGGGGAACCTACAGAATTCTAAACCAGCAATAATTAATTTCAAATATGTTGGAACAACTATGCTACCTGCAGATTCTACATTTACCAAGAGGGGAAAATATATTCAAACTGAAGAGAAAGGGAGATTTTCCTAATCCAATCTTAGGCTCTTAGGACCTTTTATCTCTTTGAATAACTCATGTTTTGTTTTGTTTTATTTTCCTATATCATGACATTAAAATAATAACATAATACAGCCTTAGAAATGGAAGCAAAAGGGATTATAAATCTTCTAGTCCAAGGGACAACTGATGCCTCAAGAGGTAAATGACTCACTGAAAATCACTTCATCCACGAAGAATTCCCTTTAAAAGCATGTTTCTGTGTGTTTACTCTCTATTGTGCTGGTCCTGGGAGAATCCCTATCTACTCTGGTCCTGTTTCCTGATGCTACTATAATCTGGGCCTCTCTTGTCCACATTTCATCCTTTTTTAGTTAAATGGTGACACTTCTTTTTTATTGTTCTTAACAAATTTCCCTACCTCCTCCCAGATCATTATGAGTGTGCTGGGACAATCATAAAGTGAAAGATTTTGGAATTCTTAGTCTTTATTAACTACTCCATCAAGCCCATTCTTTTCTGTGGCTTATTCACCTTTAGTTTCACATTTGCTCTGAGAATTTTCAGATTTGAAACCAAAACGGTATTATCATCATCATAAGTACAGACACTACTTACTCGAGGAGATGTGATTTCCTAATATATAATGGCTGTGACACCTAAGTTTAGAGATATGATCATTGAATAAATATTTAATATAGTATATACATATTTATTTTAACTTGAGAGTTTGAGAGAACAGTCAATGAAGTTAAAACAAGTAGGAACTTTGCAAAGAGACAATGAAAGTTCCTGTGAAGTCTAAATAAGATCCTTGGAGCCAGCAGTAGTAGGTAAAGGTTCTTGGGATGGTTTGCTTTCTGTGAGGAAGCATGCCAAACACCTTAGTTTACTTGAAATGGGAAAAACGTGCACCCACATACTTCATCATTGCTCGTCACATTTCCGCATCCTTCTGTGCCTGGCCGTCTGGTCCCATCCGGACATATGGCGGTAATGTTTAAATAGATGCCTTTTACCTGGTTTTCCACCTGAACTTTCACTTCTGAAATAAGTTTCTGCAGAGACAGCATTTAAAAAAATTTTATACTATAGCAGTATCAAAAATAAGAAATTAAACAGAGTCCATTTTATTAAATCATTCTAGATTTAACGAAAAGATTCTGTCTCTGTAAAAGGATGAATAAAAACAGCATTTCGACATAATGACCCAATTATATTTGAAATCCGTAAGAAATACTGAAGGGTTAGATGATCTGTGTTTAATTGCTCTATTTTTTACATATTTCCACGCATTTCTTGCATTTTGACCACTTTAAAGATAAATCTCACTCAGCCTATGTTATAAAAATGATAATTTTTAATCCAGTAATATTTATATTCTGTGATAAAATTTGAATAAAACATTGAGAACACATCACCAAAGAGGGTAAATCTTGACAATTTAAAATCTGAAACATGCATCTGACATTTACAGCTGTTAAAGGAACATTTCAGTTTCAAATACTTTAGACTATCATGAAAGTTAAAATGCCTTACTGATGTGGAATTGAAAGGAAATTTTTGGAGGCCATAAGCATAAGAATTACCTGCTAGATATGGTCCTATAAATTCTCCATGAATGGCCTAGAATTTTTTGCCAAGTTCCTGGGGCTTACTTGTGTCAATCAAATCTGTTCCAATTCTTAATACTGAAATAGATCCCCTTACCAAGCAGAAAACCATTCACTCATTCATACAATCTTTCAAAAACCATTTATGTAATGGCTATCGTGTATCAAGCACACACTAATTTCTTCCCTTACAATCTCTGAGTTCCAAAAATTCTAGCTACATTAAATATATACTGTAGATCTGTATGTATTTCATTTTATAAAACTAAGAGTTTTATAAAACCACATGCAAAAATCTTTAGCATACACTTGTAAACAAAAGGAAGGGAAAACATGACATATATACCTAAGGAAAGAGAGTGAGTAGCAGGGTATGAAGAAAAAATAATTTCTAATGTCTTGTAATTCTTTACTTGAGTAATTTTTCTTCTTCAATTGTATAATCAATAAAGAGATGTATGCTAATTAATAATTAATTATGGAATAATGGTAGTAACTCTTTAACACAAGATACTTCCTCAAATTAGCAAATTTTATTTGGATTAGGTAAGACTGTGTCAGTCACATTTTTTATTTCCCAAAGAGCTCATACATTGTAATCACTGAATTGAACGAGTCTGGCAAACCAACAGAAACTTCTAATGGTATTCAAATGGCGTTGACATGGTGAGGGTTTGAGAGTTCAGAAGGAAATTCCTAATATTCTGAGTGTTCTCAGTTTGTCCTTCTGAAATTCTGCTTCTCTTAAAACCTTGAGCTACTTATACCAATATTTTTTAAGCAGGGTGTGAAGACAAATATCTAAAATGTTGACCAGTTTTGGCATTTAGAAGTTACACTCCAGACACAGTCTTAAGCTTCACTTTTAATATCTAAAACGTACAGAGGTAGAATCTATTTTTTAAATAATGTATAATTCCTTTTTATTCAAGATAATTTCCCTTAATTTTAGCTAAATTACTATTGTTTTTAGAATTGTGATTTTTATATAATTTTAATTCTAATGACAGTGCTGATGTAAAGGATAAAAAATAAAATGTAATCACATTCACCATGTACTCAGTTTGTGTACTTTTATAAAATTCTTAAAAAGGAAGTGCAAAAAATGAAAAGTTAGAATGAAAATATTTTTGTTCTTTTTTCCGTCAATGAATTGTGAATTGTTTCTGTTGGACTGTGAAAACAAAATGAAATTTCAGAAGAATTTTGAAACTATACACATATATAAAATAATAACAGAATCCCAACTTAAGGAGATTGGTTAGCCAGAGTAAGTTTTTGTTGGATTTACTAGTATTTTTCCATTGTTTAAGGTTAATCAGAACTGCAATGAGCTAAGGCTTCACATACCTATCCTAGGCAAAGAAGGAGCATAAAACCAAATGCTGCTGTTTCCTTTTCATTGGTGCAGTCTGATACTCAGGCAAGTCTGCCAATTTAAATTTTTTTCTTTATTGATTTTAGAGAGAGAGGAAAGGAGAGGGAGAGAGAGAGAAACATCGATGAGAGAGAATATTGATTGGCTGCCTCCTGCATGCCCCCCACTGGGGATCAGGCCTACAACCTGGGCATGTGCCATGACTGGCAATCAACCACTGAGCCACACCGGCCGGGTAAGTCTGCCAATTTATATTCCTTGTTTGGGGTAATAAATGGGTTCATACTATAAAAACTAGGGTGGCTTCTAATACTGTGAGCTCCTCCCTTATTTTGATTATTCCTGGGAACTAACTATGGATGGGCATGAATTGTACACGTGGTTGGTTTTCTTTGAAAGATGCTCCCCCAGTCCTAATGTTCTTTTGTAACAGTGAGAAAGAAATTTAAAAATGTACTTCCTTACTTCATTCAACACATTTGCAGACATACAACAACTTTTCTGCTAAAACACATCTCACAAGATTAAGTTTCCTTTTAAAAAGAGGAAGTTTAAACAAGTCCTTCTTTTTCTATCCTGTGTCTACTTTCTGCCTTTCCCTTTTGTACCCGAGTTGAAGGCAGATAGATGTTGCATGGAGAAAATGAGAAGAGAAACCTGAGATTTCTTACAATGCTTGGGCAACTATTTCCGCTATTCAACTCTACTGTGTCAGGAATGGAATCAGGGAATTTGGGGAAGTGAAACTTTATTAATGGTCCATAAATTCAAGATCGAATAAAGCACATCTTTGGACACTATATAAATTCAAAAAACAACAACAACAAAATACAAAACAAGTGGTATCACCTGGGCCTGAAGTTAAGGAAGACCTGGGTTCTGTTCCTTCTTCGTCTGCTTGTTAGTTGTTTGACATTTGGTTAATTTGCTTAGATTCTTTGGGTCTACAAATACACAGTGGGAATACTAAACCCCTGCCATATAGGTCAGTTGTGCAGATTAAATGAGTTCATATATGGAAAGTAACTGGTTCTTAGTGGAATTAAAGTAACAGTCACTATTATTACAGCATCCTAACAGAAAATTCATTCCAGGAATGACCTAGGTTGAAAGAGCAGATGTTTCTTTAAATCTTGGCATTTGGTACCCACTCTTCATAGACTGGGAACAGTACACAGCTGTCAATAAAACAGTATATCTCTTAAGGTGATTCTTTTGCTCAAACTAGTTTTATAAAACTGCTAAAATAACTGAATGAACAATCAAGTGATTGATTCAGGACTCTCTAACAGATTCCTCTTAGTAATCTCTGTATCCTAAATACTTCATTTTACCTAATAGGTTGCCAATTTAAATAAAAGTATGGATTTCTTACTTTATGACATAGAAAATTGTGAACATTCTTGGTAATAAATTATATTCTATTGCTGCAATTTGGTGACTCGCTGAATATTTAATTTGGAAGAAAATTTTCACTGAATATTTAATTTGGAAGAAAACCTGGGTTTACTATCTGTGAGACACAATGAGGCACAGAGGCTGAAGTGACTTTCCCCCAAGGTTACACAGCTTGTCAGTGGTAGAGCCAGGGCTGAATTAGGTTTCTAATTCCAAATGTAATATTCTTTCCACCACTTTTTTCAAGATGATACAGTTCTAGTTTGTACTTTGCTACAGAAATTCGGGTTGAAAGTTTATTTTCAAAATTATGTGGAATATATGTGTACATACCTGATAGGCTTCTACTACCAAATTATTGAGGTTTGCAGCCTTGGATTCTATTTCACCAGCAATGGTACCAGGCAAGAGGGGTAGAAGGTCCTAGAAAATATACCAATAACATTTATGAATGACAATTGTCTACCATGGTTTAGCAATCAGTGAATAGTAAAAATTCTTATAGTTACCAATGGAAGGTGATATTACATGAATCATAAATATAAGAGAAAAGAAAAATGTACGCAACCAACTAGGGCAGCCCAAACATATACACCTAAAATGGTAATTTGTATGTGTATGTGCAAGAGTGTGTGTGCATGCACAAATTACATGCTGACCTAAAAACCCAATCAAAGTACAGACCAGCATTTCTCAAAGTATCTTCCATGGAATATAGTCTAAAGAGATTTTAAACATGAAAGGGTTCTAAGGGCAAATAAGTTTGCCAAGTTCTACACATAGTTTCTTCCACTTAGAGATGCAAAATGTACACTTGAAAATTAAAAGTTCAGAGAAATCCTGCAATTCAGAAATAATTTAGCATTATTTGGTGCATCATTTCCCAACATGTTTTAATTAAAAAACTCTTTTCTCATGTAACATATATAAACATGTTTCAGAATGACTGTTCTATGGAATGAACTTTATCACATGTTGGCCCAGACTGGAGAAAAAAATCATAGTCATAAGTGGAAGCTTCATGGAGTAGGTGTTCTTGATAGATGTTCTTAATTACTGAATAACTATAGAAAAGACTGTAGGTATTCCTAGTGAGAAAAACAATAAGCAGAAGCTTAAAGGTTTATCTGAGTTATAGATGATATAAGAACAGAGAAGAAACCAGTCTGATTGGAGTGAAGGATGCATAACTAACTTGTAAGGAATCAGATTATGAAAAGTCTTGAAATCCATTTATACACTCATTTTTATCATTCACAATTATCATTAAGTTCCTGCTATATGCCAGCCACTACTTAGACACTAACAACTTGGTATCTCAGGTAATAGGGAAATATATTACCTACGATTTAAAAAATCTATTTATAAAACTTTTGTTGAGCACCTATTGGGTACTATATTGGAGACGCTAAATTGCTAGGCCAATTACTTTCCATCCTTAAGGATCCCTGGTATATAAATGACAATTTCACAAAACAATGTACACATGAAGCAATAGAAAGAATGCACAGACCATAATGAGAGGGATACCCAGCAAGCATTTGAAAGCTGGGGAAGGTTGTCAGGGACTGCTTCCTGGAGGAGGTGACACATGAGCTGTGTCTTAAAGGATGAGTAAGAGTTAACCAAGTAATGAAGAGAGAAGGGCTTCCAGGCATGGTGGGCACATAGCAAGAACTTTGGCACAAAGGAGAGAAAGAGCCTGCTGAATAGTGTGCACGGAAGAATTAGAAGCATTGTAAGGCAAAGAATAATGGGGGATGAGTCCAGAGAGGCAAGCAGGGCCAGATGGTCTCTTATGCTACATCACAAACTTGATCCTCTAAATCAGAGGGAACCCTGGGAACATTTTACTTTAGGGAGCACTCTGGTCACAATTATGATTTAAATAGATCATCCTGCAGCCAGGTGGATGATGGATTTGGGAGATGTTTTAAGAAGCTATTACAACTCAGACGAAGGTGATTGATAGAAATGTCTCTAGGCAGTGAAAGTAGGTGACTGTAGAGTATACACAGGACACATAGCACAGCTTGTCAGCTTTTCAGAACCTGTTGATTCTTACTTTGCACACAATTCAATTAATAATAAACCTGCCTGGTTTTATGGTTTATAAGTTAGTGGAAATTTATTTTTTAACAGAGCAGGAAGAATCTGCTAGAGCCAATAACACCATTAAGAAATAATAAATAGTAGAGAAAGAGGAGGCAAAAACAATAAAAACAGCATAAGGAATATAGTCAATAACATTGTATAGTGCCAGATGGGTGGTAGTCTTACCAGGCTGATCACACATCACTATGTTGTACACCTGAAACTAGTATAATATTGTATGTCAATTCTAACTGAAAAAAATTAACCCCTCCCCCCCAAAAGCTACACAATAATCTGAAATTCAACTAGTAAGCTTAGAGGTTAAGAACATAGGATTTAGATACTTAGGAAAATTTGGGCAAGTATATAACCTCCCTAAATGTGTTTCTTCATCTTTAAAATTGGCCATGTTATTTATACTACCCTTATTGTTATGAGTTGTTAAGAGTATTAAATGAGTTAGTAAACTCACTGTGTGACAATAGTAAGTATTCAATAATTAGAAGCTGTTACTATTGTCAATAAGGTGGTTTGGGCATTTGATTTGGGCAAGAACCATACTTCCATGGATGTTAATGGTTGTTACATTAAAAGGGGGCTCCATGATATGTACATTTGGGAAACCAGTGAATTAATGTTTCACTATAGATTTCAAAGGAAAAAAGTGGTATGATTAAAGTAGTACTTTCAGCTGGTCAGGATAGTAGCCAGGTATTAGAGAAGTCGGTGGAGGGAAGACCAGCTGTGGAAGAATGGAAATTGGTTCAGGTATTTGTTGAAGACAAATGAAAATATAGTTTCTCTGAAGTATTAAAAAAATAAGTGAAGGGCATCAGGAGTACAGAAGAGCAAAGATGACAAAGGAGATGAAGAAGAGCCAAGAACAGACATGTACAATGAAAATAGGGTATCACAGCATCATGGAAATGAAGAAAAAAAGAGTTTCTCAGATGAAATAACCTAAGACTGCAAAAGGAAAACTATCGTAGGGTCACATAGTTGTATGTTGGTGGGGTGGGAGGTGGTCCCATGGTGCCACCAGACTGATATAGCTGCCAGATGTCTATTCTGCTTGTGGATCTCTCCTAGCCTTAAGGATTCTGGACAAAACAAGATTATTCTTATGTAGGAAGGCTTTGACTGGCCGGGCACTTCCATGGCTCCTCTTATTCCTTTGTTGGATGACCTTGACCAAATCTGGGTATGCTGGTGTTATTGACAATTAGCTAATATTCCCCAACCTAATCTATTATAAGGATATATCCATTGACTAGAATATAAGGATCTGTAAAGAGGTGTAGTTGGAGTGTGAACTATTTTTTACCTGATGAAAGTCCTTTCCATTATTGTCACAGTCAATACTTAGTATCAGTGTCCACACTTGGTTCTAGGTGCTATAGATATAATTTATACTTAAACGCTAACTTAAGACACTGTGTAGTATACATTGGTTAATACAGTATTCAATTTAGATTGTACAAAGTATAAAATCTCCATAATTCTTACCTGGGGTTCTCAGAGTATTCTAGTTTCAACTACCAAGGCAAACATTTTACGTTTTATATTTGGGAATGAACATACCTTATACCAATGAAACTGTTTTCCTTGAACTGCAAAGATGACGTTAATGTTGTTGTCTATTAACTTCTCTGAGAGTTGGCCTAGTGAGGGATGTTCCTGTTGATGGACAATGAAATAAAGAAGGCAGTGACATTTAGTAGCTTGACCTCCATACATATCCAAACATTTCTTATGAGGGAAACCATATGATGACATAAAACCGTGTTTTGTTGGGAAGGGTTATGGTTTTACTAAAGAAATTTAAATTATTATTTAAAAAAATAAGATTATCACCAATGTATTAAGGATATTTTATAGACAAAAGCTCCATAAAAACATATAGCTCAGAAAAATGAAAAGGGATGAATTCAACATAGTACCAGGAGTGTTTGGCACCCCTTTAGGTTTGCATTGGGATCAAAGTGATAGAACTAAAAGATAATTTAATATTTAGACACAAACACCTTAGTGACAATCACATTCTGAGGCAAAATTCAGTAAAAAGTGTTGAAATGAAAATATGTGCATATACATACACACATACATATATGTATTTGATATATAACATGATATAGTACAAACTCTGTTTAAAAGCTGAAAACCCTGTACTCAAATCCCAAGTTGTTGCTTTATGATAAAAATTCTATCTCAGGTCCATTCTCCATAACACGTGAATGGTATCTGCTCCATGACTGCTGGCAAGATGAAAAAGGTAACAGTAGTGTGCGAACTATTTAGTGCAGTTTCTTGCATAGACTAGGTACTCAAGACTAATATCAATGACCATGATTTTCACTTCCCACAGCTTATACAAGGTATAGGTTACACATCTCTCAGCTTATTATTCTACTTAAACTTTTTGTCATATATATATTGTAAATCTGTTTTACTTTGATAAATAAAACTTGTGTAGAGCCAACTGTGACATTCTTTGTGGTAGTGAGAAAGCTTGGGATGAGTAGAAGGGGAATACAGTTTAGTAAATATGAGAAATCTGACAACTTGGAAATTGCTATATCTAAAGTTATATAGCTAGATAGTGTCTTTGCTATTTCTTCTTTCTATAAATGCCTTCTAGAAATTAAACTTATAATCTCAAATAACAACTTCATACTAGACACCTCTCAGAGAGGTGATGTCAAACTTCACCTGCAGTGGTCTGCACCTGTCCATTGGTGCCTAGTTACATTAGTCAAGGATCATGTGAATGAGCCTAATTAGTATCATGTGATTCAGGTTCAAATTACTATGTAGTTTTTATTCCCCCTTCCACCCTCCAAAACTAATTGTGTTTTCTTAAGGGAAACTTTTGCTAAACCATTTTGATTAACATTTCTGTATTTTGGCAAATACGTGAACTTAGTAAAGGAGCTAATTTTACTTTATTTTAATTTTTTTTCTTTATTGATTTTAGAGAAAGGAAGGGAGAGGGTGAGAGAGATAGAAACATTGATGAGAGAGAACATTGATTGGCTGCCTCCTGCATGCCCCCCACTGGGGATTTGGCCCACACCCTGGGATGTGCCCTGAACAGGAATTGAACCAGCGACCTCTTGGTGCATGGGTCAATGCTCAACCACTGAGCCACACTGGCTGGGCTAGGAGCTAATTTTATTAGTTTCACTTATAATCTAAGTTCTGTGACCCACATATTACATTTATATACACAGACATAGGAGATAGCCTTGTGCTTAAAAATATTATCACTGCCCTGGCCCGGTGGCTCAATTGGTTGGAGGGTCATCCCGTACATGAAAAGGTTGCTGGTTTGATTCCTGGTCAGGGCACATACCTAGGTTGTGGGTTTGACCCCTCGCTGGGGTGTGTATGGGAGGCTGACAATTTATCTTTCTCTCTCACATCAATGTTCCTCTCTCTCTTTCTCTCCCCTTCCCTCCCTTTCTTTCTAAAAAAAAATCAATATCAATAAACATATCCTCAGGTGAGGATTAAAAATAAAAATAAAAATACTGTTGCTAACATGAGCAACTGCTAACATCTGAATACTTGTGTTCCCCTCCCTAAATTCATGTATGGAAATCCTAACCCCCAGGGTGATGGCATTAGGAGGTTGGCCTTTGGGAGATGATTAGGCCATGAAGGTGGAACCCTGAATGGATTAGCTCCCTCATAAAAGAGGGCCAGTGGGAAAAGCTCCCTCACTCCTTCCACTATGTGAGGTTACAGCTAGGAAATGTCATCTATGAAACAAAAAGTAGGCTCTCACCAGACCCTGAATCTGCCAGTGCCTTGTTTCTGGACTACCCACCCTCTAGAACTGTAAGGAATATATTTCTGTTGTTTATAAGCCACCTGTTTATGGTTTATTTGTTACAGCAGCCCAAAAGGACTATGATAATAACCATAACAAATATGCTTTTATTTTTATATAATCTATAATTGCTGTGGTAGAAGCAAATCAAAATTTTTCATGGACTGCATTTAAATGTGATATGAAACCAATTTATGAAGACATTTGAAAAGTATTACCACATGGATTTCCATAAGAAAAATTTTGCCCAGAGCAATTCTTACAATGTAATTTTAAAGTAATAGAAAAAGAATTCCCCAAATATAAATTCTTATTCCTAATAACATGTATACTCTTAAAATAGATTTATGACAGTTTGCACAATGCTAGTAGATTAAAGAGAACAAGTAAAGGAAGGGTAAATCTAGTGGTGTTGGGAGTATTTTTTAATGGCAACACCTACTTTTAATATATTTTTGCTTTGACAAAAAAATAATCACAATTTCCCAAGCATTCCCCCTTCTTAACTTTTAAAACCATTCATATTTTAAGAAACATTTAATCCATATGTTTTTAACCAGTTTATACTTAACTCATATAAAATCAGTATTTAAAGAACCGTCCAAGATGTAAGAAGCCTTCTTAATCTCTTTTCCCATTCAAAAACAGGAATTCACATTGACCAAATGCACATACAATTTAAATTCAGAAAGTTCTAGTTTGATCAGAAGCTCATTTAAAGAAAAAGGTCAGTTGGATTTTTAAGCTTAAAAGAACACTTTATTATTTTTAGCCCTAGAAAGAAATCTGTTTTAAAATTCCAAGTACCTTGACGCAGATTTGTTAAAATTACAAATGTTTAACAGATGTTTAAATAAACCACTGTTGACAGGAGAGCTGTGGATTAATGGCCATTGTTGAGACCCCTTCCCCTTTCCTCCATGAAGCACATTATCTTTTAAGTATTTTATCTTTTAAGTCTTGTATTTCACTAGCAGGAACACTCCCTCTCAGCCAGCTGTTGTGGTGACGTCACTGCTCCTCATCTCTAACTCCCCCTTTGTCTAACCCATTACACATTGTTTCTCTAATAATTAATATAGATAACAGGCATTCCAGGAAGAAGGGAAAGCAATGTGCCAAGACAGCTGCTATGTAATTACGGGCAAAAGGATTCCTTTCACATTTTTCTTCTTCACCAACACCTTCACTGTGACTTGTGGGAAATAATTTTTAAATGTCAGAAGGGAAGAGGGGGTAAGAAAGATTCACTGAAAGCAATTTTGGTTAAAGAGATAACTGTGTAGAGAGGTATGGGAGAATTTTAACAATGTGCATATGTAGTAGCAAAGAATAAAGTGTATAATATTTTAATATTCTCTTCATAAAAGTGTGATTCATAAAATTTTTTTGTAAAATAATATAGAACTTGTAGTATTGAATATCATGATATGCAAAACTACAACTCAGTGTCTTTGTTAAAATACTCAATTATCTGGATTAGTTTTTTACAGTTCACTTTTTAGAGGAAAGAGACAAATAACACGAAAACAATCTTATAACAGATATTTATTTAGAGATGAAGACTTTAAATTATGTGTCTTCAGCTTATTTCCTATGTACATATCTACATATGTACATATCAGTGACACTATTGACAGAGCCAGATATTCTGTGTTGGGAGCGGGGGTGGTAGCTGTCCTGTCTTAGTGGAGGATATTTAGTAATATCTCTGGCCTCTATTTACTAGATGCCAGTTTCTCTCACCTCTCTCAGTTGTAAACCAAAATGTCTCTGGACATTGAAATGTCCTCTGGGGGGCAAAATCACTCCAGTTGAGAACCATACCAAGCAGGGTCTCTGGAAACAGACAATTTTGACCTCAACTCCTGACTCTGTAATTACTAGGTATATAACACTGGCCAGCTGTCTTAAACTCTCTGTGATCCAGTTTCCATATGTATAAAATAAGTATAAATACTAGTGTCTAACTCTCAGAGTTATGGTCGGCATTAAATGTGTTAATATGTGTAAAGGCTTTGACTTACCATTCGGTAATGCTTAGATTAGCGTTGAGTAAGAGCTCATGTCCTGATGTCACACTGCTTGGCGTGTACCATAGGCAATACTTCTTAGGGCTGTGTGACCACACACAAGTTCCTCATCCTTTTACTGTCTCCATTTTATTTTCTCATTTATAAAATGGAGGTAATAACAATATTTATACCTCACTAGGTTGTTGGGCGGTGTTGAGGTGTCATGTAAACGTAAGGGACAAACACCACAGGACTGCCTAATAAAAGACAGCTTTCAGTAAAAGACTTAATAAAACACATTTGGAGGCCATTACTAAAGGCCAGATGTTGGGCTCTTGGATAAGCTTTGTTTGACTTGCCTGATTTATTTATCCTTAGTATCTGGTCCCTGAAGTGTTCAAGTTTGTGGCTCCTGCCCAACTCAGTATCAGTTGTAATCATGATATCCTAATTACTGAAGTGAGGGGTATGGGTTAATAATTTTTGTAAACTTTTCAACCAATGGAAGTTGTAATAAAAAGTTTTCTGCTTAAATGTGTACTGAAACATATAATTTTTGTTGTTGTTGTTAATCCTCACCCAAGGATATTTTTCCATTGATTTTTAGATAGAATGGAAGGGAGGGAGAGAGGGAAAGAGAGAAAAACATTGATGTGAGAGAGACACATCAATGACTGCCTCCTGCATGACCCTGACTGGGGCGAAGGATCAAACCTGCAACCCAGGTACTTGCCCTCGACCAGGAATTCAACCCGATGCTCTAACCGCTGAGCCAAACTGGCCAGGGCGAAATATATAATTTAATTGGAACATTGCATTTCGTAAATATTGTCATCAAATTTTATTTTCCTTGTGTAACTTTGGCACACCGTTATTTTTTTCTCATTATCAGAGCCATTATAACAGCAATGAAGTCTAAGCCTGGCCCAGGTGATTCTGTGTGCAACTTTTGTTTTCAATTTAAAAGAAATAAACAAACTGAATATTGTTTGCAGAGATCATTTCCTGGCTATTTTACTGCTAGCATGAGAAGCATTCAAATTAGGTCTCTTCTGAAGTTATTGAAGTCATTATTGTTCTCATGACATTTACAATTTAAAGCAGATAGTTCAGAGAGCAATAAGCTGATATCCGGCATTTTGTTAGTTTTAAAAGTTCTAACAGTATTTAAAAAAAAAAAAATGCAGCCCTGGCCAGTTTGGCTTAGTAGGTAGAGCATCGGCCCTTGGACCAAAGGGTCTTGGGTTCAATTCCAGTCAAGGGCATGTACCTCAATTGTGGTTTGATCCCTGGCCCTGGTTGGGGTTGTAAGATCAATCCATGTGTGTCTCCCCCCCCCCCCCCCCCCCCCCCCCCCGCCTGCTCCCCATCCCGCTCCCTCTCTTGCACTCTATTTGAAAATCAATAGAAAAACATCCTCAAGTGAGGGAGGGAGGAATTAAAAATACAAAAACAACTGCACATGGACTTAGACCTTTTTAGGTGCATTTTGCCTGGGCGACCTTTCCTTTACTATCCTGATTGTGCATGTTCATAAACCCCCAAAGTGCTAACACTATAAATTGATCTCATCTCTTTGATTAATTTTAAAAAGTTGTATTTTTATGCAGTGTTAAGCAGAGACAAATAAAGTAAGCATCATGAAATAAGGTGAAACTTTTTATTATATGCTTCAGTTTGGCCATATTAAAAATACTGTTATTATTATTATGCTGAGACTAAATAAATTTAATACATCTCTTTTTTCCCTTAAAATGATTGTTTTGGTTTAGATGGCTTCTCCACTTGACTTTAAATACCTATCGTACTGTTAAGCCTCAGTCTTTGACAACAGGTAGCAGATTTGGGATCATTCTACATTTTTTCTGTATTGATTTTAGAGAGAGAGAAAGGGAGAGAGAGAGAGAACATCGACTGGCCACCTCCTGCATGCCCCACACTGGGGAGTGGGCCCACAACCTGGGCATGTGCCCTGACTGGGAATCTTGGTGCATGGGTCGATGCTCAACCAGTGAGCAACACCAGCCAGGCAAAAGTACATATTTTTCAAGTATTTAAAACATTTAGGGAGAATTTTCACAGTTGAATATGCTTAAAATATATTTTTTAAATGACTTCTAATATAGCTCCTTTCAGTGCCGTTGAAATCGCTTGCATTTACTGGTTTTCTGAAGGGCAGCCAGTACTGAGTTAGTATGAAGATTGAGGCATATGGGGCAAGCTAGAGATCTGAGAATCAGGTACCTTGGGCAAGATATTTATTCTCCCTCTCCACTTTATTTATTGTGGATGGGTATGATGATGCCTGCCATGCCAAGCTAATGTAGAGATTTAATGAGCTAAGGTATGTGAAGGATCTGGCAGATGACCTAGCTCAGAGTCAGTGGTAATACATGGAGGCAGCCAGTGCAGCATCAGGTAGAAGTACATCAATGGATTCTAGTGTTACATAGCTCAGGTGTGAGTCTTGACTCTGATATTTGAAGTAGTCATGTGACCTTGCATACATTAACTTGATGTCTCTGAGTTTCAGTGTCCTCAATTGCAATGGGTTGTGGTGACGTCTGAATGAGATAATATAAGCATGGTGCCCAGCACAAAATAAGTGCTCAATGAATTAGTATTTTTATTAGTAAAATAAAAATGTGTCAGGAATAAAGAAGCTCGGAAGCAGAAAAAGAGACATTTAACACTTTCTGGAGGTGAAGAGGCTATTTATTTAGGCACAGAGCAAAATAATTGTCTCTTTACTAAAAGGTTAAAATTGTATCCTTCCAGGGAATGCTGTTTGATATCAGCAGATATAGAAAAATATCAGAAATAGCCCAATCAGAAAGAAATAAAACATAGATATAATAACTTTATGAAAGTTTGTTAACTCAGCAAAATTATGGATTAAATTAGTCAAGCATCTTCTCAAGCTCCCTTTCTCATCTGCAGTCCTGGAAAAGTTGACTATAATTCCAAGTAGTTCAGATACATGGCAAAAAGAAAGCTCCCCAAATGGCTTACTATAAGTCAAGAATGTATTAAAGTTGCATGAGACATCAGAGGCAGAATATTAACATTTTTTACCCATTAGGAAGTAAAACTCTTTTGACTAATGCCTAATATGCCTTCTGCAATTCAACTTTAGTCCCCTAAGATGGTGATCAGTTAGCAGCTGGTCTATCCAAACAAGGCTGCAGGAGAGGGGATGAACTCTGAAGCCAGCAGTGAGGAAATTCTGAGGAGGTATATGATAGGTGGGATGAAGAATCACTGACCATAATATGATGAGGCACACACACAAAAAAGAAGGCCAAGTAGAGAAAGAAACACCAAGTCTAAATGAGGAAACTATGGTAGGATCTTGCCTATTTGCATCTTCCATCCAGGACTGAAATTCATAGCAACATTTAAAATCCAGTTAAAAGGGTTCATTGTATGACCTGTGCGCCTCTTCCAAATACTTGTTCCTTGGCCCCCCTTTTATTGTTACTGCATAGTTGGTGTTATTGTTGGTGCTATTCTTGGCCTCTGCCAAGGGTGGGGTGAAGGATTGTGAAGGCTTTGTGTGAGGTTGGGAATTACCCTGGAGGAGGTGGGTGGGCAGAGAGGTTAAAATTCCAGACCCTTAGTATTAATAACCTATCTTCTACACCATTAACAATTTTTATGCTAACATTTATCATTTTCAAAAGAATACCATATTTTAAACTGCTATTATTACTAAATAAATTATAAAATTACATTCTACTCAAGTTTTCATTCTAGCACTTAGAGAAAAAGCTGTGGAAAATGGAATTTATTTAATAGTATAACATCATTTGCCATATACAATATTGTAATAATGTGTAAATATAAACTATTTAAAATTATATTGTTTTGTAATTTATGTAAGCCAAATTGTCTGCTTTATTTATTCCATAAGTAAGACTGCAACCAGAAAGTTAGAGCAAAAATTACAAGAATTTTGTTGCTCTACTTCTACTTTTCCCTTGAGACCCTGCGGCAAAGTGGTTAAGAATACAGATTTTAATAAAGATTGAACTGGACTGAGCCCCATCTTTGTTACTTATTAATTTTTTACCTGTCTTTCCTTAGTCAACTTAATTCTTCTACCCTTAGTTTTTTGTGTTTATATAAAAAAAAGTATAATTATAACTGCTATAAAGAGTTGTTGTAAGGTAAATTTGATTATGTATGCAGTGTTTGCTATAGTGGTTTCAGTTAGTAAATACTCAAAACAAGGTAGTTGTTATTATTCTGGAGTTCACATTGAAATATCTATGTGTACAAGCAGCAGAACTCTGGCCCAGGTAATTTGAACATATAAAAGGTGTTTTATCATTTATTTCCTTTTATAAATAAAAGAACCAGAGTCTTGGACCAAGAGGTTCAGATAGCATACAACATTACTGGTATTGGCCGCAAGAGATGAAGCCAGGAGGCAAAGTATTTGATAGCTTGTCTACCTCATACCTTTTAAAATTTCTCTATAATGGCCAAATAGGAGAGGGTGGAGGTCATTTTAAAATGAGCAGGTAAATATGCTTTGAGTCAGGTCCAGGGTAGCTGTGGATGTAGAAGATTTCAGAGCATTAGCATTCTTGTATATGTAAATGCATAGCCAAGGGGTCAATCAAAATACTTTCACTTTTATTTTAAGGCAGTGTCTCTAGAAATAAAGGGAATGAGAAGTCTTAGGAAGAGGGTCCCTTAAAACACAGACCTGGAATGAGATTAAAGTATGTTTCTAAGGTATTAACAAGCACACTCCTCCTTGGTTTACTCAGTACACATCAGTGACATGTGGAATGTTCATTCTTTTAAGTAGGTGGAACAATGTTGAAGAAGGCAAATGAAGCTTAAAATAGATTGTACAAATTCCTGATGTCATAAGAGCTCCAATACTTTCTAAAATTCCACCAGAATTAGAATTTATTTTCATAAAGTTGTATGGCAAAGCATATGTCTAAAGTTATGAGAACATTTCTTTGCCTTAAGGAATCCTTCCTGGCTGAGCAAAAGCACCTTCTAAAATACAATTATGGAGAGATGAGTTCAGTGCCTTGGCAAAACTTCAAAAGAATAATGCAATGCAATTTGAGAATAATGTGATTATTGTTTTTCCTTTAAAAAAGAAAAAAACTTCTCCTTATCCCACAATAGTATAATTCCTCTTGTCTCCTCCTCCACTCCCAAGTAAATAAATTCAAACTCCATCTCAAATTAAAAGAGGTTAACTGGAAGGAAGGAAAGATAAGAAATGACTAAATTAAAGTGGATGGGTCTACAAAGTGAAATGTGGCTGAGTAGAAGAGAATTAACAAATGGAAAAACAGCTGGAATATCTCCAAATCCTAATTTTTAAAATTCAAATTCTAGTTTACTTTTAAAATCTTTAAATTTAAGGCTGTCTTCAAGAGAATAAACCAGCCAAGTGTTGAACTTTTTTTATGCAATAGTACAATTGCTCGTCTAGACTTTCAACAAGTCTGATAGGGTGGTTCCATATTAACTGAATTTAAGCAATTTAAATTTTACTCATGGGAACCACACACATTTCAGCATCATTTATATGCTTTTAATATAGCAGTTCCCAAACTGAGCATGAGGTGCCTTGGAGCACTGCAGTACACTCACCAGGGTGCCTTGAAATGTCTTAAATTTTCAAGGGAAGCACAGTGATACTTGGCATTTCTCAGGTACCTGAAGGTGGTTCACAGTTTTAATATTGCATTTGGCTCTGTTCCTTTAGAAGACATCATGTCTTTACAAAGCTGGGCAGAATGAAAATCAGTGTGAAACAGGAAATGAAGGTGGCGATGTCCAATCTGATTCCAAGGCTTGGAAGTTCCCATTAGTAATGGATTAACTAAGAATGACACAAATATATGTATATGTGCTTCATGATGTATATTATTTTTTAACTGGCTGCCAAGTTTTTGGGACATAAATAGTTAAGTTATTTGGACCTGACTACTTAAAAACAGAATTGTCAGGTTTTTGTTTTCTTTTATTTTTGTTTTGGCCAAGGGGCACCAGGGGAAAAATTACTGAGACATTAGGGTATGAAGATCTGAGGAAGTTTGGAAGTTTCTGTTCTAGTATTTGCATGAATGTATAAATATGTGTCAATGTCAGAAATAAATGATGCTTTGTGCAGTTGATTTTCCACATGTAGAACAAATAATGCTGAGAAAGATATGATACTAGGAGAGTATATATAAATATGTGATTCAGAGCTGAAACATCCTTAGAAAACAATCCAGATATTTACTAATTTAAAAAAAGAGTCCCTAAATACAGATAAGCTTCACAGGGAAGAAGTGAGGCACAGAATATTAAAAGCTGGCCTTATTTTACCCTTTTCCACTCCTTGTCTCTACTTAGATTCTAACTGTTATGTTGTGAGGCTTTCTCAGGCCAAATACAGTTTTCTTACTAACCTTAATATGTTTTTAGATACCAACCCTGCAGAACTAGTTTATTTATATGAAGCAAATACACACACACACACACACACACACACACACATTTTTAAGGTCCTTTAATTGCATAAAAAGTAAACTCTTCTATCATTTTTGTTTTAATAAATTATATAGTGCTTTGTAGTACATCAGAAAGTCAGCTGCTAGATGTTGTCAAAGTATTTTAGCTTCATATTTGATTGATCAGCATTTATAGATTTCATTGTTCCAGAACTTCTCTCTCATGGCTTATCCTGACTATGTTTGATACTCCTTGAGGTAATTTCTTAGTGCAAGATTAGCTGAATTTCCCATTTAAATGTATGCTTTAACCAAGAGTCTTAACTACTAAGGGGATAAGGCTACATTACCATGCTTGTTGATCTGACGTAGACGTTGTTTTTCAGATGGCAGTTTCCATCATTTGGCACCACTATGCCTGCCAATTTGCTATCAAGAGCAAGATGAGATGTCTGATCTGTCATCACCAGCAGCAACCTTTTAGCTTCTTTTCGCCATCCAATATGACTCTTAAAATAAACATGTAATTAGACCTTGTACAGTAACACAGATCTGTACTGTGGTCTTTATCTCAAGTAAACATTACATTCTAGTGCACCAACATCAAGTCAGGCTAGAATGATGTGCATAGATAAAATGCTGTTTCATTAATAGAATTAACTTTTATTTGTATATTCTCTATTTTACCACAGCCACTTAACCACATTAGCTCTTGCCTAGAGATATTTAGTGTTCCCCTAGTGAAGACAAGCCAGGTATGAGAAGTGCAAAGCACCCAATGTGAGTAGGACAACAGGCTCTTCCTGGTTCTTCTTTGAATGGTGGTGAGTGGAAAGAGCAGCCATTTTGGAAAGGATTTTCCAAGTATATAAGTTAGTCTTTCCCTTTTATCTTTTTATGTTTATAACCCACTCCAAATTTAGACCCTCAGTCCTGAACATATACCAAAATGAGTAACATTGGTGATGAATAAGAGATAGAAGGTTTTCTTCTATGCTATGTTTTTACTCCTTAAATCAAAAAGAAAATAAAAATCCCAAATTCTTGGGGAGTTTTGCATTTGCGCAAATGCTCAATGGTGTGAAACTTCTTACCTCACAGACAGCTGCCTGAAGCATAGCATCAAAACCTCCTTCAGGTGTATCGATATTTCCAGAGATCTTCTGCCTATGAACCGCTTTTTCAAACTCAGTGATGTTCTCTGTCAAAGACAGCACGTGGATGTATCCATGGGGTGGCATACAGTCTAAATTGTAGTCACTGTGGGCAAAGAAGAAATGCAAATTCTATTTTGCTATGCTTCTTTCACAGATCCAAAATGCTACTCACAGTAAAATTGTGTGGTTGGTGTGAGAAGGTAATACAGTTTTTTGTTTGTTTATTTGTTTTGCCAAGGAAGTTTTATAAGAGAAAATCTATACTTTAGAAAGACAGAGGAAAGTTCAATATTGGTGAATATTTCTTTGCAAGTAGGATATAAGAATATAACAGTTTGGTGTTCAAAATATAAAGAAGATTAAACACATTTCATATATAATATAGGACACCCAAGGCATTTTATTATGCTAACATGTAGTATTAATTTTTAAGAGGAGATAAGAATTTGTGGTGATTTCTTATCACATTTGACCATGGAACAACTGAAAAACACTTTTTGGGAAATGGTTTTAGGAACTTAGTGAAAATATTATACCATTGTTAGATTATTTTTAAATATTGTGCTATTTTTTTTTAAAGCAATGCTTTGTATTCAATTATTGATGAACACTCAAAGTTAATTAAAATTATTTTGAGAATTCCATGATGTTCCAAAAAGTGAGAATCATTCCTGAGGTGCATCCAGGTAAGGAGAAGGCTCAAGAAGCTCCCTGAGATGTTTCAGCCCTGTTCCAGGATAGCAGAGTTATTTTGGTAAATTAGAATGTGTACTAAAAAGTGATCTGGGCAATTTATGGAAGTAGGAAAGATGATGTTAAAATGAAATGCTTTATTAAGGAAGAACTAAACATTTTTATTTATCTCTGAAAATTTTACAGGCTAATTAGAATATTTTGTGAGAAACTCATATTTTTAAGGTCAGTTTTTGTTTTATAGTGAGGCATATGCTATTTAGAATTGGACTTCCAAAATGGTAAGAAAAAGAGCTCTTTCTAGAAGGCAAACTATCCTCTTTTGACCTACCCTCCAGGTGCTAGCTGAGTTTTCTTTGAAGTCACATGATAAGTAACAAAATCATCAACAGTCACAACACTGTGATAGGAAGACAGATGCAGTACTGGCAATACAGGTGCTATAAATTCGACAAAACTTAACAAACTCGAAGCAATCAAAAAGGAGAAATACAGAATTTTCCACGAGGTATTTATATACATAAAAACCTGATTATTGGAGATTTGTCCAAAATTACTGATATTATTTGTGAAAAAAAATGTAAGTGAATGATATTTGAAAAATATATAAAATTAAAATTCGAAGCTACAAGTAATCTCAGAAGCTTTCAGATAGGAACATACTTCCCCTCCAAATATTTTCACTTCTCTTCATAAAAATATAAAATATAGTAATTCCTTTACATAAAAAACAAAGTGAGATTTAATAAGAAGAAAACTTCATTTAGCATTATGAAATCCACCTCAAACACTAGATACCTGCATTGATTATGTATCCTTTCGGGGTGGATGCTAATGTATGGTGAAACTGTTTTATCAACGTATGAGCCAAATCCAAGGCGGAAGTCACGGGAGAAAAATGCCATTTTTTTAGATAAATCATTTCCAACGGAATTTAATTTTTCAATATTATTGTGCATTGATGCCGAAACATCAACCAGATAATAAAGATCCACAGGATATTTCTTCAGAGGATGAATTTTCAGCATGAAATTAGCTTCAGCTCCTAGTTCAAAGAAAGACAAATATCATGTATATATTTTAAACATCTCAGGATAAGCTGTCAATAAATCAGTTGAATTTTAGATGTAGAACAATTATCATAGGTTTATGTATAATGAATGAAATTAGGAATATTCTGGGATAATTTTTAGGCAATTTGAAAACCATACAAATTTATGAGTTTCCAACTTCTACAATGTATTTCTCAAAATTTTATAGAACAGATAGAGATAATACCAAGTGGACCAGCTCAATATAAATGTAACAGGAAATGTGTTTATGACCATATGAAGCTGTATTTCTAGGATCTAGAAAAGCACAACATGAGACAGCAAGCAGCATTCTATCTCAAGAGATAGTAGGTGGCTGTGTTTGTTTGAAGGTGGCTTTCAGGTCTGAAGAAAACCAGAAAGAAAACTTGCCTTTTATTGGATGCAGTTATTAATTTTCCTTTGGGGTTAAGGCATATTTGCACATGGCATGTGATACTCTGTTACTGAGAAGTATATTAAGCTATTCAAAACAAGTTGTACCTCATCAAAAATTACTTGACAAGATTCTTCTCAGAAGTTAGTTGTGAGAAGGAATGAGACAGTGGTCTAAAGAAGAGTAACCAGCAGGGCCACATTGAGGACCTGGGCAATGTAGGGGATAACATTTGTCCAACCCATGCTGGGTTCTCAATAAATCTATGCTGAAGAGGGATCACAGAGGCAAGGGAACTGGGTAGGAAGAGGGTCACCACAAGGAGAACTGTGGGAGCCTCCCAGGGTCAACCCTGCAGAGTTGGTAGCTCTGTATTTACTTTTTTTTAAAGGTAGATGGTGAAAAGTTATCAATTTAAATACTTCGTGAATTTTACTTTTTTCAATAATAAAGCAAATGCTTTGTAAGTCATTATTTGTCCATGGAGAGTATTTTGAGTGGAAAAAATTCTAATAAACACCAATGTGTATGCATAATCGATAGCCTGATCTGCCTAATAAAGGAATCCTCTAATCTATCAAATCATATTTTCAGTCTTATGTGCTTAAAAGTAGCAACATTTTGTCTTAAATTATTTCACAAATACAATGCTTTTCAGACAGATTAAGGAATGTATTCAAAATAATAACTTTTTTTCTGGTACTTAATAATTATGGGAGAAAGGGGCTATTTACTCATTCTTAATTTGTCATTATATGGAGGAAACCCCTTTACTCTAACACTCCTAATTTTTTGGCCCAAGTGTTTGGGAGGAAAAATTGGGTGTGTGTCGTGCAGCCTAGCCAACTCTCTCATTCCTTACATTTAGGAGCTGGGTTACCTCCAGAGAGCCTCTGCTTTTCAGGTATCTGGTGAAAAAGCCTGCCCATGTGGAAGTATCCTGCAATTTGGGTAGAGAATTTCAGCTCACAATGATAGAATCTGGCAGACAGGGATAGATTGGTGAAAACAGAAATGGAGTATAAATGAGGAGGAGCTTGAACTTGAATGTGTGGGTCAGTATTGAAACTTTTTTTTATATAGTTGTTTTTTAATCATTGACTTGGACATATGGCTGAAGGCCTTAGGCACTGGCCACATGGTATTTTCATCTTGGTGCATCATTGCAGTTTATGGTAGCTCTGTCTAAAGATGAATGGCTGTCTGTTTTTATAGAGTCACTGCAAAATAAACCAGTTAAGCATATTGTGCAGGTTGTTATATTGTTGGTTATCTCAGCCAACAGGCAGAGTCTGTGAGTCATCAGCAAAACACAGTCCTTGAAGGCCTAAGCTATTCAGGGAGCTCCAAACAAATGCTAGCCACACGAGTCCTCAACACACCAGCTGCTCATAGCCTAGCAAGCAAATCCTGGTCTCACTAGATGTTAGTTATTATTACCGTTACTATTACTGGATTCTAAGCAACATTAGGGTAAGAACTATTTATTCATCTCTGAAGCCTCTGGGTTTGGTACATGCATAGTCACTCATAAATGTTCTTTAACTAGACAACATTTGAAACACATTTATATATAGCATTTTATTTCTTTATTATTATTTTTAAAATGTATCTTTATTGTTGAAAGTACTACAGATGTCCCCTTTTCCCCCATTGACCTCCTCCACCCCACTTCCACCCCCCTTCATTGCACTATTGTCTGTGTCCTGAAAGGCCTGCATATTTATCACAGTAAGAAGCTAATATCTATGATTTCTTTCCCACAGTTTAGGGGGAACTTAGTTTCTCTCTTTAAGAGGAAAAGAATATCATCTAGCCCCCAAATGTTTATGCTACCATGTATATTATCTCCAGGAAAGCTTCATCCATCCTCATATCTTTTGAGATTCTAAAGGTTCGGATCCTTGTTTCCTTCAATTAACATCAAAGGGAAGAAGTGAGTCTATTATATAGAATAAGAAAGAGAACTTGAAAGTTGAGACCTACTTAGAGCTACTGCCAGTATTGGTTTGAATAGCTCAAAGAATTAATTAAAAATTGTTAGAATGATTTTGAATCACTCAAATAATGGTGTGAGCATCTCTGAAGTACTGGCTACAACAAATATGACTGGACATTAAGAAAAGATAATTTAAAAATTTTCTGCATAAGGTGAAATTTAAAAACCATAACAGAATGTGTAAAAGTATAGCAGGAAGAAAGAGCAGCCAATTACTACTAATTATACTTGGGCAGGGGAAGGAGAAGGTCCATGAATGAGACTGGTTTGAAATAGGAAGGCACAGACTCCAGCAAAATTCTGAATTTTTTGTGGTGCGTAAAATGGGGTATATGTGCTGGGGTGGGGGAAAAACACACAATTCCTATATTCTTATGTTTTTTGGGGGGAAAAATTGGAATTTAGGAAGAATACCTGAAAAATCTTACATTTTAAATTAAACTACACTAAATGGACTTTTTTCTTTACAATATTAAAATGAATCAAGTTTGAAATATTTTTCTGAATTAGTGAAGTATAGATTATACTAATCCTTATCATATATATTGTATTACTCTGAAACAGAATTAGAGAATTCTCTTCTCTTTCCTATCTTCCTAAAGATTTCATTTCAGTGTTCTTAGGGAACATCAACTAGGATCAGTAACATATTTCTGTTGTTATTTTTCCATAAGATTGAGAGGTAAAAGTAAGAAAAAAAAGTATAGTTTAAGAAGTGAAAAGTAAAAATGTCATTTAAAAATCTCATTTCAAATATTAGTTATATATACATATTTTTATATAGTCCTATTAACATTCTTTTAAAAATTTAGTCAGTATATGATGTTATAGAAATATCCATGAAAAAATTGTACAATTCTTAATAGATGCTACATTGAAAGTCGTGAATTTTTATCAGAAAAAATAAAGTGATTATCTATAAGTAAATCAAGTAAATCGAAATCAATATTAGGAGATAAATACATTTTACACTTGGGTGTGCATTATATCAAACCCTCAACTCTTATATGTATCATGGTAGAAAAGACTTGGCCATTATGAGGAGTGATGTTTCTATATATCTGGAGTTGGCACAATATAGCTTTATATATTATGCCCCAAAGCTGGTATGTCTTCGATATCACATGCATTATTTAGATGAATTTAATAAATCTAATTTAATGACTCTTTGCTATATATGTAGATTATAAAATATAGCTATGTTACAGCTATGTTGGAAAGATGACTTACACACATTAGACAGTTATACTAATTTGTAGTGGCAAACTGAATAAAATCAAGCCCCATAATGATTGACATAGACATTAAAACATTTTTCTTTTTCATTCTTCCACTACGCATGATCTTATCCATATTGCCTTAAGTTACCATCTCATGTTGTCGTCTCCTGTGTCTCTATCTCCAGTCTGTATCTCTCCCCTGAATTTCAGCCTTAGACAGGTAAGTTACTACCTCAAACTAAGTAGTCCCAATTTGAACTCATTACCACCCCCTCCAGAGAGGGCAGTCTTCCCCTTCTTACCTAGTTGCTTGAGCCAGGGCCATGTGTGCCCATGCCCATCATCAATCACCAACCTCTGAGGATGCTACCTCCCCGTTATCTTTCAAGTCTGTCCATTTTTCTCCTGTCTCATTATCGTTACTGTCATTATTATCATTACTATCATTGTGGAAACAGCACTGAAACAATTATTAAACTTTTGAACTGTTAATTTATAGTCTTGGGAGGATTAAATCACCATTATGGTCAAGTGAAATTCACCAAAGTGCATACATTTAAATGTAACAAATCAGTAGGGAAAAAATGCACCTTGTAATTTCAAATCTTTAAATAATTTTTAAAAAGACTTTTTTGAAGGACATATTCATATTAATCAGAGACAAATAATATATAAGCTTCATGTGTATTTAACTTCTTATATCTTCATTAGGTGTTTTAGGGTTTCTCCTTTTCTCGAGTCAATTTTTAATCACATATTTTCCTACAAAATTATCTATATTATCAAGATTTATTCATTTTACCATTTTTTATGTTTAAGATTTTCTTAAAGTCTTTTTCCCCATTATTTGTTTCTCTGGTTATAGTCTATATAATTAGGTTATTTGCTTTTTGTCCTCTTTTCATAATTAGATTTGCCAACAATTTATCTATTTGATTGGGCTTTACAAAGAACCAGCTCTTGGATTTATGCATTCATTTTATTTTTTAATTTCTATTTTAAATTTTATTAACTTTGTTTTATTCTTAACTTATGAATTCCTTCTTCTTGTTTTCCTTACGGTTATTTTGTTTTTGTTGTTCCTATATTATTATTTGGATACTTAGTCAATTTTTGTTCATTCTTCTTTAATAATAAAAACATATAAAGTTTTGAATTTTCCTGAGAAAAACTTCTGTCACATCACATACATTGTAATGTGTGTTGCTGTTATTATTAAATAGTCAATGACTACAGTTATGATTTATTCTTGAAGACAGAATTTATTTAGGAGAAGTTTTTCTTAGTTTCTCTGTTGTTTAAGATTTGTTTACCCTCTCATAGTGATTTCAAATTTTACTGCACTGTACACAGAGATATTGGTCTATAAAAACAGTTTTACTTTTTGGAATTCAGTTTTCTTGTCTAAAATGTGATTAATTTCTGAAAATATGTCATGGATTTTTAAAGTATTATTTTATATATTAAGTGCTATGGACTGAATTATGTCCCTCCCCATCAATATGTTGAAGCCCTAACCCACAATGTAATGATGTTTGGAGATGGGGCCTTTGGGAGATAATTAGGTTTAGATGAGGTCGTGAGGGTGGGGCTCTTATGATGGGATTAGTGCCCTTATAAGGAGAAATACTAGAAAGCTCTTTCTGTGTGTCTTTCTCTCTCTGTCACTCTCTTCCTCTCTAGGAACTGAACCAGCTAGCACCTTGATCTTGGACTTCCTAGCCTCCAGAACTGTGAGAAAATAAATTTCTGTTGGTTAAGCCACTTTGTGTATGGCATTTTGTTACGGCAGCAACAGAATGTGGCAAGCACAAAATCTTATTTTCATTTTCTGTGTGTCATTTTCCAACTGTTGCTCCTATATGTCCATACTGTGCTGTATAAGGTGTTTTATATGGTGAAGAGCACAGTTTTAATTAAAAGCTGGGAATATGCTTATGGCCAGAAAAGAAATAGACTTTGTTTATCTGGTAATCCAAGAGTGTAGAAGAAATAGTTCAGCTTTGGAATAGGGAGGTTGTGTGTCAATAATGGTTATTTAAAAATTTAGTGACAGGACAAGACCACCCAGAATGAAATAATGAAGGCTTGTATACTGGTTAAAACTAAACACATTTAATTGATTGATGCACACCTGTGTACCTGAACTTATCTTGCCATATGAGATTGTACACTGGGATTCTCTAGCACTGGAGAAAAATGAGTAATTTCTAGTGGCCTACTATGTATGCCAAACTGTGGAATACAGTGTGATGGAAAGGCAAGTACACAAAAAATATAGGAGGAAAAGTGTATATTAATCTCAGGGGCCATCACAAAGTTCCTCAAGTTAATTATGACAATTATGAATTGTAGTTTTGTGTCTAAAAGTTTATCACAAAGGCTCTAACTTAATTCACATCACTCAATTAATTATTCAACCAATAAATTCAACAAATACTTATGGAATGCTTACTATATGCCAGCGCTCTGCTAAGCTTTGGAGAAACAGAGAGGAATAAAATATGTTCTCTTTCTTCCAGAGCTGGCAGTAGAGGACACATTACACTACAACATGATCAAGTCTGGAAACACATAATTATAATATAGTGTGGTCAAGTTTGCTAGAGTGTCTGAGGCCACACAGCTAGCTAGCTATAGGCATAATAAAGACTAGAATTCTGACTTCCTGATTCTGAGCCCACTGTTATTTTCACTACAACAATACTGCCTGCCACAAAATATTAAATATGAGCAAATAAAATTAAATGTCACTTCAAATTAAGAATCATCATAATTTATTTGGAAATCACCAAACCTGGACGCAGCTGGACCAACACTTCGCCTGGTGTCACTTGGGTATTAATTTCATTTTCACTTGGTATTACGTGCACAGATGGGTATTCTATTGAATCAATCGAGCATCCTTTGCTTATTAAATTGGAAACAGTATCACAACGTTCACTCCTTGATCCACCTGAAATGAAATCCTGTTTAAAAGAAGGAAAATCACTGACATTTTTAGTGCATATCATGTCAATTATAACCAAAGAAAACAACATAACAAATGTTGCAAAAAAGCCATCTTCTAATATTGCACCGCTTATGCAACTATTCAAAATAGCCGCATGTTTCCAATAAGAGTACTGGCAAATTTGTTTTAAGTAAAGCTTTAATTTCTAAATCTTACTTAAAAAAAAAGAAAATGAATATTAAAGAGGAGATTTAAACCAAGTACTTTAAATATTGTTAACTGATCACTGTAAAATTATACCAACTTAATCCTTTCTAAATATTTTACTTTGGAAAGACTGCTCCAAAAGAAAATTTATACAAAATAGACCATTCAGTGGTTCCAACTTTAAGCCTTAGTTCTTAAAGAACTCAACTGGTATGTTTATTATATACTATTAAGTTTGGAATATGAGAGCAAGTCCTCAGAAGTCACATGCCTAATTAGGTACAGAAAATTCATAAGAGAATGAATTGAAAATCTACATCTCTTAGACTATGAAATCTGCCAACTTCTTATTTACACAACAGTAATTCAATAAACCAAGGATGATCGATGCCCATAACAAGGCAGGGAGATAAGATGGCAGCTCAAATTCTCCTGACTCTGCAACTGAATCTAGAACTTTCAATACCTTTCAGCATTCGCTAGTTGATGTTTATCCAATAGCCATCCAATAAACTTTGAATTAATGGAGCAACCTTAAAATTTAGTTTATCTTAACTGAGAAAAAAAAACTGTTAGTTTTATTCTTCATGAAACCATTCAGGTTTTTTCCTAAGAACAAAATGCGTATTGAAAAGTATAGAAATATGTTTTATTATGTGTAATGTTGGCCTGAATCTTCCTGGCTATTTTGATCTGGCATTCAGTCATTCCTCCTTTAGTGCAGCTGATTCAGAGAACTGGATTTCCAATCAATTAATCAAGCAATCAAAGAATGCTGACTGAATACCTACTTAGAGACAGAAGTTTGCTAGGTGCTGAGGATACAGAATGGAGCAAGACAGACAGAGTTCTTGTCATCAAAAAGTCAACAGATCATTGGTGAATTTAGCCATTAAGCAAGTAAATGTAATTATCATGGGCATTAAACTTAGGGGAAGCACAGATTGTTCTAGGTTATAGAGATTATCAAATTTAATATTAGTTGAATGTGAGATCTCTCACTAATTACGGATCAGGACATCCCTGGCAGCGGAGAGTAATTAGATAAGGTGACGGTAGGCAATATGAAAACATTCATACAAGGATTTTAATTTAATTCCCATCTCAATTTGTAACTAGGGTTGGAAAACTAGGAACAGTGGGACAAATACAACCCATGGCCTGTTTTTGAATGGCTTTAGTGCTAAAACATGCATTTTACATTTTTGAAATGCTGTAGAACAACAAAAAAGAAGAACGTGTAACAGAGTATGTAGCCCACAAAACTTAAAAAAATTTTTACTATGTGACCCTTTACAGTACTGATCCTTACAGTGTGGAGCACCCTTGTAATAAAAATATAATTAAAAGACAATAGAGAATATTTCACTTTAAATCAAGCTTTTCAGGTGTCATTTGGTAAATGATTTCATGGAAACAGAAAAATTCAATTTGCTTTGCTATTAACCATATACCTTAATTTCAAAGCCTTAATTTCATGTATCCAAATTTATCCTACCTATTGTTAAAACTCAGAAGTACTGAGTGTGAGATTTGGTTTATAGACAATTTGGAATTCTTCAGAGAAAGGCGGCATATACGTCTATCATATGTGTAACTTTCCTTCAGAAAGCCTCAGGCTAGATGGGGGTGGGGGGATCCCCACTGTGCCAGAGCCTGGGGAATATGTGCTCATTCCTGCCTCACATGACAGGACACAGACCAAGGGCCACATGTGTTTTACAGATGTGAAAACCCCAAGCCTTCAAATCAGGAAAGGAATAAAGTACAAATAACTGATTTTTCTTTTCAGCCAGGGGTTTTGCTATTTGTATATACAGAATGGAAAAGAAGTGAGTGTGGTTAATTCACTGCAACTATACATCAAGCTATGCCATTTGACCTTTAGATGTCAAATCAGTTTGCTGACATAGGCCAAATAGTCTCAATTATTCTGCAGTGTCTAAATCAGCATGGCTGTTTTTACTTCACTGTAAAAAAACAATGTTGTACACCTGAAACTAATACAATATTATATGCCAACTATAATTTAAAAGTTCTTTAAAAGAATGTGAAAAGGAGATGGGATGTTGTTTGCATTTTTAAGTAGCATGGTCAGATGACATTTGAACAAAACTGTGAAGGATCAGAGGGTGAACTACAGGGATTTCTGGAGAAAAAAATACACGACAAGGGAACATACTGTGAAAATGCCCCAGACAGAAAGAAGTATGTCTGGCTTGGGCAAGGCCAATGCAGAGGCCAGAAATAATAATAATAGGAATAAAGTAGCTAACTTCTGTTGAAAAAAAAAGCTAAGTTATAAAAACATTGCCAATTTGACAATTAGGTTTGAAAGGGGAAGAAAAGACCATGGCATCAAAATAAAGAATGGAATGCTGCCCCTATCCACTGTGGCCTACTTTCCACTTTGTATAAAAGAAAAGAATTTGAAGCCACACCCGTTTAATTTTTGGTGTTTTGTGGCATTTTAATTTCTTCTAATTCTTATGTTTTACTTTTTCTACAAGAAATACTCAAGCAAACTCATACTTCAACTGTCTGCATCTAAAACCTATTTGGTGATGATGTTTTGTTGAGTTGTACACTTGAACTCTGTATGGTTTTGTTAACCAATGTCATCCCTATAAACTCAATGACAACAACAACAAAACTAGGATCAAATGCTGAGTTTTTAAATCTGTCATCAAATTCTATAGTATAAATTTAGTTATTTTGAAGTTATTAATTAAATTGATATTACAGTCATGGAATTTTTTTCTTTTGTTGTTAATCCTCACTGGAGGATATTTTTCCATTGCTTTTTAGAGTAAGTAGAAAGGAGGGAGGGAGAGAGAAAGAGAGTGAGAGAAACATCAATGTGAGAGACACTCATTGACTGGATGCCTCCCACACGACCCCAACCAGGACCAGGGATTGAACCTGCAACCCAGGTACGTGCCTTTGACCGGGAATCAAACCTCTGACCTTTTGGTCCTAGGGTAGATGCTCCAACCACTGAGCGAAACTGGCCAGGACCAGTCATGGAAATTTTATGTCATATAAAAATTTCCTCAAAAGTGTTTCATTGTGTTTACTATATAACTTAAGTATCCTTGTTCTTTCTAAAATATATTACTTTATATTTTCACAAATAAAAAATAAAACCTGTATGGTCCTAGGTTTAATTTTATTCAGGTCACAATAGTCTCTTAGCTAAAGTGCTTACAACTAACTGATCATTAATTTAGCTTCAGGGCATGAATAATAAATATAAAACATACCAATTAAATGTTTTTAAACTTTATTTTACTTTTCACTTACAGTTGACATGCAATGCTATATTAGTCTCAGGAGTACAGCATAGCAGTTAGACATTTATATAACTTATGAAGTTATCATCCCAATAAGTCTGATACCATATATAGTTTTTACAATATTAGTGACTATATTCTCGAAGCTGTACTTGACATCCTGTGACTGTTTTGAAACTGCCTATTTGTACTTCTTAATCTTTCACCTTTTTCACCCAACCTCCCAAACCCACTCCCATCTGGGAACCATCAGTTTGGTTCTGTATCTATGAGTTTGTTTCTATTTTGTTTGTTTATTCTGCTTTTTAGATCCCACACAGAAATGAAATTATATGGTACTTATCCTTCACTGTGACTCATTTCACCCGGGACAATACCCTCTAGGTCCATGTTGACCCAGGTGGTAAGATTTCATCCTTTTTATGGGTAAGTAATATTCAATTGTATATACAAGGTGGGGCAAAAGTAAGTTTACAGTTGTTTGTATGGAAAATAATACAATAATTAATAAATAATAATACAAGAATAAATTCCATATTTCTTGTACTCACAACTATAAACCTACTTTTGCCCCACTTTGTATGTACTAGTTCCTCTTTATCCATTTGTCTCTTGACTGTGGCCCATTTAATCCATTTACATTTAAGGTAATTATTGATAAATACGTGCTTATTGCCATTTTATTAATAGTTTTCTGATTGATTTTGTAGTTCTCTGTTCTTTTCTTATCTTTCTCTCTTCTCTTGTATGTTGATGACTTTCTGGAGTGTTGTATTTGGATTCCTTTCTCTTTATTTTTTGTATAGCTTTTGTAGATTTTTGGTTTGTGGTTTCCACATGCTTCATATATACCAAGCTATGTTTATAACAGTCTATTTTAAGTTAATAGTTGCTTAAGTTCAAACACTTTCTAAAATCGCTACCATTTTTACTCACCCCCTTCATGTCTATGTTTTCTTTTTCATTATATTTCACTTCTTTTGTGTGTTTGGATGTATCCCTAAATTTACTGTTGTAATTACATATGATCTTCCTACTTTTGCCTTTTAACCTTTGTACTAGCTTTAGTGTTGGTTGATCCACTGCTTTTACTATGTGTTTGCCTTTGTCCATGAGGATTTTTTATTCTTTATGGTATTTTCTTATTCATATTTTTTATTTTGTTCTTCTTTTTGAAAAAGTCCCTTTAATGTTTCTTATAATATTGGTTCGATGGTGATGAACTCCTTCAGCTTTTCTTTCACTTTTGACCAGCTTTGAAAATCATGTAAACCAGGTTTAATTTGTTACTGTTTATCTCATCTCATCATGAACAGATAAAATGGCATCTTCCTTCCTTGTCTCTTCATCCTTGCTCATTGAGGAATAATAGACATCAGTTGCATGCATGCCTATGTGGTGGGCTATCTTTCAAAATTAACTACTGGATTCTTTCTCTTTATGTCAGGTCAGCCTGTAGGAGTGGACAGCTCCTTCTGTTAATGATGTGGCTGGTGGCCAAGTCCTAACATTGGTTGCTTCCCCTAGGGTTGTGTTCTTAACACAGGCAATTCTCTGATTTTTCCTAAACCTGAATGAATTGCTCCAGAGTCTCACTGAAGTTCCTATCATAGCAACTCCTAATTCTTAAGCAATGTCTGTTTGCCAAATGCTTTTCACACACTGTTTCACTTAATCTTCACAACAGTGTGTCATAGGTGCAGTTATTATTTCCATTTTAGAGCTAGGGAAAACTGAGGTGCAGAGTGGGTAAGTTAACATGTTGACATTAACAGTTAGAAATTGATGGAACTGAGATAGGAATCCAAGATGATCTCATTTCAGGGCCTGCTTTTTCAGTCTATAAATTAGACCACCCTTCACATAGAATAGCCAAGACATTTCTGAATATTTTCTGAGATCCCTTCATGAGGATTTGACCAACAGTAAACACAGGTTTTGTCTTCTCTGCTCTGGCAGCCAGCCACCTTTCCCCATTGGCTTACCTCCTTCCATTTGACCAGCAATTCCTTTGAATGCTCAAAATTCCTCCTCCCCTGGCAGAACTGACATTGCAACTCCCATAACTGTGACTCTCCAGATTTCTTGTGCTACCAGAGGTGTGAGATAGAATGGGGGTCCCACTGGAACCAGGCATTCTATGTGGTTGGCATGATGCATTTAGTTAACTGACAGCTGGGTTTCTGAACCATCTTTTGAAAGTCCTTCTAAACTACACTCACTGAAGTTCTCAGCAACTGATGTCAAGTTGGCACAAACTTCATGACTCTAAGGATCTTCCTTAGTGATACAGTAAAAATCTAAAATGGAGTATTGGGTTAGGGTCAGAAAATATCAAACCATGATACATTCTTGACAGAGAAGAACCTGGCAGTAAACTTTAAACTCAAGGTGATAGATCTGAGGATAAGGAGGCTCAGAGGATGGAGTGAATTCTGTCTGGTCACTTGACTCAAAGGAAGTGGAAGCAATGAGATTGGTCCCAGAAACTTTGGAATGTCCTCTTATAACATTGCCTGGTTCCATGGGTTCTGCTTAGTTTTGAGTGACATCTGATTTTTTCACTGGTAAAACCCAGTATATATTGAGGAAGCCTTGAGGCTGTCAGTAGGAGGGGTGCTTACTTTCAGAATGGATACTGTTTTGTGAACCCCTTCCATGCCTCTTTCTTGACTTGCTTCATAGAAGAAAGTAATGTCCACCATCCTTTGCTACTTTTCAACTTTCTTTTTCCTCCTGGGAGATGCATAAGAGCAAGCAGTAATAGGAGAGGTTGGAGAGGTTATGGTAGGTGCAGCTTTTGAACTAAATCGGAAGAGGTAAAGCTAGAGATTTCTCATGTCAAGCAAAAGGCCATTAAAGATTTATTTGTTCCAATTTATGGACTACATAAATAAATGCAAAATTACCTAGGCAGTCTCATAAAAGAAATCCCAAATTAGCAGATGGCCTCTTCAGTGCAACTTATTATATAAGGTAGTTCTGATCGAAGATTATCAACAACACTCACAAAACAACTTTAGAGCCAAGAAAGAAGGGATGCATTATAATTATGTTACTAAGAAGTTTTGGGATATGTTTCTCTTGTTAGAATGTAAAACACTACTTTTGAACAATAAACATTTCTGAATTATTTTCCATTCCACAGAATTTAAATGTACATAGTATCGCATGATCAGGGTCACATGTCAAAAGAAAAGCACCCCATTTTCCATAAGCAACTAAAGAATTGATGTACAATGTTATGATAGAGTAAATCACTTATCTCCAAGTATTTAAAATAAAAATGAATGAAACAGACCAATAAATTAGCCTGCTTTTCTTTAATAAGCAAGTACATAACAATGATCCAACTTGGATATATAACCTAATACCCTAAGCTGCAGCAAGAATTTCACACAAAGCCTTCTGACCTAGCAGAAGTTACTATCTCTGTTTGCCAATTTTTCTATAGAACAGATGGAAAACATAAAATGGTTGCACTTCATTTCAAAATTACCATAATTTTCCTAATAAAAAGGTTATACTTTATATTCAGCCAGATATGCTGTTTTCAAGCATAAAACAAACAAACAAAAAATATCCTGATGCTCATCGATATCTTTTTCCTGATGCACATTCAAGGCACAGAATTTCAGGGCAATGAAATTATGCTAGAGAGAAAGGCAGCTGTGAGAAAAACAGAAGAGAGCAAAAAAAGAAAGAAAAAGAAAAAGAAAAAAGAAAGAGGAAAACTAGGCCCACCTCCTGAGTACACCATCCACACTCTGGATCCAGCGCAAGGCACCTGGTACAGGATGCTGCATTCGAAGATGCACATCTGTTGTTTTCTGCCATGGAAGACAAAATGAAGGGTAGGGTTTACTCTCCTGTTGAGAAGTGCATTCAATTCTAGACCAGACTGTTTTGTGAAAACTGAAATGAGCTGACCAATAGTTTTAACTACATGGCATCAAAAAATACATAACTTCTTTGGGAAGAGTTAACCTGCTGACTGCTATTAATAGATGCTGCATTTCCTGGATTGTTATTATTTGAGGAAATGAGAGTGAGAAAAATGTGATTTTAGCTAGGTTTTGGGGTTTGGCTTGAATTCTGCTGCAGTAATAGAGGACCCTCCAAAGTGTTTATATGTGTTAAAGTTTCACTATATTTCATATTGTCTGAACCAATGAAGTGTTTTTGGATCTAGATTGTTTTTCCTGTAAAAATAATCAAATACAGACCTCAATCTCAACATGTAAATCCATGTTGAGTCATAGTGAATGAACTTTCTGAGAAATAATCTTGATGGACATATATTGTAATTAATTCGTGTTAATAGTGATTATTTTTACTTGAAGGATAACAGAACCAGATATGATCCAGTATTGTAAAGGTAACATGGTTAATATGAATCAGTTGTTTTAGTTAATTTAAGTTCTCTGACTGGATCAGTTTAAGATCATGACCAATTCACTTTCCCATAGATACACACACTTGGCTGTGACATTTTAATAATATAGTTGTGCCTGGAAACTACTTACTTTTATCCCTCTAACCACTAACTACTTACACCATTAAAAAGAGGCCCATCATTATAGACTTAAACATATAAAATATAATAATGAGTCATAAATTATTTTATTATGAGTTTTTAGTGGAATAATCACATATTTTCTATATTCTTCCTACATTCCATACTTTACTATTTACTATGAACTGTCCCAAGGACACTGGAAACCCCAGCATTGTGTCCAGCTCACTCACAGGCACACCGTAAATAACGTGGACATGCTGGCTCTAAGTAGCTCACAGTCCAGGTGAGAGAGAACAATAAAATACGGTGTGATAAGCCCAAGAGAGAGATCACCAAGGCACTAGGAACATTGTGAGGAGCTCCACACTCTGCTTTAGAGGGATGGGCAGGGGTGGTGGGAAAGGGCATGCTTAAGGATGGCTCCCCCGAGGCAGTGATATCCTCTAATCTGTGTTTATATCTTTAAAAAAATGTAATAGGCATGAAAGAAGACTACGTGCGTGTACACAATGACACAAAGACATGGTCATTTGAAAGAGGATAGAACCCACAAAGTCTAGCTGTCTCCATCCAATTGGTTTCTCTTTTTCTTCTTTTTCAATGAGCCCCAATCATTCTAGAATACAGGGATAAAACAGTTCTGACCTGGAGGTGGTATGGGATGGGGGTGTTGGCAGTGGGAAGAAAGAGAGAGGAACTGTAGGAGAGTAATCATTGCAGGGAGGTGCTAACTGGGGTGGTAGTGAGTACTCTCCCCTATTACCCCCCAGACACCAATGAGTTAAGCTGCACGTTTCCTAACCTAACATCCCTTCTGTTCTATTATCTCCTCTCTGTGTCCCTTGCACCCTTTTCGTTGGCTTCATATCAAATTTTAAAATACATAATCTAAAACTTCACTAATATAAATGCATTGGCCTAGAATTTTCTTCACTGGCCTAGAATTCCAAGGATAAAAAATAACTAATGTTTTGGGCTCCCTTTACTACCAGTGTGGCCACCTAACTATGAAGACTCCATAGCCTAAATACCTTCCAACTGGCTTAGCCTACAAAACTGTAAAACCTGCTTATTCCTAAAGCAGTCAGAAGAGGGAGTAACCTTTTTACTTATTCCCAGAAAGAAAACCAGTTAGGTCTAGAAATCAAGCACATTTGCAAACCTAACTTGACCTTTACCAACTCTTAAACTTGACCCAATTGTAACATGGAATTAAGTTTATTACAGATCAGACTTGACCAAGCCTTTTCCTGAATAGGTAGGACTTTTGCCCTGGCAGTTAAGATTGCAATCTCTTGGAAGGGAAGCAGCAGATTCTATGACTCTGCTCTCCATGTTTGTAATGGTTTTCTGACTCTGTCCTAAGTTAACCCAGATTCAAGTTCAAGTCAGGCTCCTAGTTCCATAGCACATGACATAAATAATGAATGTACAAACAAAATTGTTTTCTTTGCATTCTTCTTTCTGACTGCTTTCTTTGGAAAGTTCTAGGCCAACCTCTGTTTTCAAATTTGAGACACCTAAGAACGATGACTAAGAGGGATAGAGACTTTGGTTCTGTCAATAATTCTCAAGTTCAAAAGCTGAGAGTCTACATAACTACTGGAAAATGATCCCATAAATGGATACGGAGGAGGTGGGCCTTGGGGTTCTGCAGAACTGGAGGAAGGCCATAAATTGAACTCCATGGGAATAGTGTCAAACGTTATTGCTGGAGAGTGTCATGGTTAGACTTTACAGACGACAAGCCAGATATACTTTGGTAAGCAGAGTTTTAAGGATTTTCTTTTTAATTTTAAAACATGCAATTAAGTAAATACCTAACACAAAAATGTCACACCAATTATAGCAATTCTTTACGCTAAATGGACATGCCACTATGGGGGCTGTCACTATGTATTAGGAATCTATGTGTGAGTGTGTGAGTGTGTGTGTGTGTGTGACACACACACTTCTGTGCAAACAGAAATCTTTACGCTGACTTCTGTTTACAGACACTGGCAATTTGTCATCAGCCTCTGGGTCAACCCAGTTCATTCCCATCCCTGATTCAACATCACAGGAAGCTACTTTCCAGAGGTGGTTTCCTAGCAGCTCTCATTGCTGACACCTCATTAGAGGGTGTGCTTGAGTGGTTCTTCTTTCCTCTATAATAGTGGTAGCTCCTTGTCTGGTTATTTGTTCAGGTTGTGGCATTAAACACCTTGTTCTTTATGTTCTAGCACCATGTTTTCGTTAAGGATAATTTTTTTATTGATTGTACTGGAAATTCTTAAGCCAATGGAAGCATTGAACTACATAACCTCAGAACCCTCTTTTGTACCGTTTTTTTGTTTGTTTGTCTTTAGTCCTAAGTGCCTCACAAATCACATGTCATTTAAAAATGTACTGCTATGACAGAAATCAGTGGAGGATGTAACATCATATTGTCATTAAGTGTGGACATCCTGAATAATTCTATTCCTTCATCTCTGAGTATGAGCTGAGAGTCTTACTTTTTCTCATTTTGTTACAACTGGAGGTAATAGATGTGATGAGGTAGCATTGCTAAATGGATGGGAACAAAGTTCCAATTTTTTATAGCACTGCTCCATAGTAGCTACATGCCCTTAGGCTAGTTACCTAAATTCTCTGAGGCTCCATTTCCTCCACTGTAACACAGGGCTAGCTATACCTATATCAAAATACTGATAAGAGATGAAATGAGCAAGTATTAGCATGCCAAGAATAGTACTTATATTATAGTAGACACTCAGTAAAGGGACTATTGTAGTGTTATTATAATTAATATTATATAAGTTAAATATATATACATATGTATTCATAGAAGGCATTATATGTCTTTAAATTTGTTGTAAATGTAATTGGCTGTCTTTAAAATGAAAGTCACTTGGCTCATAAAGGCAAAGGTTTAAAAATACCTATCAAAATACACATTACTGTATTTTAGTTATTTAAAAATGAATCTTAAAAGCCAAGGTAGTCAAGTATATACACATCAGTCCTATCACAGACACAATTTTGGCATGACTATAATTGGATTTCTGAAAATGTCTTAGAACGCCTTCATTTTGTTCACATTTTGCAAACTTAACATTAACTTAATCTGAATATTTTAGAATTTTATTATTATTATGATACTGTAGATTTATGTAGTTGTTTATGTAGTCATTGATTTAATTACTTTAAAGGAAGAGCACCTGTAAAGGTACAGGACACTTTTTAAACTCATGAGAAGAAACATGACTGAATAATGTTTTAGTTATTTCCCAGAATTCAATGTTTAGGACACATGTGCAATGACCTATATAACTGTCTTTCATAAAGTATAATAAATATCCATTATTGACAGGCTAGAGTACACAAAAATTGGAAACAGCACATTCATGGCACTTTCTCTAGTGTTTTTAATTTAGATGATGGGTTTATTCATATTATTTTGAGAATGTTTAATCCATAGAAGTGAAAGGAGAAAGAAAATACATAAAAAATATTAAAGAAGACAACAGAAGTTCAATGTTTAGATTAGGATATTTCTGTAAATCAAATGATCAGATCAGTGAAAGTTTTAGGAAACATTTTTAATGCTTTTCTGCTCTAAAGTCTATGCCACAAAATTTAAAGGCTCTCCATAGTTATCTGGAAGAAGGAACAACTAAAACTGATAAACACTGTAGTCCTTGATATTAAGAATCAATCATTCTAGATTCTCCTGTTACTTTTAGACAGAATGATTTGTGAAAAAGCAGAAATGCACTTTTTTTCCCAGGCAGTATCCTCTTCCTAATTACATTTACTCTACAAATTAAATTAAACTTGGGTAATTATAAAAGCTACTTCCTTTAAAAAAAAAAGTAAACACTGTTATAATGAATACATAATATACTTTGATAACTTTTAAAACCAGGCAAATTGCGCAGACACAGGATAAAGTTTGGAGTGTAACTTTGGGGTTTCCTTGCTGTTGATGTATATCATGGTCATGTAAATTTTACAGATACCTTCAAAATATATTACCAGATTATTGAAATCTCTTTTACACAGAAATTTAATATATGTTATCATTTGATAAAAAAAATTAAAATGAAAAAATAGATCATTTGCCATTACCTAGTTATTCCAAGTTTTGATTGAGGAACTGTTTTCTAAAAGCCCCTACAAAAATATAGGGAGGGAGGTGTGGTTAGGGCTACTTCTTTAAAAAGCAGGCACAGGAAATAAAACCAAAGTCAATTAAATTTAATAAGGATTGCCCTGGCCAGTTTTGCTCAGTGGTTAGAGCATCAGCCCGAGGACCAAAGAGTCGCAGGTTCGATTCCGGTCAAGGGCACGTACCTTGGTGGCGGTTCAGTCCCTGGCCCTGGTTGAGGTCATACCGGAGGCAACCAATCCATGTGTCTCTCTCACATAGATGTTTCTCTCTCTCTGGGAAGATAAATGGAAAAATATCCTTGGGATGAGGATTAAAAAAAATTAATAAGGATTAAATAAAGGTGCATGGGAAGAAAGGTGGAAGCATGGGGAGCTCTCTGAGAAAGGTAGATCTAAGTAGGAAGCCCTGCAGATCTAGAAATGTATTAGGGGAAGGCAGTGCCTGAGGCAGTGTCTCAAAACAGAGAGAAAGGAAATAGTGCAACTACTGGTACTTCTCTCTTCCTTGTATTTTTTCCCCTTGAACTTCATGTAAACATAATACAAAACCACATTGTTTATTTATTAGCGTTTTTTGTTTGCTCTTTTGCTTAGTATTCAGAATATATTAAACATAATTTTACTGTTGGAATAGACCAAGACGCAGATAAAATGAAAAGAATTAAAATAATATATTTGTGGCAAAATTTCAGCTTACTAAAATATTTTTACAACAAATGCATATTTCAACTGTGCTCATATACAATTAGTTGAAAGATTCATTTTAATTATTGTAGTTTGCTATAAAATTATACATTCAGAAAGTACTATTCCTTAGCACCAACATCCAGCCTAGAGTATTCCTCTCCTCTGCCTCTACCATATTGTTTGTTTCAACCTTGTAGCAAATAAGCTCATGAAGATGAAAATGGGTATATTTATGGGGAAAACCATTTTCTCTAAATAATTTTGCTTCTACTTGCACTTGAAAAAACCTATACCTGTATTATGTTTAGTGACAAGCAGCTTGGATTTGTTTCTCACCTTCTCTGTTAGCTGCTCCAGTGATTAGGTTTGATAGTCTAAAGGAGTATTTGGAGGAATAGATGGTGGTATGATAATGTTCAGTCCTTATATAGGGGCTCAGAAGGAAGGGTGAGGGAATGAGGCCATTGTAAGAAAAACTAATTGTCTTAGCTCCCCAGAGGAAGAACCTGAGATAGAGATTCTTGGCAAGTGATTTATAGAAAAGGGAAGTGAGGTAAGAAGGTCAGGACTAGCCAAGGTGCTAAGCAAACATGTTATTGCGCTGAAGTCCGCCTCAGCCTGATTCCACCCAGAACTGGGAGCATAAGTGGCACGACAGTTGTTGTGCCACTTTGGGGCAGCGGGTCCAGCTTTTGTACCCTCCCATCAGTCTGTCACTTCACTGGTGAGGGCAGTCTGGAGGGGGGTAGGAGGTTAGGGTGGGTTGACCTCCAGACATCTCTGAGCCATGTAGCTTGCTTTGATGGAAACCAATTCTTTTGAGAAGGTGGCAGCTGTGAGCCATTAATGGCCAGAACTCAGAGCAGCTGGGGATAGTGCATCAGCTGTACAAAAGGATGTCTAGACCAGCCGTGGCCATCTTCAGACCTAAGGGATCCTTTCTCATGGAAACTAATGATGGCAAAAGGTAAAGGAGGCCTGGGCCACTCACATCACTGTGGAATTGCTACCTCCATTCTGGGTTGTCTCTCAGCACTGTTTCTGATGTAAGAGGAAAATTCACTTGAGTTTTGATAATAAGAGAAAGACTTGAGCAGCATTAATGTAAATGCTTTTTTAGACATTTTAAGCATGAAATAGACTGTATATTTTGGAGAGATTAGTTTTTTTCATGTTTTGTTTTTCTTTTTCCTTAGAAAAGTAAGACTACTAGGCTGACAGATCTTGGAGGAAAGGTGCTTACATGTTTTCTTTATGCCCAGAAACTGAGCCTAGCGCCTGGAACACAATAAATGTGTGATGAATAAATGATATCTTAAGTGGAGATCAATTTGGCAGTTTAATTTCTTAGGTTTGTATAGCTCTTGATTATTTACATTTTAAATAATCTTCATTTCCAAAACCTATTTATTGAAAAAGGCAATGTAATTACATTTAGTTAATAATACACATCTGTATGAACTCATCTTGATGTTTCAAATGTCAAAAAAAACCCTAATTTCTTTATCATTGGTTTTCTGATATTGTACAGTTCTGCTGATTTATTTTAAAAGCAAGGCTAGTTAAACTCTGAATATATGATGGAATGATACTGAATTGAAACAGCTCTTTTTAAATGCTACCATTTATCAGATACAAAACCATGAAATAACACTTTTTTTCCTTATTGCTCAGATCTAAATAAAATTTCAATTCAGCAAGCCCCCCTGCCCCCCGCATAAGGTTGAGTAATTTCTTTCTGAGAAGAACTTCCATATAATGCCAATGTTAAGCAATAGTATTTTATCTTTGCTTCTCAGTAACTAGGTTCATTAGGCTTTTGTTGTATGTAACCTTCACATTTCAAAGAAAAGTTTCAACCTCCCTTGTTACACAGCAAAAAATTCCTGCGAGTCAGTAGGGTTTTATGCTTAGCATAAAGATTTTTCAAGAAGCAAAGCGGGGGTGGGGGGGGGAGCCACTTTCAACATTAAGCAGGTTAAGAAATGTTAGGGCAGAACTACATGTTCCATCAGCCTGCCCTGCCCTGTTTGGGGCAATCCCAACATTAGTCAGAATTTAAAATGGGCTGGGATGGCATACATCAAAACTCTATTCATGATGGAATTTACAAGAAGAACCATTGAGAAGCCACTGATGACACTCATTTATGTTGAAACAGGCCATCACAAGAACGGTGGCCTGGTGGGGTCATATCCCAACCTTTCATTGTTATTCATTTACACACATTCTAATCAACTTTGCTTTGAAAAGGTTCTGATTGCAGCATATATTGGATGATTGTATAATCTATGCTCTACATGAGAACACTTTTTAAGTTAAAAGGGGGCACTATTAATTACATTGGTGCAGCACGTATATACTGGAATTCATCAGGTAAGCTGAGGTCCAAGGTCACCCTAAGTGAACAGTAGTTTGATGATGCAGAACAAGAAATAAAAACAATGAGAAAGGCAATCCATAGGTGACAGGAAATGTGAAAGGAGAAAGAGAACACCAGAGTTAGTGATGGAGGAATTTCTTTGCATGGAGGAGGGTCTGACAGGTTTTAAAGGATAGGTACAATGCTGAAATCTGGTTAAAATGTGTTTGTTTTTAGATTGTATGCTACTGACATCTTGATATATATTTGTTGATGTGGGAAAGAAATGAAAGAGTATAAAGGATATTTGTCATTTGCTTTTGAAAATGACTTTGTAGTTCATATTTCCTAGACAATGAAGTTGCTCTTGGTGGGCCAAGCAGTTACTCAACATGCAACAATAATCATTCCTGAAAAGGATCCCATTTAGTTTTGCAGTTGCCCCTTTACCTGAGGACATCAGTTTGTCTTCTGACACTCACTCACCCGGTGAGAAAGTGGTAGAAACTCAGGAAGAAAGGAGGGGGTCAAAGCACAGCACCTCTCCGTATAGCTTCAGACTTGGAACTTCAAAAAGGATCAAAATCTCAAGATTTCGGCAGGGCTCCAGAAGCCCCCTGAGGCAAATTCTGGTTAAAGCTGCATTTGTCTAACTTGGAAAAGCAATATTAGTCATGTGCTTTGTGTCTTGTTTTAACTGGAACTTTTCCATACATTCCTCCAACTGTCCTGTTTATGAGGCACACTCCCTTTTTATAAAAGCCAAAATATTCACCGGTTCCCCACTCTGTTGCTCTAAATAATGTTTTTAATCTAGCACACTAGAGTTCCAGGGGCTCTTCCTAGTTTCCTCTGCAACTCTTGGCAGGTATGAATTTCCTTTCTCCCCCTAAAAAAAAAATCATACTGCCATTCATGTCAAAACCACAAATGCCGTAGGTAAGGAGGTAAAAGGAATGCCTCAAGACAGTAAAAATGCATTTTCTACATTATATTTTTGAAACCTGAAGTTGCATGGCAGGTGTCCACTTGATTAGAGCAGCGAAGAAGCCCCCTATATTGTAAAGACTTTTGTTCTAAGTAAAAAATAAAAAAAAATTAAAACCCAAAGTCAATTTTAGTTCATTTAGCATTTGGTTTTCCTGTAATTACATTTGAAAGACCAAAAAGGTATTTATATTTCACTCTGTCACTTGAAAAATCAAATCTATATATACAATAGGTTAAAATTAGAGAAAATAAAAAAAATAAGTGTTTAAGTGATTACTCTGTTTTGGGTCCTATACCAAGCACTTTATATATATTATCTCATTAAAACCTTATGAAAATCCTATGAGGAAAGCATTACTATACCCATTTAATAGATGGAGAACTAAAGCTTAGGCAAAGTATCATCTCAAAGCCACACAGCTAGTAAGTACAGAGACCAAGTTTGAACCCAATTCTGACTACAGAGCCTTTTTTTCCTTAAACAGTATATGCAATAGAGAATACCATAAAGAAAGACAATTATGATTTAAAAACCTTGCTAATTTTACTGTTATTATTAGCCCTCAAGTGATGACTCGTTAATAATTCCCATGTAGGTCAAGATAATTCTTTCACACAAGTAGTATGTCATTATTTTTCCTCTCCTCAATCCCACTTGAGAGATGAAGATGTTGGATTCTCCCTGTAGGATTATTTTCTATCCCCAGTGCCAAAGACCTCCCTAAATGCTTCAGTGCCCTTTTCAAAATTCATTTTTGTTTCCATGCACAAGGAAACTTTGAGTTTTAACACCAAAGTCCCAGCCCGAACATCTCACCAAGTGCCTGAATTAGACTGGTTGGCACTTGCTCAGCATGGGGGAGCACTTCTCCATTTACAACTGTGTTTCCCCAACCTCTTGCCAGGGGAGGGCTCTGGGCTGCATGTTAATTAGGCAGAAGCACTTGAAATGGTGTTTGTAGTTGCTGTTTCCATTTGTGAATTTCCAGTTCTGCCTTGGAAGCCAAATCTGGAATAGGGCAGCAGGCAACTTGTTCTATTCTCTGCCTATGCTCTGACCTTGGCTTCATAATTAACTTTGCTGAGGTTTTGCTTCCTTGATGAGGTAGGGAAAATGTTCCTCCTCTTTATATACTGTATTCATCCACTGAGTTGTAAAAACACTTTAAAAAGTAGAGTGTGGGCTACATGACATGATGGGTGGAGAACACGTGCTTTATAGCGTGTGCAATTTAATTTATGGGAATATTTTAAGATGCAATGTATTATAATATGAAAGGTTTATTTTATTAAAGGCCATACAAAACCCTATCTGTTAGGTATACCAGTAACGCAGAATCATTCACTGTTTTATGTTTTAACGTTGTCAGGAAAGAGGCACAAACAAACTTTTGGGAGATGGAAGTGTTCTGTATGCTGATTGTAGCAGTAGTTTCCCAGGACCACACATCTGTCAACACCCGTGGATTGACACTTTAAGTAAATGCAGTTTACTGATGTAAATTATATCAAATTTGATTTAAATTAGCATTTTAAATTTACTTTTGGGCTGAGACAAAGGAAATTCTGAATTATAATCAAAACATTTTCACCTAAATACTTTATAGGATAGAAATTTAATCTTCTATAGTACTTTAATTACTTTAAATTACTTCAGATTATAATTGCCCAGTTTAATTTCTTTGACTGAAATTTAGTAGGTGCTTCTTTATACATGTATATCAATTACCAGTGCTTTACTTCATAGTCTTCGGTGTACTTCCTGAAAGCAAGGATATTCTCTTACAAAACCACCATGGAGGTGGTTAATTCAGGACATTTATTATTGATAGTATATCATGAACTAATCTTTAGTCCATATTATACTATGAAATTCTTGTTCCATATTCTTCATATTCCCAAAAATGGTACAACTACTATTTCTCCTTTATCAAAACTCAGCTTTGTCATAGTTCATCATTCTTTGGGTAAATTTTCAACTAGTGTTTTGATCTTCTTGTTCTCACTGGCTGCTTGTAGGGTTATCCCCCACTCTCTACCTCCCAACAGTAATCAACCTCTATTCTTTCAAAGTTTAAAGTTCATATTTAATATCATCACCAGAGTCTTTTCTAAATTTTACAACATATTCATCACCTTGCTGATGGTTTTCTGCCTCACCAGATTCCATGTAATCATCCAGATCATCCCCACATCAAACTACCTTCACTTTGGACAGAGTCATTGGGAATTCCTGGGGCCAGGGACTGTGGCAGGGATTTCTCATGAGATAAAGGGGCCACTAGATCATCAAACCATGAAAGAGTTCTTAGATCTAAAGACCAAGGAGCAGCAGAATGAGTGACAAATTCAGGAGGAGCCACAGCATGGCAGTCTCCTCAGCAACAATTCTAAACATGAAGTTGAAAATAAACAGAAGTCAGTCAGCCACAAATAGGGTGATGCAACAGCTTAAATCTTAGCATCTGAAGCTGCCTGTATGGGGTACTGTCATGGGTGTATTAAGGATTGGGTCTCTTCCAAATTCCTTTCTTACCTCACCTAGCCCCTAGGGCTTGCTTTTATTCATCTCTTATTGGCTTTCCATCATCATTTCTCACATTCAACTATTCTAATTCTTTTCAAATCCCCAAATATTTCTACCAAGTCTGCATACTTATGATATGACCCTAAATCATACCTTTGTATTACTTAGACTATCTAAATAACTTTTAAAAAAATTAAAATGGTCTTTGTTCTCTTTTCAAAGGGATAAGAATGTTCCTTTTTGCCAAGATCATTCCCTCTGCTTAGTGAATTGCTCACTCAAATGCAAACAATTATTTGCTGATTTTATTTAGCAACTAGCATTTAGCAATGTTTAAACGTCCTCCATCTTTTTTGTTGTTGTTGTTCATTCTCACCAGAGGATATTTTTCCATTGATTTTTAGATAGAGTGGAAGGGAGGGAGGGAGAGTGAGAGAGAGACATTGATGTCTCTCTCCAATCAATATTGGTTGCCTCCTGCACGGCACTGGGGGTCGAACCTGCAACCCAGGTATGTGCCCTTGACCAGGAACCGAACCGGAGACCCTTCAGTCCACGGACCAACATTCTAACCGCTGAGCGAAACCAGCCTGGGCTGTCCTACATCTTTGAACAGTGAGTAGGCACTCTATCACTTTTCCATTCTCACAGCTAATTATCGTCTTATATCTTTGACTATTTTGACATCTCTCTAAACTACACCTTGATGGCTTCATGAACTAACGTGACTTTAAGTCTCACCTTTTTGCACATGATCATCAATTAGTATTCGTAGTTCCAAACTCTCATCCAAGTGTCTGTCTTAAATTCTCAGCAATCTGCAAGAAACTCCACTTAGATTCCTGCTGGAACTTCAAAATCTGTAAGTCCCAAGTAAAAATCATCTTTGTATCCATCAGTAGCTCTTCCTGACTTGACTGACATTTCTGTTAATTATGTTATTTTCCTGGTCATTCTGCTTTAAATCTCTGTAGTCAACCTTGACTTCTCCCTCTACCATAATCCCAACAACCTGTCAGTCACCACAACTTTTTTGCTTTTACCTAGATATATTTAGCATTCATCTCTCCCTTAGTGAACTTCAACCCTAGTTTAGAAACATTATCATTTGCTTTATTGTAACAACTTTCTCACAGTCTTTTACTTCCATCATCTACCACTAATATTCATTATAAGCATTAGTGCCAGATTCACTTCCTGGTACACTGTCCTCAATGTATCACATTACTACCCTACTAAATATTCAAATAAAAAGCCTTTGATGATTTATTTCCTGCCTCCTGGATAGTAAAGTTCAAATAAATCTACCTATATCTAACTCTGTGCTCTCTTTCACTTCTCCCCGGATGCCCTATGTCCTGGCCAATACGTGTGCCTCCTCTCTGCTCGCTGGGCATTTCCTGGGCATTTCCCTCTGTTACAGTCCTTCCAGTCCTTCAGTATGGAATTTAGGCATTTATCTCACTTCCATATCTCTGCCATCAATTCCTTCCTGCTCCACTTTTTAAAAATTTGCATTGTAGTCCTTACGTTCTGCATTGAATTATAGTTGTTTGTATGTATGTTATTTAGTTATTTGTGTTTTGCTTAGTTGTGTTTTGCACTTGTACATATAATTTACATATTACACATATGGAATTATATTTAGCAAGAAGGAAATTCCTGCCCTGGCTGGTTTGGCTTAGCGGTTAGAGCATCAGCACGCGGACCAATGAGTCTTGGGTTCGATTCCAGTCAAGGGCACGTACCTCGATTGTTGTTCATTCTTGGCTTTGGTTGGGTCATGCGGGAGGCAACCAGCCGATGTGTCTCTTTCGCATCAATGTTTCTCTCCGTCTCTCTCTCTCTCTTTCCCTCCCCACCCTCCCACTCTATCTGAAGATAAATAGAAAAATATCCTCAGGTGAGGGTTTAAAAAAAAGAAGCAAATTCCCCTAGGAAGGAGATGATCTTAGGAAGTTTGGAAAGTCTCTGGTAAAACCTTTCACTCCCAAAACATTGTTGTTTTGTGCCACCTTCAAGTATAATCCTCAGGTATTGTACAATTCATCATTTGGGGTTAAGGGTATTCCAAGGCATTCAAAGAAAGTCCATCTCTCACTCAGCAGGAGATTGGGTAAAGGGAGCACTGTCACACCAGAACTAAACCAGACCTTCCTTCCATAAGAATCAGGGACAATCCCCAGAACCTTCCCTTCCCCCTCACCACTCAGAGCCTCACTACCACTGTCTGCCATGAGTACACAAGAACTAATCTCACTTATCCATGTTTACGTCAGTCCCTTCAAGTGGCTAAGACTTGCAGATGCCCCTCATTTCCCCCACATGCTCTAATCCCTTTATGGCTCTACATAATCTCTTCTTTCCCTGTCTGCACGCCTTTAAACTCCAGAAACCCTCTCCTTTTGCTTTCCAAAATTCATAGTCCATTTCCAGAAGAATTCCCTGGATTAATTTTCTATTATTTTTCCCATTCTTTCTTGCTCTGATGAAACCTGGCTCTCCTCTGAGGCTGGGCTTCCTTTGCTGACCTCATGAATGGCTGATGTTTCTCCCACAGCCCTAAGGACACTGGGCCTGGAGGCAGATAGCTGCCCTTCTTAGTTCTCTTTGCCACTTCCAGGGTATTTCCTCCCCCTCATCTCTAACCCCTCCCAGCTTTCACCCTCTGTACTCAGGATATATCACCCAGAACCCTGAATTATTGCAGGCATTTACTGACCCCAGGGTGATGCCTTCTCATTTCTAGAGGATTGTGACTCCCTGCCTATTATCACACTCTCCAATCATACTCCTATTTCAGTTCTTCGCAGTTTCAGCACATATGCGGATCATTTTTGCAATCCCTAGATGCCTCATTTCCTTGTTCTATTCTCCAATTATTTTGTCCTCTACTCTGATTTAACTACTTGCTTCCATGGTCATAAATTTAGACCTTGTAATTACCAGTAACTGCAACCCCTCTGCAATCTCTATTTCCCATAGCATGCTCCCTGGCCACCACCTACTGTCTTCTAATCTCACTCCTAAGATCCAGACACCAATAATCTGCCACCCCCAGTCCTTCCATCCTTTCACTCATTTCACATCTCTTACATCCCTTGATATCCTCTCTTTTCTCCACCCCTTCTCTATATATCCACAAGGCTAACTGTCACTGCCTTCAAAACTTTGCTCAGCCCTGGGCCATGTGTCTTGGTTGGAGCGTCCTTCCATGCACCAAAAGGTGGCAGGTGGCGGGTTCATTTCTGGTCAGGGCACATACCCAGGTTGTGAGTTTAATCCCCGGTAGGTGCACAGGCGTAAGGCAATCAATTGAATTTTCTCTCTCACATTCATGTCTCTCTCTCTATTCCCCTTTCTCTAAAATCAATACAGAAAAACTTTCTCAAATATCCCCTTTCTTAATCAGATCAATCCCATCTAATCCATTTAAAAAGGCAACTCCCACCTTCCCCCCTAATCCTGCTCTACTATTTCTCATAGCACGTATTCCTTTCTAACCTATTACATAGTTACTTATAATCATGTCTGCATTTCATTTTACTTCTCCAGTCTCCAAAATATAAAACTCATGAGGACGAGGTTTTTGTCCTTTGTTTCCTAAGGTCTTTTACATACCTTTACCAGTGTTTTCCACAGTCTTTGGTAAAAAAAAAAATATTTGTTAAATGACTAGTAATTATTGGGTTTTAGTTTAAGTTATAGAATCCATTAGATTATAATATATGTTTAAGTGCCAATCTCTTCCTTTAAAGTGGTATATCATTGGGGTAGATGCCGTCCTGTTCGTATTTCCCTCCAGGTTTGGGACTTGGCTCAAATACCACATTCTAATGAAAGAAGGCAGATCATGGACAAAATAAATAGAATGTATATCAAACTAGAAGTTGCTATGTCTCTAGCACCTTCTATAGAGAAAAACAAACTCAAATGGGAAGTAAGGAGTGCTGGTGGGCAGGTCAAGCCCTACACTGTAATTCTATGCTAAAGCACAGGAAATATTATAATTAAGTAGCAGTATTTAGAAGAGACTTCATGGTTCTCCCTTGGTATCAGGACACATTTGACCTATGTCCTGTCTGAATGAGAAGTCCAAAGCCCTGTAGCACTAATGGTCCAGACCACCCACATCAGCCTCACAGCACTGTCTGTGCTGTGTACTCACACAGTTCCCCAAGCTCAGCTAGCCCATCTGCATGAACTCTTTCTCCTCCTCTGTTCCCACTGCAACTAGTACAAGCCAAATGTACTGAGTAGGTGCTCAAGAAATATCTTTTGATTTACTGATTGATGATAACTGAGGCTTTCCTCAAATCTCAAAGGCTGAATAATGTACTTACCATGGCAGGACATTTTACAAATACTTCTTTAAAAGATTTTAAGAAGAAAGAGTCAAAATATGAATGATCATGGATTTAATGAACTAAGATACTACCTTTCACATGCACTCTAGGTAACCAGGGTTTTACCAGAACTCTTTTTCACATTCCCATGGGCAACTCTATTAGTGTTATGGCAAGATTTCTTGGTTACAAGGAAGAGAATGGGCAAAGATTTGGTCAAAAGAAGAAAAGGCATTATCATCTGGGAATAGAAAGCAGAAAATTCCACTTCTTAAGGAATTTGGAAGTTTATTGATTTGGATGGCATTCATCCATCCATGAATTATTTGGTAGTTATTTAATACCTGTTGTAACTATGGCTTTATGCAGGCTATTAAAAATAAGGTACCTGTCTTGTGAAGTTTATAGAATAACATCAAAAATTGACACATGACAGAACCTTAACAAATGAGCTACAAAAAGGAACAGGCAGGGTGCTATGGCAGCAGATGACAGGAGGATGTCACCTCAAGGGGAGACAGGGAGGGTCAGTGAAAACACGAGGAATTTGTCAGGTCTTTTTATTACATGGTTGCCTCTCTCTTCTGCCTAGCTCCCAAATATATGCTGTCTGTTAGAAATCACACAGTATTATTAGGTTGCTATTGAGGGTCAGCCCATTTAGCTGGATCAGTGAAATCTGGCAAAACAGCAGCAATCCACTCAAAGAAATGAAATCATCTCCCAGCATCCTACACCCCAGGTCTAATCTTTGATATCTGAACCCCTCTGTTTTCTACTCAGCTTCCCCTTGTACTTCAGATCTCCTTTGTCTTCCAACACTTAATTACCCTTTTCAGGTTCAACCTCTATACTTTTGCTAAAGACTGCAAGCTGCCTTTAAAAAAAAAACATGTACAGTCAAGTATGATTATATTTGTATGAGTATAAATGAGCTACTCCCTCACGGTGACTGAGGCTACAGAGTGCCTCTCTACCTGCAGACCTGTGTTACAGTTTATTCGGTATGCAGAGATAGGCCAGTTTATCTACCCCTTCTTGCCTGCAAGGCTCTGCTCTCTTCCCCAGCAAATGACAACCAGACTCCAAACTCTGTTCCTAGGCATCTGTGCTCTCACCTGTGGCCTTACCTCCTGAACAACCTGACACACCCATATTGCAGCACATTTCACCTTTGCATGTGAACAATTTAGAAAGGGGCCGAATAAAAGGACTTTTTCCAAATATGTCATGGGTGTATAAGTTATTGGTCACATCCTCTCAGATTCTGGAATTCCCTGCCAGTTTCCCAGTGCTCATGTGGTATCTCCTATGATTTTTTGGATGGAGTGTGTGTGTGTGTGTGGTGGGGGGTGACTGTATATCTGGGCAACATCCAGTGAGTTTGTGCTATTATGGGTAAAGTTTTTGGGAACCCAAATTCCTTCATATATAGGAGTGCCACAATACAATAGAGGTAGGCTTTCAAAGTTTGTGTAATTCCATATTCCTAGGGATTTTATGGGTGTTTAGCTCCCTGCTTGTCAATCAGGGCCCCCAACAAATTGCCACTACAGCAGCTCTACAGAACTTGAGGGCCCAATTCTGGCGGAGTACTCTGGAGCTTGAGTTCAACATACAATGAAAATCACCTAATTTGGTCAAAGGGTCAAGAAAACTCTGGTTCTATACATGAGGTTTCTTGTTTTAAAAAATAAACCCAAAGGAATTGTCAAGTACCCAGTGTAGAAGGAAAAAAAAACCCCAATTTGGCAGTATTTTAGAAGTCTATCCTGTAGGGAAGAGCTGTGTAACACCCAGTGATAGTTCTAACTGACCAAACATTTCTGTACTGCCAAGTAATTTAGTAATTTGTCTAAAAAGCTCTGATATCTGAAGTTTCATAATGCCCATAAATCAACTTCTACTCCAACAAGTCTATCACTAGATAATCTCGTCTGCAACCCTGTTCTCAGTGAGCAGTGACCTCTGGCATCAATGCTGTGCTAACCTCCAGGTAGCCAAAAGTCAGCCCTGGATGGGTATATCAACATGGGTATATGTACCCTGAAAGGGAGCTTTGGGCTTTATTCTCCAGCTGCTCTATGCTGCCCTCAGTAAGGCATAGGTACATGCTCAGGAACTCCCCCCCCCTTCTCCCACCTCTTCTTAGTTCCATCAGATGTCACCAGTATCATGTGGCCTGGGATTCCTTAAGAGGCATCAAACATGCTACATCTTCTGAATCAAGGACTAGTGCTAATAATATTTAGCCCTCATATTTCCATTACCAACCTTAGAGGTCAGGCATCATGATTATATGCATTGGCCCTCACGCTAGTGCTCTGGCACTATGTGATTGTGGTTGAAACACTCATCCAAAGGGGCTTTTTTAACCAACATTCAGGATGCCTGAAACCGACTCCCTTCTTGAGTGTCTTTTTCAGTGTTACTGTCTTCCAGATAAATTATCTTGGAAGTTGAGCCCCATGTATCATTTCCAGAGAGTTTTCTTTTGCAAATTATAGTCTACTTGTCTTCAATTAACCATAAAAATCCAAACTAAATGCATAAAAAGACAATAGAGCCATACCTTGGGAGGTATGCCTTGTATTAAGACAGAAACCGGCTGGATCATTTTTCTGCCAATAATACAGTTCTACTACAATGAGGTCTTTGTTTTCAACTAGAACATCCAGTCCTACAGCAATTCCTGCACACCCCAAAACTTTCCTGCACTCTTTGTTCTACTGCAGTTAATGAATACCTTTACAACTCTAGGCGTAGCCAGCCTGGCCTCCAAGCCCCACTCAAGCAGGCAATTAGGAAAGACATTCTCTAGTTCAGCACTCCTTAAGGTACCCCCTGTCAACCCAATTTTGTAGAATTTTATTTTATTTTATTTTTTTTAATGTTTTTTTAAAAAAAATTTTTTTTATTAATTTATTTTTGTTACAGATGTTTCTCCTTTTTTCCCCATTGACACCCTCCTCCCCATCCCCCCACCCCGTCCCCAGCTTTGTTGTCCATGTCCATCAGTTATGCATACATGCGCCTAAGTTCTGTGGTTTATCTCTTCCCTCCCCCCCACCCCCTCTTCTGAGGGGTGTCAGTCTATACCCTACTTCCATATCTCTGGGTCTACTCTGTTCCTCAGACTGTTATGTTCATTATATTCCACAAATAAGTGAGATCATGTGATATTTGTCTTTCTCTGCTTGGCTTGTTTCGCTTAGGATAATACTCTCGAGGTCCCTACATGTCGTCTCAAAGGATAAGAGATCTTTCTTTCTTACAGCTGCCACTGTGGAAAACACTATGGTGTTACCTCAAAAAATTAAAAATTGAATTGCCATTTGACCCAGTGATCCCACTTCTAGGAATATACCCTAAGAAGCCTGAAACACCAACCAGAAAGAATACATGTACCCCCATGTTCATAGCAGCACTATTTACAATAGCTAAGATCTGGAAACAGCCCAAGTGTCCATCAGTGGATGAATGGACAATTTTGTAGAATTTTAAATTTTTCTTTTAATTATTTTCTTCGTTTGACTTCATAATATTCTAAAGCTCCTTTGAAGCATAGTGGTAATACCTCATTCCATAAGGATAAAGCTTTGCACCAAGCTCCTTTCCCTGCCCAGTATCTATACAGTTTGTAGGAAATTATACTAAATATTTGGCCCTCACAGAAATCAGAAAAACCTCTGTACTTGGGAAAATGTGATTCAATTTCAAGGATAGGACCCTGGTACCTCATGTACATGTGGCACACCACAGTACCTCAACTGTGGCTGCCTTTTCCCATCAGCATATCTTGAAATATCAACTCTTTTTGTTCTAGAAGGAACTTGGGTCCAAAACCATGCAAAACATGAAAACATCCCTGGCAAAAAGCCACTGCACACCTCACATACTTAATAAGACATATTTGGCACATTTCTTCAGGCTGACATATTTCTAGTCTTCATCCTCCTGTCTTCATTACTAGCCTTTCCCTCCACTTGCAAACTCGGTCTCTTCCATGGACTTTGGCTTGAACTAGCCTTTGGCAGCTACTTTGGTTCCTTACGCTGAACTACCTGGGGACTGTGCCTCTTGGAGGAATTCTCTGGACTAATCAAACTGCACCAGTACTGATCTGGAATGGCAACAAACTCTGTCTTTGACATTTACAACAGTATTTGTTGATTAAAACAAAAGAAACCAAAACAACAAAAATACCTGGAAAAGAGAGATAACACATCTCCAAAACCACTAGAGTAATGATGGTTGGCTTATTGATAAAGTCAGCATGAAAAGCCACTCTTTGAGACCTTATATGCTGTCTGAAAATGTGAACATTCAGTACTTTGAATAATAGCACTCAAAATAAAAGCATCTTTTATAATCAGCTTAAGAGTACATATCCAACAAGACCACTATAGTTTAACATTTCAATTTGAATTTAATGATCTTCTTCTAATTTCCTAAACTAATTTCAGTTGGGAAACTTTTAAAGTAACTCAGGAAAGATAATTTTTTAAAGTAATACATATATACTTCTTTATTAATGCAGTATATTAACAAATACCCTTTAAAATAGGAACAAGTTTAAGTTTATTTTTGAAAAACCTGTTAGGGTGGCTTAACTTGAATAATAACATTCAACCATGGGGTGGTCTTTGGCAAGACAAATGCATGCTATGTTAGATATGAAAATGCAGCTATAATTCTTTTCCCAAACTGATTCATGGACGTACCGAACTCTCCATGGATCCAGCACAATATGATCTAACTCCCCCCACCCTTAACCCCTCAAACCTGGTCCCTTGCCTACTCACTCCTCTTGCTCTTCTCTACACACACTGGCCCTGCTGCTCTTTCTCCAACACTCCAGAAAAATCTCTGCCCCAGGATCTTTGAGCTTTGAGACTGCTGGTGTCTCTATCTGGACTCTTCTTGCCAATATCTATATGGCTCACTCACTTCAGGAAAGATCATTCTAATATATGTTTAATATTAGTAGTTTCCTAGCAAAAATTGACCCCATTAGTTTTGTTGATAGGTAGGACTGTTTTAATTAAATAATAAAATCCCAATAGAAACCACTTTGACTTCCAATTACATTTTTCTTTGATATGCAAATTATACTAATTTACTGTGAAAACAGAAAGCAGCTCACAGTAAGATTGGTTTTTAAATTGAAAACCAGTCCTTTTAGTCCCAGAAGACAGTATGGCAGTGTTTTTTCTACATATTCATTTATTTATAGATATTTAATATATGTCAGCCAAATAATTCAAGCAAATGTGGCTAATTCATGTCAATAAAATGTCATTTTCTATGACATGTTTTAAGTTAATAAGAATATTTAAAAAACAAAACTAAATTTAAAATATGCATATGCTAGATTCTAACACCATTTGCAAGAAACTATACTTCAGTGTAATCTGTATACGTCTTAGAGCTTACCAAAAGGCATTGAGTTACTAATATATAAAAGCACCTTGACATGAGGTAGTTCTCCTTGTGCAATATCTCTGGTGCTTTCATTGCTTGTCAAACCCCCAAATAGTAGTTAAGTTAATAGGCAAATCTGCCGCTAGCTTTTTCAGGACAAAAACAAGAGTACAAATGGTGGTGGGCATAACAAAACTAAATATTTACAACCCAGGCTGAAAAACCAGTAAGTAAAATAAGTTCTCTTTTCCTAACTTGATAAATATACATTTATAAAGCCCTAGAAGGCTAGGTCTGAATTTAGAATTTCATAGTCTTTATATTTCTGGTTGAGAACCTGGCAGTGTGTAAAGGGTTGCCCCTCTATCCCTTAATCTGCCCCTCTTCTCTCTCACTTCTAGCTTCATTCTGTATTGAAAGTTGCCTATCACTTACCTGCATGGACACTCCCACTTGAATGGCCAAGCTCTGTATACTTCCCCTCTCCTAGGGTTTGGCATATAGGTGGCACAGTGATGCCACAGGATGGCCCTGAAAGTTGTTTGGGACTATTTGGGCAGAGAATTCTGGAGATGATGTAGAGGAGATTTGAAGACTCTGGAGAGGCATGCCTCATGGATTCCTTGCCTGTGAGGTGGGCCATAGCAGAGTAGGGACTCTTCTACCCATGGAAGACAGTTTGTAACAGCGATTCCGAGTGCAGAGTCAAACCCATGTAGATTGAATTCTGGTTCCATTACTTACTAGCTAAGAGATCTCGAGAAGCTATTCAGTGTCTCTTTAATTAGTTTACTTACCTATAAAATGGGAATAATCAGAATATATACCTCAGAGGGTTGTGGGTGTTAAAGGATTTATTTTCATACCATGTATCCAGGAGGATGTCTGGCATATACTTCACAAATATTAACATTGCTATTCTTTCATCTCCAGAACCCAGAACAGTGCCTGACATGAAGTTTTGGATTAGAACAGTTTGTCTTTTTATCGCGTTTTTAGTGTTTGGTTAAAAATGACTACAAATTCTAGTTTGTATAGCCAAAACAGAAATCAGTTTTAAAATACATATTGAGGTAAAAGATAAGGATTACTTTTTATACTTAATTTTCAATGAAAATAATTATCATAGAAATTTTGAAAGCAAACAAATTTGTAAAAAGTAGTTTAAAAATTTGTAAGTCTCTATTTTGATCTTTGCTAAAGATTTGCCTATAAGGTCAAGAGCCTGCTTTCTGGGGTGGATTGAGAAGGCAGAAACAAGTGTCTTTCAGTGTTCAACTTTTTACAGTAGAACCAACTTTTAAAGGAAACTACATTTATTAAAGTGCAAATTGTAGTGAAGATTAGAGAAACAAAGAGATCAAGCATGCTGCCAAAGTGTTAACCACTTACTCATGTGAGGAAGAGTATGAAAGGAACAAGCTTGAGGGAGAAAACTGGAAGTTTGTTTTTGAATACGTTCGGATAATTTTGCCTTTATACATACAGTGGAGATGTTGAATAAGCGGTTTGCTGTACCCTCTGAAGATCATATAAGAGGTCAGGACTGGAGTTGTCATCCTAAAAATGGTACTTAAGACCCAAGACTGGATCAGTCCACCTGAGGACTTAGTAAATAGCCAGAAGAGAAAGTCCGAGGACTGAGTCCTGAGCCACTCCTACATTCGGAGGTTGGGACATGAAGAACTGATGTCAGAGATGGAGAAGGAGCTTAAACCAAGAGAATGTAGGTCCAGGATCCAATGAAAGACGTGGTCAACGGTGTTAACTTACTGACTGATAATAGGATGAAGACTATGACTTGGTCATGGGATTTGGCAATAGGGAGCTTACTGTGACTTTAACAGAGCAGTGTATTTGCAGAGGTGATAAACAAAGCCTGACTGCAGTGGATTCAAAAAGCAGGCGAGGAGAATTGGAGACAAAGTATGGACAACTCTTTCAAGAATTTTGGCTATAAAGGAAAGTGAAAAATAGAAGAGTGATACTACAGCATCTATGGATATGTATATGCTATAAGTGATCCAGTAGAGAAGAGAAAAAGTGATGATTCAAGAGATGATGGTAACAATCCTTCCAAAAACTCAAAGTATATTTGCTTGAGATTCCATTGGATAAAGTAATTAACATTTGGCTGGGGAAGTAAATGTATCCATGTTATTTTTCCCTTCTTCATATACATGTATACCAAAAAGTTGTATATTTTTAAGAAATATACATATTTTTAAGAAAATATTTTTAATGGAGCCATAATAGAACCTTTGAAAAGTAAATGGTTGAAACTCTCTTTGCTTGCCTCCTTCACTTGTGCATTTTTCCCGTCAAAGATAATGAACATCTGTGGCCCTAAAATTCAGCTAAAAAAATTCATGCTCTGGGATCAATGAGTGTGTTACTCCTCCAGTAGTATTTTGATTTACTGAAATATTTAGGGTGAAGTGATATGAGAGATTTGCTTCAAAATAATCTAGTTGGGGAAAAGAGATGAAGTGGTTGGGGAGAATGAAAAATATTGGCCCTGAGTTGAAGCTGGGTGATGGGTATATGGTGATTCCTTATACCATTCTCTCTGCTTCTGCATGTGTTTGAAAATTTCCACATTATAAGGTTAAAAATAAAAAGTAGTATAGTATGAATACCATGCTTAATCCAAAGAAATAAATTAAGTGGTGAAATTTCAGATTATTCGGTAATAGATGAATATTTGGAGGCACAGGAATTTTTCTGGCATTTTTTAATCTTATCAGTTACTTTGCTATTATATACAGCACAAACTTATTCTTTAATTAGAAAGTGTCTCAGTTGTTTTACGATAGAATTAATTTGAATGCTTATTGTACAAATAATTTGGAAGACTGGGTTTTTAAAAACGAAGGCTTGGTTCTCTTAAATATCCTCTCACTGTAGGTAAGCATAAAAAAACCTGAGTGCACCTGTGTTATGAAATATGTTCTGAGGTAAAGTAATACTACAGTTAAAAAACAACAGCCCTCCCACTCTATCTGAACAAAAAATGGAAAAATGTCCTCGGGTGAGGATAAAAAAAAACAAACAAAAAAAACCCACAACAGCCCTGGCCGGTTTGGCTCAGCGGTTAGAGCGTCGGCCTGCGGTACAGAGAGACCCGGGTTTGGTTCCCGCTAGGGGCATGTACCTCGGTTGCAGTTTGTCCCCGGTCCTGGTTGGTCGTGCGGGTGGCAGCCACTCGATGTGTCCCTTTCACGTCGATGTTTCTCTCTCTCTCTCTCTCTTCCTCTCTCTCCCTCCCACTCTATCTGAACAAAAAATGAAAAAATGTCCTCAGGTGAGGATTGAAAAACAACAACAGTATTCCAGTTGGTTGTTACATAAAAGAATAAATGGTTGATTATACACAGAAGATGAAATTACATTGCAAAAATAATTACCACTTTAAAAAAATTTTTTTAATTTGTCACTCTTATATTGCTGTATAAAATTTTAGTTAAAAAAGATTTTTAACCCTCACCAGTGTGGCTCAGTTGGTTGAGTCTTCCCGTGCACCGAAAAGCCACTGGTTCAATTCCTGGTCAGGGCACATGCCCATATTGCAGGTTCGGTCAGGGTGCATTGGGAGGCAACTGACGGATGTTTTTCTCTCACATTGATGTTTCTCTCTCTCTCTCTCTCTCTCTCTCTCTCTCTCTCTCTCTCTCTCTCTCTCTCTCGCAAATCAATAAAAACATATCTTAAAAAGATGTTTAACCTTTCAAAACTAGCAAATGTAGAAATAACAGTGTTGCTACATTAAGTCCTCAAATATTAACCACTAGGTATTTAGTGTTTTCCAGTTACTCATTAACCATTCTTTAGTGTTATTGCTAATCTAATTGTCAGTAATCTCCACCAGGGAAAGTTGAATAACAACCTCCAATAAATTTTCTAGATCAGAAGAATATTCAGGTTTTATTAGTATCATTCCTCTTGCTCATGATATATTCATTAACAAAAGTACACTATATAATTTGGGACCTATAAATTCTACTTCAAAAATGAAGCCCAAAGTTACATTGTTATGCAGTTTATGGTTTCTTTTGTATAGCTTTGATGCCCTCAACATTTCCTTGGTGTAAACTACTGAGCAAGGGAACAAGATTTCCTTTGTAACTGATACCTAAATTTCGATTCTGCTTTAAGGGTCTAATTTGCACTGTGAAGACATATAATTTGAGCCTTGTAGCTATATCACACAAGTACAACAGTTTATGCTGATCTCTAATTTTCTGAGTTGTGCTGGGTGTAATTTAAATTTTTTGCATGTTTTTAACTGCAGTGCAAACCAGTATACATGAGAAACCTTTGTATATTGACAGAGGCTTGGAAAAGGATGCCTTGTTCTCATTTCGGATAAGCATTCCCTTTTCACAACTGCAGGTGCAAGGGAGCCCATTCATAATATTTGCTTCAAGTTATAGTTTCTGGCTGGAAATAGAGTGCTGTTACAGGAGAACTTGACTAATCTTTACAAGCACAATGAATAAAAGTTATTACTATTAGTAACAAATTCTAGAGGCAAGTAGGACTTTTTCCTTTGCCTATGTATGGGAACATAATATATGCTGTCAACACAGTTTTGGTCATTTTACTATTGTGTGTATGTGTTTACTAAAACTAGAATAACATTTTGTCACATTAACACAGGATGGAATTATACTCAGTGGAAAATCTGCTGTAACAAATGCATGTTCCACTTAAGAGATAATTGATAATGAATGTTACTTTTTCCTTTGCCTTAAGTTTCACTTATTTTTAAATCAACACATGAGCCAAAAAATAACCACAAGATAAAAATTTACTCTAATTGCTCTCATTTCACATAACTGGGTAAATCTCCTTTTGAAACATATATTAGACAACTATATAAGCAACAAATAAGTGATGCTAGCTGGATGTTTCCATTAGAAACCCTTATTTATAAGGTTATGGCTTGACCATTTTAATTAGCTTCAGGCAGAAACTTGGAACACCAGTTCAAAGCCTCAGAGAAAATTTAAGTCTACAAAACAATTCTAACTCTCCAGGAGAAGTTAGAGAAAGGCTCTAATAGAATTTAAGATCTGGATGGCCAAACACAGATAAAGTAAATTAAAAATTAAAATGTGGCAGTAGTCATTGCGTTGACCAAAGTGTTTGGCTTATGTATAAAACCAGGAAGAACTCTTCCTAAATTGATGGTTATTACTATTACTTACTATGTTTTGCTGTTTGTTAGCAATCTCATAGTGTCACCTTACATTTGCATATAATTCAAAAGTGCCAAAACACGTTTGCACTTTAATTCATTCAGGCTGAGCACTGTGATAGAAGAAACTTGTATGCTGCCATCCTTTTCTTTCATGGCCTAAAAACAGATGGCTCACTCACATTACACCAGTTTATCCTCAGCCTTGAATCAAATGCAAGCTAGTGGTTAGACCCACATGCTAGAAAGATAAGGAGCATCTTTAAGGATGCCTTCAAGGAAGATGCCTTCAAGGATGGGACAGAACCCCTAAACTGGCTTCTGTAAATACTACTGCCCACCCTTCCGAAAGTTCATTATGTTACTACTTCCCCAACACCCAAGAGCAACACACAGTATCTCCACTTATAATTAGTTATTGCTGTCACTCCAGGGAGGAAATGCTTGATACCTGGCCTCCCTCAGGCCACATGTGATGGGGGACACTGCCATACACAGCCCTTCTGAAGTTCAAAGGGCAGATGAAAGGAGACTGACACTGAGCCACTTACCTGGCCGGGATGCTTTTCCTGTCAGCCTGAGACCTTTGAGGAAGAAATGAAAATAAAAGGAAAAACAAACAAACAAAAACTTACCACTTTGACCCAGTCCAAGAACAACTGAAAACACCCAGGCCGCCCGGAGAAATGGGGCAGGACCTGGCCGGCAATTTTGCAGGCAGGCAAATGCGGCAGTAAAAAAAGCCAGGGCCGAGCAGCACATAATGCAAAGCAGCTCGCACTGCGCCCGCCGCCTGGCTGCTATCTGGATGCGCGCTTGCGCCTCTCCGGCGCACCTTGGGGCCCGCGGACCAAGTGTCACTAGGACGTTTCCAGCAGGCCCGGCAGGCGGACCCCGCGGCTCGGAGCAAGCAGTGCAGGTACGCTGGCCCGGGTACCGCTCGGCATCTCAGGGCCCCCGAGGCCCTCCCAGCTTGGCTCGGTGGGTCCCGAAATCTCCGCAAGAAGCACCTCCTCCGACGGCCACTGGCTCGGGGTGGCGACGCGAGCGGAGCTCCGCAGCCCGCTCTGGGACAAAGAAAAGAGCTTTTGTTTCTCTCCAGCCGACGGGAATTCTGCTGCATAAATCAGCTTAGCGAAGAGCCAAACACAATCAAACCCAAACAAAGCCCGAAGCTGGGGGGAAAAACCAGCCTAATGTACATTCACTGGGTGATGCTGCATCTGTGGGAGGGGACGCCGGTGAGGCCGAAGGGGGAAAAAGTCGATGTCGCCATCAATCAGCGAAAGTTTCTTCCACAGGTGAGCAGGGAGGCCAACTCCACTTAGTTGCAGCTTTGCAGCCTCATTAGCTGAGCAGCAGGCAAAGTCGAAGCGGTAGCGTCCTGGCTGGCTGGGAGGAAGCTCGGGTGCTAGCAGCCAAGGGAAACGGCTCCGGGAGCGCCCTAGAAGCCCCCGCCGGCGCCGGCGGACACTGAATGAGGCATCTCAGTTCCCTGCTTGGACAGGAGTGGAGCGCACCGCTGCGAGCGCGGGATGTTCCACGGGGTGCTGAAGCCCAGCCTCGCGGGGCGGGAGCTGCGTGCCCTCGTTCTTTTGGCCCCAGTGTACAGCTCAGGCGTCCGGCTGTCCAGAGCCCCGGTAGCTGGCGCGCTCTGGGATGCACCCCTCAAGGATGCGAGGGAGGCGAGTTGGTAAGGGGCGGGGAGGTGTGGTCCTGCCCGGGCCCCCTGGTGCAGGGGGGGAGGGGGGGCGCCTCCAGATATGCTGAGAGTTGGGCGCGCTCAGGGCCCTGAGTTGCTAGGAGACCGCCCCACGCTGTGGAGAGTCTGGCCCCGGCAGGCGAGGCTGCAGCTCGCAGCAACAGCAAAAGCTCGGAGCAGCGTGGGCGGGACATTAGTGAGGCATGAAGTCACCACGGCCCACACTCGCTCTTTGTTTTGCTCACTCCAGCTCTTTTTCTCCCCCTTGGCTCTGATGGTTGCCATTCCCATAGTTCACAAGAACTTCTGATGCGTAGCCTCGCAACAGGAATCTCACGCCCTGTTCCCTTTCCCCCTCCTCCCGGAATTCCTGTACCCTAACGCTCACCTACGGGGTGTAGAGACTTGCTCTTGCTCAGCACGAGTGGCAGCTGCGCGCAAACCCCAGCCTTTCGCCTGGGTTCTGCGCACTCCTTTGTTTGGAGATACTCACTGCTCAGCAGCTGCCGTGTGCAAAGTGGAGTCCCGTAGCCTCACCCCACCTCCAACATCCTATGTTCTGTGGGTGCGCACTGCCCACTTTGCTTGCAGAGTTAGGAGCTCATCCCTTGCCCCACCCCAAGACTGTCCGGAGTCTCCCCAACACTTGGAGAGTTGGGCCAGTCTGCAGAGGCTGTACTCAAAGCTGCCGGCCAAAATTTCTCGCGGCTCCTCCACTCGGAACATCAACCCTGGGCTGGACAGCCCTGCTCCTTCCAGAGTCTGGTGGTGGCTCTGGGCTTTTGCTAGTTACAGTAGGTCTTTTGACCTTAAGCGTCACCTTCCCAATAAACGGAACAAAGAAGTTACAAAGGGCGGCGAAACAGGAGAGAGAAGCTAGGAAAGGAGGTGGGAGGACATTTCTGCCTGCTTGCAGATCAGAAATTTAGGTGCACGCAGGGAAGGCGTGTTTTGCTCGGCAACTGTCAGGGAAGCCGTGCACCTCCTTGGCTACCGTGGCTACCAGTCTAGGCCGAGGGAGAAAACCCAGTCTCCCGGATTGAAAACAAAGCAGTTTCCAAATCAGACACGGGGTGATGTTTCTCTTTTCCTCTAGGGGCAGGATTGGTTCATCCCGGTAAAATCTGACCTCTCCTTTTACACTAGCAGCCTGCCGACCTCTTTCCTAGAGCAGCCTCCTCTTCCAGGCACCAGAGCCATCCAGCCAGGTCAAGGTGAAATATGCGGGAGTTTCCCTCCTTACATGCTTGATAGTTTCCATCTCCATATTTGGAGTAAAGAAACAAGTAAGAGGCTTTCTCTCTCTCTCTTTTTTTTTCTTTCTGTTTTCTATTTGTTAACTGAGTGAACGGAAAGTACCTGATTAATAAACCACAACATTAAAAACTCCCCCTTTTCAGGTGTGGACTGCACATTGAAGCCCACAGAATTAGCTAAGCAAACCAGGAACCCAGTTGGAAAATTACAAGTGCCCTGGATCTACAAAGTTCTTTAAGAGAACAAATGAACGATCTAAACCTGAAAAACTGGTACTTGTAAACACAATTACATTGTCGGCAGTGTTCTCTAAATATGTACAATGAAATCCAGCTCAACTTCATTATTTATTTTCTTTCCTTAGTTCCAAGTTTGAACAACTGTAGTTTTGCTTTTCGTGGTCTTAAAGGAAAGGCCTGAAAAGTGGCTATATGGGGATGAGGTCTTGAAATTTAACACAAAATGAACATATTCAGACTTTGATTAGTACTCATCAGTGGGGTAGCAGCTGTATTTTCCAGCCATTATTTCACAGTCCAAAGGAATGCAGCCACCCTTGAGATGGGGCAGTGCTATAATAAAGAAAAAAAGTCAATCCACAATACCTATAAGGGTGTGTGTGTGTGTGTGTGTGTGTGTAAGTGCACTCTGTATTGTAAAGGCTGACTTTCACATTTTGTTTTATGAAGCCCAGGCAAATATATGTCAGGATGTCACTTTTTTTGGAGTAGCTAAAGAATAAGCATAGTGCCATTTATCACCACTTCCCAGTTACAAAGAGGTTACAATGCTGGTTGTCAAAATAAAATAAGACAGAATATCCCAGCTGTGAGACTGTGATCCTTATAAGTTATTTACAAACCAGTTATCTGTACATTTTGGGCTATAAAGATAAAAGTTAATTATCTTGACCCCTGCAAATCATCTGTAGGGTTTTCTTTTTTTTTATTTTTTATCCTCACCCGAGGACATTTTTGCATTTATCTTCAGATAGAGCGGGAGGGAGAGAGGGGGGAAGAGAGAGAGAGAAACATCGACACATTGAGTGGTTGCCACCTACATGACCCCAACCAGGGCGGGGACAAACTGCAACTGAGGTACGTGCCCTTAGCGGGAACCAAACCGGGGACTCTCTGGTCCGCAGGCCGACGCTCTAACCACTGAGCCAAACTGGCCAGGGCCTGTAGGGTTTTCTTACAGTAAATATAATTAGTGGTCTAGGAACAAGAAGTTTCCTTGTTTCCAATAAATGTCATTGGTCACCACAACTCATTCTTTTTCCTGTAAGAAAATGTACAGCATATTGTGAAGAAATGTGGTATTATCTTCCTCATATTACCTGAAGAATTCTAACGGAGAAAAAAAAATGTTCCAGATTCACTCCTGTCTTTATCATGTTCTGCTGTCTTGCTTTGCAATTTCTGACAGCTAATTTTTCATCATTTGTGGTAATGAGAGCAAATGAAATTCACAGATAGTGTAAAAGTACCATTTCAGCTATTCATTCCAGCTTTCCTATCATCAGATTCTTTTAGTTGCTAATAAGTCATAAAATAAGATGAATTAAGTTTCTTTCCTACTTAAATAACCTTGATTTCTCACTAACTCATTTTATAGTGAGAATGAATAAGCTATAGACGGATCGCAGGAATGAGAGAGACATCTGGGAGACTGCTCCTTTTCGTGTGTATTCAGCCTTTGAACTAGATTTTGTCCAAATTATTGACCTCGTAGTTACAGCTAAAACTGTATTCATATTTCAATATTATAGCTGCTCCTCAATTTATGATAGAGTTATGTCCTGATAAAACCATCGTAGCATTTCACACACCTAACCTACTGAACATCATAGTTTAGCCTAGCCTATTTTAAGCATGCTCAGAACACTTAACACTAGCCTACAGTTAGGCAAAATCACCTAACATAATGAATACACTATAGAGTATCAGTTGTTTATCCTTGTGATGGCGTAGCTGATTCCAAGTTATGGCTGGTTGTCACTGCCCAGCATCATGAGAGAGTATCATACCACACCTATCACTAGCTGAGGAAATAAAAATTCAAAATTTGAAGAACAGTTTTAAGTGAATTCATATTGCTTTTACACCATTGCAAAATTAAAAAATTATAAGTCACACCATCGTAAGTTGGGACCATCTGTATCAGAAATTGGTATCAGAGATATTTAACAGGTTTTAAGCAGATGTTCACAAGTTGTCTATAAGCTTGCTTCATCAACAGCTCTTAGGAGATGATACAGCCCAGCCAATGGAATGTGTTATTGTGACTATAACTTCAAGCTTCTTCGAATGATAAAGAACATAAGTCACTGAAAGTTACTTTTCACTGAAATGTTACATGAGTCAGTGTTCCTCATACTGTGGACTGAATACCACCTCTAACATAATCACCTGTAGAGTGATTCCTTAGTTTGTTTCAGGAGATTCTGACTGTGGATCTGGTGTGGTGCCCAGAAATATGCATTATTATGAGTTTTTCAAATGGTTGTTTATGTGCTGAGGTTTAAGAACCCCTACCATAATGGATTAACACAGAGATTCCTCAAAGGCCTTGTGTGATTATTGACAAACTCCGGTATCAGGTGCAAAGTCAAAGAAAAGTGAATTGCTGGAGCCAAGTTATTCTGTGGATGATTAACACTGACATGTTAATATTTTAGGCTACAAGACTTCCATAATTAAGTTTGGAAATGCTGGATTAAAGTTAAGTTAAATCTTATTTTACTGGAAGATTTTCCAGAAACTTAAGTAGGTGAACATGCAATTGGGTTCTCCATTTATTTGGGGAACATTCACAGACTAATTTTCCATAGAGCACACTGGTGAGATTTAATCCTACTTTACAAATTTGGAAACTAAGAACCAGGTTGGTGAGGAGACTGACCTCACTTCAAGAGAATTGCAGAGCAGGCATGAATCAGATCTCTGATTCTTCTCTACCACCTCATATCAATGATGACTTTTAGTTTTAAGGAACAGAGTCAGACTGTGGCTGTCTCAAGTAAAAAAGGAAATTATTGGAAGGAAACTGGGAGCTTACAGAATCATATTGAATAGGCCAGAAACCAAGGGAGGAGGCATAAGCAGTAGCAGTAAGCGGCCAAGAAATGAGAATGCTTTCTAATCATCCCTTCATTTTTAGACCACTTGTTCAAATTTCAGAATCCAGTTGAGAATGTCTAGTTTCCAGAACTTTAGTTACATATCGGTCTCTTGGCTTTCTGTGGGTGCAGAGTTGGGAGGAGGAGCTCTTACCTTTGGCTTTCTCAGTGTAAAACCCCAAGAAGATTACATAAAATTGTCTTAGGTTGATGAAGGGAGCCCTGAAAAGTGACAAATACTCATTATTCACATATCCTGATTTCCATATACTACAGTTTTTCATTACAGTTGGATTTTGGATGATGATGCTGGTCGATGTTTCTCTCTCACATTGATGTTTCTATCTCTCTCTTCCTTCCTCTCACTCTATAAATAAATAAATAAATAAATAAATAAATAAATAAATAAATAAAATAACTACAAAAATTACAAATTTAAATACCAAGATACCACTACACTTCTGTTAGAATGGCCCAAATCCAAAACATTAACACCACCAAATGCTGATGAGGATGTAGAACAACAGGAACTCTCATGAATTGCTGGTGGGAATGCAAAATTGTATAGCCAGTTGGGAAGACTTTGGTGGTTTCTTATAAAACTAAACACTCTTACCATATAATCTAGCAATTGCTCTTCTTGGTGTTTACCCAAAGGAGTTGAAAACTTATATCCACACAAAAATCTGCACGTGGATGTTTATGGTATCCTTATTCATAATTGCCAAAACTTGGAAGCAGCCAAGATGTCTTTTCATAGTGAATGGATAAATAAACTATGGTACATCCAGACAACGGAATGTTATTCAGCACCAAAAAAAATGAGTTATGAAGCCATTAAAAGACGTGGAGGAAACTTAAGTGCATATTGATAAGGAAAAGAACCCAATGTGAAAAGGCTACATACTATATGGTTTCAATTATATATTATAGAAAAGGCAAAAGTATAGAGATAGTAAAAAGATGGTTGCCAGGGTAAGAGGGAGGGAAGGACAAATCAGTGGAGCACAGGGGATTTTTAGGGCAGTGAAACTACTCTATAATACTGCAGTGGTGGATCTATGTCATTGTACATTTGCCAAAACCCATAGAATGTACAACATCAAGAGTGAACTCTAATGTAAACTATGGCCTTTGAGTGATAAGGATGTGTCATTGTAGGTTCATTCATTGTTACAAGTGTCCTGCTTGTATGGGATGTTGACAGCAGAGGAGGCTGTGTGTGGGAGGGAATAAGGGATATTGGAACTCTGTATTTCCATCCAATTTTGCTGTTAACTTAAAACTACTCTAAAAAATAAAGTCTATAACACACACACACACACACACACACACACACACACACACACACACACAACTACCAAATAAGGTTATTGTGAGAATCAAAATGGAGGTCAGTAATGAAACATTATAGAATTCACCATATATTTTCCCAAGGGATTTTGCAATGTTAATTTAGATTATTTAAATTTCATAATATAAAAAACATTGAAAATGCATAAATGCTTATTTCAAGGCTTCCATATTGTCATAAAAATAACATCAAATATCTTCACTCTGTTTTATACATAACTTTCCTTTTCTGGTAACTATACAATTCTTTACCCACATTAATAGATGTAGTGAGCTTGTCTTTAAATAGAAGCCTGTAATCCTAGCATTCTTTATGACAGTCTAGTTTTATGTCTCCCTAATTAAACCAAATTGTTCCACAATCTTTTCAGCCTGAAGTCATCCTTGTACAGTTTGACATGAAACTATATGAAAGCTTTACTAATTTGTACATGACAGGGATGACATACTTAATACTGCCTTTTATTTACAATTTAACATGTTTAAACTTATACGCAGTTCAGGAAGGAAAGTAAATATATATATATATATGTTTTAAATATTGCTTCATTGCTCAGTACTCTAAATGTATAGCAATGTTAAGGGTCTACGACTGGTTCTCTCAAGTAAAGGTATCAGCAGACATTATAAATACGTTTCTCTATTGACATAATTCATCTGTTGAGCCATGGGGGTGTATGGACTGATTTGCACACATTATACAGCTAAAGGTCTTTCTGAACTTCAATAACTCACACTGAGCCCACGACTAACATTCCGCCTTTCAGCATTTTCTCATGATCACATTGCCTCTGGAGAATGAAGTCACTACAAAATTTAAATTATTCTAATCAAATTCACATGGTATTTTTATACTTGGAATGCTTCCATTCTCAGCCCCCTTCTCCAATTTCAAAATTACTTCATGTTTCACCTTGAAGAATGTGACCTTTTAACATAGTGAGGAAATTCTTTGTAAATTAGGCATAGGATATTCAATTTAAACATTCATTTAATAAATATGTAAATATTTATTGAACATTTAGTATGTGTAAAGTGATAGGTCCTATGGAAAATACAAGCATTAGTAAAACCCAATCTTTCTCGAAGATATTATCTTACTTAGAAATAATATGTAATAATAAAAAAGATGATTGAGTTGGTAAATAGAACAGCTCAGAAATATACCCTAATATCAATAATAATTTAATATAACAAAAAATATGTTTTCAAGTCGATGAAGAGGGAATAAATAATTTAATAAATGTTGTTGGGATAATTCTTAGCTATTTGGAAAAAACATTAATTTAGAAAGTTACTTTACACCAAAATAAATTCATGATGGATTAAAGGGCTTAGCATAAAACTACAAAACTATATATATTATTTTTTCTAGTATTAATAATAAAACTTTTTTCTAAATGTAAAAATAATTCACCCCATTTTAAAGAACAAATCAACAAAAACGATAATGATTTCTTTAAAATTTAGATGTGTATAAATATTTCAGAAAAGGTAAAAATACATCCCATAGAATGGGCTTCTACAACTAAATCAGAAAACTGTCTCCAGTAGATAAATGGACAAAGAGCATCAGCATATGATTCAAGGATATGAAATACAAATGCTTAAAACCTGGGAAAAGTTCAGCTTCATCTGTTATTAAAAATACTAATTTAAAAACTGAGATGACAAAGTTACCCATTAAATGCTCAAAGACTTTTCAAAATGACAGTACTTAATGCTAGCAATAGAGGGTTGAATTAGGAACTCATTTGTGGTGGAATGACAAGTTGGTTCAAACTTTCTTGCAATCAGTTGGCAACATGTAATAAAATCTTTAAAGTATTTGAAACATGAATCTCATGTCTGTGAAGTTTGTCCTCTAAAGATTCAGAAATATAAGAAAATTGTTTATAAAGATGCACATTTCAGTATGATATACAGTCACAACAAAAAAAAATGCAAATTATATTTTTAGTCATTCAAAATCTTTCAAACTAAAGTAGCAGAGAAGATGATGAAGATTTTCAGTGTGTCCTAGGTATTATTGTTCTATCTTAGAGATGTATGCTGCCTAACCCGTGTCTTTCATTAGTTAACAAATTATATTAATCCCACCTCAGTGAAGTGTTTCCTGTCTTTTCCTTTCTATTTAATGTCATTACTGCTGCCTTAGTTCAGTCTTTTCTCTTCCTTTTCTTGAACTCCCAACCATCTCATCCCGTCATTGCTATGAGAGTTTTTCTTCTGAAACACAAATCTAAACTTATCCTTTTTAAAAAACCTTCTATGGTTTATCTTATGCCATTCCCCAACCTTTCTGCAGGCCATAAAAGAGACCCTTAGCATCAACTACGAAATTGTGACTATTCTGGCTCCGTATCACATTCCCAGTACCATTTTCCACGACATTTTCCCTCCCTCTTGCCAACTCCATCTACACTGCTCTACAGAACAGAAACCTGATTTTTTTTTTTTTTTTTAAATCGGGCTTTTTTTTTTTTTTTATCCTCACCTGAGGACATTTTTTTCATTTTTTGTCCAGATAGAGTGGGAGGGAGAGAGAGGAAGAGAGAGAGAGAGAGAAACATCGACGTGAAAGGGACACATCGAGTGGCTGCCACCCGCACGACCAACCAGGGCCGGGGACAAACTGCAACCGAGGTACACGCCCCTAGCGGGAACCGAACCCGGGTCTCTCTGGACCGCAGGCCGACACTCTAACCGCTGAGCCAAACCGGCCAGGGCCAGAAACCTGATTTTCTACGAGCACTTTCACTTGCCTTTTCATAGGCCTTAACCTCAGCTGGGCATGATTACCCCCTTTGCTTGTCATTTATCCTACTTGATTGTCAAGAATCATTTATGATGGCATGCCTATAAAAGCTTTCTGAATTCCCCAAGGCATAACCTACAGTGTCTTTAACTTTTAAGTAATCTTAAATAAAAAGTTTTTCATTAAAAAATAATGTGTTTTTATTATAGAAAATTTGAAGCATATATTGCATTTTCATGGTGAATTTTATTTGCTTTATTTTTATATAGCTTTCTTCACACTGGATTCACCATTTTTGTTTTTAATATTCAGGGTGAGGCAAAAGTAGGCTTATAGTTGTGAGGACACTAAACACAGAGTTTGTTCTTGTATTATTATTTATTAATTATTGTTTTATTTTCCACACAAACAAGGTAAACCTACTTCTGCCCACCCTCTAAATTCTTCATGAATATCTTTCTATGTTATATATTATTCCCTAGTGAGTTTGTTCAGTTTATTTAAACACTTGATTCTACCAGATTCTTGGCAATGAAACAAATGTCATACTCAAACGGCATAATTTGAAGAGAATTTATTAATGAAGGGACTGTTTATAAACATGGGTATAAGGTGTTAGCCATAGTGCTGTTTCCTTGAGTTAGAAACAGTGGGGAAACACATCACTATCCTTAGGCTTCAAAGGGCAAAAGAAGGGTGCATTACTGAACCCAAGAGATATTGAGTGTGTGGATACCATCTGACAAGCTTGTCACCTTTGTTCAAGAGTCACAGCCAGTCTGAAGTAATCTGCAGGGCAGGGACCGAAAGAATAACTACACTTACTGGTTTCTTTTCCCCTTTTCTGATTTCCTCGATCAAAACACGCTATTGGCCAAGCCCATCTCTAAGCCAGAGGTCGGGGAGCTATAGCCAGAGTCCAGAAAGGCAGGACCCTCAGCATAAAGAAAGCAAAATGAGCGGGAAGCTGGTGGGGCAAAGGACAGATACTGGCATACTCCTAGGATGAGATATGGGTTGTTTATAGTTTTTGATCATTATAATAATAAACATATTTGCATAAATCTTTATTCAAATTCTTGAATAAGATTCTTTTCTTAGGGAAATTCTTTCCAAGATGGGTCTAAGGTTTGATACATTCTCCAAGCTTCTGTTATTTCCTGCCAAATATCTGCTTTTCCAAAGGACCCAGAAAAGTAAGAATTACAGGAGTTGATGAGAAGCTTTGCCCAATTAAGATCTTGACCCTGGGGAATGATTACATCCTTGGAAATGGCATCTTAAGGTAGACTCCCAGCAGGAAATGGAAAGCAAAGTTGAGCTGGATAATTGAAGTCTGTAGGGTAGGTTTTATGGAAGGGAATAAGTGATGGGGCATTCCTCTGGGGCTTAAAACAGATGGTAGATGTCAGCACCCTTGGCTTGAAGGGTCAAGAAGAGGCAGTATTTCAAGGAACACACACACACAAAGGACATTGGGGAGCTATATAAAGAGGGTCTCCAGATAGGAAGAAGGGAGCCAATTAGTGAACCAGCAGGGAAAAAGCAGGGCAAATAAAAGTCTTGATGTCAATGTCTTTCTATCCTCCAAACTCCTGCCAATGCCCCAGATTGGTCAAACCCAACAGAAGCCAAAGATAAAGTAACCTTTTAATTCAATCTATATTAGCCAGCTTTCTGGTACACAAAGAGGGTAGAGAAGGAAACTGGATAGATGAATGGAAAATATCCAACACAATTAGGTTTAAAGGAGATCAGATGGCCAAGGGAGAGAAGATTGACTTTATTAAGAGAGCCATAATCTATCTTGGCAAGATTAGCAAAAGAAACATAGCAATTACTCCTTAGTCTGAATTTCACACCTTTGATTAATAATTGTCTGTATTGCTGCTAGCTAAGGTCCCTTTCCTATCAAATATACCTTTAATTGTTTGCTTGGATTTCCTGGATCTTCTTGATTGATTGTTAAAAAGAAATGTCAGAATGAAATATGAACATGTTTTGTTTGGCCCTCATGCTATCTTCCTGTAGAGTGGCTTAAAAATGGTTGACTTTTTTGCCAAAATTTTTAAAATCAGGAGATTTCATAAATCTTATCTTCAGCTTCTCTTGAACAATCACAACATTGGGCATAACTGGAACTACATTTCTGCAAGGCAATGAGCTGGAGCGGCATGCCTGCTGCCACCTAAGAAGGAGCCGAGGCTCTAGTTTACCACCCTCCTCACCACTCCCTGCTGCATATTTGAGTCCATTGTCTTTATTCTCTGCGAGCATGTTACTGCTTTTCATATACCAAGATTGAGTTTGCTCATATATGTTACATGCCTGACACCTGTAGACATTTAAGTTTGTCATCCCTGCACTAGGCTCATGGACAAAAGGGGCAGTGCCTAGCCTCCAATTCTTTGTTTCCTTGGAATCAACTAAACATTGAATATCAAAGCAGCAGGAACTACATTATGGCTAATGGGATGTGGCATAAGTAAAATTACACGATCTTTTCACAATTCCTTTTACCAAATAGTCATTACCTGTTACCTGCTCTGTGTCCTGTCCCTTGCCACTTTCCATTGTGCCTCTTCTCTCTGTGTGTTATTTGGCCTGCAGAAAGCTGTTTAGAATTATAACAGCTTATCTCCCATTAAAACAATTTATTTTTATGAAACTAGACCCTGACCACTTGTTTTAGGTCCTGAAACTATATAGTAATATGACTGTCTATTATGGACACTGAAGACAGTATTAGATGCTAAGTAACATCAGATTTCATTATTTAAATGAAGGGTTCAATAAGACATTAGGCCTAGCACCTTTAAGAAACTATTTATATATACTCTCTCGAGTATTAAAACGATAAAATATAACAAGAGTTTGAAGAACTTAAAGGTTCATGTTAAATATTTTACCCAGATATCAAACAATATATCTCTAGAGAAGTGAGAGAAGTAATGACTAGAGGCATAATTGCTATATGACCTTCCTTTATAAAGACACCAGAGTTTGAGAAATCATCCCCACATATTGTCTCTCTCACATCTCTTTCTCCCTCTCTCTATCTCCCTCTCTCTCCCTCCCTTCCACTTTATCTGATGATAAATAGAAAAATATCCTCGGGTGAGGATTAAAAAAAAATGAGCTGGGCCAAGAAAGTGCTGTTTGGTGATGGAGAGGATGTAAACATTCAAGAGGTATTTAGGAAGCAAAAAGAGATATTTAGGATGTATTCATCTGTTAAGGAATATAAGAGGAAAACTATTATTTACTAGGGGAGATAATTTAGAAATGGCCAGGAATTTCAGATGGAGATTATCCAGAAGGTAGTTGGAAGTATAGGTTTGAACCTTAAAAGAGAAGTAGAACTATTATTATAGAGTAAACATATGCAAGATGGTATATACATTCATGAGCATTTCATGGGGAAATATATAGAGGGATGACAGAATATAGCCAAGAAGAGGAATCTGGGAAACATAACAATTGACTGACACAGGATGGTCATTGAGGCAAGAGAACAATAATAGTAGAGAGTCCCTGACAGAAACCAAGAGAGCTGAAACATTTCTAAAAGGAAGGAGTGATTGGAAGGTCCAATGCTACAGAAAAGCCAATTATCACAAAAGCTTCCAATTCTCTACTGGATTGGAACCCAGGAGGTCACTGTTATTGTTAAGGAGAGCAACCTCCATGAAGGGCATGTTATAAACCAGATTGCAGTAGCTGAACAAGTTGGGGATATCTGTTGAGATGCTGGGATGAGAAGAGGATAAAAGAGGTCAGAGAGTCACCTGAGAGAGTGAGACTTCTACATTTCTCAAAAAAAATCTTGATATATACTGCCATATTTTATATTTTTATAAGATCAGTATGGAAATTTGTTTGGTATCACAACATAAGCCATATCGATTAGACCGCTTACCTGTCAATAGCTTACCTGGGAGTAGCAATTGATATCTCAGATGTCAGTATAAGAGGAAATAAATTAATTACATTTTAGGAATTAAGGATTTTATAATACAAATGAAAAATTGGATTCTAGAGAAGTAAAGTGACTTAAAGATGCTCAACTAATTAGTGACAGAGCCAGTATCAGTTTAATTTAACAGTTATATTTGATTTTCATTTATTAAGTACATCTTGTGTGCCAGGCACAATGCTAAGCACTTTCTGTTTATATTATCTTTTAATCTTTAGAACTAATTATGACATCAGTACTATCATTATTAACATTTTGGAAAAGTTGAAACTGAGTCACAAGAGATAAAATAACATGCCCAAGATCACATTTTAAATGGTGGACTTAGGATTTAACCTATGGCCATTTTCTAGCAGATATAGGCAAATGCACTGTACAATTAGCACCCGAAACTATTAGAGACATTCATGTTTCTTTTTTATAGATAGGAAACATTATTATGACATTAAAGACTCTTTCTGGTTTTGGTTTTAGTGGGAAAGTTAAAAACAGAAAAGCTACAACTCCATAATTATTGAGAAATTTAATTTATTAAATTGGTGTTTTCCTTTGACAAATATATGTTGAAAAGAAAAGTGTAGTTTGTTTTTTTTAACCACAAATGTAACGTAATAATAACATGTTCAGAAAAGCTTATTTTCATGATGAGATAACACATTTTTGCCAAGATAATTATTGTAATAATAGGCTATTTCACATTTTTTCCTTCTCCACCCAAGTCATTTTTAAAAATGAGCAGACATTCATCTGTTTAGTATCTGAGGCAGATGGCAATGCATATGCCTCACTGGTGTTTTTTGGGGTGCAGATGGCAAGGCAAGTCCTATTTAGAAGGAGATGAACCTCAACAGGAGAACATCCTATCGACAACATCTTAAACTATGTAAATTGTATAAATAATTTGATTTAGTTTGACACTCCAGTAGTAAAACTCTAGAAATATTGACTGATGTTTTTATACTACCTTAAGCAATTAATGGAAAATCTAGTAAATAGAGCTGATATTATTGGTGGAGAGGTGCATAGAAGACTGAGCCCATTACACAAGAATTCGCTGTTCAGCATTTACTAAATGGTGCTACTTACTGACTTAACAAAAAGTAACTAAGCCTTAGAGGTTTGCATCCATCCCAAATAATTGCAGAAGAATGAAGTAAGAGTCTGGCACCAGATTCTTTTCTTGCCAGAGCATGGCAGGCTAAGTGCAGGAGAGCATGTAGGCCAAAGGTTCTCAGTGGGGCACTGGGGAGAGAGGTGCCTGCAAAATCACCTGCCAGGATTTTCCAATTTCACTCTCTAGACTCCACCAACACATCCCTCCAGGTTAGGGATCAGAATCTCCAGGTAAAGGGGCCAATATTTCTGGTGTTTAAAAACTACTGACATCCAGTATTTTTTTGAATCAGAATCTAGAGTTGGGGATCGAGCTGGTACAAATAGAGTCGGTATTTTAAAATACCAAAATATTATGGTAAAAATAAAAAGTTGGGGAAAAATAAAATTTGACAAATTATTCTAATTTTTAGTGAGGGTTGAGCACCACAGGCTCACCTGTATAAGTTGAAAATCCTCACAGATAATTCTGGTATTCTAATCGTGCTCCCCACCCCCACCCCCCCAAAAATACACCATTTCCTCAAGTCCTGGTTGAAAACTCTAGACCTATATAATGGTGAAAAAATCATGGGTGACAGTGGATTACCTCACTGCTAGACCAGATCTAGGTCCAAGTTTCTCAACCTCTGCATCATTTAGGCTTAATAATTATTTATTGTTGGGGGGAGGAGCTGCGCTGTGCATTGTAGGGTGCTTACCTGGCATCCCTAGCTTCTACTTACTAGATGTCAGTTGCATTTTCTCCCCAGTTGTGACAATCATTAAATGTCTCTAAAAATTGCCAAGTGTCCCTTGAGGGGCAAAACCATTCCTGATTGAGTACCACAGATCTAGGAAATAAACTAAAGTGAGACCTAGCATGGGGGTGTGGGGTGGATGTGGCTGGATAGAATCAGATATCCTTAAATGCAAACTGGAATGCATGAAAGTTTATCCAGGGCTTTCTTTATGTTTCATCCAGAAGCTGCAGAAATATTTGGAATTTGTTTTAGTTATCTATTCCTCTGTTAAAAAAAAAAAAAAATTTTTTTTTTAAACTTACCAGAACAGTGACATTAGTTTTATTCAGAAATCAGAAATTTGGCCTTACCAAGATAAAAGAACTTATTTTTGCTTTACTGAGGTTGCCTAAAGTTGGGGGCTAGAATCATCTCAAAGCTCACTCACATGTCTGGTGGTTGATAGCTGGCTGTTGACAGGGGTTTCACCAGGAGCTGTAGTTGAAAGACCAGCACGTGGCCTTTCCTTGTGGCTGCTGAGCTTTCTCACAGCATGGTGGCTGGATTCCAAGGGCAAGTCTCCCAAGAGAACAAGGCGGAAGTCATGTTGCATTTTATTCATTGGTCTTGGAAGTCACATAACATCATTTCCACTGTTGTCAAAGTCTGTCCAGATTCAAGGAGAGGAAACATAAACCCCTTCTTTTGGTGAAGACATGTCAATGTCACCTTAAAGGAAAAGCACAAAGGATAGTGTGTATTGGTACTGTCATCTTTGGGAAATGCAGTTTGCCACAAAGTTGAAAAGGCAGATCATTTGGGATTGCTCACCTGGAGTCTTACGACAGTGCTATCTATAGATTCTTCTAGGGACCACCTCTATCAATAAACGGGACCACCTATATCAATGAACGGGAATACTTGTTTCAAATGCCAATTTCTGGACTTATCTCTTAAATATTATCACTTGGCAGGTCAGCCTTAGGCATCTGGCATCTGGTTTTTCAAGAAGTCCTCAAAATAATTCTTATGAGCATTAAGACTATTCTTTGTTTATACAGATGCTTTAATCATTTACACATTTCTATTACATATTTACACATTTTCTTCCATGAAACAAGGTAGTGATCCAGAGGGAGCTTTGAGGAATGTAGCTTTCAGAAGAGCGGCTGTAAACATGCCTTTGCATTTGTAATATGCACATGTTACTTGTCAAAAGACACTTTGAAAGTAGTGTTGCTGACTGGGGTTTTGTGGACATTTGATTTGTTTTAGTTTCCATAGATGTCAAAATGAAAAAGGAAAGAGATAACATTATAGTACAGGTCAAGAAATTTGGATTTTTTTTTTTTTAGTGTAGTTTTATGGTCAGATTTTATATGTTCATATGTTACATTTGAAAACTATATTTTAGACATCAAATGAAAAACCAACATTTATAATGATGCAGTTGAAGTTGTGTCATAAGGACAGATCCTTTTTAGAAACTTAAAATGATAATGTGTATGGTAATGTGAATTCCATTTCCAAGGAGCATCATAAAAAAATGTGGGAAATCATGTGCTAGTATAAGACATCTCCCTGATTTGAATTTTGCTGATCAAGAAACTTCAATGACCTAAAATATTCTTGTGAAAACAACATGTAAAAAAAAGCCTTTGTGCAATCAAAATAGAATGCAGAAGTTCATACTTTACTTGGAGTCTACTACTATTAACTTGCATGAAAATCTGATAGCAGGGTTCCCAGCTTTACAACACCGTGTTAGATGTATGGCTACAATCCAGCACAATGAAAACTAGGAGCAACTGAACCAACAACAACAAAAAATTAAATTATTTCAAAACAGTCATTTTTAGTTTTTCAGAGTATGGAAACTCCTTTTTTTTCTCACTACTTTTAGAGGTACCAATATATTACAGAAGTACAGCAATTATTTTTCAAAATGGTGAGCCTGAGTTTTTGAAAAGTTTAATTTACTTTATATATATATATTCTGTTTAAGAGATTAGAGAAATATCTAACAGTTTTAGAAAAAATCCTTTTAAGTGGTTAAAATTAAATAAGCTTTGATGCTTTTAATAGACAAACTACCATTATCCACACAAAAATTTTTTTTTTGTAGATTGTTTCATTTGCAGAAGATGCTAGCTAGATAATAAGTGTTTCTTTATTGGTGTACAGATAGGTCATTCTAATAAGATATTTACATAAAACCATTGTTTTTGCTAAATTAAAGCTTAGTTGTGACATAAAACCTAATTTATACATATATTCAAATCTAATATGGAAAACGATATCAGAATTTCAAAGCTATATTTATGAATGTATTTCTATTATGCTAACAAAATGGCAGAACCAAGGGGTCATCTGACCTACCACCAACTCCTGTTGAGTCTAGCTCCAAAATTCATCTCAAATGTGTTCACTTCTCTGTGCCTCTGCTGTCACCACCCTTGTCCATGTCACCATCAGGTCTCCCATCTGCATATCTGTACTGGACTTTCGTCTCCATCTTTTGGCTACCTCCAGTTCCTTCTCGTCACCGCCATAAGATCAAGTTACAAATTTTCTCAGTTGTTTTCCATTGTATTTCAAATAAAATCCAAAATCCTTAACCTACATAATTGGGTTCCTTCTTACTTCTCCAATGTCATCTCATGAAACTTCCCTTTGCTTACTCTGCTCTAGATCCCTTGGCCCTCCCTTAGTATTTCGGCCTCTGCACGGATAATTCCCTCTGCCTCTTTATATTCTTGGCAGAGCTGGCTCCTTATTCTTTATGTCTGTTTGAATATTGCCTCCTCCAAGAGGCCTTTCTTGATTGCCCTACCTATAATGTAGGTCTGTTTCTCCTCAACATTATCTTCTATTGTAGTGCATGTATTAAGTTTCTTTGTAGTTTTCATTAAAATGTGATCTGTCTATCTTATTTTATTTTATTCACTGTTTTCCTTATAAGCCCCATGAGGGCAAAGACCAGTCTGTTTTATTGAACACTGACAATGGTGAATACCTGGCACGTGGTAGGTGCCTAAAAAATATATTTTGAATTAATGAATAATGAATAGTGGTCTATAAACAAATCAAGGGCTAAATAAATGCAATCTATAATGGCAAGTGTTCATGCTAATAAAACATGTGTACATGATTAAGAATTATTTTGGTGATTCAGAGATGCTTTAGGAATATGGATTTTGAAATGAGAAGTTTGTAGAGTTTATATCTGACTTTTCACTATGATGTCATAGTTTAGAATAATTTAGTTCTTGAAGCATGACTTTGTTAGAATCCAAGTAGGGGGTTGGAGATAATGTACTTGATTCAATCAAGTGTTTCTTTGGAGGAGAATAAAGGGAGTAAGAATAGAATGTGGAGCAGGGAATTATTAATTCTGGTATCCCATTAATAACAAGATTACACTTGTTTTTAATATTATCTGTGAAATCTGAAGAGTTTAGCACATACATTACATCAGCAATGGTTCCATAAACATGAGTTTGATTAAATTTACCTTGGAAAGCTGTAAATGAGAAACATTTCTCTTTGTTTAGACTTCTAGATTCACTCCATGACATCTAATTAATGATAATTCTAATCCAGATTATGACAAAAGAGAAATCAGTTTCTTACATCATTGGCAACTGATGCATGCTTCTTGAACCAGAGACCATCACTTAAATGTTTTTCTATTTCTAAGATGGGCCTAGGATTGGGGGTGGTACATAATAAGGACAGACTCTTTCTTGAATGAATAAAAAATGTTCAGACCACTTAGAGGACCTAGTTTAAATTGCTTTTGTATACAGAATAGATTAAGAAGTGGATATAATTATATAATTATATAGGTTTATAATATAAATACACAAAGTGAAAGAGACATACTGAAATACGTCTCTTTACCTCATACTTATGTAGAAACATGTGATCATACAGCCAACAATTTTATTATAAAAGGCATGCACAGTAGGTCTTATGTAAAATAAAACAAGAAAGAAACCTTTAGGTGGCGGCCAAGAGCTATGATTATGAATTCCTTAGTCTGCTTTTATGAGAATTTATGATCTTGTTTGAGAGTAGTCATGTTAAACGGCTATTTAAGTCAGAGTAATTCAGTACAAAGCAAATACAAGAAACAGAATTAGGCCTAGAAAGAAATAGATTTGAATGTTAATATCATCAAACAATCAATCAAATCTTAACTTTGATTAAATAACAGGTATTCTGATTATGAATATGAGTTAAGAAACCAGATCTGGAAACTGGAAAGATAATTGTTTGGTACTGAGTCATGAGATTGGGATTAATTATCCTTGGCAGTTACATAATTGTTTTAATCTTGAAAGAAATGATCTTTAAACAAAATGGTAGCAGTTTAAGAACTCAGAGTGTAATAAAAATGTCAAAACTGTCCAGATGCTCATTGTGCAATTGGAAACTTTACTAAAAGTTGACACAAGGCCCCAGAAAATAAAGTCAGTGATCTAACGCATTCTTGCAACATCTGCCAGAAGCTGTCTTCTTGGAGTACTAATGTGTTTTTCTTCTCTTCTTTCATTGCTCTCTGAAATGAAAGTTTGTGATCAAATCCATCGTTTACCTCTTTCAGTTCTAAAAAAAGAGAAAGATAAAAAAAAATTTAAAGCATCATGATTTTGTGATGTATGCATCAGTTTTCCCTCCCTGCTTGTTCTATTCATTAATGTGCATGTCTACTAGAAGAAGAAGCATTTTTAAACATCACTATTAGATATCACTTTATAGTAATTTTCATTTAAGTTTTTTTCCATTAATGATTACTTCTATTAGCATTTAGATTTGTGATGTACCCTTTTGACAACAGTTATGGCAACATAGACTAAAGTTGGATATTTGCTTCCAATTAATCAGGATTTTGTGATGAAGTTTCTCTAGTTCAATTCTTATATACTTAAATAGTCCACATCCAACCTCAACTGAATGCACATCCAGCATCATGGAGGAGAGAAAATAAATAAAGGTAAACTCGGTCTACATGGAGTTAACATGCTTTCTAGATGCAACAAGAGAACAAAAACAAAACACTATGGCAAAAACCACACATTATTTTTGAACAATAAAAAGACAAGGAAAAGTATGGGTTTATATTAATAAAGTTCCATAGAGAAGATAAAATGACTGGTGGTTTCCCAGTATATTATTGAAAAGTAAATATCTTAATTCCTAAGAAATTCTGTTTCAATTACTTAATGTTAATATTCTAAAACTAAAGTAGTAGATGAAACAGTAGCATTGAACAGTTCCTTATCTAAGTATTCTCAACTACATTAGTCAATGGAGAAGGTGACATCCTCTGTCAGAAAACACCTTAGTGTGCTGCTAGATTACCTAGAAAGCTGCACAAGGAGAATTAGCCAGAAATTATTTAAGTTTTCTAACAGTTTGTCATATTATCCAAGTAGAGTTGGGCTAAAAATCTAGAAAGTTGTACCTATAGGATTTATGTGGTAGGAATGTAATATTTTCTATGTCACCATAAATGTCTTAAAAAATTATATTCTGAGGCTAGGAATCAGGAGAGCTGGCTCTAACCCTGACTCTGTTGATGGTCAGGATATTGGAGATGTTTTGGGTTCAGTTCTACACTACTGCAATAAAATGAATATGGCAATAAGGCAAGTCACACAATTTATTTGTTTTCCTTGTGCATATAAAAGTTATGTTTACAGTATACTGTAGTCCATTAAGTGTGAAAAGCATTGTGCCTAAAAAATTAAAAGATACTTTATTGCTAAAAAATGCTAATCATCATCTGAACCTTTGAGTTATAATATTTTTCGCTGGTGGAAGGTTTTGCCTGGATTTTGATGGCTGCTGACTGATCAGGGTGGTGGTTGCTAAAGTTGGTATGGTTGTGGCAGTTTCCTAAAATAAGACAAGGATGAAGTTTTCTGCATCAATTGACTCTTCCCTTTATGAACGGATTATTTGGAGCATGAGATGCTCTGATAGCATTTACCTACAATAGAACTTCTTTCAAAATTGAAGTCAATTCTCTCAAACTCTGCCACTGTTTTACCAACTAAGTTTACGTAATATTCTATATCCTTTGTCATTTCAACAGTCTTCACGGCACCTTTACCAGGAGTAGATTTCATCTCAAGAAAACACTTTCTTTGCTCATCCATATAAGCAACTCCTCATCTGTTAAAGTTTTATCATGAGATTGCAGCAATTCAGCCTCATTTTCAGGCTCCACTTCGAATACTAGTTATCTTCTTATTTCCACTACATTTGCAGTTAGCTCCTTCACTGAAGTCTTGAACCCCTCAAAGTCATCTATGAGGTTTGGAATCAACTTCTTCCAAACTCCTGTTAATGTTGATATTTTGACCTCTTCCCGTGAATCACAAATGTTCTTATTGGCATCTAGAATGGTGAATCCTTTCCAAAAGCTTTTCAATTCACTTTTCTTAGATCTATCAAGGAATCACTATCTATGGCACTATAGCTCCATGAAATGTACTTCTTAAGTAATAAGACTTGAAAGTTGAAATTACTCCTTGATCCATGGACTGCAGAATGGATGTTGTATTAGCAGGAATGAAAACAACACTAATTTCATTGAACATCTCCATCAGAAGTCTTGGGTGATCAGATACATAGGCAATGAGCAGTAATATGTTGAAAGGAATCTTTTTTTTTTTTCCTGAGCAGCAGGTCTCAGCAGTGGGCTTAAAGTATTGCAAACTGATGTGCTGTCATCCAGGCTTTGTTTCCATTTCTAGAGCACAAGCACATTGGATTTAGCATAATTCATAAGGGTCCTAGGGATTTTGGAGTGGTAAATGAGCATTGGCTTAGACCAGTTACATAATCCCCTAACAAAAGAGTCGACCTGTCATTTGAAGCCTTGAAACCAGTCATTAACTTCTCTCTAGCTATCAAAGTCCTAGATGACATCTCTTTCCAATAGAAGACTGTTTTGTCTACATTGAAACTCTGTTGTTTAGTATAGCTACCTTCCTTAATTATCTTAACTAGACCTTCTGGATTACTTGCTGCAGCTTCTATTATTAGCACTTGCTGCTTCACCTTGTACTTTTATGTTATAGAGATGGTTGCTTTTTTTAAACCTCATCAAGCAACCTTGGCTAGCTTCAAACTTTTCTTCTGCAGCCTCCACACCTCTCTTAACTTTCATAGAATTGAAGAGACTTAGAGCTTTGCTCTGAATTAGGCTTTGACTTAAGGGAATGTTGTGCCTGATTTGATCTATACAGGCCACTAAGCCTTTCTCCATATCAGCAATAAGCCTGTTTTCTTTCTTACCATTCTTCTGTTCACATGAATAGCACTTTTAATTTAAAATGAGAGATGTGTAACTTCCTTTCTTTCCCTTGAACATTTAGAGGTCCTTGTAGGGTTATTAATTGGCCTAATTTTAATATGGACGTGTCTCTGAGAATAGGGAGGCCTAAGAGACATATGAAGAAATGCTCAACATCACTAATCATCAGAGAGATGCAAATTAAAACAACAATGAGGTATCACCTCACACCTGTCAGAATGGCCGCCATCAACAAATCATCAAACAACAAGTGTTGGCGAGGGTGTGGAGAAAAGGAGACTCTAGTACACTGCTGGTGGGAATGCAGACTGGTGCAGCCTCTATGGAAATCACTATGGTGTTACCTCAAAAAATTAAAAATTGAATTACCATTTGACCCAGTGATCCCACTTCTAGGAATATACCCTAAGAAGCCTGAAACACGAATCAGAAAGAATATATGTACCCCCATGTTCATAGCAGCACTATTTACAATAGCTAAGATCTGGAAACAGCCCAAATGTCCATCAGTAGACGAATGGATAAAAAAGCTGTGGTACATATACACAATGGAGTACTATGCAGCTGTAAGAAAGAAAGATCTCTTATCCTTTGCGACGACATGGGAGGATCTGGAAAGTATTATCCTAAGTGAAACAAGCCAAGCAGAGAAAGACAAATATCATATAATCTCACTTATTTCTGGAATATAATAAACATAACAGTCTGAGGAACAGGGTAGTCCCAGAGACATGGAAGTAGGGTACAGACTGACAATTGCCAGAGAGGGGGTGGAGAAGGGGAGCGATGGACCACAGAACTTGTACGCATGTACTCATAACCAATGGACATGGACAACAAAACTGGGGACGGGGCAGGGAGGGAGGGGGACGAGGGTGACAATGGGGGAAAAAGGAGAAACATCTGTAACAAAAATAAATTATTAAAAAAAAATGAAACTAGACTACATCTTACATAATACACACTATTAACTTACACTGGATTAAAGACTTGAATGTAAGACCCGAAACCATAAAATTCCTAAAAGAAAACACAGGAGGTAAGCTCCTTGACATGAGTCTTAACAACATTTTGTAGATTTGATGCCAAAGGCAAGGAAAACAAAAGCAAAATAAACAAATGGAACTACATCAAACTAAAAAGCTACTGCACAGTGAAGAAAACTATCATCAAAATGAAAAAGCAACCTACTGAATAGAAAATATTTGTAAATCAAATATCCGATAAAGTGTTAATATCCAAAATATATACTTGTACAACTCAACAACAAAAACAACCCAATTAAAAAAATGGGTAGAGGATCTGAATAGACATTTGTCCAAAGAAGAAATACAAATGACTAAGAGGCACATGAAAGAATATCCAATATCAGTAATTATTAGAGAAATGCAAAGCAAAGCCACAATGAGATATCACCTCATACCTGTTAGAATGGCTATTATAAAAACAAACAAAAATACAGAGAAGATGTGAAGAAAGGGGACCCTTCACACACTTTTGGTAGGAATGTAAGTTGGTATAGCCACTATGGAAAACAGTGATCCCTCCAAAAACAAATAGAACTGCCATGAATAGAACTGCCATACGATCTATCCATTCCACTTCTGGGTATTTATCCCAACAATATAAAAACACTAATTTGAAAAGATATATGCACCCCTATGTTCACTGCAGCATTATTTACAATAGCCAAGATATGGAAACAACCTATGTGTCAACTGACAGGTAAATAAATAAAGAAGATGTGAGATGTGGGGAAAAAAAAAAAGAAAGAGAGAATACGGAGGCCTGAGGAGAGGGAGAGAGACGGGGGAATGGATAGTCGGTGAAACAACACACGCAACATTTATCAATTAAGTTCTCCATCTTGTATGGGTGTGGTTCGTGGGACCCCAAAACAATTACAACAACAACATCAAGGGTCACTGGTCACAGATCACTATAACAAATATAATAATGATGAAAAAGTTTGAAATATTGTGAGAATTACCAAAATGTGGCACAGAAACAATGAAGTAAGCAAATTCTGTTGGAAAGATGGCACTGGTAGACTTGCCACAAAACTTTAATTTGTAAAAATTCAGTGTCTATGAAGCACTATAAAGCAAAGTGCAATAAAATGAGTTATGTCTGTACACTGTCTGGAAGCATCTTCCTTCTCTGTAACATGAAAGAGGAGAACCAGATAATCTCTAAGTTTCTTCTGAAGTCTAAAATGTTATGTTTAAGAATTTTGGGGGAATAAACCAAATATTATCAAAGTAAAAAATTTGGTTCATTTGGTGAGAAAGAGCATGGCATAGTATCTGCGAGCATTGCACAATAAATCCAGCTTCATACAGGGCCCCACACATAGGTCAGGAAGGGCCGTCTACCACTGTGCAGCGCTCAACTTGCATGACTGCATGTGTTGGCTCTAAAGTTAGATCAGAAGTAAAGAAAAAAAGATATGGAAAATTCTTCCGTGCTAAAACATTTTATATAATAGTGGTTTAGTTTCCAAATCATAGTCTTTTTTCAGAACCTGGGGTCTTTAAGCAAAATAAAAATGGTTAACTACAAAAGCAGTAAACCGAGGAAAACAGAAAGGTATGTGAAACTGAGTGACCAAATCTTTAAGTGCTATAAAACCAGTAGAAATTATGGGGCATCAATATTCTCTCATGAATTTAAATACTGAACATTTATCAGTGGATAAACGTGACTTTTAGGTGCTTAATGAATGTAATCTACATTAAAGTTTAATTTCAAGTATGCCCACGCATAAATAATCTGCCACTATGCTAATGGATTTAGTTATATATAGCTCTCTCATGTAATTTACATAGCTATATGGTCATGAATAAATCAGATATTAGAATCTCATAGTTCAAAGCAATGCATTTAAACCTGAATGGACTATTTATTTTTACATGCAATCCACTATTGCACACTTTTTGAAATTTTGTAAAAGTCTGTAAAAGAAAGATGAATATCCAATTTCAAAAACCAAAGAAGAAGAATAGAAGAAGAAGAAGAAAAAGGCAACTCAAAATGTATGCCATTTGATGATATGGGACCAGAGAAAAGATCTGTATTCAAGAATTTTTTACTATTTTATCTGCCATATGGAATAAAAATATAAAATGATGGAATGCCCCCACCCCAACACCATACAAAAATGAGTAGGACAAAAACCTTTGTGTCCTATTTCCTTGTAACTATTCAAAAACTACAATTAATCCTGGGCCACATCTTTATTCTGCTGCATGTCAGTTGACCACATAATGTACAAAAGTTATTTTATCTTGAGTGGCAACAGCTCAGCATGCCGGGCTTACTGATTCCTGAGTCCTGCTCTTCACTACTCGATTAGGGTGAATAATGCCTGATCTAGACAAATATAGAAGATGACAAATCTCATTGATTCTATTCACTGTGCACCTATAGTGGGGACAAAGAGACTAGTTTTTGAAAAGGCAGTCTACTGTTTCAGATGCTATTTTCTGAGGCTAATTTTTCTTCTCACTTATATTATATTAAATAAATATTTTAAATTGGTGCAATCATAATCTTTTGCACAAGTTAGTGGGACAGGGATTCAAACAATTGGGAAAAAATAATGCTTAGAAGGACAGAGAAAAAGAATACATCCAGAAGCAATACATAATAATTTTTTAAAAAAAGAAGATAAAGCAAAACACAAACTTTCAGGAGAAGAAAGTGTGCAAAGAGAGGGAAAAAAGATGGCAAGAATGAAAATAAACAAAAGGCAGGGAAGGACACTAAAAATAAGGGTAATGCAATAAAAGCTAAAGATTGACAAGGGAAGAGAGTAAAAAACAAGAGTGAAGCTAGAAAAAGTGAGGAAAATGTAGAGTAAGAACACAAGAACAGAATGGGGACAAGAACAGAATGGGGAAAAGGAGGTCAAGGCTTAGCGGCAAACAAAACACAAAGGCCGACAGCACCAAACAAAGAAGTGGGATAGAAATGGAGGTGTCTAGATTATAAAGTATGGGGGGAAGTAGGCAGGCAGAAGGGAGGGAGACTGCAGAGCAAAGAGCTAGGGGAGCCTGGCTTTGTCTTTTACAAGCAGAGTTTGTGTCACTTGAGTGCACCTTGCAAATGGGTGTGAATTATTTTACTGGTATCATTCAAAGTCCTGCTGTAATAGTGCTAGGAATTTGCCACTGTAGTGTGAGCCTTAACTAAGGCTATGGACTTCCCTTCATAGTCAACCAAAGCAGCCGAAATTCCATCCATTCGCAATTTGCAAGCTCTCTTCAAATGGCATAAACTGGCAATAGGTAGGTTAGGAAAAGTCTGGACATTAAAAAAGAGAAAGAAAAAGAATCTGTTTTAATTACAAAATAATCTTATGCTCATTTACTCACAGTCTCATTATTTTAGTGTATAGGTTGTTTTTTTCAAACAAAATTGACTTAAATTTAAGCAGCTTTATGGAAATTCCAATAATTCTTGAAATACATAAATACAAATTGCCACTAGGAGAACCAAATTGCTAAACTAAAACAAACCATCAAATCACCATTTAAAAAGCCTGTTGCCTAGGTAGTGAGTTTTAAAAACTAACTTTGGGGAAGAACAATCTGTTTAAAGTTGTTATTAAGGACACAAAGAATGATCTGTTACTTACCAGATCAAAAGAAATCTACTTTCTTAACTTTAAGCTGAAAGTTGAAACCTAGATATAGCTTCTGCTTTTTTGTCTTGTCGTTTTGTTCTTTAATAGCCTCTGAGCAAATTATTCATTGAGTGAAGTTTTATATCTTCAAGTTCAATTCTGTTTAGGTGTTCATTTTTGTTTCTCCATGGGAACAAACATGTCGCCATGGAAACTGAGTAGCACAAAATATAGATAGTACAGAGAGCTTTACAGAAAGAATTAAGATCATAACAGAAAGTTAACTACTTACTCCAAGTGCTAGCTGGGCTCTCTAACATCTAACATATTATTGTATCTCAAAAAGAATAACTTGATCCTATGTCTTATCAAATTCTGAAATAATAAAACAAGAAGAAACTGTGCTGTTTTCTCATTAGAAAAGATGTAAAGGTTTATTTTTCATTTAAAAAAAAAACACCATCAAACAGATTAATTGTAGCGATTATTTGCATTGAATGTAAAAGATGCCTTCAAGATTTCTTTATGTGATGAGTACTCTTTGCACACTGGCATTGTCTTATTCCACACCTTACCTACTGTGAGGTGTGCTGAGCTTCAGGTCAAGGAAAGAAGTAAGCAGGACAAAGTGGGCTGGGTCCAAGCGTTTAAAGTGGGAGAGTGACCAGCATTTCCAATCACAATATCTGAGGGAAGGGGGGCTAGCCTTCTGGGCCTTGAATGATTTATTCTAAGGGCTTGGAATCTCGTGGGGAAGAATATGGCAACAGGAATTCCTGGCAGTGCTATCGTTTCAGCTCCAGGCGAGGGAAGGAAAGAGCTCATTCAGTTGGAAACAGAGCTCCAGCCAGTGTCTAGGGACAGGGTGTGAGGTATCAGGCCAGATTCTAGTCAGGGGGCAGGGCCCCTGTTAAACCAGTGGTGGTTTGGCTTAGGACACCAGCTGTATCCTGGGGAGTGGAGGATGTCTCTAGGACAGGCATCCAACAATGAGGACTGGGCAACAGTATTGCTGGGTGGGAGAGTCGCTGTAGTTTGCCAGTCATAAATGTGTGGGACATTCCATAGGCACTCTGGCTTCTGGGCCCAGGAACCCGTGGTTAATTCCAGGCTCTCTTTAATAGCTGTGGATATTGCCTGGTTGCAGTAAGATCAACTCAGAGAGGGGGTAGGGCAGAGACAGAAACAACAAAGTCTTAGGCGGTGGGGTGACACTGATACAAGTAGTGATTGAAAACAAACAAATAAACAAAAAAGACTTGATATGCCAAAAATCAACCCACAATAAGAAGTCTACATTTACGATAGTATAATTGTATATAGGAAGAAGAATTTACAAATTATTGGCAAAATAAGGACACTCACATAGGCCTCACCTTTAGTTTTACATTTTTAATAGTATGCTCTCCTAAAGTATGTGTATTAACTTTAAGAAAAATATACAGTGTGACATCAACACTTTTAATAAAAGTAACAAAATAAACTTCAGTAAAAGAGGTAACATTATAAAAAATGTGTCTAGGTGCCATTCCCTACCTTTGACAGCTCAAAGCTTCTGCAGGAGACCAGTTGGAACTGCACTGTGGTCCATGCAGTCTGAGCTCAAAAGACTGGCAACTCTTCAGCTCTCTGAAATAATGTGGTCATGCTGTGTGTCTCACTGCACGTTGGGGTTATGGTTCATTTAATTTTATGGAATAAAATAGGCCTCCACATAAAGTGGCATTTTCCACCTATAACTTCGAAGCAAATAATACAAAACAAATTTTGAGGTAAAAACCCAGCGTCTTCATAAGTGGCATATAAATTCCCCATGCTATAGTTATAGAAGTGCTCTTACTAATATAGAGCAAAAGATATGGAAAGAAGTCAACAGCTATTATTTTAAAAGGAACTGGACATCCAAAAGAGGAAGATGTGAGGTTACAGGAAACACCGGAATTTTAAAAAATGGTAGTGACAAAGCTAAGAAAGAAGGAAAATAAACTGATGAAGATATAAAAATACCTTAAGCTGTAAAATGTAATGCAGTGTGCGATGTTCCTCTTATGATTTATAAGTTGAGACAAATGCTAAAGTAACATGTTAGATCTTCTCCACGTGGCCCTATTCAGAGCAGTCAGATAACTTACTTCCCCCTTTCTGTGTACGCAGTTACGTACCGCCTTAGTGGTGGATGGGTGTCTATGTGACAAAACATAGTGTAGTTAGTTCATACATAGTGCAATACACATGCAGTGCAAAAATCTGATCTGACAGAATATTGTTGTTGTTTGTTTTTTTTAAATTTTTTTTCTTTTATTGACTTTTACAAAGAGATGAAGGGAGAGGGAGAGAGAGATAGAGACATCGATGAGAGAGAACATCGACTGGCCGCCTCCTGCATGCCCCCCACTGGGGATCGGGCCCATAACCTTGACATGTGTCCTGACCGGGAATTGAACCGGCGACCTCTTGGTGCATGGGTCGACGCTCAACTACTGAGCCTCACTGGCTGGGCCAGAATTTTGTTTAATCATTTCACTTAATTAATCTGTGAGAAAGCAAAAGTTTGCTCTTTCTAATATAGGAGACACAGCACAGGTACTGGAACACAGTATGGCAAGTAAGAGGGATTCAGTGATTGCAATGTGGGGAATTAGGAGCATATATGAAGTGCTGTCGAAGATAAAGACAGGCACTAGTTAAAGTGGTGAAGATAGAGTTTAATCTGTAATAACTATTGTAATAGGGGAAAGAGACCAGTGTGAACTGACCTTAACTTTGATTTGTAGAAAGGTGACTGGGTGTTTTAAAGGGAGAATAAGGGGGCAGGGAAGGGAGCCAGGGAGAGTTCAATACATTTTCTCAGGAAGGTAAAAGAGAATTACAAAATGCAGGAAGTGGGGATTTGGTCTATGTGAAATCCATCTGGGTTTGCTAACTGGCACTTTTCAAAGTTGGGCTCCTGTCTTCCCAAAGAGACTGGGAGACAAGTGCCTTATCTTCAAGTGTTGGCTGAAATAAACATGAATACTTTTGGCACCCTTGGGTTTTCTCAGGCAGGTACTTTAAGGGGGGTTAGGGTCATTTTAGGGTTGCAGCCTTGAGGGATTAAAAACTATACTAGTGTTTATGGAAGTCTTTATAGGCCAAGGTTGAAGCCTGGTCGAGAAGAGGACTCAGAGGAACTTGACTAGAGTTTGGCCAGAGAGGAATCTTTGTCAGTGCTAAGGAGAAATATACATATAAATAGACTTCATATCTGAAACCTCATGAGGATGCATAGAAGGTTTCCTAGCAGACACGATGGGGAAATTAATGAGGTCAAATACAGTCAGGGTGTGTGGCTTGTGGGGTGGCAGGAAATGAGTTTGAGGAGTAAGATCATACCAGGCTGTCAAGTTTGGGTTCTGTCTCTTAGGTGAGAGTCTAGTGCTTCCCAAAGTATGGTACTTATCTACAGATGACATTTTGATTGAAGATACAGGTTTAAATCATAATTAAGTCATAGGTTGATATTAATCTATGTCTTACATGGTATTTGCTAATCAATCTGCCTTTTAAACAAAGGGATAGATTTCTGCTAAAATATAATGATTTTGCTTTATTCTCATTGAATTTTTAAAAATGTATTTCTTTTATAGTAATTGATAATCGTTTTTCATTTTAATTAATAATATGAAGATTTGCTTTTAAACATAATTTATTTAAATTTTAAAAATGCTGAGTCTATTTAAAGATAGATATTAACTACAGTAGCAGAGGGAAGAGTTAAGATGACTCCCTTGCTTTGGGTTGCTCAAAAAGGGGCGTGCTGGTGCCATTAACTTTGATAGGAGTTACAGGAAAGTAGCCAGAGCAAAGGAAAATAAAATAAAAACCAAGAATAATGTCTGTTATTACTGGGTGTCCAACAGAGTTTATTTAGACCAATTGTCTTCCAAGATCCCATTACTTTAAGATCATACCCAACACACCTTCACATTCCCTACTACATAGCCAAAAACAAAAACCAAGCTATAAAAACAACTTGATTTGCAAAATATGACTTCTCACTGCTTTGTTCACCTATAACATGCTCAGGTTACTTTTTATTTTCTGCCAGTCATTAACTCTAGGTTAGAACCTTGGTTCCTAGTGTACTTTGGTCTTGACCTTTGGTTTTTATTTTCTTGCTTTTATTCTGGGCATTTTTGGACTACCATACCCAGCCAAGCTTTGGACCCTTGAGTTTGAGATCTTGGCATCAGTGCACGTCTGGTAGTAGGTTGTCTTGTGTATGTACCCTTTCTCTCACAGGATGCTTCCTCACTCTTTCATGGGGGCTTAGTAATGGAACTTTGTAATATATGTTTTTTTGTGTATTGTACATGGAAGTATCCAAGGTCAGAAACTCCAAAGCTTTCTTCACTATTGGATATCAGCTAGCCATTTTTCTTTTTTGGAGTAGTTTAAAGCAAAAAACCTTCTTTTTGAGCAAGACCTCAAATTTGTTTCTGCCTTTTGAAATAAGTATCTTTTTCTTTTGAGTTTCTCTTTGAAGCATTCATCTGAAGCTATTCTGTCTGTCTTCTGAGATGCTGTGCTCTATCATGTATAAAAGTATACTGCATACCATGTCCTTGAAGGTGGCTTTTTCCTGCTAAATGTCCATGTTGAGGTCAGTCTACCTTCTAATTTAAATAGACTACTTCAAATTGAGTCTTAGAATAGCTAAATCTTTAAGTGAAAAATTAGCACAGTCATATTTTTAGTTCATCATAGATTATTTATAATCAAAGGAAATACTTCATGGTTTCTCATTATCAACACTTTTAGAAATTTTTTTAAACACTTGTTAGAAAAGTAATAGATGCACTTTTTAAAATAAGTTTTAAAATTTCATATGAAACTTACTGGTATAGTTAAACCTAAGGATAGATGCTTCTTTCTACTGATAACCTTTTTTTTTTTTTCCAGTTATACCTTACTTTTACTGAAACTTCAACATAGGTATCCAAGAATTAAAGGCTTGCAAATGGACTAGATTAATAAAAACACAAGTACATTACTTCCTATAATTTATTTAAAGAAGTATTTTTATTTAAATTTAACACTTCCAGTTTTTAAAAAGATGAGTCATTTCCTCTGTCTAGGGGATGACTATGAGTAGTAAAAGTCTGGGTAAATATGTTAAGGTCACAGACATTTGTTTGAGTTCAAGATCCAAGTTCAGTTTTTAATTTTATCTTGACTTTAAAATAAGGTGATGAAGTTATTAAGATTAACCAATTAAGTTATGACTGATTTAGTAGGTAAAAATTTAACTTTTTGTCTATCACTATCTTTAGTAGAAACAGGAGATATCCCAAGCCTCGGGTTTCTGAAATTCTCTTCCATGGGTCTGTAATGAACCCAAATTCTTACTAACACACATCCCTCCTTGCTTAATTTTTGGTCAGTTTGCACATACAGGAACAATAAGTTAGGTTGAAGAGTGATGTCAATAGCTATAAAAAAAAGGATGTATAAGAAAACTTATACATTTATTCCAATCTTTAATTCAACATTTAATATGGACTTCACCTACCCTATTTAATGTCAGTTGTGACCCTGAGAAAGTTACTTAGTCTCTTTCAGCCTCAGGATTCTCATATGAACAAAGAGGGTTTACAATACTTCCTTTATTTATTTGCTGTGAAGACTCAACTAAAAAGCTATTGAATGTAGTAATATTTGAAAAATACCTCAGCCCTGGCCAGTTTGGCTCAGCGGTTAGAGCATCGGCGTACGGACCACAGAGTCCCGGGTTCGATTCCCGCTAAGGGCACGTACCTCGGTTGCAGTTTGTCCCCAGTCCCGGATGAGGTCGTGCGGTTGGCAGCCACTTGATGTGTCTCTCACATCGATGTTTCTCTCTCTCTGTTTCTCCCTCTCTCCCTCTCCCTCTGTCTAAAGATAAATGCCAAAAAAAAAAAAAAAAAAGTGAAAAATACCTCAGATAGCATATAATCACCTAGCATATAGTTTGTTTTTTTGTTTGTTTCCAGATTCCTCATCTCTTCCCCCTTTTCTTCCTTGGAAGAGAAAGAAAATGTTTTTCTTCTCAATGTCATTCATTTCTAGATTGAAGATAATTTGTTAAAAATCTATGAAGATGAGTGATCGATAATGATAGGTAATGACAGATAGTGGCAAATACCAACCAGATCATGATCTGGGTAAAATAGCAGACCCCACTAGGCAAGATTGTTTTCTGCATTCACGTGCGTTACATACATGAGGTAGAATGATTTTAATTTGTTTAGTAGATAGAGAACACAATTTATTTGGAAAGCTCTTGATAAGTTCTTCAGTGATGTAAGTTTTTGTAAGTATGGGGTTGGATTCGGAGTTCAGGAATCATGTGTGTGATATAGAGATAAAGTTGCTTGTATACAAGGGAGCAAAGTAGGACAGAATGAAGGGATAAGAAGAATGAGAATGGAAGCAAAGAAGAGGCAACAGGAGATGGAGGACAGCTGTTCTATGGATAACATTGCTTTTCTCATGACCACTGAAGTTACTAGACTCACGGAATGCTTATTTTGAGTGGGTTTTGTGGATCCCAGAAAAGTGACATGTCTAGATTCATGCCAGGCCAACAGGTGTATGGGTTTAGGAGCAGAAGCAACAGGGACCAAAAAAAAAGTAAACCCTAAAAAATGTGCAGGTATAGTAATAATTCTCACAGTCAGGTTTTGGAGCATCAAACTCAAACTGATGCGAATCATATGGGTCTCTGTGTGTGAGGGTCTTGGGTGACATATGGGTGCTTTATACATGGCCACATGTCATTTCAGCTGTCAATATGTAAAGTGTTATGGCTTACATTGCTGCATGTATAACTGAATGTATAACTCACTGGAATTATTTTGAAATAGAAATGTTAAGTTCTTGATTTTTTCAGTCCATGTATCTTACATATATAAAGCAAAATTCTTTAATAGCATTCTAACTCTGAGTTATGCTATAGGTAAAATTGTATTCTCTTATCAAGATGAAAGCAGAGAATGGAGATTCCACTCTTATATCTAGTTACCAACATTTTAACAATATTTATTTATTTATTTTGCTGTATTAGTGAAAAGTCCATTTTATATACTGACAAAAGATTTTTCAAGACAAAAGATTTTTTTGGCCCTGGCCGGGTATCTCATTGGTTAGAGTGTTGTGGGTTCAGTTATTGGTCAGGGCACAGAAAAGAATCAACCTAGGAATGCATAAATAAATGGAACAACAAATCTCTCTCTCTCTCCTTAAAATCAATAAACACAAATTTAAGAGAAAAAAAGACAGAAGATTTTTCAGAACTATAGGTACATATGTGTACCTATAACAAATATTCTCAAATGACCAACCAGGCTGTCAAATAGAAAAAATATATATATATATGATAGTGGAATGAAAAGCTGTTGTAGAGAGCAATTTTTGAAGGAAAGCAAAGAAATGGTTGACTTTTACTGCCATGGCTGATGGTAATTGATTTGTGTACCTAAATACCATTAAACACATTTGACTACTTTTTAAAGGAATGTGTATTTTCATACAATATTTAACTACATCAAAAGAATCTGAGAAGTGTTCTATTCTTATTCTGAATCTTAACAGATTTGCATGACAAAGGCATACTTTTTATACTTTTTTAAATGCCCACCTGAGGATATTTTTCCATTTATCTTCAGATAGAGTGGGAGGGAGGGAGAGAGAGAAACATCGATGTGAGAGACACACTACTCCAACCAGGGCTGGGGACGAGCCACAACCAAGGTACGTGCCCTTGACCAGAATTGAACCCATGACTCATTGGTCCATGGGCCGACACTCTAACCACCGAGCCATACCAGCCAGGGCATACTTTTTATACTTAAGGGTAATATAGAAAACAGCAGGTGCCTTGTTTCATGCTGCCACTGGCCTACCTCAGGTGAGGAATTTTTGGATTTCTGTGACAGTCTCCTAGTCATTTCTAATCTTTCCTTCCTTCAATTTATTCTCTATTACTCTGTAAATGATGTTTGTAAAGTTGTGCACTCTACTGCTGTTAGGATTAAAACAAAAATCCTTACAAGGCTCATTATTCATCAGTCTCCTTTGTCCATAGAAGCATATTTGCAGTTAATCACACATGTGCTACGGATGCTGTCTCTTCTTTGGGCTTTTATGAACCTTTCTTTTCTATATCCTCATCCCTTACCCCTTCACTCTTTTTTTTCAATCTCAGTTGAGAGGAATTTATTGAAGAGGGTATTAGATGATGACAGCTTATTAGTAATGGGGGCAGATATTACCACCCTTATGGCCAGTGAACTAAGGAGACAATGGATTGACCCACTGAGAGCTGGAACAGTGGAAAAGTGGAGAAGAGGTCGTTTTACCAGAGCTGTAGTATTGAAAGGAATGTGCTACTTCCAGTAGTATTGAAAGGAATGTGCTACTCCCAGATACTCAGTGCTGAAGCAGGGTGTATTTGTCAGGGTTTCCCAGAGAAAGAACTCTTTATATATATATATTTTTTTCCTCACTTTTGCTCTTGGTATGTGTACTACACACACACACACATACACACAGAGGGGACAGCGGTGGGGGGGAGGAACAGAGAGACATACACACACACAGCTTTATTTATTTATTTATTTATTTATTTATTTATTTATTTGGTATGTGCCCTAGTGGGAACCGAACCCGGGATTCTCTGGTCCGCAGGCCGACGCTCCAACTGCTGAGCCAAACCGGCCAGGGTTCACACAGAGCTTTATTTTAAAGAATTAGTTCATGTGATTATATAGGTAAGTCCAAGTTCTGCAGGGTGGGTTCACAGGCTAGGTCCCAGAAAGAGCCTATGTTTCAGTTCATGTCTCAAGGCAGTCTGCTTGCAGAATTCCTCCTGCTTTGGTGGAGATCAGCCTTTTGTTCTGTTCAGGCCTTCAGCTGATGGGATGAAGACCACCCACATTGTGAAGGGCAATCTGCTTTACTCAAAGTCCACCACTTAGAAGTTAATCTCATCTAAAAATCCCTCTCACAGAAACATTCAGAATAATGTTTGACTGCATATCTGGGCACTGTGGCTCAGGCAAATTGACACATAAAAGTAACCTTCACACAGGGAGGAATTGGACAAGAAGTAGTCCAACTTCTTTCTCTTCCCTTTCTCCTTTTTTTGTGGCCAAATAGCCACCTAGAATGGAACAGAATAGAGAAGAATGAATAATGGATCTGAAGGGGGAAATGGGAGATGTTCTGCTCATATCGCTTAACTCATTCATCATAAACTTGACCATTATTTTGGAAATGCCTTTTCTATGTTAGAATTCCAGTTTGGTTAGATCAGTCAATATTATGACATTCTTGAATTTTTTTTTTAAACTCTGCTAATGATTTAGTGACTTCTAAAATGATTTTCTAATGACCTTTGCTGAGATGGTTTCTCTTTAGACTAGAATAATATAAGGAGGCTTATGTCACAAATGTGGTTTTTATTAACCAATAATAGCAGTACTGAAATGTATTGTCAGTTCAAAAGGAGATACCATCATCTTAAATTTTATATTAGGTGGTATCAATATTTGTTTTCAGATTTTTAGAACAGTTTCATTGTATATTATGTATCTTGAATATTCAGAGGAAAAGAGGTATGGGTATAAAATATAAAGGTGTAAAAAGACAGTATTGGATATACAACCTAGATGGTAATTGTAATAATTCAAGTGAGAAATAATGTGTTTAAATAAGCAGCCACAGAAATGGAAAAGAGAGCTCTGAATCCTGTGATATTTCATCTAGCAGCCGCACCTATTTCTTACTTGTGTGATATAATGTACTCCATAAATAAGTGAAGAAAGAGCATGTTGATATTGATGTTTCTGTAGTTCATTAAAGTGGAGATATTTGAGGGGCAAAGGAAAATTTTGTTTGAAATGGGAGAGTGTTGTGGGGAGATGTTTATAGACTGAACAGTCATTGTACACCAATGGTGGGCTAAGTAACAACAGAGGAGAAGTTGATTTAGAAGGAGAGTAAACACAGATGGAGCTTTGGGAGCCACTAAAGTTTAAGAGATATATTGGGAACTAGTAGAAGAATATACAGAGAAAAACTAGAAGAGAGAGGAGTTAGGAAAGCCAAACAAGGAAAGGTTTAAAAGATGAAGTAGTATCAAGTGATTAGGAAAACAATGTTAACCTTAGTGAAAATTGTTTCTATGGTAGGGTCAGAAACTGCACTGCCGCAGACTGAAGAATGAACGTGAAGTGAGGGAATACAGATAGTGAGGGCAGATAATTCCTTTAAGAAATGTAGCTGTGAAAGAAAGGAAAGGAAATGGGGCCCCAGCTTAGGAGAGGAACAGAATTTCCTTCCTCCTTCCCTCCCTTTTTCCCTTGCTTCCTTTGTTCTTTTTTGTTTTTCTCCTTTTGATTTTTAATGGGATAAAAGAGTTAGGATAGTGGTTTGTAGTCCGAGTTTAAGATTCCGGAGGTGAATTAATTGTAGAGGCTGACTAGATCTATGGTATGACTATGGACGTTGAATGGAGGTAAAGATTTTTGGGACAGAGGAGGTCAGTTGAATAGCTGGGTTATAAGGTAGAATATTGGATAGGTAAGAATAAAGACTGTGAGTCAGATGACAATGTCCTCATTAAATGTTGGGAGATTGTCTGAAGATTAGAAGATGAGAGCAACTGGTTCAGGTAAATATATGTAAAGCCAGACAGGATGAACTTAAAAGGAGAAGAGGCTTCTTGAATGAAAATAAATGTAAAATAAACAGGGAGTAGCAGTAGGGAGCCAGGAGGATGCCAGCCCTGTCTCAGAGGCTGAGATGTTCATGTTGACTTATGGCACAATGGACAGACCCTACTGGAAAAGTCAACATGAGAAGAATTGACCTCCCATCAAAGTTATGTTTCTGTTGAAAAGAGATGGAGGGCGTGCCCTGGGAGAGGTTAAGCATTTAAGGATGTAGAGGATTTGGGATTGCTTATTTGTTTTTCAGAATGGAAGATTCCAAAGACCTGTGGAAAGGTCTGGAATGAAGGCAGAAGTGAGAGTATCCAGAGGGAAAGGAGCAGAGGGAAGATGGGACACTAGGACTAATGAACTCGATCCATGGTGACTAAGGTGAATAGGAAGTAGGATGTTCACGTTAGCCATACGTGACACAGATGGAATTCCATTTAATTAATGGAACATTTATTTTAAATAATTTTAGTGGCATGGACTCAAATTTCTGCCTATCTGATTTCATAGGTATCCTGTTCCCTACTGGTACTGAGCTAATCCAGCCTACCAGAAAGCGAGGGTGACCAGTAAGGCCTCCTGTTTTTTCATACCCTCTAGTATGGATCAAATGGATCCAGGCTTCAGGAAGAATGAATAGTTGTTACAGTTAGTGGCAGTCAGTATAGTAAGGATGACTAAGTATGGTGATTCCATTTTGCCCATTTATCCTTCAGTGGGACCTATGGGAATTCGAGAGATGCTTATAAGAAATCTGTGGTTGGTTAGTGGGATTATTGAGGAATGCTTGTTTCCATCTCTTTCCTCACAGGAGTTAGTTGAAATTCCCCTGTAGCTTCATAACATGGAGTTAGCCCCTTTCAGTTCTAAGAGGGAAGAAGTAGGGATTTTCCAGGGGAAAGGACAATCCCCTATCTCAGTCCCACCATTGTTCATGATCATAAACGCATGAACAAAATTCCTCGGGTCACAATATGTATTTTCATACTTCATACCCTGTCACTTCAGAAACTACATATTGGTATTTATATCTTATTGCAGCTTTGTGCATTGATTTTATTGTTACCTAACAGATTATGGTTCTTTTAAAAAGTTATGTGGACATATTTTTAAAAAAAATATAACTCAGATGATATTTACTTTTTGCTTTGTACTTCTTGCTCTTCCGGAATGTTTAAGTTGGGGTTGTGAGAGCAAATACTTTGGATACTACAGGCAATATTGCCAGGCAGGAAAATCATTTCTATAAATAGGTATTCATGGAATCCACAGGGAAAGCACACTTCTTTTGTATTTGAGTTGGAGATTCACTAAGCAGAATAATACATAAGAAAGAATCTTGAAAATGAAAATTATTAAAATCTTTAATAACAATTCTTCAACATATCTACTAGATATATTTTGGAACCACTGGAGAAAAGACTCAAAATTGTACAAATGTACATTATATTTCATTTTTAATTTAGAAATTAAAAAAATTATGTTCTCTTTCCAATGAGCCATTATATTCATTGCAAGTACAGCAAGCTATTGATGACCCTTAACACGGCTTATCTGGGCATGAGAGGATTCTGGGAAGATGGTGTAGTAGGAAGCACCAGAAATCCAGCTTTCTACCCAGACACAGTTACACTGGCAGAATTTGTCTGATGTAACTATTTTGGAACTCTGCAGTTTAGTAAAGGCTTGCTACTTCCAGGGGAAGGCTTGGGCATTAAACTGTGATTAATTTCAGTCAATTTCTTCACTTTCCAGCTACCCATTCTCACTCCCCAGCCTAATGTCAGGCCACTGTGCAGATGTTTCTGAAGCAGCTTATACACAGCTTGCAGGAGCCAGAGTGGCAATAAGAACCCTGTCCTCCAAATATCAGGGATCTGTGTTATGATTACTGGTTACTGCTTCTGATCACAGAGGTGCAGATACAAAAGAAAATGAGAAGGGAGTTAAAACATTTCACTACAAAAAATAACACTAAAGAAAATACTAATACAGGAACTGAGAGACAAAAAAGGTATAAGGCATATAGAAAACAAAAAGCAAAATGACAGAAGTAAGTCCCTCCTCATCAGTAATTACTTTAAGTGTAAATGGATTAAATTTTCTAATCAAAAGACAGAGATTGGCAGAATGGATTAAAAATTAAAAGCATGATACAGCTATATGCTACCTATAAGAGACTTATTTAGATCCAAAGACACAAATAGGCTAGGATGAAAGATATTTCATGTAAATAACCAAAAGAGAGCTGGGGTGACTATATTAATATCAGACAAAATAGACTTTATGTCAAAAAAGTTTATAAGAGAAAAGAATCTTTTATTTAATAAAAGATTCAACAGCAAAAGATATAACAATTACAAACATTTATGTACCTAATAACAGACTTTCAAAATATATGAAGAAAAAATTGACGAACAGATCTAAATAATAGTTGTGGACTTCAGTACTCCACTCTCAATAATGGATAGAACAACCAGATAGATGTTAAGTACGGAAACAGACACCTTAACACAATAAACCAGCTAAATCTAACACACATATAAAGAACATACTACTCAACAACAAGACAATACACATTCTTTTCAAGTACACATGGGACATTTTCCAGGATAGATCATAAATTAAGTTTCAGTAGATTTAAAAAGCTAGCTATCATATCTTTTCCAACTATCATGGGATGAAATTAGAACTTAACACGGAAAACTGAAAAATTCACCTATCTGTTGAAGTTAAACAACACACACGTCAACAATCAATGGATGAAAGAAAAAAAATCACAAGGGAAATTAGAAAATACTTAGAGTTGAATGAAAATGAAAACACAACATACCAAAAACAACATACCAAAACTCAATACTTGGGACACTGAAAATAGTTCTAAGGGGGAAATTATAGCTATGAATGCTTATATTAAAAAAGAAGAAACACCTCAAATCAACAACCTATGTTTACAACTTAAGGAACTGGGAAAAGAAGAACAAACAAAACCCAAAGCTATAGGAAGGAAGGAAATAACAAAGATTAGAGTAGAGAAGTAGAAACTTTGATTAATGCCATATGGAAAAATTAACTCAAAATGTATCAAAGACTTAAATGTAAGACCAAAAACTATAAAATTCTTAGAAGAAAACGTAGGGCAAATGATTTATGACATTGAATTTGGCAGTGATTTTTGGATATCACACTAAAGACACAGTCAACAAAATAAAAATATACAAATAATATTTAATGAAAAAGTAAAAATATTTGTTCATCAAAAGACACCATCAACAAAGTAAAAAGACAACCCACAGAATGGGAGAAAATATTTACAAATCATATTTCTGGTAAGAAGTTAACATCCAGAATATATAGAGAACTTCTAAAATTCAACAGCAACAAAAAACATGCAGCCTGAATCAAAAATGGTCAAAGGACCTGAATAGACTACTCTCCAAAGATGAATAAATAGATTAGCCAATGAACATATGAAAAGATGTTCAATATCACTAATTATTAGGGAACTTCAAATAAAAATTGCGATGAGATACCACCTCACACACACATTAGGATTGCTATTATTAAACAAACACACAAACACCAAAAATACTCCAGAAAAGTAGTAAGTGATGGCCAGGATATGAAAAAATTGGAACTCTTGCGCACTCTTGGTGGGAATGTAAAATGGTGTTGCCAATGAGGAAAACAATATGGTAGTTCTTTAAAAAAATAAAAGATAGACTCACTATATACTTTACCAATACCAATCTGGGTATACATCCAAAAGAATTGAAAGCAGAGTCGTAAAGAGATTTTTGTACACCCACGTTTATAGCAGCACTATTTATAATAGCTAAAACATGGAAGCAACCCAAGAGTTCATTAATGGATGAATTAGATAATATAATGGAATATTATTCAACTTCAGAAAAGAAGGAGATTCTGTCATCTTCTCCAAATGGATGTACCTTGAGGATAGATATTATGCTGAGTGAAATATGCCAATCACAAGAAGACAAATACTGTATTATTCCATTTATATGAGTTACTTAAAGAAGTCAAAATCATACAGAAAGAAAGTAGAAATGTGATTTGGGGGGGTGGTTAAGGTAAGCGGGGAATATGGAGTTATTGTTTAATAGGTATAGAGTTTTGGTTTTATAAGATAAAAATAGTTGTGAAGGTGAATGGTGGTGGTGGTTGAAAATACGAATGCACTTAATACTGAACTGTGTACTAAAAAAATGGTGAGTTCTGAGTTAGACATATAGTGTTTTGAAGTCACCGAATAGATGACAGTTGAAGCTATAAATTTGAACTAGGTCATGTAGAAAGAGGAGGCAGAGTGAATGATCAGAGCAGGACTCACGTTTTCACAAGCCGTTTGAGGAACAGAAGAGTACTCACCTCAGTAGTTGGTTTTTTCTTTTCTGTAAACTGGGTTTCTCTCTTTTGCTTTCTTTGCCAGTTTTATCCCATCTACTTTCTATTTACAGAAATCCCTCAAAAATTTTGGTCTATTGCTGACCCCCTTTCCTTTGTGGTTTTAATCTTATAACTTCTTTTTTCTGATACTTCAGTGTGGTTTGGGGAGAAAGGGCATGTAGTGACTGAGATCCATCTAAGCAGTGGCCCCAAGCAGATTCCCCAATTCTCACACTTCAAACTGTGGAACTTTATCTCTGAGTCTTCTTCTGAGCTATGCCTCTTGCCTGAAATGCTGGATTGTTTTCCCAAATATTTCCTAAATTTAAAGACTATATTAATTTTAACTTCCTTCAAGAAATGAAATTCACAGCCAGTCTTTCAATCAGTTATTGTTTGTCCCCTGAACAGGTTTGACACTTATTCTTTCTTACTTATTTGGCATTTATCATGGTTCTATTGCCTCTTGAACTTGATTACTTTTTAGGTCTACATGCCTATCTTCCCCAAAGAATTTCTGTCCTTTGGAAGCTAATCCTCTTTTAGAATTAAAAAAACATTTTTTTTTTTTTATAAATGCTATGTGTTTTTCCATATAGATGCTAAATAAATATTTTAAAAATCAACTTTCCTTTTAAAATCATACAATTTTTGTGTCATTTATCATAAGGGTTTCATTCATACTAAGCATTTCAATTGTGGACAGTGTGCTGAACATTTCCATAGGAAAAAAGAAGGGCTGAATTTCCAGTTTTGCTAATTTGGCCTTATAGAAAACTTATTTTTTCTTAAATTCCAGCTAGTTCTATACTCTCTTCTGACTGGTTAAAACAGTGTCACCCATAGACAGCTATAACTAAATTTGGGGCATGATGATAATTTATAAATATAACATGCTGAAAATGCAATGAATTATAATAATTAGTGAATAAAAGATCTCTCTACTACTGACAAAGGCTTAATTATGTCTTGCTAGGGCTCATAACATCCTTGGGATTCTGAGAATATTTTGAATCTACAAAGAATATAGCATTTATCTCAAAATGAATAATAAGAAATATGTGTAGACTTCAAGCATCTGCCCTCTATAACTTATTTTTCAATAGACCTCCATTTGCTTTTGTAAACAGTTGGATGAATCTCATTTGCTCTCAGGGCTTGTTTGAACTTTTTACTACTTTCCTTCTTCTCTAGTCTATGTTATCTTCAAGTCCTTTCCACTGTTAGATTTGTAGAAAATAGACAGTACAAAACAAACCAGAGCCAGCAGTAGCTAAAAAAAAAACAAAAAAAACTCAAATAGAAATAAAGAAGCAAAGAAAAGTCAAAGAAACCACCCAAATTCTAAGCCAAATAAGCAATAATAGGAACCTTTAAACAAGATTTAAAATAAATGTATATCCCTGATACCTTGTATATAAAAGTGGGAGTGTCATTTCTTCAGTTGTTTTAGAAAAAGCACTGTAACTTGAATGACCAAGGAAGGAAAAAAAAATACTTGGGTTATATTAGACTCTTGATTTCATCTAAGTTACAATTTAAAATGAGCTCTGTGAAGTTCCCCACTGTCATTACTTTTTATTTAATTATAGTTGACATCCAATCGAGAAACTGTGATTTTTATCTGCTGTTTGTTTCCTCATCAACAATTTGATTGGTAGTAGATATATGTTATTGTTGGCTATATTCCAGTGCTTTATGGCTGCTGATGTGTTTCTGTTTCATACCTCATTTGTTTATAATAGATAAAATTTAAAGGTAAGCAAGGTGAATATTAAACATTTTTGGGTTTTGCACATGAGGAAACAGATTCTTATATATTACTATTCCAAGATATATATTTAGTGAATTACAATAGACATGTTAATCACTGTCTACCTCCCCACAGCTCCATTTGAACACATGACTCTATCTTAGGACAGTCACAGCTAAATAAACCTATAGGTTGACCAGATGTTTATGATAATCTGTAGTGACAAAAATCTAGGTAAATACTAACGAGAGGAACAATCACATATCTTCTTTAGAAATTTACAATCAAGATATTGAGGAAACTGAGTCATTCAGAATTCAGCCCTAGAATTTATTGGTGGTAACACAGAATTGGGTTTGTAGCCATGTTGAGCTGTGGTAAGAAGAGTAAGCAGAAAAAGTACTGAAGTCAAATATTTTTTACATTTTATATTGAAGAAGTAGACAATGTTTTATTAAAAAATAAAACAATATTCAACTAGAGCAAAAAATAAAATAAAGCCTAGCTGTTATGATAATCCACAAATGATGTCATACTTTTTATTGCTCTTTGTTTTCCACTTTTACCCATAAAGAAGAATTGGATCAATGATGGTGCTATGAAAATCACTCATGCTTCAATTATATGCTATTTTTTTGCTATTTTTATTATTTATTTTTGTTACAGATGTTTCTCCTTTTTCCCCCATTGACACCCTCCTCCTGATCCCACTCCCACCCCCAGCATTGTTGTCTATGTCAGTTGGTTACGCATACATGCATATAAGTTCTGTGGTTTACCTCTTCCCTCCCAATTATATGTTCTTTAAAACTATGTTTTAGAAAATTGTACCTACAGAGACATAAAATACAATCTAGCCCTGGCTGGTTTTGCTCAGTGGTTAGAGCATCGGCCCATGGACCAAAGGGCCTCAGGTTCAAAGGGTCATGTATCTGGGTTACAGGTTTGATGATCCCCAGCCCCGGTTAGGGTTGTGCAGGAGGCAACCTAGGCAACCAATAGATAGATGTGTCTCTCTCACATCGATGTTTCTCTCTCTCTCTCTCTCTCTCTCTCTCTCTCTCTCTCTCTCTCTCTCTCTCCCTCCCTTCCTCCCTCTCTCCCTCCCTCCCATCCACTCTATCTAAAACTCAATGGAAAAATATCCTTGGGTGAGGATTACTCCCCCCAAAAAAATACAGTGGGGATTTTTTAGAATCTGTAAAAGCAAAATTTCCTACTCTCACAACAAATGTAACTAGACCAGATAGGAAATTTAAGCACTATTTTTTAGGAAACATGCCTATATCACCAATAAGCAAGCCATGCATAAAACTAGCAAGAGTTCAAGTACACAAATAGTGAGTTTATTTAGTGATTTGATTTCCTGTCCTTTTCTTGGAATAAATTGGATTAAACCTCTGGATTTTCCCTAAGATTCCTCCACCATGTGTTTAAACATCTTTTGATGAAAAGTTGTTGGTTATTTTTTAAAAGAACATGTTTATATATGAGTGAGATTGAGCACACACATATTGATAAGTACAGGACAGAAAAATGTATTCCTTTATAATCTTGGAAAAGAAAGACCATGTCTGTGATTTAGCCTTAAATGTACCAATCTGAATCCTTTTGAAGACTTTTACTTTATGATAAGAATGAAACTAGTTTGGATTTTGAGTCTCAGGGTGAGTGCCTTCCTTTGCTTCCTGATATTTGTATTGGAAGTGATGAGAAGTCTTTGGTGAGATTATTACTCTTCCTTGCTCTGCATTCTTGATCTGTAAGATAACAACCTCATTACCCATCATTCTTATATTCTCTTTTTAGATATTAACATAATAGTGATTATTTAAAATCTATTTTTTACTTCCTAAAATATTAAATGAATTACATTCAAAACAAAAAAGTAGGGCAAAAAATATCCAAAAACACAGTAATATAGAATAAAAGAAACAATAAAAAAATAAATTAAAGGAATGATGATATTTTTTAAAGTCCTTACTAATAATATAACAAAATACTTCGTGGTAGTCAAGGCAAAGATTGAACTATAATGGATTATATATAATTCTCAATATTATTAAGAAATAGCCCGGCTGGTGTGGCTCAGTGGTTGAGCGTCAACCCATGCACCAAGAGGTCACCGGTTCGATTCCCAGTCAGGGGACATGCCCAGGTTGTGGGCCCGATCCCCAGTGGGGGGCATGCAAGAGGCAGCCAATCGATGTTCTCTCTCATTGATGTTTCTATCTCTCTCTCCCTTTCCCTTCCTCTCTCTCTAAAATCAACAAAGAAAAAAAAAAAAAAAAGAAATAAACCAACTAGCTCATCAGGATATATAATCCACACCCACTCCTGATAGAAGCTCTCAAAAAATTGTTAAGATGATTGTGTGTGTGTGTGTGGGGGGCACATTATATATGTGATGGTATTTTTGCAATTTTAGTGATTTAATAATTTGGTCTTTGATAAAAAAGTTTAGGACTTAAGATCAGACCTATATTCGATAAAGAAAATTTCACAGGTCACTTGCTTTTATTATAATTTTCAAATACTTAAAATCTCAGAAACAATATAACTTTAAAATAAACTGCATGGAAAAGTATTATATGTTTATGAGAGATGGTTTCTCGAGATGGCCACAGCAACCTCTTCCATCCCATGTACTTTGCAGTGTGACTTTGTCCCTTCATAAAGAGATGGGTTTACGTCCTCTTTTCTTGAATCTGACCTTCTGATTTATTTTGACCAATAGAATGCAACTTCTAAGCCTAGTACTCAAGGAGTCTTACAGATTCTATTTCACTTATTTCTAAGCCAGCTGCCCTGTGATGAAGTTAAAACTACTCTATTGGAAAGGGTATGTGGAAAGAGACCCTTGAGGATAAAAGGCCACATAGAAAAGAAAGGAGGGATCTTAGCTGACAGCCAGCACCCACTGCTGAAGATGTGAATGAAGCCATCTTGGATGGTCCAACCCTACCTGAATTCCCAACTGAATGTGGCCACATGAGTGATTCCAGTCAACACTAAGTAGAGCAGACATTCCACCACAGAATTGAAAGAAATAAAAGATCATTGTTTTTAAACTAACTTTTGGAATAGTTTATTATGCAGCAATAGATAGCTTATGTGGATTTTTTGCAAATATTTTTTACAGTCTGTGGCTTTTTTCCCCTTCTCTTGACAGTGCATTTTGCAGAGCAGAAAGTTTTAATTTTAATGAAGTCCTGCTTATCAGTTTTCTTTCACAGATCATGCCTTTAGTGTCTGTAAAATTTTATTGTCATACCCAAGGTCATCTAGATTTTCTCTTATATTATCTCTGAGTAGTTCTATAGTTTTGTGTTTTACATTTAGATCTGCAGTCTATTTTGAGTTCATTTTTTTGAAGGGTGTAAGGTCTGTGTTTTATTCTTTTTTTTTGCATATGAATGTACAGTTAGTTGTTCCTGTACCAGTAGAAAAGGACTACCTTTTGTCTATTGTATTCTGGAAGAGGCTATTTTTGGCTATTTTTGAATTAAAAGACAGTGTGACAAACAAAACAGTTACACTTTATGTGGTAATGGTATATATATATATATATATATATATATATATATATATATATATATATCTTTGCTTGTTACTATGTAAATGCTTCCATATTATAAATATGTGCAATCACTAGAAAACCAGTTTGTGAAGATATATCTAAAGAAGAACAGATGGGAATATATTAACCACCTGGCTCTACTTACAAGGTATCTAGTGGAAATCTCATCATAACTCCTGGATCTCTCCAATTGAACAAGGATTATACCTTGTATTTACATGAGTTAAGGGATAGAAGCCATTAAAGGAAGTGTCCTTGGGATTCCTCAATCTTTAATTTATCCCATATTTTGTTGAGCAATGAAGATCTTTCTAGATTTCCCCAACATGGTAGGTCAATTCTGTTCCCATCCCAGAAAAAAGCAATTAAGAAACCCATGGGGCTCCCCATGAAGGGAATGTGAGCTGAGATCCCCAAGAGAAATGGGGACAACCAGTGGGAATTCACTGACTTCCAAGGGAGTGTCCCTTCCCACCTGGGGAATACCTGGGGTGTTATTCTCCTAATTCTAAACCAGTGGGGTGTTTGTGGATATACATGAAGTTTTCTTGAATTTGCAATGGTGACTAACTGCTCCTGGTTGCCAAGTTCTGCTTATGACTTCAGATGACAAAATTCCTGATTGTAGAGTTGACTATAGCATTTACTCTCTGCTTCCACCTTATGGTTCTGAGAAATCACTGCCCAGCTCTGGCCTATATTCTAGTTTCCAATTCTTCAAAGACTGAATTGAGAACAAAAGAAAAAGCAAAAGAAAAAGAAAAGGAGGAAGGGAAGGAAGGAGTAAGTGAAGGATGGAGGTAGGGAAGTAGGGAGGGAGGGAGAAAGAAAAGAAGGAAGGAGGGAAAGAAGGAAGGAAGTTAGTTGAGAGATCAGTGAGTAGGGAGATGGATGAACAATCTGAATTTAGATGTAGTTTTAGGTTTTATTTGCTAGGCCACTTATGACCTGTCAATTTATTATGGTTTATTTGCCAATTCCCCTAAATATAAATTCAAATCAGCATGTTTCTTTAATGTGTATTATTGCTGAATCGTTTTGTGGCTTCATGAAAGTCTGGTTTCAAAAACAATATGAAAGCAAGGACTCTCAGTAAATTGTGAGGTTTCATCTAAAACCAGAACCAGCAACAAGGATGATTAACTCACCACAGATGAAAATGAAACCACTATGACCTAGCCTGAAAAAAAAAAAAGTGTGTAAGTACCACATGCCAACCAATTGTTTGTGCACAGCAAAAGAAACCACCAACAAAACAAAAAGGCAACCAATGGAATGGGAGAAGATATTTGTAAACAACAGCTCTGAAAAGCAATTAATATCCCAAATATATAAAGAACTCATACCATTAAACACCAAACAAACAATCTAATTTTAAAATGTGAAGAAGATTTGAAAAGACACTTCTCCCAAGAAGACATATAAATGGCCAACAGATATATGAAAAGATGCTCAATTTCACTAGCTATTAGGGAAATGCAAATGGAAAGTACAATGAGATACCTCCTCACACCTGTTAGAATGGCTATTATCAACAAGACAAGCAATAACAAGTGTTGGAGAAGTTGTGGAGAAAAAGGAACCCTCATTCACTTCTGATGGGAATGTATACTGGTACAGCCACTGTAGAAAACAGTATGGAGGTTCCTCAAAAAATTAAGAATAGAGTTACCATATGACCCAGCAATCCCTCTTCTGGGTATCTACCCCCAAAACTCGGAAACATTTATTTGCAAAGATATATGCACTCCTATGTTCATTGCAGCACTGTTCGCAGTAGCCAAGATATGAAAATAACAAAAGTGTGCTTCAACAGATGATTGGATAAAGAAGATGTGGTCTGTAACAAAAATAAATTAATTAAAAAAAAGAAAATATGGCACACGTATACAATGCCATACTACTCAGCTATGAGAAAAGATGAAATACTGCCACTTGCAACAACATGGATGGACCTTGAGAATATCATGCTAAGCTAAATGTCAGGCAGAAAAAAACAAGAACCATAGGATGTCATTCATACGTATGATATAAAACTGAAACTCATAGATGCTGACAACAATATGGTGGTTACCAGAGGGAAGGGAGGTTGGGGGGTAGTAAAGGGTAAAGGGGTTCAAATATATGGTGACAGAAGATTATTTGACTTTGGGTGGTGGGCACACAATGCAATATACAGATAATGTATCATAGAAATGTACACTTGAAAATAATCTTATTAAACAAGGAAAAAAATTGTAAATGAATTTTATAATTTGTCAGAATTTTTTTTTTTTATCCTCATCTGAAGACGTTTTTGCATTTGTCTTCAGATAGAGTGGGAAAGAGAGAGGGAGGAAGAGAGAAACATCAATGTGAGAGAGACACATTAACTAGCTGCCACCCACACAACTCCGTGGGACCAGTTACAAACTGCAACCGAGGTATGTGCCCTTAGTGGGAACCGAACCCGGGACACTCTGGTTGGGCTGACACTCTAACCACTGAGCCAAATCAGCCAGGGCTAATTTGTCAGAATTTTAAGGGACATATAGCAAGTGTATTTTTTTTTTTTACCTCAAATTAGCTGGATTTATTCTTGTTTCAGGTTTTAGAATGAAATATTTTCTCACAGTTCTGTACAGATTCCTTGAAACTGATAAATACTGTATATTTTGCATTCATTTGGCAGATAGACACATTCCTAAGTATTCACATAAACATAATTATTCTAACTAAAAATTCCCCATTCTTATCTAGAATATCATTTTTAATGACTTTTCCTTTGAACTAAAATGTTGGAAAGAAAATGCTATTGATATAACTATTGCTGTAAATAACTCATTGTTACATATTTGTTGATTTAAAATTCCTAGCACTATGACTTCATCTTTAATGCACATTAATTTACCTATCAAACAATCAGTATAGCATAGTAAGTCTTTTGGTATAACAAAACTTGATTTTTTTGGGGGGGGGTATTTTGGGTTTTCCCATATGACTTGATATTTTTATAAAAACTTTAAATTTAGATATAGTTTAAAGTTTACAGAAATTTGTAGCAATAGCACAAGGCTTACAAGTTGTTTGTTTATATAGTGCCCTATTTCTTTATTACTCTCTCTGTGAATACATATACATATATATGTATTATATATATGTAATGCATATGTATGTATGTATGTATGTAAAAGGTTTAAAAATTGATGTCAACTATATGCAGGATTGTTTTATGCAAAAATTAAACTTATTTTCTCTTGTTTTCAGTGATCAGATAATCAATATATTGTGTATAAATTTGAGACAGGCTTTGGTTCAATATAAGGAAGAATTCTCCAGCATCTCCCCTGCCCATAGGTATGATAGTTATTTGTTAACTACTACAAATTATGACAAATAAATACCTCCTTTACCAGATTCTGAGCCAGAATTAACTTTTATTAAGGATGTCTTAGAAAAGAATTAGATATCTTCTAAGTTCCCATACTGATAGAAGAGAAAACTATTTCAATGTATGAAAGAGCTTCTTAGCTTTTGACATAAGAATTTAATTTGTGGGAAAGAAGGGCAGCCGTCTTATATTACTACACTCTGTAGTCTAAATTTATGTGAAAGAGGCAAATGAAGTAGAAATCAGTGAAAGTCAGTGGTATCAATACTTTCCAAAACACCTTCAAATCATGGTATGTAGAGTTAACATAAACTCTTACATCTTTTACACCTCTGAAGAAAAAGACATTTAAAACCATTATCTTGAAGATTTGTAAGTTCCTAAAATTTCATTAAAAAAAAATCGATGCTTAGCAGAGAGCTTAAAAAAAAAACGGGAGTAAGCTATTTATAAATAATTGTTGAAATAAAATGTATTAATCATGTTAGTAAGTTTTAGTGTTAAATGCATTTTGCTATATTTTAAATGTTTATAATTGATAATCCCTGTTTGGATTTATGTGCTAACACTCCATTAATTATAACATTTGATTACCTTATTCTTCAAACATGCCAGATAAAGTTTACTTAACTCCTCTTTTTTTAATCTGCCAAAAAAAAAAAAAGATCAAACAGAGTAACATCTGCTTTGTATTATGGTATGGCTGACTCTCCTTCTGGGCCCTTGCCCCCAATGCAGACTTAAGAACTCATACATGCATTGGTATGTTTTACCTATTTGCATTTATACATACATGTATGTACAAATACAGCTACATATGAAAACGCTTGTATAATATGCATGTGTATCTATATGTAGTACAGAGAGTAACAGAGGCACTGAGAAGACAAAGAGAAAATTGTATTAGCAATTGCTGAGTTGACAGTTGCTGAGTACTTACTCATTGCTAAGCAATATGCCAAGTGCTTTAAATGCTTTATCTTTCTAAATGCTCATAACTCTTTGAAATCCTCTTGTTGTCTTCATTTTAAAGATCTCACAGCTAGTATGTGGTATCATTGAAATTTGCAGTTGGTCAGTGTGATACCAGCTAATCTTATGCACTGGATCTCATGGTCAATAGTGACCGACACAAACACTATCTTCTCCCTTTCCAAACTTGACACAAATTCATGTCTCCATAGCACAATATGCCCCTATACTTATCTATTCTTAGGTCTGTTAAGAGTGGTGGTTCTCAGCTGGGGGAATTTTGCTTGTGGGATATTTGGCAATGTCTGAAGACATTTTTACTTATCATAACTGAAAGGATATAACTGGCAGAGCCCAAGGATGCTGTGAACATCTACAATACACGGGATATCTCCCCAACCCTGACACACACACAACAAAGAATTATCTGGCCCAATATGTTAATAGGGACAAAGTTGAGAAACCTTGATCTGGAGAGACATATATTTGCAAAGAAATGTAAATATTTATGTGTGTATACTTACATAATTATTTCTCTTTACGGGCCTCTTTTAGGCTGTTAGAAGACAATGGCTCTAGAATGTTTTAGAATTCTCTAGTATGTTACTTGATTTACAGAACACATGCCTTTATCACTACTTCAGAGAGCAGTGTTGTTACATTGTTCTTTATATCCAACTGTGTTCTATGTCCAGAATGTTTTGACTTGGTGTTGTTGAGTATATGTATTTAAAAAAACACCCCGGCCGGTGTGGCTCAGTGGTTGAGTGTCAACCCACGCACCAAGAGGTCACCAGTTTGATTCCCGGTCATGGTACATGCCCAGGTTGTGGGCCCGATCCCCAGTGGGGGGCATGCAGGAGGCAGCCAATTGATGTTCCCTCTCATTGACGTTTCTTTTTGTAAAATATTTTTTTCTTTATTGATTTTAGAGAGAGGAAAGGAGAAGGAGAGAGAGAGATAGAAACATCGATGAGAAAGAACATCAATTGACTGCCTCTTGCATGCCCCCCACTGGGGATCGGGCCCACAACCTGGGCATGTGCCATGACCGGGAATCAAACTGGCGACCTCTTGGTGCATGGGTTGACGCTCAACCACTGAGCCACACCGGCCGGGCTCTCTTATAGATGTTTCCATCTCTCTCTCCCTCTCCCCTCCTCCCTCTCTCTAAAATCAATAAAGAAAAAAAATTAAAAAACAAAACAAAACACTAGCTTGAACAAGAATCCTGTAATAAAGTCATCTTTTTCTTAGTCCAAACAGTGTGATTTGATCTATATTGTGTTGGGAATGAGACAAAAATAGCCAGCAATAAATAAAGGAGAGTCTTCTCTGCACAACATTTACTGCTTTGAAACTGCTCGAGGCCATCTCCTTCCCTTTAATTGGCTAAGGCAGACCCCATTTCACATATTCAAAAGGACAGGTGCTCTCTGGCCTACCAACCCTCCTAGTAATGTGAATCTTCTGAAATGGGGTTTAATTCCCAGCTTTGTAATTTGGGTTATCAACAATTACAAACAGTTCTGCGAGGAAGAGTTAATTTAAATAAAAAAAAAGAACTAAGAATTATGGAAAAGATGTGTATGAGTATAGGTTGATGCATATGAAATTATTAAAAATTTGATATTTTTCACCTATAAAAAAGGCAATTTCTGAGTTTGACTTATATTGGTTTGGTTCTTGAACATATAATGTAGTAATAAAGAGCAGTGATTCTACAATTAACCTGTGTTAACGTTCAGATCCTGGCTATGTGTCTTCCTGCTTGTGAACTTGAGACCATTGTTTAACCTGTCTAGATCTCAGTTCCCAAAGCCTTCAGTTCCCATATTTACTGAATATGTGTGTTTTGTTTGTCTGCACAAGAGCAGGGAGCTTATCTATCTTTTCATAGTTCCATTTCCATTGCTTAGACAGTGATGGACAGAGTGACCACAGTCAATGTGTTACAAACATTTGTTAAATGAATAAATGCATGAAGAATAGTATTTACTTCATAGAACTGCTGTGAAGCTTAAATGAGATCATATATGTTAAAGTGTTCAGTGTATAAAGTAAGCGTTAAATGTTCACTTTGATTATTGTTAATTCAAAAAGAGCAAGCGATTCAGATAAGTTTTAGAAGTTTTATTTTTCTTCTGTTTTCATGTATGTTTATCTTCACTTTGAAACTATGTTTTTGGTTCAATGCCCTTACCATAAACGTTTATCTTATCCTGGTGAACTTGTGTGTCAGATACAATTACCACACTTTCAGAAATGTGACCTGAATTTTTTTGTGCTTATAACACTCTAAAAATTGTTTAATTAATGAATAAATGAAGAAAGAAATTCACTTCCCCTTTTCTCTACTTCTGCCTTTCTCCTCTAGACTGTGAGAATACATTCTCTGCAAAAATATCCATAATTAGGCAGGTTTCCATCACAAACAGACAAAGTTCCCAGAAGCCATCTAGTGCCTTAATGAGGCTTTAGCCACCATCTCCCACCAAGATGCCCATAGTTCCTTGACCACAGGACCAGACTTTTTGTGGTTTGTTTTTGAGTTTGTAGTTATATATTTTTATTTATTTTTAGTCATTTTAAAGCATTTTTTCAATTATCCTTGACATACAAAATTATATTAGTTTCAGGTGTACATCATAGTGATTAGACATTAATAAAACTAATGAAATAATCACCCAAATAAGTCTAGTAACCATCTGACACCATACATAGTTATTACAGTAGTATTGACTATATCCTCTATGGTATGACCAGATCTTTTGGTGTCCTTATTTATCTTGCGCAGGATTACATCCTTGTATACATGATGTGAGGATAATGATGGCTCTGCCCTTTAGTGATTCACAACCACAACCAAGGTACCTGCCCTTGACCGGAATCAAACCCATGACTCTGGTCCATGGGCCGAGATTCCAACCACTGAGCCAAACCTGCCAAGGCCACCTGGGAGCTTTTTAAAAAGAACCCATGCCTGAACCCTACTTCTAAAGATTCTAACTTAATTTGGTTGGATGGGGTTCAGACTTTGGTATTTTTTGAAAACTCCCAGATAATTCTAAAATATAGCATTCACAGTTGAAAACTACTGGGTTAGGTGGCTGTGTCACTCCCTGAGATATGGAAAAGGATCAGGGTTTGGGGGAAATACAGTAAATCCCATTTTGGTCATACTGAGTGGAGTTATCTGTGAAATACTTGTGATATTAAGCAAGGAGTTGGATACCTGGTCTGAGCTCAGAAGAGTGGTCTTGGATGTTGATGTGATTTTTAGCATGGTATTTGAAGCTATGGGAATTTCCTTGCCTATGACTTAGAAAGAGGGTCATCTTAATTATAATAAACCACTGGCTATTGTTTTCTTGTGAATAATACAGAAATACAACACACACACACCCATAAACTTTATCTGGTAGTTCCCAGGGATGGCACATGTAAATTCATAAACTGTTATCTCATTTTCTTTTACTCTGTTACTGAGGTTTGTCCCCCACAAGATGCTTGGAGATAGTACTTCTCCACTGGCAGAGCCCAGTGTGTCAAGGGGCTGGGTGTCTCTTGGTGCTCTATAGCTCAAAAGCACACAGAGCTACCCTTCATTAATTGGAGTTATACCCTTCATTATTGTTCCACACCAGAGTCACATGGGGGTCCTAAAGGCCCTCTCCCCAACACTGTGTCAAAACTTGAACAAAGCAGCCCCAGATTCTCACTAGGTCCACAGTAACTCCTTCAGGCTTTTCCTCTACCCCTTTTCTCAAAGAGGTTCAGATGGGCACCCAAAGTGCCCAACAGGTGATAGGAGCCATAACTGATGGAGAGATCTTGCTGTTATCTCCATCCTTGCCCTCCAGTACTCGAACAGTGGGATCCAAACACTCTTACTCTTTCTCTGAGGGAAAAACTATCATGAGGCCCGTAGTCATCAAAAGTGCTCAAGGCCTGACTTCTCAACAGCACTGGGTGTGATTTTAGATAATGCCATAGTTTGTCTCTTTACATGAAAATGTGGGGGAAGAAGACATGAGGTTTGATTAAATGAAATCAGAGGTGACTTTGCTCTATATCCAAATTAAAATGCTCTCTAGAAGATGTTCACACATAATATGGAAAGCAAGTATTTGACATGCCAGAGAAATATTGCCAAACAGCACTGAAAATTACATAGCAATGAAAAAAAGTGTATATTCTTTGGCAAATGTTTTCAAAAGCTAAAATAATCTGAATTATACTTGCTGTGGTATATAGTCAGTGCCTCAGGTGTTAATAAAGTGGAAATGGTTAACACAGATTGTTGCAGCCTTAAGAGCAGTCTAAATTATAAAATGAAATGAAAAACAGCCCAGATAATTGGTCACTCTATCTGTATCAAGGAAGACAAAGTATGAAGCAAAAATCCTCCTTATGAATTTCAGTGTAGAACGTGATCTGGCAATTAGAGCCTGTCACCTGAAATGGAAGGAAAGTCCATTCATTTTTATTTTGGACTACTGTTTGAGAAATGGCCAAGCACACAGCAACATGGCATTGCCAGAATTGGTCTAGATCAGTCCAGGTGCCATCAAGGAGCCACCACAAGCAAAGTGTTACAGAAGCTCTTTGGGAAAACCGGCATTCACATATGAAGGAAATGAAGAGGCATAATTAAAAAGGACTCATTTGGAATCCTACAAACCTGTCATGATGGACTTTATAACGTGTATTTGGTCACTTTTAAGGAACAGAATTAGTTTATATTTATTTTCCATTTCTATCTGAAGGAAACTTTGGGAGTTTCTTTTGGCAAGAAGAAATTTGGGATCTCACTCTGTAGCAGACTGAAGAGCTTCTTTCTCTTTATTTTAAATAGAAATGCAAAAACCATTGAAACAATGTTGCACAGGTTTCTTTTTTTGTAGAGGCAATGCTATTCTACGTATTTCAAAATCTCTGATAAATGACTATAAAATTTTCAGCCAGAAAACTCTGTAACCTCAACACTGAAGGGGAAGAATTGTTAATAATGCCAATAATAACCAACTAAGCATTGGCATTTCTCCAGGAAGACTTGGTAGGACAATGTCAGCTGCTTCTCACTGTACAACTTTTCCCCAAGTTTCAGATGTTTTATGAAGAGAAAAGTAAATGTAAGGGCATTGGGGTAAGGTCCTACATTACTCATTGCCAGAAAGGCATTAATCATCTTTCTACAAACGAAGGGGACTATAGAATCCACTTTCAATCACACGGTTTGTTTTAGAAAGTGTTGTTTTTTGAAATTTCATCTTATTAATAATGTGAAAACATCTGCAAATACAAGATATTTAATGAGAATCTGTAATATCTGCTCTAGGGAACTTGAAACAACGTTAAATTGTCTTCACTCACTGGTCATTAACAAAAGGAATCTAGGACAATGATTGCTCAGGGTAATTTGTGGAGGAGTCCTCAGTCCTATCAGATCTGAGTCTGTCTTCTAATAATATCCTGCAACATCATCTTTAGTAACCTCAAAATACATTTGTAAATAATATAATGTACTTGCACATATAATTTATAAAACAGTAATGTATTGCTTTAATAGTTAAAGTAGAAATAAATAAAAATATTTCTAATAAAATTATGTGTATTTTAAAGCAAATACAAGGACAAAAGTATACCAAAAATAACAAAATGTGATAGTCAGATGCTTTCACGTAAAGAGACATTGTGGCTATGACTGAAGACTAATCCAAGCACACTATATACACGATTAATGAGACAATTTTTAAGAGCCATTGGCATCAATGATGTGCTTTTCTTGAAATTTTCTTTTATTCTTGATAAAGTACTGATGGAAACAAAGTACAATATCCCATCAATTAATGTGATATTTACATTTCTAGAAAACAGTGTATACTAAAACAGTTCAAAATGCCTTGCATTTATATGTAAAGTGGATTATATTCTCAGCTCAGAAAATTACAAACAAGTCTTAAATTCACATGAATGTCCACTGGGAATACATAAGTCTATATAGAATACAGAATGAATATTGTTATGTGACTGTCCCATACATTCCCGGAAGTCTAGCATCCCTGGTTCCTACACACTAAATTCCAGTAAGTTTCCCAACCTTGGAGGCACACAAAAATCATACTCTAGGGAGCAATAACCCCTTTCACCCTCTCTCCCTGTGGAGAACTACTGTTTAGACAGCCAGGAGAAGGGGTTGGAAATTTACCTATTGGATTCTTTTGTATTGGACAAAACAAAATTTTAGTGAAGCTGAAATGGTGGACAACAGAGACCCCTCGCTGCAAGGTTAACCTATGACACACATCCCATGCCAGACAGTTCAAAAACTTTGATGTTCAGTCATAGTATATTGACTCATATATAGAAAAGCATCTTAGAACTCAATTATGCAAGCCCCTTGATAAAAGATGAGGAAATTAAGACCCATGGAGTACAGGACAGCTACTGAGCACCTGTAATGTAGCTTTAAATGATTTATTTCTTACAAAAACAATAAGTAATTAAGGTATTATTTCTCTATTTCACAAACGGGAAAACAGAGACTTAGCTTGTAGGCAGCAGCTCCTGGGTTATCTAACTTCATATTCCATGTTTTCTCTGCTGCATCTTCCTTGGAAAAAATCGCAGAATTAATTGGTGATCCAAGACTGACTATTTCTGTTGCCTTCTTATCCACAGATGTCTAGGGCATTATGAGGCTTATTTTCCCCTTCTGTGGCGTCCTCTTCACCCTATTCTTGTCCTGCTTTTCTGCATCAGGGGTTGGCAAACTGTGTCACCTGGGCCAAATCCTGCCTGCTGCCTGTTTTTCTAAATAAGTTTTCATTGGAACGTATTACTGATGACGGCTTTCATTCTACAAGGGCAGAGTTGACTACTTGCAATCGAGGCCATGTGGCCCACAAAATCTAAAATATCTACTAGTCGGTTCTTTACAGAAAAAGTTTGCTGACCACTGCTCTATGTTAAAAAAAAAAATCTTCCCTTGTGTTGCTATCAATAGACAACATTTCCTTATTTGCCCCTGCTGGTGCATTAATAGCTATCATTTACTTAGTATGTTGTTCTTTTTAGAATAATATCTGTATTTTTTAAAGTACCTTCTAGAAATAGTTAATACAAAAATGACCTTAAAGATGACGAATTATCATAAAAGGAGTCAAGAGAAAGAATGAGTTTGGGAAAATGGACCTGTTCTTGTTCACCAAATGACTCCCCACAACTGCCATCTTATGGGTAGGATGAGCCTTCCAAAGCCCTCATTTTCAAAATTAAAACTAAAAAGAATATCTAAAGATGTTTTTTATCATTTCCAGTTAATTTTTAATTAATTAGACATTTTTAGCAATGTAAGTTGGTCACTAACAGGAACTATTTGTTTTCTAATAGAACAAATATCTGTTCAGATTAAAAACAGCGACTCTTTGACCAATAAACACAAGAAAGTACAAAAGTTGTCCTTCACTGATTCAGATAACATTTTCTTTACATCATTCTCAAGAAATTATATTATTTCATATATTTATTATATGTGGTAGAATATATATTTGAAAAATGTCTTTTAGAAAAGAAAAGCTCTTATTTAGTTAGTAGGCAGATGTACCAGTTATCAATGTATAGCTCAAAATTCACCTTTTTCCTGCTCTGTGATAACAAAGGTGGGCCTTGTTGAACACTGTTTGTACATACAGGGGATCAGAGGGACCCTGGAGGATTTTACTTCCTGGTTCAGGTGTGCTCATTTAGTTGAGCTCCTGCAGAGTGAATGGCTTTTGTCAGCAGTGTCTTGGCATCAAGCATCAAGTGACACCTCCCCAGCTTCCCCTAGCACACCCCTCCCTCACCCCCAATTGGGTGGTTTCCAGCTTCAAGTTCATTGGCAGCTAAATTCTAAGGATTTACCAGCTTGTTTTCCAGTGAATTAACAGCAATTCCTTCTCACACTCCTGCCATTTCCAGCTGGCTTTCCATGGGTCCGGATGGTACCCACGCTGGCTTTCTAATAAGTCAGTAACAACCTAACTTTGTAGCTTCCCAGCAAATTTCATCAGTATCATAGTAGGCAGTTCTCAGATATCCTGGCAAGTGGGGACCCTCTCTGGCCTAGAACAACCCAATGATCTTTTTAAACATCCAGTGGGCTTCAACTATACTCCCTCCAATGAGATCTGAGTCCCAAATTCGGGGAGGATTCTCTTTCTCTAAGTTTGTTCCTTCTTTCATTTCCTTCAGTAGCCCTTGGGTATCCCTTAGAGTCCCTTTGCCCATAGCAAACTTCTGATTACTACTCCAATTCTCTTTTGCTATTTCTTTATACTAAATCTTCTCTGTTTTAATTATTGTGTAGTTTCTGTCTTATGATTGGAATGTAATTAATACAGCAGAGAAGTAAGAACAAACATTTTATCTGGTAAGCAAATTAAGTTTTTGTAAGTACAAAGAGTCCAGGCATTAACTAGACTTTTGAGTGAGTCTTAAAATGAAATTACTAAATCATTTTCTACTTCCGAACATGATCCCTTTGGTGTATGAGACCACCTCTGGGAATTATTGTTAACAGTAACAATGGGGCAGAGAAAGCACTCATAGTTCTTTCAGCATCCTAGAGAAAGCAAGTGAGGGCATAAAAAGGAAGCTTCCTAGTATTGGTCTTTTGTGTTGAAATCTTGTTTGAGTTCTGTTTATATCTTGGTTCTTTCATATATTAGCCAGATGTATTCTTATCATTCCATGGGAATATTATGACTTCCTCCCTCCTCTCGTGGTTTATCTATCTATGCAAGAAAGTAGAGACAATCCTACAGTTAGGAGAGAAGAATGTTTCCCAAAGCCCCATCTCCATGCCAACCTCCTCCCAGAAGCAAAGTCAGTGCCGACTCTCTCAGGAGATTCACTAAGTCTAGAATAGGATCCAGGAATCTACATTTTGACACATTGTATACTGACCACATTCAAAGAAAATTTAACCTGAAGGTTTAAATGTAGATAAATTAGCTGCTAACCTAGAACAGATAATATATGTATAAGTAGCACCTAACACTTTAACAGATAAACAGAAGGAAAGTGCGCAAGTTGTCCTCTAAATATGAGGTTTCTGGAGAGGTACATAATTGGAGAGTCTCTAGGGCAACGGTTCTCAACCTGTGGGTCGTGACCCCTTTGGGAGTCGAACGACCCTTTCACAGGGGTCACCTAAGACATAACAGTAGCAAAATTACAGTTATGAAGTAGCAACGAAAATAATTTTATGGTTGGGGTTTACCACAACTAGAGGAACTGTATTAAAGGGTTGCGGCATTAGGAAGGTTGAGAACCACTGCTCTAGGGGATAAAGTGACAAATTGGGAAGAAGGCTGCTCAAAACAGAAAAGGAGAAGAAAGGGAATCAGGGAAACCTGAGTCTATGTAACAAAGTTCCACAGTTTAGTTGTAGTGGAAGAGTCTTTAGAGATATAAAGGGAATTAAAAATGGCTAAAAGTGATATATAATCAATAACTGTATTATCTTCAGGCTAAAGTTCAAACTCCTTATCCTTACCATGTTATTTCTCTCTCTCTCTCTCTCTCTCTCTCTCTCTCTCTCTCTCTATCTCTATCTCTATCTCTATCTCTGTCTCTATCTCTATCTCCATGGTTCTTCAGCTGGTACTGTTATTGTCATAATTAGCTAGTTTATTAATATTAATAATAAGAAGAGAGCAAAGGGGAGGCTAGATTTTATAGGCATGTTCATTTGGACAGCTTCATCAGGAAGCTACAGATTCATGCTCCCCAGGGAGCCATAGGTCCATTCCCTCCATATCACTGGGGGACGGGATCAAACAAAGGGGAGATGGGTGCATACACAGTGAAGCCAGGGTGGCATAAAGAAGGTGGTTGCCTGTCAGTCAAGTTGGGGAAAAGGGTATTGGCTAGGAGAGTGGAGCTACTGTAAGTGTGAAATCTTGGAAGGGTAACATATCCAGGCAAAGAATGCCCTCTCTCTTGCTTCTTCTCTTCTTGTGCTCTTTTGATTTATGACCCACACTCACCAGTGCATTAGCCTGAAGCCATGTGGCCTTACGCAGCCACATGGCCCCTGGCCATACAGACCCCATGTACAATGGACTGCAGCTGGGAACGCAAGCTAAGCAAGCCAGGTGCTAGACTAGACTAGACTTGAGTATGGAGCAGAAATTCTGGGCAGTGACCTTAATTCTGGCCCTGCTGAAGACAATATTGGACTTCTTCCATGGTGAGATGGACGGAGAAGGGGCCTTGGAGGGGAACTCCCTTAATTTTACATCATCAATAAAACTTTCTATGCAGTCCCATCCTCCCATGGGGGCCTCAGGAAATTCTTTTCCCCACGGCACCCCACGAATTCCACTTCCACTGATAGCAGCACTTCCCTATATGTGTCCTAAGATCTGTTTGTGCAATGTTTCAAGTGAACCCTGCTTTCCTCACCTCATGCACTGGTAGATATTATTCCCTTTAGGCTCTTATACTCTACAGTTTACTTTGCTAATGTCTGTTTATCATCCGTATCAGCAAGCACAGTTTTCTAGAAAGTTACCACTGAAGAAGCAAGAGGAAGACATATCCCACCATCTGCAGCTAGCCTTCTTCTCCGCCCAGTGGTGGGAGCTCCACTTCTGGTCTTGTCTTGGCCTGTGTTGTTTTATACTTGCCCGCCTCCCCTTTTAGTAAGTAGAGAGCTCCTCCAGGACACGAACTATGATTTAATGTCTGTCTCTCTGTGACTGACACAGTGCCTGTTAGATTAATAGGTGCTCTTTTATGTTTGTTAAATAAAGGACCATGATCCAATTAACAAGAGCGGGGGACAGTGAAGGTAGGTCAAACCAACAGAGCAGAGGGACTGGGCTGGGAAGAAGTGATCTTGTTGAAAATAACCATTGACAGAGATAGCAAAGTCAGGTGAGAACCTCTCCCTCCCTCCCTCCTCTTCTCTTTCTCTCTCTCTTTCTTCTTGGTGATAACTTAGATGTGTCCCTATCTGATACAAGTGTTTTTTGTTTGTTTGTTTTGTTTTGTTTTGTTTTGGTCTTATGCTATAAGGTAAAAGAGATGGTATGGTTTAATGAAGCTTTTCCCCAAATATGTTTTATTAATATAAACAAATACTTACTAAACAAGCAAACAAAAAGTACTACAGGAAATTATGCTGAGTTAAAGTTTTGTTATTGTTTTTAATTGTGGAACTTCACAGATCCTTTAATGTATGTACTGTCTATCTCTGGAGGTACATTTGATATGGGAGATTACTTAAATATATTTGACTAACTAAGAAACTGGTTTTATAAAACTATCTCTATCAATCCATGGATAATTCTTTGAAAAATGCTGATTTAGCCTGGTCGGTGTGGCTCAGGGGATTGAGTGTCATCCCATGGACTGAGCAGTCCTGGTTCGATTCCCAGCCAGGGCACATGCCCAGGATGCAGACTCAATCCCCAGTGGGGGGTGTGCAGGAGGCAGCCGACAGATGTATCTCTCTCACATTGATGTTTCTATCTCTCCCTTCTTTTCTCTCTAAAAACTAAAATAAAACAAAATTTTTTAAAAAGTTAAAAAAAGAAAAATGCTGACTTAGTCGTGTGTTTTATACCCTAGACAGAGACCTAAGTCATATACAGTATTCCTATATCTTTTACTTGCTTCTGGTGTGACATTCAACACCTAACTGAGCTTTACTCTACCTCCAGCCTGTAAATGAAAATAACAAAACCTGACCTTCACCAACCTCTGATGGGATATTATAAGATTCAATAAATTAAATATAGCAAAACATAAAAAGTAGATATCTTTGCTCCCTATTAGATCTTCAATAGTAACATACCACAGAGGAACACTTCCTAGTGCCACCTTTTAAATCACTTAAAAACATAAAAACCAAACATATTCCAAAATCTACCGAAACGACTGCAGTGTATTTAAAGTGAACTTTCGAGAAGTAGGAGACAGAAATACACAATTTTATGTAACTCAGAGGGAAGTACCAAAAGGAGAGAAGACCACTGCTGAGTGTCACTGTTTTTGCTGGATCTTTCTGCTCCTGAGTTTGCCTTCAACTTTAGATTCTTTCAAAGATTGCCTGAGCACTGAGAGGGGTCACCTTGAGTAACTTGATTCTACTGAAAAGGGAGTGCTTCTCCCCAGTGCCCATTCAAATCCCACTGAGGAGCTTTCTCTAAAGAGACTGCTTTTATATTAGAAGTCTGTCTATTCACTAATGAACTGACTGAAGTATCCATTGACTTGAATAGGAGTCAACCAATACTAAGTCTCAAGTAGAAGGAACTGAAAGCTGATTTTAAAGAATAAGTTTATAGGTGAAAACATATTCTTTTGTTTTTAAAATTTTTTTATTGTTTTTTTTTCGAGAGAGAGAAACATTGATTTGTTGTTCCACTTATTTATATATTCATTAGTTGATTCTTGTATGTGCCCTGACCAGGGATTGAACCCACAATCTTGGCATATGGGGGTGATACTTTAACCAACTGAGCTACCTAGCCAGGGCCTATAGGTGAAAGTATATTCTTAGTGGCATTATTTTTGGAGGCGGTGAAATCCATTTCTAATTCCTCGCCTGTCCCCTCCCCCACATGGAAGAATTCCAGGAACTTGCTTCAATTCCACTTTGAGTGCTGTGTCCTCTGTCAGAAATGAGTCTGACTGTAGCTCAGCTGGCGACTGGGGCCTTTATCTCTTCATCTTTAAAGATGAAGTTCTGCCCTGGCTGGGTGGCTCAGGTGGTTGGAGTGTGGTCCTGTAGACCAAAAAGTGGCAGTTTGGACTCCTGGTCAGGGCACTTGCCTAGGTTGCAGGTTTAATCCCCACTGGGGTTTGTTTGGGAGGTAACCGATCCATGTTTCTCTTTCACATTGATGTGTTCTTTTTCTCTCTGTCTCTCTCTCTCCCCCTTCTCTTTCTCTCTAAAATCAATGAAAAAAACATATCCTCAGTGAGGATTAAAAAAAAAAAATGAAGAAGTTCTGCTCACTGCACAGGATTTTGAGAACTAAATGAGATAACATAGATTCAACTAAGGGCACTTAGTAGGCATTCAATAAATGGTAGCCTGGGGTTTTCCTTTAGATTCAGTGTTCATCAGATAAAACACTTCAGGCCTCACCCTTGGGGCCCCCGAAATCTAATTGCTCTTTGACAATACAAAGGTGGAATTCTGTTTCTTGCAAGGTTTGCCCGGTAATTTATGCAGTAATTCTTTCTTGATTGCTACATTTTTCTATAAAGAGTTTAGATTATCATTTTATATCATTATTATCCAAGTGTGAGTTTTATTTAAATTTAGTCTACTACGTGTATCAGAATAACACTCTGTATGTGTGCTTTTTATTAATATGTATGTACTATATGGTAATTATTTGTTGTAGTTATTGCCTAATTAAAGTACTACTAAACTGTGTTCTTGTAATAGACAAGGTCACATGCTTCAGGTGAGACGGAGGCTCTGACCTGAGCCTCTATAACTCTGCCAATCATTTACTGAGAAGAAGGGTCTGAAGAGGCTGGAGTTTGAGTCTTTGTCCTTGCCCTGAGGGCCAAGTATGTCCAGGGGCCATACTTGTGTGGTGGGAAACATATGCTATAGTAAGATAAATGGGAAATGGGAGGAATAACTAATAAGGAGATACTAATTTTGAGACATTAAATCAATGTGTTTTAGCCCCCAGCCACCCTAGTTTCTAGGTGTCTGGCCTTCCAAACCACTGAATCAATAGCATGACTTGTTTTATGAAAAAGGCAAAGCCCTGTTACAAATAGATATGTACTGGTTTTTAATTCAAAACAATATTTTTAATAGTCTGAAAGTAGGCTCTTTTGATTATTGAAAATGCCTTGCTTGTTTGAAGATGACTTTTCTCAGAACTCCCAAAGCAGACATTCAGCTTGAAGAGGACCAGGCAATCTATGTGATGGAACTATGAAACAGGAGAGAAAGGATGCAGTGCAAGGAAATTTCTTGGCACAAAGGAAGAAGAAAGCCCTTGTCATCATTGAGAGATAGAGCCTGGGAGAGAAGCAAAGAGAAGAACCAAAGATCAAGTCTTAGTGTTCTGATTTTCCCCTTAAGGATGGATCCCAAAGAAAGAATTAACAACATCCAAGTAAACTTGGGGATTTTAAAGACCATTATGGCTGATGCCCTGCCTTCCTGGGTGTAGCCTGGAAAATGGAAAATTTCACAAAGAACCCCATGCATCTAATGCTAGGGGCATTTAACAATAGTTGAAGGAGGTATCAATCAAAGAGGGTGGGCCTGAGAGAAGTCTAACTCTGGTGTGGTATAGAGAAAGCCAATTAAAAATTTTAGGCCTACAAGGCCCTTCATAAGTGCTATATGCCCTAGTGATCAGCAGGAGGACTACAGTAGCCAAATAGACTGTAGAGTATGGGATCCTCATGACTAGAGCCTAGGGCAAAGTCCATGCACATCAAGCAGTGGTGACATGATGACCTTGAAAGACCAAGCAGGATAACCTCAACTCAGAAGGGCACTCAATGTTCATGTGGTTACACCACTAAAGAAGCAGGTAAGACAAAGGCCAACTCAGAGATCAAGTAGGATGTGATATATCACCTACAGACTAATGTTCCACCCCCACGTCCAAGGACATGTCATCTTTATTCTGCATCCAGATACTTGTATTTAGAAGGAGGATAGAAAGAATTAAAACCATGAGAGTATCTTGAAAACAAGATAAAAATGTATATTCTGACTTTTGTGGTAAAGAGGCACTTGGAGTAGAAAGAACAAGACAGTTGAGAAATGAAATTGCATTTTAAAATCTGTATGTATGCTTGTTACGTTCATATCTGTCCTGTAGGCAGGAGAGCTGTGAAATTGGGTCAGCCCTTCTAGAATAGAATTCATTTGTCTTGGAACAAGAATAATGAAATATGAAAAATTAGCACAAAGCTATTAGGATATTCTATAACTAATTTCTTTTGTTTTCTCCTTGGGATTTAAAAATTATCCTTTGTGTGCCAGAATAGCTGAGACCTGAGTTATATTTATTTTATTTTTTAAATTTTTTTCATTACTTTTAGAGTGAGAGGAAGGGAGCAGAAGAGAGAGAGAAACGTCGATCAGAGAAAACATCAATTGGCCGCCTCCTCCATGCCCCTCAGTGGGGATTGGGCCCACAACCTGGGCATGTGTCCTGACTGGGAATCGAACTGGTGACCTCTTGGTGCATGGGTAGATGCTCAACCACTGAGCCACACCAGCTGGGCGGAGGCCTGAGTTTTAAAAGAGAGATTAACATCTTCTCACAAGCTGCATCTGAGCTCTTCATATTCAAAGTGAACAGATGCTGATGCCAACATTATAGTCTATGAAAGCATCTTAGGAACGTCTCCACTTGTGGAATCTCTTAGAGCTCATATCTGTTCAGTCTTAAAATGATTTGTGTGTTGCATATTAATAGAGACCACTCCTTAATCATCTTCATGGCGACAGTATTCTCTTCTCTGCCATCCTGCCATAGTCTCCTGAGTGCAGTTGGAGAAGAGAAGCCAAAAGCGACTGTAAGTATAATACATGAATGTCCATGAGACTGAACTGAGCAGGAGGAGACAAGAACTGGGGTCTAGTTAGACAGAAGGTCTGGAATATAATAGGCTTTAGGCACGCAGGCAAGGTGAAGTCCAGAAAGCTGTGCTAAGACAAGGAGAATTTGCCTAGTATTAGGGAAGTCTAGCCCTCAGTATATCCAACTCTATCTAGATGAGGGGTTTGTCTGGATAGTAAGCACTGATTTAAATTTAATACTATGCAAAGTCCTGAGGGAGGCATTTAACCCCAATTTGCTTCTTGCTCAGCTGTAGAGATGGATTGAGTATGGATGGACCTGAGAGAAAAAACACCAGAAATGAGGCATAACAAATGGAGAAACCTATAAACATGGCGAATGGCTTCTTGTTTTATCCCAAGGGTTCATGTCTGGAGGCATGAATTCATTCACCTCCTGCTTGAAGGCAGACCTCCTTACCAATCTTCAGGACCAGTGTGATCCACTGCCCAGATAAACCTACACAACTCTACCCTTACATACTCTGGTTGTTGACTATTTCCTGCCCTATATCCATTGCCAGTGCTGAATACTGGACTTCTGCCTGTTGCTGTGCCTGAAGCCGTACTCTAGTTGTCTTCTAGTGGCAGGGTTCTATTTTGTTCTTACTGTAATTCTCCCCAGTAAGTTCAGCCCACCCTCAAAGCTGTTTGCTCTCGGTATTGATAGCAGTCATTGTGGCATGTCCTGTTATCTAATGGTTTCAAACTTACGACATTCAAATAAAATTTTACATGAAAGGACTGGAAAACAAACCATAAATTTCTTAATTGCTACGTGCTATTAACAGATAAAATACTACTTTTTTTTTTTTTTTTTTTTTACTTTAAAAGTCCTGTAACTGTAAGCTCATAAATAACTGAGTATTCAAGTGGTAAACATATTAGAGTCACCAAATAAGTCAATGACAGAATAATGATTAGTTCAAATTCTTAACTTTCCAGAGTTTTAAGGCAGCTGTTTGTTTTTCCCAGAAGGACACTTTTCTTGAAAAATAAATGTCTATTGGCTACTCCTAACCTTCTTTCCTAATTGTGAGAGAAAACCAAACAGTGAGTCACAGAACTCACTGCTTTTCTCTGTGCCCACTCTCAGACCACACAGAAGAGAAGCTAGATGACCTGGCAGAGCTGTTCCGAGTAGAGATTCAGCTGTGGCACAAGCACAAGGGAGGCTGATTGTGGTGTCACTAGGCCAGGACAGAGGAATGGTTACAGGCAGTGCTGGTGAACTGCCTACACCCGGGGTGGGAGCAGCTGGGTGGGGAATCTGACCCTATGAGGAGTGGGAGAACATGTTGGTGTCAGGAAAAAGTGAAAGTTGGCATTTTAGGGAGTTATTGAGACCTTAAAGATGACTTGTGGATGGAGAAGGCGTAGTGGGGGTAGTAGGATGTGTATGATCTATTGTAGGTTGCTTTAAATACTTGATGCTGCCACTTTCTAGGATTAAGGCCATGTAAAATAATACTGTCAGCATGTTTTGTTGGGATAAAATCCCAACTTAAAAACAAACCAAAACATTTCAAAAAAAGAATGTGATACAATGATACCTTCCAGAATAATACATCTTTATATTATGGTTGACTTAGAAGAAATTTGTCATATGTTAGGTAAAATAGGTCCTATAAAAGCATAGCATGACAGTTATGGTCATTAGAAGTAAACTCAATGTAATTTTAAAAAATTATAACCCTATGCATTCTGTGAAATAGGAATAATAATCTTAGTGAACTTTTATTGAACAGTTACTATGATATAGGCACTATGTTTAGTGTTTTACATTTATTTTCTCTTCCTAGTTCAAAACAAAATCTAAGGAAGGTACTATTTTTATTGTGACTTAACAGAGGAAAAAATTGAAGCATAGAGGAGCTAAGACAGTTTGTTCACAGTCACACATGTAGTAGATACCAGATCTGGGAGTCAGATCCATGTGAGTCCACTGTCAACCATTTCATTCATTAGGATTCTCAGTTGCTAATCCAGTCCTCTTCAAATATAAACTGTTTTCTGAATGTGAATTAGAACTACAATGATAAACACTACATATTCACTGACATGACTAAAATTTATTAGGAGTGACAATATCAAATGTGACTAGGATATGGTGCAACTAAACTTTCATACACTGCTGATACAGTATGTAAGGGTAAAACCTATTTGGGGGACATGTACAATTAGCATACACTTATACAACCCTATAATTCCATTCTTAGGTATTTATCAAGAAGAATGAAAATGTACCTGTACACAAATGTTCACATCAACTTTATTTATAACTAAATAGTTTATTGAAAACTAGAAACAATTCAGATGTGCAGCAACAGTTGAATGGATTAACCATTTGTGGTAGATACATACAATAGAGTATTACTCAGCAATAAAAAGGAATGAACTACTCATACTTACAAAAACATGAGTAAGTCTCAAAAGTATATGGTGAGCATAAGAAGACAGACAAAAGAGTTCAGATACTGAATGATTTCATTTATGTGAACTTCTATAATAGACAAAATTAATCTATAGTAATATAAAGTAGATCAGTGGTTGACTAGGTCTGAGAAAGAAGAATTAACTCCATAGTGACACGAGCAAATAGTAGATGATGTAAATGTTCTATATCTTCCTTGTGGTGGTGGCCACAGGTTTATATATTGTCAAAAAGTCATTGAACTGTTCACTTAAAATGGGAGCATTATATTTTATATAAATTATTCCTGAATAAAGTTGATTTAAAAATATGCTATTTCCTATAGTTAAGTCCCTACCACCTGAAGAGTCCCAGCCTTGGTTTTTGAACTTCCTTCTGTTCATTATGTATAAGTATGTATGTATGTTTGGGAGTATGTATTGGTTTATTTATGAGATTGTGTACATATCTGCTTACAGACAACATCACTTCACAAAATTGAATTACATATATTTTTCTGTTTAATCTTTTCTTATGTTTGTCTTTTGTTGACCGAATCACAGTTTTAACATTTTTTATTAATCTGACTGTGTGAAAAATTATGACCCTGCCAGAGTTTTTAAAATATAGTGCATAATGCCAAATATTCAGATATAAGTAAAATAAAAATTTGAATCGATCACTTATATCTATTGACTCTCTGGTAACCAAAACAAAACAAAAACAATCAAACCAGTCCCTCACATATGTGAGCAATGGAAAAGAAATCCTTAATGGTGACTGTGAAGTGTTAACTCCTGATTACCTTCTATTCATCTCATATAGATTGAATTGTAGTTCTGCAGTTTTAGTTACAATTGGAAGTCAGCATTCTATCATAGGAAGAATTTAAATGTTGAAGTCCTGTGACATGGTTTGAATTTGAATTTGAATTTCACCCCTTACCTGCTGGGTGACTATGGGCAACTACCTAATCTTTTTGATCCTCAGTTTACTTGCCTGAAAAATAGAGATAATTTCATTGGATTGTAACAAATGGGAAAAGTAAATGGCATATAAGGGATGCAAATATCTAATATTCATGATTGTTATTTATCATAATAAATGTGGTATGGTAAGAAGAATGCTAGTTTTAAAGTTAGAATCCTAAGTTTCAGTTTCTGCACTTCACTTACCAGTTTCGAGTCTGCGGCACACTCCTGGACCTCTTTGATTTTTTTACTGGTCATTTTGTAAAATAGTTATAGTATTGTGAGGTTTAAATGAGACTTCATAAATTGAAGTGTATATAATACCTGGTACAGAGTAGGACCCCATAAATGTTAGTTGATTTAAATTCCAATATTTATTAAAACTTTCACATAAAGTATATAATAACTCTATTAAATAGAATATTAATAATAGTATACCATTCACCAATTGTACATAAATATAGGTATTGGCACAAACCTAGCTTAAGAAAAAAAAAACATTGAGATCCAAATCTTCAACATTCTTTTTTAAAATCCTCACTTGGGGATATGTTTCATGGAACCTGCAGCATAGGTATGTGCCCTGACCAGAAATCTGACCCACAACCTTTTGGTATAGGGGACGATGCTCCAGCCAACTGAGCTACCCGGCCAGGGCCAAATCTTCAACATTTAAAAAATACAGTTAAATAACTGGCCAAATAATGCAGAAGGCATTTTATGATCCTGTACACCAAATGTTTGTGTTATTTGTTAGTTAGATTTCTATGAAAGTCTAGAAGGTGAGAAACAGAAGGCCATGCGACTAAGAATAGAACAGCACCAATCATTTTTTCTGATAGCACAATTGCGTCATCATAGCTAGGTTATTAAGCAGATGAATTAAGCAGATGTCAAAATAGACTTGAAGTTCCAGGGACTCCATCTCTGTAAAATTATTCAAAATACAAATTAAAATGACATTTTGCATGATGGGATTAATGTTGTGTATTATTCTCCCACTGGGAATGCTTTTTTCTAATTGGATATTTTTATCACAAATAATAAATAAAGAGAGATAATAAATAACAGATAAATAAATGAACACACATGATAAACAGATAATACATCTTGTTTAAAAACAAGAAAGTAAACTCTAAGAAAATAAAGCTTAATAGTAAAATAATATATTCTAAAAAAGTGAACAGAGAAATGTTAACATTGTCCTATAAAAGTGTAGGTAGTAACACTTCTAAACCTTTGAATGAGAAAATAATATGTTGTTTGGCTTATTTATTTGCTTCACAGGAGGCCAAGAAAACTCAATAAAAGGTCTATATTTCTACATAATACTCTCTGCCTACATGCAGGTATAATTATTCTTATTTGAATCAATATATGGTTGGAGGTCAAGATGTGTTGGCATCATCATAACTTTTAGTTAAATTTGCATATACATTTAACTTTTAACTTTCAAGAACGTATTTTTTGCATCTAAATTAAGAAATATCTTTTATCATGTTTTTAGTCTTGTTTGGAAAATTCAGTTTATTTCATATAAAATGATAGAGATATAAGTACTGGTATTTAAAATAATATAGGTTGATTCAATCAAATGTAGTTTAAATAATAAGTTAAATCTCACATATAGTTATTTTCTAAATAAATTATCAGAAGTGCTAGGTTCCATTATCATTTATATTATTGCCATCTCTCGTTGTCTCTGAGAATTGTCAAAAGGTCAAACCACAGTACAATATATTAGAGAATGCAAGGCTTCTAGTTTGGTCATGGACAGGTTACACAGTAAGTCATATAGAGAAATAAATGCATTAGAACAAAATAACAGAAGAATAACAAAAGACACTGGTTAGATAAAAATTTTTATGTAAGGACCAGAGTAATAAATATATTATATGTAGAAAACCCATTGTTTCATAAATCTATGTGATGTTTCATAAGTTTTATAATTACTTTACACATAATATCCTTTTGACTAATTGTGCAACTTTTGAGAATAGTTACTTGCCCAGGACTGTCCAGCTATAATATGGTGAAGTATTTATTGACCAAAATATTCTAATTTTGTGTTTACTGTTCTTTTTGTTATCTTGAATAAAGTCAAAGTCATGCAGAACTGGGGTTGTTTATTTAACCAATAGATTATTCATCCTTTTAAACATAGAATATTTATGTTCATTAAGTAATTGGGGGGTCTCAAATTTATTTAGCTAGTAGTTTATTGCTTATGCTCATAAACATTTATACTCAGTAAATCTACCTTTTTCTATATATTTGTGCCCTAAATGAGAATGATCTTTGAGTCACTGTTAATATTTGAATAATGGCCTGTATCAGCAAATTAACTTGCCACAATGAAGTATCATAGAAAGGTGTGAAAAGTTTCACTAATTACATTTGTATAAACTAAAATCACTCAACTATTTTTTAGGTAGGAAAAAAAAGACTTTTACTAGAACAAAAATTTAATGAATTGCATATGAATAATCCAAATATAATTTAATACCTCTGACTTCTGACTAATTCCACAAGAATTTAAAATATGGGCATAGCAGACAGCCATTGCAGTTTTGCCTATCCAGCATCCATTTCTTTTTCTTCTGATGTAACAGCAAATCTTGGCTTTTCTTTGGGGAGCCAGCCCTCCCTACTTTAGTCTAGGCTGTAGAAACTTTGATAGGGATCACATGGAATCAATAAATGCCTTTGGGGCCCTGGCTGGGTGGCTCGGTTGGTTGGCATGTTATCCTGTACACCAAAAGGTTATGGGTTTGATACCCAAAAAGGGCACATACCTAGGTTGCAGGTTAAATCCCTGGTCAGGGCAACCTATCTTTGTTTCTCTCTTACATCAATGTTTCTCTCTCTCTCTCTCCAAAAAATAAAAATCAATAAAAGCAAATCCTCAAGTAAGGATTAAAAAAAATAAAAATAAATGGCTTTGGGTATCTTGGGTATTTTAACAATATTAATTTTTCTAATCCATGAACATGGGAAATTTTTTCATTTATTTGTGTCTTCTTTGGATTCTTTCATTAATGTGTTATAGTTACTACCTCCTTGGTTAATTTTATTCCTAATGTTTTATTGTTTTTGATGCTATTGTAAATGGAATTGTTTTCTGTATTTTTCAGATAGTCCATTGTTGGTGCATAGAAACACAACTGATTTTTACATGTAGAGTTTGTATTCTGAAACTTTACTAAATTCATTTAAAAGTTCTAACAGATGAGAATTTTTGTATCTATATTCATCAGGTATATTGGCCTATAGTTTTCTTCTCTTATGTTGTCCTTATCTGGCTTTGGTATCAAGGTATTCCTGGCCTCATAAAATGATTTTAAAAGTGTTTCCTCCTCTTCAATATTTAGAAGAGTTTGAGAAGAATTGGCATTAATTATTTTTTAAATATTTGGTAAAATTCATTAGAGATATCATCTGTTTCTATTAATGGTATCACATAATTCACTTTTTTCTTTTTCTTTTTGCTCCTTTGGCAATTTCAAATGACTTGTTTTCTAGATCATTGATTTTTTTTCTGCTTAGTGGAGTCTGTTGATGTTCTCCAATGAATTCTTCAGTGAAGTGATTGTATTCAACTTGTATTCAGCATTGTAGTTTTGCTTCTATTTCTTTGTTAAACTCTCAGTTTGTTCATACATTTCCCCTTAATTTTGTTTAGTTGTCTGTGTTTTCTTTTATTTTCCTGAAATCTTTAAGAGGATTGTTTTGAATTTTTTGTTAGATAGTTCATAGATCTCCATTTATTTAGGGCCAATCACTGAAAATTTATTTATTTCTTTTGATGATGTAATGTTTCCTTGATTAATCATAATCCTTGTGGTCTTGCATTGTTTTCTGGACATTTGAGGAAATAGGTACCTTTTCAGATTTTACAGACTGGCTTAGGCAGGAAAATCCCTTTACAAGTCAGAGTATCTATCCAGAAATTCTTGGTGGGCAGACTGGTACCTTCTGTGAGCAGACTTGCTGCTGGAGTCTTTGGGTAGGCTGTTCTGTACCTGGGTCAGCAGTTGAGTAGGCCTAGTGTTTGGGTCCATGGAGCCTGGCCAGGTCCTGGGTTCACAGGGGCAAGCCTGGGGCCTGGTTGCTCTGGGACATTATTGGCTCTTGAGTCTTTGATGATGGGCCTGGGACCTGGGTCCACATATGGGGGTCTGGATCCTGGGTCCTCAGGAATCAACTAGGTGCAGGGGCAGACTAAGAGTGGGCCTGGTGTCTGTGTCTCTAGGGCCTGCCCCTATCCTAGGGCAAGTCTGAGACCTGGAGCCACAGAAATTGGCCTATAGCTAGAGGCCTCAGGGGTTAGCCTGGAGATTTGGGCAATGGGAGTTCCTGTGGCACTTGGGTGAGCCAGGATCCTGGGACTGGAGGAGGTGGTCTGGCACTGTCATCTTGGAGCCTGGGTTTGCAGGAGCCTGTCTGGGGCTATTGGAGTCAGCCTGGCATTGATGCAGGTGGGTGCTGTGGTTTGTGATCAAGTCAGGTGATCATTTCACTATCCCTCCCCCACAGAAGGTGTCTCTCTCTGCACTGGGCAGCCTGGGCTTAGGAGAGGTTGATGGGGATAATATGAAACTGTCTTCCCTACTCTCTTCAATGCAGCTTGTATATGTGCTCCAACCAGTTTCTGTAATCCCTCACCTGGAATCCTTAGCTCCTGTGGAGGTATCTTCATGATTGGATAATTGTTCAAATTGATGTTTGGGGGAGGAAACAAGCATTGGAACTTCCTATACCACCATCTTGCTGACATCACTCTCCATTCATGAGCCTCCTAAAATACTCCATCCTAAGGTGGCTTCCAGCCTAGAGCAATAGGACCTTAGAAGAAAGAGTTTAGAAGTATATTTTCAAAATCAGAAGTTGGTGGGCGAGAGGGAGTTCTTTAATGGCCGTCCAGAAGAAACTTTAACTTTAACCTCTTTTTTTAGGCTGTTTCTAAATATCAAATCCACTTTCAAAAGATAAAGACTTAATTTCCACTTCTGGCCAAGATGGAATAATGGTACTGGATTATCTTCTCACTTGCCTTGAGTTTATTCCTTCAGATACAACAGCACCTGCCCTCTCCCTCCTCCTCCTCTTTTCCAGATTGGTCTCTTTTTCTGCATTTAAAGACAACTTTTTCTTGAAGCATAAGAAGAGCAGTCTTGGAAGCCTCCACGAGGAAGCATTTTACATACTTGTTCTTTCTCATTTTGCCCGCCTACCTCACTGGAATGGAAGAGATAAGAAGAGGTCAAAGCTGGGGCGACCTACAGTTTCTTAAACATAGTAGATTGACCTAACCATTTGTTAAGAGGAGGAATAAATGAATGAATAGTGATAAGGTAGTAATTTTTACTCTTCCGTCAAAGTTTTTTTGTTATTGTATTTTTTACTTTTTCTTTCAACTTTTCTGGGCTGTGATAAACATTGAGGATTGTCCAGCTGATATTCCATTGTGTACCCTTGCACTGCCATAAAAACCTTGAGCAGGTCCTCAGAAGTACTAGGCTCTCTTTTAATTCCTGGCCTTTGCATATGTTAGTTCCTCCTTATAAAATATTCTCTGCCTCACTTTTCACTTACCTATCTTCTATCCTTCCTCCAGATTTCACTTCCTCCAGGGAGCCTTACAGCTTAATTTAGCATAGATGTTACTTCTACGCATTCCCAAAATACTCTCTGCCTGCATTTACTGTAACCTTACTATTTTTTGTTGAAATTGCCTATTCTTTTCTGATCCTCCTATTGAATTTTAAGCTCCTTTGGGCCAGAATTATGTCTTGTTAACTCTTGTATACCCAATGCTTAGCATAGTGCCTAGCACATGGAAGCTACTCAATCAAGTTGTGGCAATTAGTCCAAGGCTACATAGCCAATAAGTGGTAGATCTGGGATTCAAATGCAGCTCTGTCTGTGTATGTGCCATTTGTTTTGTGCTGTGCTGAGAAACACTACCTCTCCATCCCAAAGACACTCACCTAAGCACATAACTATTAAAATGTAGTCTTGAAAGTATTGCATGGTACAGACTGATAATCTTTGTAAGGGAAAGATTCACAGCTAAAGTAAATTAATCTAAATCCCTCTACTGAAGTGTGACAAAAGTTGATACCACATGTGGTGTATCTATTGCTGGGTGCTTTGGCCAAGTAATGGGCCCTGATGTGCTTCCAGTGTGATGGAACAATAGTAATACCTTATGATCCAGATATGTGCAATGAATATGTCACAAGTGAATTGCACAAATGTGTCCTTCCCCAATCAAATGATGTTATGTCATAAAATATATCTAAAACATAGTGACTTGTTCATTTATGTTAGCAGGAGTGAGCTGTTTTGTGGTTGTTTCTAATAATGAAAGGAATTACATTGTAAATCTTTTCACTTAAGTGTATTTTAACTGAATTTTCATTATGTGTTTTAGTTTATAATGTATTTGTGCTACAAGGCAATGTGTCTTTCAGTCTCGAATGCAATGTGAATTATGCAAGAGTTTTTAAGTCTTTTTTTTCTTAATCATTTTAATATTCAATTTCCAAATTGTGGTAGCATTACAGACTGCTGCAGCTGAAAGGAGAAAAGAGAATTTGACAATAATTCCTACAGCCTACAGAGTGTATTTTATACCCTCATTAGTGAGAAAGTTTGTTTGTAATCCATATGGCAAAGGCTGAACACATAATTTGTTCATCGTAATTTTTCATCCTTTTTAATATGGTTGATGTCTGAAGACCTTAATTGGCAAGTATCTACCTAGAGCAGAGGTAGTCAATCACATGGTGTTTTAAAACGCAATTGAGATAAAAATTTTGAAGGAGGGGGTCAATAGGGGAAAAAGGAGAAACATTTGTAACAAAAATAAATTAATTTAAAAAATAAATTAATTTAAAAAATAAATAAATAAGGTAGGATATTTAGCCTCAAAATAAATATTTCTGAGATCTCCTGAAAAATCAGGTGATCTGGGACCAGATGCCTATGCAGCATAATACCCTGAAGTGGCCTGTCCCCTTTCAGGTACAAGTATCTCCACTCCCTTACACCCACACATTTCTTCTTTTTATATTATCTCCTTGGCCCTCTTGGCATTGATTTCTTGATATCTGGACTAAAGTATTCCTGTTTGTATAAATAATGATACCTTTTCAAACAATCAAATGGATCAAAACAAAACCTGTTTTCAAGATTAATAGCTATTGAGTTCTTTAATCTTCTTTAAGTGTTGGGGAGTATTTTTTTAAAAATAGGATGACCTCACAATGGCAATAAGTGAACTTTTGGCCAGTATTATTTTGTATATTACTTAATTTAGTTTAGTAAGAATCTATTGAACATCTTTGAAGACCTGAGGATACAGCTATCTTCTTTCAAGTGACTTACAGACATTCTCTGCCTGTATCAGTCAACTGTCAACAAACCAGTATTAGGACTATGCATTTGTGGTAGGGTGAATTGCAACTTGTTAAATAAAACAGAGTTGTAAGTATTCAACTTTTAAAAAGCTATTTATTTAGAAATGTGTTTATAAATAAAGATGATAGAGTTATCATCAAAATTGAAGGAAACATAAATCCTTAAATTACATTCTTTATTTTTGAAAAAAAACACAAAAAACAAAAAACAACTAAGTGTTTTATGAGTAAGCATTTTTCTTCTTGGAATAAGAGAGTCCTTGAAAAGTAAGGTTCACTTGTTCTGTCACTGAGCATAGTTATGGAAAGTAGGTCATTGCTTTCCTCACCAAATTAACTAAATATGTTAGCCTTTGAACTTAAAAAAAAATCTCATCATTAATGCTAGAATGGCCATGGTGTTCTTCATGTATTCCTTAGTTGGGAAAGAGCTGTTTACATGTTCTTTGTCCTCATTTATTGCCTTCAGAGTGCTTTAGTGTTTTTTCTACTTTCAAGACACAGAGTACAGAGATTTGCCAAATCCTGGCACCAACTCTCCTGACAATGGCCATTATGCAGTATTTTGACTTTGGCATTCCTCATTAGTTTGATCTAATTTTCTACAATCATGGCAACATAATGAAATGAATCCAGAATGAATAGACAAAATTATAAATCAGTTATCAAATGAAGTCTATCAATTTACTTTTTTACTCCAAAAGGTCTTAATTTTTAAAAAAAACCCTTTGGTCTTTACAAGCAATACCTCTTCTCCATAAGATGGCACTGGTCTTACAGGTAAGTAGAAATTTTACACGTACTGGTCTTTCCCCACAGCCATGTTAACTTTCTTGAAGCCTCTAACAAAATCTGCACACCTAAGTCAGTATTTTTGCTCTTGAAGGTCACTCTGAATAGAACCCCAGTGCCTTCTATCTATTCAGTGAATTCCTGACTTTCTCACTTCTGCTTTCACCACTCCACCTGTAGATCTGCTTTAGCTGAGGTCTCTAAGGAGGTACACATTGCCAAGTTCAACAGATCCTCCTCAGTGTTTGTCTTAACTTGTTCTTTCTGCAGTGTTTGACCCTGTCCTTGAAACTTGTTACCTTGGTGACACTACAGTCTCCGAGTTTTTCTTTCCCTTCTTACTTAGTTTCTTTCACAGATTTCTCTTCCTCTGCCTATCCCTTAAGTAAAGTAAAACACATTTTATTTTTGGACTTTCCATGTACTCACCTCTTCCTTGAGGGATCTACTGCATACTTATAGCTAAAGACACACTCCTATGCCACTAGCTCCCAAAGCTGAATCTTCAGTCTCTCTTTCCTGCCCCACACTTTTTATGCCCAACCTCTAAATACACATATTTATTTACATGGACTACATAGAGTACTTCAAATTCAACCCATATTTTTTCACCCAAGACTGATCTTTCTCTTTTATTCCTTTTCATGGGGAAGTGTATCTTTATATATATAAAAACCCAAGCTAAAGGCTAGGACTAATCCTGGTCAGCTTTTTCTTAATCTTGGGTCCATTCATCTATTCCAGCGTGGTGGAGAAGAGTTTTAAAAAGCACTAACTTTCTGTTCCAATGGCCTGCTGTCCGTCTTGAAATAGGTTCCCCAGACCTTTCACCTTGGCAACCTAATTATTCTCAGGATCTGACCTTGGGCTTTTCCCACCTCCACTGAAGTTCCTGTCAATGATTTCTTAAACTGTAAATCTGTTCTCATTACTCTAAAAAACAAAAACAAGACAAAACAAAAATACCTTTCACGGGCTCATTACTTATAACATTTTTTTCCACAAAGGAAATCTTAAGTGGAAGCCTAAACAGATAAAATCTAAGAAGCCTTTATTTCTCAGCAGGTCCTGAGGGGACTCTATAATTTGAAAACAACTGGCCTACACATAAAATACAGATTCTTCCATATGGCAAACAAGGCCCTCCTTATCTTACCTTTCTGGCCCTCACACCAACTTTCCACCTGTGTTCCATCACATTGATCCCCCTGCCTTTCTCTAAACTGGCCATTTGTTTGGGGTCTCTCTGCTTTCCGTACCCTCTACTGGCTGCCTGGATGTTTTTCCCACCTTTTATGACTGATCATATCTGGTTCATCTTTGAGACCCAATTAAACTGTTTCCTCAGATGCATATCCCAATGTTCCCCCTTCCTGCCTACACCCTGTCCCCCCAGCATCATTGATTATTCCTGCTTCAGTGTACCTTAGTATTTTATATGCATTTATTTATATATATGCATATATTTATATTTTGTATACACCTCTATTTTATATATATATATACACAGTTATTTTAGGTTGTTTATGGGTTAATTTCTTTCATCATATTGTGAACTCTTTGAAAACAAGTGCTACATTTGTCTTTGTATTCCCAACCTGTAGCAGAGTCCTTGGATCAAATTCAACATCTGGTACCTTTTACAATGATTTTCAGTAATTTTTATTTTTCTGGATATATTATTTACAACATCTAATCTATTTCCTCAAAAACACAAATACACTTACCCCCTTTTGTGCAGTTCTGCAGTGTCCTATTATGGTTCTTTAATTACGATATCAATAAGTATCAATCAAGTGCTTACCTTCATAGATATTTATTTAAAAATTTGGAAGGTATTTTTAGATCATCCATTCATTTGTTAGTCCATCCAAAAAGCATTTATTGAGAACCTAGAGTGTACTGGGCACACAGAAGTAGAGAGAAGTGGGGAGAGAGAGAGAAACTGGGATATCCATTTCCCTATGTTAAGTCTTGCTGTCCATGGTGATAGCTTTCCACCTTAACACATTATGGATCTTTTGAAGAGAAACTAAATTTGGCTTTTAATATACTAATCCTTAGAATGGATGGTGAAATTCAAGAAAGGAAAAATAAAGCCTTCACAATTCTGCCTTTACTTTTAAATGTACATACCATATTGAAGTCAGTAGCATTTCAAAAAAGTATACTCACATGATGCAAAACTAAAGCCAGAATTCTTTTTTCTTTTTTTTTTTTTTTTTTTTTTTTTGGTCTAAAAATTTATTATGTCTTCCTTAAATTAAGAGAACTAACAGGATTTCTTTGGATTTTAGTATTTCATACATATTACATACATATGTGAATAAAATGGTATTTATCCATTTTGGTAGTGATTTATGGGGCCTTAGGTCATTAAACTGAAATTTTAAAAAGTTATTATTGTGATATCCATAAAAAGTTCTGAGGTTATTTTTTTTTAAAGCTCTCTGATTAGAGATTACTCATGGCTGCTGAACTCAAGCTATTTATTGAACTGTTCACATTTTTAGGCAATAAGCATGGAAGACACTTGACTTATGTTGGACTGTTTTGTGTTTTTAGAAAAAGAAAAGGGGAAACTAATATTTATTGAATGTCCATTATGTACTAGGATGTTGTCAGATGCTTTTCCTTTAATCATCCTAGTAGACCTTGGGGCAGAAGATACTGCCTTTATTTTTGCTAATGCAGAAAATGCATCCCAAGGGAAGTGGAGTGATTTGTCCCAGATTCCTCATTAGAAATTGGCATAGTCTGATTTAGAACTCAGTGCTCTGATGTCCACCCCTACCCTTTCTCTGTGCAGTGTTGCCTCAGACACAACTGTTTAAGGCCAGCAATGAATAATATAACCCAGGAAAATGAACTAAAAGGTGCCATTTTTAAAATGATAACACTTCAGGACTGATCTTCTTGTTGCTATTTGTCTCCGTGGCACATCCTATCTACTTGTAACTGTGATTCACTTTTCACTGTCCATAGCTCATTTCTTGTTCTTTCCCAAGGCTGTGAAGCTTGTTAGAGTTGTTTTGTATAGGACCTATAGGTCTACTTACTAGAAATTACAATTTAAAAATTATTTTCACCATCAGTATAACAAACAAGCTTTTCTTCTTGTCTGCACGGGAGTCTGGAGTGAACAATCCCTTTTTCTGCCTTATTTTATCCTGATGCACAATTATTTTTCTAATTTTCTGTTCTTTTAAATTATTATGTTTTGGGTTACTAAGCCTTTCAGAAATACCACATTATTTTGTGCTTGTGTAGTACACTGTACCCCAGTTTTTGTGTATACTGAAACGATATTTGCTGTCCAAACATGAGATGGCTGTAAGGAATCTCAGTTCTAGGGCGGAATATATTCGGGCCTAGACTATTGTGAAGCTTGATACTTTTTACAGAATTGGGGCTTTTATCATTTTATTTCAAAGCATTAAAATGTATTGCATTTGGCATTTCAACAGTGGAATGCTGTGTAAAAATTTAAAACATACATCTGTTACCCCGATTTCCATTCTTTTTCTCTAAATCATATTATATAATGTTGGATTTCCAAATGCTCAGATAACAACTTAATATACTTCATTAACACTGATTCATAAACTTTCTGTAATGCCACACGTTTGTCACAGAAGTAAGATGGCTACACACTTTTGTCAGAGGAGCAGAGGTAAGAATATGGTGGCCCGTGCTTTCCATTGCGCTTTGTAGTGCAGGAAGCCTGTTCTCAAAGTGAATTGCGATCTGAACCAATAGGACAATGAATGGGAGGAATTAGGCGTGTATTTTCATGTGCTTATTTTTATGTTCCCATTAGCTTTAGTTAAAAAGCCTAAATTAGCAATGCTTCAAATTATAAATTAATAACCAAATATTTTAAAATATGTGTACTATAAACAACTTCATTATTTTCTACAATTTTCAATTCGATTCTGCTTTGAATACTTACCAGTTTTTTTGCAGAATAGAGAATCAAAAGAGGAAACTCATTTTTTTTGTAGACTGTAATAGCCTAGCAAAATTGCCTCACTGCTTATCCTGTCCTCTCTGCTAGTCATCAGTAACTTCCTAGGTGTAAATATTCATTTAAAGACATTGAATGTCTTTCCATGCTTCCCATCTGTTTGCCATCCCTTCCATAACCCTAGCCTCTAAAACAAATGATCTGAGTCTGTTAATAGGCAGTTAACAAGGTATAATTTTTAGTGACCTGAATCAAGCATAGCAGAGGAAAGACCTCCCTTATCATCTATGTCATTTGGTAGATATGAAAGCCATACCCTTTTTGCCTAAATTCTCACATTTGGTTGCAGAACCAAGTCTAAAATCTAGATCTCCAGGCTAATATTTATGCCACACTGTTACTCATACTGACTTCAACTAGTAATTTGACTTGAGTCTGTGCTCTGCATATCTATATAGTGTCTCAATATTTCACAGATTTGTAAGGGATATTTACTTATTCCAAAAATATTTATTGAGCACCTACTATGTGCTAGAGATATAGCTATGAACAAGATGGACAAATTCCTTGGCTTCACAGGGCTCAAATTCTAATAAGGGGGATAGACAATAAATAAACTGACAAATCTGTAATGTAACAATAAATATTCAAAGCAGGATAAGGAGATGGAGTATTTTAGATATTGAATTGAATTGTTTGACTTTGTTTCTTTTTCAAGTGAAGATGGAATTGAGACATTTTGGGGGAGGTATAAACAGGAAGTATGCTTTTGTCCATCTTGGCTTGGGACTTAAATTTAGTATATTCACACACTCATGAACACACATACAGTGTGTTAGTAAGCTTGCCGTGACAATGGTTTTTCTGATGAATTATTAAAATGCTATTTTAAATAGAGATTTATCTCTTTTCATTGTGACTGTTGCCATTTTCTTACTCCAATTTATTTAAAAAACATTGTCATCTAACATGTTAACACATCTAACTATTGATGCAAAATTTGAAAGTGCAAGAGAGGTAGAAAAAATGCTACAGAATGACTTTGCAATACAGAAAACACAAGGGATTCTCAGTACAACTTCGAACAAGCTTTTCCTGTTCCTGGGGAATTCCAATGTGTTGCAGAGAAGTAAGTTCCCCTTAGGCTCCCTCTCATCCTACTTTATCAGGAAAGAGTAATGATGGTATTCATAGCTCCTGAATGACCATGAGACAAGTGACAAATGTTTTCTTTCTTCCCCCTCTACTTTTTTCAAATGCCTGGGAGTTTCCCTATACAAATGAGAAAAGAATATCAAATTGATAATAGCTAGTATCAAGTCCTTACTATGTCCCAGCCACTAGGAAGTTCTAATCACTAATAACTTCCTGGTATAGTACATGTACAAAATACTTTACATGAGTTATTTCCTTTAATGAAAACAAAAACCCCATGAGTTAAACATTATATGTTCATGTCTTGGGTAGGTGTTCTAAAGAGGTCAAACATCTATCTTACTCAAGGTCGTATATGTAATTAGGGGAGTCAGACATGGACCTAGCAATTGGACTTAAGACCTCAACTCTTATTTATTTATTTATTTTTTGTCTTTATTGATTTTAGAGAGAGAGGAAGGGAGAAGGAGAGAGAGAGATAGAAACATGGATGAGAGAAACTATCAATTGTCCGCCTCCTGCATGCCCCACACTGGGGATTGGGCCCACAACCTGGGCATGTGCCCTGACCAAGAATCGAACTGGCGACCTCTGGTGCATGGGTCGACACTCAACCACTGAGCCACACCGGCTGGGCAAGGCCTCAACTCTTAAACACAGCCATCTGCGAGTCTTTTATTCTGAAAAATAAACTTGTGGAGCAGGTTCTAAGTGAAAAGTGAAAAAAAAAAAAAAAGAACCACATGGCATGAGGCACAAAATGTCTGACAGAGGTCATTGGTCATGATCATAGGAAAGCAGTCTAGTGTGGTGAAAGATTGTGGTTTTTCTAAGTATCTGTCTACTCTTTCTGAGGGTGATCCCCATGAATACAACGAGAAGTTGTAGAACATAATAGCATCAGTTGATGTAAACTGAAACCTTGGAGAAAATTAGATAATTTTTTCATTGCAGGAGTTTTTTAGACGAGTACTCTCAGTCAAGCATTTGTAGGTAGTATTGGAAAGACCAGGGAAAAGCCTTACAAATATCAACCAAAATCAAAAGGGTACTTGTGGTTGGTGGATACATGACTTTCTGGTCTCTGCTTCTTCTTTCTCCTGCTAAGAGTGAAAATATTTGAATTTGCAAACATTTCTCTGATTACACATTCATTAACTCAACCAATATTTATTGAACATCTACTCTATGTCAAGCATGGAGCTACAAGTTTGAAACATATAAAAAGTAAATAGTGAATTGTTGATATAAAAGAGCTTATGGAATGTTCCTTCTTCCTATAATCATTTAACACATATTACGTGAGTAAATTGTATGTGATGTATGCTTGCTTCAGGCTTACAACCAAAAACAAGGGAAATGTCTAGCTGAGCTTATGCACTAGGCATTCTAAAGAGGAGACAGAAAATAATCAAGTAAACAAATACAGGTACATTATGAGTATTGCTATGATGGGATTAAGTAGGGCCTGTGAAACAGAAAAACAGAATGGCCCTTTATGGAGGGAGATTAAGAAAACATCTCTGAAGGGGTGACGTATAAGCTCAGATGGGAAAATGAGGTGGAAACAGTCATTGAAAAAGCCAGTCAGAAAGCAGTCCAGACAAAGGAAATGAAAAACTTAACGTGGGAAGTAGGAGAAGTAGGAGGGGGATTTAGTGACTTAATATAGATTTAAAAACAAAAACAAAACTCATTTGCAGAGAAAAAGCAACAGTCTTTAGAGACTTATTCCTATGATTTCTGTTCTACTTTCCTGTTTCCAAGACAATGAAGTAAACATTAAATGGACTGAAGAGCCAAGAAGAGGTAAGAGGAAAAATTCTACTCAAATTTTACCAGGTATTCAAGTTACTAAGGGACAAATTGTATTTCCAGAATGTTCTCCAAAAAATAATATATCAAGGTAAAAATCTTAAGATACACATTCTATACTTGCAAGAACATGTTATTTTTCCAACAGTAAATTGAGACACTAGGGATGGTACATTTGTTATAAAAAAGCATTTGAAACTTCAATTAAAAGGCTTTATTGAAAATATTTGTCATGACAATACCCTACTTAATGTTTCAGAAAAGTCATTGCTGAGGTCAATAGCTATAAAAAAAATGACATAATTTTTGTTTCAGTTCAAAAATTGCAGAAATAAATTTTCACTAATGATTGCTTCCTTATTTTAACAAGGTACTTTTTAGTATTGTTACCCTAAGGTGCTAACACCTCATTACTTGGCAAATTTATATGGTTTTCAGACCTCTGAGTTGTAGAAAATTGACATTATGAAGCTCTAATTCAGTTTCATTATTTATGCGACTGATTGAAAATTAAGTCATGAGGGACCACTAACAATGTGATTGAAACTCTGTGGTCAGCTTCTAGGTTGTCAAAAGAATTCAATGTATACATGCACATGTGTGGGGACACACACACGCATGCGCACGCACACACACACACACACACACACACACACACACACACACACACGAAAGCCATTTTTCACTGAGCGTGGGCACAGGAAGGACAAGAGAGTAATAGGCTCAACATTCCTGCTTTATGCTTATACTAGGTGAGCCTCTAATCAGATTATTCTTCAAAGATTTCTTCAAAGATCATTGGAATGTGCCCAGATTACTCCATAATACTGTCTTATACCTCTCTGCTGGGGAAATGGCTCTTATAAGGGGCCAAAGAGGAGCACTGCCTGGGAATCTCTGGTTTTCATCTCTTCTTTCTTTGACACAATCTCAATCCAATTCTTTCTCTGATACTTAATTCTCTATGTTCTTACTTCTCAAGGCGAGGTCCCTGAACCAGCAGCACCACCTGGAAGCTTGTTTGAAATTCAACATTTGAAGCCACACTCCTAGACCTGCTGAATTAGAATCTGCATTTTAACTACAAGTGCTATATATACTGTTTTAAGCTCTCCTCTACCTTTAAACATGCTCAGTTTCCCTATCTTGAGAAACTATCATCAGACCTTAGCCCTGTTTCTTTGCTATAATTATGTTCTTCCTTTCTTTTCATGGCCAGACTTTCATGCTGCTTCATACATTCCAGTTCCTTTGTGCTTTCTGCTCCATAACACCCTGGAGTCTAGTTCCATGTCCATCTGTAGTGTACACATAAAAGTCATTGCCCCTCAGCATCCTTCCACCTTATCTCACCTAGCATCTATCACTCCTTCCTTCTCAGACTATGGGATTCACACCCCTCCCCCAGGGTACAGCATACCCTGGTTAAGTCAAATAGTCCATCACATTTCTCCTGGCCAAAGTGATTTTTGCCTACAATAGGATGGGCTTGTGAGCACTTAGAACGAATGAGGAACAACCAGACTTGCTTGGGACTTCTGGGGAGGGAGAGTTTTTACTTTTATTTCTATGGGGTTTCAAGATGACTGGATGTAAGTTTTGGAGTTTCTCTTGCAATCCATCCTGCCTTTAGACCCAGTTAGAAGTGACCTCTGCCCTGGATCTCATGCTCTTGTCCTCCTCCAGTTCTCTTGCTCCCCATTGGTCAAGGAATCTTCAAGAAAACAGAGGTGGACCAGGCAGAGCCCATGACCCCCCTTATCCAGGAATCCAGGACTCTGGAATTCTCTGTCCAGTTGACCCCATGCCTTCATATGCATTTCTGGGCTGTTCCCTGAAGTGCTTCTTGCTGCTGCTGGTGGTGGTGGTGTGTGTACTTACCGGCCTCAGGGGTGACAACGGGAAGGTGGTGTGGACAAAGCTTGTTCCTGTGGGCTGTGTGTTCACATGTGTCTGTGAGAATCCCATGACAAGGTGGAGCCAGAGCTAAAAGAGAAGCAGCCATCACTATTCATTTACTGTTGGTAGTGCATGAGACGTATTCCCCCATCTGCGCACTGGAATGCCACCAATGACTTCTACGTTGTCATAACTTTCCCTCTGTTTTCATTTCCTTTGGGTGCTCTCCTTCATTTGGCACCAGACTTCCTTAAAACTTAGAAAACTGAATTCTCAAGTACTTGTATTGTGTACATGTCATGAACCTGAGAGTCAAGATAGACTCTTCCCTCACCCTCAGGTCTCCTCACCCTTAGGACCTTTCAATTAAAACTTGTTTTTGATCAGTAACATCTTCACCTCCCTCACTGTAAATGCCCTGAATTAGTTACTTCAGTAGATTTCAAACTAGTCTCATTCCTCTGAAGTGCATCTTCTGCATAATCATAAGAATGAGTTTCTAACAGGAAATCAATTATAGATATTTTTTCCACAAATTAATCATCAGTGCTTCCTCTTCACCTGTTGAATACAGACAATCTTTATGACGGCTTACAAATCCCTTCATGCTTTGCCCCTTGCTTACATGTCTAACCTAGTCCATTAATTAACCCAATATTTATTTTCTACTTTGTGGTAGGCTGAATTCTAGGCAATGAGGATACAGTGGTGCCTACTTTCAAGGAACTGCTAAGGACAAATTGTCTGTAAACAAATAAACAGATAAGCCAATAAAGGAAATTTAAAAATATTAATAAAATGTAAAAATAGGGTTATTTGCTGGAGAGTGACAGGGTGGCCAAATTAAGCTGTATACTTGAAAAGGTTTTCTAGAGATGTGACGTTGAAGCTGAGACTTGAATGACTAGAACACATACCTGAAGTACAGCCCAGTAAACTTTCTAAACAGAGCTCACAGAGCATGCAAAGGCCCTAGAGGAAGAACTACTGCTCACTGATTCACATTGTGCACTTCAACTCAACTTCAAACTTGTAGTTCCTCAAGCATGCCGGGCTATCACAAGCCTCTGTGGCTTTGTGCACACAGGTCTATCAGCTTGGGATGCCCTGTCCCTCATTCTATCCAGCCAATTACTACTCAGCCTTCTGGTTCACTCCACCTGTTACCGCCTTTGTTAAGGCTGCTTGGACTGCTAGCCCCTTGCCCAGCAGATGGAGGTGCTCCCTCCCCTTTCTTTGCATAAATTCCCACTGTGATAACCCTGTTATGGTGTTGAAATTCCCTTAAAGGCAGAGAACATGTTGTATCATCTTGTTTTTCTAGAGCTTTGCATATATCACACATTCTGTGAATACTTGTTTAAATGGATGAAGGAAATGTTCTTTTGAAAATACCTTATCTATTCAAATCTCCATGCCACTTTGTTCTAGTTCTTTTGAAAAACGCTGTAGCTTCCTTCATTTTCTTTTTAGTGGGCTCTTCTTTTTGTTTTTTTCTCCCCATCTAGTCTTTAGGATTCTCTACAGCTGAAGACTTACATCTTTCTAGTTCAGAGACCCCTTGACTTTTCAGAATCTCAACAACCATTTCTGTGTTGATGTAAAATCTTTTTTCAATAAGATGCTAATGTTTTCTTTAAAATTTTCTTTATTCATATTAATTCAGTTGACTTTCAGTTTCTTGCTTTCTTCCTTGTCCATAAGATCCTAAACATTACTGGGAGAGATAGTAGGCAAAAAAATCTAAGTCAGTATATATTTTTAAGGAATCCATGGTATCTACATGTGTGATAATTGTCAAATAGCTTTGAGTTAGACATAAATATAAATATAGTCATTTAACCTTCACAATGGTCTTATAAAGTAGGCGTTTTTATGACTTCCATTTATAGATGGGACAAATGAGGGTTAGAGAGATTGGCAATTTGCAATCAGCCAGCAGTCAGTGTGGGAGCCTAGATTCTAACTCACATCTGTGTGGTTCGACATTCAGCCAGTAGGCCAGAGGACACATAAGATGTGGCTTAAACGTTAAATGTTTTATGATAAGTCTGTGCCTCCTCAGTTATTATTCTATAGCTGTCTTTCAAGTAAGGTAGGAATGTAATAGTTCTGAATTCCTGCAGCCATTTAGCAATTGGGATTTGTATCCAGCCTCTTACCATCTTGTTTTGTCTCATAAACAAGCAAATTATATATATTCTTTCTGAATCCAGCCAGAACACTTTTGTGTTTCTTGTACACATTGAAACATTTTTACTACTGGAAAAGACAAGAATAGACCTCAGATAGTGGCTCAGTAAACATTTTGCTATATCATTTAGGAATGGAAAATTGGAATTCACCGAGACTGCTAACAGAGGCACATTTTTTAAGTCAAACAATGCTGTAATCAGTCTTCAGGTACACTCCATGTCTTCTTTCAGATATTTTTGAGATCAAATATGTTTCTCCTGGAGAGCTATACTAAAATGTGACAGGGATCCGATTCCTTGGCTGATTAAATACTTAGCATTGAAATCAACTTCACATTTTCCTCCCCTGCAGTTAGGACAGAGGCTTATGTGGGGGCATCACAGCAGCCATCCTGTGAGGAGAAAGACAGGAAATACCTGATCACTGTAGTAATTCAGTTACACAGATGAAACCCACCCAACAACCAAAGTGCATTCTACCCTCTTTCCCAGGAAAAGGTTAAACAGCCTGCTGTGACTTCACAGACACGCCAAAACGTTAGATACCTGAAGACATAGCTTGGATCAGTTGTTTGTCCTATTTTAATCTGGGAATTAAAAACAGTTGACTCTGTAGTGATGAATTCTTATGACTGGAAATGTCAGAGCATGTTTGTACTATTATGAATCTGAGGAAGGTTGTGCAATTCTGTGTTGTTGCAGGCTTTGTAGAGGAGATTGCTAAGTAATTGTGAATTTTTTATATGAAGATATTTGGGAAAGCTGACTTTGGAGTTGGGCCACCTGGTGTAGAATCTTGCCTCTGTGACCTAATAGCTATGTGGCCCTTAATGAGAACTTCGCTACCTCAGTTTCTTCATCTATAAAGTGAAGATGTCAGAAATACTTGTCATAGGATGTTGGGAAGATCAGAATAAGAGTCCCATGGAGAGGAAGAAGGGCTTCATATACTATTTAGCACTTAGTGATACCCAGTACATGTTACTTCTACGCAGTTGTACTCCCAAGGAAAATATAAGTAAGTTGGCTTTGCTTCAGGTGACATTTGATAGTGGTGAAGATGACGACATGCTGTTCCTGTATAGTAAACACTTATTACATATTAACCATGCTTTGCACCAGGGCACAAAAAGAAATGGGCTGGACCCAGTTTATGTGTCCCCATCACTGAAATATGTTTGGCATCACCTGTCTTCTTATGACTTACACTTTTCCTCTAGCCATCCAGGTCATCAAGTCACCACCTCGTTTCTGAGCCAGCTGTCTCTGCTTCCCTAGGGAGAAGATGAGGCCTGGACTGATGGGAACCATCACAGCTCATCTGCAGCTCCAGCTCCTAGATCCAATCTGACTGCATCCATGGAGGCTCAGGCTTGTCCAGTGGCTGCCCAAAGGGGCTGGGCAACACACTTTGGAGGTATGGGAGTTAATGCCCTGTGGGCTGACTCTTGACTAATGAAAAAGAAAGAGGAAAATAAATAGATACATTGCTCACCTTTCTTTTCTAGATGGCCTGGTTTGAGATACAGGTTCCACACGGTCAGTTCAGTAACAAATCACCTGGTGTTTGTTTCACTCTTTTCCTGAATCACATCACTTTCTCCTTCACTCTTGCTCCCTTGAGATTATACTCCCCAGTAAATGCTGGTAGGTTAACTTGGCCTCTGTCACTGTTCTCTAGGAATCTAGGGATGAGAGGCAACAAATACCATTTTTCCATGATAAACTGATAATGTAGTTTAATAAACATAAACATTTAACAACTTTAAAACAATGTGGTAATGGCTATTCTATTGTCATGACAACAAGGAAATGTCAAGTAGGTTTCCCTGAGAAGATTTTTTTGAAGGATGAATAGAGTTTTTGAAGCAAGACTAAAGATGGGCAGAAAGAACAAATTGAGTGAGATAAAAGGTGTGTGAACAAATGCAAACACGTGCAAAGAATAAGGAGTCCCGTATAACTAGAGTAGAGGGCGTGTGGAGGGAATGGTTTAGATGAGCTGGAAGTGTATGCTGATTCAGATTGTGAAGGGTCCTGAATGCCACACTAAGGAGGAACTTGGCATTATACTCTAGGTAGAAGGGAGCTTTCAAAGGTTTTGAGCAGGGAGGTGACATGATCAGAATGTACAATATTAAGGAAACATCCCTCCATGATCCAAGACTGATGTCATAAAATATTACTAGGTTCAAAAAATATATAGCTGATTGTTCCCTGTAAGTACTATTTTATTTGTGCTTAATAATGATTGGAAAAAAAATTTTTTTTTAAAGAATATAAGATATTGATGGCAAGTAGCCTACTTAGGTGGCTACTTGCCATAGTCCACATGTGACCACAAAACCTAATCTAAGACAGGGGAGGGACTGGGAACTGAAGGATAAACACCAGAGATGTTTTGGTGACCGTATCAAGAGGACTTGGAAAAACTTGCATGTGGGGTGAGAGAGAGGAGTCGATGATGTTCAGATGGCAGCCACACAGCAGAGTGAATGAGGATATCATTACCAAGATGAAGGGCAGAAGGGAGACACAATTTTGGAGAAGAAGCTAGTTTTATAATTACATGGTTAAGTTCCCCAATGACCATTATGTAATAATTCCTAGAAATAGTTGAAAATACAAATTCAGACCTAAAGAATGTTGTTAATCTATAGATAACGTTGACTGCTGACATTTGCTGGTACTAGATTCTAAGGCTTTTAGAATAATCAAATTTTTAAATATCAATTTAGCATGTAATCCAAGCCTCCATTCACCCCACCCTCCTAGCGAGTGCATTAAACTGCAATGGAAAACTCTAATAAGCTTGAATAAAGGTGATAAATTATATGATTGAGATGTAAATTCACTAGGTCATTAGGTTCACTCCCACCTGAGCATCTGGGTCCTTTATAGAACACGGGAGCCAGATACAGACCTCAGAAAAAGAACAAATTATGATGCTTCTGAGAACTTAAGAGTCCTTCATGAATATTTAAAATTGGGATGATTAAGAGTTATTTGTAGCTCTGCCTGTGTGGCTCAGTGAACTGAGCATTGTCCCATGGACTGAGAGGTCGTGGTTTGATTCCCAATCAGGGCACATGCCGGGGTTGTGGGCTCGATCCCCAGTAGGGGGTGTGCAGGAGGCAGCTGATTGATATGTCTCCCTCACATCTATGTTTCTATCTTTCTCTCCCTTCCTCTGTCTCTAAAAAATCAATAAAAACATATTTTAAAAAAAGAGGTAAAATCCAAACCTACATTTGTCCCACTTTAAAGTCAGTGTCCTGTAACTGCACTCGGCTCCTCACAGCCCTGAGATGTGGTGGGGCAGAAATTATACCCATTTCCAGCTGAGAAAAGCGTGGCTTAGGTTCTCTGTCTCGGGTCAAGGTCATATAAGCTAGTAAGTGGAAGAGCTGGGATGTGAATCCAGGTGTCTGGATTTCTATGCCAGTGTTTTATCTACTACGGCAAAATTACAAAATTTTGCAAGCATTTGAAGAATGGTTGGAAATGCCATCCGGTCCCACCAACCACTCTCACACTTTATTATTGTTATTAACATATGCCTCAGGCTTAAGCCATGTGTATTTTTCAAAGTTCTTATCAACTGCATGTGAGTCATTTTTGGGGGGAACTGGGAACGCAGCTTCTCAAAGAAGTATGTTCGAAATAGTGGTTGGGTTCTTAGACCAGCCCACACAAGTCTCCTTAACATTTAGGGGCAAGGGAATACAATGCTAATGGAAGCCACTAGACACTAATGATTTGTCACTTGCTTGCATTGATATAAAGAGAGCTTCCTTTCTAGGACGATCTGAAAGCCCCGAGATCAGTGCTCAGTTGGGAAAGATGGAGGGTGTCTACAGAGAAGAATCACTCTGTCATCCATTGAAATGGTCATTAGTTAGGGAATGCCTGCATTTTCACTCTCCTGGTAAAATGGCATAGCAGAATTAGCATAGATTTTTCTGCTTTTTGTGTGACAATAGTCATATTCATTACAGTTTTTAATTGCTAAATAATTGCATGACAGTCTGTTCAGACAGGGATTTGTCAATTCCCCAATGCCACCACCACAGCCACTCCCCCGCCCCAAGAGATGATGTGTGGAAAGAATTTTTAAAAATCACTTTCAAATCTAGTATTTATTTCTCTGATACCTGCACATTCTCAATGATGTTGGAAAAGTTGATCAGGAAACCAATAGGCAGATCAATATCAGTAGCATAAATATAAAAGGAAATTGTGTGGTGACACCACAAACCATTCTCCTAACGCCATTAAATTGTCCAGAAACACTCTTTTATGTTATGCGGTTTACAGGCAAATGTACCCAGATGGGCTCCAGAGCTCTTTCATAGCTCAGAACTTTTACTTTCATCTACCTACCAGTGAATATGAAAGGGACTTTTCTCTGTTTAATTTCTTCTTTGGAATCCTAAAGCATTTCCCTAAAGTGCTTTTGATCCTCAAATGCTTTTTTGAAAATTATTTTTTCCTTTTTAACTAGATGTTTCCTTTACACTACTTACAAAAAACATCTATTTAAAAATACGCAGTATTATGGTTTCCAGAGTATTGGAACATTGATGGTTCCAGAAAGAAGATGATATTACATGTCATTACAGTAAAGTGGATAAAACACTAAAGTAAAAGCCCAGAGACCCAGGGTCCAGTTCGGTCCATCCACTAAGAACATGCACATAAATCCTGAGTCTCAGTTTGGTGCGGTGGCTGATGTGTTGTTGTGTGTTACATAAAGACACAACGGATGAATCTGCAAAATGAAGGTAGTCTTAAACCTGAGAAATTCTAAGTAACCATTTGCTGGTAAGAATCTCTCTTTAGACTGTACCTTAGCACCTTTCTAATAGTTTTCATGACACTTAGGAGTGACTTAGGCATCATTAAAATCTTATTCATTAGGGCCTTTTCTAGATAATGAGTAAACTATTAGTCTTCTGCAAAAATGAATGAAAGAGGAGCAAATCTATTCCATACATTTTCACATCTATTTTATAGGTGTAAAAAACAGAAGTAAATAATTTTTTTTTATAATTAGGTATCTCCAAGAAGTTCATGCTTTAACGTATGAAAGAAAGTTCAGAATAATTCAATTACACAGAGTGATTAATGTAACATCTCTCTGCTTTTAGTGTCAAACATTTGACATTTTATCTTTCTTAGATATATTGAAATTCTTTTAGTCATGTTCATTTTAAAATGCTTTATTGATCATGCATAGACCTTAAACACAGAATTGAATCTGAAAAATGTAAAACTTCTGGTGCCTTGTCCATTATTGAGAAATTGATTACTCAATTTCACATGTAAATTATACCCTTTAATTGTGAAGAAACATATTTGTAGAACAGCATTTAAAATCCCACCAGAGGAACCTTAATGACTTAAAAGTTAATATATGTCCAAATTGAGATAAATTATTTTCTTTATATTGGCAGCTTCAGTTCTTAGGAAGACTACCTTAAATTATCAGCTTGAATTTTGGGTGACGCATTGCCTTAATCACTTGTGCGTGGGGTTACTTAATTTCATATCCCAGAAATTCAGTGAAATCTGCAGGCCTGTGTTTATTACACATGGCATCCATGACATTAAATTCATTTTGCAAATTCATAAATTTCTTCTGAAATATAAAGGGGGGAAATCACTGTAACAGTGTTCCAGTTCATTGTTTTGAGTGTTTGTTTGTTTGTTTATAGAAATGGCCATCTGAATATGTGTCTAGTCTCTACCCTAAGTATCAAGTTAGGAAACTGTTCATGAGATATAATTTGGAAAAGATAAGCAACTGTGTCTCTTTTAGTAGGGAGGTTATCACTAAATAATCTCATGAACAAGTTTTAGGAAAAATCTCATCTAGTCCTAAAAACATTTATTTATAAATTTTCCTAGTGACAAGGAACTTACTCCATCTTTTTAAGGTGGGGGCATTGTATTTACATTTTGGGGAAAAACAATCCATATTCAATGCAGAGTATGGATTTAAGAACATTAAAAGTGGATAAGGAGAGCCCAGTTAGGCTACCATTTAATTCCAGGCAAGGACTGTGGGCAGTGTGGAGTAGAGAAGTGACAGTGAACACGGAGAGAGGACTGTGGGATCAGTTATGTTTAGGAGGTAAACCTGACAGGGGCTGGTAACACCTACTTCCTGGCTGATCGTAGATGAACGTGGCCATGTGTGCAGTTTAGGCTGTGAGCAAAAGGAATGTGTGCTGATTCTGGGCATACTCTATAATACCTATATGAAATTTGTCAGACTCTCTACCAGGACACCAGGCAATGTTCAGAATAGAGGTTTACCTGAAGGCCCAAATCCCTTAGTGATTAAGATGAGCAAATCTCTCCTGCTAGCCCTCAGTGGACAAGCAGAGAGAGCTGGACAAGCATAATAAGCAAGAAAGAAACCTTTGTTATGGTGAGCCTGAGGTTTTGGAGTTGTTGTTTCTGTTGTTGTTGTTTTTTTATACAGCATAATCTAGGCCATTCAGACTGGATTTAAGTGTTAAAATCTGCTGAGAAATCAAGAAAGATGAAGATTGAAAAAAATCCATTGGCTTTAAGAAGAGCTCGATGGAAGCAGAAGTCAGAGTACAGAGGATTAAGGACTGAGAAGATAAGGAAACTGACAGCAAGTATATAGAAAGAGTCTGTCAAAAGCTTATCAATGATGGGGAGCAAAGATTATCATGATTGCCTAAGAATGATGTAAAAGTTCGTTGTTTTTATAAAATGGGGGAGACTTGAGGGATGTGTGAGTACAGAGGGATTCCAATGAGAGAAGAGGGTAGAATAGAAAAGAAGATAAGAAATGATTGATATTGAGTGTTTCTTTTTTTTTTTATTATTTCTTGAATTTTTGAGAGCGAAAGAGAGAAAGAGAGAGAGAGAGAGATTGATTTGTTGTTCCATTTATTTATGCATTCATTGGTTGATTCTTGTATGTGCCCTGACTGGAGATTGAACTCACAACCTTGGCATATCGGATGACAGTCTAAGCAGCTGTGCTACCCAGGTGATGTTGAGTGTTTCTTGAAAAGGCAGAAGAGATATGCCACAAGAACTACTAACAGAGTTAGGCAGATTTTGACTAACAGGTAATTCTTGGTTCCTTTAAAACAGAATCATTTATTGGAATGAAAATAAATCAATTAAAAACATAAATGAATAAATAAATAAGTATCCTATAAATGAGTAAACCAGAAACAGTGATAAAACATTTATCATATTTAATTTACCTCATTCTTTTTTTTTTGTGCTCAAAGCTATCTGTCTGCAAGAAGGGACATCTCCTACTTTATCCCCTTCGGAATGAGAGTTTTGTACATTTGGAACCAGCCTTACGTAAAACTCTAAGTCATCATCTTTTAATTTGGGCCACATTAATTACGCTCTTTCATGTTGCAAGAAATACAATGATGAGGGTGTTGAAAGGACAGAGAACAAAGTAAGGGAGCACAGGAAATCACTGTGACATTTATACAATCAGAAAGAACTCCAACATAGTTTAGGGTATAACTCAGCAGAATATAGACCCTGTGAAGGCATGGATTTGAGTCTGTTTTCTTCACCACAGTGTTCCCAGCTCTTAGAACAGTCTCTGGCACATAGTAAGCACTCAGTAAGTGTTTGTTGAGCGTGAGAATGACTAACAGCTCACCTTGCCTTGCCTGTATAAATGGGTGTTCAATACTTCTGAACTCTGTGATGCTGCCATTTCTGTGACTAGCCTTTCTCCTACTCTGCTTCTTTCTGTCTGTTTCTACTGTCACCACCAGTAACCAACCCTCCACCCTGCTGCTCTGTCCTCCCACGGGCTCTGCATATTACTCAAGTTTTTTACTAGTTTGTGGTTTCTATTTTCCGTCTTGTCAAGGCGTTTATCTCGGTTTTGCAGCACTCCAGAGCCTGTAACTCTATTTGAAGTTTCTCATTTGCCTGTCATAAGAGAGATGATTTGATTAGTTAGTTAGTTACTATTCAATATTTAAAAAAAGAAAAAAATGCCTGCTAGCACATAGCTCTCATGCCAGAGTACTTCATAAGACCCTCATTTAGCTCTGTAGCTTTCAAATTTGCCCAGAAACAAAAACATTTTGTACTTGAATTTTGTACTCAAATGTATACACAGACCCACACATACACACACACACACTCACATACACACTGAAATAAACACTTCATGAAACAACACTGACCCTTTTTATTCAAACACACTCAGATTTATTCTAATGTATTTTACTCTTTTTGTTCCATTTGTCCCTTCTATTCCATTTCCATATATTCTGTTTCACTTAGAAATTCTGATAAATTGATTCATGAACAACAAACAGGTCCAACATATGGTTTGAAAAATTCTGGTCTAGATTGCATTTGGCCAATTTTGATTTGGACATTAATTTTCAATCCAGTCATCTGTGATTAGTTATATTGTGTCATTCAGGTCAGTAGAGTCCTGTTTAAGGCATGAGAAATTATATCTGTTGCTAGTTTCATGAGATGCGAAGACACTCCTTTCTCATGTGGGTGTGAGAGGCACTTCATACAGTCTTTCTGCTACTGGCTAATTCCTACTCCTCAATTTAATGCGGCCTTTATCCTTTCCCTACTCTGTCCATTTCAGAAACACCCCTGAAATGCTGGTTGATGAATCCTTGCAATGGGAACCCTTCTAAGGTGTATTTCTGTTTTAATATCATCTTATCTAATTAATTTCATTGACTTGCTCTTGAGAGACATCACTTTTAGAACTGAATCATGGGCTTCTCATAATGAAATTATGGGTGACAGTGCAGAGGCAGGTGATGTTGGGAGGACCCAGGGCCTTTCACTGGGCCTCTTCAATTATATATATTCTCCTAACACTGGTTCTGTGTGCAAATGGAAATATATTCTCTCAACTCCAATGGTAAGTTTGTTCAGGACCCAACTCTACCCCTAAAATACTATGTAGAGAATTTCCGGAGGTGGAAACTCAGTGTGGTAGACAGGACAATGGCCCTTCAAAGATATCCACATCCTAGTCCCTGGAACCTGTGAATATGTTACTTGGCATGGCAAAAAAGGACTTTGCAGATGTGATTGAAGGTCTGTATTTTTAGTTGCTGTTAATCCTCACCTGAGGATATTTTTCTATTGATTTTTTAGGGAGAGTAGGAGGGAGGGAAGGGGGAGAGAGAGAGAGAGAAATATCGATGTGAGAGAGACACATTGATTGGTTGCTTCCTGCACACACCCTGACCAGGGCCAGGGATGGGACCTGCATCCCAGGTATGTGCCCCTGACCAGGAATCAAACCCAAGACCTTTCTGCGAGGGCCGACACTCTAAGCACTGAGCCACACCAGCCAGGTCTAAAGTTCTGTAATTTAAGATGGGTGGGTAGTATCCTGGGTTGCCAGGTGGTCCCAATATAATCAGTGAGTCCTTTGCATAGCAGCTCTTTCAGCTGTTGTTAGGGAAGGAAGAGGGAGAAAGAGTCAGAGAGAGAGAGAGAGAGGTGGGGAGAGAGTTGACTGGAGGACAGGATCAGAATGTGACTTGAGAGGTCTCAACCTGCTGCTGCTGCTGGAGGAAGGGGATTCAAGCTGAGGAGTGTAGGCAGTCCAGCAAAAACTGCAAAGAGTGTTCTTTATTGTTGGTTAGTAGCAAAAGTGCAACTTGGAAACATCTATGATCATGCAGAGTTGGCACATATTTCCTTGTGTTATTCTGAAAGCAACGGATGAAAGAAAACAGCGATGAACTTCTAAACTACAACTTGGTAGAGGTCAGTTTATGGATGATTCATCTTATGGTTGAGTAAAGAGCCAGAAAGATGTAATGAAGGAAAAGATGAAATTATAAAAACGACTTGGCTCACTTTCTTAATCTAGGGAAATAAGATCAATCTGACCCAAATTAACTTTGGCCCTAACATTTTACTATGATTTGAGCTAGTCGCTGAAATTAACTGGTAAATGGCACAGCTATTAACTATTTTTGGAAAGTTGCAGTGTGATCATGACTCAGAGACAAAGTGAACCAGAAAACGGATGTCATAGACAGCCAGGGGTCTGGGAGTCAATACATACTGAAACAGGACAGAGAAAAACTCCAGGGGAACTTTCTTACAAGCTTGCAATGTGGCCTTTCTCTTTCCAAGATAACCTCATAGTGGGAAAAGTCTGAGCATATGGGGAATATGGCTGTTTCCTATTACTCTTTCTGGTATATTTGTACTACAGGGACTGAACATGAATGACATTTAACATAGGTCATTGAAGGATACCAGGAAAATCCCCTTTTGATTATTAACACCCTGGGCATATTTAAACCACTTTTTTGTGTTTGATTTCCCTTCGGGGTGCAAATAGTCACTTGCTCTGCTCCTTACTAGATACAGATAGGGGGTAAAGTCTAAATTTTCTACACAGCTGTGGCATTAAGAGAAAAAAATTACCTCTGCATTAATAAGCAACTGAGAGCTTCCGTGTGGTCAGAGAATTTTTATGTTAGAAGGAACTTTAAGCAAGACTTCCTCATTTTACTAGTCATTCCAGTTGAGATCAACAAATATGTGCCATGGCCAGGTACTATGGAGCTTTTGGGTAGAGATTAAATAAGATCCAGTCCTTGATCTGATGGCGTCTAAAATAGTGGGGGAGGCTGAGCTTATACCTACGGTGAGGCGAGAGCTGCGTTAGATGTATCAGAGTTGTTAACTCCAGGAAATAGCAAGAGACTTTGGTTAATATAAATTGAAGAATAATACGCCAAACTCCAGTTCCACAGTTGCTAGGAAGGCTGGAGAATCAGGCACAAGGTTGTTAAAGCAAGACCAGCTGCCAAAACACAGTAATGCTGCTGGATAAATGAGCTGTTTCTGCTAAGCCCTGGAAACCACAGTTTATGTGGCTATCACCGAAAGTCTCGGACTGTGCTCTCCATGGCCGCGGCAGCACGTCCAGAGGAGGGCATTGTTTGCACAGCTGCCTCTGTTCACCACGACAGTGGATTCTCTTCTGTCTCTGCTTCTTTGTGTCGCTAGTTCCTAATTCCAGCTCCCAGATAGCTGTGTCTGATTAGCCATTCTAAGTGCTTCGCTTCTCCCTTATCTATCAGGCTGGCCTGACAGCAAGTCACTGGCATTTCAGCTTCCATGCTGGTTGTCAGCATTAGAGTACGCGTGGATGAAGCAGATTTTAAACTCACAACTGTCACAGTCTCCTTTAGCTTACACGATCTTTTCGGTGACTCCTTTATAATTCTCAGTCTTTCATTTCCTCTCCTCCTTATCTGGTTTCTCTCTAAGATGGTACCTGAGTGTATGGTAAGAGAATAGACATAACATTATGTGTGTGGAAAAGAAGGGGGTCTGAGCCCATGTGATGCCATCTGGGTCTTGGCTGGTCACCTGCTGTGGAGGAATCTGGTTTGATTCAGGTGCTTGACCAACAGGCCATTTTGGAACATGGTGCAAGCATGCCCTCCGCTGATGAGTGATTCTTACCATTTTTCTGGGGGCTCGAAGGCAGAGTATAGCTGTTCGTCCTCACCATTGACACCTGCAGGTCCACTGGGCCTCAGGGCACCTTCACATTCCCACAGTGGTGGGGGTGGAACGAGTCCCTGATCAGCTCTCCCAACCAGGCAAAGAATACAATGGTGTAGTCTATGTTGCTGAACACGGAGGCCCTGCTCCCAGTATATTTCACTCTCCAGAACCTACAGTGTGTTTCTAATGAAGCCCCCTTAGAGCTCCACTCAACCTCTGGCTTTCTTCTCCCCACGTACTGGGGTAGACGCAGCTGGCTCTCCATACCCTTTTCCTATCTGTCAGGAAATAACCGATGTCCATATTTTAGTTATTATTTAGGTACAATAATTCTCATGGCTGCAAATGATCATGCTTTCAGGGGAGAAATGAACAGAGTGCATCAACCTAGTCAGACAACTGTATAAATCAGCACAAGAAACAAGTAAGGGGCAAGGAAATGGTAAGAAGTCAAAAAAGACTTTCTTAAGGAAGCCACCCTGAGCTCTGTCGAGGATTAATCCTGGCCCAACTGTAGATCACTGAGATTATACTCACACAGGCAGGGTAAGGGGCCAGCAGTCCTTTCGCCATAAGAAAGGGTTGGGATGACTTGCCAGACAATAGTCGCCTACACCAGCCTGTCTTTGAGTCTGATGGTCCACAGAAATCTCATTGTGTGTCAGCAGTATCTAGAAGGTTCGCTTCTCCCCAAGTGGCTGACAGCTAAAAGACAGAGCTGAGTGCGCGAGGACCGGAGAATCCCACAGAAGCGGAGGTGTGAGGAACTAACTGCTGAGAGAACCCCGTCCCTGGGTGGGAGACATTAGTGATTAAGAACTATTTAAAGGAGCACAAAGGGCAGAGTTTCGACGTCAGAGCCAGGAGATTAGATTAAAGGGGAAGGAAACCAGAAATGCTGGAGCTGATGATCAAAAAATCATAGATGTAGGCAAGGCCAGCTCTCCAAGATTCAGTGATGGTACTGAGGGCGTCGTTGGGAAGCTGTTAGAAAGCGAAGTACACAGCAGGAGGCAGAGCTGGTGAAACAGTTAGTGCTGGTCCATGAGAGCCTTCATTTCAGGGGCTGTCTGGGGTTAAATGGATTGATGCAGTACCTTACCTACACGCAAATAAGGTTGTGGAGGCCACACCAGACGACACCACAGGGGAATTCTGATAACAGTATGTAGAGTTTTTAAAGTGCAAATGTTCTCTGAGATAAAGATGGCATTAGGTATTAAAATCCAGCTCAGAATTAATATCTCAGTTATTTCATTCATTGATTGCTTATCAGAAACATCTACATGTAAATTACTGAGTATGGGAATAAAATAAGGCTTTGCCTTCAAATAGGAAGGTAACATTGCCTGTGTGTGCACACATATACATACAACAATGAAACAAGATATAAGATCTGTTATGAGAGGACTAGGTAAAATATGGAATTTATTAAGAGGGAGAGAGTAATTCAGATTAAGGAAGACAGAGGAGGACTTCTTAGAGAAGAGTGTTTTTTCACTAAGCTTTGAAAGAAAGGAAAGATCTGAATATTTAAAGGTGGGCAAAATATTTCGGGGAGAAACAGCATGGAGAACAAAATCTGTAGGGTTTGTGGAAATAGGGAACCATTTGTTTTGAAAGGAATATCAGTGACATAAGGGAGCATTAGGTTCTAGTCAGGAGATTGAGGGACCTGTGACAACGGAAAATAGAATGGTTCAGTTTGGATTGTGGGGTGACCCAAGGGCAAGCGTTCACAGAGCTCTGAGTAGATCAAGCAGGTTGGGCAGCGGGAAGCCCCAGTGTTCCTGAGGGAGGTGGCATGTAGACAGGGAGGAGAGAAAGTTCTGGTATCTCCTTACTTTAGCTGAATCCTCCCATTATATTTTTGGGCCCAGCCCAAGCCAAGACCTTGTCTGTATCCATTTTCTGGGCTGTGTCTAACAGAAAATAAAGTCTGAGATAGATCGTGTATGAAGAAATGGAGGAAAGATTTTTCTTAGTTTTTGTTTGTTTTTCACACTCTGTGTTCCTGATGTTGCAAAGAAGTGAAACAATTATTGCAACTTTAATTTTACCCGAGTTTTAAAGTTTGTTTTTCCCTCCAAATTCCTTGTTCCTGAATTTTGAGCAATCAGAAATAATGCTGGATTACACAGAAGGAAAACACAAAATGAGGAAATGGAAAGGAAAATGGAAGGGAATATCAACAAGGGTTCTATTTCGTTCACATTTTTAATTATCCGGGGCATTTTGGAAGATGAAGGGTAAAAGGTCTTCATTATGTCTGTAGCTCCTCTGAGTGACAGTAACAGTGCTGACGCAGGAGACCTTCAGTGCTCACCTGGGAAGTCCTCATTCACCTGCTCCGTGGGCTGTGAGGCCTCCTTAGCTCTGAATCACTGAAAGAGAATCTGGTGGGGCCGGTTCCACAGCTGCATGAGGATTTGTTGGCATGACATTTTTTAGTTCTTGCCAACACTGAGGGCGCCTTCTTACTTTTTGGCAAACATCAGTCTACTTCTGTTTTCTTTTATAGAAATAAGTCCATATTTATAAATTGTTCTTAGATATACCCACCTGATATATATATATATTTACTTATTGCTTTGAGTTTCCATCTCCGTACTCTTTCTTCCTAGGGTGAAACTGTAGCCATACACCCTCTTCTCCTGGTTTCAGGTGAGGAGTATGAATTGTGGGTGTTGTAGTTCTTCTGCCTTTTAGGGTTTCTGGTTGGGCAGCCTGGAGCCACACTGGGAGGACTTCTAGTCCCAGGTGGCTCTGTAAGCTGCAGTTCAGGTGCCGCACACAGAGCAGGACACGTTTGAAGAGAGCCCTTGGTTTTCATAGAGTGACCTCCATCACTAACATAATGTTCCTGATCTGAAGAGGCTTGGGTTCATTCCTACAACCGTAAGTGTTGTTTTTCAAATTTAACATTCTTTCACTATCGATATACAGTACACATAGGAAACTGTGTCTTTTCCAGCACAATTAAAGAAACTAAATGCTTCTTCCTTCTCAAGCCCTGCTTGGAAAGGAAAAAGGGAAGGTAATTGATATTCCGTGGGTTTATGGGACATGGCTTAGAATAAACTTTGACACATGGAATAGAATAATACCTTGAGACCTGATATAAAGTAAAATAATTTATATAAAGAGGAGGAAGACATGCAACATTCAAAATCAAATGTAAAAACATACCACTTTGATTTGCTTCAAATATATGGATGGTTGAAATTCTCTGAAAATTTTAAATATTTCAAAAGATAGCCAGGTATGTTGTAAAGACTATGGACATTGGAATCAGAGGAAGTTGGGTTCAATGATCCCACTGCTTTAAATAAGTGACCTTTGACAAGGTGCTTTACCTGTTGAGCCTCCATTTACTCATTTGTAAAGTTGATATAAAACCTGCTTCATTGGGTTACTAGAGTGAAATTAGCATAATGCATTGTACTAAGGGGATGGTTAGACAATAACTGATGGAAGATAAACTTGGCTTCTTCCTAATTAAGTTTCAATTGAACTTCAAAAGCAGATTAAAGAGACACAAATAGTATATGATTTGACTATGTGAGATATCTAGAATAGTCAAATTCATAGAAACTCGAAGTAGAATGATGGTTGCCAGTGAGTGGGGGAAGGAGAAAATAGGAAATGTTTAATGGGTGTAGTTTCAGTTTTGCAATTTAAAAACACTCTGGAGATTGTAAATATACTTAACACTATTGAACTGTACACTTATAAATGGTTGAGATGGTAAATTTTATGTTATGTATTTTTCACTACAATTTTGAAAAAGAAGACAAAGAGAATGTTGTGAAAATTCTGGTGCCTCCCATTTATTAAGGTATCCCTGACTCCTTAAAAAATGTCCAAGTCCATTTTCAGTGGGTCTAATTTCAGGATTGATATTGGATCACCTATGTCCATGCCTAGTTTTTACATAACAATAATTAGTAGTGATTATAATGTTTCTGATATACTCTTAAAGTTGTCTTGACCTTTGTGGTGATCCTTTTTATACCTTCCTTATCTTAATTATGTGATTATCTCTAATTCATAATAGTTATTTTTAATATGATTTCATGGGTACTATACAGATACTATACAGATATAATTATGAAGTCATAATTATTAGTTACAACTTACTTGAAAACTTTAGATACAACCAAATGTATTATTTATTGCAGTTTTCTCACATCCCCTGTAGCTTATTTATAAACAGATTATTTTTGTCTGTGTCTTCAAGATAATAAAGACTATTGGACAGGATCTGTTAAACACCATCTTATTTCAAAAGGTATTAGCTAATTTGGAGGACAAAAGACAATTCAGCGTTTTTTTTTTTTATTTTTATTATTTTAAACATTTAAGCATGTCATTATTGACCTTTGGAAAACCTTTTCTTGAAAAACCACTCATATGCCTAACTGTTGACAAAAACTAAGTATTCTCTATGGTATTTGGTGACAGCAACCAGTATTTGTGATGAGTGTGCAAAGTTTTGCATGTGATATATTTAAATGAAAACTCTCAGAGGAGCTATGTCAGCAAGTCCAGGGTAGTGTTGAATGAAAAACAAAGGAGAAGGAAAACTGCAGAGGCACTTGGTAAGTATAGTATACTATCTAAAGGGCAACACTGGTTTTACTATTGAATGCCCTGAATGGTCAGCTCTCTCTAGGAAATGTCATTTATTCATTTAACAATTACTTTTAGCAATCCTAAAATGTTCTTCTACTGGACTTGGGATTAAGGAGTGACTGAGGCATGGTCCTAAAGGGGACCCTGGTCCACTAGAGGAGATATGTACTTAGAAAAAAACCTAGAGAGAGGAAGTGTTAATCCATCTGTCACTCATGCCATTACTGGTATCACTGTTGGTTAATTCCCACTCCTTAAAAGATATGTTGCTCAGTATCATGGGATTAAAAAGAAGCCTCCATAAATCTTTGCTTGAACTGTAATCATTGGACACCAGAAAAAAACAAATTTGAAAAGTTGTGTATGAATCACTCAAAAGCAGAGTGGAATGACTTCCCAAAACATGGAAGAATGTATACCCAGCATACCAGATGAACGGGGGTCATGATGTATAAAAACCATGAGGATGCTCTGGGAAGTGGTAGATCTTAGACCAGGCCTGGAAGAATGTGCAGAGTTGAAATCAGCAGAAAAGATGTAGAGAATATCTCATCTAGAGCAGTGCTTCCCCAAATTTTTACAGATGAGATGACTTTAGGCAGTATCGATAACAATTAATGACTTTGAGTTACATCTAACTTCTCAAAGTTATTAAATTACTTTTAATTCTTCAAGGACATAGTTTTTTGTTGTTGTTATGACTTTAAGATTCTTTAACACTTGTTTAATCCTCCTTTTTTAAAAAAAAAATTATCTTTATTGTTAAAAGTATTGCAGATGTCCCCCCTTTTTTCCCCATTGACCTCCTCCTCCCTACTTCCACACCCCCTGTCTTCACCACACTACTGTCTGTGTCCATTGGTTATGCCTATAAGTCTTTGGTTTATCTCTTCCCGCCCCACCCCCCTCCTTCCCTCTGTGGTTTGTCAGTCTCTTCTCTACTTCCATGTCTCTGGACCAGTGGTGTTCGTCAGTTTATTTTGTTCACCCTCCTTTTAACAACAATAGAGTAATAACAGGCTCAGTGATTTTAGCAGGCAAAATGTATTTAATTACAACAAATTTTAGAAAAAAAAATTATGCCCTGGCTGGTTTGGCTCAGCGGTTAGAGCATCGGCCTGCGGTCCAGAGAGACCCAGGTTCGGTTCCCGCTAAGGGCACGTACCTCGGTTGCAGTTTGTCCCCAGCCCTGGTTGGGTCATGCGGGAGGCAGCCACTCGATGTGTCCCTTTCACGTCGATGTTTCTCTCTCTCTCTTCCTCTCTCTCCCTCCCACTCTATCTGAGCAAAAAATGAAAAAATGTCCTCGGGTGAGGATAAAAAAAAAAAAAAAAAAAAAGAAAAAAAATTTATTTTTATAGTTATTGACTATTTATTTCAGTAAATACTGGTTTTTCCATTTATGTTATGGATAGAAATTTGCTATTAAAAGACTTATCTGAGCTAAAATGAGAGTGGATTTTACAGAAAATAATAAGTGAAAAATAGTTCAGATGGTACTTGGTAATGGAAATATCATGAAGAGGTACCAGAAGGCCTGAAGTTTGGGAAACATTGAAGTGGAGGCAATGTCAAGTACAGAAATTAGGAAGTGAAACTGAATAGGCTGTTTTTATGTATAGTTGGAAAGGAAGGACATTGAGTATTCTATGGAGGGTATCCTGGGGGCTTTGGGTGATGATGCTGGAATAAGGTTAAAGTTTGTGAAAGTTTAAAGGGATTTGGACTTCAGCTTCCACATGGTGGAGTTTCAAAAGGGTCCTGACCCAGGTACAGCATGTGGAAAGCTGTACTTTAAAGATCATCCAAGAGATGGCATATAGGTGGTTGTATAGCACAAGGAACATGAATGTAGAAAGAGCACTTTGTAAATAGGTTTTAATGCTCTGAGCATGAATAAATGGGTGCTGGGAATGAAAATGGAAGAGAGGAATGAGGAAGACATTCAATAAGAATAAAAATTAGCCCTGGACGATGTGGCTTACTTGTTGACCCATGCACTGAAGGATCATGGGTCCGATTCCCAGTCAAGGGCATGTACCTGGGTTGCAGGTTCAATCCCAGCCCTTGTCTGGGCACATGTAGGAGGCAACCAATCAATGTGTCTTTCTCATATCGATGTCTCTCTCTCTCTCTCTCTCTCTCTCTCTCTCTCTCTCTCTTTCCCCTTCTCCTCCTCCTCCTCCCTCCCTTCCACCCTCTCTAAAAATCAATGGAAAAAGTATCATTCAGGGAGGACTAACAAGAAAGAAAGGAAGAAAGAGAGAGAGAGAGAGAGAGAGAGAGAGAGAGAGAGAGAGAGAGAGAGAGGAAGAAAGAGAAAGAAAGAAAGAAAGATGATAGTAATGATGATGATGATGATGATGATGATGATGATGATGATGATGAAAAGTGACAGACAAGTTGCTCTTGAGTTTCTAAGTTTAGTGGGCTGGCAGAATGACAATGACACTGAAGCAAAAGAGAGGGAGCTGGTTCTTGTGAGAGAAGTGTTCCTTTTACTCCAAGCAACTCCAGATTGCCTGATGGGTTGATCTTCCCATCAGTGGAAAGGGGAACTGCATTGTTAATCGGGTGGGGTGGGAATTCTAGAGGGCCATCAGAGTTAACCAGAGAAATGGACACAGCAAGCACCTCCTTCTTTAGAATGCAACTTAGTTCTGCTCCTCTACCCTCCTCTAGGGGGAATGCTGAAGAAAGAGAGTCTTCAGGCATCCAGGGATAGGACGGGGAAGGAAGAGAAGGCTGACTATTTCTCTCAAGATGTTACTTGTTCTTGAGGGTTCTCTCTTGATTACTGTAGCTACCACCGTGCTCAGAGATGAGACTTTGTTATAGTGTCCTTCTTCAGAGGGGGAATTTGTGTGCCTTCTATTTTTATTGGGAAAGCACTGAATTTAGATGTTTTCCTAAAAAATACAGTATGTAGTAGATAGATATTTAAAGACAGACATCACAAAGACTGTGTACTTACCTTCCAACTTACAAGTAAAATATTAGAAGATTTCAAATGAAGGGCTCTCCTAATCTTATTCTCCTCCTTCAACTTCAGTGGTTACTGCCCTCCTGTCTTTGCAGATTTTCTCTCCATTGTGTGATTTTATTCTCTTATCTGTTTTTATGTTTTAGTCTTTCCACTGCTGTGTGAATATATTCATAAATAGTATATAACATTGTTTTGAATGTTGAAAATGTTATATAAACATTACAGTATACATTATCCATCTGCCACTTGCTTTTTCTCTCTCAATATTGTACTTTTGAAATTAATTCATGTTGATTCTTATAGCATAAGCTATTCATATTCATATCTGTATGATATTTTGCTATCATATGTAATACTCTAATAAATATTTTTATACATGCCATTTGTGTACAAATGTAAGGATTACTCCAGTGACTATTTCTAAGAATAGATTTGCTGAGCCATGAGCATATGCATCTTCAACTCTATGTGATACTGATAAATTGCTCTTCAAAATATTTACACAAGGTTATATTTCTAACCCAGATGAATAAGAGTTTCTGTTTCTTTCCCATTTTAACACATTTATTTATGTTCTAGTTAAATAATCTTTATAGATATAATTGAAAACCAGATGCTTGTGGCATCTGGGAGACTCAGATATGTTTGGAACACTGCAATTTCTAAAATATAGTACAACATTTTATCTCAAATCAACTTCCTTGTCTCTCAACCTATGATGTGAGAGATTTACTGACATTTCCATTTAACAAATATTTACTTTGTAGTTATATTAATAATAATATAGAAAACAGCTGTTAACATCATTTGAATGCTTACCATGTGTAAAAAACTGTTCTGAGCACTTTAATTACATTATCTTATTTAGTTAACTTTTGGGGGAATATAATTATATCCAAACCTTTGGAGATGAAGAATCTGATTCACAGAAATATCATGTCAATAGTTAGTAAGTAGGGGTGGTAGATTTCATATCTATTCAGTCTATTATAATTTAGACAGGTAAGAAAGGGTAGGTGGGAACAGACTGGGGAGAGAGACATCAAAGTATCATAGTCCTTAACTTCCAAAAGTTTAGACTCTAGTTAATATTTAAATAACATCAAAAGAGCATAATTAAGTAATGGGAAGTGTCAAGTAAATGCTATATTTGTACTGGGGATAATTTAATTTATCTAGGAAGATTGAAAAATGATTCTCATAGGTGATCAAACTTTATTGAGCCTTAGAGATGAGAGAAGGAAGTTAAAGAGGCAAAAAATGAAGAGAGTAGTTTTAAAGAAAATATGGGAAATTGAAAAGTACAAGATATATTTGGTAAAGGTAATGTATCCAATCATTAACTCAACAGCTACTTTCTGAACATCTGCTGAGTGAAGCACTGAGCTAAGCTGTGAGGTACAACGTGAACCACAGAGACACCATCCCTCCCCACAGATGGGTGTGCTTGAACATGCAGATTTTAGGAAATGGGGGGAAAATATGAAGGGAAAAATAGGTTGTCTGTAATTACAAAGGATTTTCAAATAGCAGCTTAAGGAGTGTGCACTTTATTCTGAAGGCAGTGAGGAATCAGTGTGAGTTACTGTGAGGTGAGTGGCAATATTCATTTGTTTATTCAGTAAACATTTATTCTACCTGTGCTTTGCTTAGTGCTGCCAATATAAGGATGGAAGAGCTCATATTACAGAGGAAGTGAAAAATATCTATAAAAATTGATGATACCATGTGAGAAACAGGCAGGGGTTGCACAGGATAGAGGTGCCTAACTCAGGCTGGATAATTGCGGTGAGAAGAGGGATGATCATGGTGGGAGATATTCCAAGATTTTGGGGAGATAAAGAAAATTGCTTGAAGAAATTTGACAACTGAGTTTAATCTTTTATAAAATAGAAATTATTTGTTTTTTATTTATTTATTTTTCCTTTATTGATTTTAGAGAGGGGGAAGGGAGAGGGACAGAGAGATAGAAAAATCGATGAGAGAGAACATCAATTGGCTGCCTCCTGCATGCCCCCCACTGGGGACTGGGCCCACAACCTGGGCATGTGTCCTGACCAGGAATCGAACCAGCGACCTTGGTACATGGGTCGATACTCAACCACTAAACCACACCGACCGGACGCAATTATTTGTTTTTTTATTCTGGGTTCAAAAGTGTTGCATGTTCACTCTAGAAAACTTGGGAACTACAATCAGAATTACAAAGGATGGTGTATCTTTAAGTTTTGTGTGTATATCCTGATAGTCTTTTTATAGCTATAGTAGATATTAATAATGAATAATTTATAGAAAATATTATGTGCCCAGTTGGTGTGGCTCAGTGGATTGAACGTCATCCCATGGACTGAGAGGTCCTGGTTCCATTCCCAGTCAGGGCACATGCTTGGGTTGCAGGCTGGATCCCCAGGAGCGCTCAGAGACAGCTGATCAATGTTGATGCTTCTCTCTCATCGATGTTTCTATCTGTCTCTCCCTTCCTTTTACAGTCATGGGTGTAGATGGAATCTCCCAGAAGTATTAAGGACTGCTTCATGAGAAGAGTAGAGAGCTCATGACAGTGCCTCCTGACATAATAATATTAAAGTTTAGTCAATTTAAGAAATAGCCATGCTAGAGACTGAGAAGGATTGGCCAGAGAAATAGGAGTACATCCAATGAAATCTAGTGTGAAGGAAGACAAAAGAGTACTTTCCAAGATGGGAGAAGTTAACAATGTCCCATGTCATGGAAAGGCCTAATAAGAATGAAAGGTGTCTTTTAAATTTCACTGGAGGTCTTTTCCAGAACAGTTTCAGTAGAGTGTCAGAGACAGACACCAGAATGCCATGGCTAGAGCTGTGTTTCAACATGATGATCTTGGAGGCAATGGGTAAATTGGTAGAGAGGGAAGAGACGAGAAAGTGGGAAACTTTGGGATGGACAGGGGGACTGGGGCTCCAGAGGAGATAATAAGGGCTAACCCAGGGCACTGCCATGCCATGGGATACAAAGAGGCTGACATGGCAGTAGGCTTATCAAGTAGAGGGATATAAAGTGTGAGGGGGAGGATGAAGTTCAAGAGGGATCCAAGACTTTAATCTGATATGCCTGAGAAGATTGTAAAACCATCAACAAAGGCAGATGTGAGGAAAAGAAATAGGCATTGTTGGTGGTAGAGAAAAAGAAGGAGAGATGAGTTCTACCTTGGAGATGTTGACTTGAGGTATATATGGATACGTATAGGATATGACAGCATTCACATGGAGACATTCTGAAGGGGGCTGTTATGGTCTTATAGCTCAGGGCAGAGATCTAGTTTAAAGACCAAGATCACTGAGCCTTTCCCATAAAATATGGGATTTGGAATCATGGGGAAGGCTGCAATAGCTCAAAAAGATCACTGGAAGTGAAAACAATAACACCATGGACAATGTTTAAATAAACAGGTAACAGAAGTGGAACCACTGAAGAAAACAGGGAAGAAATGATCAAAGCAATAGCAGGAAAACCACTAGGACAATTCAAAAAGTAGAGGAGGGGCAATTTTAGAATGCCAAGGTCATGGCCGATTCAGCCACAGGCATAACGAGCAGGAGAGGACCAAGGAAGGCCTTTGGGATCTGGGCTAATTTCAGCATTTGCTTTGTCCTGAAAATATGCTTTTAAGATATTTATTGTAATACTGTAATTTATATTGTCTTCTATTTTTTTTTTCCTTCTCGGTTTCTTTTTCCTTTTGTATGGAACTAAATAAGTTTTAAAAATTTTATAACATAACTTTAAATTTCTATTCCTAACTGAATTTACAGGAAATATTTTATGACCAAACTTACACTTCTAAAGAAACTAGCCAGATTTGACCTCATGAAAATTTATCAGAGGTACAACCGTATACAGGTTTTTCTTCCCCTTTCTTGCCATTCTAAAGAAAATAAATTGTGTTAACCCACATATCAAGCTTTTTGATCCCTAAAAATACCTGTGTAAATTTAATTCTAGACCTTCACACTAAGATGCTAGGAGGAACCTTTTTATCCTTTACTAATGAAAAAAAATAGCCAGTCTCCAACAAAGTGAGCATTCTCTTCATGGATGATTTTGATAAACTGAAAATTCAGTAAAAAAATATCACTTGTTTTTGAATATCAAGAATCAGGCATCATTTTCCAGATGTAAAGGGCATGAATGTAGTTTTATGTTGTATCTGTAATCCAACCTACTTTTCTGTATTCTCCTAGGAAATGTTTGTTACAACTCACCTATTTACTGAAAAACTTAGACACATTTATTCTGTGTTTCATTCAAGTTTCCGAAGGTTGATGTAACAAATGAGCCAGACAGTGATTTGAAAAGTGCATTTCACTTGGACTAGGATTTAGACACACCTGTGTCAGGATGTCAGGGCTGAAAAAAAGATGTTGGAGACTGTGCCCAATAAAAAGACTTGAAAATAATATGTTTAAAAATTGAACTGTGACTGGAGGTATTTAGATACATACTTTAAATATGTATCTAAATATACTTACAAAGATATTAAATAAAACACTTAAAGTAATTCTTACATATAATTTAAAAAGTCCAAATAGTATAAAAGCATATAGAATGAAAAGTGAGCTGAAATGCCAGGCCTCAGATTTCCCATCTGTGAGTCCTCTCCTCGGAAGCACAGCGTGGCAGCGGTCCGTTTCTTTGGAGTGCTTCCAGTAACAAATATTCTGAGCCTATGGAGTATCTGGTGCCTTTTCCTTATTTTCTTATTTTGGTGATTGACCCATAGCATTGCATATAAAGAGACCACACTATTCTTTACCACATGGTTATGGATGTGCCCGAGTTTATTTATTGGTCTCATGATGATGCTTTTTAAGTATAATTTCTGGTCTTTAGCTGCTATTAACACAGTTGCAGTGATCAAAGATGTTAAATTAGAAAATTTGGCTAGGATTCTAAGACAATAGCTTTCAGATACCAAAAAGATATCGGACTAAAATCCCAACTGGGGATATTTTCACGGTTCCTGATGTCCTCCCCCACTCCCAGGTTTTAAGGAAAACTAAAGAGAAAAAGCACTGAGAGGATTTTGTGAGAATGAGTTTTGGACAGCTAGACATGAGGCACGTTACTTTTTCACCTGAAGCTTAGAGGAACTGGCTTGGTTGCACACCCCTGGAAAGCTTGGTATGTTTTCTGATAGAAAACCAGAGCTGAGGGAGGCATGGCTGGCAGAAGGATTAGATGCATTGCACAGTCCACAGGCAGTTATAAGCTTCTTAGGATACCCCAAAGCTCACTCACTCATGTACATGTGTGCACACACACACGCACACACACACACACACACACCCTACACATATTATCAGCAATAAACATTGCAGAGGCAAAGCCAGCTTACAATCAGAGCAGTAGATTAAAAATGTTCTGTTTTATTTCTTCCTTTCCTTCCTCATTCTCCAACTTTAGAGGCTTTAGTAACAGGAGCTTGCAAGTTGGATGATGGAGGAGGTGAGGAAGAAAAAGAGATGTACTGTACCCTCCTGAGGGCTGTAGACTCTTAGGGCATGGGGGCAGGGGAATCTGTCTTACACTGGAAGATTGCTATGTGGATGGAAATATTGGATGGGGCATTCTAATTTATGAATCAAAACTGCATTTTGCAACTTAAAGCAACCACAGGATTTTCTTTAAATCTAAGAGTGACCAGAAGATACATGAGGCCAACTGGGGAATTTTCATCAGTGGTATTGGAAAAAACTTCCCCCAGTGAGTACATTTTTAAAAGGAAAGTGGTACAGACTGACAATCCTCAGAAGAGGGGTGCAGGGGGAGGAGAGATAAACCACAGAATTTATATGCATGTATGGGTAACCAATGGACATAGACAACAATGCTGGGGACAGGGCGGGGGGGGGGATCAGGAGGAAGGTGTCAATGGGGGGAAAAGGAGAAACAACTGTAACAAAAATAAATTAATAAAAAATAATTTAAAAAAATAAAAGGAAAGTGGTGGCTGAAAATATAATTGCATTCTGATTTGTCTCATGAATTGTGTTTAAAATGGTTACATACCTATCTTTGCCCACATATCAGGGAAGCACTCATTCTTAAACAAGGACAATTTACTAATCAAAGGATTTCCTTTGCATTAACTTGATTAACTTGCAGTAGGAATAATTTTAACTCAAACCATACTCTAGGGCTCCATTTTCAATTTGGTAATCACTAGCTACATGTGTCTTTTAAAATTTATGTTAATTTAAAATTCAGTTCCATTTTTCAGTTGTTCAATAGCTACAAGTAGCTACTGATTATGTGATTTGACAAAGCAAATATAGAACACTCCCCAAACCACAGAACTTTGGGTTCTTATCACAGACATTAAACCATTTAATTCTCACAAAACATGGTGGAAAAGGTATAATTATTATTCCCATTTAATAGATGTCAAAATCAAAGTCCAGAGAGGTTTAGAAACTTGATCAAGTTCTTTGATTCCAGGTCCCATGTTCTTTCTTCTAAACCACATTGGTTGACCCCCAAGGCAAGTATAAAATATAAAACTGACTTCACTCTACTTTCAAAATACATGGAGGACTATTCTGAATTCTAGAAATCCCTAATGAAGGAGGTTTTGCTCATCTCTATATTATTACTGGATTGGTGGGAAACACAATCTCATGTCTAGTGTCTAATACCTCCTATTTTACAACCCATAAAATTTATTCACTGATTCAACTAAGAGACTCTTAGATTCAACTAAGAGACTTTTAGTGAGTGTAAAAGGTTTCAGTAGTGACAGCGAAGTACTAAATAACATAATTTATCTATAGTATTCCTTCACTTTGGTATATGGTTCCCTAAGAAAGTAATCACTGATTTGGTTATGCAGAGATTGTTTTGAGACCAGATTTACTTTCTGATGTCATTTACAAATGAAGATAAATGAAATTCATAATAAAACTATCATTTCACACTAAACATCTAGTAGTGTATGGGGATAACTCTTTTATTGGACACAGAAAATACAGGAGGAATTGAAAAATAAAGATAATTAGTAGTCAGTGAGTTATGAACACCTTCCTTAATAGGAGGTCAGAGAGGTCCAACTGGTGCATGGACTAAGGGTGTTACCTCAAGTTGTGTGTCCCTAGAGGCTGAAGCTCAAAAATGGAATCGAAGGAGGTCTTGAGTGCAAGACCTCAAGGGATGACTTGTGATCCTTAGGGAGCTCAGGAGTGGAAGATGAGGAATGAGTTGGGCTCTGACCCCTTCTCTCCATTCTCACCATCCTAGTTCAGGCCAGTGCCACCTCTCCTTGCCTCTCATTCTGCTCCACCTTTTGCTTTCCATTTTTCTAAAATGTAAATCATAGGATCATGTTATTCCCTTAATTTAAACTCCTCTCTGTCTTCTTTTTTGTAGACTAAAGTTCAAGCTCCTGGGGATGTCTCACAAGGGCATTCAGGACCAATCCCTGCTGGCCTCTGCACCTGTTCCTCTTGCCACTTCCCCAGGCCTCCTACCTCTGTTCCTACCCTGCTGCTATGACCCAGCCTTCCTCAACTACTTCCCGTTTCCTGAATGAGTCATGTCCACTCTTGCTTCCATGTCCTGGGTATCACATTGCTTTTGCTTGAAGCACTCTTTACCCATCTTCTCCCTACAAACCCCAGTGTGGAGCTGGCATTTGAACCCAGAGAGCTTAACCTCTAGAACCCATTATATAAACACTATACAATACCATGTGGCAGACAGGCTGAAGGGCCTCTCCTATCCTCTTGTATATCATGATCCCATCTGCGACCTTCATCCCTCTCTTTTGTTATAACTGCAGATTGTGTCCACCTTCCTCTGGGTCTGACCAGCACCCATCAAGGTCATCTTTATATTTGATTTATCAATTCAGATGACATAGTGCCACTTCTCTCCCTTTACAATATATATTTCTAATAAAGAAACATAAAAATAGAAATCCATCCTAACAAATAATACCCAGTTATCTTTGAAGACTCTAAAAAAGAGAGATGAGCCCGGCCGGTGTGGCTCAGTGGTTGAATGTTGACCCATGCACCAAGAGGTCACCAGTTCGTTTCCCGGTCAGGGCACATGCCCAGGTTGTGGGCCAAATCCCCAGTGAGGGACATGCAGGAGGCGGCCAATTGATGTTCTCGCTCATCGATGTTTCTATCTCTCTCTCCCTCTCCCTTCCTCTCTCCCTAAAAATTAATAAAGAAAAAATAATTTAAAAAAATAAAAAAGAGAGATGAACAACTTAGGTTGACAGTTTTCTGGTTGCAGAGTGAAATTACAAATATTAAAAAATGGATATAGCACAGCCACTGACCTATCAGAATGGATGCTGGCCAGTATATGGTATTCTCCCTGACTATCCACTCTGCCTGGAAGCAGGGGATAGGCATGAAAACATTAGATAGACCCGTGTTTCTAGCCTAGCATGATGAGGGATGTCTTTTAACTATGCACCAATGGGAATTTCTCCTGGCTCAAGCAAAGAGGAAACTGGGGACAGATTGTTGAGTGCATTGCTTGCTCTCCTCTTATGTAATTGCTTGATCTCTCATATCTTGAGTTAAGTTAGGCCATTTCCTGAAGTTGAAATTCCCTGTAATTAACCTATGCACTTTTGCCTGTTGCAATTTGACAAAATTTACTTTCTCTTCCAGGATCTGTTATGATCAGTAAATTGATTGAGAATGTTGATACCAGAGGTCTTTCAGTAACCTCTTTTATTTTCTTGAATGTCCTCATATTTCTTCTTCAATTTTTATTATTATTATTTTGAAATATAACTTAGTGTTTGTTAGCAAGAGAGATAGTTTTATGTTTATCTGTAGCTCTCCATTTCTAGTAATCTTTTAAATGAGTGTAGGAGTGTGAATGCGTGTGTGAGTGTGTGTGCGTGTGTGTACATGCAAAATGGTATAGTTACTTGTTTTTCCTTCATTCTCTATCTTTCTAATAATTGTATAAGATGTGGTTAAATGAAAACTGTTTTATACAACTCTGAAAGGCCTCTTTCCTTTATGAAAATATGTATAATTCACAACTTTTTTATTGATTCATTTTATAGAACATTTAGTGTTATTTATTTCTAAATTTATTTTAAACATTGTCTTAATAAATAAGAATGATTTATTTTAAAACAAAGTGTATTTTATTATTAAAAGAAGGTGGTAAGGGTTGAAAGTGGATTCTGTAGTAGTATTTTTGAGTGACATTTTATGTGCTCTTGATTCACCTCTGTGAGTTCCTCTTCATTCATTTTGTTGTTTAATTCCTGTGTTAATTAATGCTCTGTTGTTGCTTTGTGCTTCCTATTTAATTTGAGCAATTTCATTTATCCCTCATTCCAATCCTCATTTCAGAGCATAGTTCTGAAGTGATTGCTTCCTGATGATCTCCCTAGTGTTGGAGGGTGTGGTGGGAGAGCAAGGGATTGTCTTCAAGCCAAGAAGATGCCAGAATGCCCATTATGCTGAGCAAGGCAAGCCAAGGCTTTCACCGGCATACTTCACTGTTTCTCCTGCCTTGAGCTGCTGCCTCAACACTCCACACTCCCAGGTCCCTTCACTGTGTAATCCGCATATGCCTCAGGTATCTTTAGCTGGGATGGTGCCTACTTTCTTCACGAGTCTGAGCAGGAGAAGGTCAAATCTGCCAACTCTTTATCTGTGGGCCCCATTCCCACTTTCATAGCTAACAATTTTTCCTTCTCTTGGTTTCCTTGCGCAAGCCTTGTATAAGCCATGTAATCTGTCTATGTCAATTTCTTAACTGCAAAAGGGGTTAACAACATTGGCTACTTTTCTCATGAGATAGTCCTAAGGATTGATAAGCCGGCATTCAAAAGCACGAGTGTCTAAGATGATAGGCCCTCCATAAATTCAGATTACTATGATTACCATCCTCCCTTTTTACTGCTAGCAGAATAATAACTCACATAGGATCTCGTATCTATAGAGGGCTTTGCATTTTTTAAAGTATTTTATAATGCTTAATAATTTAGAAAAGCTTCTCTCTGCATAGTCTCATAGAACAGCATAGAAGTTGAGCATCATACTTCTGTGGACAAAGGATTCACTAAGAGTCCCCTCTAGAGCTCTCTTTTTTATGAGCTCTTTGTTGTTTTGCCAATTCAGATTATTATTTTTAGTCCTATTTTGTCTCCCATTTGAAGGATTTCTTCTATATCAAGACTGCTTAGGGTGTATGGGATGAATTGGATTTATTCTTCTGGTTGAATTAGTTGGATAATCTATATGTAATTTGACTTATCAATTGGTGATCCTTATAAAAATCGTGCTTCATTAGAGGGAACGGGGGTGATTAAAGATGAAGCTGAGATCGGAATGGAGATCTCCAGAATAGAGGCTAGGACCAGGGGCAGACTTCTGGAGCTTATCAAGACATGATTGCATAATCAAAGGGTCGAGCCTGGCCAAAATATTTACTTGTCTGGAGAAGCCTTAAGTGTTTACGTTGGCCGATTGATCCTTTTCATCCCCTCCTGTCCACTAGGAGACCAACATCCAATAAACTTGAATCCTTGGCAGTCCTGCTTTGTTCATTGTTTATATCCTGAACTGGTCTGATACTCTTGGGTTCTTTATTCCTTTTGATCTCCCATCCAACACCTAATGGTGATTCAGAAAAGCCCCTGGGACTTTACCCAGGCACTAGCCTAATGAGTGCCAGGTTTTTCCCAGCACTCGTGAAAGGGGATCAGACATTGCTTTGATCAATATCTTTTTGGCAATGGTTTGCTTCTTTTCCCGCCTCTCTCCTCCATGCCGCAGGTATCCTGTGCTCCTGTGCTACATATACATCCATGTATATGTAGTCTTCTTGAGGTTTCTTTGCTAATACCACACTTCAGACCTTCTTATTCCTTTCTGTACCTGGATGAGTCAGTGTGGTAACTGGAAGACAGTCTGCCCTGATGACTTTGCTATTTCAGGGTTTTACTGCTAGAAAGTGGCGTTATCTTCTTTTGATACTTGAAATTTTTAATGTTGAAATTATTTTTATTAAATAAGTATTTCTATAAATGAAATCACCTATATATTCTAGTTGACAAAATAAGCCTATGTATTGTAAGATATAAAAATGAAAATAAACAATAAATGGTAGAATTCTATATGACATATCCAGAGTTTGTCTGAAATCTTTGTGCATCATGTAATCAATTATATTCTACTTTTCTAGTTCTTATCTGGAGACACCAATTCTACTCTCGGTCAGGGCACATGGCCAGGTTGTTGGCCCAATTCCCAGTGGGGGGTATGCAGGAGGCAGCCAATCAATATTCTCTCTCATCGATGTTTCTATCTCTCTCTCTCCCTTCCTCTCTCTATAAATCAATAAAGAAAAAAAAATGGCCAAGAAACAAAAACAAGTTATCACTAAGATTCCACAGAATCTTTATCTTAGCTATGCTTATTAAATATAAAAAATGCAGGGCCACATGATTCTTTACTCAGAGGGTGAGAAATGTAGATACATTAGTTTTGCATAAAGAATAGGCAAGGGCAGAATGAGTTGAAAGCAAACCTGAAAAGAAGAGAGGACAGCCCCTTGCTGGATAGACCTGGGAGGAGGAAGAAAAAGAAAATAATGTTTGCATCCTTGTTGAATTTAAGAAAATCATACACTGTCTTTCATTTTTAACAAAATCTCAAATCATTTAACCCTTTTCAAACACCACAATTTTAATTTTAAACCAACATTGGAATTGACCTCTCAATTGTGACAAAAAGAAACATCTGGCAATCAGGGAACCTGAGATCTGGTGTTGACATGATCGCCAACGAGGGAAGTGTTTTTAGATCTGTTGCCCCATTTTCCATATTTATAAAAGGAGGCACTGAAGTTGACCAGTAGTGTTCATATGTGTACCATGGGAAGGTCTGAGCTCTGCGGAGTGACTCCAGAGCTCCTCACTGCAGGGAAAGTGGTGGCTAGCAAGGTGAGGGGTGTGGGCTATTATCCCCTTACCTTTCAACCAGGTGAATGTTGCTTTTATTTATTTACTTATTTTCCGAGTATAGTTCTTTAAGTTTTGAAGAAATCGTTTCTCCATTCATGAGAGTTATGTTTGCAACCATTCAATTAAATTATCACTAAGGTCTTTTCAGTTCTAAAGGTATGTTTTCTATGATTATTAATGATAACATATATTGCATACAACACACATTGTTATATATTAATATTTATATACTACCTTTCCCCAATATACCTTGAAGTACCTGATCATAAAAATACATATACAATAAAATTGAAAACCATTAACAATAAGAGCTAAGCCTCACATAATAATGGTAAGGTAGGGTGAGTTGGGTAGGGTGAGTTGGGGAGGAAATTAAATATCAAACAAACAAACAACTGGGATACGGAAAGTCACTGAAAATCACAAAAACCCAGCCTAAGCTTCCATAGTAGCCAAGGTAAAACCCAAAGCATGAGGGGGTACTGGTCTTTTATAAGAGAAAACATTAACATTGGGAGGAATAAACTTTTCCTCTCTCCAAACTCTGAGAATAATTTGTCATATGTGGCCTCATATGATAACATAATGGGCAGATTCCCTGAATAAACTTTTACAAAAATATAGAGGAATTTTATTATAGCTACATCTCATCTTTATCATAGTAGAAACCAAGGAGGTAGAGCTAAGCCATCGCTCTGTGAAGGCCACTTTGATAGGAGGCTGGAACAATATGCTTTACTTTCAAAGCTGCCTTTAGGTTGGAATTGATTTGGGGATAAGACTACGAGAACTGGATGCTGTGGAGGGTTCACAAATCCCCTTTAGTATCGGCCTGACTTTTCATAGAAACTACATGGTAGGCAAATTTAAATTCACATTGTGAGGACATTTCTGCAAGGCAGATTGTCCTTCTTGTTCTCAAATACAGCACAGTGATGTACTAGGTGGAAATAAAGTTCCTGACACAGTCTTGCTTTTATTTTATTTTTTTATTGATTTTAGAGAGGAAGGGAGAGGGAGAGAGAGATAGAAACATCGATGAGAGAGAACATCGATTGGCTGCCTCCTGCATGCCCCCACTGGGGATTGGGCCCACAACCTGGGCACATGCCCTGACCAGGAATCGAACCAATGACCTCTTGTTGTATGGGTAGATGCTCAACCACTGAGCCAGACCGGCCGGGCTGGTCTTGCTTTTCTAGTTGCCCCTGGACCTTGTCCAGAGGAGCCCAGAGGTTGCATAGGCTCTCAGGCAGCCCCTGTGTGATTCAGGTATAAGCTTTTGGGCGAAGTGAAAGGAGTGAGGCCTACTTAGGAGACTCTTTCAACCTCTGCCATGGAGCCGGATTAAAATGCCTCTCCCGGTGTTTCTCTCTAATAAAAACTAAGAGGAAAGAAGATGGAAGGGGCTACAGCTCTGTTGCACTTTTTTATCATTGTTTGAAGGAGAAAAGTTGGGTTCCCTGCCTCTCACTACTGAGCTCTGTGTCAGAACCTGGCAATTATTTTCAATTCCATTAGTAATATATAAGCATACTTTATCCCCGAAGCTTCAAGAGCATTGTGGTTTGTGATTTAATTGCTTTTAGCTACTTTAGCTAGCATAACCAGGTTACATTTTGTATGGATGATTTGTGTTAGTGTGCAGATCTTTGCTTCTTAAAAAGACTATATTCTGTTATCTCTTGCTACATAGCAAACTACCTCCAAACAGTGTCTCAAAACAAACATTCTATTACATCTCACAATTTGGTAGCTGAGAGATTTAGGTAGGGATTGGCTGGGTGGTTTTCTGCTCGGTATAGTATGGGCAGTGGCTCTGGGCTTGCAGATGGGCTGTGCGGGAGGGTTCAAGGTGGCTTCACAGTCACATCCGGCCCTCTGAAGGGGATGACTGGAAGTCAGGGCTCAGTTGGGACTGTCCACTAGAGCACTTATATGTAGTCTCTCCAGCATGGTGGCTTCAGGGCAGCTGGAATTCTTAAATGGCAGCCGATTTCACCTAGAGCAAGTTTTCCAAGGGACCGAGGCAGAGGCTACAGGGCTTTTTATAATAGACAGAAATCCCAGCACATTGCTTTCCTGCATTCTATTAATCAAGCAAATCACTAAGGCCAGTCTAGATTTATGGGGAATCTCAATGAGAGTATAGCTAAGAATTGAATTAGAGGACATCTTTAATATGCTACAGCCTAGTAATTTTTTCTTGCTTGTATACTTCTTGCATAAATTATCTGCTTAACAACATCAACTATTGGTTTCAGTAGATCATCAACATGGCTTTATGACAGTAAGAAAAAATAGATATCATTTAGTAACTTGCATAAAATTACTAAATGTTCCTATTAAAGTTGAAAAATTATGATTTCTTAATAGTGAGCTTAAAAACATTATAGTTATATATTATATATACATATTATGTATTATATATATTATGTCCTCATCTTCTATCGGTATCTTTATTTATTTATTATTATTTTTTATTGTATTCCTTTACTAAAGTGATGAAAATGAGATGTCAAATTCTCATTAGCAAATTTAGGTGCGGTCATAGTGAATAAACACTACAGGAAAATTGACATTGATGGTATGAGATGTGCCAGCCATTTGCCCGTTTGCCCTCAGCCTCCATTTCTTCCAGCTGATGCTCTTGTGTGTATTATAGATTTTGCATGCCCCACAGATTACCTTTTCAGGTTACTATTGTCAGCAAGATTCCAGTTTGGTCTTGCAAAGGGGAGGTCCTGGCAGGAGACTGAGAAATGAAGGGGCGGGGGAAAGTGTCTCACTTTCTGTGTTCAGCTCTGGGCCTCTATCCACAGCAGCAAAAAGCTGTGAACTCCAGCATCTTCTGGCCATTCCAATAGCCTTAGTACAGAACTCTGCCTTGGATCCAGCACCAGCGCCTCTCCGGATACCTCAGCACCTGCCAAGTGGAGGTCTCCTTGGCTACACCAGCACGTGTTAGCAGAGCCCCCAGCAGTTCCAGCACAGTTCCATAGGTCCCAGTTGTGTTTCCCAACTAGTGTGTGCAACACACCTCGTCCCAGCTGTCCAAGCACCTGTTGCTTGGCACCTCATCCATGGTCCAAGTCTGACATAGTTCCTGGTGTTTCAGTACCTCTTGAGGCACCCCAGAAATGCAGTGGCAAGCTGGCCCTGGGTTCTATCACCTCCTTCTCCCTTTTGTTTCCCTGGCCCTGGGGGTAGTAGCTGCTTCCTGCAGAAATCCATATCTAGGTTAATTCACATGCACTTTTTGTTCTCTCAGCCTTCCACTTTCCTCTGATAGAAAGACCACATATGGTTTCCATTTTTCCTAATGGACCCTGAGTGATACAGTAGGTGCTGTGTTGCTGTTAGTCATTTGCAGAAATGGATAAAATGTCCACTAAGGAATAAGGTTCAGATTAGTGAAGCTGGTGTGACAGAAAGGTGAGCAGCCATTCATTAAATATTGGCTCTTTCTCTTCTTAGTTTTTAATACTCCCTCTTGTTTACAGGCTTTGTCTACATAGTACCAGCTGTGTCTTTCAAGGAAAGACTGTATTTTCATAGAACAGAAAGCAAACATCGTTGGGAGTAATACTTGGGTCTTTTTGTTAGTGTCAAATTGAATTTTGTAACAGCAGAAATCATAGGAATACATCTACTGATCATTCTGTCATTAACAGTTCACAGACAGGTTCTCAAAAAAGAAAAAGTGCTTATTATTAGGAAAAGAGCTTGTGATAAAAACCCTTTCTTTCTTCTCGGTTTGATGAAACTAACAGATTTTGGCTTTGTTGCTGTTTTGAAGCCATGAGCTTTGCCAGGGTGTTCATGCTTTTGAATTGTCTGTGCAGACTGCGGGAGTGGGAAAAGGCACAGCCAATTCCTTTTTGAACAAAAGAATCAACACAGAGGAATGTTTATTTGTTATGCTTTGACTCTTACATTCATTTGTCAGCTCTGCAAAGTTTGTCCTAAGAAAAAACTTTTTTTAAATGTTAAGATCCAGTAACAATTTGTTAGTTAATTTTTGGCTTCAAATATATAAATGCTAAATGATAATTAAAATAATAGGATAAAATGTTTTGAATTAAGGAAGCTAAGAGGAAAACTTTAAAATGAAACATTTAGTTTGGCATCTTTGATATGCACCAGACAAAAACGATACGGTTTACATATATTTGAAGAAACATATAAAATGGCCCTAATTTATTTTTTAGCACCGTAAGCCTGATCAATTGGATAATTATCTTTCCATCTTTAGACTACAGCTTATTTATGGTTAGTCCATATCCTAGATGTCCTTCTTTTATTATTAAGTCACTTTAGGATACAAAAGACTAACCTCAGTCAAGCTAAGAGTTTATTTATTATAGCCAGTTGGGGCTTATTTAGAGTATCACTTTATGTAACTGTCTCTGTGAACTTGGAAAACAAATAAATGCTTGAAATTAATAACCAAGCTAGATTAGCAGTGAGCTATTAAAATAGTCATGGTATGAGGTATGAGGATGTATGTAAACTAAAGAATCTAGGCTGACTCTCAAATGTGGAATCTGAAGATAGTTTAGGAAAGTGAAAATATTTGTAATTGTCTGGTCTACTCACTTACAATGAGCAACTTTAATCTTCTAGTATAGCATTGATTATAATATAGATTAGAAGATACAAGGATAGAAATCAGAGTCTCATACACTTTCCCAGATCTCTGTCTGTCTGTCTGCCTGTCTCTGTTTCTTTCCCTACCTTATATTTGCAGGCAGCCTCCTTTACTTTGGTCTAGAACTGATAGATGGTGGAATTTATTTTGTTTTATTTTTTTATTTTTTATTTTTTTTCTTTATTGATTTTAAAGAGAGAGGGAGAGAGAGATAGAAACATGGATGAGAGAGAACATCGATTGGCCACCTTCTGCATGCCCTCCACTGGGGATCAGGCCCACAACCTGGGCATGTGCCCTGACCAGGAATCGAACTGGTGACATCTTGGTGTATGGGTTGACGCTCAACCACTGAGCCACACCGGCCAGGCTAGATGGTGGAATTTAAATAAGTCACTTCTTGGTTAGTCTTTCCAGAGCTTTTGCACTGTGGTTGGCATTTTTAAGAAGAAAGCCAGCCATTTATGTAAACTACCTATATGGCAGATTTGCAATAGATTTGCAGACCATCTAGGAAACTTTCACAGACTTCTATTGACTTGTTGCACATTAATTTTGGTCTGTTAATCCAGTTTGTTCTTTCTCAATTTTCAAGGGGAAATAAAATTTATTCAACATTTACTCTATAATTATTTATTGAGCAGCTACTATGTATTAGAAACTGTTCTAGGATCTGGGGTTACAAGAGTGAACAAAATAGACAAAGAAATAAATCTTCACCCTTATGGAGATTGCATTCTAGTATGGGAAAAAAGGGACATGACCAAGTAAATTAACCATATATATATATAGCATATTTGGCTGTTGTAAGTGGTACAGAGAAAAATAAGGCAGAGGTATGCAACAAGGAATGTGTTGAGTTATTAATTTTAAATAGGAGGCCAGAGAACTCCTCATTAATGAGGTGATATTTTAGAAAATATCTCAGATGCTGAGGAAGTCACCATAAATATCTAGAGAAAGGGAAAACAGGAAATGTAAAAGCCCTGAGGCAATAATGTGCCCCTTGTATTGTCCAAGCAACAGCAAGTAACTAGTGTGGCTGGAGTTATATGAAGAAGGAGAGACAGACCTCAGGTAATGGGGCCAGATGCACTGGAACAGAGCCATGTAGACCATACGACTTTGGCTTTTACTTGGTTGTGAAGTCATTGCAAGGTTTTGAACATGGATGAATAGGAATGGATGTATGACCTGAGTGGTATGATCTGACTATTTGAAGAAGAGAGTGACAAGCTCTACTGTGTGACGTTGATAAGTTAAGTAAGATTAGAAATAATAATTTACCATTGAATTTGACAATAGGAAGTCATGACCTCAACAAAAGCATTTCTGGTGGCGTGGGGGATGGGCAAAAATGATGCCATGATGTAAGAGAGAGAGGAAGAAAATATTCATGGATAAGGAGAGAATATGTTCTGTGTGTCTGTTTTGGCTGCAAAGGGAAGGATACAAGGGGGCAAAGCAAGGTCAAGACAGGTTTAGTTTACATTTTGTTTGAGATGTCAGAAGTATCAGCGTGGTTTTATGTGTATGGGAAAGATGTAATAGAAGGGGATACACTTGTAATGCAGGAGAGATGGAGGAGAGTTTTTGATGCATTTTCTCTGAATATGTCAGCAGGAATGGGACCTGCATATATGTAGAGGGGAGACTTGGCTGTCAGCGCCAACAGTTCATCCACAGTAATAGGAAAGAAATCCAAATATATGGGTCCAAATAGTTCAAGGCATGTGTTCGTAGGAATAGGTGGAAGTTCTCTCTAATTGATTCTTTTGAAAATTGTTAATAAAATATGAAGCAAGATCGTCAGCTAAAAAATGAAACCAGGAATGTTGTTACAGATTCGACAAGGAAGGAGAGGAAGGTATATGTACCAGGGGACATTAAGTAAGATTGCCTGCTAACATGAAGAACCAACCTGGGGTAAGTTTGTGTTTTTCATCAGCCACAAGCAGCTTTCTGGATTAGGACAAATAGGTGGAGTATTGGATTTCGCCAAAGTATAACTCTACTAGTTAGTAGGAGAAAGTTGTATAGTATTTAGAGAGTTAAGTGGTCATGCAGGCAGGTGATTATGACTTCTCGTCATTTAAGCTGTGAATAGAGGAAGAGAAGGTTTGTGGGGAGGCAGGTAAGGTAAGGGGCAGCGAAAGGTAGTAGGATCAGTAGGTTGCTGGTACTATAGGGTTCAAGGATTGTTGAAATCAAGGGATTGCCATGAAATATTAATTCATATGAGAGTTTATTTTAATTTTAAGAATTTTCCTTTGTTCCTATTGTGGTTTCCTATTTATCCTGTTTTTGTATAAATGTCTCCCTCTTTAGAAACTAGCTATGATTTAATCATTATTGCCTTCTCTCTGTAATATATTTTTATAATGAAATATATCTGCTCATTAAAAATTTGAAAATATAGAAAAGGAATATGAAAATCAGTATCAAGATTCTTACCACTTAAACACATATACTAGTAATTTTTGAATATTCATCCTAATCTTGTTTCTCTGTATCTGATTTGACAAAACACAATAATAATCATTCTATGCATTTAATTTTGTACCATGTTTAAGTTTTTTTTATATTACCATAGTCTCATAAGCATAATTCATGCTGTTACATACTTTTATCAAGATTACCTTTACTGACTGCATAATATTCCAATTACAGTGTGTTCAATGATTTATTCAATTTTGTTTACATTACATGATATTTAGACTAATTTACTTTAGTATTACAATTGTATGATGATGGCCTAGCTGGTGTGGCTCAGTAGTTGAGCGTTGACCTATGCACCAAGAGGTTACTGGTTTGATTCCCAGTCAGGGCACATGCCCAGGTTGTGGGCTTGATCCCCCATAGGGGATGTACAGGAGGCAGCCAATCAATGTTTCTCTCATTGATGTTTCTATCTCTCTCTCTCTCTCTCTCCCCTTCCCTCTCTCTCTAAAAATCAATAAAAATATATTTTAAAAAAATTGTATGATGATGAATGTCTTCATACATAATTATAAAAATGATTATTTAGATTCCCTAAGTAATCTTTATAAGTTTATTCTTCCCTATTTCAAACAGAATAATCCAAATATTGTAAACCAATTCTTAGACAATTTTGTTTTCTGTATGTGAATCCTCTCAAAGATTTCACATAATATTTTAATTACTTTCATAGTAGATTTAAACATAACAGACTAATCTTATATTTTCAGTATTTGGGCTCCTGTTTATTTATTTTATTGTTTTACCCATTTTTCAATATGATGCAACATTTTTTATGATGCTCCATCATGAACACAGCCATAAACTCACTCAGTGTACCTATTGTTTTGTTGATTAAGATAATACTTTATTTTAATTTTAAGTACTTAGTTTGGTGAATAAATATTTTATGTTTATGGACCAATATTTTCTTTTGAAAGTTTCCAGAACCATTTAGAATGTTGTTGGTAAATGCTTCATCTTATTTATATTGAAAATCTCAAAAAACATACTAGTTTGCCCTGGTCAGTCTGGCTCAGCAGTTAGAGCGTCGGCCCGCAGACCAGAGAGTCCCTGGTTCGGTTCCCACTAAGGGCATGTACCTCAGTTGCAGTTTGTCCCCGGCCCCTGTTGGGGTTGTGCAGGTGGCAACCAGTTGATGTGTGTCTCTCACGTCGATGTTTCTCTCTCTCTCTTCCTCCCTCTCTCCCTCCCGCTTTATCTGAAGATAAATGCAAAAGTGTCCTCGGGTGAAGATAAAAAAAAAACAAAAAAAAAAAAAACATACTAGTTAGTAGGTCCCTTTGAGCTTATAAGGATCAAAGATGCTTTTAGATTATAGGGGGTATAGAGAGGCAACGTGAGGAAGTCAGAAGGAAAAGCAACCCGAGCAACCAGCAAGCAAGGCTTTAATGAACTGGAACCCCATTGTGGATGTAACAGGAGCCCTGGCCATGTGGTGGTCATTGTTATAGTTGTTCCCTCAGAGGAGCTACTCAAGGCCTTCTACATTAGTGTCTTCAGGGACACTGCCCACAGATTACTCTGTGTGTAGTCATGGACGGTGTGGGCGTCAGGGTAAGATTCCTGGGCTTGGGCTTCTGACTCTAACTTCCAGCTGTGTGATACTGGGTGAATTTATTCATCTCTATGTGTCTCAGTTTCCTCCACTACACAATGGAGACAATAATATCATCTACCCCAAAGCACTGTTGTGCTGGTGAGAAGAGATAACAGACGTAAAGTGCTTAGGACACTGCCTGGCACAGATTATGTCCAGTAATTGTTAGCTATTATTAGTTACTGCAAATCTAAATTAATCTACAGTAGACAGTATCTTTCCTACTTCTGCCAGATTTCTCTTGTTTTCAGTCTCTTTGTCTTCCCTTATCTTATTTTAGTCACAATGATTTTAAAATATTTAAAAAAATTTTTTTTCACTTTGTTCTCTATTTTTATCCTCTTCCCTTTGTAACCAGACTTAATATTCTGATTTCTTTTCTTTACTTAGATGAAAATCTCTTTAAAGGAATGTTCTTATTTCCTCCCATAGGTTTTGTAAGTGCCCTCTCATTTTACCTTGGTCATCCAACTCAGTCCCGAGAGACTTTCTCATTTCTTGTCTCTCTTCTATGACTACATTTCACTTGCACTCAGTTTGTGGTTTTCCAGCTGAGTTTAACTGAATGCTCATTTTGGTTACTGTTTGAACATCAGAAGATATATTTTGGAAAAATATTTTAATATAATCTTATAAAAGCTTATGATAGATAAGTGGATTGTATACTGATAGAATTTTATTTTAATCCTCACCTGAAGATACGTTTTTATTGATTTTTTAAAGAGAGGAAGGGACAGAGAGAGAGAGAAACATTGATGTGAGAAACAGCCACCAGCTGCCTCCTGCGTGTGCTCCAACCAGGGATCAAAACCACAGCCCAGGTATGTGTCCTGACTGGGAATCGAACCCACAACCTTTTTTTGTGTACAGGACAATGCTCCAACTAACTGAGCCATCCAGCCAGGGCTTGTTAGAATTTTAAAAAGCAGTTTGTCTTTTATTTCTTACAAATGCAAATTGTAGGCCTCTGTACAAATAATAATTTCTTGGTGATTCAGATTCAGTTTTTCTACCCTCTAGAGTGGACCGGTACTGTTTGCCCTTTGTAGTCTCACCAGGAGGTTGAAGAGAAATATAATGTATGTTTAGAAACCTGAAATAGGGAACAAAGGGAATATTGACAAATGTATCAATCCAAAGGAAGGAAGAGAAAAATAAAAGCAAGTAAGTAAAATATAGCACAACATAATGTTACAAAGTAAAACTGATGAGTTTTTAAGCAAATATAAAAAGATAGAACTCAAATGTTTAAAGGTAGATGAACAATCAGTATAAATTTGTTTAATAAATTTTTATAAATTTTTTAAATTCCAGCTATTTGCTGTTTATAGTGGCATACTTAATAACCAGCCAAAAGGATTGAAATAAAGAGATGGAAAAGACGGTGGGAAAATACTGTATTTCTTTGAATTTGAGACACCATCCATTTTAAGACGCGCTCTTATTTTATGAAATACCAAAAAAGAAACATCCAAACTCTTAACATCAATTGCATAATGCATCTTGATTTCAGAGATAGTAAACTGTTTAAAAATGTGTTTTAAATTGTAAAGTACAATCATAAAAAGGAACTTGGAATGGTGATATTAACATACCATATATAATTTAAGTCAGAAAACATTTATGGGAAAAAAGAGAAACACTACAGAAAATAAAGAGAAAATCCAGTAAGAAAGCATAACCTTTACATACTTACATGGTCTTAGCAGCAAAGCCCTGAGCCTTATGAAGCAAAAATAGAGCAAATTACAAGAAAAGTTTATTGCAATTTTAAAATCATAGTTGGAAATTTTATCACATCTCCAACTGAAACTTATAACCAAATGTATAAAGTAATTATAGAGTATACTTGAACAATGTAGTTTAAAAACTTCATCTAATAGATGCAAAGGGACTCAATTTCATACAAAAAGTTATTTGCTCTTTAATTTCAGATTCTCTATTTTATAAATGAGAAAAAAATGAAAATGCATTATATATCACCCAAAACCCTCACACATACACTAACTCACTAACTACCACACAGTTAATATAGTTGTATAAGAAAATATATTGCTTAGTTCCAATAGCTTCAAAATTCATATTTCCTTTATTTATACTATTTTGATTTTGAAATGACTAATTATAATTCTGATGTCCTACTGGTTGGATTTGAAATGAAACTGTCAGTTTTCTTGAATATAGTTTAGCTAAAAATGTTCCTTTGAGTTTAGGGGAAATAAATATGTTTTTTGCCTAGAGAGACATTGGCCAATAGGTCATAATGAGAGATTCTTATACCATATAAAATTTGTGTATTAAAAAAAAGAGGCTTTTACTAGGAAAATGTTAACCAAGGAGATATTCTTTGGGATATACATACGTGTGCGTGCACGTGTTTTTGTTTGTTTGTTTGTTTGTTTGTTTATTCGGTGAGCTAGAAAATACCACCTGGAGCATAAAAAAACTTCTTTTTGCCTAAGCTACATTCAGAACCAAGGCTTATGCTAAAATCAGGTTTTTACATTATCTTAATGTCCTAAAGTGTCTTCATCTAGCTCTTATAATTCTAAGAAAAAGACAAGACAAGGAAACAATGAACCCCAACAAAGCACACTGAGGGAGATAGCATTTGTCCCTACACCCTAGAGCAGAGCTGGTCCTAGATGTGATCCCTAGGCTGTACCAGGAAGGGCCATCCCACCCACAGGAAGAGGTTTTCCCTTTATCACCCTGAATTCCCATGTCTAGCACAGTGTCCCAATAAATGTTTGTCCCTGGAAGGGTTGCCTTGTAGGGGTGGGCATCTTAAGCTGACATGTATTTATTATGTCTGATAGTAATATGTTTGTCTAAAACAGAACAAAATGAAACCAACATATTCTCATCAGCTTGTAATTATTATTTGGTGACTCTCTTGTCTTCGTTATGCATCAGAATCTCCTGAGCGTTTTAATAAAAATAATGACATCTGGGCTCCACACCAGAGTCTATGGATAAGACTGGACATCTGTTGTGTGTGTGTGTTTTAAGTTCTGTAGTGGATTTTGATGCAGAAGAATAGTTGAGAACCACTGCTTTACACTAAACTCCTTAGAGCAACCAGTTAGAGAGCCCAACACAAGACCAGCCCAAGAGGTTCTGACCTGGCACCAGGTGGTGCTGTGGGCACAACTCTGAGCCTCCAGGTTTCTCCAGCTGGACACAAGGAACCCACCAGCTCCCAAGGAGTAGTGCTGGTTTCAGCAGAGGGACACCTACTTCCAACTTGAATATTTCACCTGCTTTACATGAAAAGGGGAGATGGAGAGGAAGGGAAAGGAAACGCTCCTTCTGGAGAGGTTGGAAGTTGGAAGTTCCTTTTGGTCGCCAAGTAAGGGGGTTCCATTTTCAGACTGACTTAATAAAATAAAAAGGACAGTGATAGACAGTTTTATTTATTCCATTCTGGATGGTTTCCTTTGTAGTTAATTTTCTGTTTTTATTATCATTTAGCACCTGAAATAAATGACAAAATGTAATTTAAACATTAAAATTAGTAATTTCTGTACAGCTCAGTTTTATATATATTTTGTTTTCCTCATAATGGTTCTAAATATTTTTAAAATTTGTTCAAGTAGAAGGAATTGACATGGACTATTTCACATCCTTAATGTGGGCTCGTGTATTTATATCCTAATATGTATAATTACAATGACCAATCACCCCGGTTTTCCCTGGACTGAGAGATTTTACAGTTTTAAAATGGGGCCATCATGGGCAAACCCCTCTTGATGGACGGTCCCCCTACTTGTTATGTATTCGCTCACTTGAGCAGCTGTGTTTTCCTGTTATCCATGCCTTTGAGTAGGACTCAATACCTTTTAATATTCACTATAATTTTTTTCATCAGTAATATGAATGTTTCTGAAGATGGTATGGAACAAGTAGATGGTACAGTTGACAAGGTGTACCCACAGTGTTCCATGGAGAATATTCTCCTTAGTTATGTCTTCTTATTGCCCAACTCCCTTTAGGCTGCAATCACCTATAGTCCAAACCCTCAAGCCCCTCAGTCAGTTTCCTTTCTTACACAGGAGACTTGGTCTCTCTTAGTTTCCTTCCCCAGGCTTCTTTTGCACTTCATCAATATTTGATACTGTCTTCAAGTAGGTGAAATTTTGAAGACTTATTTATCTTTCAGAAAGGAAATGATCTTCCAGTTCCCAGTTTCCACAACCGTGGAGCAGTGCTACTAATGAAATATTATTGTTTAGCTAAATTATATATGTATATACATTTATAACTACATCTATCTGCCTATCTGAATGATTCACATATGAACACATAATTTTCAAGTTTGTGCTTTGATAAAGAGTTCATAATTTGCACACAATTCTGTTTACAAAATTGACCCAAAAAACCACTGTGATTCCCTGAAACATTAAAAATTAGATGTGATAAATTGTTGAGAATTTAAGGGAAACTCCTGTTTCACACATTGGATGATGTGGCATAATGCGTGTTCTTTCCTTTAATTGTATAAGTTCCACCAAACTTTTCCCATGTGCTCCTTCCCACAGTCATTATTGGTGCATGAACACTCTGTTCTCATTTAACAGCGACTCATCACTCATATTTATCCTCTGTCAAGAAGGTAAATTTGCCAGATGATATATAAATGATTCATTCACACCAGTGTTCTAAGTTCAAACCAGGGAAGACTGTGGGTGTGCACGAAATGTTTGTCAGAGGGTTTTTTTCTCTTGGCAAAGAAGATTGGGAATCTCATAATTAATTCTATCCAGTAGCAGTGGGGCAAGTGCTGGCTGGAAAAAAGTTAGGTTTTATTGCAAAAGGACTGATAAAATCTAGTTACCGAATAATACAGTAATTTTTCAATTATCCTCTTTAGAGACGTGAAAAGAATATTATCAGGTTGAACAATCAATTAAGCTAAAATGGCAATTAAAATTCCACAGAGATTTTTCTTCTTTCTCTTTTACAATATTCCTTAGGCATCTTTGTCACTAGCTACTCATTACTTTTGCTAAAACCAACAGAATTGGCAGAGATGCGAAAAATAAAACAGACAAGAACTATCATTTTAAGCAGCTATTTGGTGTTAGCTGGGGATTTATGGTATTTGATTTAATCTTTACAACATTTTTTTTAAGCTTCATTGAGATATAATTTACATGCCATTACAACAACTATTTACAGTAGATATTTTATGCTTTGTTGATGAGAAAAGTGATGCTCACACCAGTGAATTCACTTGTGAGCTTTGCTTTGAACCCATGTCTGTCTAATTTCAAAGCCTGCATTCTTCTTACTGTGCCTTGGGGCCTCTGTTGTCATGTGTCCAGCATTCTTTCTGGCAGGATTAATGCAAATAGCTGCTAAAGTGTTCTGTGAAGAGTGGCTAAGAGGAGATAGTCCTTGTTTGGTAAGAGGTGTGATTCTAGGGGAGCGTGATGCTGGGGACCACTTTATTTCACTCTCAGTGAGTTAAATATTTTATTATTATTGCTTCAAGATCTTAAATTCCAAGTCATTATAACTTCTGATGTGAAGTAGCATCAGCATTTTAAAGGATCTCATATTTTACTCTTATAGAATTTGTGGAATGGGTAGAACTAATTATTCTCATACCTTCCTCCTGGAGTTCAAATCAGGAGATGACAGTTTGCTTTCTGAATCTGCTACCTTGGCTAATTCATTTAACCTCTTTCCAGCTCACTTTTCATCATCTGTAAGTGAGCATTCTTTATCTTTATCATAATTATTTTCTCATTTCTTTATGATCACTTATACGTGCAGTCATTTCCCTTGGATCTGAAGGCTAAAGCGTTTCCAATTCATGAACCAGGACTGACTACATAGGTGAAAACATGAGATTTCTTGTTCAAAACATATCAAGTATTTCAAGATAGAAACGGCAGAACATTGCACCAAGCAAAAGGCCTTTCTGAGACTGGGACCCTGTGTGACTGCACACAGGTCACATGTTCATGTTTTGGGGCCCTGCTGGGAACTTGGTGGTGATCTCTTGGGATCAAGAATGAGGCTTGATGCTCTCTGGCAACAAGCCCAGGGCATAGTCCCAAATCTCACTTCCTTTGGAAGGGAAGGTCTGACCCATGGTGGGAAGCAGAGTGTAGGTTTCAAAATCTTATTCTCTAGAGTCTGGTGTCTCTAGACCGAAACAGTGGCTCTGCTGCTTAACACCTATATAAATCCCTTACACCCGACTGCCTTACCTTTAAAATGGAAACGATGACAGAACCAACTTTCTAGAATTGTTGAAGTTATAAATGAGAAAATTCATGCACAGTACTGGGAATGTAGGAAGCACTCAATAAATAATAACTCTTATGATGCATAGTTGTTATATTTTACAGCCCTGAAATACTCCTTTTGGGACTTTGGTTAGAGTCCTTACATTTTCCCTTCCAGAATGAGGTTTCTGGAAAGGTTCTTTGGCTACGTCATTAAGCTGAACATAGAACAATTTCTGATATACTGTTTCTCTCTTTCCGATTTGTGTTTACTAATATGATGTTATCCTGCACAATTATTATAATTTTCCCAAATTTCAGTTCTTCCAGTGATGGAAAAGTCATAAGTATAAAGGAAGTGATAGACGGTTTGACATGTTGATATTAACAAGGTGATATATTGATGGAATGCTTTGTGTTACCAAGATTGGAGGCATCGTTGAAATTATTGTGCATTACTAATACTGTTTAATGCGCCAAGGTCCCTGGAGAATCATCTAAAGCCATTTTTTACAAAAGGAAAGTGACTTCTCCCATTTTCCCTGTTAGGTCTTCTAAATCTTTAGTCATAGTGACCAGAGATAACTATTTAACAACTGGTGGTAGGCTATATATACTACCAATCGGAGAGTGCCACTAGCCCATCAGAAGATTCCCTGGGGTAACATCCAATGAGACTATACACACCATAATAACATCCAGTAAAATCACACCAGTTGGTTATAGTTTCTTTGTGATTCACTCAGGCATTTTATGGTATTTACATATACAAGGGAATGCAGAGTTATTTGGTTAGATTTGGACTTTGGAGGATGGAGTCTACCTATCCAATAATTGCTCTTCTGGTCTTTTAGCATTTGCTGTCACCTATAAGAGTTATATCCTGCACGGAAATACTTTTAATATCACATAGGTTAAGAGTTAAAACAGTACATGTCGTAGAAACATGAATGAGATCTGAGATATTTAAGGACTATTTGGAAAATACTTTGAACCTATTGGATGGCTAAAAATAGCTATTTTCACTATATAATGACCACTGTAAATATAATGACTTCAAATGAACACATTTAAAGGAATAATTCTATTAAATGGTATTGCTTCCCTAGTTATTCTTTTGTAAAGTCACCTCTCCCCCCACCCCAACAAATCTGAGATCTTTTGCTAAGTTGTACAGTTAGTGAATGTTCAAAGTTTCTTAAGGTCTAGTTTAAACAGTAAACTAAATGAAGAGTAAAACTTTATTCATCTTTTTTTAAGCAAAAAAGTTAATGAATCATGTGGAATCAGAATAAGTTTGTTGTAAAAGGCATATTGACAAGAATGTGTCGCCAATTAAGTGGGTAGTAGAGTGCTCTTTTCCCACTTACTCATTCCAACAGACTGACTCATGCTTCTTTAGACAAAGTTTTAAAAATTCCTATTAAGGATAGCACTTGCCACTGAGTATGAAGTTTAATTGGAGGAAAACAGGGAAATGATAAATGTGGTTGGCTATTTGCACCTATGTAAACAAGCACTGCCCTCCACAGGTCAGCATCGTGGTCCTTCCAGTCAAGGGCTTTTCTCTTATACCAACTCTCAAAATCCAGATTCAGGATGAAGTTCTGTGTGTGTGTGTGTGTGTGTGTGTGTGTGTGTGTGTGTGTGTGTACATAAAAAGATTGGGAGAAAGAGGATTTGTTGGGGGATAGAGGGAGCAGCCAGAGAATAGGGAGAAATCCATTTGGCCAGCATGTTTTCAGAATGTGGTTCTCAAAACATGCCCCCCAGAACCACAGCATCACATCACTTGGTCACTTTGTTACAAATGCAAACTCTTCCTTCCTTCCTTTCCTTCCTTCCTTCCTTCCTTCCTTCCTTCCTTCCTTCCTTCCTTCCTTCCTTCCTTCCTTCCTTCTTTCCTTCTCCTCACCCGAGGACATTTTTGCATTTATCTTCAGATAGAAGGAGGAAGAGAGAGAGAGAAACATCGATGTGAGAGAGACACATAACTGGCTGCCACCCACACAACCCCAACCGGGGCCAGGGACAAACTGCAACCAAGGTATGTGCCCTTAGCAGGAACTGAACCCAGGACTCTCTGGCCAGCGGGCCGACGCTCTAACTGCTGAGCCAAACCAGCCAGGGCACAAATGCACACTCTTGAGTGCAAGATCAGAAACACTGCAGTGGTCCAGCAAACAGTGCATGATCAAGCCCTCCATGTGATTTTGGTGCAGCTGAAATTTAGAACCACTGCCTTAAGGGACAGCGAAGATCCTTGTGGGTGACTGGAGAAGAAGGCTATTCCATAAAGAATTTCAGCTAATTGCCAACTTGTGCCTTTGTTTCTAAGATGTTATAATTCTCCAGGATCGTAGCTGCATAAGGCGCCATTCCTGGTTCTTACGTGGATGAGGATTTCTAACTGTATTTGACTATTTGTTTTACATCAAAGGTTGTTTGCCTCAAAGGAATGCTGGGTATAAATTGTTTGTTTCTGCTCTTTTCTCCACAAGACAATAGAGTTTAGGTAGATCCGTCTAAGTTGGTTTTCAATTAAAAATGTACTTTCTCTTCTTTAAAAATACCTTTTTCATCTAATTTTTTTTCTTATTTTATTTCGATTTGTTTAATTCTGTTGAAGGATGTGAATTTAGTTTTCCTATCTCAAAAATTTAGCTACCTATATGGTGTGCTAAGGACTCTTAGTTTTGGACATTGATTTTGATAAAATCAACCACAGGATTTTGAAGATCTGTGAGGAAACTTGAGGTTTCAGTGCAAATTGATATTGCATAATTTAGTTTTTTGCCCACTTTTTCTATGTAGTTTCAACTGTCAAAGGAAAAAAACTGCTATGCACCATTTGATGTTTTAAAGTATGTTTACATAGGCACCTTATGAGATACGTTTTACATTTGTTTATTCATCATGTTTGGAAAATATGCCTTTCTCTCTCCTTTTCTTCCTTTCCTTTTCCATCTTCCCTTCATTTCACTTGTTCTTTATATCAGAAAAGGCTTTTAATTTATTTTAAAATGAAATAGTTTATTTGAAATAAAATGTCGAAAACTTGAAAAACGAATATGACAAATAAGAAGAGTCCAAGTTGAAAGACATGTGGTTAACACATGAAGGAGAACAAGAAGTGAGGGTTAGCACGACTGGAAATTTGAACTAGAAGGTGGGATAGTCTCAGAATATACTATTGGGAACCTTGATTCTCACAAGGGGTTTACAGCATCCTGAGTTATAGCTCTATGGGGTAGCTGTAATGCACATGAGTAATTCTTTCTCAGCCAATCACTCACCAGCTGTTTGACCTTTAGGTTACTTATGTCTCATTGCTGCTATTCATTTTTTTACTCTGTAAAATATGATTTAAAATAACTTTTAGCAGGGTACAAAATTAATATACAGAAATTTGTTGCATTCCTATACACTAATAATGAACAACCAGAAGTAGAAATTAAGAAAACAATCTCATTTACAATTGCATCAAAAAGAATAAAATACCTAGGCTAAGTTTCACCAATGGAATACCTACATTTTGATGCTTCTAGATGTAATTCATCTGTATTCATAGTTATATGGTATTCCGTTGTATTAAAACACAATTTATTTATGTATTCATATGACAAAGGATATTTTGGTTGATTTTACCTTTTTGTTGATACAGGACAATGACCATTTATGTGTATCTCTTCTGATGAACATGTGCAAGGTTTTACTAGAAGAAAGATAACTGGGATTGGAATTGCTTGGTACTAGGCTATACGCATCTATCCTAGACAATGCTAGAATGATTTCAAAGTGGTTGTACCAATTGATACTTCCACTAGAAGTGTATAGGACTTTCTTTTGCCCAATATCTTTGCCAATAATTGGTGCTGCCACATTTTTAAATTTTGGCATATTTGATGAGTGGTAATTGCATCTCATTTGGTTTCATTTAACATCTCCCTTATTACCAATAAATAGAGAACTTTTTTATATATATTTAGGGGTCACTTGTGTTTATTTTTTGTGAGAAATGCTTATTCAGATCCTGTTTTCCCCAAATTTTCTATAATGTTTTTATTTTGCTTAGTGATTTGTAGAAATCTTTGATATATTTTGGAATTCAGTCCTTTTTTCTTTTTGAGTCATATGTAATGGGTATATCTTCTCCCAGTTTTTGCCTTGTAAGGGTGAGTCTGCTTCTGGGAGTATTCAGTGTCCTTAGCCTATTTCTGTTTCAGTTTCACATTGTCTTACTCAGCACTTATTTATAATAAATGCTGGTATCTGATGGTCCACATTACTTTCGTGATCTTCTTCTGGATTATCTTGAATGTCAGCCTTTTGCTTTCCTTTTGCTCCTTGTTTTTGTGATCTTTATTTTTATTTTTTATTTAATTTATTGGGGTGACATTGGTTAATAAGATCATATAGGTTTCAAATGTACAGTACTATGATACGTGATCTGTATATTGTATTATGAGCCTACCTCCCAAAGTCAAATCATCTTCTGTCACCATATATTTGGCCCCCTTTACCCTTTACTACCCCCACCATCCCCTTCCCTCTGATAACCACCATGCTGTTGTCTGTGTCTATGAGTTTCAGTTTTATATCCCACATATGAGTGAAATCATATGGCTCTCAGTTTTTCCTGACTGACTTATTTCATTTGCCACAATATTCTTAAGGTATAATATATAAATTTTAAAATAGTTTAAGAACTTATAAATATATACAGAAACACACATATATATATCATATGTTATATATACATAACATGTTGTGATTTTTCTTGGAACTGAATGTATATTTCTTGAATTTAATGTATAGAAGGATTTGGGGAAGAATTCCAGTTTTGCGATTTTTTTTAGTCTTCCAGTCACCAAACAGGGAATGTCTCTTTATTGAAGTTTCAACTTACTATTTTTTTTAATTATCCTTGGGATTTTCATTATTACTTTTTTGTTGGATTACAAATGCATTTCTAGGTTGTCTTGTTTATATTAATACAGGATCTGTGTATTTTTCAATGGAGGGCTAATACATATCTAGTACAGCATCCTACCAGAAGGAGAGGACCTATGAAGAGTATTTTTATATGCAATGCACTTTTCTTGATAATATGTGTGATTACTTTGAGTTTGGTTTCTCTGCATGCTTACATGTTGGTCTGTTTTTCACTTTGTAGGTGAAAAAATGTTAACCAGTGAAAGAGGCTATTTTTGGTCAGGAAGAATTTCACAAAGCAGATCTGAAGGAAATTTGATTGACATGGAAGCCCAAAAATCCTCAAAAAATTGCAATATCACAGGTATAGGAATGTATAACTGTTGTGATTTTTTCATCCATCAGCAGCAACTATTGCAGGTCTATCTCTGAAAAGTGCTACAAAAGATTAAAAGAATTATAAAATCCCAACATTATCATAGAAATATTTACACTGTCATTAAAAAGATGAGCGAAATAGCAGAGCCAACAGATTATAATAAATATTATGAGGAAGCAAAAACTCATTATTAAATGAGTGGTATATGCAGTAAATATATAATGAATTTGGGGATTAAAGACATCTCTAGAGGTTGGAGTCAGCTACAAAATTTTTATGGAGCATAAAAGAATTAAATTGATCCTTAGAGGAAAAGGAGTTTTAAGAGTTAGATGGAACTGCTTTGATGAGAAGTATGGAAATTGGAGAAGTACAGCTTTCACTTTTCTTTTTCAAAATGCATCTTCTAATTTTTAATATATGCCACTTATAACTTATTTCAATAAAGATAATAGTTCTATATATATTAAACAAAAGAAAGTCTGACAGTTTACTCAAATTCATTTTTCTCTTTTGGCTGGCCTCAGGACTCTCATGTTTCTCTACAGCAGTAGCAGCTTCACAAAGCTCACAAAATTATTACCAATATTTATTGAGAAATAACCAAGTCTGAATAGCTCTCAATATAAAAAAGACTTCAGTATTTGTGAGATATGTAGAAATTCCTTACAGTTTGATATGTGAATATTTTAATGTGTTGCTGATTCTTAAAATACTCACTTCTCAAAATAATAACATGCTTTTATTTCATAGTGGTAAACCTGTTCTTTGTCATTTGAAACTTGAAAAAGCTCAATGAAGTCTTAATCTGATGTTTATTGTATATGCACAAAATTTTTAATGTTACTAAAATGTATCAATACAAAGTTATCAGGAAATACTCTAAAAATGCATTGTCTATTTGGATTATTATTATTTTTTAATTATTTTAGCTATTAACAGATTTATTTTGATATTATTTGATAATATTGAATATTATCAGAAAAGAAAAAAACCTAAATGAATAAGCTAGATATATTGAGACCAACTATTCAATGTTTAGAAAAAATCTGGATAATTGACTAAATTATTCTGCTTATTCAGAGATTTTCTTTTGTGAAAATGAAACACAAAACTATAAGGCATAAGTACATGTAGTCTGGGTCATTTTGAAGGAAATATGTTAAATTGATTATTATCTAAATTGTTAAACATTTATTTATTTATAAATCATTATGTGTGAAGTAAAATAACATTACATATGGTCAAAATAAACTGGTAGAACACGTTCCCTTTCCTCACAGCATGAAAATTTGACCAAATTTAACATTAATTTTGTAGCACCCATTAGACTAGAGATAAAAAGTCTTGAATTTAAGCTATAATACAAATTAATCTTCGTTGTATCTCAGAATGACACTCACCTTTGTTTTTGCTTTGTTTTCGTCTAAATGCCAAGAATGTCCAGACCTAAAAGTGCTTCTCGATTGGCCAGATGCTTTCACACTTCATGACAATCATGTTTCCAAAGCTACAAATCCATTCTGGAATGAACTGTCGGCTTCTAACCCATTTTTGGATGATGTAACTCAGCTAAGAAATGACCAGAAGAAAGATAATATTTCCATCTTGAAGGAAGATCCTTTTCTTCTTTTTAGAGAAATAGAAACTGGAAATTCTCTTGATTCCTCTGGTGATGAACTTGATGTGCACAAATTGCTTAGACAGCCTTCTTCAAGGAAATCAGTGAGGTCTAAAAGTGTTTCAGAACTTTTGGACGTTTTAGATGACACAGCACATGCCCATCAGAATATACGTAACTCTCGTAACTCTGACCAGATCCTAGAACAAGATTTGGAATGGCTTCAAAATGATCGAGAGGCTTATAAAATGGCTTGGTTAAGTCAACGCCAGCTGGCCCGCTCCTGCCTGGATTTGAATACAATTAATCAGAGTCCTGGATGGGCGCAAACGCAAGCTGTGGAGACTGTGATCGTTTGTAAATTAAACCACCAAGGAGGGTCAGTACAATTACCTGAATCAGATATCACTGTTCATGTGCCCAAAGGTCACGTAGCTGAGGGAGAATTCCAAGAGGTATCTCTAAGGGTTTTTCTTGATCCTCCACAAATGCTTAATCATGATCTTTCATGCACTGTAAGCCCACTGTTAGAAATCATGTTAGGCAACCTTAACACAATGGAAGCCATCTTGCTGGAGATGAAAATTGGGGCTGAAGTGAGAAAGGATCCTTTCAGCCAAGTCATGACAGAAATGGTGTGTTTACATAGCCTGAGTAAAGAAGGCCCTTTCAACGTGTTAAACAACTGCTACATTTATGAAGACACCATCCAAGTCAAGCTAATAGATTTGAGTCAGGTGATGTATGTAGTGGTTGCTGCACAAGCTAAAACTACCCAGTCACCAGCTGCCACCATCTGGGATTATATCCACAAAACCACCTCAATTGGAATCTATGGGCCCAAATATATCCATCCCAGTTTCACTACTGTTTTCACAGTTTGTGGACACAGTTATATGCCCGGAAAGCTTACAATCTCTGATATTAAGAAGGGCGGAAAAAACACATCTCCAGTTGTGTTTCAGCTCTGGGGGAAGCATTCATTCTTACTTGACAAGCCACAAGATTTAAGTATTTCTGTTTTTTCATGTGATCCTGATTTTGAAGTAAAGGCAGAAGGAGAAAGAAAAGAAATTAAACTAAAGCAGTTGCAAGCAAGTCAAGTAGTTCATCAACAATTTTTATTTTCTTTAGTTGCTTCCAGAGAAATGCATTTGTTTGTTTTCCATGTTCAGTTGCAGCCTCCCGATGGTAAACCAGTTACACAGTTCTTTATTACTACACCTGATTCAGCCCCAAACCTTAAAAGACACTCAAATCTGCCAAGTGATTTGCACAAGGAGAAAGACATGAAGTCTGCTCCTTCATTACCAACAGTGCATGTTAGATATCCCACATTTCAAGACAAAAAATTGAACTTTACCAATTATGGAGTAACTCTGAAGACAGTGCTAAGACAAAACAAGATTGACTACTTACTTGAATATTTCAAAGGGGACACAATAGCTCTTCTTGGAGAAGGTAAGGTAAAAGCCATTGGGCAGTCCAAAGTGAAAGAATGGTATGTGGGAATCCTGAGAGGTAAGATTGGACTTGTACATTGCAAAAATGTCAAGGTGATTTCAAAGGAACAAGTAATGTCAATGTCAGATAGTGTCTTCACAACCAGGAACCTTCTTGAACAAATTGTCCTGCCCTTTAAAAAACTGACTTATATCTACTCAGTTGTACTGACCTTGGTGTCAGAAAAAGTTTATGATTGGAAAGTTTTAGCTGATGTTCTGGGTTACTCACATCTGGCACTGCAAGATTTTGATCGAATACAAGCAGATAACGAATCAGAAAAAGTTTCTTATGTTTTAAAGAAGTTAAAGGAAGATTGCCATGCAGACAGGAATACCAGAAAGTTTCTTTATGAACTTGTTGTGGTGAGTATTGATTGATCACAATAATTTATTTATCATAGAAAACTTTGTTAACTTGATGATATTTATAAACAAATATGTGAGAGAAGAAGCCAAAAAATTTTCAGCAGTCTCAAATAAATTGAAGTCACTTTACAGCGAATACATAGCTTTTCCTATAAGACCATATTAGTTTCTTAGATTCAGTTATGATTTTCCCAGAAACTAGGCCCATGAGGATCATCTTTTAAAGGAAGATTACAGTTTCTCTTTGTGCTAGAGTATAATAGTTAAGAGATTCTCTTTCTCTCTCAAATATTTGGATAGCTCTTAAAATATCATAGAAATTCCAATGGTATGAATAAGAGCAAACTGAAACAAAACTAATTAACTTGACTTTTGCTGTAGGTCCACTTTTTAGTGTTTTTTTTTTTTTTTAACATATGATCAATGCCCTTTACTTTAGCAATTTAATATTTTTCTTCTGTAAGCAATTCATCATAACCCCCAAATAACATTGCTTATTCTCTTCTTAATCCTCATGTTTTAATAGGACTCACAGCGTCGTTTTTTTCCAGATAACATTCAACCCAGTGTAAAGCTGAGTGGAGAGTTATAAAGAAGGTGAACAACTGTTTTGCCTTTAAAGTGGAAATTCAGTATTTTATAAAAGTAAAAAACAAAAAACAAAAAAAAAACAAGAGCATATTTCTAAATATTACTAAAATTTTAATGTATAAATAATAATAATAACAATAACAATAGCTAACACTCCTCTGACATGTTTGGCACTGTGCTGAACACTCTATCCACACTATCTAATTTATTATAACAACTCCATGGGGTAAGTGTAGCTAGTCTTTCTCTTACAGATAGAAGAAACTGAGTCTTGGGTGGTTTGGTTTCACAGTTGGTTAGTATCAGAGATGAGATTTTAAACCTTTTTGGTTCCAAAGCCATGCTTAAAACCACTATGCCTTTCTGAATCAAAGTTGTGTGTGTGTAAAATGTTTAAGTGTGTGTGTTGGTGTGTGCAGTAAATAGCATTATAACTGTGCACGGCTGGTGCCCTATAAGAGATGAGTGGGTGCATGCAGATGAGGCAGGTTCATGTAGAGGAGCAAAGTGTTAATCAAGGTGCAAAAGGAGGAGAGAAATTTTTGGAGAGGAATCTATTCAATAACACTGACAATAGTTTATATAATAAAGAAATAAATACATATAAAATATTTCTTCTTCAATTATTTTTATGATTCTACAGTGATACTGACAGGGGTTGAATTTTAAAAGCCCCATACGCAGTTGTTAAGTGGATAGTTTTATGATAGTGTGCTGCATTATCACTTAATCGGGGCCATGTAGAGTCGTTGGCTGATCTGCAAGATCAAAGCTGCACATGCATTTTACAATAGCTCATTACCTCTCATAGCTCATGATCAGCATGGACTCATGAAGGTTTGAATTGAAAATTGCTTTGTTTATTTTAGTGGCAAAAAGGAAAATAAGGGTCTGAAAGTTAAGCCTGATCAGACCTGCACGGTGTTGAAGTATGATGATGAGTAGCTTTGGTGACTAACGAGACAGTGCTGATGGAGAGCTTATTCCAGGGTATAGTTCCTAAAAACGTATAGTGTGCCCCAGGGGATGCTTCAGGATTTCTGAATGGAAGGGGCTTAGACCTGGTTGTCCGACCAGAAGATGATGGAGCATATGGTATAGAGACCGTTCTTGGAACTTTCTTTGCACAGTAAGTATACATTTTTGGATTGTATCCTAATTAGGGGTAGCTGGACTGCAGCAGATAAAGATTGTGGGTTCTAAACCCCTTAGTTATCTCTAGACATTGAGATTCACTGTCCTTATATACTTGAAACTTGATGCTCTACAAAGTCCTTGAGCATCTGATTCAACTTTCATAATGATTAGATGAGGCGTTATTAATGCTGTATTTATTTAAAAATCATTATATAGAAATATTTTGTGATTTACCTAAAATCCTGTATCATGTGGAGCTGGACTTTAAACTCAGGTTTTTTAATTCTAAGTGCAGCTTTTTTCCCCCTTAATACAAAGAACTGGGATAAGCATTGCTAATCCCACTCCACAGTTTAGTAAAAGAACCTTAGGGGCCCGCTGGCTCAGTACTACTTCTCCCTGAGTCATACATCTCACTGTAAATTTATGGGTCAATATATAGTATATGTATAAAGACCATAGGTAGTCCTTCTAATGGTTCCATGGGAATGAACTCTCTATGGACTTTAATAGTTGCTTTACATAGTCATTCATTTTTACTTACTGTTTCATAATGATAGATAAAGTTTTTAAGTGCCATTAAATGATTAGTGACTACCAAACATGTTTATTTGCTTATTTGAACAAAAAGAGTATATATATATTTAATTCCATATTTTTAAAATATATTCAAGGCAAAAGAGAAACTCTTAGACTCGTTTGAGACATGTGGTGATTGACAAAGCTCAGATGCTTAATTAAGGAGGAAAGAGGAAAGACTCTGGCCAGTGTCGCTCACTGGTTGAGTGTTGACCCATGCACCAAGAGGTCGCCAGTTCGATTCCCAGTCAGGACACATGCCCAGGTTGTGGGCTGATCCCCAGTGTGGGGCATGCAGGAGGTGGCCAATCGATGTTCTCTCTCATCCATGTTTCTATCTCTCTCTCTCTCTCCTTTCCTCTCCAAAATCAATAAACAAAAAATATTTTTAAAAAAGAAAAGGAAGAAAGAGTCTGGTGATTTTCCATTTTGCATTGTAGAAGACTAAGTGTTTTATCTTTAATACCCTGTGGTTTACATTAGGCACAATTACACTGGTGATGAAGGGAGAAGGTTAATTTTTTAAAAAGTCGTAATTATCAGTAGCTTTGTTCAAAGTTGTAGGAGTGTCTCATTTTCAGACAATGGCATGATTCTGGGAAGTTTTAAATCACAGTTTGATGAAAAAATACAATAATGTTTACCAGCAGCAGGGTACTCACTTCTTAAGAAATCCTGTAGCCAAGCCTCTGGTAAGAAAAGGAATTATTTTTCTAAGAGTGAATTATCATCCCTGGGTTGATAAGTTATAGACCATTTGAACCGCAGGGTGTCTTTAGAAGTGTCTGGTTCAAGATCCTCCTTTTGCAATTAAAGATATTAAGAACTATATTAGTTAAGTGGTTTACCCGACGCCTTATAATTAACCACCAAGTTAGTCCTAAATCTCCTCTAGTTTTTTTCCAGCTCTGTCATCTCTACTTTGCTGGTTGGATTTGCTTAAAAGTACATCAACTTTAAAAATTTTAGAAAACTCAAAAATACGTGTGCTGAAACATAGGATGCCAGTTTCCAGAATATGTAAAGAAAAATTAAATTTCTAGGAAAACTCCCAAATTAGTTGCTGTTAATTGTGATGTGTAATTATTGCCGCAGGCTCTGCTGAAGATGGATTGCCAAGGGTTAGTCGTGCACATCATCCAAGAGGCTGCTATTCTGACCTCGGCTGTCAAACTGGGAAAAGGCTGGAGGGATCTAGCTCAAAAGCTAGTCCGACTCACAAAGCAGCAAATGGAGGCATATGAAATTCCTCACCGCGGAAAAGCTGGAAATGTTGCTGTTGAGGTAATATTTCTGTTTGTCTAATTCAGTAGTGAATAATTGCAGACCAAGTAAGTCAAAAGTAATCAAGCCTAAACCACTTACAGGGATTAACTGGGGGAGTGTTCCACAGGATCCACGAACTGAGGTTACTGCCCCTATAATCTTCGATATTGTCTGAAATATACACACATCATTCTTTAAAGCCTTTAAAATATGTATCAAGAGCCTTTAAAATATATTGATGTTTCTCTTATTAGATTGCATATTATCATGGTGTTTGATCAAATGAATTGACCAAATTGGACAGCTAGTCAGTTAGGAGGCAGGGCTAGAAGAACTTGAGGCAGATAACACATAACTTTGAAGGGAGGAGATTGGACCCAGTCAGGGCAAGGGGAAATTATATAATAATAAGTATTTATCAGCCTTAGACAGAGACTTAGTCATGTGTGATAAATAATATTTGGTGACAATAAGCATTAAGAGGGTGGATGATAATGAGAAACAGACTTCTAAGAGCTTCATTGTCTCTGACAATTTTGTGTACAATAAGAACTATAGACATCCAATGCTTACCTTGCAAATATTCAGTTAAATACAAGTTAATTTTTATGAGTATTAAAACAAATTATACTATTAGACCTAAGTTATATACATATTTGCTCTATTTACCATAAAAAATGTGAGTCCATTTTTATGACTTAAAAAAAAATATTCCAGTGATGAGCACCTATAAAATGTTTTGTACCTTTCTCTCACATGAGTATAAGCATTTTTGAGATATTTCAGTTAAGGAAAGGTTATCTCTCTGATTAACGATGAATTGGTAGGAGGCAAAAGCTATGTTCTCCACTTTCTTTTTGGGCATAGAGCTGGAAATTAGTAAAGCTGGAGGCAGTTTTCTTACTTTGAAGCAACGATGCCAGTTGGGTGTGCAGGACAAAACAACCTTTCCATGAAGAGACGAGAGTCGAATCAAGTCAGCAGAATCCCAGCAGGTGCGGTGGGCGTCTCAGCAGGCCAGCTTCTGTGTACCTAGAGGCTAGCTCTCCTTTAAGCAAGACTTTTTTTGCCAAGAGCAGCTGGAGGCTGAGGACGTATTTCCTCCTCATTGACTACATTTATCTCTGTACCCTAAGAAGTGCATTACCACCTACAAATCACTTTTTACTGAATGAGCTAAAAGGTGAGAAATGTATAGGAAAAAAAAAAACAACGCAATAATATTATGAGGGATATGCTCCTCTGATATTTCAGTTAACTGATTACCACTACACACCTATTCGAACTGACAGATCCGGAACACTGACAACGTCAAATACTGTTGAGGATGTGAAGCAATAGGAATCCTCATTCATTGCTGTGGTAATGCAAAATGGTACAGTCACTTTGGAAGGGACTTTGGCTGTTTCTTACAAATGAAACATACTCTTAGCATATGCTCCATCAATTGTGCTCCTTGGTATTTACCTATAGGAATTGAACACTTATGTCTGCACAAAAACCTGCACATTAATGTTTATAACAACTTTATTTATAATTACCGAAACTTAGCAGCAACCAAGATGCCTTCCGTAGGTGAATGGATAAATGAATTCGGGTGCATCCATGTAATGGAATGTTATTCAACACTAAAAAGAAACAAGTTATCAATCCATGAAAAGATATGGAAGAACCTTGAATGTATATTACTAAGCAAAATAAGCCAATCTGAAAAGGCTACATACTGTATGATTCCAAATATATGACATTCTGGAAAGGCAAAACTATGGAGACAGTAAAAAAGATCAGTGGTTTCCAGGGACTGGGAGGGAGGGATGAATAGGAAAAGCACAAAGGATTTTTAGGGCAGGGAAACTATAATGATGGATATATGTCACTACACATTTGTCCAAACCCATAAAATGTACAACACCAAGAGTAAACCCTAATGTGAACTATAGACCGTGGGTGATTATGCTGTATCAATGTAGATTCATCAACTGGAACAAATATACCACTTCGGTGAGAGGTGCTGATAATACGGAGGTTATGCATATGAGGGAGCAGGAGGAATATGGGAATCTCTATACCTCTTTCTCAATTTTTCTGTGAACCTAAAATGTTTCTTAAAAAATCTTCTGCTCTGGCCAGTTTGGCTCAGCGGTTAGATATCAGCCTGTGGACCAGACAGTCCCAGGTTCGGTTCCGCTAAGGGCACGTATCTCCGTTGCAGTTTGTCCCTGGCCCTGGTTGGTGTCATGTGGGTGGCAACCACTCGATGTGTCTCTCTCACAACAATGTTTCTCTCTCTCTCTTCCTCCCTCTCTCCCTCCTGCTCTATCTGAAGATAAATGCAAAAATGTCCTCGGGTGAGGATAAAAAAAAATCTTAAAAATTGTCTAATTGAAATCAGGACTGTTTTTCTTAGTAAGTCTCTGTTTTTAAAAAGGTTTTGTTGAGAGTTATTTATCAAAGAGTTATGTGTTCTCCCAGCCTTGTTAAGCATCTGACTTCTCTCTAATTATGGTTGTTTATAGTTTGTCTTTCCCCAAATCTTAACGGAGGCCAAAGAGCCTACTTTTCCATTATTCACTTTTGTGCAACCCAAATCACAAATAACTAAGTCTATGCCAGATGCTAATAATTACTCAGAAGCAGAAAGGAAAGCCCCTAGGTGTCTTTCTAGGGGCTAATGTTTAATTTATTGTGATTAATACTAACAGTCATCATTCTGATCCATGTTATTAAATTCTTAAAAATAATCCATGGTATATTGGCCTAAAGCCATCCCAAATAATCGGTGGAAATCTTTACCTGTTAGGCCACTTGAATTAAAGAGTAAATGAATTCTAATTTCCATCCTCCTGGAAAAAAAATAGCTGTTCAATTTTTTCTTTCCGGAAAGAGATGATTTTTAAATATGGTCAATTTACAAGTCAAGTAGTTGCTTTGAAAACATCCTGATTTTAGTTCTGGGGAGAGGGTGCGGAGGAAGGGAACTGGAGTTGTGGCAGGGAGCTAACAAGGTCTCCTGGTTCCCATGCTGCATGCATTCCCTTTATCTCACCACCTCAGAGGGCACACATTCCGAAAATTTCCTTCCATGACGCCAATGCCTACACACAGGCTCTTTTACGCACTTTCTCTTCAACTTCTCTCTTCCCCTTTGTTCTATTTTTAGTGTATCTAACATTTATCTGGCACTTACTCTGTGCCAGGCACTGTCCCGGTAATGTTTCAAATGTTAACTTAATCCTTTCAACAAAACCTTGTGGGTCAGGCACTAATATTAGCTAAAATGTAGGGAGGCTATGTTATTTGCTTAAACACGCATTGCTAGACAGTCGTGGAACTAGGTTGAGAGCGCCGGCCTTTGACTTTGGGGTCCTTGTGCTTTCCACTCTGCCTGCCCACCCCAGTCCAGTGCAGTGGCTGAAGGGCAGAGCTGGTGGAGGTGGTCAGGACTGGGGGGTTTAAGCATCTCATTTCACTTTTTCCCCCTTTTTTCAAGTTATGATACTACTAAAATTTGCCTCCATATCTTCATCAAGCCTCAAGCCAATTAAAGAATGGAGATTATTGCCCTGGCCAGTTTGTCGCGCGGTTAGAGCGTTGGCCCGCGGACCAGAGAGTCCCGGGTTCGGTTCCCGCTAAGGGCACGTACCTTGGTTACAGTTTGTCCCCGCCCCAGTTGGGGTCGTGTGGGTGGCAGCCACTCAATGTGTCTCTCTCACATCGATATTTCTCTCTCTGTCTTCCCCCCTCTCTCTCTCCCACTCTATCTGAAGATAAATGCAAAAATGTCCTTGGGTGAGGATTAAAAAAAAAAAAAGAATGGAGATTATCAATAGTATGTCCGATTTTTGTTGAGTTTTTTGGCCATTTCTTACTCTTTTATAAGATGAACACAGCCTCTTTCTGGAGACTTCTGAGAACGTCACTTTTTAAATTAACCTTCTCCCTAAATTAAATTTTAAGAAATATTACTAAATTTTTCTAATGCTTTGCAATTCCTACATAAAAACAAAACTATAAAACTTGAAATATGACTATGTTTCTTAGAGTATTTATTTTGAAATAAATGCACTTATGCTATACAAAGATGTTTAATTTTTGCCGAGGTGTTCTTGTGAAAATTAGTAAAAATTAGAGTTTTTCTGAAAATATTTAGATCTTTAAACAAAATAAGAATCAATAAAATATTAGGAAAATAGCCCATTTTTAAAAAAACAGTTGGATTTTACAAGGGACGATGCTGGGGGTTTCAGGGATAAGATATTCACAGGCCTAGATTAGGTACTCTTCACTTAGCCCACTGGGAATTATGACCATATATGACAATAATTTCCCGTGTGACGCTCTCCCATTGGCCCCCTGCCTAACAATAAAGATTATGCTCTTTCCATCTTATTCAGTATGAACACTTATTCACCAACGACACTAAAGGTTCACTTCCCCCTTTAAGGTACCTTTTACCAATGCTCACCTCAACCACGGGCACCAATCAGTAGGCCTGTTGAGGCTGATTTCTTATCGGACCTGCCAGAATGTGCCACCCTCCCTATGGAAGCCCAACAAAGTCGATTATTTCTAATTGTAATAGTTTTTTTCCTTCTCTGAAACCACTCACCTATAGAGAGTTAGCACTGGCAAGGTATATTTATGTCTTTTTGTAGTCAACACGTAACAGTGAGGATCTAATTCTGTTTTCTCTTCTAGCCGGAATCTGTCCTTATCACTCATGACCGACCGGCTGCTGTAGTGTTCAGAGCAGTTATTCTAAGTCTAGATTAGAAATGGGAGAGATTATCCTCAAACAGCTAATTTTATTCATTGTTTAATAAGTAAGTGAAAATTCTATATGGAATTCTTCCTACTTGCTTAGTATTTTTTTTTTTCCTCTGTATATTTGCTTTCAGTATTTAATTCATTCACACTTAACACATTCTCTGGGACTTCAGTTCTCAGCATTGGAGCTCTAGGAGCTACAAAAATCACAAACAGAATGCAAACTATGATTCTTCTCTCTATTTGGCCTGGGAATTGGGATAAACTGTTAATATTTGAATTGTTATATTTTAAAGAAGTATATGATTAGATACTTAAAAAAATGAAAATAACAATGAGAATGATAATAGTTGTGCAATTTATTGTGTGAACTGAGTGTCAGCTAATCATATGAACATTTTCTTTACAATATCTCATTTATGTCAACAAACTTTGTAAGGAAGACATTACACCATCTGCTTTTTACAGGAATGCAAACTAAGAGTGAATGAATTTGTGTAAGATATTCGAAGTAACATGGTTCTTAAGTGACAGAATTATGATTAAAATTCAGGTATTTTATACACAGGCCTTTCCACTGTGTCCTACTGATAAGCCCTATCAGAATTAAAAATGAAAAAGATCAAGGTTGGGAGGAACCATCAGGCAACATAACCTAGTACTGAAGAATTGAAAACATTTGTATAATTGGAGAGGACTAGATGGGGATTTCAGAGCTTTTGGATACCAGTGACTTCTAGAAACCACTGAGGAGAATGTGTGGGCTGGAGCGTAGAGTTTATCCTAGTAATTACTGGGATGTGTGGTTATATAGATATATATAACCACATCCCAAATATGTATATTTGTTGTTGATGGAGGGAAGTCTTTAATGATTGCCAGAGCATAGAGGTTAGAGTTTCTTGTCTGGATTCAAGTTCCAGCTCTACCATCTATTAGTTCTAGGACCTTGGGAAATTTACTTGACTTTTCTAGAAATCAAATTTTTTTAATTGAGGTAAATAATACCCTCTTAGACCCAGGTTCGGTTGCCGCTAAGGGCATGTACCTTGGTTGCAGTTTGTCCCCGGCCCTGGTTGGGTCGTGCAGGAGGCAGCCACTCGATGTGTCCCTTTCACATCGATGTTTCTCTCTCTTCCTCTCTCTCCCTCCCACTCTATCCGAACAAAAAATGGAAAAATGTCCTCAAGTGAGGATAAAAAAAATAAAATAAATAAAATGTTTAAAAAAATAAAAATAAAAAAATAATACTCTCTTATTCATCAGGTGTTTGGAAAATTAAAAGACATAATATATGTAGCCCTGGCCAAATAGCTCAGTTGGTTAGAGTGTAAAATCAACCAATGAATGCATAAGTAAGTAGAACAACAAATCGAAGTTTTTCTCTCTCTCTCTCTCTCTCTCTCTCTCTCTCTCTCTCTCTCTCTCTCACTTTCTGTAAAGTTAATAAAGAAAAATTTAAAAAGATAATATATGTGAAATATTTGGAACAATGCTTTGCAGATTGTAATAGCTAAATACATGTTATCTATTTTTTAACTAAGCGGCAGAGGTGAGTTTGGCAACTGTGTGACATTGAGTGATTTTGGAAAGAGAATAAGGTACTGTATAGTAATTTTTAGTAAAATGGCTGAGAGTAACAATAGAGTACAGGTAAGGGAAAAGTCAGCAGTTATTTCAAGGCTTCTCTTCTGAGAAACTGGCAGAATGGTAATACATGGGAAAAACTGAGAAAAAGTCTTGGCAGATCAGCTTTTTCTTACTGGCTTAACAACATTTCATTTTCCTTGGAAAATATCTCTTGCAAAAGGTAAAAGGAATGTCCTTGGACTCGTACAGTTTTCTGGCTCACATGGCAACTCCTGGATTGTGCTTACAGAGACGTGGCGTTGTCTGCCTCTATACCTGGAACTGGTTCAGTTCTTGCCTTGGTACTTAAATCTATAGTTTTCTGTCCTTTTGCAGTAAGAAATATATTTGCAATTTCTTTAAAAAGGGAAGAGCATTATGTGAAAATGTATCTACCAGTGGTACAGTGTATATAATAATTTCTCAAATCTTTGTTGTTTGTAGTAGAGATTTGGCATAGTGACATAATATTTAGATTACCATTGTCTAGTTTTTGCAGTACTTTAGGGCTTGGTGCTACAGTCTTGAATTCCAAAAAGACTCCATTATTTGAAATGATGGAATAAAGAAAAGAAACATCACAGTAAGATCAATGTGGTAACACACTGTATTTTTACAATCTTTGATTTAATTCTAGAATATGTCTCATTACCACTCTGAATATCAAATAGAAATAATGATTACATTAGGTTAAATATGAAGGTATTTAAAAATAGATTTCAAGACACTAATATTTTATTTACATTTTCTTTATCAAGGTTTATTATTAAGGATCACAAACAACAAGAAATTTCAGAAAACCAAAGTCCACCTAAGTGTAAGACATAAATCAACGCTTATTGAAACTGCTTAATATTGAGATAGATTCATGGAAATACCTTAGTGAAATGGTTCTAGATTTATGGCTAGGTGACCTGGATTCTTTTTCTAGATGTTTGACCATGGTTTTGTTACTTAACTTCATTTCAAGTAAAAACTCCACTCAGCATTAATCAAGGACCCCTCATAATGGTTTACTTTTTATACTTGGCAGTGCTTTTATGGCGATGGGTACACTTCCCCACCACACCCCATTGTACAGAAGGAGGATATAAGGGTGCAGAAAAGTTGTGTATTTTACCCAAGACCCTGGGTAAAATGGAGCTAGTAAGTAGAGTGTAGATTCAAGACCCTGGAGCTAGTAAGTAGAGTGTAGATTCAAACCTATGACGTGGTTCTCTAAATCCAGAGCTCTTACCACTATCCAGGGTTGGGCAAAAGTAGGTTTACAGTTGTTCATATAGAAAATAATACAATCATTAATAAATAATAATACAAGAATGAACTGTGTTTCAGGTACTCACAACTGTAAACCTACTTTTGCCACACCCTGTATTTTCCCTCATTCACCTCCATAATGAAAGATCGGATTGAAGAAGCCCCATTTCTTTAAACTCTGAAGTTCAGATGTTTCTCCTAATATATAGTTGTGGTAAAGTTTGAGGGTTGGATGACAAGAAGGCAGCCTGGAATCTTCCTAACTAGGAATTTGTGAGAGGGTTTGACCAGCAGATTTTCTTATGATGTTAGACTGTTTTGAGCAGATGTACTAACAAGGAATGGATCCTGCATATTTCTCTGGCTCATTCTTAACCCCTGACATTCCAAGTGGTTGGTTATTCCTAGAACAAACAAAGCTTGAATGTCCTAGAGTCTTTTCCAAGAGAATCTATGTTAAGTTTTAACCAAGTATCATCTCCCTTCTGAGGAAATAGGGAGCCCTAGTATGTTCTCTTCTAAAGACAATGGAGACTTCATCTTCAACAATATCTATGTACTTACCAATTACAGGTGCAGGAAGGACACCTGGAAATGATAAATGATAAATGATCATTAATAAGGCAAATTTACCTTAATATTTCTGCAACTAATTGTACTAAAAATGAAACATTGCTTTTATAGTTTTATGCGGAAAGTAAATGAGGCAAAATGTAATTATCCAAAGGTAGTTAAAACCAATTGCATTCCTTATGCTATTCATATTTTACAAGCTAGAAAAAGACATAGCTGCTATGCTCCGATCTGAATTGCTTTTATTCATGTTGCAGTTCATTATCTAGTCTATTATCTAAAGTTTTATTGGCTTCTGGAACTAAGCATTCAATTTAGAAAACTTATTTTTTAAATCTCTGTCCCTGTTTCATTTCTTTTGTCATTCCACTTCTTACTTTTTCATTGCTCCTTCACCTTTGTCCTCTAGTACCTGGAAGATAAACTAAAGCAACACATATTCCTTCCACACACATGCTGGAACTTTGGAAAACTGCTCAAGATTAAATGCTTACTGATGCTGTTGCCCTTTCACTAAAGAGATCAAAGCACGTAGATGAGAAATGAACAACTCTGCATTTTGACCAGCCTCAGGCTTCGTGTTCAAAGATGAACTCATAACATCATGAAGATACTGTTTAAAAAAAAGTAAGAGTAGAGGGCTAAAAATGATGCCTGTGGATCCAATATTTATGGTAGAGGTGAGAAGGCTGAGGGAAATTTTTTTGTGGTTAAGAATAATTCAACAAAACAAACCCTCAGGAGCATGCTTTCCTTTTGATTTGTCAAAGCATTAGTGCAGAGTTTCTGCATGTTTTCTCTTAAATCATAACATTGAGCAAGAGCGGAAGAACTATTTTAAAACCACTGAAGAAATACATGATAACACAAACCTGGAAGAGGTCTTGGCAGTCCACAACTCATTTCCAGCTTTTGGAGGACTTAACTTAGGTTATCCCGGAAAGGATATTGTTTATTCTACTCATTTTATTCATTCAAACATTTCCAGTGAAAAGGATTTCATTTTCTCTTTAATTTAGCACACAGTTTAGAATCTTTTGTGGGCTTAATGTGTATGTATTTTTTAACATAATTTTATAAAATCTACAGTTAATTAATGTATGCAAGTTACCTCTGTGTCTTTGCCTTTAATAATATGTATTCACTTGCTGAGTCTAGAATGACATAAGATGATAAGAAATGCTGGAAGAAAGAAAAGTGTAAGTATTTAAGGACTTGAGTTCAAATGTCATATATCACAAAGGATAACAAACAACAGATTAGATTATTTATTGCATTGATGAAAGCTGGACTTTTGTCAAGCATTGTTCACAGTTCCCCAAATTTAACATTTTTCATCAGTGCGTCAAGGTATGTAACTACATTTACTTTTGATTCCATTCCTTTTCAAATTTTCTTGATACTTGCCCCCTAATTACCTCCCCTTACTTCATAATACTTTTAATATTTGCCTGTGGTTTATGTTTTCTGCTTAAAGGAATTTAACTCTTTTTTTCTTGAGTGTTTTATATATGCTAATGCTTTAATTATCAACAACCCTGAATTCTCCATCTAGCAAAATTAGTATTCAACACAAACCCTCCTTTCCATTGTAGAATATTACTTTTAACATATTTTTCCTTTTAAAAATACTTTTATGTTTCACTGCTTCTCCTTCTAGCTTTGTCTCTCTTCCTTTAACTTTCAAATTCTGAATGTGACCCATTTGTTGTGTGCCTTTCAGTTCCTTGACACCTGCTCATTCCTGAAGCTGCCCTCCACCACTCTCTTTAAACTGCCTTCTCCAAGGTTTCCAAATTTGGCCTACTAATTTCCAATATCTTGGCTTTTTTTTAGTTTTCCTTCATGTTTCCACATTACTTGATATTAGAGATAGCAGAGGGAATAACAGAAAAGGAATGTCCCAAGTAAGTGTCTTGTTGGTAGATGTTTAACAACCAGCTCTTTAATTGTAGCCTTTGCCAATTTCCATGGTGTAAATACTCCAACATGGATGATTTTAATCTCCCAATGTGATGTCACTGAACATGGAGTTGGGAGGCTATGTGAAAAACTGGCTCTGGGGAGCTGGTGTGAGCTGGCTCCAGCAAACCACTGCATATCCTTTTTGGAATGCTATTAGGCCTTGGCTTTTGCAACATGAAGCACCCTGTTTCATTTTCTATCACTCTGACTCCAGTTTCTCTCCATTGTTTTATTGCTTTTGTTTCTTACTGTGCCCCTGATTGTAGACTTAATTGAGGGTTAAATTTTTCATCCCTTATTCTCTTTCTTGGCATTATCCTCTACTCTCATTATTACTTTATCATGAGTGATGCTAAACCCTTGACTGCTCCCTGGAGCTCATCTCCCCTTTTCAATTTCTTATCACATAGCCCCTCCTTTACCTCACACTCGGTAGGGCTAAAACTAGACTTCTTATCTTGCCCTTGCCCCAAAAGTACTCAGTTTCCTACTATATGCCAGGCACTTCATGAGGTGTCTTGGACACAAAGCTTAGAAGTTGGTACTCATATTTTATGGATTAAAAATTCAAAGTTCAGCCTGGCCGGTGTGGCTCAGTGGTTGAGCATCGATCCATGCACCAAAAGGTTGCCGGCTCGATTCCTGGTCAGGGCACATGCCCAGGCTGTGGGCCCAATCCCCAGTGGGGGGCATGCAGGAGGCAGCCAATCAGTGTTCTCTCTCATCAGTGTTTCTCTCTCTCCCTCTCGTTTCCTCTCTCTCTAAAATCAATAAAGAAAAAATTTTTTTTAAATTTAAAATTCAGATAATTCAATTTATTTACTCAAATTGACCCATTCAATAAACAATGGAATGCAGATGCGAAGCCAGGTTTTGGTACTATGACAGCAAAACCCACCTTTCTTTCTATTACACCATAGTGCTTCTCAGTTAATGGAACTATCATTTTTATCTCACACTAAATTAAAATATGCTAGTAATTTTTGCATTTTTCTTAGCTGTTATTAATTACCAAGACCTGTCTTTTCATACATTGAGTCATCTCCCTTCTATGTTATAAACTGCTAAAAGCAATAGCCATAATATAGTAATAATTTTATCCCTTTATGTAACAGAATTTCTAATAGTGGTAGGTATTCAGTCATTCTTTGTTTAGTAAGTGAAATAATTATATAATGAACAACATATGTCCATTGTATTTGTGTGACAATAGTGCTTTTCTGTCATCTGTGTTGAGAACAACCAATGATATTTTATATAGAAAGTCAAATTTTGCACTGAAGAGAGATAAACCAAAGAATGTATATGCATATATACATAACCAATGGACATAGACAACAATCCTGTGGGGGGAGGGGGTGGGATCGGGAGGAGGGTGTCTCATGGGGGGAAAGGAGAGACATCTGTAACAAAAATAGTTTAATTAATAAAATAAAAAAGTTCTACAGATAAAAAAGAAATATTCAAGTTTAGTTTGCTGCAAAGAGGAAAAAAATAAGATGCAAAATATGCTCATACTTTAGTACAAATCATGAAGTTTACCATTGTCCTAGTGTTTTCAGCCCCTTGCTATTGTATCCTTTCTAGGCAGCTTATGCTAGACTCCAGGGAGTCTCCAATGAGTTTAGGGCAATAGTCCTCCTTGCATTTCAGAGTAATTGAGGGGACTCCTGGGAGGTCTTTTTCCCCTTTCAGGAGACTTAATGAGGGTCCAGAATTCAGCCATCTATCCACATTTTTCTAAATTGCAAGAGCTGGCCACACTTTTCTGCTATGAGTACAAATGGTCAAATATGTGAGGGTTATCTTGCCCTCTGCCAAAGTGAGTAGGTAGTTGTATCAGTGGATGTCTGAATTTGAAGTTTCCGACGCCTGCTTCACCTAGGTGTTTTTTCTGCTTCCTACAGCACCGAGGGGCAGCTTCATGGTTAAGTATGCCTCAGGCTTTTCTACACATAGCAGTCCCTGTGTTTCAGCAAGATACATGATGCAGAGCTTTTCGACCCGAGAAGTCAGTGGGGCTGTTTTGACTAGGGAGGTACTTTGAATCTGTAGAGTAGTGAACAACCTGAAAATTACCTGTTCGTGATTCTTAAGAGACATCTGTTTTCTATGATACTATGCTATCACCTTAGCACTGAAATGCTTTCAGTTCCTATTTATCATAAAATATCCTCAAATACATCTTTTATCAGATTCAGTCACTAAGGGACATAGATTAAAGTCTTAGATGCCTTTACCTGTAAACATCATTATTTTAAACAATACATGACAAATTGAAAAATAATGTACCAGTTAGTTGAGCATCAAGGAAAATTAAGTGAATGCAACATAGAATACAGGTCTCAAAGTTTTTGCAGGGGGTTGCCAACTACAGAATAATCTACTCTTTTAGTGCTTCTTTGCATCTGAGCAGTAACAGGCAAGATTGAGTCTGGCAAAAAGGCTCTATTAATACACCTCACGTAATCTTCCACTGCTGAGCTATTAGTGTTGACCTGCGCTTTCAGGAGGTTTGCTTTCAATGACTACTCAGAGAAATAGAAAAATAGATGAGAGAATGCCTCATTCACATTCTATCGGAGTGGTAGGTTGGTGAGGGTAACACTTATATACAAAAATTAGGGAGGATTTCTGTTGCATCATAAGCACCTTGATAGGATATAATTTTTATAATTGTCTCCCCTTCTCTACTTTGCAGAATTTAACTTTGTCAGGAGAGGTAAAGATATGAGTGTTCATGGCACCCAAGGAATGCCAGTTTGGACAAATAACATCAAATTATCCTTTGAGCCTGATGCCTGGCCTTTTATAGAGATTGAATTAAAACACGATAATACTCCTTATTTAGGTCTTTCATTCTCTTAACTTAAATTGTAGCATATATGGGGATCTCAGAGGTGGGTGAAAAATTATATCCCAAGGCCCTACTTCATCTGATATTACTGCTAATGGAGGCCCTATTTTAAGAAGGCAACTCTGCGTAATATTTAGCTCAGTCTGTGTTCCTGCATTTTATAAGAGATAAAATTACAAATGAATTAGTTTAGTGAGTCCAAATAAGTAGCAAGTAATATAGTTTATATTCCAAATATTCTAATTATAACTGCATGGTTTATTTTGTTGTTTTCTAGAGAAAATTTTAAGCTGTCTATGTGTGTGTGTGTATTATACAATTTGTCCTATTTGGTTCGCCTTTGTCTCTATTCTCTCTCAGCCTGGTTACCCTGGTTACCATTACATACACTCTTGTACACAAAGATCCTCTTTGACGTACATTTATTTCTATGGAAACAATGATGTCATTGGTATTGGGTGTGTACTTAAGGAAAGCATAATGAAGTGTTGAATATTGATCTTTCTTCTGGTCATAAAATGTATTATTAAAATTACTTTTTTAATTAGAGAACTATATTTTTGCTTTTCCTTTGACTTGGTCATGAAGCTACATTTTTCCTTGTTTATAGACTAGCTTGAACAAAATGACTTAAAATGTTAAATATACTGTACATCTCCTTCTTATGATATGTGGTGCCATAAAGCTCAATGCTCATACATAAAACAATAAAAGAGTTATTACTTTAGCCTTAAAAGTGTCTCAGAGAGCCCTGGTGAGTTTTTGCTCAGTGGTTAGAGCATCGGCCTGAGGACCAAGGAGTCTCGGGTTCGATTCCAGCCAAGGGCACGTACCTTGGTTGCAGTTCCGTCCCCAGCCCTGGTCAGGGTTGTACGGAAGGCAACCAATCCAAGTGTCTCTCTCACATCAATGTTTCTCTCTCTCTCTCTCTCTCTCTCCCCCACACACACACACACACTTTGTCTGAAGAGAAATGGAAACATATCCTCAGGTGAGGATTTTAAAAAAAAAGTGTCTCAGAGCGTGAAAAGTTTATCTCACTATAACATTTTTTATTATCAAAAAATTGTGCAAGTAATTTTATATTCCCATCAAGACAAGGAGCAATGTATAGATGGTGGATCGAGAGGAAAATAAGCCCCTGCTTATAGTTATTATTTTTAAAGTCTCTTGGTTTAGAGACACAAGAATATAACAAGGAACTGATAGTTATTAAAATGTGTTCTATGATATTACATAAGTTCATGTATAATTAGTATTTCATTTTCTTTTAAGTCTTAGGAGGCTTTTAAACCTTTTTAAAGCACCGATTTTACTCCCTGTTTTACTTCCACACTAATCCAGTCTAATATTTTTTTTCCTTTATAGATGATGTGGAAACCTGCTTACGATTTTCTCTATACTTGGGGTGCTCACTACGGAAATAGCTACAGAGATGTGTTACAAGACCTTCAGTCAGCTTTGGACAGAATGAAAAACCCTGTGACCAAGCAATGGCGAGACTTGACTGGAGCTTTATTACTAGTGCATTCGTTAGAGGCGCTGAGAGAAACTGCATTCTCCACCTCTGAGGAAGTGTAGACGCAGGAAGGCTATGTTTTCTGGAGGAGGGAGGATGGTAGGGGGCAGCGTGTGTGTGTGAAAGAAAGTGCTGAGGAAAATATTACCTATTTTTTCATGTTTGAAAACATATTTTCCACGTGAAAGCACAGCAGAACCCAAAATCCAAAATGGGTTTTATAATCAGACATGTATTTCTGTATATATTTCAGATGCCAACATTAGGCTGCTTTATGGTTGAGAAAGGAAAGAAAAACGTTCTCTTCCTTTCAAAGTTACTTTTAATATTTTTAAGTTAAAACAAATGATTGTTAGCATCATTACATCACACAGATGCGCAGATAAACCAGAAGCTCTCGGTGTGAACGGTGGAGTTGTACTAGGAGGCAGACAGGGAGAGGGGAGCAGCAAACTCATCCCTGTGCACGGGGCTACCGGCTTCCTTACTGATCTCATCTCTGTGCAGTTTGCCAGCACTGTTCCCTTTCCATGTGGAGAAACTAAGAACTGGAGAAGATGCTCAGGGCTGTAACAGCTAGTGTGAAGCAGGTGTTCTCTCTGCAAAACCTGGTTCCAGTTCTTAAAAGTCCAGAGTGCATAGTAAAATAGTAAAAATATAAAAATGCGTATTAAAACTTACAGGGGAATGGTAGCTATTTCATTTTCATTGAAGCTCACTGCTTTTGTCCACCATCGCTGGAAAGACTGCCAAATGGAACGTGTGACTTATCAGATATCTGTTGCCTGACAAACACGGACTGGAGTTTTCATCACCTTCCGCCAGCATCTTGGGACCCAGCTAATCCGGACGTTTCCTCAGGATCATGATGTAGGATAGTTCGTTCACTCTCAGGGAATTTTAATAACAAGGGATATTTTAAAAACAACTTGATTTATCACCGTTGAATGCAGTAGTCTTAACCACCAAAAACACTGATTCATATCTGCGTGTGAGCACGCTCACATGCTCATGTGAACGTGTGTGTGTGTGTGTGTGTGTGTGTGTGTGTGCACCAGAGCATTTTATAAAGCTTTTGGAAGACAAAGATGATACAGGAATTTAGGCCAGTATAAAGACTAACTGCTGGCAGAGAGTTCAGAAAGAGATGGTCTGTGCTTACTGAAGTGTTCAATCCTCTGGCCACCTGCCAGTATTTATGTGTTTTGGACAGTCATTCACTTATTGTCATTCAGTCCACAGAGAGAGTGAGTGTTCCTACTCTGTGGCAGGCACATAGATTCCTGAGGTGTATAATGGGAAAATAAAACCAGCATGATCTCCGACTTCAGTATTGCCAAGGGATGGATACAGACAATAATAAAAAATTATATAGTTCAACGTGAAATGGCATCAGTAATAACAGCTGTGATGGAGGCTGGGATGCCAAGAGATACAGATACGGGGCCATCGTCTGAATCGGGGGGATCAAGTAGCTTTTCCCCGGGAGAAAAGCGATGAGCCTGAAGGACGATCAGGCATTGCTTCCAGCCTGGGGCTGCGGAAGCGGGAGCTCCCCCTGTACTGCCTCCCTCAGGCGGGGGGAGCTCAAGCCATGCGGGGAGCCGGGCCAGGGCCCAAAGGGTGGGGGAGTGCAGGAAAGAAAGACACGCCTTCAAAGGTCATGTGGATGAGCTGAATAAGGATTTTGTGTAGGGGTCCTGAATAAAACATGTCCATTTGACTGAAAAGTAAAAGCAGAATCTTTTTAGAGCTTTTAATACATCCCCCCTTGGGGATTTGGTATGCTGGCAAAGGTAACTTGAATTAGGGTTTAAGAACAATCTTTATATTTATATTTCAATATTTATATTTGATGATAAGAGAACAAAGTGTGCCCAAGGAGTTATATACACACATTCAAGGATGGAATTTATTTTAGTTGAAAATAAATTCTGGGAGAGGAAAAAAAAAAGGACTTGTAAGTTCACGACACAATCATTTAGTGGTAAGTTTGCTTTCTTTAGAACATTCTTGGACTCTTATTAACATGTCAGCAAATCAGAGGATTTCGGGAAGGGATAGTGAGGAATTAATAACTGGGCTTCTCCAGGCTCCAAGATCTGAGAAGACAGAGACCTTGTTAGCTGACTAGGGAAGTGAGATTAAATAAGTCACTTCAGGTTTCCAGTGCACCATGTGTTGTGACTGTGGCTGGGAAGTTTAAGGAGAGTTTAAAAAGTGAAAAACATGACCTTTGTAATTTGAGGATGAAGCGATGGTTTAAATATCAATACACACAAAGTTATTTTATAATGTAATAAATCCTTTCAAATGTTAAACCCCATGTCCAAACATTCTGTAAATATATTCTAATATTTTGTAAATCATTTCTAGTTTTCTGAATTGTTTTGTTAATATGTTACCTGAAGATGTTTTTCCATTGATTTTTAGAGAGTGGAAGAGAGGGAGGGAGGGAGGGAGAGAGAGAGAAATATTGATGTGAGAAAGACATATTGATGGGTTGCCTCCTGCATGACCACAACCAGGGCCGGGGGTCAAACCCAAGACCCTTTGGTCTGTGGGCCGATGCTCTAACCACTGGGAAAAACAGGCCAGGGCTAGTTTTTGGAATTTTATTGTTTTCTTTCCATAATGGATTTTCATAATCAGAAAAGATTAACTCAGTGATCATGAATTGCTTTTAATATTTGGCATCAAATCAAGGGAATTAATAAAGCATTTAAATCCCATCCTTAACATCATTAAAAGCATCAAAAACGATTAATCTAAAACTTCTTTAAGCATTTGGAAATGAAAAAACATGGACAGTTCTTTCATTTCCTCAGGCTTTCCCTCTAAGGATGCCTTGGGCTGAGATTTTGGCTCAGTCTCAGCTTGCAGCATAACCCTTTTCCTGTGTAGCCTCAGTCCTCTGCTTCCTCTGTCAAAGCCTCCCTATGAAGGCCAGCGAAGGAGGTGCCTGCAGTAGTGGGTCATCAACTGTTCCTATCAACAATGGATACAGCACGTTTTATGTAGAAAATGCCATATGAAGTTTTGAACCTGGGGATTAGACTGGTTTCCGGGAAGGAGCAGAACGCACCACACTACTGGATGGGGTTGGTCTAAGAAATGTCACGGCTAGTAAACAGCTTGGAATATGTGATGTGAAAATATGATCGAAAAAGTACTCAAAATCGTACAATACTGTAATTGGAAATTTCAAAACTTGAATTTTTATACTGTGCTCACGTAAATGATATTTTCTGTCATTTTGTGTAATGCCTAAGGAGTATTTAAAGCAATTGAAATGGAAAGGAAAATAATGAAAAATTATGTTGCTGGAGGCTTTTCATATTAAAACAGATCTTTTTCCTTCGTATACATGGACATTCTTCCCTTTTCTTCCATATGGAGTGTTTTCCCATGTGCAGCTACATAGCTTGGGAGTGGAGCTCCAAAGATCGTATGTGGCCGTTATACTAGGTGGGGTTAATCCGAAGACATTGTTTCGGATAAAATAGTCACCTGGAGAGCCTGTTGGAGCTCCGACTGCTGGGCCCCACCCCCAGAAGTTATTCCGGCAGGTCTGGAGTGGCCTGAGGACTTGCATCAATGACAAGTTCCCAGGTGATGCAAATGCCTCTAGTCCGGGGACCCCAATTTGAGAATCACTGCATTAATTTCCTTCATTTCTATAGAATTAAAAGAATCTTTGTTAACCTGGAAAAACTTACTTTTAGATAAACAAATTTTTGACATTCCATCAGAGAAATAGTTTTTAAATTGTAAAAAAACACACCAAAATCACATTATATAATAGCTTTATTTATATAAAGTAAACTTTTTTGAAATGAATTCATGAGCCCCAAAATAGTAATTTTGATTATAAAACTAATTAAAATAATTAAGATCTGCCTCTCACTTGAAATGTACACATATTTTAATAAAAATAGATTAAGAATTTGAAACATTTATTCAGTGTGTTCAGATGATTTTGCAAATATATGCAATGATGCTCTTGTTTCTGTAAAATATCTTTGGAGAAAGCATTGTTTTTACTGATTTGTCACTTGTTAAACTTCCTGTTGAATTAATTTTTCCCCATTGAAACATATGTTTATAACTAATGTGATCAGCTTCACTGTCTGTATGCCTTAACTTTCATTGTAGAATTACAATGTGATGACAGGCACTTGTTAAAAAGATAGCCAGGTGTTCTCTTTTCAATGAGTAGTTCTACATTTAAAGGGATAGTGACTCTGAGGAGGAATGGGAGCTGAACAACCTCACTTTGACATTAATATATTATATCTAATTTTTATGCTATAGTTCTCATTTTAGTTATTCTTCTGTGGGTGACCAGAAGGATATATGACTTTTTTCTTTCTGTTCTGAGATATTTGAGACTGCCCTTTTGTGTCAGGAAGCAGATTTTAAATATTCCTAATATTTAAGTCCAGACTTGTACCTTTGGAATGTACTGAAACATTTAATATAGTCATATAAATATATGATTAGTAGTTGAAAATCAAAACTTAGTCATGATGAAGCTACTGGTTTTACTTACACTGATTCTACCAAGTTCAGTGTTGTACGTATTTGGGGTTGGCAAGTTCGGTGTAATGTTGACCATACACACGTTAGGTTTAATGGTAACACAATTAGCTACTAGCCTCCTTGGCATAGTATACAAATCCATTTTGTTATTTTAGTCTCAGGAAATCTGTGCTCAGTGCTCACCCAGTCCCCTTACATCACACTAGAAAGTAAGGAAAGTGTGAGGGGGTAGAGAGAATTTGATTACAGGCTAATGAAAGATGACTGCTCGGGGACAATGGAAACGTCTTCCTCTCTTTTTGCTGGTCTTCTTAAAAAATGAAATATATATATTTTATTCTTTCTCCTTATCTAAACGATAACAAGATACAAAATAACTGTTGCTTGGTTTTCTCCAGGATTGATTTAATACAACTGAAGACTGCTCTTGAAAACTACTAAGAAACTTCAGCTAGAGCAAACTCAGCAACCCTATGTTGAGACGGTCATTTATCAGTCCTTGAGAGCTGGCGTCAGAAAACCTATTCAAACCAGCTTAAGCGCAAAGAATGTATTGTCTCTGACAACTGAAAACTCCAGGGCGTACTTTCAGGCATTTCAGGATTCAGGACTTGAAGGTGTAAGCAAATTGCTTGTTTGGTTCAGCCCTCCCCTGCCCCGCCTCCCTCCACCCTTCTCTCCGCCTTTGATTGTAGTTTCATCCTGGGGCTCTGCCAAGCAGCCGGTGCTCTCTTCATGGGGCATGCTGGCTGCAACAGCCCCACCTCACGTTCCCCACGTTCCAGTTTCAGGCTGTCATGGCTTTGTAATGGGTCAACTGGGCTCAACTAAACTGCCTTTCCCAGAGTTCTCTCTATTCTCCACTAAATCGTTCTGGTTAGGTTTGGCCTCAAGAGAAATCTGTGGAAGATCCGGACGGTCACAGTGGAGCAGTAGCTATTGTGACCTTGGAAGGTAGATGTGGGTCAGGCCCCATTGCAGCCCTGACTCAGCCTGTCCGTGGGGGAGGCAGCTGCCTGGCCTGCAGCTCCAGTGTTCCTTGGTTCTCCACCTTTCCCTTCTCCAAATCCCGGCCAGGTGTGAGCGTGAGTGTAGCAAGAGTACCACGTCTCCTGTGGGTTATCCACAGCAGCCGGGTTGCGGGCTTGGCGTCAAGGAGGAACCAACATGGGTCCCCGTGACTGACGGATACAGGTTCTCGCTGCCCCTGCTCTTCCCCAGTCCATGTCCATTTTCGCTTTCACCCAGCCTGACCTATGACTTCCGGCTCAGCACCAGAGACAAAAGAAAAAGCCAGGTAAGACCTTGACCAGCTCTCACAAATGTGTCTGGTCAAATCACTGCGATAAATCCTTATTACACATCATTGCTGGTGGCCCCCCTTTTCTGAGTGAACCCTGATTGATAGGTAGGGCAAGAGACTATTTCCTGACAACTCCACAAGAGTCTCTCTGACTGGAGCCATTTAGGTTTTGTGCTCATCCCTCAGCCAATCGCTGACGGCTGTAATCAGTGGTCCTTTGGTTGGTCAGATTGGGTCACATGCTCTCTCCTTGCCCTGCCCCCCATCCAGACCAGCGGGTCTGAGAGTCATTGGTTACCAGGTGAAATCAAGATCTGCTCCTGGAAGTGGGAAGAGTTGGATGTTGGGGAGGCCAACAGCAGTTTTCCGCTAAAAATGTGAGTGAGATTAACCTCAGCACTATTTACTAATCAGGAAACCTTTATCCTTTACGTGTAATTCAAGAAACTAGTCGCGTAAGCCCTTATGAGATCGGGCAATGGGCCCGCTTCTATAAGCTTCTGCAGTAAACCAAGCGCTCAGTGAACGGAACTTCACCAGCAATGTCTACCCTCTACAGAGCATGGTGACACGACAGCCATTTAAAACCCCATCAAGACTACGAGTTCACCTGGCCCAGAAGGTCCAGGGGCAGATCTCAAGTAGGACCCATAACCTGGGCGATGCACCGCACCTGCTGCCAGAAAGAAACTGGGGGCGAGGGGGAGAGCAGGAGCTCCAGAAGGACTGGTCGGGAACACCGCAGTCAGGATCGCTTGGCATGACCTGCCAGGGAAAAACGGCATGGAAACGCCTTTGAGCATTCTCTGAATGCAGTTACAGCAGCAGGCCCAAGGTCAGTGGTATTTCTATCTTTCTCAGACATCTGACCTTTCATTGGAGACCTTTATCTCCCCTTTTGAATCAGTAATTACTTCTAAATACTGTCCTAGGGGAAAGTGGAACGGAAATATGAGCTAAGTGAATTAGATGATTCTAACACAGGGCAAAATAGGGGGAAATGAAAGGGACATACAAGGATAGTGTGTGTGTGTGTGCTTCATATCACAATAGCTGCATTAAGATATAGTTCACATACCACACCATTCACCCTGTCCACTTTTAAGAACCCATAAACATTTTCTTTCTTGAAACATAGTTTCTGTTTAACATTTGTTCCGTTACATTCACAATTGACTTTTTGTGGGGAAATGTTCTTCAGCAGGGAATAGCATACTGTTATGGGGTTGAGTGGAGTGCTGTGGGTTGTGACAAAATAAAAGATTAGTGGTCAAGGTTATTCGTGAAAAATGAGAGAGAGCACTGATGTTACATTCCTAAAGCTGTTTTCAAGAGGTCTCACTGATAGTTTAGGGGAAAAAAATCTGAAATCATCCTTTCACACTTAGAGAACCTTTGTATTTTTTTCCCATTTTGATCACTGAGAAGATGACCATGTGCTTAGGGGTAAGAGTCCAAGTTCTGCCCTGGCTGGTTTGGCTCAGCAGTTAGAGCATCTGCATGGGGACCAATGAGTCGTGGGTTCAATTCCGGTCAAGGGCACGTACCTCGGTTGCGGTTCGTCTGGGGTCCTGGTTTGGGTCGTGAGAGAGGCAACCAGTCGATGTGTATGTTTCTCTCTCTCTCAACAAAAATGGGGAAAAAAAAAGAGTCCAAGTTCCGATGTGAGAGCTTCAAACCAACTGCAAGAAATCAAGGCACCTGTTCTGGGTCCCTGCCTGGAGCAAGGTTCCAAATCTATCCTTAATGAGAGAGTCATAAGCCACTTCGATTACTCTGTGCTCGTCTACCAGAACAGTGTATTGATTTACTGGGACAGCTGTGACAAAGTATCACAGACTGGGTGGCTTATACAGCAGAAATGAACTGTCTTACAAGTCCAAGATCAAAGTTTTGTCACGAGTGGTTTGTCCTGAGGGCTGTGAGGGAAGGACTGTTCGGGCCTCTTTCCTGGCGTGTAGATTGTCGTCTTCTCCCTGTGTCTTCACATGTTTTACCTCGCAGGAGTCTGTGTCCCAATCTCCTCTTCTTTTAAGGACATTTGTCACTGGATTAATGTCTACTCTAGTGATCTCATTTTAATTAATTACCTCTTGAAAGACGCTGTCTCCAAGTACAGTCACGTTCCTAGCTACTGGGGGTTAGGATGAAAAGGTATGAATTTGGGGGAGGCATAATTCAGCCCATAACAAACATGATTTGGTCAGTTTTTGTTTTGTTTTTTTATTTACCAAAATGAACTACTTTGTTCAAGTGCCTTTTGAACAACCCTGCAATGAGCCTTTTTAAGTTTGACTTCCTTCTCTATCAACTCATAGATGCCTGAGAAGTGACAGGTGTTTCAGACCCGCAGAATGAGCAGAATTGTGGAGAGATCATAGGCCTAGACAGCTGGAACTCTGTCACTACATCGTCCTCTTACCTCAGGCAAGATGTATCATTAAACTTTGCTTATTAGAACTAATGAAAACTGCTGGTGTAGAGAATACATGCTTGTAGATAATTTCCCTTGGGTTTTCTTTCTTGTCACTCTGGGATCTCAGAGCTGCAGATAAAGAATGCTCTTTCCACAGGTGGGAAACTATGAAGACAGACTAGGTGTCCTGGGTGGGGGCTATGACATGTATCTGGACCCCTTTATTAATATGTTTATGTTTTAGTGACCACTGAGATGCCTGGGATGATCATCTGTTACTGAGAAAACGAAAACCACAGAAGGCTTAGATCACACAGACAGCACACCGAGGAAATCTAGGAAACTTGTCTTGTCGGGTGTGGTGGGTGGGGAAGAAACAGGGTTTGCTGGATCAGGGGGCTGAGCAGATCATCCAGAACAGGGATATGAGAAAAGCAGAAAAATCTCCAACTGGGAACTGCAATTTGAGCGAGGAGGCTTAAAAGTCTTCCCCAACTGCCATTTTTAGAGTTCTTTCAGTGCAATTAGGGTAAGCAACCTTTCCCATGTACCCGGACTGAGGGGTTTCCTGAGACTTGGGAACTGCATTGCTGAAACCAGGAAAGTCACAGGCAAACTGAGACAGCTGGTCACTCCAGGCACAGAACACTGAAAGCCACTGTTAAAAATAAAGGTGGCAACTGGGAAGGCTGACACTTTCAACTGTTATCAGGCTTTTTGCACCATAGCTCAAATGACCACAATAGTGAAGCCTGTGTTGTTGAAGGGACATGGGTCGTTTTTATAGGTAAAGGGAGTCGTGAAAAGTACCAAGAATGCGTCACTAACTTGGAGACAGACTATTTTGAGAAAAGGTCAAAACTTAAAGTAAATATAAGGTGCAAAAGTTGATAGGGAGAGAAACTAAGAACAAACCTTGCTAATTAAAATTTTGGCCGAGGGCCCGACCTGATAAAGCTCACACCACTCTGTGTGGATAATCTTTGCAAGGATATCTGTAAATGTGTTACTCGGTTACCAGTGCCTCTGATTACAAAACACTGAATTATTAGCTTAGCTCAGCAAAAAATTAAATACAGTTGTCAAATCAATTTGCAACTTTACTGGCCAGTTTATGGAAACAAGATCTGTCAAATATTATTTTGGTTTTCAAACACCAGTATTAGGCATATTTAACTGCACATTACATTTAAAATATGGAGAAGGTGTGAAAAACTTTTCAGTGTCCAACTTTGCGATCTTGGTAAAGCGTCTTTGGACATTCTTCTCAGGATACCCTAGAACATGACAGCGACTTAACCATTAATTAGCACATAAGGAACACTGAATTATGCCAAGTCAAGCACCATGTGTGTGAGCAATGATCCAAATAGATGGAAATGGAAACTCATTGTTTTAATTATGGCAATTCAGTCAATGTCAGTCTCTTCTCCTTTGTTTCCCCTTCCTCTTTCTCCTCGCCTTTTTCCTCCTCCTCCTTTTCCTCTTCTTCTCATTGGCAGAAAGAATAGAAGTAGACCTATGGCTCTTAGAACTGAACTGTATGTGAAGTAACTGCTTCTGAGAAAACTGTTCACTGTCTTTCATGTCGAAAGCACTATGCACAGCGTGAGACATAAACAAACAAAATCCATTCTTCGTTTCTCTCCAGTGGAGGAGGTAGGCATGTAAACACATAATTACAGAGAAGGCAGGAAAAAGGTCGGTCAAAAGTTCATTTTACATGTAGAAAGGCCTTGAACGAATGCTCACTATCTTAAAGGGTTTACAAAACATTCAACATGAAAAATAGAGCTGCTGTCCTCATTACTGCGACTCATTCCCGCAGCTTTCCCTGTGGTTCTGTGGCCCAACAACAGAACCTTGTGTGAACCATAAGTTCTTATTTTTTTGCTTACACTTAGCTAGATTCAAAGCTCATCTGACAGTTAATTTCAACTGTGCACATAGTTAAAACAGCGGACTTGGAGACTTTTCTTGTCTCTGGACTACCGACTTCTTAAATTCCATTTTCCAGTGGCCTGGGAATGCGGAGTAAGCATCGACCGGCTTTCCTGCCTTCTCAGCCCTATTTGTATATTGATAGCTTCTGTATTATTTAGGAGCAAAAAACACCTTCGAATGGAAAGTTTCTAAAATCTTACACAAGGTTCCTTATTAAATATTACAGTGACAACCACATTAATGCACTCCTGATTCCTTGGGGGCAAAGGGCACTTGGAACACATCGTTTAAAGCTCTGAGTAAATTCAGGAATCTATCAGTAATTCCTGACTCAACAGAATTAACTCAAGTTTACGGGCAAGGCTCTTACATTAATAAAGGAGATTGTATTTCCAAAATATTCCACTGTTTAAAAAAGTCTTAGAAGAACTACAACCCTGACTAAACAGTGCTTGAGTAGAAGTAACTCTGTGTGACTAAGTACTCCATACAGGAAAAGACCTTGGGAGAGGCCCAGTTATAATTAACTGTGAAGATGTCACTTTGACAGTTGTTCCTGTCTTTTGAAAAGAAAAGCTAAACATTTTGGGATATAAAAAATAAATATTTCCTGGATATTGGATAGAAGGAATCCCTGGAGCAAGGGGGTTGAGATAGCTCCCTAAAACAGTGTAACAAATAAAACTGTAGATGATCAAAGCCATCTGGAAAAGGATTATCTACAATTATGTATTATATAGGATTATGTAGGATGACCCATCCCAATCAGTAAACATACTATAGCAATTTTAAAAAATGTAATACAGTTGATTTTTGATGTTTCTATTTGTCTACTTTTATAAAACAAATTTATTTTCCATACAAAAACATTTTTTTTTTTTTTTGCATTTATCATCAGATAGAGTGGGAAGGAGAGAGGGAGAGAGAGAGAGAGAGAGACATCAATGTGAGAGAGACACATCAAGTGGTCGCCACCCACATGACCCCAACCGGAGCCGGGGACAAACTGCAACGGAGGTATGTGCCCTTAGCGGGAACCGAACCCGGGACTCCCTGGTCCGCAGGCCAACGCTCTAACCGCTGAGCCAAACCAGCCAGGGCCAAAAACATCTTTTTAATTGAAGTGCTTTATGAAAAAGGAGTCTAGTAGAATACCTACTTTGAATTTTTTGTTATTTCATTGTGTCTTCCTTTGACAGTAATGATGGATCGAATTCCTGTCTCTGCTTCTTCTCTGGTGTTTCCCAACACCATGGTTTCCAAGATGGTTGGATAAACTCACTGGTGAAGCAATTTGGGTGAATATCAGTCACATTCATATTGAGTATAGTTATCAGAACCAAGTGACCCAGAAAATAAAGGGTAACTCAATGGAAGTCCAGTGAATAGATCAGAAAATCTTACAATTGAACCCCCATACAATCATCCAGATTGTATTTCAACAGTCTAAATACTGCAAAAGTCACTACTCAGAAAGCCAGGTCATTTCCGTTTTGATCATTTCTCCATTTATGAAGGTCTGCCTATACTTGAGCCCTAATCTACATTTGAACCTCATTAATTAGTTCATTCCTTTATCACTTAACAATACCGATCGAGTGCCTAACCTGTGGCATAAGTGCTGGGGATAGAATGATAAAAGAACCTACTCTCTGCTGTCATGGACCTTGCAGCCAACGAGTGGCAGGAACCTCTTTCACCAACGCCATTGTACATTCTCTTCCTTCAGACACCTGAGACAGCTGTTATTTTCTCAACTTGAATGTATTTTCTTGTTAGGCCACACACCCTAACTCCCTTCATTTCAAAGAATTTCCAGATTCTTCCCTGCATTTGTCACTTTCTCTGCGGGTTGCCGGTCCCCTCTTCAAATGTCGTCCCAGTACTGAACCCAGTGATCTTGGTGAGATCTGTCCAGAGCATACTAATCCCTTTAGTCTTTCATTCAGAACACTTAATTAGGACCTGTTGGGTAAATGCAAACATGATCATAATTCCTGTTTCAAGAAGTTCGTGTTCTAAAGGAAGTTCCAGAACAAGTAAACAAGGCAACTTCTCTAATTGTGGGAACACATCCCATTAATTCAGCCTGGGCTCTGCAGATAAGGAAATGGGTCTTCATAGGCTTATGACTTAACCCTTCTTGTGTTAAATTAAGGAGTTGTGGCCCAAGACCCAGGCCCAAATACAGCAAAATTCACTGAGCTGAGCCAGTAATCTGCAACTGAACACCTGAGAAATAACAAATTACAAAGTAATCAGTTTTTAATATATAAAATGGAATCATTGTGACATAAACCTCTTTAGGATTGTGGTAAGTTATAACAAACCAATAGATTTATAATCAGTATTAATTAAAAGAGGAGTATATGCAAATATTTATGATAAAGCTAAGTAGCCTTACATGTTACCACCATTATGAATTAATAACATTTTGCTTTTGTTTCCTCCTCTTCCTCCCAAGTAGTGACAGCTTCTGAGACTGTAATGCAGTCTTATCAATGACATCTTAGATATGTGTCTCTTCTGTGTTCTCCTAGTGTCTGTAAATGAGAGGTTTCCTGCCCACTCTGTGCTCTATGTTAAGGCTTTTTATTTTGAGTATAGTTCAGACCTGTGCTACAAAGAGGATTTGTGAACAAACTGGCTTTAGTCATTCTTTCATTCATATACCTATTCATATTTTATTCATTTATTTATTAATTTTTTTTTCCATAGAGCCAGAGGGAGAGAGGGAGGAAGAGAGAGAGAAACATCGATGTGAGAGAGACACATCGACTGGCTGCCACTCACACAACCCCAACTGGGGTCAGGGACAAACTGCAACCGCGGTATGTGCCCTTTGCAGGAACCGAACCCGGCTCTCTCCGGACCATGGGCTGACGCTCTAACCGCTGAGCCAAACTGGCCAGAGATATTTATTTATTAAATTTTTAAATACATTCAGTACCCGGTCTATATTTGGAACTCAGTTAACGTGAGCGGAATGAGTGACTGAATGGATGCGGACCCAGTTAACCAACCCCTTGTCTCAGGAGATTAGGATTCGTCTGCTTAGTAGGCAGGAACGAGACCAGGGTTTCTTACAGTCTCAGGAAACTGTAAGTCTGTGATGGAGAAATGATACCAACAGTGTCAGGGACATCACAAACGGTGGCAGTCCAATAGGGGACAAGGTGGCTATAGCTCTGACGTGATTCGGCACTTCTCATGTGACTAGCAGGTGTCATGGTGTTATGGCCCCTAACAAAGCCCGGGCCCACAGAAAGGTATTTGGTGAACTTCAGTGTTCCTTTGGGCCTTCCTTAGGGTCATTTTGAAGATGATTCATTATTGCTACATAATTTGTTTTTAAATATTGTAAATATCAGCCCTGCCACCATGAGTTCCATTCAGACACTATTTGGAAATAGCTCTTCCCTTGAGGGGTTTACATTGTCCTCCAGTCCTCCCAACAGGATGGAGAAAAAGGCACAGGTGTTCAGGTTGGTGAGCAGTGTTGCCGACTTGAGAAAACAGGCAGGTGTCACTTCCAGGGCAATAAATACAAAGGTAGTCATGGTTTTACAGAATGAAAGTTCTTGTAGACATCTATTGCTAAACATTGCTCTTGCATTCATTGTGGGGTCTGTATATACAGATTGAGAAGTGAGGGTCCAGACACAAAGAAGTGATAATTCCCACAGAGAAAAGAACAGCATGGAAAATAGGAGCTAGATGAAGAGGAATTCAGGCAGGATGAAAATAGAAACTTACCTTGGTTGGTGGTTATCACTAGTACCTTAAGAAAAACTGGAAAATGCAAAGTAATTTCAGAAACCAGATTTAAGCAGTCGTAAGGATATATTTTAATGCCAAATTTAACTGTATAGTATTGTGTGAATTTTCTGAACCTTCCCAAAACTAATTCAAGAAACTTCTTGGAATGTGCTGTATATCAAAGTTTGAACAGCAAAAAGCGGTGGTTTTATCAGTGGAAATCAGAGCAAAGAAGTTGATAGACATATTATGTACAGTGACACATAGAAGATCTGATGACAGGAGGTGACTTTTCATGGAAAAGTTCTATTACCTGTGAGATCGTGTACCCTGAGCACAGACCTGGTAGAACTTGTTTGTTCTCAGTGCTCAGGATCTAAAGTGCCAGGTCCCTATCAATCACAAGAATCCATGGTAAAAAGCAGCAATTTTCAGCCTTTTTCATCTCATGGCACACACAAAGTGATTACTAAAATTCTGCAGCACACCAAAAATACATCTTTTGCCAACCTGACCAAAAAAGAAAAAGGTATAATTTTGATTCATTCGCACCGGATGGCTATGGTTGTGTTGACTGCTGTCACTCCTTTATTTGACAATCTAAGGGAAAAGAAGTCAGTGTCCCTGACTAAATACTCAGGTATTGCATGCTTTAAACATTCTTGTGGCTAACCAGTTGAAAACCGCTGGTATAAAGGATGACTAAGAAGCCATGTGCAAAGCCAAATGGAAGAAGAGGCAGGATCTTGGTGGAGAGCCAAGCACAAAGACTGAGGGTCTGCGGATGAACATGTTTGAGAGCTCAAAACCCCACGTGATGCTCTTTTATTGCAGAGTCGTCCATTTTATACACTTAAAGTATTTGGAACTTATGTTGTTTGCTATTGCATTAGTTAGCCGGGACTGCCGTAAGAAAATACCATAGACGGGATGACTTAAACAACAGAAATTTACTTTTTTATGGTTCCGGAGGCTGGAAATCCAAGGTACGAGTGCCGGCGGGATTGGTTTCTCCTGAAGTTTCCCTCCTTGGCAGGTGGAGGGACCGCTTCTTATTGCCTCTCCACATGGTCATCCCTCTGATATCCCTTGTTCCTCTGCTTTAGGAACGCCACCCTATGGGCCTCGTTTTAACTCAATTACCTCTTTAAAGCCCTTATTTCCAAAAACAGTTACATTTTGAGGTATGAGGTTGGGGGTTGGGACATCAACATATAAATTTGGGAGGGACACAATTCAGCCCACAACATTGCGATGTATGACCTTCGAGAGACAAGCTAAACAGAGAAGACATTCAAATCCCAGGTTTGGGGTCAGTTAGAGACCAGCATTCTCATCGGTGTCTCTAATCTTCAGACTGCCTTATTAATCTCTTTACCTCTTTATAAAGTCGGCACCATCTATTCTATATGGTAAGACAGTGGAGTCCTGGAGAACTATCACTCAAGAAGCCACTGAGTTATTAAAATTGCTTATATATGCATATGCTTTAGTCACACAACAACAGTTGTGGGAAATGAGCAATTTGTGTCAAATGCCTTGAGGAGTTTTCTCTGACTAAAAGCATGAATAATGCAACAAGTAAGAAGTGCAAAACAATTTGTCAAAGGGAGGACATTTGCAAGAGAGCTTCTGGGGCAGGTGGGGGGCTTGCTAGGGTATTTTGTTGGGGGGCAGTTTTCAAAGGAAAGGAAGAAGATGAGTTTCCACTGGCATTTCCTGCCAAGGCTAAAACTCAGAACTGGGTGGAGAGGATAAGGAGATGATGGCAGGTGGGGACAGGAGTTTTGGAAAGGCAGTGAATGGGCAGAAAACCTAAAGGAATCCTCTACCCTTATCCTTGATTCTCTTATGATGTCTTAAGCTTGGTTCTCTGTGTGTAATACTTGGTAGTTTTGTATCTCCACTCCAATTTTTTTTAAAAAACATTTTAAATTGATTTTTAGAGAGAGAGGGAGTGGGAGGGAGAGAGAAATATTGATGTGAGTGAAACATCGATTATCTGCCTCCTGGAGGCCCCACCACCACCCCAACTGGGGATCAAGCCTACAACCTGGGCATGTGCCCTGACAGGGAATTGAACCAGTGACCCTTTGGTGTATGGAGCGAAGCCCAACCAACAGCCACACTAGCCAGGGCTCCACTCCAATTTTATTATGTCCGTTTTTCACCTTTAAGAAGTATACCACCTACGTTAAAGATTCAAGATACATAATTTAAGATATACAATATTCTTTGCCTTAATGAGATCTGCTATTTAAATATGGGGTTTTCCCTCATAATATCTTATGCTCATACTTGTCATATGCCTTAACACCTAAGGTTATAATTTATATGCCTAAAGGCAACACTTTCTAACTAAAGGTTGAAACAAACACATATGTTGAGTGAAAGAAGGTAAAAAAGGACTCATACAATATGTAACACAGCATATACATTTTTTCCTAAAATAATGAAATTAAGTTATCTTCATAAGGTTCATAAACAGTTAAAATCCCTAACCAGTTCTGATGCAAGTGCCCAAAATTATATCATTTAGAATAACTAAGCAAAGACGTACTGTCCACCATATTAATTGTTTATTAATCAAGAAAAATGATTCCTCCAAGCTCAAATATTCATTCATGTTTCATTGTTCAGAGACATAGGTCAGACAAACTTCCACGGAATTCAACCTAAAGAAATTCTTTACATTCCAAGATCACTTTGCACTCTGAAAGATGTGCCTTCCTCATGTTCTCAAAATCTTTCATGGAATCGTAATTTCTGTAGAAATCTGCATATGCCTTCTTTCTCAGTTCAGTCACAGCAAGCTTACAGGAAGCTGCAACCCTCAGGGATACAGTGATGGCCCCAACGATATGAAATCACAGATGCTTGGCCATAAGGCCACACAGCTGAGGTTTTATCAAAGCGCTGGAAGACATGATCGTTATATTCTCCTCAACCCTGTTCTTCCCGGTGGAGAAAAGGACCCTTCATATACATTTTAAGTATGAAAATTGTTATGTGTTATCTATGATTCCATGCATTTACATGTAGCAAAAGTATAAAAGACATGCATGGGGAAATGCATGGCAAGAAGAGGGATCACATGTGGAGAAGAAGCAGATGAGCCAGTGGGTCATTGGCTGTTTTTGTTATATTTTTGTTTTTCTAATTGGAGCTTTGAACTATATGCAGCAAGATATTAACACACCTTTAACCTAGTTGTTTTCACCTGTAGATGCTCGTAGGGGCAATATGTTCTCTACTGGTGTGTTTGAGCTTGGTAACCAAAAACAAATTCAAACAGATAAACAACAAAAAAGCCTAAACCCCTGGTTTTCTGCCAGGAACAATTCTAGTAGAATTTCTCATCAAGGAGAAATCACTCAGGACTCTTAGCTAACCTCTCCACTTAGTAGTTAAGAAATATACTTTCATCCAACATTAAGTGGTAGAGGATGCTACCTTTAAAACATGGAGTTACTCTGTGTTATTATTTTATAAATGTCACTCATATGCCTTGGACTGAGTATGCAAGGGACCGAGAACCTTCGTGATTACTCCAGTTTTCCTCTGAAACATTAAAACGGCACACAAATTACATATATGTAGTGCCTCCCAAATGGCGGTATGCTGTAGCAAAAGAAGTCTGGTCTTAGGACCAGAACACTGGGGTCTGGCTGAGTTCTACCATTTAATGGTAGTTTAACCATAGGCAAGCCTGTTGCCCTCTCTGGTCTTCAGTTCGTCACCTGTAAACGGAAGATTTGACATTTTTTCCAGCTCAGTAGGTGGCAAAGTAGTTGAGTGTTAAGGAATTAGGCTCTGTAGGTTCTAACCTGAGAGTGGGGAGGACTGTCATCCCTTCCTGATCGGATGCTTGTGAGGACGAAATTAAATCACAGAGCATAGCTGTAGAACTATATTGGATTTGCAGTTTTACATAACTATTTTATGTTTGCAGTGCCCGGCAAATATCAAAGGGCTCAGTTCTTTGTATTGCTGTGACTCTGTATGCCCAGAACCATGCTGGGCTTGTGAAAGCTTGTGATGCTAAATGCTTTGTGTTGGTTCATTGTGTGTAAAGTATTTTCACACTATCTCTAGCATCCCAGGATTGAAATGACATATATGCTCTCGTCCTGGGCCTTGAGGAGTTAATGTAGTTGAGATATAAAAAGTAAAGTATATGAGATCATTACTAAGCCCTATAAGGCTCTATGAGGCGAAGAGCCTTGAGGTGAGGTTCACATTCAGTCTACAGGAGGAGATCAGGGACAAGATACACCTGTGATGGGGCTTGAGCTGGAGCAAAACATGATTCATTGAATAACATGGGAACCCAGCTAAGTCGCAAGGTCCATTGTTATCTTAGTCTCTTCTCAACCACTGTCAGTGCTAATTAATAAAATGGAATAACAAAGTCCTCGGCACTTCATCACTAACAAGGAGCGCTCTGTCTTCTGGGAAGAATCTGGCTTAATTATTTACAACTTGGGGCATGGATTGATAACTTCCTTCGTAAGCAAGAAGTTGTGTGCCAACATTTCCTTTCCTCCACTTAGAAGAATTAATTCCATTCCATTCTAAAGCTCAAATGCTCTCTCCAAACAAGCTATTTATTTTTTAATCCTCTCTGCCAGGAATCCTGCATTACTGATATCCTGCTCAATGAGGCAGCGCATTTGGTTTTGTGCTTCTTAGGTTGAACCCAGAGAATAATTTACTGTCACAAAAGGAGGAAGTAAGCCTTGATCAGAGCCTTACTGGCCACCACTGTTTGCTAGACCGGCCAGTGCCTTTCCCCCAGAAGGAAGGCGGCCTCCCTTCAGGAGCTATTAGTTCCTGTGAGGATCAAACGCAAAGGTTTGTTATCTCCAGCTGCCTGGAATGTGGTGAACAGCAGTAAGCGGAAGTCCAGAGGCAGATGGATCTGGGTTGACCTCTGCCTTCTACAACCTACTGAGTTTATTTTGGCAAATTACCTAGTTACTCAGATTATTTCCTTACAGTACTTGTGAAATAGGGGCGGACCCTTGATCTATCTTACTGGATTAATGTGAGAATGAACAAGGTAATTCCTGTAAAATATGTAGAAAAAGTAACTATTTGTGTGGCACATAAAATTTAAAATATCCATAACAGTTCCTCTCACCTTTCCCTTTCCTCTCTCAGTAAACTACAGCATTTCAGAATAGTGATATTGAGTGGTTTCCTTTTACTCTCTAGAAAATGTAAAGAGGACATTCAAATCTCCAATAATTGAAATAAAAACCCAAGACTTCTGTTAGCTAAAAGAGAGGAGGCAGCTATGAGCAGAATAGAGTACACTTTTTTTGAGAGAGAGAGAGGAAGGGAGAGGGAGACGAGGTAACATCCATCCATAGGCTGCCTCCTGCACGCCCCCTACTGGAGATCGAGCCTGCAACCAAGGCTTGTGTCCTGACTGGAATCGAACCAGCAACACATTTTTTTATACCACCCCAACCATGTAAAGAAGTATGGTCTGCTGTGCACATTTATTAACATTTTGTTTTTATGAGGATTATAGCTTCCTTTGTTAATACCCTTGAACATGTCCTCCCAACATCTAAGTTTTGTTTTGCTTGTTTTTTTAGTTATTTGAATTTCTCAAGGTATTTGTAAACGTTTTTGAGCAAAGAGGGTTTTCACTGAACTGAGTCAGGTGATCTCAGAAAGCCAAGTTAGAATCCAGCCTCAGTGAATGTGTTCCTTTTTGTCCCATACTAATCCTTTCATTCACTTCATCTGGCTCTTTAGAGTTTCACATCTTTGAAAGCCTTCCTCCCCTCTTTTGTGTTGCCTCTGACAAGGAAGAACAAGCAGCGTCCTATGTATTTGAGTGAACAGAGCCACAGAGAATGATAACCGACTTCTGTTTCCACCTCGTGGGGCTCTCTGGACTCTTCGTGTGGCCGGAAAGCAGCTCTCGGAGAGTGGCCCCAAGCATGTGACAGCCTTCCATCAGTGACAGATTGCTGGGGCTAAGGTGTCTTCTCTGTTATCCTTACTTGGCTTAAAACAACACAACATTTCCAGACCACTTCCTGCAGTGACCCTGGTGACACCATATATGGCTAAGGAGAGTGAGGATATCATTGTGTATCTCTGTCATCACCTGAAGGTACTGACAATGGGTTTTGCGAGGGATTTTTAATTTTACCAATGCCTTCTTTTCTACATAACTACTTACCTTAGTGATAGAAATTACTAAAGGGTATCGAGCATTAACTGTATGCCAGGCCTTTCTACTAAGTGCCTTAATGTGCATAGGGCCTACCTGTGAGCTGTAGGTGCTGTTATTATGTGTGGCTTTACCAATGAGAACTTAAGAAATTAGCTCCTGGTCACACAGCTGTAAGGTTAAGTGCCAGGCACCAGAATCAAAGTTGAGTCCTTGGACTCTAACTCCAGCAGAACCACATTTGGGGAGTGTTCCTTAAAAAGGCTGCAATTCGCCCAAGGGTGTTGTTGCTGCCAGATGCCACTTGCATTGTGTGAACAAGATAGTTTTGAAAAGGAAACTCCCCCGGGTCCAGGGTCCATTTTGAATAGCCTTGCCTCAGCGACAGTTACTTCAGTGTTTCTCTGATGCAATGAGGCTCCCAACTCTTTTTTGTTTTTTTTAATCCTCACCTGAGGACATGCTTATTGATTTTAGAGAGGGAGGAGAGAGGGTGGGAAAGAGAGACAGACAGACAGACAGACATCGATCAGTTGGTTGGCTTCCGGTTTGGGCCCCTGACCTGGTATCAAACCTACAACTTAGGTATGTAACCTGACCAGGAATTGAACCCACAACCTTTTGGTGTACGGGACAGCACTCCAACCCACTGAGCCACATCGGCCAGGGCCCAAATCTCTTTCAACAGCAGATGGCTATAGGGGTTATTAGTAAAGTCATTAGATATCAGACTATTGACTGAAGACCTATTATAAGATGATTATTTTCTGAATTTATTATAAATTTACCAGGCATGTACTAGATATTTGTACTATTTAATGTCCAGTTAACTTTTTTAAAGATGTACCCTTTTAGGAAGGGAGATAGCAATTTGCTACAGAGAATATGTATACTCACTCTTTTTCAATGCATATATTACATCATGTATAAAAAAGACAGACAAAATGGTATTTTGGGGGATTGCTAAAAAAAACTACAAGAAGAATCTTAAGTCACAAAAATGTGTAATGTGTAAGCAGGTCACAGTGGAGAAATGGAAAAGGAGAGCGTGAATCAGAAACATTTAGAGGAAACTCACATTTCATTCCTACTTAGGAAAAGGCAGTGAAATGAAAAGTTTTTTTCCAGTTATAGCTCTGAAGGAAATGAGTAGTGATATCATTCAACCTGTAAGGAAATATCTAGTTACTGGCAGGAGAGGTTACCTTTAATCACTGGGAGTATTTTCTCCTTTACTGTGACACAATGCAAAACACCCTGTAGATTTATTTATTTATTTATTTACAGAAGTGTACATTCATGAAAATAAATGTGTCTTTTCCCAAATTTTATGTGGGAACTATTCCAGGGCATGGAATATTCTTCTGGTCTACCATTTCCTTCCATCAAGTTATTATTTATTCTTACAACTGCATGGACTCCGGTATCCACCAGGATACCTGGGAAGTCATTTTTTCCTGACTTTCTTGCCCCGATAGCCTTATAGGGATTTGTATTATAAAACATCTATGCTAAGATTTTAGAATCATACCTTAAGCTGAAACTGCTGTCCTATATGGAGACCTGTCTCTATGACTCTCTTTAAATAAAAATACCAAGAATTGGTATAACTGAGGGTAAAAACCTATGAATGACATATAAATATTTCTTTTTGTTTTGAAAAAGTATTGTCAAGAGTCAATGCAATTAAGAAAGAGCCCTGGCCGGTTTGACTCAGCGATTAGAACGTCGGCCCAAGTCATGGGTTTGATTCTGGTCAAGGGCACGTACCTCAACTGTGGTTTGGTCCCTGGCCCTGGTCAGGGTCATGTGGGAGGCAACCAATAGATGTGTCTCTTTCATATTGATGTCTCTCTCTCTCTCTCTCTTTCCCCTCCCTCCCTCCCACTCTATCTGAAGATAAATGGAAGAATATCCTCAGGTGAGGATTGAAAAAGAAAAAAGAAAAGAAAGAAATATATGGTCATTGTTTATTTGGAATATTTCCTAGTGTAGAACAACTTTATTCTTTTTTTATTTTTATTTTTTTATTCCTCACCTGAGGATATTTTTCTATTTATCATCAGATAGAATGGGAGGGAGGGAGATAGAGACAGAGAGAAACATCGATGTGATAGAGCCACATCAACTGGTTGCCTCCCGCACAACCCGACCAGGGCCCGGGATGAACCACAACCGAAGTACGTGCCCTTGACGGGAATCAGACCTGAGACTCACTGATCTGTGGGCCGACGCTCTAACCACTAAGCCAAACTGGCCAGGGCAGAACAACTTTATTCTTATGTCAAGACTTCCAACTAAAATAACACTATCCTTATCAAGAACTATACAATTATTCCACATAGGTTTAATCTGTTTAGGTAAGAGAGTCCTATTCTTTATTATCCTCCCTTTCACATTATTAAACATTTTATCATAGTGTTTGCAAAATGTCTTATAAAATTTTCTATCAGTGCTCTGACTGGGTGGCTTAATTGGTTGGAGCTTTGTCCCATACACCAAAAGGCTGTGGGTTCGATTCCTTGTCAAGGCACATACCTAGGCTGCGGGTTCAGTCCCTGGTCAAATCGATGTCTGCCTGTCTCTCTTTCTTTCTCTCCCCCTTCCTCTCTCTAAAATCAATAGACATATCCTTGGGTAAGGATTACATTTTTTTTTCTACCCATGCATACTACTGTACATAATATATACTTTATTTTTTTAAATATATTTTTATTGATTTTTAAAGAGAGAGGAAGGGAGAGAGAAATAGAAACATTGATAAGAAAGACACATCGACGGGCTGCCTCTTGCACAACCCCAGTGGGGATTGAGCCCACAACCTGGGCATGTGCCCTGACTGGGGAATCGAACCGGCAACTCTTGGTCCATGAGTCGACGCTCACCCCACTGAGCCACACCAGGTGGGCAATAATAATGTATATTTTAAACATAATTTAACTATTTCTGAATGATGCAGGTTGCTCTATATTGCAAACTTTTATAAAAGTTTTAACATTTTTCTGGTCTCTTCCTTTGAAGTTTTCCAGCTTTTCCTATTGCAACTCTTGCTGATAACCAGGCCTTCTCTATCAGCTCACTTCTTTTTTCAAATTAGCTATTTCTAGTCTGTTGTACACATAGAAACCTGTAATACTTCTTGTGTAAATTTAGAGTCAACAGGCTCTAAATTAGGTCCCTCTTTGGTCTTTGTAACATTGATATTAGCTTATCTGGGAACCTATTTTAATTTCATCTCACAGTAGTCAATATTTTGCATGATTGACATTTGTAGATAAGTGACTTGGACGGGAAGTGAAGAGGTGGAGGTGTGGTCTCCATGCAGTCCAAATAACACACAGGTGTTGAGAGTATATTGTGTTTGAAAACTGCAAGTGGTTTAGCAGGGCTGCAGCCTCAACTGGAAGACAAAAAGAAGGGATGTGGATTGTGGCAATAAGGGACAAAGAATGGAGCAATGAGCAGAGGCGAAATAACAAAGACTCTTACATTTCATGCTGAGGAGTGTTAACTTCAATAGTGAGGTATAGGATGCCGCCGAAGTGCTTTAGAGAGGCCAGCATCGTGATCTGATTTGCATTTTAGAAATGTATCTGTCATGTCACTATGAAAATGTTGCTATAAATGACTGATAAAATCATATTTATATCGTGTATTACATTACTGGCAGCATTTAATTCAATAACTAGAATAGTGGAAGAGGGTTGTGTTTAATCCTTCTTTATAATATGACTCCTCTTATTCATATCTAAAATATTTAAAAAGCTATCCAAACGTCAGCTAAAACTCAAATGTGACAATAATAGAGAGACTCCCACAAGGAACACAGAGAAAAGAATCACTGGTATTCTGTATGACCTCTTCTGAGAGTTCCAGAATCCTCTGGTGTGTGTTTTTGGCACCTGGCACTTAGCAGTCTACAATACCCTCCTTGTGTAAAGCATTCCGGTTGAGAAAGAATGCAAAAGATGAGGTATGTAGAAAGTTGAGTTAAATTATCATGAAATTCCAATCACCAATTATTAAAAATGTTCATTATTAGTATCATTATCAACATACATATGTATTAATATTATCTTAAGTTTTAGTGATAAAAGACGTGTCAAGAAGGTCAGTGTCTTGCTTAAGAAATATGCAGCAAAGATAAATATGCAAATGGTCTTCACTTACAGTGAACGTGAGTTTTTTTCTTTTATGCTGTTCAAATACTCCCAGGTATACCAGATTGTCTGCTCTAAGAAACTGAGAATGGAACTCTGAGAAAAATTTTGCTATGTTGTCATGAACTTGATGATAATAACAACATTATCGCAATAACAACGTGGTGATGATGATGATGGTGGCGGTGGTTATAAAGATGATGATTATTTCATTTTCCTAACTGGTAGTTGTATCCCTTTGTCTTTAGGTATGGAAAAATCCTTAAAAAAAAAAAAAACTATAGGAGGAACTAAATATATAAAGTTGATTCTAGTCTGCTTATTATTTATCGAGCTAGATAAAATCATTAAATTCCATCCTTTAATCGATGGACTAGGAAACAACCTCAGAAGAGATAAATAGCCTCTTAGTTGGACACAGCTTCAAAGCATCCTGCTTTATACACTTCAGAACTTAGTACTTGTTTTTCATGTATTGAATATCCCTTAAAATAATTGGCCTTTGGACCCAGAGATGTGAAAGTAGAGTACAGACTGACAACCCTCAGAAGAGGGGGTGGGGGGGGAGGGAAGAGATAAACCACAGAACTTATACGCATGTATGCATAACTGATGGACCTGGACAACAAAGCTGGGGATGGGGTGGGGGATGGGGAGGAGGGTGTCAATGGGGAAAAAAAGGAGAAACATCTGTAACAAAAATAAATTAATAAAAAAAAAAAAAAAAAATAAGAACATGACCTGAAAAAAAAAAAAAAAAAATAATTGGCCTTTGGGGGCTCAGTCCGTAAATCATTAGGGATAGTGAGGGAGAATGAGACAGAAGAGGTTTAACATCCATTCCTGGGTTGATCCTTGCCTTGGCTCTACTTGGCAGCTAGATACACATCCTGAGGTAGGCATGCGTCACTTCTCTCCAGAAAGGCGGGGAATGTAGACTTCAGCTAATCAACTCCCCAGAGGGATGAAGTCTTAATTAAAACACCCACAGCCTACAGGTCTGTTCCTCGTATTTTCTTGCTTATGTGTTTCTTTAGATGACTTCAGAATTTTACTGGGTATCATTAAATCCAGTCAAATGTCATGTAAGTTTGATCACCCAGTGCTGCTAATGTCTTATGGGAATGTCCTAGGGTTAGATATTGTGAGATTGGTGTTGTAATCAACATAGAAATACCTATTTTTGCCCTTTGGATGTATTTTTTATTAGTCTGCATATTTTCAATCTAAAATGAGAGCTTTCTTTTGATTTATTATTAAACTATTTCAGTACAATAGAATTAGTTTGCTTTATTTCAATAAGCTTATAGTAGTCTCTTTGCTTAACCAGGAAAAATTCTAAGAAAATATCCAGATAGTTAAAAAGTATGACTTATACTCTAAAATTTCTATGAATATGTAGGTGTTTCTGGGATTCTGCTGAAAATGACTTGCAGAGAAATTGTGTGGCTATCCATGTACGCATCTCAGAACAATTCTGATAGAAAATTTTCCCTTATCCAAGATGTAGTATGCTCCATACTGTGAGTTGTAAAATACAAATATGCTTATTGTAAGTATAAAAGCTTAATAGTTTCTTAGGAATATAGTTTCATGAAGTGCATGGTGTGTATCGAATCACCTGTCTAGATGAGACTGGAAAAGTTGAATCAGCTTTATTCTAAACCATCAACATCTGTGACCTTGGAACAAATCAATAGAATCTATTCTGCTTATCTTTGGGAAATGGAGTTAATTCAACTTCTAATTCAAGTCCATTAATATCTGTGGATCCCTCACAATGTTCCTGGCTCTAGGGATACAATAGATGGTTACCTTTCTTGTCCCCCAGTAGCCCATCATCTAGCTAGGAGACAGATTTGTACACATTGAACCAAAATACAAATTTGAGCTATGACCTTTAATGGGTTGGATGTGTGATGGTCATAACCCAAATCTGTGAAGGTTGAAGGAAGCTGGGGGAGGGGAAACTTCACGGAGGAGGTGAAATTTAAGTAAGATATTTTCTAGATAGTGCCCTTTTCCTTCATTCTTACAAAATGCTCAAGATTTCTGTACAATCACTTATCCTTTTTTCCTGATGGACAGATACTTCCAACATCCTTGTTTGTGAGCTACTGTCATTGCTAAAGAATTGATAACTCAATTGACTTTTCTTTTAAATTTATTTGTGAAGACTAGAGTTGGGAAGAAGTAGCTATTCTCATTTCTCAAATGGGAAATTTGAGTGAGAAAACACAGTTCAATGGAAAACCAGAAGAGAAGCATTCTGTCTCTATAAAGATAAAACATTTTTACTATCAAAACAAACAGTAACAACAACAAGCAAAGCAAGCATTCACTTAGAGTCCTTAAAGGATTGTATGTTTATGTAAGAAAGGGGCATTAGACTGATTCTGCTTAGCCTCAGATATTCGGCCAGGACCAATGAATTTTTTTAGATGTCACACTAGGACCAGTGTTTTGAGCTTCATAAAGGCAACCTTTTAGCAATAGGAGGGGCTCAAAATGCAAACAGAGTGTCCTTAGGAAATAATGAGCTATCCATTTTTATGTGGAAGGAAGATCACCACCCTTTTAAATGAAGTTAGGCTCAGGGATTGTGGAAAAACAAATATTTCCTCAAGAAGCGATTTGGATTGACTCAAATAATCAAGGCAAGAGAGTTCCACGCTACAGAGCAAGACTAAAATGACTGGCTCAAACATTGAAAAATGAGCAGCTGAGAGATAAAAAGAGCAAAGAATACTATTTCTTTTGCTGAACCATTTGGGAATGTTATACATCCACAAGATATATAAAAAGATAGGTTGCAAAGAAAACTGACAAATCTTTTTTTCCCCCTTTCCATTATGAATTAAGAACCATCTGTACAGCAAAATGCCTGAACAAATACAAAATGTCCTATCATGCAGTAGGTGAGATGAGTTGTCTAAGGAGCTAGATATCTAGTGTGTACAGATTTCTTTGACAAATACTTACAAAATACATTTTAAAATGTTCATTTAAAGTATCAGGAGTAGAGGTGGGTTAGCCTCTTCAGTGCTTTAATTATAATTTTGCTTGATGTCACAGGACAGTTTTTCAATCTAGAGACAAGCAAAGAAGCTGAACTCTTATACAGCCGGATGTTCTAAGCATCATTTTTCAGGCCAATGAAACTGCAACACTGAATTGGACTTTTCTATTAATAGTGATTGATTTGATATTAACTGACATTGGATGACTTCTAAGTTTCTTCCTATCAACCAAAGGGGAAAGAGGATTTGTGTCATTTGGAATATTATTTCCTGGTGTCTGGTGACCCTCAGGATCGGACTCCTTGTATCTCCACACAGGGCTCTGGCAGCCTTTGTTTGGCTATCACCTCATTTTTGGTTTTTTTTTTTTTTTTTTGAGCTTCAGCAATAATAGAGTTGGTTGTAGAAGGAGCTTTATGAGTTTGGACACTTTTCAGTTCTAGATATTTGGTGTTGAGGGATACCTATCGGCCCCTGTTACCTGTGCTATAATGACTGTCATATGATATCTTACAAATCAAAGAAGAATGAGCTCAGTGGTAGGATGTTAGCTTGTTGAACTAATTAATTAGACACTCTGTCTCTTGATTAGTGGCTCAGTGGAAGACCATTTTGTGAGAGACCTTGCTGGAATGCCATTTTGAAACTTCTCTACTGGAGTTACAAAAATTAGAACAGCATTCTAGAGGCTGGTTTGTATCATCATTTAAAAGCACTCAGTAATATACTATTAAAATAGAGACTCCAAATGATCTCTTCAAACACACTTTTATATCTTCCTATCTTCATGTGAAATAAAAAATAATTTTACAAGACCCTTTTTCTTTAAGTTAGAGTGGAATTTCTTCTCTCTCCTGGGTTACACATTCAGCCTATTTCATAGACACTATTGGGAAAATAATAGAAGAGATGAAGATAACAGTAAAACTGTGGGTTCAGTATTTATTAATTTGAGACATCGCTATAGCTGAAATGGTAACCCTGCTTCCACTCATGGTCCTTGGTATATAGTGATGGCTAGTGAAAGAGGGAACCAGCCCTGGCCAGTTTTCTCAGTGGTTGGAGCATCTGCCCACCCACCGGAACAAAGGGTCATGGGTTCAATTCCTGGTCAAGGGCACATACCTGGGTTGCAGGTTCAATCCCTGGCCCTGGTCGGGGTTGTGTAGGAGGCAACCAATCAATGTGTGTCTCTCACTCTCACATCAATATTTCTCTCTTCTCTCTCTCTCTCCCCTTCCCTCCCTTCCATTCTATCTAAAACTCAATGGAAAAATATTCTTGGGTGAGGATAAAAAAAAAGAGGGAACCAGTCAGAAAAAAACTAGTATATGCTTTCTCTTCCATGTGACCCTTCTCTTTCATTGTCTTATTCTTATTAGATAATTAAGTTGAACTATATTATAGAAAACTAATCTAGGGTAATACAAAACAAAAAATAATTATTTCTAATGATGTTGATAACTGGAAAGGCAGTGAGGTAGTCTTGCAGGGTGTTAAAAATACCTTGTACCCTGGTGTGGGTGGTGAAAACACATGTTTACATGTTTTGGGTAAAAACTGAGTGGTTTGGGCACTGAACTATACTTACTTTATTCCTCTTTTTTAAAATAGAAGAATATAATGATTAAAGACCTTAGGCAGTAATAAGCAACTAACCAGACATTAAGTCGTTTTCACTGCAGTGGATGTATGTATATTGTACGTAAGTAGAAGGAAGAGTTGAGAATGTTTCATGCTAAGTTCTTAGAGTCTTAAATGTCATGATGAGAAAACCAAATTTATTCCTTATATCTGAGGTAACTTTTGGGGATTCCATTGTTGAACACTCAATCTTGAACATCATGGGGGTGAACTGATAACTAGTTTAGAATTGTTTGGGGATCTTCTGGAAAGCATATTGTTATTCCTATGGAAGGACACCCTATAATAGGTCATGATTCCTGAGAGGAGAGTCAGAATCAATGACCTCCATCTCAACCTAGGCAAGAATGAGTCAAGAGTATCCTCTAAGAGATTCCATGGTTTTAAAATAAATCATGTCTGGAGAACTAAAGGCCTAGAGGAGAAAATGAGAGGCAATGCAAAGAAGTGCCTATTGGGCGAGTTCCTTGGTACACGGCAGAGGCAATCCAGGGCTACCTGGGAAAAATAGCCTTTCTGCATAAGCTGTCTTCCTGACCTCCTCCTCTGAGAGCCTATCAAATTGTTTCTCTGGGATAGAGCCAGTGCATAGTAGGTATTTACTGAAGTTTTTCAATTGAAGAAAGGAAGATGGATAATCCACTCCAGAACAATATAATTTTTGCAAAAGTATTATTTGTTGTTTTGTTTTTTATTGGCAAGATTATTAAAAATTGTGATCACTTTAAGTTAATATATTAAATATTGTATTTCCTTGCTAAAATATGTTTTCAATGCCAGATGAAGACAATTTAACAATTGAAGATTTTATTGGTGGGGAAGTGTATGTGTGCAAGAAATACCGCACTAAATACACTCATAATTATAAGCTGTATCCCAATTTCAGAAATATTAAAAACTGGAAAGTAATGAATTTAAGAAATGATTGCAGGAACATGCATTAAGTCCCCCTCCCCCAGCCTTGCTTGATGACTACATCACACATCCATGACACACCCACCTTTCTTTCCCTCGCATCTTCAAAGGTTCCCAGAATCAGCTGTTGACGTCTTTATTACTGCAGAATCCATGACACTGTCCAGTAGATTAAATTGGAGGGTGGGAAAAAAAAAGGTGACCACATATTGACTCTGTACAATTTACAGGAAATTGTATGCTGTGCCAGATCCCACACCTTTTAAAAACAAACAATTGGGAAAGAAAGAAAAATTTGGAAGTCCCCTCCTCTAAGATTTTATTCTTGGAAATATAATTCCATGATTATTGTTATTTGCTTGAAAGTTCAGTTTTCCTGCGCATGAACTTCCAGTAAAACCTCCCAAAACATAAACAGTCTTGATTTCACCTTACTTGTCCTTATGTGGATTTCCCACTGAGAATTTACCCTGCTCTTCATCCTGGAGGCTCATCTGTTCATTCCTTCAGCTTCTTCTGGGTCTGGGCTGTGTGTTCTGAGATTTAATAATTACACTTAATAGTGAAAGTATAATATTTTATAATTATTGATATATGTAATTGCCATATATAAATATTAAACTGTTTCACAATTTTCAAGTGCCTTCATACGCTATTTTATTTAATGTGGGCAACTATTGTTAATTATATTTTAAAGATGAATAAATGAATATTTACTGAATAAACACAAATTGAATAAATAAGCAACTTGTCCAAGATCACACATGCCAGCTAAGGATCCAGGCCTGAGTTATTGCACAGCTATGACAAGTGTTTGGGAAAACACTCCTGCTGTTTCCTGTGCTCATAGCTATTCCTTTCTTTGTGATTAATTTAATTTATTTATATTTTAAAATATGTTTTTATTGATTTTTAGAGAGGGAGAAGGAGAAATAGAACCATCAATGAGAAAGAAACATCGATCGGCTGCCTCCTGCACGCCCCCTACTGGGGACTGAGCCTGTAACCTGGGCATGTGCCCTGACCAGTAATTGAACTGCTGACCTCTTGGTCCATGGGTCAATGCTTAACCACTGAGTCACACCAGTGGGTTATTGTGATTAATTTTTAAAGGGACCATCTATTTATATAAAAACAAGTGCATCTGACTGCCCCTTTTAATATTTAATATCTCATAACATATAAATTTTAGCAATAATTTCTATTTTCTCCCTCCCCCTTTCCCTTTCTCTCTGCTTCCATCATCCCACTCCCAGTTTCCTTCAGCTGTTTGAAGAGGTGAAATGAACGATGCAACAATGATGCTGCAATTACCCTTTTGCTGTTTAATTTCTCTCACATTTGGATATTTGGATGCTGTTCTCAAAATTGCCCTGCCACTCTTTTACATACTCTGTTTACAATGCAGTCATAATTTGCATCCCATAGGAGCCTTCTCAGCAACCTTAACCTGTGTCTAGACCATGCTTGAGTGCTGAGGTCAAGAATCTGCTCCTTTGGTTCTGAATTCTTTCCCACAGTGGTCCAGACCTTTCTGCTTCCAGCGTTTCCTGTTGTGGGAAATGGTATCATCTAGTTTGCAAGTCATGGAGATGTCACTGATACCTCTCTGTTCCACACTCTTCACGACCATCAATCCACAACCAATTCAGTCACTTTTTCCTCCAAATCATCTTTTGAATGAAAACACCTCTCTCACCATGACAGGATGCTAATTCAGGCCATCACCTGTCTCCTGAGAAGTCTGCAGTAGTTCCCTAACCCAGCTGCTTGTTTCCAGTCGCTCCTCACCTCCAGTGCTCACGTCATTCTCTGCGCACCCCTGGTGAAACCACTGCAGTGTTTCTCTACCTTGCCCAGCCCATGGATTTTCCCCTTCACATCTCAGAAATCATTTTACCCCATTGTCTGTCCTGCTCCTCATAGTCCAGTCTCAACTCACACGTTGTTTCCTTTGCCTGGAGAATTCTCTCTTTCCCTCTGTCACCTTCAATTCTCAGTTGGAATGCCACTTTTTCACACAAACCTTCTCTGGTTCTTTGACCTGTCAGTTCTCCCCTTCATAAGAGTTTGAGCTTTCCCTTTGGAGCACTGACCACTGTGGTAGGTTACTTTTGTTTGGCTGATTGCTTGATCAGGTGATGCAAAGGGAGATGTTGACAGTGGGTCTGTAACATTCTTTCCACCTTGGAAAGGCTTGAGACCGTTTTTTCTTTTAACCCCAAGCACACGCCTTCTTGCAAATATTGACTGGTGAAATTTACTGGCTCCTGATCGCTGATCTAGGAATGCTTTGAACAAATGTACCTGATCTGTCTGGACGGTTGCTTGTAATATCTGTAAGTTACGGATTTATGAACTGCAGCTGTGCTGACGAATGCCGGTTAATCACAGGGCTAGGACTGTGAGATGCTGAGATGCATAAACTGTGAGGCCGCAGGCCACAACGCTAAGAGGCTTCTCTTTGCTAATTCAAGCCAGAGGGAGCACCATTCACTCCAGAACCAACACACCTCCCAGTGCAGAAAGGAGGAGGCTGCATCTGATGAGTTGAGGTCTGCCTGATACCGTTGTGCATTTTGTGGACACTTCTTTCTTATAACCTTTGCTAATCATTTGTTAAGCTTGATGCTGGGTAAGATTTGTATTTCATGTGAGTCTTATGGACAACTCTGGCTTTTGTTATTATCTAGGTAGAACACCTGTGTTTCCTCCTCGTTATCGCATGAGCTCTGTGAAAGCAGGAAGATGACTCATCTGACAGTTATATTCCCATTGGCTCAGGGTTTAGCACATAGTAGGTGCATAGTAAATATTTGCGTGGCAGAGATAACTAGAGCTCATCACATCTCATTTTTCTTTCCTTCCTGCGCACATGGGAAAACTATCCATCTTCCCAGACAAATAGATTGGGAGCATGTGTAACTTTGCCAGCGGACTTTGAGAGGAACGACACACATAACTTCAGGGTAGATGGAGGTAAGATTAGATGTCAACTGCCCACACTGGTTTCCCCTTCTCTAGCAAGTGCTGAAACCTGGTGTTGAGAAGGTTGCATGGAAAGATGGCAGAGCTTTTGTCATCTCCGGGTTCCTGACCAATGTGTAGAGAGCAACCATCCTTCTACCTATGTTGGATATATACCAAGAGCCAGACATGCCAGCTGATTTCGTGAAGCTCCTGAGATTTTGCATGTAACTTAGCCTGTGCTGCCTCATGCCTGAACAAGCAGTAGGCAGGCAGGACTTTGTATGAAGTCACTCTGGGGCACACCTGCCTTCTCTTCCCTTGATTCTTCACAGGGGATCCAACTGCATCTTTTATTGTGGTTCTCGAAACGTTTGGTAGGCATAAGATTCATCTCAGTAGATGGGCAAAAAATGACAATTTTAAGGTCCTTATCCAAGAATTCATTAGGTTTATGTGTGGCCCAGCGTATGCATTTTAAATAGCACCTCAGGTACTCTCATTTACATGGTTATCAAGTCACAGTTTGTAAACACTGCTATATATTATAGTTGTAAAAGATTTATAACATGGTTCTTTTCCTTTATATTAGTGGTTCTCAATCCTGGCTATATGTCAGAACCACATGGAGCGTTTTTTAAAGCAATATCAATACATAGGCCATACCACAGAACAATTGTATTTGATTATCTGGAAGAAGATGAATATAAATAAACTGATGTTCTACAAGCTATGGAAAATGATTGCTTAGGTCTCCTACTTACTGTGGCCATTACAAGACATTGGTAAACAGGTCCTATACCAGTCAACCGCCCCTTAACTGAGACCCGTGGTGCAGAGCATTCTAGGATGAGGCCAGACAAGCACCGGTTCCTTACAAGTTTAGAACGTGGAGATCAGGGCTCTTTGGTAAGATACTGACTTCATGGGTCTTGGTTCCTCTGCTTCTAACTCCAACCCCAGCCAAGCTGTTGCTGCAGTGAGCAGACAGGTAGGGGATAAGGAGTGTGAGCCTCAGGCTGTCAGAGCGCTGACAGAACGATGGCGCTCCCAGTTGACAAAAAAGGCAGAAATCAGAGGTAGAGAAGTCTGGAGTTCCTCTACTGAGCTTACAGCGACCTTGTTTTGGTGAGAAGGTATGTGTGAGCATGAGTATAAAGAGGCCAAGATAAGCCCGCCTGAGTGCACTTGGTCACTTTGGCTTTTCATGGGTGGAGGAGAAGTTGGAAAGTAGGCTGAGTCTTCTATCCCTGAAGACTGGAGGCCTGTAGACACCAGGGAATGAAAACTCACTGCCACAGGGAGGGACAGCCTGGTGTCTGCGGCGCTGCCCGCCCACAGTGGCAGAGGCACCTCCGCGGGACTGCTGCCGTCTAGTGTCCCCAGCAGCTGATGGCAGCTGCAATGGGCAGAACTCAGAAATGCGCAACTCACGTGTGGGGGCCCAACAAAAAGAGAAAGAACTGATCACACGCAAACCGGGTGCCCACTGTGGCACACCTGATAGACATTTGACGATATACATGATAAAAAGCATTTAGTAAAATTTAAGGACAGTCCAAAGCAACTTATGGAACTTAAAGAACATCATCTTCAAGATTAAAAGTTTAGCATGCTAATAGAAAGAGATGTTTACTGTTGATTATGAATTAGTAGCATGGAAGAAAAAGTAGAGGAAATACCGCAGGATAAAATGCACGGGGCTAGACAGCGTGAGGGAAGAGTTAGCGACGTTAAGGGGACAGTCAGAAAATGGGAATTCCAAAAGAAGAAAAAGGGGGGGAGATTGTGTTTAAACATTAATTAATTAAATAATAGAGAAAAATGTCTCTGCTCAGCCGGTGTGGTTCAGTGGATTTAGCATCGTCCCATGGACTGAGAGGACCCGGTTTGATTCCTATTCAGGGCACATGCCTGAGTTGTGAGCTCGACCCCCAGTAGGGGGCATGCAGGAGGCAGCTGATGGATGTTTCTCTCTCACATCTATGTTTCTCTCTCTCTCTAAAAAAATCAATTAAAAATATTAAAAAAAAAAAAACTTCTCTGAATTCAAGAAAGTCCAATGAAAAGGACTTTCCAAGTTCTAGTTAGAATTTATAAGAAAAAAATCTCACACCTAAGCAAAATTTTGGACATGAAGAGAAAAGATTAAGATTTCCATTCAGAAAGAATAAAGTACAAAGGCAGACGTATTAGGCTGGACTTGGGCTTCTCATCTCCCAGGCTAGACCAGCACCGTACTGTCAACAGCAGAATAGCCTCACAGATCTCAGCCCTGGCTGCACCGTAGCATTGGTTGGGTAGCTTCAGAAAATACAGACACCAGGCTCCACCTTTGATGAATTAAGTCAGACTCTCTGGAGGTGAGCAAAGAACTGCTTTGTTTTCTTTAGCTATCTGAGTGTTTTTAATAGATGGCTAACATTATGAGCTGATCTGTAGACTACTGGGAGAAAAAGGAATACACCCTCAAAATCCTGTGCCAGCCAGTCCTATTTCTTATCCACGTGCCAAGGCAAAGGAATGATTATTAACAGATAAACATAGTTTTTAGAAAATGTATTACTGTTTACCTAATCTCAGAAAAGGGAAAAGCTGTTGACCCAGCTAAATTAGAATAGTCAAAAAAGGAGGAAGACAAGGCGTACAGGAACAGGGGTTAGCAAGGAGCCATACAATATCTGGTTACATGGTTACATCTGAATGGACAATGATAGAGAGAGTGACTGCAGGCCTGGGAGACTTTCATAAAGTTCCCTGAAATAGAAGAGATAACTTGTGTGGGGAGATTCTAATAATAGCTTGAAATTGAAAGTGTCAAGTTACTTCAGTAAAATTTAAAAGCTGGGTTAGACTCCTGATGAGAAAAGAGAAGTAAAAGGGTTCCAAAGATTTCCCCTAAGGGTGGAAGAAAAGAGTGTGTGGGGCATGGGGCGAGCAGAGGAAGTGAGAAGAGTGGGGATAGTCACAGTATTCTAAAGGTTTCATTTTATGGGTAGGACATCACAGAGGAATAGAAAATGTTGGTGGAGGAAGTAGTTGACATATTGTTTTCATTATATTGGCAGGGTATTTTTTGTAGGCATCATCAAATGGAAAGGTTATCAATAAATGACATGGAAAAATAATATCTAAATCCTAACAGGGAATAAAGAACACCTTGTCCAAGAGAGCAAAACATACGTAAAAGAGCACGTGTAGTCTCATAATTTGCCATCCTGCCTCTTACTGTAGATGACATATTTAAGGTGGTCTTTCTACTTGAGGACTCATCCCCTCTAGTCTATTCATTGATGCATCTCCAGAGATGTTCCCCTCTCTCCTATGTCATCCCTGTTTCACTGTCCACTGGATCAGCATCCAAACCTGCTGTTATTTTTTCCATATTAAAAACTAGTGTCTTCATTCACTGTCCCTGTGAGCTGTACTAGCCCTGTTTATATACTCTATCCGAAACTCCTTCTCTTCTAAATTCTTTTTAATTCATCAAATGTTCTGCAGCCCACCACTGCACCAGGATTTAGGGTCAGATCTCCATGTTGCTGAATCAAGCATTCAGTTCTCAGTCCACATCTTCACCTTTCAGCAATACTCAGCACAGAGAACTGCCTCCTTCATCTGATAATCTTTCTCCACGTGCCTTACAGAATGCCGTACGATCTTAGTTTTCCTCCTCTCTTACTGGTCATTTCTTAACCATCTCATTTGCTGATTCTTTGTCTTTTCCCAACAAGTTTGTCCTGAAGTGCCCCCAGGGTCAGTTCTTCCACCTCTTCTCCACCTATCCCCACACTCTTGATGATCTCATTTTATCTAATCCCTACTGAATTCCAAATTCCCACCTCCGGCCAAATCTGGAGTTGATATCCAAATGCCCGCTTAACATCACCACTAGGATGTGCAGTACACATCACAAATCAACATGTACAAAACTAAACTGATGATATTCCAGTCTCTACATGCAACCTTCTCCACCTGATCGAACGTCAACTCATCCTCTCTGAGCCCATTTGACTTTATCTCTGTATACTCTTCCCCTTGCTCAGTTTCTCAATGACACTAGCTCCTTATAATTCCTTAAATTTGTTATTCATGTTTCTTAGAGTCTTTTGCCTGGCCATTTCCTCCTCCAGGACCACAATTCCCTCAAATACCTACAAGGCTATTTCTATCACCAGTGTTGAGACTTTGCTCAGATAACTCCTATATCCTGAATATCCTATTTAAGAATGATTCCTGCACCTTACATCATAACATTCCCAATTTCCCTGTCCTTCACTATATTTTTACAGCAATTTTACCATGTAACATATCATCATGTAAAATAGTATATAATTTACAATTTTATAATGTTGACTGTGTTCCTACTCCCTTCCATGTGCATTTCTCAAGGCCAGGAATCTTTTTTTTTTTCTTTTAATTTCACTAATTTACTTATCCTAATAGCTTAAAACAGTGCCTGTTATTAATAGGACTCACTAAATATTTATTAAATAAGTCAGACATATTTATATCTAAGTATAATAAATAAGAATGATTCATTGGATATAATCAAAACCTAATTTTGTTTTAATTTCTTAGTGTCTTCTTAAAATTAGTGAATTCTGGGAAGTGAAAATACACACCTGCCCATACGATCTCTCACTTTAGTTGGTCTTAAAAATGACTATTTAATCTATGTTGGAATTTGTTCTTTTGAGAACAAATTAATCATTTTCTAAAATATGCTGATACTTTTGGTACCAGGATGTCATTATTTAATGAAGGCACCTGAAATGAAGAGCAAATTGAAGATGAAGGAACATGTTTAATACGTCTATGACATAATGACCATTATTTTCCTCTAAATCCATGTCATGATTACTTTGGATTTTTGTTAGGGATGATTCAGCATGAATCATTCAATTCTAGAGAACAATGAAAAGACTTTTTTTTTTTTTTTAGAAATCAAACCCTACTTTATAAGGCTGAATGGCTAGCATTGGCTTCTCTGCTGAGATATGAGGTGTCAGCCAGGCCGGCAAGTGACAGAGTGTGAACCTTCCTCACCTCCCCACCTTCACCACCCCTCCAGCCCTCCAGATGCCCATCTCTGCAGATCACCCTCATCAGAAAATACTCTGAGGAGGGTCAAGGTGGATGGGGTGGGGGCTCACGCTGGCCGCTGGCCTGTTCCTACCTTCAGCCAAGTGTTCCCTCGTCGGGTACAAACTGCCTTGCCTTTCTGATTGGTGCATGTGTCAGAATGGCCGAGCAAGTTCTTGCACATCCCACGTGGTGGAAGCAGGGCAGCACAGGGCAGAAAGGGAGCCACCTGTGGGCAGCAGAGGTGCATTGCTATCGAGTTACAGTTGCTTGCAGTTGATGGATAGAAATTGCTGGAGTAAAACACTGGTAGAACCTTTGGTCAGGTGCCCAGTTTTGCAACTTCTTTGCTATAAAATGGGTCCCTTGCCCGGCTGGTGTGGCTCAGTGGTTGAGCATTGACCTATGCACCAAGAGGTCACTGGTTCGATTTCCAGTCAGGGCACAAGCCCAGACTGTGGGCTCGATCCCCGGTGGGGGGCGTGCAGGAGGCAGCCGATTGATGTTGATGCTTCTCTCTCTCATCGATGCTTCTCTCTCTCATCGATGTTTCTATCTCTCTCGCTCTCTCTCTAAAAAATCAATAAAAAACATGAAATAAATAAATAAAAATTTAAAAATGGGTCCCTTGATCTGAGGCAACGTTATGTGGGAACCCATACCCGTGAATCAAGCATTCTGTGAGCTTTTCATGTTGACGATGGCAGCTAGCAGCAGGGAAGGAAAAGCTATGTCCAGAACTGATGTCATCTCCGTTAAGGATGGATTACTGCTCCTCCTGGGGCTAGCACAGTTCAACAATACTTTATACTTTATTCTTAAGAATTTGTGGTGTGCCTCAGGCTTCCCTTGATTATTTTATTACAAAATAACTAAGTAATCCAAAGAACTCCCTGGCCTCATCAATGCCATAGCCAATCCCTAGCCAGTGTGGTATTTCCATTTCTTCAATGCCGAATGCATTCATCATCGAGCAGCTGGACAACTGCAGAGCTTGTGGAATCGAGTTCTGCAAAGCTGGTGGTGTTTATTTGTTTATTTTTGTGACTAAATTACCATGACCTCACCATAGGCATTAAGTGGAGGAAACAGTAATTATGTAATTAACTGCAGCTGCTGAAGTTGAGTCACTTTCCATTTATATATATATATATATATCAGAGAAAAACATATCTCTTTACTATATACAGGTTTATGGAAATTCACTCAACGTTTATTCAGAATTTTCGTAGGTGTTCACTGTGCCAAGAGTTACAAGCTTCTATGTGGGGACAGCACTGAATCAGAGAGATAGGGCCCCTGCTCTCAGATCAGATGATCTGGTTATGGAGGAGGGAGCTTCATGTATGTGACTTAGGTAATGGTTTGCGGAACAGATAGTTTTGCTTCTGTAAGTGGATGTGCTGTGTGTAATAATTTGGGTTATATAGAAGAATAGCACTGGCCCTAAGGAATAAATAATTAGGCTGCTGGTCTTCCAAACTGATTATTGCTACCCAAAACAACATATGCCTTTCAAAGATTCTTCACAAGAGAATGTGTCATTTCATGTCAGCAGTGAAAGAGTTACAGAATAGGAAAGGGGATATAAAAAAAGCTATCAGATGTTGGGCTGCTTAGTCTGCTAATTTCTTATTTATCATCTCTGTCTCTTTGCTGTACTTTCGGGAAGATTTTCTTAATTATATCTTCCAACTCTCCACCGTCTTTTGAATTTTTCATTTTTACCATAACAATTTTTAACCCCTAAGTATTCTTGTCTATTTTATTTAAGCTACCCGAAGCAATATAAATAATATCTTCTCTTATCTCTGTATGTTTTTGTGATATCAATGCTTCCTTGTGCCTCGTAGTTTCTGTTTCTTCCAGTTTGTTTTTGTCCCCTTGTTGATTGCTTATATCACTGCAGTCGTGCTTGGCTTACTGCCAGGGATATGTACCGAGACATGCGTCCTTAGGCAATTTCATCAGTGTGGGATCACAAGCCTAGATGGTATAGCCTACTGACCACTTAGGCCATGTGGTCTAGCCTGTTGCTCCCAGGCTGACAAGCCTCTGCAGCATGTTACTGTGTTAATACTGTAGGCAACTGTAACCCCACTGGCAGTGCAGTAGGTTTGCTTACTCCATCATCACCACAAACACATGTACAATGGATACATTTTGCTACCACGACCAGGTTCCCAAAAAGGGGTCTGAGGCCCTGGGGGTGTGCCTTCCAGCCTTTGGGCTCCAGGCTCCTCCTGGAATGTGCCCTGGTGCAGTGAGGGCAGATAGAGAAGGAAAGTAGGGAGGGGGGCGAGGGGGAGGAGGGAATAGGGGGAGGGGGAGAGGGAGGAGGAGGGGGGCGAGGGGGAGGAGGGAAAAGGGGGAGGGGGAGAGGGAGGGGTGAGTCTTAGGCAGAAGTCAGGTAACAGGTGCCTGGCAGCCACAGGACAGCCCTGCAGCGGCGCTACATCACCTCAGCTGCGCCCTCACTAGGCAGTAGGAATTGTCCAGCTCCATGACGACGTGTGGGACCACCGTCGTATATGCGGTCCCTTGTTGACCAAAACATCTTTATACAGGACTCTATTCCACCTAAGAGTCGTGTCTTCTCTCAAAGGCCAGTTGAGACTTGGCATTGTGCTCGTGCACGCATGACACACACACAGCTGACTGTGGTCCCTGTGTGGTTTCGTTTGACCTCTAGGCTTGCTGAGTGGGTTGTTCCCGAGCACACTCTAGGGTCAACGTCTTGAAGCAGTGACATTGCTCAGGGTTCTCAGTTCCAGAATCCCAGCAGCCAAGCGCAGGAGAAGGGCTGGGGTCTGCACTCAGTGTTTGGAATGTCAGTGGTCACTTAATCCTTGTTTCAGAAACGTAACTGAAATTCTTGTGCGGTCCCCCAAACAGAGACCCCTTTTTTCACCTGCTCAAAGATTAACCTGCAGATTTCTGCTGGGGGTGGGGTCAAATCCCCCGACATGTGGGGTGGGAGAGGGACCCAGCTTCTCAAACAGTGTTCACTCTGGTCCCTCGACTCAGCACCACTCCCCCACCCAGTGCTCGTCCCCGAGCTTCTCAAATACAGATTGTGTTGGTTCTTTGATGGCCCTACTCTCAACTTTAACGTTGGCCTTCTTGGGCGTGCTAAGCCAGTTATTCTTGTTAATTAAGAAAAAAAGTGTTCCCTCCAGAAGACACAGGTCTTGCTTGGTGACAACAGAGTGAAGAGCTGCACTGATATCCCCTGCCCCTTCCCAGCCTCTGTCACACACAGCGGCCGTGGTCACCGCAGCCCATCTGCTGTACACACCATCTTGGTGAGTTTTTGTTTTTTTTAAAAAAATTCCCTTTGCCAAAGCTTAAATGAGAGTTTTTCTTTTTCTGGAGGAAGCTAAATTTATTTGGTCTACATATATTTATTTGGTCTATTATCATAACCTGGAAAAGATATTTAGTGATTTTTAAAGTCAGATGAATATCATATTCCGGAATCATTATCTCACCAGATCTATTCAGAGATTTGTAGTCTATCTTTGTGGCTAAATAGAATTATCTGGTCAAAATTCTTAAGACAGAGCATGTGGCCTCTGAGATCAGAATGTTGCTGCATAAGCAGCCCTGAAGAACACACTATTTGCAAAGCAAATTCAAAACCACATACTTGGCTAGAATCGGACAATATTAAAGCTTAGATGTCATCTAGGATAAGGCTGATCTTTAAAACTAATTAAGAAGTTGTGCAAATTGCACATAAATGTATGACTCAGCATATCCTGTGTGGCTCAGTAATTGCAGAACATTATTCATCTCACTTAGTGACCTCTGGTTCAGGGGTGAAAACAGAAATTCCTTTGTTCTCAATGATGGAAGCCAGGGGCTATTTACTCTGCAGCTAAGCGTTCTCACACTCTAGCTTTTTTAATGGGTTGGAGATTAGTAAAATCACAAGGGACTCTAATTCCTTTCTCTTTGCCACAGAGCTGTGGACAGGAATGCATAATGTGATAACGTGGATTCTGCGTTTCAGAATCTAAGAATGTGTTTTATACATTAGACCTACATAAGACATCTTTTTCTTTTTTAAGTTAAAGAATGAGTTGGTGTTTGGTGACTCTCCCTCTGCCCACGACCAGCGAGTGGCATTACCTGTGCTGGTCTCTGCGGTGGCCGGCTCCCTCACACAAGCTGCGGAAACAAGCTGCGGTCCTGCAGTGGTGGCCCTCGAGTCACAGTGCTCGCTGTGTCCGTCTGTTTCTACGGGCCCGGTCCTGAGCGCAGACAGATCTTCACCCAAATACAGTTTTCTAAAGTGCGGTGTAGATTTGCATCACTTTCCCTTGAGACGTTTTGTAGTTCCTTGTCCCCATCCAGTAGGCCATTAGCATGGCTTCTGACGTGCTCAGACTTGGCCTTCAGTATACCTTTGCCCTCTGCAAATTTCCACCAAGTTAGATGACTGTCGTTTCTCTAAAAATGTACAGTCCCTCCATACATTTGCCCTGGCCACTCTCTCCATCTGGAAACTCTCCCTCCTTCCCATCTGTATCTATTAAATTATATCTGTCCTTAAGTCCTAGCTCCAGAGTCACTTCTTCACTCAAATGATACAAACTCAATGGCATTAGATTCGATCTCATGTGATATATGTTTATATAATTTCCCTTACTCAGTTTTGTCACATTAAAAAAATTTTTCTTCTTCTTCTTTTTTTAAAAGTTTCTCCAGCTCTGAGCCGGGAGCCTAGTCAATTATAGATACTGAATGATTTTTCCCTGAATGAGTGATATACTGAGTCTTTTGGATATTTTTTGGAAGTTAAATTGATAATAGATTCTGTTTGAACAGAGAGAAGATGTTTGTTTCATAAAGGAAATTGTGTTGCTTTTGTAACTTTAAGGTTTAACTGGGCATCTACATGGCTGTTTCCTATTGAGTATGAAATACATTGTGCTCAATGGGTCAGACTTCCTTTGTGCCCCAGTATCAGGCAGATTTTTATAAATATTCTGCATGTGTTTGAAAACATTCCATAGCCAGCCGGTGTGGCTCAGTGGTGGAGCGTTGACCTATGCACTAAGTGGTCACCGGTTTGATTCCTGATCAGGGCACATGCCCAGGTTGTGGGCCCGATCCCCAGTGGAGGGCATGCAGGAGGCGGCCAATCGATATTCTCTCTCATCAATGTTTCTCTCACTCCCTCTCCCTTCCTCTCTCTCTCTAATATCAATAAAGAAAAGAAAAGAAAAAGAAAAAGAAAAAGAAAAAGAAAAAGAAAAGAAAGGAAAAGATTCCATACTCTTTCTCTTTGCGGGACGATGCAGTAAGGTCTCTAGCACCAAGTGTCACATGAGTCTCATCACACCTTCAATGGAACTCCAGTCCTGGCCCAGCCTCTAACATGCCCATTCAATCCAATACATTGAAGAAACATCACAGTGTGAATTCTACCCGCCTCTCACTGGCGTGCCCAACACACTCCTTATACACAGGCATATCTTTTCCTCTTGTGTCCAGTTCAGATAGATATTCATTTAATTTTATTATTGATATTTGTAGTCCAGTATTTCAAGTATTTTTGGTAAGAAGAGGTTCATTTCTTGCCAGATTAGACCACCATGTTGCCAAAATTCAGAACAGATCTGTGAGGTCCATGTATCAGACGCAGTATTCAGGGGGACTCCTCTTTTCCACACCCTGAAACACTGGAAAATATATGTTAATCCCCAGGCCTTAGAGAAAACCAAAGTTAACCACTTCTTGGCACCAAAAGTCTGTAGCCAAAGTGAAGGCAAGGAAAGATTCAGCCTCATCTTACTGTTATAGCTTCATCCAACACAGCATCAGGAACAAAGCATTTTCCTAGAGTTCAGGCTGGTTCTTAAAAACAGACATCATTCTTCATAATTCAAAAAAGGGTAGGTTGTTTGGTTCTAAGCCTCAACTTACGTGTTCTTCAAAAATTTTAAAAGGAAGCAAGTTGTCTTCTCTTAGTTTTGTGTGACTAACTGGATTGTAAGAAACTGTTCGAAGTTGTATATATTAGTTTTCAGTGCTATCCCCATTCCTATCCAAAATTCTACTAAAGAAATAGTATTTAAATGGTTAAAATAATACTTTCTGTACTGTCCCTTCTAGGATCACATGGGACCATTTTAGAAAAATAAGATACTCCTTGTTTCTCGGAATTAAAAAGTCAGGCTTTTCTGGTCTCTTGAGTTCACAAATATTCTATTTCCCTTGACCGAGTGGAAGGGAAGGACGCTCATATTTCTCAGCCTCCACTATGAGTCAGGCACTTTACAAACATTATTTCATTTAATCTTCACAACCACCAAACACATAGTTAGCATTACTCATTTTTGGCAGAAGTGAGGAAATGAGACTCACAAAGATTCAACGGCCTTACTAACGTCTAAGAATGATTTAGCAGGTAAGCAGAGTTACGACCTAAGCCCAGTACTAATTCCCTGGCTTCATGAAGTATCTAAAATAAGAGACATTCAAACCTCATTTCTGAAATCTGACTAGTGATTCCAGGCCATTGCTAGACACGAGTGGATCAAGGGCCAGAATTTAAACATCTTAACCTGTAGTACACCATGCTTCATTCCCTTAGCTTTTAACTTCTGATGAATGACAGCCTTTTGAAGTGCTTTTCACTCATGTGAACTGCTACAGAAGGATCAAATCCATAAAATCTTTTTCTTAGATATGCTAATCCTAAAATCCAAGTAGAGAAATAGTTAATTTTTTTTCTACATGGTCCTTCTTTTGTCCACATTTCAAAGCAAGAGTTTTATAGGGCTAGAATAGGTGACTATTTTAGCTATATCAATATTTTATTGGTTTAATACTTGCCTCAATGTCCTGAGATACAATAATAATAAAATAACTTCCCATATTATAATTACTTCCACTTACTTTGCAATATCATGAACATTTGTTTAGGTGCTGTACACAGTCTCAGCACATCAGTGATACATTGAACATTACCCACCCTTCAGCCCAAATCCTGAAGTTAGAAAATGTTGCAGTCGCCCAGCTAGTCAGCGGGACTGCGACAATCTGATCTATCTGACTAAAGCCCACGTTATTGCTACCGTAGCTCGTTTTATAAAAGCCCCTTGGTGAGAACACTTCTCTTTTAACAAGGTTCAGCTTCTGAACTCAAAGTGGTTATTCTACTCCTGTGGGTTTTTGTGAACCTGAAATAAAGCACAGATGCAATGCCAATGACCATGTAATAGCAGCACACAGGGAAGAGAAGTTGGTTACTGCTGCACCTGCGTGTTGCCAGGGTCAGTGTGGTCGACGTCACCCTCTGGGTGGTTTCCTTTGCGGAGCAGACAATCTTCCTCTGACCCCGGAAGCCATGACTGGGGATTACGTGATGTGCTGTATAGAATAATAAACCACCCCTTTAAGGGGCAACACTTAATACTTGACAGTGCTTACTCAATGGTATTCTCTTTGCTTATGCCTTTGTTTTACTGAGTTAAAATTTGCCACCTGACATCCCATTGCTACACACAATGAGACTTTGAAAATTGTGCAGTCAAGTAAGTTTGATAAAACACAGAAGTCCAACTTGCCCTGCCCTTAAATTTCAGTTTGTACCTTTCCGTTTTTACCATTGTGAAGGCCTTAGATTAAACTGATTGGATCAGCAGTTTCTCTGCATATCCTCTAATTATCTGTTTTACAATGTCCAAAGACAATATATTCTTTAAGGGTTTGTTTCTGTATAACACTGGGTCATTGCGATTTGCTTTCCTTAGCTACTATGAGGACTTTTATTTAGGGGTGTATTCTGGACAAATTTGTCTTAGTGGGTTTTCTTTTTCCCAAACCCAGTGGAAGTCACATACTTGAATGCTTAACAAAAGTATTTTATTTAAAAGAGGACAGCCCGGACCTGGCCAGTTTGGGTTGGTGTTTAGAGCGTCAGCCCGCAGACCAGAGAGACCTGGGTTCGGTTCCCGCTGAGGGCACGTGCCTCAGTTGCAATTTGTCCCCTGCCCCAGTTGGGTTGTGTAGGTGGCAACCACTCGGTGTGTCTTGCTCACATCGATGTTTCTCTCTCTTCCTCCCTTTCTCCCTCCCGCTCTATCTGAAGATAAATGCAAAAATGTCCTCTGGTGAGGATAAAAATAAATAAATAATTAATTAAAAAATAAAACAAAAGAGGATAGCCCGGCTGGTGTGGCTCAGTGGTTGAGCATCGACCCATGCACCAAGAGGTCGCCGGTTCGATTCCCAGTCAGGGCACATGCCCAGGTTGTGGGCCAAATCCCCAGTGGGGGGCATGCAGGAGGTGGCCAATCGATGCTCTCTCTCATTGATATTTCTATCTCTTTCTCCCTCTCCCTTCCTCTCTCTCTGAAATCAATAAAGACAAAAATTTTTTTTTAATAAATAAAAGAGGATAGAGATACCTGTTTTTCTATAGTTGGAAGTAATATAATGACTAATTAAGCCAATAGAGATAAGATGGATTATTTTTTATCTCTGTGTGGCATTAAAATACAATTTAAAAGCTTCGTGTGTTTCTCTCCTCTCCAGGACTGTGGAGATTTTCTTTCTCAGTGATATATTATTTCCTTTCCTTTTACTGATACCTTTAATATTCTACACACCCTAAACTCGACCTGACACTTTTCTTCTTTTTAAGCTTCCTCTTTTACATGTAATTTTTTTGGACTTTATTGGCATTCTAAGTGCAGAGGTTATGCGAGATGTTCTATGTAGGCTACCTGCAATGACTCACAGACTCTACATACTTAAATATTATTGGTCTCTGAACAAAGCTAGTGAAATATAGTAATGTGTTCAAGGAACTCCTGTGCTTTTGTTATCTCCTTGGTGACTGAGGTCTTGTTTTCATGTTCTGGACAGCTTTCATTGAAAATTATTTTATTGAAAAAGAATTTTCTCTTGTTCTGTAGACGGTAAGTAAGTGTTATCGGAGAATTGTGTGGACTGCCCTTCTCTGTTACTAGTGGGAGTAGGGTTCTTGGGGTGCCACTGAAATAAGCATTTCCAGAGGCCCCCACTGGAGAATGAGATACGGTTAAAAGCTTTATTTGTGTGAAAATATATTCCTCAGTTTTCAAAGTTCCATTCCCCTTAAACGAGTCCTGGAAAATATGCAACTGGGGCTTCAGTAGAGCCAGGAGCAAAGCCAGTGTCCAGAGTTTCCGTTCCACGGTGGAGATTAGTCTGGCACAGCATCAGACTAATTCCAGTCCATCAGTCCATTGTGTGGGGGGTCCACATTACTGAGGGTCACATGGGTGAATGCAGGAGCATGAGAGCCCCAAAAGCCAGGAGTCAGGCAAGCAGCAAGAGAGCAAGAAGGGAAAAACTCCCTTGTTTAGGAGTAAAGTATCTTAGATTGCACACCCTTAAAGTGGCCGTGCCCATTCGGGCCAATGACTTGTTCCCAGGTGTGATTGACAGGCAAGCACATTCCCACATCACCCAGACCTTACTGGGCATGCGCCTATTGTCCAGTCCCTTCTTCCAGCGAGCTGCAGAGAAGAGACATGGAGAAGGTTAATCTGCAGAAATGGCATGCCTCTACTCTCTAGGCTCCCCTTTGCTCCTTTCCTATTAATTAATAACTGGGTTATTACAATGGTATCATAAGTATTCAATAAATACTCAGTAACTAAGAAGTCTCAGAAATACTTCTCTTGTTTATGAGGAAAGTGAAACCACATGTTTTGATTTAAATTGCCATGTGCAAATGGCAATTTAGAATCTGACTCCCCAGCAAGAAATTAGATATGTTAAAATTCAGACACTTCTGTAACTGACTTTTTGTCCATTGGAGGGAAAGTGTACAAGGGTGCATTTCTTTCAACAACGACAAATCCGCTACTGTTACGTGGCTTATACAGCACAAAACAGATAAAGTGCCTTTATGTTGTTACTTATTATGTAATTTGTATAAAATAATACTTAGTAAACTATACTTATTATGCTCTGATGCAACATTCTATACATGGTGAGTTCCTAGATTTATTTATTTTAAAAATAAATAGGGTTTGTTTGACAAAGTAAGTTTATTTATTTTTTTAAATGTGTTGTATTCAGAACTATTCCTGACCCAGACTTGTTTTGAAGAGTAAGAAATGAGGCATTTTGATCCCATGCTGTCATTGTTAGCAGGTCACAGATTGTACCAGACAGCATGCACTTCCCCATTGTTACCAAAGCAAGATATTCTAAGGGTTTGGGATGAAGACTCCTCTCTGAGAGCTACAGTAGTAAAATCAGCGCATGCCTGGTGGTGTTAGCAATGAACAGAAGTCATTTAAGAATCAGTCCATCTCAAGAAATGACATTATTAGAACCTTAATTGGACAATCGAAAAAAGTCAAGTAGAGTCTGTAGATTGTATTATATCATCATGACTTTCATAATTGTACTATGAATATGTTTGAGAATGTCCTTGTATTTTTAGGAAGCACTGTAGTATTTAGGAATAAATGGGCATATTGTCAGCAATTTACTCTGAAATAGCTGAATATATATATATATATATATATATATATCTGAAAGAATGATAACAAATGAGATAAATTTTTAACATTTGGAGAATCTGGGTGAAAGGTATATAATAATTCTTTTAATATTCTTGCAACTTTTATAAAATCTAAAATTTTCTCAAAATAAAATTAAAGGAAAGAAAAATTAGTTCATTTAAAGAAGACAAGGGGGTATTTTAATCACTATTTTTGTTTCTAAGAGATTTGCTGCCAGAGAGAGTGTGCTTTATAAAGCAGACTTGAATATTGTAGTGATCAAAAATAGAAATCCCTTCTGTTTTCAATTAATAATTTGCCATGTATTTAGTACAAGAAAGAGGGACTTACATCAGCATCTCCATAATGAACACTTTTGAATAGACTCGAAAATGGAAATTCCTTGTATGAGTTTCTCTTTGTAGTAAACAGCATTGTATTTGTTTTAATCTTGACATAAGTTTCTTCTTTAGTTGTAACATATGTTACATATTGTAAATCACATGGCTAACTTGTTGGGAGGTGACATTGTTGGCAAAAGCAACAATTTGGAATGAATCAAGAGGTGCACAAGTAAAGCTTCATCAGTCTGGAGGCATGTGGGAAATAAACAACCCGGACTAATTCCCTTTTTCTGATTCACATGTTTCACCTGAAAGGAAAGCGCGGTGCTGAGCTGAATGGCAGCAGATGTAAGAGGCAGTGCAAGGAAAGTTGCATAGATGGGGAAAAATGGCAGCAGGGGAGATTAAAAACAGTGAGAGAATACCTGGCCGATGTGGCTCAGTGGATTGACCAACGTTCCATGGACTGAGAGGTCTGGGTTCGATTTCCAGTCAGGGCACATGCCCGGGTTGCGGGTTCCATCCCCAGTAGGGGGCGTGCAGGAGCCAGCCAATTGATGTATCTATCTCTCTCTCCCTTCCTTTCTCTCTATCAATAAAAACATACTTAAAAAAAAAAACAGTGATAGAAAAAAGCAGCTTTCGAAGAAGGCCATAAAAACACGGCACTGGGCTATCGAAGGGAATAAATAGTTCCACGTACTTTGCCAGCCCTTGAGAGAAAGATTGAGTCACCACCCAGAGCACAGACAAAATGGAATGTTGCTATGTCCTGCGGGTCGTTTACTGAAAAGACAAGCTAAGCGTCCCTAAAATATTTTGTAATTATAGTAGAATAATGTTTAACCTTGACATGTAAACAAAAGTTCAAATAATGTTTGGCATACACTGTGCACAAGATAGGGAAATATGTAGCATACTTTAGATTTATCTAAACATCTTATTTCAATAAAAGTTATTTTAAAACTCCATCATGTTAAGTGTTAAATTGTATGTTTATAATTAGGTAAATGTTCACATGTATGCCACACAAATGTCTTCTAACCCACAAACATAGATAGAATAAGGATATGTAATTTGCCAAAATTGTAGAGCTAGGAGTAATAATGATAATGATAGTGAAAATAATGGCCAACATATTTCAGCATGACTTGGTACCAGTCATTATTTTATGGTACTTGAAATATATTTTATTAATGTTCATCATATTTTTTTCTGAATTAATAATTATAAGTAATCTATGAGGTAGGTAATGTTACTATCCCTATTTTATAGATGAGCAATTTGAAGTACAAAGATGCTAAGTAATTTCCCAAGGTCACACAGATACCAAGTAGCAGAATTATGATAAAAAACCCAACCAGTCTGCTCCAGGGATCATGATCTCAAAAACTATGCTTTATTATCTCTCTCAATAGCGGAGCTGAGAAAATGAAATGTTGCTATGTTACAGATAGCCCGTCCCCTGTCTGTAAATCACAGAGATCAGAGAACACACACATCACAGAAAAGTAATAATAAATAAGTGTCAATCTATGTGATAACTCAATTTGGCAGGCAAAACACTGTCTGAAGTTGTGCTGAAAAGGATCATGAGACCATATCTGGACTTGTAGACAATAGTACCATGGTCAATTAGTGAATTCTATCGTAGGTATGGGAGAGAAAAGGGGTCAAAGGAGTGTCATGAATTGCCATTCTTATAGTGGGATGAAGCAAAGTTGAAACTGTTTAGATCATGGTGAATTAAATGAGTAGGTTTTTATGTTTTCAATTATGAAAGCTTTCCCAAATGAAAATTGCTTTATTGAGTTCCACGGTGGCAGGGTGACAGTGATGCGGGATTTCTTTTCTTATACCACAGGTAATTTAATTTACAGAAGTATAGCCTGAGCGCACTTGTCATGATTTAGTCAGTAACATGTTAATGTCTAGATGCTTCAGAGAAGTGGCGACACGGAATTAGCTTTCCAGTCGTCCATCCTGAAGTGAGACTCGGGTCATGTAGTTCAGGGGAGCAGAGCGTGTGCAGCCTGTGCCTGTCGGACTAGTGCCCACTTATCACTGACTCAGAGAATTTCTCACTTTCCAGATGAGTTAAGTGAAACCAAGAGGTTAATTTGCCTATGCTGATAACTTGATTTGCTAATGATTCAGATATTATTATGTATCCTATGTATGTATGATGTATGTACAGATCTATCTATCTATCTATCTATCTATCTATCTATCTATCTATCTATCTATCTATCTATCTGGATATCTTTACAGTTATCTGCAGATATAGCAGTCACTGTTTCATAGAAATTCTGAAGTCCAAGTGGGCACATGTTGCCAGGCTCTGGTTAGGGCCCAGCCCTCCTACCTGGTAATGATTCTTGGACCCTCCTAACTGTGCTGTCAAGGCACCCACCCTCTGAGGCATTCTTCCTTTTCCAGAGGAAATGGTACGGGTTTGCAATAAAGTAGGGTAGGCTCTTTCTTACCCTGTACGGTTGAGTTCTCCAGGAAATGCTTTCATTTTGAATGGTCTCTATCTCTGTTGGTCTATGCTCACATTGCTTCTAGTAATGTTCTTTGTAAAGTTTGTGGACCTCCTGTGAATCTCTTTGGGGTTTTAAATTCATAAGACAAAGGCTGTATCCAATACTTTGAGAGGGGCCTCTCTACCCTTGGCAGAAAATAAAGGTATTGTGGGACAGCACCCTTAAGATTTTAGAAGCTGTACTGAGTAGTTGTGAGGGTCTATGAGGTACTTAGAGTATTTCTGAGGTCTCACAAAAGAGTCTCATGTTCGATGTGAACTTTATCCTGGTTTTAATGACATTGTTCTTGCTTTAATCTTTGCCCCGAGGCCATTTCTTACTTTGAGTGTCTTTTGCTGTCTAGGGAGAAAGTTTTATTTATGAACCCTTCCCATTGTTTTATTTTATTTATTGATTTTTAAAGAGAAAGGAAGGGAGAGGGAGATAGAAACATCGATGAGAGAGAACATTGATTGGCCGCCTCCTGCGTGCCCCTCACTGGGAATCTGGCCCACAACCTGGGCATGTGCCCTCACTGGGAATCGTACCGGCGACCTCCTGGTGCATGGGTCGATGCTCAACCACTGAGCCACACCGGCCGGTCCCTGCCCACTGTTTTAAAACTTATTTTGCCATCCTCTCTTTTATCATAAGCATCTAGAGGAAGCCTTCACCTCTCTGACTGAAAACTTCTTGGCCAAAAGTGTCAGTTTACTGTGGAATCTTTCTGTGGTCCATGGTGTTCCAGGTGATGCTTATGAATTGTTCTGCCAGCATCATGCTCTTTTCCTCTTTTCAGCCTGTATAACGATTCATTCACCGTGCTTCGAGCATTCACTAACAGCCTCTGCTGTCTGGGCCCACAATCAATGGTGCACATTTTAGGTTTGGGCTCTGTAGCATCTTTCTTTTAGGCCCAAGATGGAGAGTAAGAGAAGAAAATAGAAGTATGAAAGCACAAAAGAAATTACTGTGAAAAACCTGTATAGACTTCACTCTATCAAATATTTACAGCCTCATTTTATCCACCCCTCTCACCATAAATAAATTTAAAGACAAATAATGAACTGAAATTATTTGAACCATATATGATGAGAATATAGTTAGATTTAAATAAAAAATGGAAAATGATCTTAACAGAAATTCAACAGTATGTATCAGAGATTAAAAAATGTCTATCATTTTGCCACAATAACTTCTCTTTGAAATGTATATTAAGGAAAGGTCAGAGACATATTAAATGTATTACTGTGGGGGTATGCATTACAACATTATGCATACTACAGAAAGATTAGAAAGAGAAATAAAAAATATAGATGTTCAATAATAAGAGATTGGTTAAATAAATCACAATGTATCTGCAGTTAAAATAATTAAGAGGTATTAAAATCATGTTTTCTGAGAACATTTCAGCATGTGTAGAAAAGCTCACAAAATGTCTAATAAGAAATCAGGTTCCATAGATCTGGCATAACATAAATATATGTGCACTGAAAAAAAGAGGAAGGGTATATATTCAAATGTTGAGTGGTTATATTTTGTCTAATTATTATTATTATTATTATTATTATTATTATTGTTATCATTATTTGTTAATTCTCATCTGAGGTTATTTTTTCCATTGATTTTTTAAGGAGAGAGGAAGGGAGGGAGAGAAGGACACATCAATTGCTTGCCTCATGCACTTGCCCCGACTGGGCCAGGGATCAAACCTGCAACCCAAGTAAGTGCCCTTGACTGGGAATTGAACCTATAACCCTTTGGTGTGTGGGCCAATGCTCTAACCACTGAGTCATGCTGGCTAGGTCTTGTCTAATTATTTTTTACTTTTTTAATCCTTACCGGAGGACATTTTTCCATTGGTTTTCAGATAGAGTGGGAGGGAGGGAAGGAGAGAGAGAGAGAGAGAGAGAGAGAGAGAGAGAGAGAGAGAGACATCGATGCAAGAGAGACACATCAGTTAGTTGCCTACCTCATGACCCCAACCATGGGTGGATGCTCTAACTGCTGAGTCAAACAGGCCAGGGCTTGTTTAATTATTTTTGCAAAAAATATGTAATACTTTCATGCCCTGGCCAGTTTGGCTCAGTGTTTAGAACATCGACCTGTGGACCGAGGAGTCTCAGATTTGATTCCTGGTCAAGGGCATGTACCTGGGTTGCAGGTTCAAAACCCAGCCCTGGTTGGGGTTGTGAGGTAGGCAACCAATCGGTGTGTCTCTCTCACTTTGGTCTCTCTCTCTCCCTCACTTCCCTCCTCCCACTCTATCTAAAAATCAATGGAAAAATATCCTCTGGTGAGGATTAAAAAAAAAAAAGAAATATGTAATACTTTCATAATGAAAAAAGTCAACAAATATTATATACAATTTCTAGCATTTTGTGGGTCCTCATTAAAGTGTTCAATTAATGTGGTGATTTTCAACATTTTTCTGCTCATGGCACACATAAACTAATTATTAAAATTCTGTGGCACACCAAAAATTATATTAATTTTTTTACTGATTCAACAAAAAAAAAATAGGTATAATTTTGATTCAGTCACACCAGATGGCTATTGTTGTGTTGTCTGTTGTCACATTTTTATTTGACAATCTAGGAAAAGAGGTCAGTGCCCCTGACTAAATAATCAGGTATTGCATGTTTTATTTTTATTTATTTATTTTTAAAATATGTTTTTATTGATTTTAGGGAGAGGGAGAGGGAGAGAGAGAGAGAGAGAAATATCGATGAGAAAAACATCAACATCCTGCACGCCCCCTGTTGGGGATCGAGACCGCAACCCTGGCATGTGCCCTGACTGGGAATCGAACTGTGACCTCTTGGTTCATGGGCTGATGCTCGGCCACTGAGCCACATCAGCTGAGCAAGTATTGCATATTTTAAAAATTATTGTTGTATATATAATTTTGAAAAGATTGTTTATTGATTTTTAGACAGAGAGGAAGGGAGAGGGAAAGAGAGAGAAACATCAATGTGCACACCCTCTACGAGGGATCAAGCCCCAAACCTGAAACCTGGGCATGTGCCCTGACCTGACCAGGAATCGAAGCAGCCAACCAGCTGAGCTATACCAGCCAGGGCAATTAATTATATTTTTAAAAAGAATAGAAACTGTGACTCTGAATTCCCTAAAACTGGACCCAGATTCAGAGGGGAAGTGTCTAATGAGCTAGTCTAATGTGAGGACGCTGATAGATGGGGTTAGGCTGGGCAGGGGCTGGCAACACTGGGTTATAGGAAAGTAGGAAAAGGAGAGCTGGTGTCTGCTGTAGAAAACCATTGTAAGTCAATAAAAATAGGAGGATTTTTTACTTACTCTACTCTTGAAACATGAAGTCTGTGAAAGAGCCTTTGTACTTCCTAGAAAGTCTAGGGCTTAGAAATTAAAAGTAGAAAAGATAACAGAATTATAAGAAAAAGGACTTTTTGACTTATTTCCCTGCAACATTGGGATACAAGAATAACTAATGCTTATGAAGTGCTTTGAAAATGCAGCTGTATTTTATAAGATCAGCCTTGGTGCTGACCAGTAGGGTTCACAACAAATCAATTTGCTCTTGGTCATGCTGGCCAAGTATCGTTAGTGCTGGAAGCCGTAAGCAGCCACCAGGGCCTGCCCGTGAGTACTTCCTGGAAGTCTGCGTTTTCAGTCTGTGAAATGGAGCAGGCCCTGACTGCACATGATAGCACAAGTAATTATTCATCAAAACTTGTCCTGCTGCAAGGAATTCACTCCTCTCTCCGCGGATGCCCCCACCCTGGCCGGCAGCAGTGTGATGGTGAGCTAAAAATTGCAGCCACCCAGCCAGCAGGCAGCCCTGTGGGACTGTGCACTCAGGTGTTTCCATGGCCTCGGTTCCAGAGCACTTCCCGCACAAATGACCCCTTAAAGAAGTCCTGGGGGCTGAATACTGGCTTATTCTCTGTGTGTCTCAGCCCTTTGAGACAGAAAGTACATTTCTTATGAATAAACTCTTGTTTTTGCCGAATCGAAAATTCTTTCTTTCTCCTTTTATTCATTTACTGTTCCTCGTTCGCTGTCTGTTTTCTCCTTTTCCCACAGCTGGAGTGGGAAAGTCAGTTCTGCAAATGACCCCACGTCCTTATCACAGCCCAGGCTCAACCCACTCTGTCACTACCTGCTCTGCGCAAATGCGCACGAGGCATGATGATGGGGAAACATGCAACCTTGTTCCCTGTCACATCAGCCCCAGGAAGATCAGGCATTAAAACAAGAACTAGAGAAGCATTTGTCTCCAATCCTTGGTTTTATTAATGGGGTTTTAATATCTGGTCCCTTCACCCTGTTTGGTTTTAACTGCCTTTTAATGTGAAGGTCTCATGCCATGGTCTTCAACCCATGTGCCACGGAGCTCTGGTGTGCCACGGAGCACTGGTGTGCCACGGAGCACTGGTGTGCCGCAAGAATTCTTAAAACATGCAATACCTGGAGCACTGAACTCTTTTCCCTTAGTCTGTCAAATTAAGAAATGACAACAGCCAATATAACAGTAGCCATCCAGTGTGAATGAATCAAAATTATAACTATTTTTTTGGTCAGAAATATATATTTTTTGATGTGCCACAGAATTTTAGTAGTTAGTTTATGTGTGCCATGAGATTAAATAAAAAAGGTTGAAAATCACTGGTCTAGTCAATGAAATCCTGATATAAGCACTCCATCTACATCATCAAGTGAACTGTTGAGATAGTCTTCTACCATCTTTTTCAGACACCTCTTTGTCTCATTGATCCAGGGAGCTGATCATCTAGGCTCAAATGCCGCTGTATCATTACTCCACAGTAGCTGGGTTCCCTTCTGCTGATAGGACACCACAAATCTCCAGTTCTGAAGATGCTTAGACCAATTAAGCTCAACTCGAATCCTCAGAAAGGAAGATGATGGACAGATGTGGTCTCTGCCCTCAAGGAATTTATAATCTAACTGCCCATGCTGGTTCTGGTTATAAGGACAGCATCTCATGCTATTCTTTTGTGTTTTAGAGGTTTAACACTAGACACTTTATTTATATTGGCTTTCAGTGTCCATGATGAGTGTATAAGATAGTAATTGTTCTCCCTACCTCCAGCTTTATTGAAATCTAATTGACACATAACGTTGTGTGACTTTAAGGTGTACATTGTAGTGATTTGATACATATATGTATATACAGAGAAATGGTTACCATGATAAGGTAACATATCCTTCACATCACATATTATCCATTTTGTTTTTGTTGTTCTGGTGAGAACATTTCCATCTCGCGTAATTCCATTGTCAGATTTGTGGTGGGTTTTTGAGCAGTAAGATGAACCCTAAGTTCTAGTCAGACCAATAATGAGACATGATCTCTACCTGGCGGTTCTTGCTTACGCACCTTTAAAAAATAATATTAATAATTAACTCTTTTCAACACTAACTATGTAGCAGGCACTGTTCTAAATGCTTTACATGTTTAGTCGTTTTATTCCCACAACAACCATTCTTTTATCATCTCCTTTTGAGAGATAGGTTCAGAATTCAAGGTCACACAGCAAAAATAGTAGCAGAGGCAGGATTCAAACCCAGATGATCTAATTTGACAGCACACATTTCAACAATGATAGTAAACAACCACAGTTGGTATTGCAATGTATGTTTATTGAAATATTAATCCTTTAGAATGCTGGTTGGCAAAGGAGGTTCTGTAAATATTAAATTTGGGAAACGTCACATATACCTTGTGTGGGATTCATGGCACATTTTAACATGTTAAAAACATATATATATATATATATATATATATATATATATATATATATATTCCACGAAAGAGTATTTGGTATACATAACTTTCCCAAACATTTTGCCCATGGCATTAATACTTTTCACTGTATGATTTCTTAACACACTGCTGAAAAAAAAAGACTTCTGAAAAATTCACTTTGAGAAATAATGTCTTCAAGAGAAAAAGTATAACCCAAAAAATGAAGTTTCTGAAAAAGACTCTGAGTGATAAAGTGAGATAAAGGGGCCTATAATGCCAGGAATTGGAGAAAATTTTTTGTTGTGTTTCAGTAAACCATGATTTAAATATTCGCTGACTGTGCTTTTTATTTCTCTCCACCTCCGTTCCCATCTGTAATTCATCTCGTGTTTTTAAAAGTTTACTTGGCATGTCTCAGTCCTGTCTACACTGGGAAGGCAAAACTTTCTATATTTACGTGGATGTAAAATGCTTAAAGAAGAAAAACATACATCTGGGAAGATAGACGTATCATATGTGTCAGCTAAGTTAATTTCAGAAAGTGAACACACGTGCCGTCAGCATCCAGATCAAAACACAAAGCACGGCCAGCAGCCCGGAAGCCTCTCCCCGGGCCGGTGACCACCCACTCTCACCGAGGACAATGGCCCTGACTTCAATCTCCATGGATTTGTGGGGGTTTTGTTTTGTGTGTTTTGTTTTTTCTTTACAGTTTCTTGCAATATAATTGATGCAGTCTATTAAACTGTACATAATTAAAGTATATTTTTTATGAGTTTTGACATATATTACCATCAAGACAATGAATATATTCACCATCTCTAAAATTTTCCTTCTGACTTGTAACTCTATTCCCAAGCAACTACTGGTCTGCTTTCTGTCACTATAGATTAGTTTGCATCTTCTAGAATTTTGTATAAATGGAATCGTACACATGTATCTTCTGTTTTGGGGGTTATCTGGCTTATTTCACTCACCATAACTATTCTGAGATCCTTTCATTTTGTGCGTTAGTAGTTTGTTCCTTTTTTATTGCTGAGTAGTATTCCGTTATATGGCTATATCACAATTCGTTTATCCATTCACCGATTGATGGACATTTAGGTTGTTTTTAGTTTGGCAGCATTACAAGTAAAGCTTCCATGAACATTTATAAACAAGTTTTTGTACAGACATATATTTTTATTCCTCTCATAAATATCTAGGAGTGATTTGGCTGTATCATATGGTCAATGTATGTTTAACTTTTGGGGAAACTGCCAACATGTTTTTTGAAGCAAATATAACAATTTATACTTCCACCAATAATATATAGCCTTCCAGGTGTTCCATATCCTTACCAACACTTGTACTGATCGGTTTTTCATTTTTGCCACTCCGGAGAGGGTGTAGTGATGTTGCCTTGAGTATTTTAACTTGTTTATCCTTAACAGTATCTTTCTCGTGTGCGAATTTGCCATCTGTACATCTTTGGTGAAATGTCTGTTTAAATATTTTGCCCTTTTTTAATTGGGTTGTTCATTTTCTTAGTATTGTGGCTTGAAGTTCTCTGTCTATTTTGGATATAAACCCTTAGTGGGAAATCAGTTTTGCAAATATTTTCTCCCAATCTATGGATGGCCTTTTCATTCTTTAACAGTGTCTTTTGAAGAGCAAATGGTTTTAATTTCAATATAGTATAATTTAGGGTCTGTGATAAAATTTTGATTAATTTATGTTTATGGTGAGGTAGGGACAAGTTGTTCTGTTTGTTTATTTTTGGTATAAAGCTGTCCAATTGTGCTACTACAATTTGTCGAAGAAAGTTTCTCCCATTGAAATGCCTTGGCTTCTGGGTCAAAAGTCAAATGACCATCTATGTGTGGGTCTATTTCTGAGTTTTCTATTCCATCCCACTGATCTATTTGTCAATCTTTACACTAACACAGAATTGTCTTAGTTACTGTAGCTTTACAGTAATTCTTGAAATCAGGTAGTGTATCTTCTTAAATAATGTGGTTTTGGCTGTTTGAGGTTCTGTGCATTTACTCATAGATTTTAGCATCACCTTGTCAATTTTTTTTTTTTATCCTCACCTGAGGACTTGTTTGCATTTATCTTCAGATAGAGCGGGAGGGAGAGAGGGAGGAAGAGAGAGAGAGAGAGAGAGAGAGAGAGAGAGAGAGAGAGAGAGAGAGAAACATCGATGTGTCTCTCTCACATCGAGTGGTTGCCACCCACACAACTCCAACCGGGGCCAGGGACAAACTGCAACCGAGGTACGTGCCCTTAGCAGGAACCGAACCCGGGACTCTCCTGTCTGCGGGCCGATGCTCTAACCACTGAGCCAAACCGGCCAGGGCTCAACTTGTCAATTTTTAAGAAGAAATGCCTTGTGGGATTTTACTGAATCTATAGATCAATTGGGGGGAGAATATACACCTTAAAAATATTGAGTTTTCTGCCTGGCCTGGCCAGTGACTCAGTGGATTGAGTGTCATCATGGACTAAGAGGTCCTAGCTCCATTCCCAATCAGGGTTTCAGTCGGGGCATGCAGGAGGTGGCTGATCCATGTTTTTCTCTCACAGCGATGTTTCTCTCTCTCTCTAAAATACCAATAAAAACATATTTTAAAAAATATTGAGTCTTCTAATCCATGTACTCAGTATGTTTCTCCGTTTATTTTAATCTTTTCTTTATTGCAGCAAATTTTTGTAGTTTTCAGTGTTTTATACTTCTTTTATTAGAGTAATCTTTATTTCTGATGCTATTGTAAATGGTATTTTAAATGTCAAATTCTTATTATTCGTCGCTAGTATCATGTAAGTTAGTTTTGCCTGCTTCACAGAGCGTGTTCTTTTCTGAAGTATTAGAGACTTGTTGCCAGTATCTGGGTTGTCATTTGTAATGTTATAATGTTTGAAAAATATAGGTAGCAAAGGAAAAATACAAAAGAGTTCCATTTTCTTTGAGACAAACGGAATCATTGTTGGATTTACTCATTCATATTTTTGCCCATTGAAGTTGATGGTGAAGGAAAAGTTTCAAATGTTCTTAGATGGTTTTTAGAAAACTTAAGGTCACGGGCGAAGAGAATTTCTGTGAAAAGAAAAAAAGCTCTAAGACAAAGACTCCTGCTTTGGCTTTAGATCTAAGTTTGCTATTGACATACAGATGGCTCGGACCCTACTATTTATACCATGAGTTTTAGAGTTCACGAGTTCACTAACTGACGGAAAACCTTTCCAACGGGCATTGTGAACATCCTAGTGAAATCTCAGCATTTTCATCTCTGCTAGCTTGTCCTACTATAAGTATTTTAGCAATAGTAGGCCTTTAAATACTTTGTCAATCCTACTTCCCCCAACACACACACACACACACACACACACCAAACAAGATTTCATGGGCTAAATTGTGACACCCCCGCCCCCAACAATTCATATGTTGAAGACTTAAGCCCCAATGTGACTGTATTTAAAGAAAGGGGTCTTTAGGAGGTAACTAAACTTAAGTGAGGTAATAAGGTTGGGCCCTAATCCAATAGGACTGATGGCCTTGTAGGTATAGGAAGAGAGAGAGATCTCTATTTTCAGTGCATACATTGTGGAAAGGCCGGTGAGCACACAGATAGAAGGTGCCATCTGCAAGCCAAGGCGAGAGCTCTCACCGGAACCCAGCCAGGCTGGCAGCGTGATCTCAGATCCAGCCTTCAGAACCACGAGAAAATATATTTCTGTTCATCAAGCCACACAGTCGGTGGTATTTTGATGTGGCAGCCTGAGTAGACCAGTATATAAGTCAACTGTTTCAGATGGCTTTCTTTGTTATATAATTGCTTACTTTGCTACATGCAGTGAATTTGCTGATTACTCTAGCAGATTTAGGAATCATTTATAGGTAGCCTGTTCTGACTACATCCTGGTGTTTCCTCATTGGTTTCCTCCTGGGTATATTACTCTTATTACCACAGGATCATCAAACTGCAACACATTAAGCAGTTTATTAAATGACATCCCAGGGTGTGAAAATATACAACCCCTTTTAAAACTAGGCAGTATTTTGCCAAAAATTCCTTAGTATAGTGAACGGTTAAAAAGAAAAGAACAGAAAAATAGAAACACCTGAAGAAGGACTACCAGAAATTCAGATGTCTAAAGACTCAATCAAATCATATTAACAAATACTATTGACAACATTTTCTAATCTTTTACCTAGTTAGTTCTTCTTATTTTTTTGTTCTTTTCTTTTTAATTTCCAAATGCATTTAGAACCACAATTCATTTTTATGAGAGAGATAAACAATCAAGACGGTCTCATGGAAATTCTTTTAAGTACCACGTGCTGACTGCACAGCTAGAGCTACTCAGGGCGATTCTTTAGTTTCCTTAAGAACGTCTTCTCCTATGAAGTTCCTGGGTAGCTTGTCCATGTGGTACTCTGAGAGTCTGGTGCCCGAAGATGCTTAGTGAGAACAACTGCATTACACTGCTTACCTGGTAAAATATCAGCCCGTGCACTCTAAAGACTACCAGGCTGCCATGTGCTCAGACCCCCCGGGGCATGGATACTCTCCATAGGAACCCTGTTGGTAAGGTATCCTAGCTGGAATGTGATGCTGAAAATAGGAGCTTTTTTTCCCCCTGAAAAATAAACTGATAAATGTTTGTGATCAGCTAACAGAGAAAATTAACTTCTTAAAAAATTAATCTCATAAAAATTGAGAAAATAAAATGAAAAAGAAAACCCTCCCAAGTTCTAAATATCCTAATAGCAAGTTACATTTAATTAATTTCCTCCCAGTGTTTTTAAGGTACATCTTCTGCATACACCACTGTGACTAGATTAATGATGAATTAATTCAAGTTGAACAAGAAGAAAAGATTTATTATGCAATTGCAGCTATTCAGTTCTCTTTATGTTTCTCATTTTCATATATATAAATATAGAAATATAAATATAAAAATAAATAAATATGTATTTAAAGGCAAACCTAAAGGTTCATGATTTAGGATTGTACTATGTGAAATACAGACAAACTTAAGAAATATCTTTGATTAGACAAAATCTCTTTAAAGAAATAAAACAATATCTTAAATAGTTCTTTGGAAAAATACAGGTTTTTCCTTGGAATTTAACACTCTCCCCACGCTTCCCCTTACTTGCTCACAATGTGCCAAGTTAGATTGAAGCCGCAGGAAAATAAACATTCAGATAAGAGATGAAATATTTAGGTAATTGTAAAGTTCTCCTAAACCCCCAGATGTTTGGCATTTGGTTAGAAACTGTCACATGGCTGAATTTTTCACTATCCATCTGGATGTTTTGCTGCCACAGACATATTCTCTTGGCTGTTTATATGAAACCTTCATTTCTTGTCATGATTCTTTAAAATAGAGTATATTTTAAACTGACAGCAATGGAACAAGTTATGTGTCTTCCACGTGTCTGTCAAGCCACAGTTAAAATGATGTTTGAAAGTAAATATTTGAAGAGATGTTTTCTAAGTGTATACTTACTATGCTTTTGTCCTCTAGAACTATGCAAGATACGAACAACATTAGTTTATGCTTGGATTGACCATCGGAAATCGTGAGTCCACTATTAATTTCTTTCAGTGTTTATTCTGTGGGTAACTTCTCATGGACAGCATGCTTTGGCTCAAAAAGGGATGCAGCTCCGTGAGTTCTGTCTCAGAGGTCACAAAATCAAATGCCCTTGGGGACCGGGGTGAGAAATAATAACAAGTTAACTGGGCTGGATGAAAAACAAAAGGAACTCCCTGGGACAATCTGGGAGTAAACAAAATTCCTAAATTTCTTACCATAGAAAATTTTTTGAAAAGATAGAACCTAAGAAAACATTTCTGGGAACTAAATGTCTTCAAGAACTATTCAGATTTGCACCTTTTCTTTTAGTCTAATTTCCCTCTTGTACAGAAACAGAGACTGAGGTCCAGTTTATAGTACAACACAGCAGCCTACGTCGAACTGGAGGCCAGTTACTCTGACCCCATGCAGTGATCTCGCTACCCCCACACCTTGCTTTATGCTTTTGCAGTACATTTATAAGTCCTTCCGCAGATCCTTTAGATTCTTTCACAGAATTGTGTGTTGTCAGTACCTTCAAGTAATGTAGACATGAGTTCAGATAGTCTAACTTTACAACAATTACCACAATGTTTTTGTTTAATTATTGCAGACATGGTCTTTGGATCACAAATTGATTCAAGATCCAGCTTCAGCCAGGCCAGTGTGGCTCAGTGGTTGAGCATTGACCCATGCACCAAGAGGTCACCAGTTCGGTTCCCAGTCAGGACACATGCCCAGGCTGTGGGCCAAATCCCAGTGGGGGGCATGCAGGAGGTAGCCAATCAATGTTCTCTCTCATCAATGTTTCTATCTCTCTTGCCCTCTCCCTCTCCCTTCCTCTCTCTCTAAAATCAATAAAGAAAAAAAAATTAAGACCCAACTTCATCATTTAAAAGTTGTGTGTCCATGGGAAATAAGTCACCCAGCTTCTATGAAAGTCAGGGTGCTCATTTATACTATAGAAAACCTAAGAGCCCTTCTTCAGAGGGTTGCTGTGAGAAATCAATGAAATGATGTCCATGAAGTACTTAGCTCAATGCCCAGAGAAATCTAACTATTCTTGTTGTGGTTACATTATAGGAACATAGAATTGTTGTTTTAGGAATTAATTGTCTATATACACTTATTCCTTTACATATCTAATTTTCTCTATAGTTTCAGATTTGAAAAAATAGATGTATTCATCTATGTATTCATTTAACACTTATTTATTCAACATTTAGTATGTGCTGGACATTTTTCTAGACACCAGGTTCATAATGTAAGAAGATATACAAAGTCTATGCCACGAGGATGTGTGCAGTTTAGTGGAATAAATACTATAAATTTCATTGAAGGAGGGAGGGGGAGGGGAAAAGAAGAAAGGGAAGGAAGGTAGGGAGTGAGAAAGGAAGGAAGAAAGACAAGAAGGAAGGAAGGCTTTAAGTAGTGATGTTGTTGTTTTTTCTTTATTGATTTTCTTTTTTAGAGAGAGAGGAAGGAAGAGGGAGAGAGAGATAGAAACATCGATGAGAGAGAACATCGATTAGACGCCTCCTGTGTGCCCCCCACTGGGGATCTGGCCCACAACCTGGGCATGTGTCCTGACCGGGAATCGAACCAGCGACCTCTTGGTGCATGGGTCAACGCTGAACCACTGAGCCACACCGGCCGGACAGTGATGTTGGTTTTAATGAAAATAAGTGATTTGGGAAGTTTATAGTAGGTAGATCAAAGGTTCAGGATCATAAAGTCTCAAGTAGGAACAAGTTAGAATATTCAGTGAATGACAAGAAGCTTAGTGAGGCTGGAGCTGAGGAAGACAGATGAAAGATCAAAGGTGAGGTCACAGAGGGCATCAGGGGCTAGATCACAGAGCTACAGGCCACGATAAAACATTTCTACATTATTCAAAATGTGCAAAGGAAGGTATTAGAGGGTTTTGAATAGGAAAACGTCTTGATCTGAAAATTTTTCAGCGCTCACTCTGGCCGCAGAGGAAGAGCGCAGAGCAGTAGGGAAAGCGATCGCGGAGGCAGGCGGGGGTGGCCGCCTGGCAGAGGGAGACGGTCAGGACCAAGGCCAGTCCGTGCGATCTGCGGGTGGGTGGAAAGAACGCAAAAGCAAGGGATTGGCTTCATCTAGGGAACGGTAGCGACATACTGATTTGGGGAAGACTGGAGAGCTAGAAGGGAAAATCAAGAGTCTGCCTTGTCCATGTTTGCTTGAAGGGCTTGTTAGCGCCCCAGGGCTGGGCAGAGTTCAGGGGAGGAATGAGGCTCAGGTTTCTTCGGGGAGCATCAGCCCGCAGGACGAGGTGAGGTCCTCTCGGAGTGAGTGTGGAGAGAGTCATTTAAGGCTGAGGCTGTTGGGACCTGACGCGTTCCAACCACGTGAGGGTCAGAAGAAGAGGAGCTTCGGGAAGAAAGGCTGTGTTTTTCTTCGTTCCAGCAAAATGAAACCACATTCTCTGTTGCTTGATTTTTTGCCCTCCGGCCCTACTTCACCAGCTATTTCATACTAATGAGAACTTCTAATTACATCCTTTGATTTTGTTGAGTCACTATGTACTCTGGCTCTGTAATTATGAAATAGGAGTCAGTGAAATCCATTTTAAGCCATTATGTCCTCCAGTGTCCACGGATTTGCTGGTGCAAGCAGATAGGACAATGGTCGTGCTCTGGCCAGCCTGTTTTATTCCCAGAGGCTATTGAGTGGAAATCAAGGTAATTATGTTATAATTATGGAAAACAATATAATCAAAATCTACTTAGGGGGATAATTTAAGGAAAGACCTTACATGACATTTTTTCAGTGAAATGAAGATCTCCCATGAGAAGGCAAAGATCTGCAGTAGCAGAGTGAAAATAAATATTAATATTAATAGCTGGCACCAGAGGAAACAGTCTCTCTTGAGGGAAATACCCAGATAAGTTACAGGGACTGGAATATGAGACCATGAGAAGAAGGGTAGAGGAAGCCCAGGGAGCACAAAGAGATAAAAATGCACAGACACAGGGATAAAAGGCCAAAGCCTGAGAAACACTGTGGAGTTGCCCAAGAAATTTGGAAGCAGTGATGTCTAGGATTATTTGTTAAAATACTATTACTGCAGCAATTTAAACTCCTTTTAGTTTAAACTCCAAGCCTTCATGAAAGTGTGTGCTACCCACACAATGCCTTCTGTAAATGCTTTTGTATGCTGTGTCTGGATGTGTTTATGATTTTTTTAAAATGTGCAAAACAAGGCGTAGTGCTGAGGTTAACTCCAGGACAGGCGATAACAAATTCAAAACTTAGAAAGGAGCCCGGCCGGTGAGGCTCGGTTGGTTGGATGTTGTCTCTTAGCACCAAAAGGTTGCTGGTTTGATTCCTGGTCAGGGCACATGCCCAGGTTGCGGGCTTGATCCCCAGAGCTTAAAATACAATAGTGATTATTATCATTGTTCTGAAAGAACAAACACTAGAAAAGGACTAATATGTAACAAGGATTAGGAAGAGCAGATGTTGACAAAGTTTGAGAATAGAAGTTAGAAATTGTAAAAATCCTTTAATACTGAAAGATCTCTTTGGCCCATATTTGTATATTCAGCAGATTTTGCCCTATAGAAAAGGAGATATTACTTCACTAATTAATCCTCAAAGTTTAGTTCATGAATACAATGCCTCTGTGATGGAACTGTGTCTTTATTTGTGAGTGTTCACGGAAGGGCCACCTATGGGTGTAGTTCAGCTCCCAGTGGCAGCTTGGAGGTCCGCTCGCTGGCTACATTGGTGCCCGTGGTGTGACCTAGATGGCCGTGATGTCCACAAGGCTACCTTGGTGCCCGTGGTATGACCTAGATGGCTGTGATGTCCACAAGGCTACGTTGGTGCCTGTGGTGTGACCTAGATGCCGTGATGTGTCCACAAGTCTACATTCGTGCCCGTGGTGTGACCTAGATGGCTGTGATGTCCACAAGGCTACGTTGGTGCCCGTGGTGTGGCCTAGATGGTTGTGATGTCCACAAGGCTACGTTGGTGCCCGTGGTGTGACCTAGATGGCCGTGATGTCCACAAGGCTACGTTGGTGCCCGTGGTGTGGCCTAGATGGCCTGATGTGTCCACAACAACCCTGTCCTCACACGTGCTCACAAGTTTCTCTTGTTTGAAGTCTTCATCTTCGTCATTTCAAAGAGCACGTCGCACGATTCAGGAGTGCCAAGTCTCAAAGATGAAGTAATTACTGAGAAAGTTTTAGATACTTCTGCACTTGGAAGCCATCAGAGGAATCGGTAACGGAAATGTTTCCAAATGCAGTCCTCGCTCCGTGTCTGGGGGAGTGGTTCCAGGATCTCCCGCAGGGACTGAAGTCAGCAGGTGCTCTGAGTTCCCTTTGGGAAAGGGTGTAGAACAATGCAGACCAGCGGCCCTCCACATTGGGATGCCCAGACACGGACCAAAAAGACTATTTTGGCCCTGGCCAGCGTGGCTCAGCTGGTGGGAGCTTCGCCCCGTACACTGGAAGGTCGCACGGCGATTCCTGGTCAGGATGATCATGAGTAAGTTCTTACCTTCTCTGAGTCCATTTAGTCATCTACAGAATTAGAAATGTCAGCACATGCCACACCAGAATGCTTGGAAGATTATATCAAATAAATCTGTGAACTTTCAAATATTCATTACTACTTTATTTTAAATGTATGCGGCTAGTATGAGGCTTGGGGTGTGTGACTAGACTACCCTTCCTGACGTCTGTCATCACTCCCCTTTGGAAACAATAAGCCGGTGTTCTCATCTTCTGCCCCTATCCCCACACCACAGGAGACTTCATAGGTCACTATCATTCATGAACTCTGTAGGGATAGAGATCCTCCACGGAAAAGTGGAGAGTGTCTCTGCAAGTCCTGCTTCCTCTCGGGGGAGCACGTGAAGGGCTGGGCTCCTGGCACACCTGGCACCTGGAGGGACCGTGAAGCTGACAAGAGCTGTTTTCTGTCACTGCACTTGGATCCCTCCCAGGCCCAGAGCAGGCTGTCCAGCCTTGAATCCGAAGACCTACCTGTGAGTGTCAGACCGACCATGGGCAAAGCAACTAGTCATGTTATTTAAATTCCCCTGTCCTCCGTTTCAGCAGATTTCAAGTCAAGGTGCTCATCCTGGACTCTCATTTTCTTTCTTTCTTTCTTTCTTTCTTTCTTTCTTTCTTTCTTTCTTTCTTTCTTTCTTTCTTTCTGTATTGATTTTAGAGAGAGAGGAAGGGAGAGGGAGAGAGAGATAGAAACACGATGAGAGAGAACATCGACTGGCCGCCTCCTGCAGGCTCCCAACTGGGGATCGGGCCCACAACCTGGGCATGTGTCCTGACCGGGAATCGAACCAGGACCTCTTGGTGCACACTGGCCAGGCCTAGCCTCTCATTTTCTATGAGGAAATTTTCTCACTGACAGAGACTGCTGTAAAATCATCCGAGACAGATGTAGTTTCATTCTGTAGGCCCAGCCACTGCAGTTTAAGGCTCAGGACTGCTCAAACCTCAGAGCGTAACGTAGGGATACAGAAAAGTAATGATCTGTTTTCCTCACACTGATACTTTCCCGTGATCCTTTTACTATGCTAGGAAAATAAAAATGAAGTATCCAGAATTTGTAAATGATTTATTTTTCTACCTTTTTTTCCCTCAAGCAAAAGAATCTATTTTGAAAGTCTCACCTTCTAAAAAAGCTATCAGCTCACAAAATTTTTTTCTTCAGACACGTACTCCAGCCTAAGTGAGATGCTGGTGCAACCCCTTCTCTTCAGGCAGGTCATCACAGGTTGTCACAGGTCATCACAGGTCATCACGCGTGCCTGCCTCTGTCACCAAGGTGCTAACACTCAAAGGGAGGAGATAGGACAGGGTATTATATTGCCCTCTGTTAAAATGGCATATTTATGTCTACTCAGTGAGGGAACTGAAAATAGTCACTTTATTCATTCAAATACAAGCATTTATGGATCCCTCTTTGGGTGCCAGAGATCTCAAAATGATTAAAACGTGGCTCCTGTCCTGTCAGTTAACATGCAAAATAACTTCTGCTAATTATTATTTTGTGTCCCTGGCATCTGGACTGATGTCCTTAAAGAAACAGTAGCTTTTAATAAATTAATTCGGTGCCAGTCTTAAATGCTATGGTGAATAAAAATCAGGAGGAGAAAAGAAAGACTGCAAATAGCACATTTTTGTGGATCTCAAATGTATCTCTGACTATAGAGGCTGTAACAAACTAAGAGACTCCAGTTTATAGACCAGGCCCGTAAACAAAACTCAAACAATTTTGTTAATACAGTATCGTTTTCTCTTTTATGGACATTAATTCCCATTCAGTGTATAAATGCCACACAGTGAATAAATAGACACAAGGGATTCATATACTTCTGAGAAAAAAACAATTCCAAAGCAATAAAGCAGTAAGGTCAACAGATATATGGGACCAAATATTCAGAAAGGAAAGTGCATTTATCAAGATGAAGAACAAAGATTTGTTTTCCAGGAAGATAGCACCAGCTCCTATTTCATTGTGAAGGATTCCGAAAGTGGATATGAATCAACCAGGCATTTAAATGATGAGCTGATAGCAGTAAATGAGCACTTTGGGTAAAGTATGGCACTTTGGTATAATCACTTACTTTGGATTCTTCTCCATCCTTCTCGAGATGACGGTAAAGAAATCAAGTATTATAAACTCACAAGGACAAAGGGAAAAGGAGGCGGATAGTAACATTTTGTGAAATGGAAAAGTCAGAAAGCAGAAGCCTCCAGATGAGAAGCCCACAGGAAGCACAAAGATTCATTCAGCCGTAACTGTGGTGGGGCTCTCGTGGTAAAGGCTGCGGCGCTCAGAATTCGGGGTAAAGGATAGGTCTGAGAATAGAAAGATTACAAGATGTGATGAACATATGATTTGTTGAATATATTAGGACACTCTTGAGAGCAAAAGGGCGCTTTATTAACTATTGACTGTGATAAGTGACATACATTAGGATTATCTTGGGTAATAACACATCAATTCTATGTTAAATCTTTTTTTTTTTTATATTTGAATTAGATTCTTTTTCAAATTGATTTGTGTTTTTTACATACAGTGTTTTTGATACTAACCCTTGTTTGATATGTGGTGTTGTAGTCTATTTTATAACTTGTCTTCTAAATCTTAGGGTGTTTTTTAAGAAATAGAAATTCTTTTTTTTTTTAAAGGAACTTTTTTTTTTTTTTTTAATCCTCACCTGAGGACACATTCATAGAGTGAGAGGGAGAGAGGGAGGAAGACAGAGAGAGAAACATCAATGTGAGAGAGATACATCGAGTGGTTGCCACCCACACAACCCCAACCGGGGCCAGGGACAAACTGCAACCGAGGTACGTGCCCTTAGCAGGAACCGAACCCAGGTCTCTCCAGACCGCAGGCTGACACTCTAACTGCTGAGCAAAACTGGCCAGGGCAAGAAATAGAAATTCTTAATTTCAATATGGTCAAATGTGTTTATTTTACCTCTTTCATATTAACACCTTTTGTGCCATCTTTAAGAAATCTTTCTCTTAATAAGATCATGAAGATATATGCTTATATCCTTTTCTAAAGCTATTAAGCTTAACTTTCACATTTACATGTTAATCTACCTGGAATTAATTAATTTTGTTCAAGGTGTGAGCTAGGGGATATATATATATATATATATATATATATATATATATATATATATATATATCAAAGAATTCTTGAACCTTTTGTTAGTTGAAAATTCCTTTATTTTCCCTTGGGAATGCAAAACAAAAATAGCAAATAACTTATGAATTTCAAACAACCCAAACAACTGTAAAGAATGAAATGGAATCATTTCCAGTACGTGGCTCACCTCTGAACATTACCTTCAGTGCTACAATAATATTAGAACTGAATATTGAGTTTTTAGACGTTTGTAAGTTTGGTGAATGCTGCCGAGGTTAGTGTATTGGGGCTAAATATGTATTTTCGGTAATAGAGGGGAGGATAATAGTATAGCTAAATCCTTATATTTCATTCTAGAAAGTCAATTAAAAAATAGAATTTTAAACAAGAAAACTGAAACCGTATATGGGTATACATTTGAAAGTCATAGGTATTAGAAAAAAAGAGAGACTGCTTTTGAACATCATTGCCTCTGCAGAGAGAAGTAGGGGAGGGAAACTTCTATTTTTAAATATAAGCCTGAATGTTTAAGTTACATCCATGTGTGATTTGATGAAAATAAAATAAAATTAATCCTACTTCCTTGATAAGAGGTGGATTGAACAGATTTAGAGTATGACCAAATTATAACAGAGTAAAAAGCACACAGTGTCATCAGAAAAGGGAGACACAGAAGCCTCAGTTCAGGCACCCTGGTAACGAGCGTTGTAGGAAGTAAGGTCTGATTCCCAGCATGCGTTTCAGTGGGAAGTGATTACATGTGTCTGTAGACAGGGCTGGCAGAGTAAAAGTGACAAGTGTGCAGTCAATGTTTCAGAGTGTGCCACCAAACTGGGGGCTTAACTTGAAGATAAGAAGGCTGAGGGGACGCTCCCTAGTATGAACTAAATGATGGAAGATGAGTAGATACAAGGATACAGGATTAGGAACTGCTCTAATGAACAAAAGAAGTTGGTTTGGAATCTGTAAGTAAAACTAGTCATGAATTGATACGAGGCAAAGGTAACCTTTCGCAGAGTAATAGCCGGATGTGATGAAGAGGTGGGTCCCGAGGAGGACAGGAAAGGCAGCGTGTCTCTTCCAGGCGTTTGGCGTCGTGCTGCGCCTGGTCTGACATGCAGACAGTGTCCCAGCCTCGTCACATCAGCTCCCCACCAGGCACAAGTCGTGGCCTGGTCACAACTGACCAAACTTCTGGATCTGTGGTTACTTCTCTTTCTACTTATCCATAAACCCTGCAGAAAAAAATGAAATGACATCACCTGAGAAAGTTCTTGAGGGAGAGTAAAAGGCACTACATGTACTAAATATTACAATACGTACAAGCACAGACGACAGAGATATTTTATTAGGTCATTGACTAGATGTGCACTTGAGACTTTGTTGGAGCATTCGCAGATCTGTTGTTGTGTGGAATTGTGGATAAAACACCTAGACACATATTTTGGGGAACTTGATTTCTCTAAACCTCAGTTTCTTATCTGTAGAAATAATGATAAATGACTTAAGGAGTTTGAGGGTTTTAAAAAGCACATATATTTGTAACAAGTGTATTATCATACTAATGGAACATATTAATATATTAATAGGGGAAATGTGTGGGGTGTATGGGAAAATCTCTATACTATTATCACAATTTTTCAGAAAATCTAAAACTGTTCTAAAAATAAAGTCTATTTCTTTAAAAAGCACATATATCGTATTCAAAAGAACGATTAAATTATAGCATATGTAAAATACCTAATAGAATGTCTGGCACATAAAATAAGTTCGATAAATGTTATTTCCTTTTCTTTTGTCTTTAAGTTCTCAGGAAATTGATTTGCCATCCACCCATTAATCTCTGTGTTTATTCAGCCTTCCTTCTTATTCTCTATTGTTTTTATCATTTGATGCCCATGAATTCAGCCCAGCACACATCTTGTGTGGACCTCTCATTTTGTACGACCTTCAGAGAGTGATTTCTTAGCAGGGCAGCCAGATCACTCTTCAAGTCTCACTTTTATATTTGTTAGAATCTTTAAATAAAACATTCCCCAAAGCCCATTTTTATCAAGTTCCTTGAACATTTACCCTCATGTTTCATGAATGTACTGAAAACAATGAATTATTAAAAATACTCTGAAAATCCTATATAACCAAGAATGCTCACTTACCTGAACGCTTGCTAAAGGCCTTTGAACATGTCTATATCTCTACTCTTTAGTGAATGAAAAATGCTAAGAACATGGCTTGATTTATACCACTTTGAACTAATTGGAAAATGTAATAGTGTAAGAAACTCAGTAAATGCACAATTCACAGGAGCAGATAGAAAAGAGATAGTGAAAGGAAAATAGATATTTTACAGATTTTGAATAAATCATGTCCACTGGCATTTTCTTCTCTTATATAAATCTATCTAGATATCTCCTCTTCGTTTTGTTTCTCTGGAAAACCCTGACTCATACAGTTATTAAGCAGCAACTGATAATCTGACATGGGTTCACGATCCAAAGATATGAAATGTGAGTGTGTCTCTAGGATCTCTGTTACTTCATTCATTATCTCAAGTGTGATCCAGAGGGAGAATGTACAGCTGTTCACTCTTCTTTCATTTACCATTTTGTTTCAGAAACAGCTAATCTACTCTTCTTTGTCATATATATGATAAATATATGTCAAATATATCATCTTCCACATTCCACAGTGTCGAAAAGAGTTCATAGGGAGATATGTTGATAATTCTCTCCTGAGTAATAATGATAATAATAATTTTATGCTTTTCAAATCTTTCATATATATTATCTTAATTTATTCTCCTAATACTCTAGTGAAATACTCATTCAGATATAATTATCCCCCTTGAGATATAGAAAGATTATGCAATCTGCTCAAGTTGACCTGGATTGATAGAAAGATAGATTGTGTGGTATGAGAAAATACAAAAAACAAAACAAAACACAAGCCTCTGGTCTTGTCTTAATAATTTAGAGTTTGCACACATGGCCCTGGCCAGGTAGGGTAGCTCAGTTGGTTAGAGTGCAGTCCCAATGCGCCGAGGTTGTGGGTTCAATCTCTGGTCAGGGCATATACAAGAATCAATCAGTAAATGTATAAATAAGTGGAACAACAAACTGATGTTTCTCTCTCTCTCTAATCAATAAATTTAAAAATAAAATAAAATAAAATGCTGCACACAGTGAAGTAGACTGGCTCCCCAATTTTTATTCCAGTGTTTTTTGTTTTTAGGCTGTTTTTCATCTTCACCCAAGGTCATGCTTAGAGAGAGAGGAGAGGAGAGAGAGAAACATCTATAGGTTGCCTTCCATACATGGCCCACCCGGGGATTAAACCCGCAACCCAGGTATGTGCCCTGACTGGGGATCAAATCAGCAACCTTTCAGTGTATATAGGTCAACACCCAACCAACTGAGCCCCTCTACCGGGCTCTAGTGTGTTTTCATGGTTACTGTAGAAATGAAAGTTTCTTGAAATCAGTAAAGTCACACTGTTTCTAATGATTGAGTACTTGAAGTGTTTGGTCAGAACTATACCAAAATGTCAAAATAAGAATAATAGTCTAAGCATTGTGCATTTCGATCTACCAGAACTGCACAATAGGAAAACCAAGAATAAAACACTAGGGGCAAACTAAGCAGCATCCTTAAAAATTATCAATGATTTTGGAAATCTCCTGTCCTGTAAGGAGCTCTTCTGAATATGAGCCATGCTTTCTTAACAAAGGAGAAAGGAAAAAGAGCTAGTGTTCAGTGTTTAGGGATGTCAGCCTGCAAATGCGTCGCCCACGTCGCCTCATTTCGTCTTTGCAGTACCCTCTCGAAGTGATACATTGTCCCCATTTTATCATGAAGACATTCAAGCCCAATGATGCTAGAGGACTCCTCAGGGTATACATCAGGCAGCCAGGATTTAAACTCTGGTTTGTGCCCTAACCGTAACTACTAAAAAAAAAGGAAAAAATTTTACAAGGTACCCTGATATTAGTCAATATATTCCTTTGTTTGCAAAATAGTTTCCTTGTTAGTATCCATAGTTATGTTGGTCTTTGCCAAATAAACATCCCTGCTACATTTTAAGAGCAACAGACTCCTGAGTGATATAAGGAATGGAAATTTTAGTACAGTCGGTAAGATAACCTCATGATGATTTTATAGCATCGCCTCTATGATTCCAAAAATAGAGCTCACTGAAGCAACACAGCCTTTGGCTGACACAGCAGAGAGTAAAAGTCACTCCAGCCCAAGGCTTCCAGCTGGGTTTTCCATTTGTTAGAGCTGCTTATGGGTCTCCATGTTCCCTTAACAAGAGCCACTTCAGCACAGACATCGCCTTTGATTTCAAATGCCTACAGGCTGCTAAGGCCAAGAAAGGTATTTGGGAAAGCACTTCCCTCTTTGGAAAAACAGTATCTCTCCTGGAGGGAACTATTCAGTGAAAGTGTCATTTTCAACATCTGCAGCTCAGTAGGACGATCTCTGTCTCTGTCGAGTGCATTTTCTGTCTGCAAGTGTTTGATACAATGCAGGCAGTGGATTTGTTTGGCTGTTTTCTCCAGAAGTGCTTAGCTTTGAGTTTGGCTTCTCAAGAAATAATTGAATAGGCAAGTGAATGCTCCAGACTTCAGCGGTGTCAGATTGATTTGCAGGGTTGAAACGAACAGAAATCTTCAACTGTGGACACGGCACAGCTCAAGAAGCCAGTAAGGGGAGCCTGTCCCTCCCTCTCTCCCTTTTGTGCTTTCTCCCCGAACATGGGCTCAAGTGCTGCTTAGAAATAGCGAAATAGATTAATGTTTCATACCCAGATACCTCACTGGTGTTTTACAGCTAAAAATAGCAATGAAATATGCTGGGTTTCAAGGAAGTAAAAATCTGTCCAGTGGAAGGGAGATCTGGTTTGAATTCTACTCATTGGGTGGGTAATGTTTTCCTTAACATCTGTAAAGGGCACTTCAGTCTTGATTTATTACACACAAACCAGATTAAAGACTTCCACAAAATTTCCAGCCTCAGTAATTCCAATCGTGGTAAGCGACAGGAGATGGGATAATGGGACTTCTATACGAGAGTGTATTTTTAGGTTTTGAAGAGCTTCAAAAGATGATCTGTCTCCGGGGAATGGGGATACAACACAAACAGTGCAACCCTCGGTGCCACTCTCATTACGGAGTCCAACCCGATGGGATTTCAAAAGTAACTTTCCAAAGTATCATTATAAGGACATTTATGTCCAACCAGATGGATCAAGATGTCAGATTCTCATGGCCTTTGCATTAAGTCAAACAAAAGTAGATCCTTCTCTGAGCTTCTGAAATGTTCAGCTTCTTTTCCACTAAAACATTGACTTTTGAACTGGAACGTGATTGAAATAAACTGATGTCTTATTTACGGTGTTGCACAAAATGGATAGGCAAAATGGAAAGTCTCATTTAAAAATATTTTGTGGTTTATTAAATAAAAGCATTGTATTAGTAACAACAGCATGGAGAATAATACTACTCCTTAGGACTTAAGAAATTTACCTATTTTTAAAATATATTTTTTATTGATTATTTTTTTAGAGAGAGGGGAAGGGACAGAGAGATAGAAACATTGATGTGAGTGGGACACATTGATTGGCTGCCTCCTACACGCCCCCTACTGGGGATCCAACTTGCAACCCCAGGCACCTGCCCTGATCAGGAATTGAACCAGGACCTCTCAGTCCATGGGACGATGCTCAATCCACTGAACCACAATGACTGGGCCAATTTACCTATTGATCTGTTTATACAACAAATACCTCTGATTGTCTCTTTTATTATTTTTTTTATCCTCACCCAAGGATATTTTTGCATTTATCTTCAGATAGAGCGGGAGGGAGAGAGGGAGGAAGAGAGAGAGAGAAACATCGATGTGAGAGAGACACATCGAGTGGTTGCCACCACACGAACTCAACCGTCCCGGGGACAAACCGCAACCAAGACACATACCCTCAGCGGGAACACTGAACCCGGGACTCTCTGGTCTGCAGGCCAACGCTCTAACCGTTAAGCCAAACTGGCCAGCACTGATTGTCTCTTATGTGCCAGATTCTGCTAGGCTCCAGGCTAGCACAAGAGATAAATGCCCTTGCTATTATTAAGGAACTTGTAATCTAAGGATACTTACCCTGAGAACTGGAAGAACTGTTACACAATAGAATTGCAGACATTTCTCCTTAGTCACAATCAAAATCTATATTAATCTATATTTAAGTGATGCCACATACCTGATACACACATTGAGATGACTTTTTGCTGATTATGGCAAAATGGCCTCATCTAGGCTATGATTAAGCAAACGACAATCAAATGCATAATCATATAGGAACATTTTAGCAGAAACATGTAATAAATGTCAAATTATAGCACGAATTGAGTTGGACATTTCAGCTGGGGAAGAAAGCAGGGAAAGGGTCATGGTAAACCTGACTAGGGAGCCAGACTGGACTGGGTTGACCTGTGTTTATCTGATTAAATGGAATGATATTCTGAAATCTCTGGAATTTTTAGAATAGTTTGGGTTTTGAAGGAGAAAATCTTGGTGAATATGGAATAAGAAGGTCTATGTTTAAAGCCCATATATGCCCTCCCCTTGTCAAAAAAAATTATATATATATATATATATATATATATATATATATATATGTATATAAATAATCTGAGCAGAACTAGTAAGTAAATCCTGGCATTGGTTGAAAATTATTGTTGTTATAGGTATGTCAGGAGTATCTGCCTTTTCCTGCTAATAGCCTGTTAGGTGTGGTATATAAACACAGTTCTTTTAGCTATGTTCATGGAGGACACTAAGAATCAGTCTGATAGTCTTCTCTCTGAATCTTTCTCAGAGTCCTGGCAGTGACATCTTCTGGGGTGTCAGGTAAGGTTTCACTGAAGTTACATCAAATTTCAATCAGAAGGAAGTTTGTTAGCAGAGAAATGGAAGTGGCAGGAGTATATTCCAGACATTTCAAATAATTCTACCCTAATTTGCATAGTTCTCAACATGAGAGGATACTCTAACTATGACAGGTTTGGGAGACCCCCTTTATTTAAATTCCAGTTTCCCTTAATTAGAATGTGGAGTTTCTTGACATGAATTTCTCTACTGACATTTTGCTAACATGATCTGTAAAAGAAAGGAAAGAGCTAAAATTCTTAGATATGTAGTAGCAATTAAATGTTAGTTGTGATACCTTCCCCAATAATGGCTGTATACAAATTTACTTTAGGAAATAGATGTCCTAATGACAGTTCTTGGATTCTTTACACAACTGAGGTTGGTCATAGTTTCTACATCCAGTGGTTTTTTAAAATTTACAATTTATATGGTGTGTAACCACTGTTGTATTCTAAATTAAATTTCCTGAGAGAAGTGTTAGAGACATCTTTTTTACTTAAAAATACTACATTTAGAGATAGGATGCTAGAACTGGAAAAAACTTCAAGAAACCATTTAATTTATTTTGTACGTACTCTTTCCTGTTTTCTTCTTCAAAATTACATTAAAGCCCTGAATTTGTTTTCAGCCACTGGATGGATAATCACCATTTTAATGAACACTGACGAATAATTTAATAGGGTGAAAATTGTATAGTATTATTTTAACTAAACCTTGCAAGCAGTTGTTATAACTTAGTCCGCAGACTTGATGTAAAAAACACAGCCGACCACAGATAAGCAACAACAAAAATAATAGTGAGTTTGAGTAAATGTGTAAGGGGTTCTGGAAGTAACTTGACCAAGAGTCTAATTTCAGCTCAACCTCTTATCTGTGTATATGACACATGGCAACTGATTCACTTTCTGTAACAGATAAGCTAGTGGCACCCATGTCAGTGTCTTGTAAGGATTTTCTAGTTATCAAAATGCCCAGCACAAAGGTCCCAGTAAAAGATCACAGGATTAAACCATTGACATTACCCTGCCTCTCCTTTTCATTATTGCCTGCAACCTTGTGAAGCAAATGATCTCCTTAGTAAGCCTCGCCGACCCCACGCTGCCATCGTTTTTTGTACAGTTCACCTTACCCACTCAACACCACGTGGAGAAATCCCTCGGGTATTAAGAAAACGTCGCTTCAGCATATCTATTTTTTCCAAGCCGTCTTTGCACCCTTTCTAGCCTCCTGGACAAAATTGGCTTTCCAGTTTTTTTAATAACCAAAAGAGTTGTTTCTTCTAATCTTCCTGACTCCGAGGAAAGAGAGAAGCATCCTCTCTGCTCTCTACCATTTCTTAACACATCCCCTTGTATGAAACTGACACTCTTTGTTTATCTGACCCTCTTCCTTTATTCGGTACTTTGAAATTCGGGGACCTTTCCTATATTCTTTGATGTTTCTATCTTAATGTTTCCATTTACTGTCATACTGCTCCATGATTTTAATAGCCATATGATAATTATTTATATTTGCCTTACAAATAACCACATTTCCTTGGACTTTGTTTTTTGTTTGTTTCTGAATATAACTAAAAAAGTTTCTAAAACTGCACCGTGGCAGAGACTGGCTGTCCATTCAAACGTTTCTTTTTCTTCATGGGCACTCGGGTGGATGATATTTTCCAGACTCTCTCACAATGATGCCTGGCTGTGTGGCTGAGTTTTAGCCAATGCGAAACGAGTGAAAGTGATGTATGCCACGAACAGGCCCGGAGCATAAACATCTCCTGTGCATCACTCTGCATGCTTTTACCCATCCACTTATTTAGTGCTGATGATGCATTACAAGTAGAAGCCAACAAGGCAGAACTATAAACTAGAAGGTGCCCCGAACTCTGAATCTCTATGAGGAGAGGTACATACTCATCTGCGATTTGGATTTTTTTTGAGTGAGCAAGAAACTTCTATTAAGCTTGAGCTATTGTACATTTTGGGGGTGTTGATTACAGTAGCTGGCATCAGTTTGTTAATACATGTACTAATTGTTCACATGATGAATCTGTATTCAAAATTAAGTAAGAATGGACTGGTATTTAGGAGTTATTTTATTCGTGTTTAATTGACTCCTGCCTTATTGACATTGGACCTTCGTTTTGGATATTGGTGATGAATTCCTTGGGAAGACAAGGTAGATACAGAAATCCCAGAGGGAAGAATAGTATGTACAAGGAATGGATAATTAAATTGATGTGTAACCCTGGCTGGTTTGGCTCAGCAGTTAGAGCGTCGGCCAGCGGACCAGAGAGACCCAGGTTCGGTTCCCTCTAAGCGCACGTACTTCGGTTGCGGTTTGTCCCCGGCCCCGATTGGGGTCGTGTGGGTGGCAACCACTCAATGTGTCTCTCTCATGTCGATGTTTCTCTCTCTCTCCCTCCCGCTCTATCTGAAGATAAGTGCAAAAATGTCCTTGGGTGAGGATATAACAAATAAAATTTTTTAAAAACTGATGTGTTTAAAGAATCACAAATTGTGCTGTGGGAGAAATGGAGAGCAGATATGGTGGCAATGTTAATTTGTGGTGAGATCATAAAGAGTCTTTTATATTAGGCAAAAAAATAAATAGTGCCCTGGCTGTTGTGGCTTGGTGCATAGAGCAATGGCCCCTCGCACCAAAGGGTTGCGGGCCCAGTTCCAGGTCAAGGGCACATATCTGGGTCAAGGGCACATATCTGGGTTGCAGGTTCCATCCAGCTCCCCCAGGGGTGCTTGTGGGAGGCAACCAATCATTGTATCTCTCTAACCTTGATATTTCTCTCTGTCTCTCTCTCTCTCCCCCTCCCTCCCTTCCATTCTCGCTACCAAAAAAAAAAAAATCAATGGATAAAATATCCTCCAGTGAAGATTAACAATAAATAAATAAATAAATACATAAACAAACAAATAAATAAAATAAATAGTAATGTAGCAATCAGAGTCAAGGAAAAAAACTCAGTGTGTCCCCAAGTACTTTCTGCTTGCCTCTATAACCACACTGCTCACATCATGTCATCCTTTTATGGGTCTGTTAAAAGAGACTTTCTGAGGCTTAGCTCTAATATGTCAGTGGTTCTGACTTGACAACAGAATGAATTCAAAATCTTCATTTAACTTGCACTGGTTCCTGTTTCATGCTACCTATCAACTATTTACCTAGAACTAGGTTTTCTCAATTTCCTCTGCATTGTTGGCCCTTTGGGTTGGATAGTTGTTGTTGTATGGGGCTGTCCTGGACACTGTAGAATGTTTAGCAGCATCTCTGGCCTCTATCCACTAGATGACAGTAGCACTCTCCCCACTGCCCACTTGTGATCATAAATTGTCTCCAGGCATTGTCAAATGTCCCCAGGGAGACAAATCTCCCTCATTTGAGAAAAACTATCCTAGATGTCTCATCACCATATTTTGAGGGGGATGGGTTCTTATCTTTTATTTTTTTTGTAAAGAATCTTTTTTTGTAGTATTTTTGTTTGTTTGGATCCCCTGTTTTCTTCTTTCTTTCGTAACCTTTTCATTTTAGTTGATGATGTCCTCTGTAGCTTCCTGAGATAGAATGCATGGGTAGTAAAATTACTGAAAATGTACATGTCTTAACATAGGCTATTCTACTTCAGTCAATACCTCGGCTAGGTATACAATTCTTAGTTGGGAATCAATTTCCCTGAGAATTTTCAAAGCATTTCTCCAGTGTGTTCCAGCTTCCAGCATTTCTATTGAAAAATCTGATGTCGTTCGTATTCCTGAATGTGAGCTCTTGGGAAACTTCTGGGATTTTCTTTTTGTCCCCATGAATTCTGAAATTTCACAGTGATTTGCTTTTTTGTAGGTCTTATATAACAGGTGTGTTGGGAACTGAATGATCCTTCTCAATGTGGACATTTCTATGTTTCAGCTTGGAAAATATTTTAAACATTTTCTTTTCTTTTCTCCCCTCTATCTTTTCTCATATTTCTATCTAGAATTCTAAATGTTCAGTGTTGTATGTCCTGGAATAATATTCTAGTCTTTTCGCTTCTTTTATTCCTGCTTTCTGAGATTTTTTTTTTTTACATTGCCTTTAACTCTTCTATTGAACTTTCCTTTTTACTGTTATAATTTTACATTCCAAGATTTTTTTTTCTGGGTATGGCATTTAAAAATACTGCCTCATGTTCTCATTTTATGAGTACAATAACTAATCTCTTTGAAAGCTAAGGTGACTGTTTAAAGAAAAAGTTTTCTGCTTCTTTGCTGAGACCCTTTTTTCCTTTTGTTTACTTCAGTCTTTATCCTTCATGTTAGAGGCTTTCCTCAACTGCCTGTTTGTACAGGACTTACAATTAGATTTAGGAAATAGATGTTGAAAATGTATTTGAAGGTATGCAGTATGGATATGGATCTTATCCACTGGTGGGATTTACTGGTGTGGCATTTGATTTGGTTTTATTGGGAGCTCCACATTTTTCAGTATCTGCTGTTCTATTCTTCTTGGACATTTCTTCAGAGAACATTTATTCATCCTCCTGCCCAGGATGTATCCGCCTATCTATATGCATTCTTAGAGCCAATTTGGAAACGACACCTGGGTTTCAATGATAATGAATGCTCTTGAGTTCCCTATGGTGCCATTGCCCCAGTAATGTGTGGTGTCCCTGAGTCCACCGCATTAGACAAGGGGCAATGACCCGACTGTAAATGTTTGGGAAGATGATCTGAGGAATCTAATGACTTCTTCTGTGCTTAACCAGTTCTCCTGATTTCCACCTGTTGCCCCTGGTTGCAGAGGTACCTGCCTGATCCTTCATTTGCTGTGTCTTACTGCAGTTCTGTGACAAATCCTGGTTCTGTTGCTTTCCTTACTGACAGTGTGGTTTTCAGCTTCAACGTGCTAAGCTCTTTACCATGTGTGGTAGGTTGGATAATGGCCCCAAAAGATATCCAAGACCTAATGCATGGAACCTGGGAATGTAACTTTACACGGCAAAAAGGTGATTGAGTTAAATATCTTGAGATGGGGAGACTACCCTAGATCATACAGGTGGTCCCTAAATACAATCACAAGCACTTTTATAAGTAGGGAGGCCGAAGAAGATGTGACCACCGAAGGGGAAGCAGATAATTGATAAAGGAAACAGAGATTTGAAGATACTTTGCTGTTAGCTTTGAAGATGGGGGAAGGGATGTCATGGGCCAAGGAATGCAAAGAATGCAGCTCTAGAACCCGAAAAAAAGAACAGGGAAAAGGATTCTACCATACAGCCTCTCAAAGGAGCAAGTTACTGCCAGCATCTTGTTTAGACTAGTGGAATCATTATGGATGTCTTACCTTCAAAACTGTTAGAGAATAAATGCATGTTGTATTAAGTCACCGAGTTTGCTGTAATTGTTAAATCAGTCATACGAAACTAAGGTACCTGCCATCCATCTGCTTCCCTTTCCCAAACTGTGCTGTGGTCACTTCCTTCTCACATTGTCTTTATCCTTGTACACTCCTCTTACATCCTTTCAATCATCTGTGGGGTTTTTCTTGGGAGTTTGGGTAAGAGAAATACTCAAAACCATTATAATCCTCTACGATTTTGTCTAAATTTTCTTTTCTGTAGAGCTATCCAAATAATGCCTTGTACATGTAATTCATTGAAAATGATCATTGGATAATAAATGTACACTTTTTGTTTGCATTTTGTGGGGTTTTGTGATGTACTTTGGCTATCTATGTAGTTAGCATTCAGTATTTGTAATGGGAGAGGTAGACATGATTAAATAGAAAAACTGTAAGAAGTAAGACAGGAATGCTACTGTTTTCAATAACATTCAGTATTGTTTCTGAGTTATGCAATTAGGCAAGAAATGTTAAATAACTGCTATAAATATTGAAAAAAATCTATATTTGCTAATGATATGACTACATACCTACAATACTTGAGATTCCACTTTTGTAAATAATAATAATAAAATACTACAAGTACAAACAAAGAGACCTCTGCAAAATCACAGGCAAATAGACTGCAATTTTGAATGATCAGTTATACAGAATAGTAAAAAAAAATAAGTATGCCCAGTGAACTTGATGGAATAAAAGAGGGTATTCAAAGTAATATGAAAAAATTGGATCAAAATGAACAAGCTGATTTGAAAAAAATCAATGAAGTCTACCAGTAAGGAAAAGAGGGCTGGAATTAGAAACTCGGTGGAGATGATGTTCTTGCTTAGGCATAACTGCAGAAGCAATTTGTGAATTGGTAAATGAAGACATTACACAGAAATGTCACAGAGACAAACATGACTGAGAAGCTTGAAGAGAGGCTAAGTGACAGAGGATTGAATGAAAAGTTCTATATCTAATAGTATTCTAGACAAGACAATAGGAGAAAAATCAAAGCAGTATTGGAAAGAAAAATACTGAAATTTTATGCAATTTATGCAAGACAAAATTCTTATATTTAGAAAGTCCAATGAATTCCTAAATATGAAGAGAATTCAGAGAAGAACAATAAGGGAAATGTGAATCCAAATAAAAGTAGGATACTATTTTACCAACCAAATTATTTTTTAAATAAATGAACAAAAGCCCGAATCTACCAGGTGCTGGGAAGACAGAGGAGCAATGAGAGCTCTCATAAACTGCTCCTGGACCCTATGTTGATAGGGCTACTCTGGAAAGCAGTGGGCAGTTATCAGAAAAATAAAGGAAAAGCAAAGAAGGCTGGGTATTGTATCAGGCCTAATATTAGTTTAATTGCTATGTCGATCTGAAGTATGTTTAATTGTATTCAACCCTGTATATAATTACAGTTGGATCTAATCTTATAAAATGAGTAAGCAGTCTTTAACTTGATTAATAAATACATAGCCATGAATCATCTTTCAAGGTTATAAAGAACAGAGACAAAATTTCTAAAATAGTTGAATGTAGTCGGAGACGGCTTTACTTATCTGGCAAAGAGAAAGCCACTTCAGAACAAAGGTTACAATCACATTCTTTGGCATCCGTAAAGTCATTGATACATTCATTCATCAATTCAAATTTAAGCTCCATTTCAGCATAAGTGCCATCAGGGCAAAGGCCTCATTTAGTTTGTTCTGGGTCCTATGCCCAGTGTCTGACGCAGAGGCTGCCTCATCACAGAAGCTCAATCAATACTTACTAAAGGAATGAATGTATTCACACATTGTTGTTGCTTTTGTTATTCTTTTGTTATTTAATATCCATTCTAAATTTCTCCCACAAGTATTGGTTTAGTTAGTACTATGTTCAATGGAGCAAATAATAAATGCTAGAATTGGTAATAGAAGCAAATGCTATTTTAAACATTGTTGTCAAGCACTGTTCTAAAGGCTTTATGTATATTTGATCATTTAATCCTCACAGCCCTTATAGTTCCCATTTTACAAATGGTAAGACCAAGGCATTTAATTTGTCTAAGGTTCCGTAGCTACTGAGTTGCAGACCCAGTATTTGAGTCCAGGTGGTCTAGTTCTAGAATCAAGCTCTTCCCCTAGTCACATGCCTCATCTCTGAGAATATAGAAATGTCAAAAAATTCTAGCCCGATCATTCACAACGGACATAGCTCAGTTTTATCTCCTTTGCTACGATTTGTCTCATTTCAACTTAGGCAGGACCAGAGTTGTGTAGCCCAAGGAGGTGGTGGTTTGGGGCAGGATATAGAAAAAACGTGCGACAATATGCCGTTCAAACCTGAAGAGTAAAGATAATTAACAAGAGAAAAATCAACTGATGCCATGAATCTAGATTGTTCCCAATTGTTAAAATAGATAGATAACGCTGTGTGTGTATCTTGCCCTGATACACACACACACACACACACACACCATAAAAAACATTTACCTACTTACTGCTGATGTGTGTGTGTGTGTGTGTGTGTATGTAAAGTGTTTGTACTATTCCAATTATTTCTTTAGAACAAATTGTTTTACATGGAATTTCTGGGTCAAAGAATAAGTCTATTCTAAAATATTTTCCTATTTATTGTCAAATAACATTCCAAAAATTTTCTACTCTTTTACACTCTTACCAACAGTGTATAGATATGTGTATTTTTACGTTGCCTTAGCAATACTGAGTAATTTAAATTCTTTGTCATTTTTTTCAAGATCATTATTTTAAGTGGTCTCTTGTTGCTTGAATGTCTAATTTTTTTAATGTTACTAATATTATACATTTTAATGTTTATGAGCCAAGTGACAGCTTGCCAGGGCAAATGAGGAGTATGACTAAAATTTAAAAAGCTGTTTCCATAAATTGCACATTTGTTTTTGTGTCCTATATTGAATAACATTGTATGTATATTTTTCTAGACGCACTTGACAAAGGAAAAATGTGCTCTCTAAAATAATATGTGTAATAGTTTAATTTTCTGAGAAAATATGGATTGCTTTAAAGAAGATTACTAGTAAATTAGATGAACTATATTTAGCATTTAATTCCACGACCATTGAGGGTTATATCCATTAAATATGAATTTGTATCTGAACTCATTTTCTTGCTTTGTATTGCTGTCACTTCATGACTAACTATTTTCCATTTTATAAGATTTATTATTTGACAAGGTTATATAATGGTTTGATAGCTTACAAAACCTTAAAAACCAGCCACTGGAGCACTAAGTAAATTGCATCAATATATAATCTCATTTCAAAAAATAACACAGCCTGGCCGGTGTGGCTCAGTTGGTCAAGCATCGTCCCATGCACCAGGAATTTGCTGGTTTGATTCTCCATCAGGGCACATGCCCAGGTTTCAGTCTCAATCCCCAGCAGGGGGCATGCAGGAGGCAGTGGATATATGTTTCTCGTCAATGTTTCTCTCTCTCTCTCTCCCTCTCCCTTCCTCTCTCTGTAATCAATAAAAACATATTCTAAAAAATTAACACAATGTAATAGTAAAATAAAATATGAAAAGTATCCTCTGGTGTAATGTCTGTATTTGTATTTTTCAAAAGCGAATTTATCTATGACTGTCAATGCATTGTGCTTTGCAAAATTTCACTATCAATGTCAATTGGTAGAGGTGGATTTGGCATGTTCAAATGTTTTTCTGAATAACAAAAATGCCAAAAATAGAATCTAGCAATGAAAATAATCAGAGAGGGACTGATGGAAAGAGAGGAGCCAGGCAAATTGTTTTATATTTTGCATAGCTGAAGAGCCAGATGGTTTAACTGGATCTTATTTACAGAACCACCCACTGCAGGATTTTAACTAAGTCCCAAGTCAAATACAGTACTGCCAAATTGAGTTTAACAGTGTCTAGACCGAAACCCATTACCTTATCCAGGAACTCCTAGGTTCCTTATCCTGGTGGTGCTGCCAGACCTGTCTGCCATCCACATGTTTTTCTGGAAATGTGCCTTCTTTATACAGGTTTAGAAACCATTTTACTTATACTTCTCTACCTCTTCCAGGTACAGATGAGATAAAGGATTAGATATGGTACATGCTTGGGAAATGTTCAAGATTCTACTTTTGACTTTCCTCATCTCATCTAATCTAATATCAATTGGCAATAAGATTTAATCAGTCTTATTCAACTGACATTTTTATTCCACTTTGAAGTATCCTAGAATAACCATCTTGCTCATCAAAGAGAACCAAGAATACTGATCCAAACCAGACAAACACTAGTGATCTATTTCACTGATGATTATTAGAGAATATATTATCTAATATTGTTTACTTATTTTTCTATTGAGTTTGTTGGGGTTACATTGGTTAAAGAGGACTCAAGTATACAATTTTATAATACATCATCTGTATATTGTATTGTGTGTTCACTACCCATTGTCTAGTTTCCTTCCATCACCATTTATCCCCCCACACCCTCTTCTACCTCCCCACCCCCTTTCCTCTGGTAATCACCATACTGCTATCTGTTGTCTATGAGGTTTATTTTTGCTTAATCCCTTCCTCTATTTCACCCAGTCCCCCAACCCTGCCCCCCGACAGCTGTCAGTCTGTTCTCTGTATATATGAGTCTGTTTCTATTTTGTTTATTTTGTTCATTAGATTCCACATATATGTGCTCTAATATTGTTTTCAATCATCAGTCTTATAGAATAGTAACCCAGATTAAAGCATATAAGCTTTATAAAGCAAATTGCTCATAAATATTTACTTCCTGATTTCTTTAAAAATTCTCCACTTAATACTCCAAAAGAATGTAGTTGTTCCCTTTTATTTTCAAAAATTTGTGCTATGTCTTTTTTTTCCTTCAGATTTTGCATCCCTTTCATCCCTATATTTCACATGTTTAAATTCTGGCAAAGAATTGGTAGCTAAATGGCCAAATTCTTCAGGAAAGGCTGTACTTTTGCTATTTCCTGGCCAACAGAAAACATGTTGGACCACAAGTCTAGCCAGAAAAAACAAATGTCTGTTGAAAATGATCCAGTCCAATTTTGTAGGTCCAAAGTCTGGAGAGAGAAGCTGAGCCTCAGGTTAATATCCAACACATAGAGTACATGTCAGAATAAAAGAAGTCCACTGGGGCTTGGTCATCATCAGTGAAACCCACAGAGATGGCTGGTAGAATATACGCATAAGTTTATTCCATTTGGCCAACACTGGATATTTTTATGAGGATGAGTCACTTTTCTAAAGAATTTTGCAATAAACTAGCTTTATGTCAGAACGTCATAGAGGAGTTGACTTTGGCATCTGTTCTCTTTGGGGCTTCTATCTCTTCTCATATCTCCTTTAAGGAATCTGGCTTGATTTTTCCCAACTAGCTTTCTCTGCTTGAGTCTTCTTTCTATAGTCTACTAGCTGCTTGGGTCCCTGGCTCAACTCTCATACCAACTTACCCAGTTGGGAGCATCCAACATCACTGCCTTTCTCTTGCTCTGGACTCCTCCTGTGAGCACCTTCCACTGTAGCCACATTCCCCCTGGAATAAGCAATTACAGCAGCATTAGAAGTGTCAGGCTTGGAATAATTTTGCTGATTCAGTTCAGAATTGGATTGAAAGAAATAGGGCTTCCATTCCCAAGGTATTCTGTGTTCTACTACGTTTAGGGATGAGAACATGCACAAACACAGGGGCTGAGATGAACCATGTTTATCATTTTACTTACAGGAAGGAGAGCCTGTTAGCCTGAGATACTGCTGTGCCTAAATGATACAGGGATTAGCTTTCAGCTTTTGAGTATAAGCCCTGTTACTTCATCGCACGGTCCTGTTGAACAGAAGGTAAGTGGGACAGTGGCACCCCATGGTCAAAACCACAATGTCTCCAGAAATGTCCCAGGGAGACAAATCACCCATGTGTGAAAATCACTCTTTTAAAGAATATATACTTTTAGTTTGGTTGGATACTGTCAGTCAGTCTGCAGAGATTGGTACCAATTTATATTTTCACTAGAATATCTATTTCATTCCATCCTCATTAATACCATGTGATTAAAACATTTTGCTAATCCACTTGGTGCCAAACAGTAGCTTGTTTTAATGTGCCTCTCTCTAATTACTGGCAAGGCTGAGTTTACTGACCATTTATATCTTTTCTCCCTAAAGTATATCTTTTTATACATTAATGGACTCAGTTTGCTAATATTTTGAGAAATTTTGCATCTATGTTCATGAGAAATATTGATCTATTGTTTTATTTTCTTGTAATGTCTTTTATCTGGTTTCGATATTGAAATAATTCTGACCTCATAAAATGAGTTACAAAGAATTTCCTTTGGTTCTATTTTCTGAGAGAGATTATGTAAATTTGGTATTATCTTGCCTTAAATGTTTGATAGAATTCGCCAGTGAAATGATATGGACCTTTGCTTTCTGTTTTAATGTTAATAACTATTGATTCGATCTTTAATAGATGCAAGCCTATCACGATTGTTTATTCTCCCTGTGTGAGTTTTGGTAGTTTGTATCTTTTAAGGAATTGGTCCATTTCATCTAAGTTATCAAATTTTGGGACATAGATTTGTTGCTATCATTCCTTTATTGTTATTTTTATTTCTGTTAGATAAGTAATAATGGCCACCTCTTTTATTTCTGATATTGTTAAATTGTGTCTTCTCTGTTTTTTTATTATCCTAGCTGGAGGTTTTATACTTTTATCAGTATTAAAAAACAAAACAAAAAGTTTTTTTTTTATCCTCACCCGAGGACATTTTTTCATTTTTTGTTCAGATAGAGTGGGAGGGAGAGAGAGGAAGAGAGAGAGAGAGAGAGACATCGACGTGAAAGGGACACATTGAGTGGCTGCCACCCACACGACCAACCAGGGCTGGGGACAAACCGCAACTGAGGCACATGCCCTTAGCGGGAACCGAACCCGGGTCTCTCTGGACCGCAGGGCGACGCTCTAACCGCTGAGCCAAACCGGCCAGGGCAAAACAAAAAGTTTTTAAATTGATTGCTCTTCTCCATTATTTTCCTGTTTCCAATTTCATTTATATTTTTTCTTTAATTTTTAATATTTATTTTCTTCTGCTCTTCTTGTCTAGTTTCATAAGGCAGATGGATTTTTAAAACGTTTTAGATTTTTATTTTTTATAATATATAAATTTAATGTTAGAAATTTCATTCTAAGCCTATTTATTGCATCCCACAATTTTTGATAAGTTGCTTTTTTTTCATTTATTTCAAAATATTTTAAAAATGTCTCTTGAGCTGCCTTTTTTGAGCCATATGTTACTTAGAAGTGTGTTTTTTAAACTTCAATGATTTGGGTGTTTTCCTGTTATCTTTCTATTACTAATTTTCATTCCATTATCATCTGACAATGTACTTTGTATGATTTCTATGCTTTCAATTTCGTTAAGGTTTGTTTTAGGGCTCAGAATGTAGTCTCTTGAATACTTCATGCTCACTTGAAACTAATGTATGCTCTGCTGTTTTTTGGTGGTATACCCTATATATATCAATTACATAAAGTTGATTGATTGTACCGTGCAGATCATCTATATCCTTCCTGACTTTCTGTCTCCAGCTTGGACAACTGCTGTGATCTTTTAAGGGGCATATCATCATTGGCTCTGGTTCCTTTTACATTGAATGTCCAATCTGAAGCCAGATTAATGTTTTCAATACAGATCTATTTCAACCCATTGTTTAAAACGGTTTAATGGTGTCTATTGCTTTGATTATAAAAATGAATGTCTTTATCATTACTTTTCAATGTTTCTCCCTTGGGGGATCCTTCCCTGGCCTTCCTGACGAGATCAAATTCCCTGTAGCGTGTATTGTTAACTCACAATCCTGTCCTCCTCTGAGTTCACCTGCAGCTGCCACGTACAGTTTCTGTGCACAGAAACTCTTCCATCTCCAGCGCCTTCTGCGTCTCTGCCTGGGGCTTGTTCGGATGCCTCTGGCAACCCTGAAGTCCTTCTGCCCCGTGAGACAGCCTCAACCAGAGAGGAACATAGTTCAGGGACAGATACCCCATCTCCCCCATATATTAGCGGGACACTTCTGCTGTGTTCCACAGGGTCCTTCAATCCTTTAAACGTTCTCTAACAGGACTGAGCTGTGGTTGTCCGCAGAACTAGCCCACTCACAAAGCACTCTTTATTAAATGTTTCCTTCCCTAGACCACTTTCTCTTCTACCTTACTTGTATTTTGGGGATCAATCACCAAATAAATTACCTGCATCTGAGTTCTTATTTCATGGTCAGCTTTTGGAGGAACCCAAAGTATGGCATCCCCTTAGTTTACCTTCTCACACGACCATGTACCTCTGTTTCATAGCACATTTAGAGTTCGAGTTTGTATTCATATGGTGCACAGGAAGGCTTGGGACAGTGTTCACCAAATGGTCAATTTTTACTTTCAGTATTGCTTCTCTTCTTTTACAGGCATTATAATTTTAATAAAAATCAATGGCATAAAATGTTTTCCAGAGCCATAAAATTAATAAAATGATGCATTTTGCTGTCAATAAGAATTTCTATAGAATACAGATTTCTAATTTGAATAGCTTTATTTTATATGGCTTTCTTGTTCACGATATTATTCATATACTGACAGAAGAAAAGGGCTTCATTTCTTTCAGTAATGAGAATATTTAATTAGCATAAGCCTAAAGAGGGTCTCCTTATTATCCTTTTATGAGGTTTTGCTGATGTAGAAATTGAAAAATGCAGGTGGCTAAGGAGATAGTATTTTATTATACTTGAATTTTTCTTAAAATAGATTTAACATGTCATTTGGTCTCTATTATGAAGTCTAAAGTAGAAAGCAACTAATTATTTTGGTGTTTGTATTTTATAGCTCAACCATTAGCATTTTATAGCCACATTTTACTGCCATAAACAAACATTTTAAAGAGGAAGGAATGCAGCTATATTTAGACAAAGTAGCATTGAAATATGGCCCTCAAGCTAATATGAGATTAATGGCTTTTGCTCCTTCTTGACTGAAGGTAAAGTAAAAATAGAAAATAGAAAGAATTTAATACACTCAGTATGACCCCCAACTAGAAACTCAGAATACCATTTCTGCTAAATTATCTACATGAGACCATATAATTTTGCCACTGATAAAGCTATCACACATGAATCCCTGCTTTTAAAAACAGAAAGTTTCAAGAGAATAGAATGCATGTGAGCTTCAGGGAATAGGTATTTATGGATCACAGATTTTTAAAGTGGCTTTTTAATAAATTAAAAAATATGTATTTTCTTTGGGTTAAAAAAAAAGGTTTACTGAAGCCATGGAAAAACTTTTCTTACTCATTTGGGCCTCAAAAGATTAATTCATAATAAATCACTAAGAGCATTATATTATGGAAATACAAGGCTCTGGAAGAATCTCTGGAGGCAGGAGATATGGGGCTAGTAATAAGTCAAATACATTTTTCTTTTATTCAATTTTTAAAGATTAAAAATTTTAATATTTTATGTTGGGAAAGGTTGGAACAATGAGGACACTCATGAATTGCTGGGGACCTTATGCACAGTGGGAAAACCCTAACGTCTCTTCCCTGCTACTTAGAAGTATTTCCTTTACAAGCACTTTATCCTTAGAAGGAGAAATGGAAAAATGCCCAAAGGTCTCAACATAAGAATGTTCCCATAGTCTGGCTTATTACAACCAGCATTTTATTTTAAAGAAAATAACCCAATGTTCAACCATACAAGAGTTAAATAAATAATGACACATCTACATAATATAAGATTAGCCTTTAGATAATAAAAATAGTCATTGTCAGAAAAATGTTCATTATCTGTTGTTAAGTGAAAAAAGTATATTTGCAAATATGTAAAAAATTATGCCATGTTTCACAAGGACAAATGTATTTGAATGCGTAGATAAATTCTGAATGATATATACAAAATTATAAGTAGTGATCAATTTAGTGTGACAGGCCTGTAATACTCTTTTTCCCCTCTGTTTTTAATTATCTATATTTTCTTTTCTTTTTTTCTTTTTTTTTATCCTCACCCGAGGACATTTTTCCATTTTTTGTTCAGATAGAGTGGGAGGGAAAGAGAGGAAGAGAGAGAGAGAAACATCGACATGAAAGGGACACATCGAGTGGCTGTCTCCAGCACGACCAACCAGGGCCAGGGACAAATTGCAACCGAGGTACATGCCCTTAGCAGGAACTGAACCCAGGTCTCTCTGGACCGCAGGCCGACTCTCTAACTGCTGAGCCAAACCAGCCAGGGCAATCTATAATTTTGCAATAACAATCTATAATTTCTACAATAAAGGGAAAATAAAAGTTACAAAAATAGAGCACAACTCAACTATTTCTACTTGTGAGACATTGGACAAGTTAATTTCCTTTTTTTATAATATAGTGAAAATTAACTAAAAAGCACATGTGGAAGCTTGACAGGATTGAACATTTAATAAATGTTTTATAAATTTGACTTTCAGGGACTATGACTCCTAGTAATGCCTCTGCCACAATTTAGGAGTGTGACCTTGGGCAAATTACTTAACGTCTGTGGATTTTATTTAATGCATGGGTAATATGAAGGAGTTACACTGATTTTAAGGCTTCTCTTCCGAGAAGCCTTGTACTGTATGGAGAATCTCGTATAACAAAGTGGATGTAGCAATATTGTCTTCAGTATATTTAAACACATATGTTTGAATTTAAAGATATGTGTGTACATTGGGAGGAGGGGGGAAGAAAAGAATGGGCTTTTATATATCTGTAACACTGTTCAACACTAAGATTACTAACACATCCCTGCCTAAAGCACATGAGTGTCATTCAGAGTGTGAAATAAGGGAGCACTGAGAGGAGGAAGGAAGATGGAGTAAGCAGTTTGCCAGTCCATCCTAGAAAAGAGTGAGGAGAGGACAGCTCGGTGATGGAAGCCTCTTAAAAGGTGGCTGTACTCCTCGCCACTTCCATTGGTCCACTGCAATAACATTAGAGACAGACATTTCCAAATTTAACGTTAATGATACTCAGAAAGTAAAAGTAATTTCCAGCACTCTATGATAAGCCCCCAAGCAAGAAACCAGGGTAGCCACCCCAATTATTCTTCCCAAAAGATAAGCCAGGCAGGTTGATCATTTAAAATTTTTCCAGTCCTCACTGGCTCGCGTATGCTTGTTGTTCCCTGTTCCTGAGCTGATTTTGAAAGAAAAGAATGGGAAGTATATTGAATCATTGGCATCAGACAGCTGTAGCTCTTTGGGAAGAGCTAGATAAATACAACATCCTTATTCAACATAAAGCCATTTAAGTGGGAATAGAGAGCTGGTGAAGGAGCCTCAGTGGAATCAGGTCATGGCTACCTCTACTTGTGCCCATATGAACATGAAGAGGAAGTGATGGTATAATGAATGAAACATGCCTAAATTGGCAGTCAGAAAACTTGGTTTCTGGCCCTAAATTTCTCCCTAACTATCTAACTTTATGTGAGTAATATATTACCTCCATGAACTTTCTTTTTCTAGATAAAGACTTCACATTGCGTATTATTTTCCTATGGCTGCTGTAACAAATAGGACAGATTGATGGCTTAAAACTACAGACATGTTAGTCTCTCATAGTTCTGAAGCCTCAAGTCTGAGTGTTTCACTGGGTCAAAATTAAGTTAGCATAGTCACACTCGTTCTGGAGTCTCTAGGAGAATATCTTTTCCTTACCTCTTTTAGCTTCTGATGGTTGCCAGCATTCCTTGGCTTGTGGCAGTCTTTGCCTCCATCTTCACATTGACTTCGTGTGTGTGTGTGTGTGTGTGTGTGTGTGTGAAATCTTACTCTGTGTCCCTTTTGTAAGGACACATATGATGTCATTTAGGTCCCACCCAGATAATTCAATATAATCTCCCCATCCCCAAATCCTTAATTTAATCTTTGAATAACTTGCTTCCCTAGAAAGTAACACTTACAGCTTCAGGAATTAGGATGTAGATATCTTTTAGGAGGCCATTTTTCTGGCCTACTGCACACTGCTTGGTTGACAAGGTCCAGGTTTATAATTCAGTAACTGTTTAGGAATAAGCATTTAGTTTTTTAAAAAATTCCATAGAGTCCTAGTGACAGAATGAGAAATCAAACAGAGCTCAACTTTGTTCTACTTCTCTTTTGACCTCAAACCATCTATTTCTGATGAGTGATATGAAGGTGTGTTTTTTTTTTTTTTTGCTAAAAATTTAATTTTCTCTTTCAGTTATAACAAAGAATATTTTATAAGGGCATTTTAAAAACCGTTCTTACTCCCTGGCCAGTTTTGCTCAGTGGTTAGAGTGTCGGCCCACCAATCAAAGAGTCCCGGGTTCGATTCTGACCAAGGGCACGTACCTTGGTTGCAGTTTGTCCCCAGCCCCAATTGGGGTCATGTGGAGGCAGCCACTTGATGTGTCTCTCTCACATTGATGTTTCTCTCTCTCTCTTCCTCCCTCTCTCCCTCCTGCTCTTTCTGAAGATAAAAATGGAAAAATATCCTCAGGTGAGGATTTAAAACAAAAAAAACATTCTTTTTTTTTTTTTTTTTAATTTATTTTTGTTACAGATGTTTCTCCAGTTTTCCCCATTGACACCCTCCTCCCCATCCCGCCACCCTGTCCCCAGCTTTGTTGTCCATGTCCATCACTTATGCATACATGTGCATAAGTTCTGTGGTTTATCTCTTCCCTCCCCCCCCACCCCCTCTTCTGAGGGGTGTCAGTTTATACCCTACTTCCACATCTCTGGGTCTACCCTGTTCCTCAGACTGTTATGTTCATTATATTCCACAAATAAGTGAGATCATGTGATATTTGTCTTTCTCTACTTGGCTTGTTTCGCTTAGGATAATACTCTCGAGGTTCCTCCATGTCGTCTCAAAGGATAAGAGATCTTTCTTTCTTACAGCTGCATAGTACTCCATTGTGTATATGTACCACAGCTTTCTTATCCATTCATCCACTGATGGACACTTGGGCTGTTTCCAGATCTTAGCTATTGTAAATAGTGCTACTATGAACATGGGGGTACATGTATTTTTTCTGATTGGTGTTTCAGGCTTCTTAGGGTATATTCCTAGAAGTGGGATCACTGGGTCAAATGGCAATTCAATTTTTAATTTTTTGAGGTAACACCATAGTGTTTTCCACAGTGGCTGTACCAGTCTGCATTCCCACCAGCAGTGTACTAGAGTCCCCTTTTCTCCACACCCTCGCCAACACTTGTTGAAAAACCATTCTTGCAGAGGAGGCAGTGTAGATAGCCAATCAAGTATCTAAGTCCAAAAAGTATATTAAAAAGTTTTAAAAAATAAAAATAATGAGATGTTTTGCCACCTTTGCTACCAGATCTGAACCTCAGGAGAGTACAAGAATTAGGAAAGGACCATAACATGTTTGGATGACTATAGGGAGCCCTCTAATAACTGAAAAATAAAATATATTAGAATAAACTATGACATTTAGGCCTTTGTTTCAATTTTTAAAATGTAACTCCATAAAAATCAATACAATACAGGTGTGGGGAAAAGTAGGTTAGTAATAATAATAATAGATAATATAATAGTTAACAAATAAATAAGAAGAATAAACTCTGTGTTTTGTGTACTCACAACTGTAAACTTACTTTTGCTCACCCCCGTATAATATTTTTTTAAAAAATTGTATATTTATAGACTCTTTTTTTTTATGGTATCTAAGAAAGAATGGAAAATTTTGTTGCATAATACAATTTGAAAATCAATCTCTTTCCAAAGTCAAATGGAGCAATCTAGAACTTTTAGAAGTGATGCCCTGAGACTCTTCAGGACAACATGACTGATGGATGAGGTTGGATTCAATAGAGCATTCAAAGCTATAATGCAAATGGAGTAGGATTCCATTAATCATCCACCTGGACTCTGAATTCAGGGCAAAGGAAGTAAGGTAAGTCTAAGACTTTCAGCACACAGTCTTAGACTTTGGAATGTTTTAATGTGATTGTCATAAAATATAAAATATTTTAACTAAATAGAATATCACTACCACCACCATCACCTCAAATTTAGAATAATGAGACATTATTCTAGTAGTAATTCTGGGGTTTGGTGAGTGGAGAAAGACATTCTATGTGACATTCTATTTCCCCTCCCCCTATAGGCTCTTCTCAAAGCCTTAAATAATTAACATTCATTTATTCACTCATTTAATATTTATAGGACAGCTCTACACTTTGGAAAACACTGGGGATAGTAAGACTTGATCTTTGCCCTTAGAAATTCATAGCTAATCAAGGTAGACAAATAAAACAATAACTACCATAAAATTATGAGGGTCATGAACTGTTGTGAACAGAAAGACAGGGCTGATTAAGTCTGCTGAGGAAAAATAATATATATGTATATGATGAGAATATTCCAAGTAAGGTGAGATAGGATCTGAATAAGTGTAGAGATTGAAGATGTAGGGTAATAAGCAAAAATATCTTTTTCCTTGAGTATTGGAGTTAAAGAAGATTATTTTTTAAAGTGGAGTGCATTTTTAATGCTAAGAAGAAATTCTGAAAGTCTTACATCAAATGCCCATTTAATAAAATAAGATATGAAGTTGCCTACTACATGTAATAGAAATGGACATTGGATTGATGTTTAGAGAAACATAGGAATAAATCTAAACAGTGTACAATGAAATCCATGGACAATGGAAACATGGATGGCAAAATCCATGACATGCACAGAAAAGAATTCTAAGTAGTAATAAAGATCCAACTTGAGAATTTTAACTATGTAGTAGAAAACAATAATATTAGTCATAACTAGCCAATGAATTAGACCATTTACAATCAATATTAGAGTTTTTCTAGTTCTAGGGATTGTGAAGTTTAAAAATCCAAAAGTTTGTTGAATGAATCAGGAACAGTAATTAAGGACATTATTGAAATGACTTATCAATCATTTCATTGGTTCCTTAATTGGAACCAATGTTGGAAGAGAAAGTGTTGAATGAGAAAAAAGGGTAAGAGACAGACTAATAACCTGGGAGAACAGAGTGAGGTTAATTAACTAGAAATCATAATCAAAGTAGATGTAGTTGGTCAAAAGGATGGGGACAAATGAGAATGCTGGTATTTGTATTTAGAGTTTCAAGTATAGCTTTTTCTTTTTTATAAATTAAATATATTGGGGTGACATTGGTTAATAAACTTTAATAGGTTTCAAGTGTACAATTCTATAATACATCATCTGTATATTAGGAAAATGCAAATTAAAACTACAGTGAGATATTGCCTCACACCAGTTAGAATGTCTATTATCAACAAGACAAATGATCAGGTTGGAGAGATTGTGGAGAAAAAGGAACCCTCATTCATGGCTGTTGGGAATGTAAACTGGTACAGCCTCTGTGGAAAACAGTATGGATGTTCCTCAAAAAATTAAGAATAGAGTTGCTATAGAACCCAGCACCCTTCTTTGAGTATCTACCCCCAAATTTGACAATATTTATTTAAATATAGCTTTTTCATTAAGTAGTTTGAGACACAGAAGATAATGAAGACTGTGTGGCTGAGATAAGCAAATGTGTTGATGTTTAAATTATTGAAGGTAACAGTGGCAATAGTTGAGAGGATAGTAAAGAGCCTGGCACTGAATTCATTGAAAATAGTGAGGAGCTTTCATAAAGGTCAATAGCCATTTGTAAACATTGAGCTAGGGCTGGGAATTCATTTATTTTGTTACATAAATATTTATTGCCTACCCTGTATCTGGCACACTTCTGTAGTGAACAAAAATATACAAAGTCTCTTCCCTTATAGAATATACATTCTACTTGGAGAGAAAATAAACCAATGAACAAACTAAATAAGATGTCTGGTGACAGTAAAGGCTATGAAGAAAACTAAAGCAGCGTTCTTATATTGTGATATATAGGCTTAGAGAAGGGCTCAAATAGGGGATACCATTTGACATTGGAGGTGAGAGGGAAGAAAGCCATACTGATATCCATCTGTAGGAAGAGTATGCCAGACTAAGAAGAAAACAAATGCAAAAGCCCTGGGGCAGGAACATGATTGGATGTAAGGGTAACAACAAAAAGGCAAATGGGACTGGGGTAAAGGATGCTTGGGGTGGAGAAGAGGTAGCGGTTGAGTGAGGTAAAGGAGAGAGCAGAAGGAAGAGTGTATTTCACTTTATAGGCCAAGATAATGGATTTTACTGTGAGTGAAATGAAAATTTGGCAGTTTGATAGAATATGGGAAGGAAAAGGGTGGAACTAGGGAAAACAATTAGGAAAGTAATAATCCATTGGCCAGTTTTGGTGGCTGGCTTGTGCTAAGTTGGGATGACAAAGATGATAAGAAGTGGTTGGAAACTGGATACCTGTTACTGAGATATTGAATGTGGAGAGAGAGAGAGAGGTTAATGTTGACACTAAGGTTTTTGCCAAATAAATTGCCACTGGGTTGGAGAATATTGAGGGATGGGCAGGTTAGAGAGTGGAGGAAAATCAATAATTCATTTTTGGTCACGTTAAGTTTGAGATGTGATCAAGATGGCTTTAAAATTCCCCTCAGATTAACTAAACTTTAGACAGGTATTGTTGTTTTCCTGACTATAGGCCCGACATCCCTTTTCAAAGAACATTTACTTTAGAAACATTGCAAGAGAAAACTTCCTCTGCCCTGGCCGGTTTGGCTCAGCGGTTAGTGTCGGCCCACGGACCAGTGAGTCCCAGGTTCGGTTCCTGCTAAGGGCACATGCTTCAGTTGCAGTTTGTCCCCGGCCCTGGTTGGGGTCGTGTGGGTGGCAACCAGTCTCTCTCACATCGATGTTTCTATCTCTCTCTCCCTTGCACTTCCTCTCTCTCTGTAAAATCAATAAGGGAAAAAACAAAAAAGAGCAATAGCACCTTTGTCTGCCTATCTATGGGATAGTAGGAGCCTAAATTCATAAGCAAGGTTATCAAAACTGATGGCCAAATCACATGGACCAACCTTACCCCAGTGATTAACAACTCTTCTTCCTTTTGTTTCAACAGAGTTGAGTTCGATCTCTCTTCCCTATTGCAATAGTTTTGAATAAAGTCTTCCTTGCCTTTTGAACTGGTCTGATATGAATTTTTTTTTTACAGATGTCTGTTAGATATTTAATTCAAAATATCAACATATGGAGACATATATATGTTTAGATTTCCAGGGAGAGGTTCAGGCCGGAAACAAATTTAGGAATTTTCTGGGTAGCAATAATATTTAAAGTTGCAAGGCTGAAGGGAGATCACCTGGGTTAGAGGACTGAGTCCTGCAATAGTCCAGTGTTTGGAGACATGGGATATGTGAAGGGATTCTCACAGGAGGCTGAGAAGGGGCATTCAGTCAGGTATGAAGAAAAACAAAGTTGGTGCTCTGAGGTCAAATACTAACATTTTTTCCCAAGTAACAATGATCTATGGTACCAAATGATTGATTGGTCAAATTGCATAACTGATAAATGACCATTTTATTGTGTAATACAGAAGTCTTTTGTGTCCTTGACAACCTTAGCGGAGTGGCAGGTATACACACCTGAATGGAGTGAGAGGAAGAGAGCATGGGAGGAGAAGGAAGGGAGAAACTGTGACCTCAACAGCTCTTTTTAAGAAATATTGCTAAAAGGAGAGCAGAGAAATGGGGCAAAAACTTTGAAGGGATGTAGAATCAAGGGCAATTTCTTCAAGATGATGGACATCTGTATACAAATAGAAATAAGCCAATATAGAGAAAAGTGATAATGTAAGACAGAAAATAGACCATAGCAAGAGCAACGACCTGACTAGCGCTCCTCAACATTGTCAAGGTCATCAAAGATAAGGGAAGTCTGAGAAACCGTCACAGCCCAGAGGAACGAAAGGAGGTATGATGATCAAATAACCATGGGATCCTGGAAGAAACAAACAAAAGACATTAAGGGGAAAAAATAACTAATAAAATCCAAATAAAGTATGAGGCTTATTAATAATATGTCATACTGGTTCATTACTTATGACAAATGTGTGTAGTAATATAAAATAGTGGCAATGTAGGAGACTGGGTATGGCGTATAAGGGACTCTATGTATTATCTTTGGAATTTTTCTGTCAATTTAAGATAGTTCTAGAACTGAGTTTATTTGGACAAATGCAGATGCTTGGGTGGTAGGACAAAAGAAGCAGCATTTAAAAAATTGTATAGTTTACATACAGTGAGATGTGAAGGTCTTACTTATTCCATTCAATCAGTTTTTATGAGTACATATGAAGATATAGAGCATCACTATCACCGAGAAAGCTTCCCAGTCAGTAGTCCCTCCCAGAAGCAACCCCTGATCTGATTTTTACCACCATCGTTTAGTTTTGCCTACTCTAGAAATCCACATAAATGTACCACATAGCATGTACTTTTTTGTATCCAACCTCTTCACCTCAGTACATTTGTGAAATTTATCCATGTGAAGTGTACCGGTTATTTGTTTCTTTTTATTGTTGAGTAGGTTTCCACTTTATGAATATACCACAATTTATTTAAAAATTCTTCTGTTGATAAATAATTATTTTTAATAACCACAGAGGTGATTCTGAGGCAGGTAGTCTACAGATATCATTTTGGGAAACATTACCATAAAAAGTGGATGTGCTGACTCATCTCTTAGTTAATAAATGCTTCCAAGCATGAACAGATAACTGAGTATCTCAGAACTATAATATACCTGCAAATAAATGTGTCAGGTCTGTCTCACCATCCAGATAAAGCTGAAAAAGTAACAACAGTCTCAATGAAACAGTAAGATATATTAGAATGTCTACATCAATAAGAAAGCATTTTCAGGCTACATGGTCTCATTTGTCTTTAGTTAATGGATGATGTTGATTTGATTATCAGCCTTCAGAGGCTGATGAGAACAAAGGATGAATACAGGCAATATGTTTTTGATGAGGCAGTAAGCATCGCTCTAGCAATAGTTGAGTGGTGTGGCCAACACAATGACAAGGTAATATTTTGAGCTTCTGCAGCATCGTGTATTAGACACAACAGGTACGCTGCACTGTTTCTATGAATGATATGGGAAAGGAAACGTCTGATCAACTGCATTTGGAAGGAATACACATCTGAATTCAGAAGACAGGAAGAAACATGAAGCTAAGGACGCAGGCTTGTTCTCCAGGATGCAATAATTGAGACTGAGAATACAAATAATATTCTGAATAGGAAAAGAAGGCTGCTGCTGAATCGCATGCTTAAAATGCCTTCTACCATGGCAGTAAGCTTCTGGTACAGAGACACAGAGTCTCCAGCCCCAGGCTGACTAAGCGTTTGGGACTATCTTCCACAGCCTCATGAGAAAGGCAAGAATGAATTGAAATCTGTTTGCAATCTTTCCATATCCAGCGGCTGCAGTTTCTCCCTTGTGTGTGCTTTCCCTCTCACCAATTCTCATTATCTCTTTTTTCCTCTTTTGTTTCATCTTGTGTACATCCTTTGAATTCTACATTTTCACTTTCTCAATGATATTTCTAAAGGTCATGTTGGTATTTAAATGAAAATTATATTTAGCATTTTAAAGTAGATTTGGGAGAATTACAAAGTGTAAAAAGCTTAAGCCATCAGAGAAATGGCCCAAACAGCTTTAAAAGAACGCCCTGTGAATAGTGGCATGAGTCTAAAATGGGGACACCTAGAGATTGACCTCAATCCCTAGGGAAGAACCTAAGTGCCTGTCTCCAAATTTCACAAGGAAGTCAGTTGATGAGAATCAGCTGGGATTAGCCAGCCTTGCTTTCCAGAGGGCCTATGATCTCATTTTATTAGCTGTTTAGATTGGCTGCAAAATGCCCCAAGATTATTTGATGGTTTACTGCTTGACCTTGGGAAACCGAAAAACTTTGGTTGCCTAATGATTTCTAGCCATTCCATGTACAGCCTGGCTCTGTCTGGCACACTGGATTCAAGTGTAATTTCACATAACTGGAAATAAAAATCTCCAAATCTCGGAGTTTGTATAGTCAACTGAGATCATTTTAATTGTTGGGAGAATTGAGAATAATATTCAGAAGAAATATGGACCATATCTAGAGTCATGTTTTTCAATGACTTATCCTTCAGCTCAACAAACTCGCACTGCTTGGATATAATGATTCTTTATGTCTGTCTGTGTACTGTTACTGCGGCAGTGGGTGTGTGTGGCTCCGGATTTCTCAGAATCTCTGACCTTGTAATGACTGGAAAGTAGACCACACACTGTGCCTTAGCTTGGGAATATGTTGTTTTCTTCAGCCTTTACTCTGCCTTTAGGGTATCTTACTTTCTTTGCTGCAATTGGCAAGGGTTTAGCTGAGAAATCACATCCCCTGCTTAAGAATGAAGAGTCAGGGCCCTGGCCAGATAGCTCAGTTGGTTAGAGTGTCATCCCAGTATGCCAAGGTCGGGGGTTCAATCTCCGGTCAGTGGAACAACAAATCTCTCTCTTTCTCTCTCTCTCTCTCTCTCTCTCTCTCTCTCTCTCTCTTTCTCTCTCTCCCCCCCTCCTTCTCTCCGTTCCTCTCCCCCTCTCTCTTTGAAATAAATTAAAATAAAATTTAAAAAAGACAGAAGAATGAAGAGTCAGAAGCCAGACTTGGTTTGGGTTTAAATATCTTTCTGTTGTTACTAGTCCAAGAGCCCTGGGAATTATTTAAGCTCTCTGTTTCTCATTCGCTTCATCTTTAACATTGAGGATCAAAATAATATATACAAATGGTATACAAAATTCATAGAATTGTTTTGATGATTAAGTGAGATTTACCCGCAAGGCACTTGGAATTCTCATAGAACAGAGCAAGGGCTTACCACTCGTTAGCCGTTAGTACTTTTGTTGCTTTAAAAGTTTTTTCTATTACATGCATTATAGCGGGCAGGATGCCTTTGATTGGTGATTTTTTTCTTGCTCAGAGTGTAACCCATTAAAATAAATAAACACGAGGACACAAGCTACTCTTCTCAAGATTTGCACAGAGCTTACTGCAGCATTCTGCTGTTGCTCATGGGCACAGTGATACTTACCAGACTCCTTACTACAGTTCTTCGTGGCATATCAATGTTATAGTGTCCATCTCACAGACATGCATCTCACAGATATCCAGAGAGGTAATGCGTATTGATTAAGATTGCCCATAAGTTACAGGAACTCTTCTCAGAGCTAACATTTTCAATCCTCTTGGAGAAAGGCTTTAGACTAATGCATGAGGAACCTAATTTGGTAACAAAAGAAGAGAGGTCATTTGTTTGGGTGGTGTTCTTATGGCAATTTTTTGTAATTTATTTTTGATACTGCCATTATGATGTCATTTGTACAATAAATTTTTTAAGGGAAAAAAGTGCTAATTCCTTATATCCATAATGACACTAAAGGAAGTCAGTTCATTCTGTTTTTCTTATTCTATTTACTTGCTTGTGTAATATATAGCCAGGGGTCGCCGTAAGAAAATGCCATAGACTGGGTGGCTTAGCAGCAGGAGTTTATTTCTGTAATTCTGGAAGCTGGGAAGTCTAAGGGCAAAGTGTGTGCAAGCACTTCGGTATCTCTTCCTATAATAGTGCTAATCCCATTACGCCCTTACCTAAACCTAGTTACCTCCTAAAAACCCCATCTTCAAATACCATCATATTGGGGGTGTTAGAGCATCAACATATGAATTTGAGGGGGAGCACAATTCAATCTACAGCAGTTTGTTTGTTTATTTGGTGGTGAGAAACAGCAATGTTTTGTGAGAGCTCTTTATATAGCAAAAATATTGTGGAACATGGCATTTTAGAGTATCCTGTGTTCTTAAGACTGAAAACACATTCTATAACATAAGCATCAATTTTATGGAGAGAAGTTTAATTTAAAACTAAGCTATTTGGCCCGGCCAGTTTGGCTCACTGGTTGAGCCTCGACCCATGCACCAAGAGGTCACCGGTTCGATTCTCAGTCAGGGCACATGTCCAGGTTGTGGGCCAAATCCCCAGTGGGGGGCATGCAGGAGGCGGCCAATCGATGTTCTCGCTCATCTGTGTTTCTATCGCTCTCTCCCTCTCCCTTCCTCTCTCTCTAAAATCAATAAAGAAATACACACACACACACACACACACACACACACTAAGCTATTTGAATGTGAGAAGTCTCAAAATGATCTTATTGAAGAGTGGACTCAGAGACACATTTTTCATCAGACACATTTGTAGGAAAAGTTGGCAGGTACCTAGATGATATTGTGAATCATGCGTTTCTTAAGCTCCCTCTGTCTTTCTCAAAGCTAGTCTAAGACTAGATTCGGAAATTACCGATGTGGGAGTCACACATTTCTTTGGGTTAATACAGTGCCTCCTACAGGTGCTTCAGTAAGCATATGTTTCCTAGAGAACAGGAGACAGGGACTCCTAAGCTTAGGAGACATCTCCTTCACTAGAGAATCAGAGAGAAGAGAATCTAGAGGATGGGATACACCATCTCTCAGTGGAATTGGAGGGAGGAAGGAGGGTCAGAGACATGACCCTGGAGTGTCCCATTAGAACCCTGTGGAAAGCCAGGGGTAGGATGGACAGAATGAAATCATTTAGGTGCAGAATTGTGCCTAAAAGATAATAAGACCTCTTCTGGGTATGGTTAGTTTATTGATGTTTCACATAAAAATAACCTGATGCCCTCCATTTTTCAGTTCCAAAGAACCATCATCAAATGCAAACTCTGTGACTAGTGCTGTTTTTTCAGAGAAGCAGAAAGAGATATGGAAGATAATTAAGAAGCTGACAATCAGGTGAGGGCAGGCCTTAAAACTGAAAAGTATACACTTTGGTTTCCTTAGAAAGGACCTTTGGATATATGTTCATGTAAAAATTTTTCTTTATTGATTTTAGAGAGAGAGGAAGGGAGAGGGAGAGAGAGATAGAAACATGGATGAGCGAGAACATCGATTGGCTGCCTCCTGCATGCCCCCCACTGGGGATTTGGCCCACAACTGGGTACATGCCTTGACCTGGAATTGAACCGGTGACCTCTTGGTGCATGGGTCAATGCTCAACCACTGAGTCACACCGGCCAGGCTGTATGTTCATTTTTAAATGGTCAAGCACCACTAATGATATTTGACAATAATCATTACGAAAGTCCCTCTATAAATCTTAACTGCTTCCAATGAAAGGGAGTGCCTAAATAATCACAAAACAGTTAATTATTTTACAATTACCATTTCATATAAAAAGAAAATGTGCTTGACATGGGGAAATACTAAAAGGAAATGCTTCATATCCAATTTCATTGTCAAGTTGCTTCATAATTAGTTTTACCAGAAGTCGTGTTGCATTATTAGCAAACTGGAGCATGAAATAGCAAACACCAGCTGTAGGGATTTTGGTAACTTCCTAAACGCTTAGTGATTACTCTTTCATAAAAATTATTGATAATGTCATGTCATTTTTACTATGTCACCAAGTAGTTAATATTTCAACATGGTTATAAACCCACTAAAATGTGATTTTTCCAGTTAAATTAAAAAAAGATATATATTTTTTGTGTTAATAACTGTATTGCCCAATATCACATATAACTGAGAGTTCCTGTACAGATGGGTTTCTCAATCTGGGGATTATTGACATTTGGGGGTGAATCACTGTTTGTTGTAGGATGTTTAGCAGTATCTTGGGTCTCTGCCTACTACATGACAATAGCACCCTCTTTTCCGTTGTGACAACTAAACATGTTTTTTTTTCCATGCCCAAAATAAAACCAGACCACTCTCTTACACAATGTACAAGAATACAACTGAACTGATGCTAGCCCTGCCCAACTCTCTCGGCCTTCCAATTGATTCCAGCTTCTCCCACATCTCTCTTTTTTTATTGAATGTATTGGGGTAACAATGGTTAATAAAATTGTATAGGTTTCAAGAGCACAGTTCTATAATTCATCATCTGTATTATGTTTCAGCACCCCAAGTCAAGTCTCCTTCCATCACCATTTATCCCTTTACCCTCTTCTACCTCCCCCGTTTCCCTTTGGTAATCATCATACTACTGTCTGTGTCTATGAGTTGTTGTTTTTTTCCTCATTCCTTCACATTTTCACCCAGCCCTGAAACCCCAGACACTTCTAGATATCCCCGAGTCTGGGTGGAGGTGGTGGGGAGAGTTGGCCCCTAGTTGAGAATCACTGTAGTAAGCGGGAAAATGTACCAGTTCTTAGACAGTGAATGGGTTGGCCTTTGGTGGTTGGCCCAAGAGTAGACTTAGGTTTTATGGATCTGCATCACACTTCTCTTTAAATAACATTATCTCGAGTTACATTTAAGTCTTTCATCCATTTTGAGTTTATTCTTGTGTATGGCAATAGCTAAGATCTGGAAACAACCCAAGTGTCCATCAGTAGTAGATGACTAGATAAAAAAGCTGTGGTACATTTACACAATGGACCACTATGCAGCTGTAAGAAAGAGAGATCTCTTACCTTTTGAGGTGACATGAAGGGACCTGGAAAGTATTGTGCTGAGTGAAATAAGCCAGTCAGAGAAAGACAAGTACCACATGATCTCATTTATTTTTGGAACATCATGAACAAAATAAGCTATGAACCAAAATAGATCCAGAGTCATGGAAGTAGGGAAAGATTAACAAACCTCAGAAGGATGGGGGTGTGGGAGGGCTGGGAAGAGATAAAGCAAATAATTTATATGCATATATGTACAACCAATGGATTCAGATATTAGGTTGGGGAAGGCAGGAGGAGGGTGGGAGCAGGGAGGAGGGGGTCAATGGGGAAAAAAGGGGGATATCTGTAATACTTTCAACAATAAAAAAATAAATAAATAAAAATAAATAGTATCTCATCTGACTCATTCTGAACCTAGCCTAGTAGAGAGCAATGTGTTCCATTTCTCAGGATTGCTAATTTTAATAATTTAATGGTTTAATGATTCATTCTGTCACCATTGCTTGCTGTATATGCACTTTACAGAAATAAAATTTTAAATGACATATTGGCTGAGCATCACAGAGGGTCGTAGAGGCTGCATGTTTACAGCAAACACACAAACGTGTTTTAAAACGATGGGCTTTTTTTCATATTTCTAGGATCCGCATCAATTAATAGGTATGTTCTAGCAGTCACAAGGGAAGTTAAGATGTGCCAGAGAATGACTGTGCTTCTATTATCTTGGCAAAGTGGCTAGAATCTCTGTGAACTTCCTTCATTGGCCTGCCTTCTTTCATTAGTCTGATTAATTTTCTCAAGGATACATCTATGAAAAAAAAAAAAAAACCACACAAACCTTTTAAATATTACTGAGCTTCATTACCGTAGGGATGGAGTGTAGAGGATATGGTGATGGATCCCTCTCTCCCTCCCCCTCTCTCCTACACACACAGACACACAGAGGTGTGCACACATTTCCTGCAATATGTGTGTGTGCAAAGATGTATACATTTTGAAAGAAGAAGTCTGAAAACCTTTTTAATGTGTTTAATGAGAAAGGAAAAAGAAGGATGGAATTCTTCCTCTATTAGCACCGAGATATGAGTATACACAAAATGACCAACTGAGAAATAAAGAACTCCCAAAGGCAATCCCCACTGGGACGGCATTATTCTCTCCAGTCCTCAGTTTTGTATGTTTTCCCAATCTATTAGTCTGAAAATTTTCAATGCAGGCTTGTTTTTTTTGTTTTGTTTCTTGTTAATTCAACTGTAAAGTTAACATAAATAGGAAATGTTGCAGTGGCATAGATTCGCTTGAAGACACTTATTTTAAAAACAAGGGGTCTGTCAATAGTGAAAGAATGTACACAATAGATAACATTTTCCTGGGGCTGGGGAGGGAAGAGTCAACAGGGAAACAGACATGATGTTCATGCCTGTTACATTCCATACGCTTTGTATTGTTTCTTAGTGTGTACATTTGATTGTACAGATGACATCTTATTTTGTTCTTACATCGATATTCACTTAGAGAGCCACGCACTGAGCATCTGTTGTCTGCCATACTTTGTGAAGTGCTAGGAGTGTGGTGATAAGTGACGCTAAGGCCCTCATTTCAGTAGTCCCCAATCCAGTGGAGGCAAATTGCTATACCACCAGATCATCGCGATGACGGTGACCATGGAGTTAGTGGGGTGAACTACACTCTGATCCTCAGCTGGGCAATCACCTGTGGCCAGGTAGGTAGTACAGGTCCACTGAGATGCATTAGGAATCCTTGGAGAGTGAATGCTATTGACCCCTCTCCTCCTGTCGGCCGCCACTGTGTGCCTGCTTCCCATGAAGCCAAACTTCTTTTAAAAAACGACTTAATTTCTGCCTTCTCGATTGTCGTTAAATCCACTTTACAGAAATTATAAAATTTCTACTAATATACTAATACTCTTATCTCACTGTCACTGCTGATCTTTGCTAAATTTATAAATTAGAAGGAAATAGTCTGTCATTGTTTTATTTGACCTCTCAGCTGTCTAATTGACTATCTGACACTCTAGAATTTGGAAAGAGGGACAGGTGGAAATGTCTCTTTGGATAGTAATATATATGTATTATTTGATTATTTCAGGAGAATATATATTATTTTTATAAATTTTTTTTAAACTTTGAAAACCAAATACTTTTTAAAAAAAAGTCTTAGACTATTATTTTAAAGTATGGCTGCATTTGGGGAGTCTATAAATACCCTAATTGTTAGTCTCTAAACCTCAGCTCTGTCTTCTTTGTTTTAATTCACTTTCATAGTGTTCTTTATTGCAATAGGCTGCCGATTATTTCAAGATTATTATCTGTTCTTAGCAGATCAGCTTCCCTGGACTAAGAAGTTCAAAGGAGTTCTGGAATCGAGTCTTATTTATTTGAGATTGGGTAATAACCAAGCATGAATTCATCACTCTAGTCAAAGAGGTGTGTTGCTCTGATTGGCAGGGCAGGCCACCTCTCCTCTTTGGGGTTATGGATGTAAGCAGCCTCACTAGAACCAGGTGACTTAGGAGAGATGGAGGAATAGCTTTCAAAAAGGGATCTGGGTGCTGGCACCAGAGGAAGGGCAGACTGTTTTAACTACCACCAAACAAACACATCTATTTTCCTTCAACTGTTCAAAGACTTACTAATTGTATTTTCCTGAACTTTCTAAGCTCTGCTTAAATCATTTTTAAAGGCATTCATCTACATTCCGTCAACTGTTTCTAAATGTTAAGCTCTGAGGCTGTGCTCAGCCTTTAAGAAACATATCTGGGGTTTTTTCTTATATTATTTCCAGGTGTCTTCTGCCAATAAATTGATAGCAAAATGTCTGATTCCTAGGCCACCACTGGGCAATGGGAAGAAGCAGAGCAATTTGTTCACCAGTGTGACTTTCTCAATAAAAATGCAAGATGTTAATTTGACTGACCTTAAAGAAAAGTATAATTGTGCTTTGCCTACATTTTCATCAACATGAATGAGAACTCTTTGGGTAATTCCTCTTAACTGGTGGGAGGTATATTGACTATAAATCTCCAGCCCGCCTCATCCCAATAAACTCCACACCTGTGCACCTTGATTGGCACTGGAATGAGTGCAAGGGGATGACTGAAGGAAAAGATAAACTGCTGGAAGCCATTAGCATTTATTATGACCCTCTCTACACATTAGCCAACAGACATTTTTGGAAAAACATAAATTGGTGAATGCAGGGGCAGGCTGCCATGACTTAATGAAACATATCATTTTTCTTTCCCCACTGGTTTTATGTCAATGTGGAGCGAATTGTGTGCAGAAACATCTGTTTAGCTCATGGAGCCAAATAATCTCAAGTGCAGCTTTCATGCAGTCTCCGCAGTAAGTCAGGTGGACGAGAAGGTTACCGAAAACGACAACAAAACCCCAGCAGCACCACCACAGGTCTCTGCTGAGCACCTCTTCTGCTGAAGGACTTGAAGATACAACAGCGAGACATGGAAACACTGTCATGACCACGAAAAGCTGACAGTCTGGGGCTGCTGAAAAAATAAAATCAGGACAGAATTTGGCCAACTCAGGGGAATCTTCTATCTTGCTTCAAGAATCATAGAAGAAATTATTGGACAAATTGTGGATTTAACTGCTAGTCTGCTGTTTCATCCTCACCAAGCACTGAAATGATTTTATATGAACCAAATTTCTGGTGATTCCCCAGGTCCAATATAAGTAAGTGGGTAAAACTCTCAGGTGCCGCAGCAGGTAGAGGGAGAAGGGGTTCTTAGGCAGATCTGAGTTACCCCTGAAGATGGAGGGATTCTTCTGCACCTAGGCATGAGCATGGACGAACACACACACACACACACACACACACACACACACAACTTGTAACTCAACCTGAAAAAGCCACAGGGTGCCTGGTGAAAATAGAATAGGAAGATGCCTGCTTTCTGTAGATACAGAGCTTATAGGAAAATGAAATCCTTAACATGACATTGGACTTCAGACCTGGTGTTTTACTGTTGGCGTACCCTCATGTTTTCCTGTTGACATCCCCTACAACACGCAAGCCCAGATCTCTGCCCTATGGTTGGGGATCGCATCATTAAGAATTTACAAACAGAAACACTATGTGGATGGAAGTGGTAAACCATGCGTTGGCAAGGGAACAATCCTTCCTTTTTATTGTCTTACATAAAACCTCTTAATATTAAACATAGTGACAGACTATCTCCCCAAACAAACTGAAATAACATAACAAACATAACATAACATAACATAACATAACATAACATAACAGGAAAGTTTTGCATAAAACACTGGGTGATGCACTAGCTTCCTGAGACCTCTCCAAGGAACACAGTCTTAAAAACTCTGCTCTAGTTCGAGTGTTCCTCCTTCCTGAAAAGCAGAAATAAGCACTGGTGAAATGGGTCAGTGAAGATAATAAATGGGATCAATGTTTAAACTCATATTTGTTTTAAAAATAACATAAGAATTGTTAAAAATGTAAAATACTAATATAATTTTTTAATCTGTTGCCTTCCATACACACCCCAAAAGGGGATCGAACCCACAACCCAGGTATGTGCCCTGATGGGGAATAGAACCTTTTGGTGCATGGGGCGAAACTCCAACCAACTGAGCCACTCTGGACTAAAATACGAATATTTTTAAAGACAGCGTTCAAAGTGTTCAACCAGACGGAGAGCTTTACAGGGAAGTCAGCTTGCATCAAGCTTATCCATGTGTCTGTTCACTCTCATTCTTGTATTTCTCTTTGCTTAGCGGTCTTTCTATATATATATAGAAATTGCCCTAGTGCCCTAGTGCTCTAATTTTCAAACACATCTGCAATATTGAAATGGGCTCACTTAATCACTTAATGTACCAGGCAGTATCAAATTCTGAAATGGTTTTGCATAGTGACTTTTTCCAATAGATGTATAGCTATAGCTTCCTTCCTTGGATCTTCTGTGGTCAGTATTCCTAGATCAAGCCACTACAGAGCAAACTTTATTTTGAACGTACCTTCTTATAATGTATCTAAATCCTCTTATTGATCTCCCACCTTTATTTTGTTAAGTTGGTTCTTTCTTGATTATTTCCTGCACTTCCAATGTTTCCAGGGTATTAGTGTTATAATTAATCCTAATAGTGAAGTTACCCTAGCCATTTCACAGGGTGGCTGCGTGAGGATGGACGAGAAAATGGGTCGACATCTCTTCTTGGAACACTTGTCTGCCTAAGAAGTCTAATGAAGTGTTCCTGGCCAAAGGGGCCGTGCCAGCTTTGCTGCTGTATAAATGTCAGTGGTGGTCCTTCTGCTGATCTTGCCACCCACTGATGGCACCGGGGCCTATGTGTAGCTGGAATGCCTTTTGCTCTAATTTCACAGCATCTCAGTAATAATGTGTTGATATGCAGCACTGGGGCAATTCTCAAATAGACATATTGAACTCTGATTGGGCAATGTTTATTAGATCCAGCATTTATCAATATAACTATATCGATGCATCAATAAACTCACCTACTATTTCTACAGACAGAGAGTTTAATGATAAAATCATTGGTTTCTCTTTATTTAATGTGCCTTCTTTACTCCCTCTTTATCAATGAACACAAACGGGGGAGAATTTGCACGGGCAAGACAATGTTGTGGGCAAATGGAGTCAATAAATATTAACATTCACCTTCTCAGAACTCCCCAGGCAGTGGCTGGAGCTGCGGTCATAACAGGGACCCTGAGGTGTCCACTGAAGCCGTGTCATCTGCACAGCCTCCTGTGGGAGAAGTCCCAGGGACGTGGCTGAGCAGACTCACGGGGTGAATCCACGCAGAGTTACTGTCCACAGCCCAAACTTGCTTTAGCCGCCGCTTGGCTTTCTGTCTGGTCCACATGTACCCAAAGGCTACACACAAGTCTCCTTTTTCCTCCTCCAACTACACCATTCTCATTTGTTCTGATTCCTCTGGGATGTTCTCCCATCCAGTGTACCCTTGCCCTCCTGAACCACATTTCTTCTCAGAATTTTCTTTCCCTGTAGAAAAATGTCTACACATAAACTAAATATAATTTGAGGCAGCTTCTCCAGTATCTCTAGTCCTTCCGTGCTAACTTGATTGTTTAATGCATTACATGTTTTTATTCAAATGTCTACTGTTTGCCCAGTGCCATGTTAGACACTGGGAAAAGGAAAACGAAGGAAATGGAAAAGACGTAGTTCCTATTCTTGAGTCTGGCAAGGTGAGCGGCAGAGAAGCTAAGATATCCCTTGTGTGGGGGTGTGGGAATAAGATGGGGTTTTGTTTGTTTGGTTTGGTTTTCTTTTGGAAGCTTGACAAGCCAAAGAAGGGGGGTGTGAGAGGGCCTGTGGTCACCGATCCTATAGAGAGGTGTGCTTGGCCTAGGACACAGAGGCCACACCGCGGCTGTTCTGTAGGGGACAGACCCCACTCCTTTATGGCACTCCCCTTTTTATGTGCAAGCTGAGCTGAAGAGGGGCCGTATTATCTTTGATCCAGGCACAAGCTGTCTGAGTTGAGGATCTAGCCAGTGTTTAAGATGTTTAAGAGATTGCTGGCAAAGGCCCAGGTGCTAGCGTGACCAGAAAGGCGACCTGGCCCTGAGCGGGTCTGCCTAGGGCCAGCCGGTAGTGTGGGTTCCGACTTCGTGCAGGAAAGGTTTCACAACACGAGTCCAGGTGAGTTTTAGAGGACATTTATTAAAGCTGGGGACAGTGAAACAAGAAAGGGCTGGGGAAATGAGCCTGGGCTGGTCTGCTTGGCTCACTAAGAGGTAAGAGAAAAGGGGACCCTGGGGACAGGTTCAGGGGTTTTGCCTGGGATGAACTGCCACTGCCCATTGCTGCCCTGATTGCAAGCCTCACGGGGTCCCTTAGAGTCTAGGAGATGCAGGCCTGTGGGGGAACAAGATGGGAGAGGCGTGGGCGTGCTCCTGGGAAGGGGTGTGCACTGGGTCCTCTGTCCTGGGGCTTTTATTTCTCTATTGCAGGTGGGAATCATAGGGGAGGTCTCAGGGGTGGGTTTCAACAGACTATTCATCAGTTCTCTAGGTGCGCTCCTTCAGGGTCCTGGTCTCCACTGACTGGTCAGCGTCAGGGCAGAGGGTTGTCAGTCATTGCAGCTGGTCCTGGTGTCGCCCACCTGGATTTGCTGCTTTTCTGGGTCTGGAGCTGAAATATAACTGAGGCCTAGATGTTATCTCTAGGGCGGTGACCTTCTGTATCCGCTGTAAATTGCTCTGTCGGTTTGTTCAGCTCTGTCTCAGTTTCCCTGTTCCACTTGTCCTGGCTCACTGCCTGTCTCACTAGGAATCCCATAGTTCCTTGAAAAGTTGCAGCCCTCCCATTGAGGAGAGAATAGCTCATGTCGCGTGGGATGCTGGCTTTGAGTACAGCATGCCTTAGGCATCTGAGCTCAGACAACCCTGCTAACATTCCAGCAGTCACTCAGTCTGGGAGAGGAGTGCCCGTCCCAGTGAGGATCTTACATAGGAATACCCTTCTTAGTCTTTTTCTGACGAGTACAGTATCGAGTTGCTCTCACTGGCACTTTGTGTCGCCTGCTTGTGTGTCTCTGCAGTATGGATTATATTTTCTTCTTTGCATGCTTCATTATTTTGTTGTTGTTGTTGGAAAGTGGACATTTTAGACAATGGATTGTAACAACTCTGAATACTTTACTTGTTTTGTGATTGGCTGGATTATTTTAGTGAAACCAACCCTCCTCCCCCTCCGTGCCAAGCCTTTGATGCTTTTCTCTGGGAGGCAAGCTTTGGGTATGCCCACAGTTACCCCAGGGAACAGTGGTTTGGGTGGGGCTCTGTTTTTCTCTTCCCCTGTCTGCACCCAGTTGGTAAACTCCAGTAATTGCTAGATGGTTACTCTGTTGTTTACAACAATGCATTGGAGCATAAATTGCTCTACAAAGTAACCCAATCAAATTTTGGCTCCTTTGAAAGAGTACTTTTGAAGATCAGCCTTTGGTTTTATTGACCACAGGAGAGCTCCTCCCTCTGTCTTATTCCATTGTCCTGTCCTGCAAGCTAGCCAGCCTGCGACTCAGACTATATCTTGACTCTCCTCTCGATTGTCTTTCACAACCTGCACGGTTCTTGAGAGTGCCCTTAAACCTGACTCTATCCAAAAAATGCTGCAAATGAAGTCAGTTCCTTTGTGAAGATATTAGGTGGTGTTATTTTATGGTCTGCCTCCCCCCACACCCCAGGCAAAATCTTGAAACTTTCTCTCTGAGTAACAGTCGCACACCTTTGGTGGAGAGTGGGGCAGCAGCCTGGGGCCTCGGCTCGCCTCTCCTGGCACTGGACCATTGCCTCACGGGCCGGGCGAGGCTGACCAGAGTCCTAGTATTCTGACACCCAAGGTAGAACTTTCGTTCCATGTATGGGATCTGGGCAGGTGTAAGGAGATCCCACTTCTCTACTAAATTAGCCTCAGCAACAGGTTGCTGGGGCAAGATGGAAACGCGGACACCCTGATCCTCCCAGGAAGAAAGCTCTTCAGCTGAGAGTGAAGGAGAGAAGGGGCCCCATGTTCTTGGTTGCAGAGAGTGGAGGGGGGTTTGGAGGGGGAAGAAAGAGAGTGGACTTGCACTTCTGTTTACAACAGAAGATTCATAGATATAATGAGTTGTTAAAGTCCTTCAACTTGGACATCCATTGATACCAGCATTAATTAATTTTTAGAATAATTGCATTGCTGTTATGTGGGGTGAAAAAAGAATTAAATACAAATTCAGTTTATGTATTTAGTACTCAGTAAAGTGTCTGGCAAAGAGTAGGTGCTCAATATGTACTTGTTGACTCTATGAACAAGCCAGAAACATTCCTGTTACAGGGACATGGATTAACAAGGAAGGGGCAATTCAAAACACAAGCAGAGAATTCTAGTGAATAACCTGATTTTTGAGAGAAAGGAGGAATTATCAAGTGAAGCCATAAAGATACGAAACATTTGGACCTTGTATTTTATGACTTGATTGAAAAAAATTGGGGTGACATTGGAAGGAATTACTTGATTTCTTCATTTAACTTGGGGGAAGCAATGGCAGGAATCGAATTCTTTTCCATCCCATTTGCTGCTTACAAAAAGTTCAGTGGTATTTCAGAATCACCAATCCATTGTCACAGTCTTTGTACCTTGTAGATGGGAGCCAAGTTAATTTAAGGAGGGAATCATCGCTCTCCCGAGGGTTGGTTTTAGCTAATGATAGATATGATTTTTAAATGACCGTCTCCTGCCCAGTCGCTGGGCTCCAGACCTGTGTGGTCACCCACCCTCCCAGCTCCACTGCCCAGTGCTGACTCCACTCAGCTCTGCCCAGAAGAAAGCTGTTTTGACATTTAGCTGCCTAAGGCTTCTCTCTTCATTGAAATAATTATGTTATGTAAGTTAGCTACTTGCAGTTTTTGTCTGCCCATTGGTTTCAAAGCAGATGGTAAATTCTCACCCCAGCTGGGTGGAAGGGCCCTCAAAATATTTACAGTATTTACCAATTGAATTTTAACTGCTTGTGCTCAGGGGCCTTTGGGGCACATGGTTTACAGCCACAGGTCCCCAAATCTAGGTAGCGGACGACATCCATTTCAAAACGAAAGCAAACCAAGAACTCACGACTCTGTTCCTGCTTTGAATCAAAGCCAGGCTGTGTGTCTTAACCAGATGTCAGGAAAGCTCCTTTAATTGAAGCTTTTCAACCAGAAGATCCTCAGGACTCCCATTCCCTGCGATGGCTTTACTTCTGACACTGTCGCAGCTGGGGCAATGTGATTCCACGCTGGCTGTGCTCACCAAGGTGATCCCCACTTTGGCTTTTTTTATTGTTCATATTCTACTGGAAATTAGTTTAGTGTAGGAGGAATAGGGGCTGTGCACTTTAGGTCCTTTGGCTGATAAGAATATTAATTTTGTTCCTGTCCTGACAACACTAGTTCAAAATGAGGGGATAAAGATGACAGTTTTGCTGTGTAATGCAATCTAGAAGGTGCGAGTATTTTTATAGCAAATGTACACCTCAACACCATAGATGTTTGCACAATCTGTTCTTAGTGAGCAAAGAAAAAAAATACACTGTAACCCCTATCTCCTCTCCCCCCATTCTTCATTGTAACAGGCACCAGTTGGGTGCATTATCAATCCAATCGGTCTCAGGAAAATGGTCTGTGAGATTTCTTTCTGAGGTTTTATTTTGGTATTTCAATACGTACCTTGAAGATAAGGAGGACTGTGAGGTGCCTACATTGATCTGTAGTCACATTTGTGATTTTTTTAGTGACGAGGTCATGAATTAATCCTAAATGAGAGTATGTTCATGTATCAGATTAGTTAAGTCTATATTTTGTGTCTTGACAATGTTTTTAACAAATTCGTATACTGAAAGAATGTCTTCTGAGGGGCACAGCAGAGTGGAAGTAGAGAGAATATACTGAGAAGTCCAGGAAGTGATGAGAGCTGCCTTTACCTTGAAAAGCCCCAGGTCTTCCATTCAAAGTTTTGTAAATAGCTTCTTAGAGAATTATTTTTAAAAACAAACATTTAACATTGAAAATAATTTTATCCCATTAGAAAGCAAAGATTAATGAGAAAAAAATAAGGTTCATTTCAAAAATGGAAAAATGTCAGTTCTCATCTCAATCAGCTTATTATAATTATTCGACACAATTGACCATTCTCCTTTTTAACATACATTTTTCTCTTAGTCTCTGAGACCCCATTATGCCTCTTTTCTCCTACATTGAGGGTTACTTCTTAGTCTCTACTTCTCCTTCCCTCCCCAACTTCCATAAATTGAAATGTTTCAAGATCAGTCCTTGGGTATCTCTTTCCTACCTACACTTCCTTCTCCTGTGAACGCCATTAACTATTCAGTTTTGAATACCATATGATGATAACATTCAAAGTTTTATCATAACCCCCAAACCTCTTTTCTGACCTTCAGGCTTCTATATTCAATTGCTTACTGGGAATTTCTTCTTGGATGTTCAATGAGTATTTCATATTAACTATTATATCCCATAGTGAGCTCTCAATTGCCACGTTCACCCAAATCTGCTCACCGCCCAGTCTCCCTAATCGTAATAATTTTCATACCATTATTTGCTGAACTGTTGAAACAAAATCTTGGAATCACTCTTGACCCTTCCTTTTGTTTTAGAGTCTACATTCAAAGTGTTAGTTAATCCTGTTAGTTCTCTGGCTTCAGTATGTTTTTTGAAGTGAATATTTCTCACCGCCTCAGTGCTAACATCTAACCTAAGCCACCATCATTTCCTGCCAGTTTACAATAATGGTTTATTCACTGTTCACACTGCTCCCGTTCTTGCAAACTTGGCTTCCACGCAGAAGCTGGAGGAAAATTTAAATAACACAAATTGGATTATGTTGTTTCATTACTCAAACCCTGAAAAGGCTTCCAATCTCTCTTAGAACAAAATTCAAATCCTGACCATGACTTTCAGTCCACATGTGATCTGGCCATTACCTATAACCAACTTATTTCTTACTGTTCTTCCTCTTGCTCATTCCCTTCAAGCACGCTGGCCTCCTTGGGCTCTCTTGAATCTGAGATGCTTTGCTTTTTCTATTTCCTATGCCTAGAATGCATTGCTCCAGATATCAACATGGGTCACTCCTAACTGCATTTAGGTCTCTATTCAAGTATCACCTCAGAAGAAGAATCTTCCTTGAAAACTCTGTTTGAAATAGCACCTATACCTCAACACTTTATCCACTCACATTCCCTTATATTTCTTCTTTAAAAAAAATTTTTTTTTTAGAGAGAGAGGAAGAGAGAGGGAGAGAGAGAGAAACATAGATGCAAGAGCAAAACACCCACCAGATATCAAGCCTGCAACCTGGGTCCCGACAGGGAATCGAACCAGCACTCCCCCCCCCACCCTGCCCCCGGTACATGGGACAACTGAGCCACACCAGCCAGGGCCATCTTTCTTCTTAGTGTCTGCCATGACGAAGTAACCCCTTGAGTTAAAGCCCACCCTATATTTCTTCTTAACTGTGGTCATTTCCTGGCTGTGTATTTTATGTATGTGTGTATAGGTATATATGTAGGCATATTATTTATGTATATATTACTGAATTTCCACACTAGAATTTATCCTCTCTGTAGCAAGGACATTATCAATTTTGTCCATTTCCATCCCCCATACCAAGAATTATACCTAACCTGTAGTAGATATTAAATAAATAATTGTTAGATAAATTAAATAAAAATGCAGTGAGACCTCTACAGTATTGCCTGCTAGGTAGAGCCTTCGAGTGACCATGTGGGACACCTTGCATGCTCAGGAAAGTGCTCTCCGGACTTTAGCAGCATCCTCACACTGGGGTCAACCACGAGTCCATCCAATGGGAGCACCGGCCAGTGGAACTCCCTGTGATGATGTGAATGCTTTGTATCGCTACCCATTACAGTGGCCACTAGCCACTATTTTCGCATTTCAAAGGTGGCTAGCAGAACTGAAGAATTCAATTTTTAACTAGTTTTCATTTTTAAAATTTAAATAACTGCATTTGACTATCAAATTGGATAACACAGGCCTCAATCATAGGAGGGAAGTGACTGCCTTCCTTAAACAACCTCAGGCTGTTTTTCTAGTAAATATGAAATAAAGCTAAACTTCCTGGTTCCATCGGGCTGTGTGTGTGTGTGTGTGTGTGTGTGTGTGCGTGCGTGTTTTGCTGCTACGTGTGCTTAGCTCAACCTGACAATATAAAAGGAGAAAATACAAAACATCTCTTCTTAAATGTGCTCAAAGCAGAAAGCCAATTTCCTGGCACGGGGAAGATGTTGCTGGCAGACGGCATCCTTGCAAATGGGAATCAGGCGAGAAAACCCGGGACACAATTGCTTTCAGTGGAGCCAGTCAGCAAAGCCAGGGGTTTCTGCAGATTCCCACTTAATTACACATGGCTCCTTTCTCTGCAGCCAGTGCTGATTTGAATCTCTGGATTTGCATGCACTTACTGAGCAGCCCAAAACAGCTCATACAGAAGGAATATTTAACATCTCCCTTACATGGTTTCTGAAATTTGACACAATGTAATTTAAAATATGCAACCTTATAACTTATACAGTCCTTGTACTACAGGAACTAATAATTATATCACAAAATAGCTCTACTCTATCCCCTGATAAGAAATTAATTTTGAAACTATTTTTAGCAGGTACAATGGGAACGGAGAACCTATATCTATATAACTTATTTGCATGTAGAGGAAAGAAGTGACGCATGCTTCTCTTTCGTCCTCTTCTCCATACAGCCTGCTACGTCCTGCTCTACCTCCCGAGGAAAAACATCAGAGGATGTCCCAGAGTGGTGGAATAAATATCAAACATCCTAATTTCCCCCCTTTGAATCAAGCTGATCTGCCATTTGCCACATGATATATAAACCAGGGTTTTTCAACCTCCTCACTATCGACAGTTTAGGCAGAATAATTGTTTGTTGTGGGAGGCTGTCCGGTGCTTTGTAGGATGTCCAACAGCATCCCTAGCTTCTACCTAACAAATGCCAATAGCAGCCACCCTGTCACTCAGTTGTGTTAGCTAGAAATGTCTCCAGATATTGCCAGATGTCCCTCAGGGGTCAAAGTCACCCCAGGATGAGAACCAATAGAGAAGGTGACAGTCTAGCCCGGCCCGTGTGGGTCAATGGTTGAGCGTCAACCCGTGCACCAAGAGGTCAGTGGTTCAATTCCCGGTCAGGGCACATGCCCAGGTTGTGGGCCAAATCCCCCATGGGGGGCATGCAGGAGGCGGCCAATCAATGTTCTCTCATCGATGTTTCTATCTCTCTCTCCCTCTCCCTTCCTCTCTCTAAAAATCAATAAAGAAAAAAAATTAAAAAAAAAAAAAAGAAGGTGACAGTCTAGGGCATCCCAGGCTTTTCTTTTCTTACATTTACCTGGATCTTGACCTTTTAAGCTTCATGTGTTCTCAAACTCACGTTATTCTCTTAGACCCCAAAATATCTTTTCCTTTAATTGTTTGACCTTGGCATTCTCTTAGACTCAAGTTTGGACTTGCTCGCTGATGTCTCTGTCCTGCACTGAACATCTTTGCCTCCACATTTAACTGGTCCTTGGATTGCAGGGCCCACTGTCAGGATGGGCTTTCCTGATCTGTGACTCTGCCAGATCTGCCTGAGGTCTCAAAGGCAGACTGTGCAACCCTCTAGGAAGGAAATGATCTTTCTGATGAGTTACAGTTTCCGCTTGGTTATTACCTTGCTGTTTCTGTATCACCTTATATCAGTTAAATAAACTCCGTGGGCCTCACTTCACTTGTCTTCAAGATGAAAGTACACTGCCCTGGCCGGTTTGGCTCAGTGGTTAGAGCGTCGCCCTGCGGTCCAGAGAGGCCCGGGTTCAGTTCCCGCTAAGGGCACGTACCTTGGTTGCAGTTGGTCCCCAGCCCTGGTTGGGTCGTGCGGGAGGCAGCCACTCGATGTGTCCCTTTCACGTCGATGTTTCTCTCTCTTCCTCTGTCTCCCTCCCACTCTATCTGAACAAAAATGGAAAAATGTCCTTGGGTGAGGATTAAAAAAAAAAAAAAAAGATGAAAGTACAGTTAACCCTTGAATAGCATAGGTTTAAACGGAGTGAAAAAACGGAGTTTTTTCAGTGAATGCATGTGGTACTGTAAATGTATTTTCTCTTCTTTATGATTTTCTGAACAACATTCTCTTTTCTCTAGCTTGCTTTATTGTAAGAATGAGGATATAAAACTTGCAACATATGCACTGTATTGATGTCATCGGTAAGGCTTCCAGTCAACAGTAGGCTGTTAGTAGTGAAGTTTTGGGGATGTCAAAGTTAAACATGGATTTTCGACTGTGCGGTGGGTGGTGGTCGATGCTGCTGACCCTTGCCTTGTTCAAGGGTCAACTGTACTGATTTCTGCCCTAAATGCTTCAAAGAGTTGCGGAGTTTAAATGAGATAAACAATATTAAAGTACTTTGGAAAGATGAAAGAAAAACTTGTTTTCTAAAAATGTGGGTATAATAGCAACAGTGTCCCTTATTCCATGGTAACCTACAGCACATTCCAGGTGGGTGACAGCTGGCAGCTCTCAAACACGTTGCCCCATCAGGATCCATTTTAAAGTGAACACGAGCTTGCACCCATTTTTTCCCCCGGAGTGACAGTACCGTGGGATCTTATAGAATGGAAATCAGGGGTGTCTCTTTCTTCCGTGGCCTCACGGAACTGGTCTAGCAAAGTTCCACTTATCAATCCAGGCACCAGTGTCAAATGAGGTTTGGACTCAGGAGAAAAATGTTTGAGGTGCTGACATAGCTCCCCAAAAGAAGTGTGAGCTCCAAACTGAGTGCTGGGTTTTAATGACTGCAAACCTCTCTCTCCCGTCTTCTTCACTCCCCAGCCCTTAAACATGGAGGAACCCTCCCCTTTCTTCTCCTGGTCATGGAACATGAAATGAGAGGTGCGCACTGGAGGCACCATGGGGCAGACTCCACCATGTGGTTCGGTGGTGGCTTTCTAGGCAAGCCAGTCCAGTTCCCTTTTGATGGAGTCACCAGGTCCTGACCTCTAATCTTTAAGGCAGCTCCACCCCCACCCCGACTCATGCACAATGTATGTGTGCTTGTGTGTGTATTTGTGTATATGCACACTCAGAATCAGGATTCCTTTAGGTATTTGGGGAATGCAGAAACCAGAAAAGCCAGCATTCCTGGAACATATTTGCAATTTTAGGACGAGGAGAAGACACCTTCTCTCTAAAGAATGACGTTTGAGCAGTACCACCCAGAACCCTGCACAGATGAAGCAGGACTAGGCTTCTCTAGTCACGAGGCTGACCCGACACCCTGAGCGAAGCGGGAAAAGTGGGCTCGACAAGCCATGTGTGAGCTAGCCAAAGGGCTTAGCCTTTAATTCAGCATCAGAACTCCATCTTATTGCACCCAGTTTGGAAATGAGAAAAAGATTTGCAGCATATTCAGGTATGTCATCCTTAAGAATGGAAACACTGAAGATAGCCAAGCAAGGGGAAATAGGTAGAAAGATATTGCACAGAGTTAAAAATAGCCACACGGAAAACGTGTCTGCATTCGACATCGTGCCTTTGCAGTCACTGTAATCGGCCCTTTGGCTGACTGTGTAAAGCAGACACTTTGCACACCTCTGGGACGAGGGGTTATGGTTCTCTGCTGCCTGCTCCCTAACCACACAGATCCGAGACGAAGGCGATTATTTCTGCAATTAAAGCTAACATTGTTTTACTTACATGTCAATAAGAGTCTATTTCCGATATGAAAACATCGCCCCCTCTCTGCCGTTCAGTCTACAGAGGAGCATGTCTCTGTGGAAGTGCCCCCTCCCCAAGGCCCCTTCTTGCTTGGTGTCGGATGATGTCACGTCTAACCTTCATTACGCTCTCTGGCTGAGCAGACACAGCTGAATCCCCGGCCAACTATGAAGTTTAAATTGGTAACTCCAAATCTGTTCTATAAATTCCAGCGATAGCTGATTTGGGCAGAATTTCAATGTTATGTTCATGCCTAAGTTTAAAAAGAGGAAGAAAAAAATTCACCAGTCTCTAATGATTTACCTAAGAGAATGTGCGAACCATAACAACTTGTTTTCTTTCAAAAGAATGTTCCCATCAATTTTTTTTGTCCCTCTCTCCTAGTCCACAATTTATTATGACTGTGGAACCACAAAATTTGCCAATGGCTTGGGCAACTGTGTAACTGTATATTTATTAGTAGACAAGTGCATAATGTGCACATACTGTTTAGAAAAATAATTTTATATTGGAGTGTTTGAACTCAAGGAATTTTATTTTGCTTGTAACGGAGCCACGAATCAGCATATGCTTAAGTAATCTGCAGGAAACAGCACTGTTCGGGGGGGATGATCTAACTATGATAAGGAGTGAACAGAGATGATTAGGAACGGAGTGTTGGGGGACTTTATATAAAGCACTTCAGAGAACAGTCTGGCATGTGTCCAAAAGGATATGACTGTTCTAAGGAGGGCTCTGGGTTGTCGGTTGTTTTACATCACTAAGCTCTCCCTCTGGAATCCACCTCTTCTTCTCTGGGGATAACATTAGGCGATAGCCCCGTATCTTGCCCCGTATCTTTGACAACCTATTTTATTTATTTATTTTTCTTTATTGATTTGAGAGGGAGAGGAAGGGAGAGGGAGAGATAGAAACATCGATGAGAGAGAATATCAGTTGACCACCTCCCGCATGCCCCCCACGGGGGATCTGGCCCACAACCTGGGCATGTGCCCTGACTGGGAATCGAACCGGCGACCTCTTGGTGCATGGGTCGACGCTCAACCACTGAGCCACACCGGCTGAGCTGACAACCCATTTTGTAGCGTCTCCATCCCTGGGTTGCTTAAGACCCCTGCCTGGTTACCTGAATATTAATAGATCCCATGTAAGGAGGTGGTATGACCTAATCACAAGCAATTACTAAAGGATTTTGAAAAGCAGTAACTCCAAATTATGTAGAGTTGAGGATTATCTGAGAACTATTATAAAATTTAGAATTAAATAACAAAATAAAAGAAACAAGCTACCTTCTGACCTGTTAATTTCCTTGTTTAAAAACAGAAAATACCGAGTATTTTATTAAACATAGAACTTATATTTTTAAGGGATAAAGGTAGTATCTGAGTATGATGTTCTGTTCCTCGTAGTCAAAACAGATACTTTGTAAACAAGAATTCTCAGTTATCAGACATCTTGAAAATGGATGACTTTTTTGGTTATATCCACTTTTCTCACTCATTTCATGTTTTCTGGTAATAAATGCTTAAATTTACCTGGTTGTTCTTGATTGAATATCTTAAAAACACTTTTGACCCATTTTCCATCATAGTGATGTAGGTTTCCAGTATTTAATAAAATTAACATTTTATTCATGTAGGAAGCAAAAAAATGAAATAAGTAGGGACAGATTAAGGAAATACAAAACCTAAGCCTACCCAGAGAGAGTTAAAGGACTGAGCTTACAAATGGAATGTGATGTGGCCAACTTCTTAAAGAGAAGAGATTGACAAGTCTATATAGATATTGCATCTTTTTATGAGTCATAAACTAATTGTATAAAAGCACTCTTCTCAGGATAATCCATTATCCATTAGTGATTTGGGAGGGACTGCTTTGTTGGAGATGCTGTTTTAAGATTGACTATATATCATAATGGCTAGAATATAACTAAGACTTTGACTGTTAGTCACTGACTGTGTAAGCTAGAGGTTTAAAAGCAAGGGAACGGAATTGGATGAGATTGAACTGGATGGTAAAATGGGACATCCAAGAGCTGAAGTGTGGGTTGGAATCAAATAAGCAACTAGGTAGTATCGATGTCAATAATGACAGTTAATATTACTGCTTTATCTATGCTAGGCACTGTGCTAGGTTTTCTAATTCTCACTACACTTTCTATGATGCAGACATTTTTACTATCCAAATGTTACAGATAAAGGAACTAAGCTATAGAATGTATTTAGTTTTAGACTTGTGGGGCTTAAGTTTCTATAAGACATCCAAATAGAGATGTCAATAGGCATTCCAAATATGAGCCAGCATCTTGGGAGAAAAAAATCTGGTCTATACATAGAGTAATGGGAGCTATTGGACCATAAATGATCATTCAGGTCACAGAAGAACATGAGATAAAGTTCGTGGCACTGGGCGATAAAAGAAAATAGAATGGAAAATTATGTTTGGATTTGTTCATTAATGATCATAATAAAAATTATTTTGGGCCCGGCCAATGTGGCTCAGTGGATTGAGCATCATCCCATGGACTGAGAGATCCCGGTTCAATTCCAGGTCAGGGCACATGCCTGGGTTGCGGGCTCGATCCCCACTAGGGGGTGTGCAGGAGGCAGCCAATGGATGTTTTTCTCTCACATCGATGTTTCAATCTCTCCCTCCCTTTCTCTCTCTCTAAAAAAAAAAAAAAAAAAAATCAATAAAAATGTTTTGGAAGAGTGGAAGGGACAAAAGTCATACTGTGCTGGACTAAAGAATGACGTATATATACTCTTTTAAGATGTTTACCTATTAATAAAAGGAGAGAAATAATTTAATTATGCCTTAGCTTTAATAAAATATCTGACTGTGGATAGATTTCAAACAGACACTTTGACTGATTATGATTTCAAGTGCCAATATCTCAATTTTTGTTAACCAAAGGCCTTTATTAACTTTTGAAAATAGTGGAAATACAGAATTAAATAATGGTACAAAAATCCACTACATTCTATATATTAACAATGAAATTTTAGAAAAAAAAATGAAAAAGGCCCTGGCTGGGTAGCTCAGTTGGTTAGAGTGTTGTCCTGATATGCCAAGGTTGAAGGTCTGAACCTGGTCAGGGCACATACAAGAAGTATCCAATAATACATAAATAAGTGGAACAACAAATTAATGTTTTTTTTTCTCTCTCTCTCTCTCCCTTCCTCTCTCTCTCAAATCAATAAATTGAAAAAAGAAATTAAAAAAATACCTTTTGCAATTGCAACACAAAGAATTAAATACCTAGGAATAAACTTTAACAAAGGATGTGAAGGACCTATGTACTGAAAACTACAAAGCATTATTAAAAGAAATTGAAAAGACACAATGAAATGGAAAAATATTCTATGTTCGTGAGTTGGAGAATCAACATAGTTAAAATGGCCATATTACCCAAAGAAATATACAGATTTAATGCAATCCCCATCAAAATCCCAATGTCATTTTTTAAAGAAATAGAACAAAAAATTATCAGAACCACAAAAGACCCTGAGATTTCACACTACCTGACTTCAAAGGGGGCCAAATATATGGTGACAGAAGATGATTTGACGTTGGGTGGTGGGCACACAATGCAATATACAGATCATGTATCATAGAAATGTACACTTGAGCCTGGCCCGTGTGGCTCAGTGGGGTTGAGCATCATCTCATGGACTGGGAGGTCCCGGTTCGATTCCCAGTCAGGGCACATGCCCGGGTTGCAGCTTGATCCACAGTAGGGGGCATGCAGGAAGCAGCTGATGGATGTTTCTCTCTCACATCAATGTTTCTATTGCTCTCTGCCTTTCTCTCTCTCAGAAAAATCAATAAACACGTATTTTTAAAAAAAGAAATGTACACTTGAAACTTACATAATCTCATTCAACAATGCCACCCAATAAATTTAATTTTAAAAATTGCAGCATCTGCCCTGGCTGGTTTGGCTCAGTGGTTAGAGTGTTGGCCTGTGGACCAAAGAGTCGCAGGTTCAATTCCGGTCAAGGGCATGTACCTCGGTTTCGGTTCGGTCCCTGCCCTGGTTGGGGTCGTGCAGGAGGCAACCAATCGATGTGTCTCTCTCACAATGATGTTTCTCTCTCTCTTTCTCCCTCCCTCCTTCCCTCCCTCCCTCCCTCTCTCTCTATCTGAAGATAAATGGAAATGTATCCTCCAGTGAGAATTAAAAAAAAAAAATTGTAGCATCTTCTTGCATCTCTCTCAATGTTGGCTTAGGAAATACATATCACTGAAACACCCCATGATGAAGTGAACTATTAGTAGACTGCAGAATATTTTTTAAAATTCTAGCCAAACAGTTAGGAAGTCCCCAAATCAGATGTTAACAATGAGCAGTGACAGATAGAAATTTGAGGAGCTATGTTTAATAGATGGGGATCATCACTAGAAAAAAATTTCATAATTTATGAGAAATTACCCCTTTATATGTTTACTTTTGTTGAGTCTTATTATGACAGTCTCAATATTAGTCATTTTGAGATTCAAGTCATACTGTAAAATGAAATGCTGTAATAATATTAGAAAACAATAATTCTTTCTCTGAAGAAATGTTAAAATATTTAAAAGTGCCATCAGTGTCTACTAAAAATTTATAGTGCAAAAAAAACAACATAGGAATTTTAAAAACAGTAAAAAATTTTATGTATCTTACAGAATAAAAGTAAAGGCTTCTAAAATTACATTGTAGTCATCACAGGTAATGTAACTGTAAATATATGGAATTTCACGAACGTATTCTGGTCCCAGTGTGGTTTGTAATGGGCATTGCCATCTGTTTAACACAATCAGTTCTTTCTGGGGAATGAAAGTGATACTGTAAGTCACCCTTGAAACAATATACCGGGGAATAATATGATGTACTGAATGAGAATCTCAAAACTCAGGTATATTCCATTCAGGGACCTGAGATTAATTCTTTGGATATTAAAAATGTTGGTCTTATAACATTTCTTAAGAAGACAACTTTATACGATTGGTTGAAATTCCCATTCAAAGTAGTTTTCATCATTAAATCCATAAGTATATTATGCCCATCTAAAAATTGTAGGAATGACTTTTTCCCCCCCATAATCACTTGATCTTTTTATGCACACTGCTCCCATAATCAAGCCATTTGAAAGTAATAAAACTTAAAGTTGTTTCAATCACAACCTTTCACTTCTTTATAAAGCTATTTTATTCGAATCTAGCAATGCCAAATCACGATGCTCTGCACACAGAGCCCATCAGTTAGAGCTGTTGGCTGTGTGCAGAAGGCAATATGCGAGCTAGATTGAGTTTGATTCTAGAAATGAACCATAACCCAGAGATGAAAGAAAGGTAGTTTTTACTTTTCCTCAACCCACACTTTCAGTCTTTAGTTTTTTGTTGTTTTTGTTTTTTAATCACCACTGATAGATTCTACTTTCCACCTTAGTACTAATAAAAACCCAATGCCTACCCTACTGCATGACGTTCTTTCCTGACCACCTGGTCATCTCTTGCCTTCTGGAAATGCCGATGGCACTTTTAAATATTTTAACATTTCTTCAAAAGTTTATAAGAGATCATTCTTATTTATCTGTTCAGTACCGACATACTGGGTTTCTTTTAAATCGGACAGCTATAGTAGTAATCAAACAAACAAGGTCCCTGCCCTCACTGATTATAGTCTAGTAGAGAAGGCACATAATTACGAGAAAAGTAATGAATTGCAGTTCAGGGTGATGGTAAAGGAAAGTGTAGGACACTGCTGACTGGCTAATCAGGAGATTGCAAGCTGATCTGTAGGATCAGGAAAGACCTTCTGGAATAAATGAAGGTTTAAGGAAAGAAAAGAGCTAGGCAGAGGCAGGTGGAAGAATATGGAGAGTGTCCCAGGCAAAAGAAGAAATCATATCTACAAAACACCCAAAGATGAGCCACCCCCCAAAAGTGTATGTGTCTCTTTTTACAATTAAATCAAGGTCTGTGGGCAAGAGGACCAAGACCTTTTTGTGCTTATTTGTGTCTCCCAAACATATTTTAAAAATACCTTACACTTAGTGAACCTAATAGTTGATTACACATTGATGCTGAATTAGTGCTCTATGACAGCCATGACCCTTTATTTAAAAAATCAGTTTGCAGATTGAGTTAAATGTGTCAACATTAGACTCAGTGCTTCTCAGGGAAGCATAGAAAAGAGGTTTATGGGAAGGAAGAAAATTAATTGTTGTGTGAAAAGGATATAAGGGTATTTGGAGGGCTTAAGCTTTGGGCCCATTCAAATTCTCATTTCTGAAATTATTGACTTTCTATGCTCATGCTGTGTGGGGCAAAGCAATGGAGGGGAAGGGCAAAAGGGGTGGTGTGGACTGGTAATCAGGTACCCAATAGTAAAGGCTAGCAGAGATTTTTTACTAGATAAACTAGTAAACGCTAGTGTGTATTTTTTTTAATCCTCACCTGAGGATATATTTTTTCCATTTTTTTTCAGACAGAGTGGGAGGGAGAGATAGAGACAGAGAGAGAGAGAGAAACAACAATATGAGAGAGACACATCGATTGGTTGCCTCCCGCATGACCCCAACCAGGGCTGGGGACCAAACCACAACCGAGGTACGTGCCCTTGACCAGAATCGAACCTGCAACTCTTTGGTCCATGGGCCAACGCTCTAACCGCTGAGCCAAACCAGCCAGGGCTGTATGTGTGTATTTATTTAAACATTTAAAATAATATTTTACCTATTGCCAATCAAGTCTCCTTCCATCACCATATATTTGACCCCCTTTATCCTCTTCTACCTCTCCCCATCCCCCTTTCCCTCTGGTGACCACCATACTGTTGTACCTATGAGTTTTGTGAACAAAACCATTTTTGTTCTTTCATTTATGGTGGGAATATATCTGTATTTCTAAGAGTCCAGGGAATGCTAAAAAGTCAATACCATAAATAAATATATAAGCCAAGTTAATGGAAAACAAAAATCATTATTGAACAGAGATAGTAGGACACGTATGTTCACAAATAGAGATTTATCCCAAGCGATATATATGGGAGGGTATTTAAGGTACTAAAACAGCTTCCACCAATTGCTACTGGCTTCTCAGCACAGACTCCATGATAAGAGCCTTTTGCACATGTAGCTGCTCCTAAGGGACCAACTTGTTGGCAAAGCTTAGCAACAAGTATCCTCAAACACCTGCTGACAATGCCATCTGGCTGGCCTAGGATGTGTTGCCAGCAAGACCTGTGAATCAGTGCTCAGTGGCTCACTTTCTCCTTTGATCCTTTCACTCAAATTTAGAGAGAGAAAAATATATTGGTATACATCTACACACTGCATGTCAGAAATCATTCTTCATTAAATTATATTATAGTTTCAATTAGTGGCTCTTCACGATGCAGCACCAGGCAAGTTACTTAGGTTCTCCAGACCTTTAAACTACTCTCTTTAATTAATGTTTTTATTTTATTTTATTCCTTCTTATCTTTCTGCAATCGCTGCAATCAGTCTGCAGTTTTAGAACCCTCGCCTGTATCTGCAAAGTCTTACGATTTTCCTTATGACCTCAGTTATTACCTTGAAGTTTGAGAGTTTTTCCCCTACTTGAAACCATGTCAAATATCAACACTATTTGCTCTTTCCTTCAATTCATCTTCTAAATATTTGTTGGACTTTCAAGGCTTTTTTAGTTTTAGCTTTTCACTGTGCTGCACGTAGATCTCCTAAAGTTTTCTTCTTGGTGGTGTTGGAGTTCAAGTTGTCTTTTTTCTCTTGGGCTTGTTTTGTTTGAGGCTATTCTGAGTCTGATGTCCTTTTTTTTTTTTTTTTTAGCTGCTAGACCTTCTCAGGAGTGTCACTTTCCTCTCTCAGCTCATGAAGTGGCTTGCTTCTGAGTACATTGAAAGGTATATCACTTGTACCCCTGAGATTCTATATGGAAAGATAACAGCCTCTTATTCATTTACAAATCTGGAAGATATTTAATTGATATATAATCAGTCTATAGTCTCACTAATAGAACTCAGATGGTAAAAGAGCAAAGTTGATACAGAACAGGTAAATAAATGCTGATTCAATATGTAGTACACCCCAAATTATAGAATAAGAGAGTTGAAACTCACAAAAAGAAATAGAATAAGACAAAATAGCACACTCATGTTTCCATTTTATGTCAAAAGTGTTAGGCTTCCTCTTATGACAGCTTGGTACTCTAGGTAAATTATTTAACAGTACCATTGAAAAGAAGTTAAAATATCTAATTGAATATTTTAAATTCATCCTGAATGCATCAGTGAGCTGGTAAGAACTTCTGGCATCCTTAGCCCAAACAGAGTGAAGGGAGAAATCCAGTGTGAAAGTGCAGAACCGAAGCCAGTTTCCCACTGAGACAGCTTGTGAAATGTGTGTGAATGTTAGAATGTTGATACTGAGAGTGGGGAAGAAGCAGCAAAGCCAAATTTCCACCTAAGGTAGGAAGTTAATAGAACATCACCCTTCACACACAACTGAGACATTGAAAAGTAACATTTTCAATGCTAGTGTGAACTAAAACATAACTCTGCTCTGTAAGTAAGAAAATATAACTGTCCTAAACTGAGAAATTAGAAATATATTAGAATTATCAGCTATAAAAACAAAACTAATATATATGTATTTAAAGAAATAACATTCTTGCATGGCTGGTGTGGCTCAGTGGATTGAGCGTCGTCCCATGGACTGAGGTTCTGGTTTGATTCCCGGTCAGGTCACATGCCCGGGTTGCGGGCTTGATCCCCAGTAGGGGGCGTGCAGGAGGCAGTTGATAGATGTATCTCTCTCACATCAATGTTTCTATCTCTCTCTCCTCTCTCTCTACAAAAATCAATAAAAACATTAAAAAAAAAGAAATAACATTCTTGAAAAGATAGTGCATCAAAAGCTTTCAGAAGATGTGCGGAGACATAAGAGGCGTGTGGAGAACTATCTCCTGACAAAAGGTAATAAATGGTTCTTAGAGAACTTGCTAACCACACATAGAGAAATACAACAGGACTTTCAACTCAAAAAAATATTAATATAAGTACATTAAAGAATTAAATGTGAAGAGTAAAGTTTTTAGAGGAAGTAAAATATTATGCACTCAGATGTAAAGGATATCTTAAACTAGATGCAAAAGCTGCAAATTATTATATTAATCTATATAAAGTTATGGACATTCAACAGTGTTTTGGACAACAAAAATGAAAATGTGTGGTTCTTAAAAACAAAAATATAAATTTTTATTTAAACTGATATAAATAAAAATTGATAAATTTGACTATAGTAAAATGAGTAATTTTTATTCTTCATTATTCAACATATAGAGAACACAATGAAATATAAACTTCAATTTCATGCCTCAAAATGGATAAAATTCAAAAAACTAAAGTGTCAAAGAAGTATCAGTAGGATAATAAAGTCTGATTCCATTTATATACAGTTGAGAAGCAATTAAAATAAAACCATATGTTGTCTAAGAAAATATATATCAGTGGTAAAACTATGCATTTTTACAAAAAAAATAAATAAAAGCAAGGGAGTGATTAATGCAAACTTCTGGAGAGTCAGTGGTTGGTGGGGAGAAAGGAAGAGGTATACAATGAATGAATACCTTCCTGGGAGCTTCTCAGCTTGTAGGAATGTTTTATTTCTTACCTCATATGGCCTATGGGTGGGCATGGCAGGATTTAAAGCCATTTGGCGAAGCTGCCATTGACTGAGACATCCTTGAAATCATTCTGATCCAAAAGTATTCAGACATCACGTTTAATATAAAGGGTTAAAGTTATAGATATGTTTTGACTAAATCTCTTTTTATGTGTTGTATCCCATTTGAAAATTCAAAACCATGTTTCATTATTGCTGCCCCCTTCTGGAAAAGGACAGGCTTTGAGAAAGAATAAGACCTTCTGTTCTACTCTGTGTGACTAATTCTAACACTATTTGCTGTTTCTCAGTAAATCTCTACTCTTCCAAAGAAGAGTATCCAAAGAAGGACTGTATACATTGTTCATTGTACCTGTACTGTTTCTAGTTCAAATATGCCCTCCAGGATGTATTCAGACCCAAAGATTCCATTTTCACCCACTTGGTGAAAAACACAGCAAGTTCTAGGTGATTTTTATTCTCTTATTGGAACACTATTAAGAGATGGTCATAACAAAAGAGGGTTTTAAAAAAGGTAACAATAATGCCCCCAAACTGAAATCAATGACTTACTTTATTTATTATTATTATTATTATTGTTAATCCTCACCTGAGGATATTTTTCCATTGATTTTTAGGGACAGTGGAAGGGAGGGAGGGAGGGAGGGAGGGAGAGAGAGAGGGAGAAAGAAACATCAACAGGAGAGAGACACATCGATTGGTTGCTTCCCACACAACCCCAACCAGGGCCAGGGATCAAACCTGCAACCTAGGCACATGCCCTTGACTGGAATTGAACCCACAAGTCTGAGGGCCGACGCTCTCATTGCTGAGCCAAACCAACCAGGGCTCAATGACTTCCTTTAAAATATAACCAAAAGATATGTTAGTAGGTTTGTTCCCTGTTTAAGAACACATCACTGCCCTGGCCGGTTTGGCTCAGCGGTTAGAGCATCAGCCTGCGGTCCAGGGAGACCCGGGTTCGGTTCCCACTAAGGGCACATACCTCGGTTGCAGTTTGTCCCCGGCCCTGGCTGGGTCGTGCAGGCGGCAGCCACTCGATGTGTCCCTTTCACATCGATGTTTCTCTCTCTCTCTCTCTCTCTCTCTCTCTCTCTCTCTCTCTCTCCTCTCTCCCACCCACTCTATCTGAACAAAAAATGAGAAAATGTCCTCAGGTGAGGATTAAAAAAATAAATAAATAAGAACACATCACTGACTGTGGCCAGGTAGCTCAGTTGGTTAGAGCATCATCCCAACATGTCAAGGTTGTGGGTTTAATCCCCGGTCAGGGCACATACAAGAATTAACCAATGAATGCATAACTAAGTGGAACAATAAAGGTCTCTCTGGCTCTCTCTCTCTCTCTCTCTCTCTCTCTCTCTCTCTTCCTTCTCCCCCCTCTCTCAAATCCATAAATAATAAATTAAAAAAACAACAACACATCATTGAGTCAGAGGCTTGTCAAATTTCCATCAAGCCATTCTTTGCCTGAAAGAGATCCAGAAAATTCAAGGCTTGGGGGAATCCAGCTGACAGTTGTTAGCTACAGGCCTGCATTTCTGTAAGCCTCTGCAACCCTAAATTACAGAACAAAGTGAAGGTCATATAATGTGTCAGCACCAATTTCCTCTTTACCCTGACTTGCTTTCCCAAAACATGGTTTGGCTTACGTAAGCATTCTGTGATTTTCATCAGATTCATGTAAGCGTGGAATAAAAGCCAAACCTAATTATTGGGAGTCATAAAATGAATAACCTGGTGCCCAATTTTTCCTCATGTCATTATAACAAAGGCTCCAATTCCTAACAACTGAGCAATGATCTATAACTTCTGTCATCCTCAGCTAATAATTTCCCAGTTTCCTCAATGCAGTAAGAGCTGTAGCAAAGAGGGTTACTCTCTGTGCCTTTGAAATGATCTGCTATGTAACTTTCAAGAAAGAAAAAGACCTACTTCTTCATACACATGATATACGATAGAAGTCAAGGTATTTTGGGTATAATAAAGTCAATTGGAACAGGCAGCAGGACTTAGAGGAAAACTCGAAAGCTAGGACATCTAACAGTGACAGCATCAGATCTTCAGCTCATTCTAGTGGGTCTCTTAAAACAATAGAAAGAAGCCCTAAGATAAAACATAAGCTTTTACATTTTCAAAAATATGCCTCTGGGGTAGGAGTTGCCGTGTATTCGAGTCCTCTTGAAGTCTTGTACATCGATGCAATGCCCTTTCACCGAATTTAGTTTCACCAGCCAAGTTCTGTTAGGGTTCAATGCAATCTGAATCCTGAACCTGATTGGATTCAATGCTTATTTGATTGTCACAGAATTCACCTAAAAAAATCTCTTTATTTTATTTGCTTTTTTTTTTTTTTTTATCTTAAAAGAAAATGTGTGGATAAGGGAGTTTTTAACAGATTCTCAAAGGATGACCTCACAATTGCATGTGTTGAATGTCCCTGTAAACTAACCTTTTAAAGATAATTTTCAAAAGCAATAAAATAAATATTTATGGGGGAACCCCCATCAGAAAAATGAAGAATGGCATTCTAGGAAAAGCAGCAGCAAATGCAAAGGCCACATAGTCATGATCAGCTATATTTCACTGAGATGCATTAAGTACATCTGGAATACTTGGCAAAACAGAACTGGATAAATATGAGCTTAAAAAATAGTTGGGGAAACAAAGGACTTTTTCCCTAGATTCTCAGTTTTTATTCACTTTATAGGTATAAACCTATACCCTTACTAATCTCTCACTATTTACTCTACCCTCCAGCCCTTAGCAACCTCTATTTCTATGAGGTTGAGTTTGCTTGTTTGTTTCAATTATATGTATAAGTGATGCCATGCAGCATTTATTTCTTTTGGGCATATTTCTTATAGTATAATGTAGTACAAGATCTATCCATGCTGTAGCAAATGGCAGGATTTCCTTCTTTCTGATGGCTGAATTGTGTATGTAAAACACAATTATTTACATATTCACAACTGTATATATTATATAAAACACAATTCTTCTTTATCCATCTGTTCATGGACACTTATATTGTTGCCATATCTTGGCTATTGTGAATAATGCTGCATGAACATGGGAGTGCAGATATCTCTTCAATATCCTTTTATCATTTCCTCTGGATATATACACAGAGGTGGGATTGCTGGATTTTATGATGGTTCTATTTTTAATTATTTGAATAACTTCCATATTATTTTCCATCATGGCTTCACCAATTTCCATTCCCACCAACAGTGTACAAGGGTTTCTTTTCTTCTACATCCTTGCCAACACGTGTTATATCTTATCTTACTGATAATAGCCATTCTAACAGATGTGAGGTGATAGCTCATTGTGCTTTGGATTTGCATTTCTTTGATGATTAGTGATGTTGGCACCTTTTCATGTACCTGTTGGTCATTTGTATGTCTTCTTTGGAAAAAAGTCTATTCAGCAACTCTGCCCATTTTTTAGTTGAATTGTTTGGGTTTTGTTGTTGTTTGGTATTGAGTTGTATGAGTTCTTTATATATTTTGTATATTAACCCTTATCAGATATATGATTTGGAAATATTTTTTCCCATTCTTGCATTTTCATTTTGTTGATGGTTCTTTTGCTGTACAGAAACTTTTTAGTTTGATGTAGTCCCACTTGTTTATTTTAGCTTTTGTGCCATTACTTTTGGTGTCAAGAAACATCATTGCCAAGATCAATGTCACATAGCTTTTTTCCTATATTTCTTTCAGGATTTTTATGGTTTTAGGTCTTACATTTAAGTCTTTGATCCACTTTGAGTTCATTTTTGTGTATGGTATAACACAGGGGTCCAGCTTTATCCTTTTGCATGTGGCTGTCCATTTTTCCCAACATCATATATTAAAGAGGTTATCCTTTCCCCATTGTATATTTTTTGCTGCTTTGTCATAAATAATTGAGTTTTGAACCTCCTGGTTTTGAACTTTATCCTTCAAGATTTCCACATACATTGGATGGGAGACTATAGATTAATTTTCAACACATGCTTTTGCTCTCATGTATATATTTTCTTATTGTTCAGGTGTAATTGACTTACAATATTATATTTGTTTCAGGTGTATAATATAGTGATTAGACATTTATATACCTTATGAAGTGATCATCCAGATAAATCTAGTAACCATGCGGCACCACACACAGTTATTACAAAATTATTGACAATATTTTCTATGCTGTTGTATATATTTCAAAGAAAGAATTATTAGTTAGTATAGCAAATAAGTCCAGTGTGATTTTATATTATTTTTATCTGTTGAAATTCTCATTGGCTATATGAGGATGATTTCTTCAGACAACTCTCCAAGCACTTGGCATGCTATCGCATCCAGTCTCTGCTATGTAAATATTGCTCAGGCTTGGCAAGTGGTTCCCTAATTGCATTTGTCACATATGTTAACTCAGTTCTTAATTGGCTAAAGGATTTCAGTGACTGAGAAACACATTTTAAAGGCAAAACATTATGGGTAGGCAGACGGTTTCTCGTTTCTAGTTTGTGCTTGGCAAAAACAAGAAATCACACACATGTGCAACCAAAACAATTTAATGTAGTGCATTTAAATACTGAAACTGTTTTACAAGTGAAAGTAGCAAAAGCATAATTTGGCTTATTTCTAGAAATGTAGATGCGTTGCTATTTAAATGTCTATATTCTATACACTACCCCAAAATAATTTAGCACTGTCTTCACAGAGCTTTTTCTGGGTTTTAGATGGCAGTGTGAAGACTACACAAGAGGTTTATACTCAGAAGCCACTGGACATGAAACGCCACGTGTGATCATTGTCAATAGCAGTCATAAGCTGTCACTGTGTTGTCTGCAGTGCCAAGTTCTGTCATTGACATTAATTTCATTGTGGGGTTTGAAACCAAAATGATTACTGAAGCTAATTTTAGGAAAACAAAACACCAAAACTCTAGCAAAATGATCAATGCCATGAGCAAAGAGAAAAAGTAGATCCTTGCTTGTCTTCATGTACCCTCAATGGATAAGTGAATTTGCTAAAAGGCCTAATTAAATAAAAACTCATTTATATTTGTGAGGGGAAAAAAGTGCTTTCACAGTATTTACTTTTTTCTCTAATTAAAAAATAATATTATAGAAGAGAAGAATGGGGTTTTAAAATACTACTGGTCACAAAAGAGTAGTTCTTTATGCTTTTTTATTTTAAAAATATAATTAAAAGGCTTATCAGCAATGATGAAGTTATTGAAAGCCAGAGTGACACAGAGAGGGAATGAAGAGGTTACCTAAGATTTTTATATAGCACACACACAAAAAAAAACACAAAAAATTATAATATATTTTTTTAATGGGCTAGCTTCTAAATAGAAATTGTAAGGCAGAATGTATTGGGTGAAGTAGTATAAAAGCTATGAATAATTACATCAAATAAACCCTTAAAGAGGGAGTCAGAAAGCTTTGACTTGCTAAGACATTAGCATCCAAGGTTATATATTCACAATATATTATATTTTTTAGAATACACTGATCATGAGAAATCTGCTCTTTTAACTTACATAGAACATTCATCAGTAAGTAGCTATTGGCTGGTGAGAAAAATTCTTCTGTGGTGATAGTCTTTAATAGTATAACTACAAAAAAAAAATGTGTGTGTAAGAGAATAATAAGATCACTGTAGCAAACTCCTAGGTATCAATGTGTTTCCATTTTAAAAAATATAATTTATCTGCCCTGGCCGGTTTGGCTCAGCGGTTAGAGCGTCGGCCCGTGGACCAGAGAGTCCTGGGTTCGGTTCCTGCTAGGGGCACGTACCTTGGTTACAGTTTGTCACTGGCCCTCGTTGGGGTTGTGTGGGTGGCAGCCACTCGATGTGTCTCTCTCACATTGATATTTCTCTCTCTCTCTTCCTTCCTCTCTCTCTCCCGCTCTGTCTGAAGATAAATACAAAAAAAAAAAAAAGTGTCCTCAAGTGAGGATAAATATATATATATATATATATAATTTATCTGCTGAACTTTAGCTTATATGGGACAAACCGTTGCCCATTACCCTCTGAGACTTCTGCCAGCCTGCCTTCTCCATCTCAGTTCCAAAAGACTGCAGTGTGGAATTGCTGAGAGTTTCCATGGTAACCTTCGCAGGTTTCCATATGAATACGTAAGGGCTGCAGACCCTCCATCATCTGTCCGCTGATTCAGAAGACCCGAGCTTCTCAGTTCTGTTTCCTGGGAACAGAGGCGGTGGATAAAGATGTGCAAAAGGCAAGTACTGGAACAAAAACTGGACAGTCATTTTATTTCACTCCCAGGAAAGTGACTTTTCATTTGGTGATATCTATTTGTTATGGACCATGAGGAACCAGGAACACAGAAGCTATGTCAAGGTCTTTGGCAGTGCGTGGTCAGCATTGAGTTTGGTACCCATGGTGTCCAAAGCAGACGTATCTCTGCTGCGGCCAGCACAGGCTGCCACACCGGTCCTCCTCTGAGGGGCTTGCTGTCAGTTCCGGAGCATGGTGTGTAGAGCAAGATGACAGACTCATGGAAATACTAGAAATCATTTCGGACCTTGGTTGATCATTAGCTGCCTGACAATGTTTTAACTAAAGATTCTTAACTTCTGGAAATCTCTTATATGGAGCTGTAAGTACCAGTACATATGAGGATGTAAGAGCAGACGAGTTTATTGCAGCTTTGTTTGTAGTTGGAGAAAGGACCTTGAATATCCATCAGTAGAGAAATCGTTGAAAAAAATATGGACTGTTACACCATTATAAGAAATAATACCCGTCACCATACATAATGAACATAATTTTTTCTTGTGATGAGCACATTAAAGATCTACTCCCTCAGCAACTTTCAAATATGCAGTCCAGTATTATCAACTACAGTCACCATGCTGTACATGACATATCTGTGACAGACGGAAGTTTGTACTTTTTTTTTTAATCCTCACCCAAGGATATGTGTTGTTTTTTTTAATTGTTTTTTTTTTTTTTATCTTCACCCGAAGACATCTTTTCATTTTTTGTTCAGATAGAGTGGGAGGGAGAGAGAGGAAGAGAGAATGAGAGAAACATCGACGTGAAAGGGACACATCGAGTGGCTGCCACCCGCACGACCAACCAGGGCCGGGGACAAACTGCAACCAAGGTTCGTGCCCTTAGCGGGAACCAAACCCGGGTCTCTCTGGACCGCAGGCTGACGCTCTAACCGCTGAGCCAAACAGGCCAGGGCTTAATTGACTTTTAGAAAAGAGGAAGGGAGAGAGAGAGAAACATCTGTGAGAAAGAAATACTGGTCAGTTGCCTTCGGTCCATGCCCCGCCTGAGGACCACACCTGCAGCCTAGGTATGTGCCCTACCAGGAGTCAAATCCACAGCCTTTTGGTAGATGGGACTACATTCTAACCAGCTGAGCCACCGGCCAGGGCAAGTTCGTACCTTTTGATGGATGCTAACTAGACTCATTGTGAAGACCATTTTGCAATACGTACAAATATCAACTAATTCTGTGGTACACCTGAAACTAATACAATGTTATATGTTAATTATAACTCAACAAAATAAAAGAAATTATAAATTACCTCTGAATCTGTTGGATTGGGGCACTATTATGTATTGCTAAGAAAGAAAACACACTACAGTATATATCTGGACTAGCATGCAGAAAGATGTGAATGCTTGGCATAGGCAATTAATATTTATCTCCTCAGGGGAAGGGGAGAATATGAAACAGGAGGAGTTAGAGTAATAAAAAATAAGAGCACACTGGAAAAAATATAGATTGTATGATATTAAGTTTAAATGTGGGAACGTATGGCATTTAACATTACTTCAAATGTTGAAAGAAAATGCATCAGCAAGAATTAAACGTCACACGGACACTTAAAAATGTTCATTTTAATTGATGAAATTTTTGGCATCTATTTACTTAAATTCTTCTTATGTTAATATAATCTTTAAAGAAAATATGCGATGGCTGGGGTGGCTCTGTTTGTGCGCTGTCCCATGCATGGAAGGGTCTGGGGTTCGATTCTGGTCAGGGCACATGCCTGGGTTGCAGGTTCGGTCCCTAGTCAGGGTGCATGCTGGAGGCAACTTACTGATGTTTCTCTCTCACAGCTATGTTTCTCTCTCTCTCTCTCTCTCTCTCTCTCTCTCTCTCTCTCTCTCTCTATCTTTCTCTCTCTCTCTCTCTCTCTCTCTCTCTTACATCTCTAAAATGAATAAAAACATATTTTTTAAAAATGTAGAAAATATGCCGATTCCTGAATTCTAGTGCTGGAGTCTGAGAATCTGTATATTTTAAAGCTCCCAGTTGGAGAAGCACTTTCTAATACAATAGCCCCAAGAGTTAGAATCCAGATGAAGGGTCCAAGAGATTGCAGTAGTCATGGGATTTCCCTCTATCATTATTATAAACCCCCAAGTGTTAGTTTTAGATTTGTTAGATTTTTTAGCAAACCTGCATTAAGTTTAGCAGAATATATGAATTCAGTAGAGGCAAAAAAAAAAAAAAAAAAAGCATGGTTCATTAAACACCTTGATCACGTTTCTTTTTGTTTGTTTGTTAATCATCACCAGAGGATATTTTTTCCATTGATTTTTTTCATTTATAGAGAGTGGGAGGGAGGGAGGGGGAGACAGAGAGAAAGAGAGAGAGACAGAAACATCAATGTGAAAGAGACACATCGATTGGTTGACAGGGGCCCAGGACTGAACCTGCAGCCCAGGTACATGCCCTTGAGCGGGAATCGAAACTGGGACCCAGGCTGACACACTGACCCCTGAACCACAAGCCAGGGCTTGATCATGTTTCCTGAATTGAGTACTATAACAGGAAAACTGTGAAGGGGAAACGCCCACTCCTTTTCCTACTTATGATCTTTTTTAGAGCCCATCTCCATTCCTCTGAAAAGCTAAGATCTTAATAGTTGCTCCATTCTCTTTTTCATAAACCTATTTCCTGCAAACGATATGGACCTATTACACTGAGTAAATGGCTGGTAAAGTGAGCTTTTACTTCTCCCTAGAGGTCAAGAATTTCTAACTCAGTGGTTTTTGAGGGACTCATTTGTTGCCCTCCTATTGGGTAATTGTGAAATAGTTCAAAGAGCCACATTCTAGCTTCTGAACTTTGATAACTTACAAGGCAAGAGACTTATCCCTGCTTATGGAAAGAGAGTGTTCCTTTTGAGCTCAAAGTTGCTTTAGAGGTTGCCAACACTTGAAGAAATAAAACTGTATCCTTTTGATAAGTGGCAGAAAAAAAGGGCATCTGAGGAAGTTCAAAGGGACATAGGATTGAGTGATGGAACAACTACACACACACAAACACACACACACAGACACACACACACACACACACACACACACAAAACCCTCCTCAGAAATTCTTCCTTCCCAAAGAACAAAGGAGCAGCATCTGTGGACCACAGCCTCCTCAGCCAGTATTTAATAATTTCTCATCATTTGAGGTGAAGCTATAAGGAGTAGAGAATTATGACATCCTGCAGATTTTAACAAGGCAGACTTCTCATTGTAGATTGGCACGGGGCGACACCCAAGGGGCACCAAGATGGACAACAAAAGACATGAAAACTTTGGACTGAGTCACATATAAATATGTCCTTATTCTACCCAAATAATTTGTTTTTAACCAACTCATACACAAGAAGAATTCAACATTTGCATCGAAGCACTCCTGAATGTCCATTTTTATTGTTATTGTGTATAATGTTATATTTATGGTGGGCTGGAGAGTACAGTTCTAAATCTATTATGAGGTATGATCCAGACTCAGTGAATGTTTTCATAGTTGTTACAAAATCCCAAGTTTTAGGAACCTGCAGGTACTGCTACCAATGGTCTCGTTTTGTTTCGTTTTTGTTTTTGTCATTGTTTTTCAGTCAAGTATGAATGAGTTTTCTAATGCCATCAAAATTCTGGCATCCAAAGTGGCAGCCCAGGCAGACATCCCACCTAGCAAAACTATATGCTTATGAGTAGGTTCCTCACATAGACACGCAGCTGAAGGAGCAAACATTCAATTTTGGGATATCAGGGAGCAGTGAAGAGGCAAGGAGATGCAAGGGTATCATCCTAAGAGAACAATTCCTCCTCTGCCACAGAATAAAAATAATCGATTCAGATGCCCCAATTTCAGTACTCCTAGCTAATTAAATAGAGTGCTTATTTCCCCTTATGAGAAACATAAAAACAAATGAACAAATCCAACTATAGGCTTACAGAACACACTTTTAGTCAGGAATCTTGTTGCAACTGGCAGAAAGTTAACTCAAACTAAGTGAGGGAAAGAGGAAAATGTATTGGTTCTTGCAACTGAACTACAGGAACTGGTGGCTAGAGCTAACCTTGAGGTCAATCAGAACCAGGGCCTAGAACACAGAAGGCTTTTCTCTGCTGCCCTTATGTCTGCTTCTCTATGTGGGTTGCTTTTACTTTCTTCAACTTTTCCCATGGTGTTGGAACGGCCACCAACATTTCCTGGTTCATATATTCTCCACAGAGAAGGACTGAACTCACTCCACATGTTCCCAAGTTTTAAAATACCAGGGAAAGGACCTGATAAACCTAACATCAGACAGGTACCCATTCCTGGACCGATCAACTGTGGCGATAGCTGCAGGGTCTGAAAATGAGGTAACACACAATTGGACCATATCATTAGCAGGAACATTTCTCAGAGGAGGGTGGGAAAGCTAAAATGTTCACTATAGGTTGTGGTGTTCTCTACATGGATAATGTGCCATATATATCAAAAAAAAGTTGTTTTTAAAAGGTAAATTACAACAAACTAAACAATCAAGAATTGAAAACAGGAAAGTCTATGTCTGGATGGTAAGTATCTGTGTGTATGTATATGTGCGTGTGTGTGTGTGTGTGTGTGTGTGTGTGTGTGTGTGTGTGTGTGATGGATGAAAGGGGTAGAGAGAGAGTAAGGAGCAGGAGGGGAGGGAAGGGGAAGGTAGGGGAGAAGAGAAGAGACAGAGAAGAGTAGACAGGGAAAGGAGAGAAGAGACTGATTCAGTTGACCTTGGGAAAAGCTCATATTCATTACATTCAGGTATTATAAATGTTGAGGAATAATATGTGTGAGATTTACTCACTGAGAGACAAAATCATTCAGCAAATTGTAGTTCAAACAGATTCCTCTAGCAAATGAAATAAGTTTTATTTTGAGGTGATGAAATATAAGAAATGTATTTCAGTTCATCTCTTTTAGAAATAAGGCACAGTCCAAAAGGAAAATATTTGAATATTAATTGATTTATCTCTAGTTGTTTGTATTTGACTTTTTATCTTTCAAGTAGATGTACAGAGTGATAGACCATGGTTTAGAGGCACTGTAGACTATAACTTTAAGATTGTTTTACAGCCTGGCTGGTGTGGCTTAGTGGATTGAGCATTGTCCCATGGGCTGAGAGATCCAGGTTCAATTCCCAGTCAGGGCACATGCCTAGGTTGCAGGCTCAATCCCCAGCAGGGGGTGTGCAGGAGTCAGCCGATCAATGTTGATGTCTCTCTCTCATCAATGTTTCTCTCTCTCTCCCCCCTTTCTCTCTCTCTCTAAAAAAAAACAAACAAACAATAAAAACATATTTTTAAAAAAGATTGTTTTACAGTTATAGAAAACTTGGATTCTAAATTGTGCTATCTCAGTGTCAAAAACAGTACATTTCTGACCATACTGTTGCTGCTGCTCCACATCCCTACCCAAGCACAAACACTTAAAATACAGTTTTCTGTTAGTTTAATCATAGGCTAATTGGCCTCTCCATGCAAAACATTGTACCAGGTGCTGTGATAGCTCCTACACTGGAGGTTTATTAACTACCTGGATGAAGAGAACAAACAGATACTCACTTTATGTGCATTTCTTTTGTCAAGTCTGCAAGTAGAGATTTGAAATCCATGAGCATATTGACATCAGTTGAAGTGACAGGAGTAGATAAGATATCAACCAAGGGAGATTTGTAGAGTGGGGAGAGGAGAGCAAAAGATAGAAATCTGGAAAATTAACCCACCTAAGGAGCACTTTACAGAGACTAAGAAGGGATAGCCAGAGAGGTGTGTCAGGAAGATACGGTGAAGGAAGCTTCTTGTAGCCAAGTGTGGTGAATTGTGCACAATGCTACAGAGAAGGCTAATGAGGACTAAAGTGTGTCCCTGGGCTTAGCAATCAAGAGGTAAGTGTCTTGGAGGGAAGGACAGTGATCGTGGAAGGGAAAAGGGAGATGGGATTGCAGCCCAGCTTCAGAGGATTAAACACAGCTGAAGCAATGGATATAGACTACGCTGTCTCTAGCATCTTGGCTGTAAGTGGGAGGGAAATAAGAAGGCAGACACTAGAAGGGAACATAAGCAGGAGGGGTGTGCATCTTAGAACACGGCGGGAGGTATGGGAGGATAAAGAAGATCATAACAGTGCTAAGGGCCCTGAGGAAGTGGGAAGGATGACATGGAGAGGACAGGGAACTCTCTAGGCTTTAAATGGAGAAGGGAGACTCCTTTCCAGGAGAAGGAAGAAAAGAAAGCAGGGCCCTGGCCCAGTGCCTCAGTTGGTTAGAGCACTGTGCTGATCACCAAGGTTGCGGTTCGGTCCAATGAATGCATAGATGGGTGGAACAACAAATCGATGTTTCTCTCTCTCTCTCTCTCCCCACCTCTCCCCCTTCCTATGAAAATCAATCAATCAATCTATTTTTAAAAAGAAAGTAGGAGTAAGGGCAAATGCATAAATTTGTGGGTATTTCACAAGAAGTTAAGTGAATCCAGACAAAAGCCTCTCAAATTTTAGGGGAGAAAAGGTAAGGTCACCTGAGAAGCTAATGAGAGAGGAGAGGAATTGAGTTTCAAATTGGAGTTATGTGTGTTTCATATCTATTATGGACAATAAGAGAAGAATCTGTCTTCTTTCCTGTATGTCTGTCTGTTGATCTGTTCATTGCCCTGAGTGCCCAGCTTACATTATTTGTGAATAAAAAATTAAAAGCATTTGTTATGATTGAAGTGGTCCTCATACTCCATAGACACGAGGTTTGAAATGGAAATAAGTGAATAATAACAGATGAAGGAAGAGAGGAGAAATTGAAGGCTTTGTTAATGTTGAAAAGCTATAAGACAAGGAGTAAATATTAGGCATTAAAGTATAAAGCATTAGAAATAGCTCAATTCATGATATCCAGGTTGAAGATGTCACTATTATGAGAGTGGCTGATGTTCAATGAGGTAAAAGTAGCTGGAATCCAGAGGTTAAGAAGCTTTGAGGCTGAGGTCTCAGAGGGGTCAAGTATTTGGATGTCGAGGTTACCCAAGACACCCTACAGAAGAATATGGAGATAGAATGTAAGGCAGATATCAGAGTCCTCAGGGGTTAGGGACAGAGTGAGATATTGACAGATGGCGACGATGAGGAAGCACAGAGAGACAGTGGTGCAGCTTAGGACATTAGTCTCTCCACGAGGAAGGGTTTTTGCATGAGGGAAAAAGAGTATTGAGCTAGAAGTGGTATCAAAAAGGAGTGGGGACTGGAAGACCATTGATATAACATTTGTTGAGGCTTCATTTAGTAATCAAACATTGTACTAGGATCGTCTCATAACATATTGTATTTTATAGAATTCTTAAATAGATGTATGCTCCTTGATGTCAAAACTAGCTATTTTCCTTTATACCCCTCATAGCACTTAATAGAGTTCCCTGTATTGTAATAGGGAGGTACTCAATAATTCCTTAGCAATTTTACTTGAAAGTACACATATACAAATAATTTTATAATATATGCAAGGTCATTTATTAACAAGTATCAGTCAGTTAAGAATAAGCCATATGAAGCAGTGAATGCTAATTGTCCCTAATAAGAATTCTCCTTTTCTTCCTTAGAAATAGTCACCTCTATTTAAAATGAGAACCTGGCCACTTGGAATAGAGGCTAATTTTCCCAACCACATTATCCTGTGATTAAGTTCTGTCCAAAAGAAATTAAGCAAAATTTCTTGTGAAAATTCTAGGAAGTTTACTTAAAAGGAGCGGACACACCATTGTCTGTCTCTTCCTCCTTCCTGCTGGCTGGAATGTGGATGGGATCCCTGGGACTCGAGCAGGTATTATCTGTCCTGAGATAATGCATATAAACTGTGCGAGAAGCCAGATAAAAGTAACAGTGTGTGGAACTGCCGCACTGCCCTGCTCTGTGCATCTCAGGACTTTTCTTACTGATGGAATGAAAATGTGTGCTGTTAAGCCACTTATAATTGATTCAAATTTTATGGTTCTTACAGCCAAATGTTATCCTAATCGACATCATGGATATCTTTGGGTTTATCCAGCTTCAGTGTAATTTAAATTTAATAGATCAATTTTCAGGCTAATCTGTATAACTTTTCATCAAGATTCCAGTGTACAGATTTGTTTCTTTTGTCACATCTATGGAGAATTATTTCCCTCTTCCTGATGTGAAAAAGTGCTGGGTGACTTGTTGCTCCAATAGTTTTCACTCTTGTGCTTAAGACAAAAGTCAAAATCTTCTATTAGAAATTTACTTGCAGAAGATTTAAAATTAAAGAATCAGCTGCACCTGGCTGGTGTGGCTCAGTGGTTGAGCGTTGACCCATGCACCAAGAGGTCGCCAGTTCGATTCCCAGTCAGGACACATGCCCAGGTTGTGGGCTGAATCCCCAGTGGGGGGCATGCAGGAGATGGCCAATCAATGTTCTCTCTCATCCATGTTTCTATCTCTCTCTCCCTCTCCCTTCCTCTCTCTCTGAAAAGTCAATAAAGAAAAAAAAAAAGAATCAGCTACAAAGTCCCATTCAAATTTAAACTCTGGGAAGCTATTGAAAAAGAAGACAGCAATAGAAAGGAGAAAGGGTTTTGTTTTTGTTTTTAAAGAAAAGAAAATAAATTCCTGTGAGTATTCTACCATGATGATCAAACTTACCCCTGTTGAGTTTGCTCACTTTACATATTTACCTTGGTTTCACAAAACCTTCACATATTTCTATTTAACATTTATACAGATTTTTAAATCCTCCAACACACTGCACAGGGAGTTTTTTTTAACTCTCTTGTTATGCCTATGAAGTAGGAAACTATTCTCTTCCTTTAGAAAGGTCTCGAGAGGTCAGGAAACTTCCTTAGAGGAACCGGAGTGATCGCCAGCATAATCAGGCTGGGGCCTGTACGGCTTGGTCATCTGTTGTTGCATAACAACCACTCCCCAATCTCTTTATTATTTCTGTAATCTGTGGGTCAGGAATCAGACAGGGCACTACAGGTATAAGTCTCTGGTCCACTTGATGTCTAGTGGGGCTGTCACGCCCAAGATAGCTTTTTTTTGTTTTTTAATCCTCACCCAAGGATATATTTTTATTGATTTTGAGAGAGAGACAGAGAGAGAGAGACATCGATATGAGAGAGAAACACCCATCAGTTGCCTCCTGTACGTTCCTTGATCAGGGATCAAACCCCCAACCTAGGAATGTTCCCTGCCCGGGAATCAAACCCAAAGACGTTTGGTGTACAGGATGATGTTCCAATTGAACCACCCTACCAGGGCCAAGATGGCTTCTCGACTCACATGTCTGGCGCCTCTGCTAGGTGACTCCAATCCTTGGGGGCTGACTGGCTTCATTCAACTGAGGTCATATGCCTGGGGCTTACGATCTTGGTTCAGCTGAGCTAACTTCCATGTAGTCTTATCAGTTAGCTGGATTTCTTGTATGGTAACTTAACACCCCCAAACCACAAAAGCAGAAGCTGCCAGTTCTCCTTAAGGTTTAGGCCTGAAACTAGGTTGTATTCCTTCAATCATATTCTTTCCGTTTTAGCAAGCCACAGGCCCTGCCCAGATATCAGGGATGAGGGTTATTCCAGTGTGTGGATATGAGGAGATGTGTTTCTTTAGGGGCCAGCATAAAGTTACCAGGTAAAACGCAATGAACAGACACTCAGTTAACTTTGAATTTCAGGTAAACAATGAATATTGTTTTAGTATAAGTATGTTCCATGCACTATGTGGGACATACTTACACTGAAACTTTATTCCTTATTAATCTGAAATACAAATTTAACTGGGCGTCTGCATTTTTATTGGCTAACTCTCACAATCCTAGAATCGACCAATGTAACAGTTTACCAAAGCATGTAGACTGATATTCTCCTTAGAATTTCTAGTCTAGGGGCACATCAGTAATGTGTAGTTAAATGAGCCTGGCCAGTGTGGCTCAGTGGTTGAGCATCGACCCATGCGCCAGGAGGTCGCTGGTTCAATTCCCGGTCAGGACACATGCCCAGGTTGTGGGCCCGGTCCCCAGTGCAGGGCATGGAGGAGGCGGCCAATCAGTGTTCTCTCTCATCGATGTTTCTATCTTTCTCTCCCTCTCACTTCCTCTCTCTCTAAAATCAATAAAAGAAAAATAAATAAATAAATGGAACTACGCACGAGGCCCACCTGTATGTCTCAGTCATGCCCTGTGTATTTATTTATCTCTGAGTCCAATAAAAGTGATCAGCATAGTCAGAAGTATTAATCAATGAAATAGGGTTGAGTTACTGGAAAGAAAGGAGTTACATTCATAAAAATAGAAAGAAATTGGAAAGATGATTTAATATAGCTTTTATATCTGAATTTTTCTGAAGAGCTTCTTTATGTCCACACATTATTTTTCTGGCAGCTTTTGCGTAGGTGTTCGGTATTATTGCAAGACAGTGTTCCTGTTTGCTGTTGCCTTAAATTTAAAGTGAATGATACTGTGTAGAAAGTAATTAGCATCTTAACTCCATGAGGCTTGTTAGAATCCCTTTACTACATTTATATAAACAATATGGTACATTTGTTGCTATTATTCAGGAAGAGCTTCGAATCCTGAGTTTATTTTTAATTATACTTTTAATAAATCCTAACTTACAAATCCTGCTTTCAAAGGTTTCCAGAGCATAACTCATCTGCCAGTGATGTGATCTGTCTCACACTGTTTAAACCAGCAGTGATCATTAGCAATCCAGCGCCTCTGCCAGGAGGCGCTTCTGCATGTGAGGTCACAGGTCAGATGCCTTAAAAATTATGTAGGAAATTGCATATAATTGTCTGGCATTTGCATAAATTTTATCAGTTATCTGGCATTTTTATTTAAAATATGATTACTACCCATTTGGTGAACATTTATTTATCTAATATTTCTCAATCACCCACCAAACTTAACTCAAGGTTTGTAACCACATTTTCAAAAGAAAGACACAGTATTTGTAAAAAGAATAAAGAGAGCACTAGAGCTGGGCTCAAGTTTTTATCTTTTTTCTCTTTATTTGAGAGAGACAGGAAGGGAGACAGAGAGAGAGATAGAAACATCGATGAGAGAGAAGATTGATTGGCCGCCTCCTGCATGCCCCCCACTGGGGATCAGGCCAACAACTTGGGCATGTGCCCTGGCTGGGAATGGAACCAGTGACCTCAGTACAATGCTCGACCACTGAGCCACACCGGCCAGGCTCAAGTTTTTTTCTAGGCCCAAGCTCTCCTCTCCAAATCTGCTGCTCTTCCCACATTCTTCTATCTGCCCTGCTGTAAGTGGATAAGTCTAGGCTTGATATTTAAGAATACTTAAGATTGGCAGCAGGGACTCTGAATAATGCACTGAGCCATTATTCAGAATGTGCAGTAGAATCTTTCTAATAATGTGGGACCTCCCCATCACTCAGAGGATGTGGGAGTAAGAACATTCTGCTGTATAGTATTTGGTTCCGAAGAAAATTTTTTTTTAATTTTTCTCAGCTTGTTAAATACATGATCTCCCAAAGACAGTAGAGAAAATAATTTAAGTGGCAATGATACAAGAAGTTGTAGAATTTTTTATAGCAATGGGTTCTGAGAGATTATTTGATCTGGTTGTTTAATTTTACCAGTGAGGATAATGTAGCTCAAAGAAATTCAGGGACTTGTGCAAAATCATGGCAACACTGAGACCAGAATCAGGACTTTTTCCACCAAATGTTCTAACTAAAGCATGTCCCATGATCACTAATACATACAGTGCCTAATCACTCAAACCAATGGCTTCTAAAAGTCCTTTGGGTTTAATGTCTACATACTTTGGGCCTTCAAGGAAGATGTCTGAGAAATACCTCTGAAATCCTTGTGTCAACAATTTCCCATTTTTAAAAGGAGCTTTGTTACAGGCTGAGGTTTAAAGCTGGTGGCTTTAGTTAAATTTCTAAAACCAAGTTTGAATTTAAAAATATAAGCATACAATGACCTGTTTCCATAATAGTATATCATTGTAAACATGTGCTAATTTTTATTTAACCAAAGTTCTACTGATGTTCATTTAGGTTTTTTTTCAATCTTTGGTTGTTATATATTTTGTTTAATGTATGTGTAAGTATATCAACAGTTAAATTTAGAGAAAGGGATTTACTCTGAGATCATAATTAATTTAACCTACTGAATTTGGTTTTTGAAATATAAGCAATTAATAACTGTAAGTTATGATTATGATGATTCTTAATTGCTAACTTATCTATCTGAAAAGCGAAATGATCAGTTGTCTTCATTTTTTCTTCCTAGATAGATGACTAACATTGAAACTCATTTCCCATTTGAATTGCCAGCTCCATTTGGTTCTAATTGTTCAACTGGTAAACCAATTTTACATGGAAATAGAACTGTGAATTTTCATAACTCATGAAATATGGAAAAACGGCCATCAGTGACTGTACAGAGACACATTCATTTCAGAACTGATTTTTGGATGGAAACTCATTCAGTTCTCAGCTCAAATTAAGTGACTTTGTTGTGACATAGTTGAAATCAATTTAAGAGCTTCTTGAAATACCAGTTAGAGCAAAGAACTCCAGCAAATTGGGTCTCACAGGCATGGAAACTATGGGAACATACACAGTAACCGCAGATCTCCTTTTCATTTTCTAGATTTAAATGACTTAACCGTGAATAAGATGCAGCTGTGTGCTTAGTTGAATCTATAGGTTAAAATAAACTTTTAGGTTGATTGGGGGTTTTAGAATGTATTCTATCCTTACTTCTTTAAATAAAAATCTAATTTTTCTTGATTATAGTCATATCTACCAAGTATTTTACAAAATGGGGACTATAATAAAAGAGGAGAAGTAAGCATATGTTGGCCCATTTTAGGAATTTAAAATTATTTAACCACAAAGTAAAATTTAAAACACACACACACACACACAAAAAAAAAAAAAAAAACTAGATTCAACATCAGTTACTTCAAAGAATTAATTCATCAATTCACTAAAAATGTACTTATTTTTGAAAGCAAGAAACAGCCTGGTTTCTTCATGTGCTTTTTAATTGTATGCCTTTTGTTTGACTAAAGGAAAGGAAATATTGGGCATAATTTTGAACTGCATCCTGTGCTCTAAGGTTCTGTTTTTTTAATTGTTGTTGTTGTTGTTTTGTGTTGTTTTCTTTATTGATTTTAGAGAGGGGACAGGAGAAGGAGAGAGAGATAGGAACATCGATGAGAGAGAACATCGATTGGCCACCTCCTGCATGCCCCCCACCGGGGATTTGGCCCACAACCTGGGCATGTGCCATGACCAGGAATCGAACCAGCGACCTCGGTACATGGGTCAATGTTCAACCACTGAGCCACACCGGCCGGGCTAAGGTTCTGTTTTATTAAGAGTATTTTGTTGAACATAAGCCTGAAGAGATGCTTATATAAACAAGAAAAGTTTCTGTGGTTAATGTGTTTGGAGAACTATGCATCATATCTCAGAAATTCTCAGTATACATTATCTTTGAATTTCTAACAGTTTTCCAGGTGACGCTTATGCTGCTAGTACAGGGACCATACTTTGAAGAGCATTATTTATAGGCCACCCTCCCAGAAAGTTACTAGGCTCCTGGTAGCTCCATGGAAACAGGTACCAATTAAGTGGATACAATGAGCAATCCTGGTACAGTGCAGAGGTAGTGAATCAGGAAGAGAGGCTGCTGGTCCCCAGTGCCATACTATTTATAGTTGCTATTTATAGAATCAGACCTCATTACTTCTAATATGCTGGAGGAAGTTCTGTTCTTCTCCATTCATAAATCATGAGTGGCAAAATACGAGTGGAAGCAGGGTTTCCTTTATGTCATATGGCCATAGCCTCAAGGCTTGAGGCCCAGTGTTTCATGTACCAGGGGAGGGGCAAGTTGTTTGCCAACATTAAATGTTGAAGTAGAAAAATAGAGTCAGAGACCAAGTTTTCTTTGCTTCATGCCTTCATCTGTTAGCTGCCAGTTCCTGATCATGTCTCATAGCCGTGGGCTAAAGTCTCTCTCAGTCTGATATCAGGTCCTGCTAAATGATGCATCTCATGGTATCTTAATCCTGTTTTATGGAAATGCTTGGACATGGGTGTGTCCACCCAACAACCATCAAAGGGATGAATGTAATCAGATTATACATAAAATATGGAATATTAAGGGGCATATCATCAAAAGTTGAGGGCAAGTTCCAACATACAGTTTTATCCCTGCACTGTTAAATTAAATAGCAAAGATATTAGTCAGATGGGGTGGCCCCTAGGGCAATCCCTAACCAACTGATCCTGTAATCTAAGAGTCATTTGATAATTCAGATCATAAATTGAAGATATTGTTTTACCAATGGCAGGTATCTCCCAAACAGTTTAAACATTAAATGCATGATTGCATTTATTATTGGCATATAAGATACTACCCAAATAGAAAATGGAATTTTGTATGCAATTTTGTTGGTGATTCAAGCAGATGCATTTCATATAATTAATATATCCTACAGAACATGGATTAACCGATGTGGTTGGAGAATCACTTCCTGCGTGTAGGACAGGTAAGATAGTTTTCTAGGGCTTCAGGTATCACTCTTGCTCTCCCTTTCCTGTGCATTGTGCTAACCATACTTTAGTGTCACTGACAGTGATATTAGCAGCTGTAATCTCAGCTCCTAAGTGTTGAAATGGTACAGGTTGCTCAAGGAGTAGGGTATAGTGTTCAACCCTTGGGTCAGGAGGGTGATATGAGAAGAAAGAGTTCATTTGACTAATTCATTGCAAGCAGGACTGTCAGAGAGTTGACTTCTTCATTAAAATTCATGAAATTATTTACAAATAAATGTCCATTTTATTGTACGATAATATAAGAAGGTAGAGTTTTACTTTTTCTTTCTGATTTCTATTTGCTCTATTTCTTTTTATTGCTTTATTATAAGGGCTATCACCCCCAGTACAATATTGAATAGAATTTGTGGAAGTGGACATTGTTGCTTTTTTCTTGATCTTAGCAGGGAATAATTCAATCTTTCACCACTAAGTTTAATGTTAGCTTTGGGTTTTTTGTTAGATGCAACTTATCAGATTGAGAATGTTCTCTATTCTTAGTTTATCGTGTACTGTGTTGCACTTTGCCAAGAATTTTTATGTAGCCATTAGAATTATCATATGGTATTTATCCTTCTTTCTGCTAATTTTGTGAATTAAATTTATTGATTTTCAAATGATAAACTAACCTTGAATTCCTGGAATAAAAACAACTTGGGTTTATACTCCCTTTTACATATTGTTGAATTTGATATGCTAATATTTTTAAGTATAACTCTTTTAAGTAATATCATATTTGTTTATATTAATGAGGGATATCTGCTTATACCTTTAAATATCTTTTGTGAATTTATTGAAGTAATCTTTACATATGATATTATTGCATAGATTTTAAGAATGATAACATAGATTGTCCAAGATAAACAACAACTTTGAAGCAAAGAAAAAAATGTCATAAATCAGATATATTGATCCAGAGATTACAAACAAAACATAATTGTATCCAAAGATCTTATTAAAATACCTAATAGATAGAAATGTCCCCAGAGACAAAATAGATGGTCTAGCATCATTAACAGTGCCAGAATTACACCAGAAACAAATGTCGTGTTTTACATCAACTTAACTAAAAAAAAAAAATTATTTTAAAAAGAATGCCAGAATTTTTAACATTAATGGAAAATTAAACACTACAGAAAATGATAAAGAAAGTAAAATGTTTGGAGAGAGGAGAGTGAAACAGAAAGACCACACTAAAAATACTATATCCGTGGCAACACTGGACAGGAAAATAAAGAAGGATTTAGAAAAATGATGATGAAGAGGAGGAGGAGGTAGTGGAGAGGAGGGGATAGGAGGAGGAGGAATAAGATAAGAATTCCTTGACGTAAAAGTAATTGGGATGTCAAAATGAAAAACCACCCAAGCCAAAATAGGGCAATGCCCGGATTTTAGTCACTTCAGGGGACAGTACAATTCTACCATAGTGACCATTTGTATATCAACACAGTATTTTAAATAAACTCCAAAATATATAGATCAAGCAGTGTTTCTAAATATACTTTTTAATTCTAGTAATAGATTTCTCAGGATTTCCTAAATAAACAATCATGCCATATGTGAATAAAGACAATTTTTACTTTTTGCTATCCAATTTTTATGGATTTTGTTTTGTCTGTTTCCTTTTATTATTATTTTTTATTGCACTAACTAGAACGATCAGAATAATATTGAACAAAAAAGGTCAAAATGGGTAATATTTTCTTGTTCCCAAGTTTATCAGAAAGGCATTCAATATGTCACTGTGAAATATGCTAACTACAGTTGTTTTTCATAGAGGCTTTTCAGAAGAATAAGGATGTTCCTTCCTATTGCTAGTTTGCTCTTGAGTTTTTATCATGAATAAATGCTAAAATTTGTTACATGCTTTCTTTGTATTATTCATTGCACTAATTATAGTTTTTTCTTAATTTCATTAACATGGTAAATTATAGTGATTGATATTCCAATGTAAACTCAGAATTTGTATTGCTGATATCAAATCCATTTGCTTAGTGTATTATCTTCATATATTCCCCATTCGTTTTGTTTGTTTGTTTGGTATTATGCTTCTGAAATGTTTTTATTCTGCTATTATTTCTTTCCTGTCTTTTTTTACTTTCAATATTTTTTGAAATTTTATTTTATTTATCATATTGACTTTTTAGCCCAACTCCCTTATAGTTTTCATGGTTTCTCTAAGGATTAAAATATATGTTTTTTTGTTTGTTTATTTTTTCTTTATTGATTTTTTAGAGTGAGAGGAAGGGAGAGGGAGAGAGAGAGAGAAAAACATCAATGAGAGCAAACATTAACTGGCCGCCTCCTGCATGCCCCCCACTGGGGATTGCACCCACAACCTGGGCAGGAATTGAACCGGCGACCTTTTGGTGCATGGGTCCACACTCAACCACTGAGCCACACTGACCAGGCAAAGTATATGTTTTTAATTTATCACAGTCCCATGGGATTTAATATTATACTACATAAAATGCTATGTTTGGCATGTAATTGAAATGTCCATTATACATTTCACAATATGCTATATATAACTTTTGCTTTAAAATTTTTACCTTTTTAAAATGAATGTGTTTTAACAATGAGGTATCACCTCACACCTGTCAGAATGGCTGCCATCAACAAATCATCAAACAAGTGTTGACGAGGGTGTGGAGAAAAGGGGACTCTAGTACACTGCTGGTGGGAATGCAGACTGGTGCAGCCACTGTGGAAAACACTATGGTGTTACCTCAAAAAATTAAAAATTGAACTGCCATTTGACCCAGTGATCCCACTTCTAGGAATATACCCTAAGAAGCCTGAAACACCAACCAGAAAGAATACATGTACCCCCGTGTTCATAGCAGCACTATTTACAATAGCTAAGATCTGGAAACAGCCCAAGTGTCCATCAGTGGATGAATGGATAAAAAAGCTGTGGTACATATACACAATGGAGTACTATGCAGCTGTAAGAAAGAAAGATCTCTTATCCTTTGAGACGACATGGAGGGACCTCAAGAGTATTATCCTAAGCGAAACAAGCCAAGTAGAGAAAGACAAATATCACATGATCTCACTTATTTGTGGAATATAATGAACATAACAGTCTGAGGAACAGGGTAGACCCAGAGATGTGGAAGTAGGGTATAGACTGACACCCCTCCGAAGAGGGGGTGTGGAGGGAGGGAAGAGATAAACCACAGAACTTATGCACATGTATGCATAACTGATGGACATGGACAACAAAGCTGGGGACGGGGTGGGGGGATGGGGAGGAGTGTGTCAATGGGGAAAAAAGGAGAAACATCTGTAACAAAAATAAATTAATAAAAATTCAAATAAATAAATAAATAAATAAATAAATAAATAAATAAATAAATAAATAAAATGAATGTGTTTTATACTTACCAACATATTTACTATTTCATGCCCTCTTCATTCCTTCCTATACATCTGTGTTCATTCAGTTTTAGCTCACTTCACCCTGAAGAACTCCCCTTAGCATTTCTTGTGGCTCAGCTTTCCTGGTGACAAATTATCTAGCTTTCGTTTATCTGAAAATGTTTTCATTTTTAAAGAATGTATTTGCTGGATATGAAAGCCTGGATTGATAGTTTTTTTTTTCCTCTTCTCTTGGTTACTATTTGTCCTCCATTATTTTTGATGGAGAGATCGCATGATTTTTATTCTTTAATGTATGATATCCTTTTTATCTGGCTGCTTGGACATTTTCACTTTGTATTTGACTTTCAGCTGTTTGATAATATGTGTCTGCATGTAGTTTCCTTTGTGTGTATTTGGCTTGTGACTTCCTAAGTTCCTATGACAGATATCATTTACTGTGTCTCATAATTTTTTAATGTTCTCAGTCATTATATCTTCAATTTTTTTCTGCCCCATTATCTTTTCCTTTCCTCTGTGACTTCAGATGGTATTTTCCCATAGGTCACTGAGGCACCATTTACGTATTTATGTTCAATATTTTCCCTTTATTGTTTACGTGAATAATTTTTATTAATCTTCAAATTTATTTACCCTTTAATTTGTCATCATCCATCTGCTGTTCTTAAGCCTATCCATTGAATTTTTTATTTAAAGTATTATATATTTCAGTTGTTTTTAAAAATGGTTTACCCTTTTTGCTGATTTACTATCTAATCACTCATTATGGTCATCATTATCGTTTTTATAGCCTTAAACACATTTATAATAATTGCTTTAAAATGTTTGTAGAAAGTGTCCCTTTCTATAAATTACTTTTCTTCTAACTACAGGTTAACATGTTCCTATGTCTTTACACGTCTAGTAATATTTTTTAAAACATGTTTTTTATTGATTTCAGAGAGAGGAAGGGAGATATAAAACCGTCAAAGAGAGAGAAACATGCATCCACTGCCTCCTGCACGCCCCCTAGTGGAGATCGAGCCTGCAATCCAGGCATGTGCCCTGACTGGGAATCTGGCGACCTCCTGGAGCATGGGACAATGCTCAACCAACTGAGCCACACCAGCAGGGCTCTAGTAACATTTTTATTGGGTGTTGGACTATTGTCTTGGTGTTAGAAAGCAAAATATATTATTGGCTAATTACTTTGAACATGTAGCACTTTAGTCTTATAATTTTAAAACATAGATCTTTTCTTGTTTTTTCCTTAGTCTAAAGATAATTTTTTAGTCCTATTTACAGTATTTAGTATGAAGTTATGGCTTTCTGTAATTTCAGTGGAAATCCTAAAGTTTATAAAACAAAACTCAGATGCTATACTTTATCTCATTTGCATTTGACAGGAGCTGAAATATCTGCTCAGCTTTTTCAAATATCCAGCTGTTGTTTTCCACTAGACTTTTTGGAGTTTTCCTTGCACTTTCAAAGGTCAGCCAAGGACTTGAGGAGAATTTATGTGCTGATTTGGGGATTCTTCTCCCTGTGGTTTCTTCCCTCTCAGGATTTCCCCTTTCAATTTACAACTCATCTCTTAGCCCCAAACTCTCCTCTGACACCTCAATTTGATAAAACAGCACATTTCTGCTTGAATTATAGCTGCCCTGTGCCATATGAATTGAGAAATGCCTTCTCCAAAAAATCAAATAAATGTGGATCTGACTCAGGGCAATTTAATTCTTCCAAGGGTTGAATCTATCACAATTTCTGCCTGCTTTTGGTCATTTTAAAGTGCCTTCAAATTGGTTTATAGATTATGTTGTTATAATAATCATTTGCAGGAGAGTTAGCCTTGATATATAATATATAAGCTACCCTATCTTTACCGCACTCTAAACGTATTTCCCTTAATGACATTTATAGGCATCTCTTCATTGTCTTCCAGCGCTAAAATGTCCTCTGGATTTGAGTCCAGGTTATTTTTATCCCCCTCGTAGTTGAGCTTTTTTGCCTTGGCTTCAGAAGGATTCTCTATTTATATTCAAGGAAACTCACTAGGATATCTCTTGGCCCATATTGCCACATATTGGTTTCTTCATGTACAAACATGTGTCACCGACTACGTACCAGCTATTAAAAAGATTGTTGGGGATACAACAGTGAGCAAAACACCACAATTATGTTATAATAGGATACCTATGTTATAGTAAGAAGAGTTAAAAAGAAAAACCACTAAGAAGACATAAATGATATTAGAAATACCATCCCTAATGTTTCCTTTGTGTGTAATATTAGGAATACCATTTCTACTGATATTTTCATATTTCTATTTTTATATTTCCATTTTCTTTCCTGCCATCACTTGATAAATAAATATATCACCGTGAATAATAATTAACAATAGCATGCCATTTCTTTCTTTATGTTTGTCTAAAAGGGTCCTAGTTTATCAATAGCATGAAATACATCTGTCATTTGCTTCTGTGGTGTTTATGGAAGTTTTGGGGGTTTTTTTTAATAATATAGTTGTCTTCCATAGAAATTTTGTTCACATGACTTTTAGGAAAGTTATTTCATATTTTATATTCTTTAATCCATACATGAATGTTCATCAATATTTCTTGAATACTTTTCCCATGCTTCACTCTATATTTTTTACTGTGCAAAAATAAATAAATAAAACCTACAAAAAACTCTGCCTTTTTAGGAAAACAGATGAGATGGTTTTGTTCCATGCTTACAATGAAGCAAAGTGGAATTTATGACCAAGTAGAAACCACTTCATCCAAAGTTACCAATACTGATGCATGAATATAAATGGTCGCAAAGCAGTTCCAAAAGAATGTCATAAAGACATTTTCTATGGCTTTGGAGCAGATTTTGTGTTTGAATACGTTGTGATATATTAGCACATTTTCCAACAACTCAGCTTTCTTTTTGCTCTGTGTTGAAAGTTAGTGTTGATATATACATGAAACTTAATCTCAAAATTAATGTTACATAATAATAAGTAAGATTATTTTGTAATGAATCGTGTATTGATTGCTGTAGTTTTCACTTTTCAGTCTTAAATTAGCCTTTCTCTTCTTCCTCGTGTCATCTCTGTTCAACATGCCTTTATTTTAAATCAACTTTCCAAAGAGAGAGGTGTTTCCTTGAAGTCCAGTATTGTACCTGGGACTTGCTGAGTAGGCTGGATTGCTCCCCGGCTGGTTGGTCTTCTGCCCATCACTCCCTTGCGTTCTACATGCCTCTTGCTTCTTTCACATTTTTTCTTTCTCGGGACTAGGAAGAGTCGAAGCCCTGTCCACCTTGTACTAGCTCTCAGGCTGCGTCTACATTATACTAGAAACAGCTCAGGCCGGTCAGCCACACAGCTAGTCATTTCAGTCACACCATGAGTTTAAAAGATGTCTGTTCTCACCCTGTTGATTGGTTACTTAGGAAGAAGCTGTCAATGTGACAACATGGAATAGATACAAACTCTGACTAAACCTGAACTTGAGCCAGTCAGGACCTGTTACCCCAGGGCTCCAGCCTCCTGTTCATTTCCTGTCCAGTCGTCCTGGTTTACCTCTACCACGAAGGTCTGAAACTGGGAGGGAGTCTTTAATCCTATGCTTTTTATTTATTTGTCTCAGTTTTTCTTTTTTGTTATTTCTTAAATTCAAATTTACTGAATTTATAGGGGTTTTGAGGAAAAGTTGCTTCTGTTAAGAAAGTATTTTAACACCAATGATTTAGTTCAAATCTGTCCTTCAGCAGACTGAGATGTTGAGAATCACAGAGGATGTGACTGTCCCAGGGTCATGCTGCTATTTAATGTTCACACTGCACCTTCTAACACTGAAGAAAAGCTCACTCACTCAGTCTCCGAACCAAATCACAAGAACTTTCTGGGGTACAGATCTCTCTATAAACGGGAAAACTAAAGAGAAGCTGAAGATGTTTGTTTAAGAGCCATATGCTGACTGCAGTATCCAAGATTGCTATTGTCACTTGTTCAACTTCCATTAAATCCTCACTTCATTGGGCCTAAATACTAATCCATCTATCCATTATAAAAAGATTAATCATGTATATACCAGGTGCCGGATGCTGAGGACATATGAGAGAACAAAATAACATAAACTCTACCTTTATAGCTCTTACATTGTATTGATAAATGGATAAATAAAAATAAATATATATATACTTTAGGGCATAAACATTTTTGTATTGTAATTTTAACAGTAATAAGAAATAGGTACTGTTTATTGAAAGCTAGGGGTTCTGTCAATCTACATACCTATCTTACCATTTTACAAGATAGTTATTATTTCCGTTTTGCAGGGGAAGATGTTGCGACACATAGAGGGTTAAATAATGTATCCAAGATCATATAACTATGAATGGCTACATCCAGGAGTGAAATTCAAGTTTTCCCTGTTCTAAACTGTCAGGTGGGTATAAGGTATTTTCTATCTTTAAGAATCCCTGATAAAAATTCTTTGTAAGGGAACATTTTGGCTTATAAGTGACACATTGAGGAAAACAAGGGAAGGCATAAATGGCTGCAGTGTTACATCTGTTTAAAAAGACCATACAAATGCTAGAAACATATAACATTTTACCTAATTCATATTTTTACCAGCAAATTATGCCTTAGAAAGCAAAGGACTGATTAATAATTAAATGTCTCCCAAATATGCCAAAATATGTAATATACATAAATCTTTTGGAAATTAAATATTAATGCAGAAGCTTTGCAAGTGCATTTAATCCTCTGGAGATGTTGTATACATTTGCAAGCTGTAGTTAAATCATGGCCCTTTGAACACACTAACACTTTTATTTCCCTTTGGCATCAATTTTTGGTGTTCAATATTCTTAACAGAAAACAATTATGGATGAATTAGTTAAACATATATCCCCAGGCATGTAAAATCACCCCTATTTATATAAAGGCAAAGACTCTAGCAGGCAGCTAGAAAGGAAAACAATATTTTAAGGTTTAATGAGATTTTTTAGATGTCTTTTTATTAACTTTGGTCTGAGAATAGCTTAATCTAATGCTAAGGTTAAGATGCCGTTAATCTATCCTCTAAATTTTCTTAATAAGTTTCCTTTTTTTTTTTATCCTCACTCGAGGACATTTTTGTATTTATCTTCAGATAGAGTGGGAGGGAGAGAGGGAGGAAGAGAGAGAGAGAAACATCGATGTGAGAGAGACACATTGAGTAGCTGCCACCCACACGACCCCAACTGGGGCCGGGGACAAACTGCAACCGAGGTACATGCCCTTAGCGGGAACCGAACCCGGGACTCCCTGGTCCACCGGCTGACGCTCCAACCGCTGAGTCAAATCGGCCAGGGCATAAGTTTGCTTTCTTAAGAACTACCAGTCTATCTTCCATATGACCTTTATTTCTTTACTATGATAATTGGTTGAATTTATAATTATATAGTTTTATTCATATGAAACAAAGTTTTTATTACCAGTATTGTATTATTTAAACCAAGACCTCAATTATAACATTTGGTAATAGTGTCTTCATCAAATCTAAGATATTATTGATTGTAAGACAAAGTGTGTATCACTATAATAGAAATACACTACTGCTTCAACTATAATACAATTTTTTATCTCAGATTTTATATTATTCTTAAATAGAAAAACTATTTTGGATGTATTTAGACATGATTTTTTAACCATATTATTATTATGCTCATATGAAGAGACAAATATAAGCAAAATAATGTTTAAAGTATTTTTAATTCCTCTGAATTCCTCCTTTTAACGGAGTTATGAATGTTCAGATTTTTCTCCAAATATTATCTTCTCTGTAATGAAGAGCAATGTCGATGCAATTTCTTAAAATAATGGAATTTATTCTAAGCGAAATATTACACATTCTACCAGTTTTAATGGTAATACTTTATTTTCCTTACCAAAAAGTGTCAACAAAGTGTTTACCAACAAGTTTTAGGTATCTTGCTATATTAGGCCCTATAAAGTATTTGGTCTTTGCAAAAAAAATTACGGAATTGTAATTATTTCTGTAATTCATATTTAGTTCATTGATACAAATTGATATCCTGTGTTCCATGTCTATGACTTGCTGAGTATTCAATACTTTCTGTTAAGTGACAAATTGTTGGGTATATGCTATTTCTGACATTTAAAATGTCAATTAAGCCCAGCCAGTGTGGTTCAGTGGTTGACCCATGCCCCAAGAGGTCACTGGTTTCATCTCCAGTCAGGGTACATGCCCAGGTTGTGGGCCGGATCCCTGGTGGGGGGCATGCAGGAGGCAGCCAACTGATGTTCTCTCTCTTCGATGTTTCTCTCTCTCTTTCCCTCTCCCTTCCTCTCTTTCTCTAACATCAATAAAAATAAATAAATAAATAAATAAATAAATAAATAAATAAATAAAATGTCATTGAATTCAACATATGTAGTGCTGACAGTACCAATAATTATTTTTAATATGTTTTTATTGATTATTTAGAGAGAGAAAGGGAGAGAGAAACATCGATGTGAGAGAGAAACATCGATTGGCTGCCTCCTGCACGCCCCTACTGGGGATCGAGCCGGCAACCCGGGCATGTGCCCTGACCAGGAATGGAACTGGGACCTCTCAGTCCATGGGACAATGCTCAATCCACTGAGCCACACCGCAGGGTGCCAATAATTATTTTTAAATGGCATCTACATAAATGGCTTTAACCACGTTCATGTAGGTGCAGGTTATGACAGCATTGTAAGATGCCATAAACTATATTTTACAGATGGAGTTCAGATACACTAAAAAGAGGGGAGGAGAAATAACTATTTATGAGCCACTACACATTTTTATGTTTATACAGGACTGAAAGTGGTATTTGCTGTGTCATTTTAGTAAAGTGTCTCCCTATAATTAAATATTTTATCTGCTTGAATGTACTAGCACTGGTAAGAGAGACACCATTTTATTTCAAGTGACATTTTGCAGCTAAAAAGACAGGGACAATTATTACTAGTGTGCTTGTGGCATTGGTAATAGCATTACGTATCTAATAAAGCTCTAGACTGTGGACCTTAGAGCATGCTTCGCAAACCAATGTGTGTGTTTGAATAACCGAAGGATTTTGATAAATTCAAATTCTGATTCAATAATTCGGAGATAAGGCCTGAGATTCTGCTTTGCTAATAACTTCTCAGGGTTCACCGCTCTGCTGGTCTGCAATCCACACCACGTGCAAGGAGCAAGGCTGTACCTAGAACATTCACTTTCTCTCACTGAATCTGAAATCTCGCCTCTCCACTACACGTTTGACTCTTCTGGTGAACTTTTCCCTTTTGTTGTGGGTTAAATTGTGTCCTTCCCAAAAGATATGCTGGCCCTAACTCCTGCTACCTGTGAATGTGACGGCGTACGGACATAGGGTCCTTGCAGATGTAATCAAGTTAAAATGAGGACATTAGGTAGCACCCTAAGTCATATGACTGGTGCCCTTATGAGAAGATGAAAGTGTGGACAAAGAAACTCACGTGGGAGAACAGGGAGAATTCGCAGGGGGAAGGCACGTGAGGACGGGTGCAGAGACTGGAGCGGTGCCTCTGCAACCAAGCGATGCCAAGGGCGGTTGGTGGTTCCCAGCAGCTGGGAGAGAGGCAGGGGGCAGATTCCCTCAGAGCTCTCAGATGGAACCCACCCTGCTGACACCTTAATTTTGGATCTTCTAGCTTTCAGAACTGTCAGAAATACATTTCTGCGGTTTTAAGACCTCTAATTCTGATGCTTAGGTACCACAGCCCTGGGACACTAATCCAGTCATCCCTCTGTATCTGCAGGGGATTGATCCCAGGATCCCCGCCGATACCAAAATCTGCAGATGCTCAAGTCCCTTACATAAAGGCATAGCAAAATGTGTACAGTCTGCCCTCCACATCAATGGATTCCCAACTGTGGATCAAAATTACTGTTTTCAATCTGCAGTTTTTTTAATCTGATGCAGAACGCGCAGATATGGGGGGCCAACTGTACGCTGTTATATGTTTACAGTGTCAAGTTGCTCTGGTTTTTAGCATAATACTGATCTATCAGAGAATAAAAGTAAGTGAATGTGATATCTTTCTTTTCTTTGCAAACAATGAAGGAATCAAAAATAATTCCTATATTTTCAGCACCTACTCCAAAAATTTTATCATCAGTGAATTATTGATTACCTAGGATGACAAGAATGTTTAACTTCCTTGTGAGCGTTAAGCATGAGAAGTCTTTGATTGTTTTTTCTTCTGACATACAGTTTGCTCAGTGCATTTTCTATCTGATTACCTCCTTTGCATGGAAGATATAAAAATGACCTAAATTTGCCCCAGGGCTCCAGAACTGCTGATACAGTTGTGCTTTTGAGAAACTGAGCCTTCAAACTAATTTTTCTCAGATTCCCAAGTGATGAAACTAAGTACAATTTTTCCCTTTTTTGGTAATGACTCGCAATGGATGAACACTCCCTGATCTTCTTTATTTCTCTTCTATTGCTGCCCTTTCCTGGAGCTCTTCACATAGACAGCCTAGGCAAAGAAGGGTGAGATCATTTTCCCTCTGCCAACTGTATGATTGAAAATTATTGTCCACTATTTTTTTAGAGAAAGGAGGCATTTGGTGGAATTCATTAAGGAATCCAAGGTATATATAGCATTTAAAATAATTTTCTATTTGTTATCCAAATAACAGTGCTGGAGAGGAGATGATAACACATTTTCATAACTTAAATACAGATGAGTAATTGCAGCTTTGAAACTGATATTTGTTGTTCTTGTTTTGGAAAGTGTCTATCACTGTTCATTACTTTATCTAATTAAGCATACTAGCACTGGTAAGAGACATCATTTTGTTTTAAGTGTCACTTTACAGCAAGAAAATAATCAAAGAAAAAAATCATAAATGGTGTGCCTCTGGGAACAGCTTATGCCAAGAGAAAACAAGAAACTTTGTTTATGGAGACTGAGTCCTACTGTTCTTTAGTGAATTTATTTAACTCGGAGCATTTCCTCCTGGATTTTCCTACAATGAATAGTGGCATAAAAGTTTATGTTGTGGATTCTGTGCTGTATCCTTTCAAGATGGAGACACTCGTCCCCCCAGTGCTGGGAAACATGGGTCAGTGGAGCATCTCAGCTGAGTCTCTTTGATGGAACCCATGGCCACGCCCCATCTGGGGGTTTGGGAGGCAGCCTGTATTCAATGACTGTTTGATGCAGGGATGTCAAGGCTCAAGCTTTGTCCCTCCAGGTGAGACAACTCTGAAGGACCATCTCAACTCCGCAGCCCCCACGGGATTGGCCAAGACCTTTGTTGTGATTGCTTCACAGTTCAAGATCTCATATTCTGTGTTCTTCTTTCACTGACTGCTGTTGATCCTAGGGACGCTCCCCCAAACTCTCAGCATCTCAGTTTGTTTCTCAGGTAACCAAGTTCACTACAGTTTATCATTTCAAGAAACGTAAGACATAGTGAAGGATACTGAAAGGTGATGGTGAATACTGGTACTGAGAGTGAAGGATACTGATAGTGTATATATGAAGTAAAATAATGATCCCCCAAAGATATTCAAGTTCTAATCCCTGTGAAAATGTTACCTTACATGTCCAAAGTGACTTTGAAAATGTGATTAAGGTTAGAATCTTGAGATGAGGAAATTATACTGGATTATCCTGACGAGTCCACTGTAATCCCAAGGGATTTTAAAACCAGAGAAAAGAGACAAAAGAAAGTAGGGAAACATATGTGACAGTGGAAACAAGGTCACAGTGATACGAGCTGAGAAGGTCTTCAGAGCTGGCTTTGAAGATGAACCAAGGGCGCGCCAGCCATGAATGCAGGTAGCCTCTAGAAGCTGGAGGGTCAGAGACACATTCTCCTGTAGAGACTCCAGGAAGAAGTGCGGTTCTGCTGACACTCCGATCGTAGGCCTTCTACCCTGAAGGACTGTACATAACACGCCGGTGTTGTCTGAGCCACCAGCTTGCTGGTATTTTGCTACAGCAGAATAGAAAATAAACACAGTAAATGTCCTGTGCGTGTTCAGTTGTGCCAGCTATATAGCAAAATCAGTGTCACCATTCTACAGCAATGCTGGCTAACGTGGCCTGCCTGAGGTGCTGAACAGGGTCTGAGTACACTTTTTTACTGCCTGCCCAATTTTGTGATCACATTTTATTCTCATCCCGTGGTGCTTAGGGTTGGTCAACAGCCAGCTGGACCATAACTGGATGTGTCTTGACGCATAACCACAGGGTCAGAACAGCATGGTGTCAGGATGACAATGTCAGGTGGCTTCACAGGCTAATCCTTGCAGTTCTTTGGGTCTGGGTACAAACCCCAGCATCGTAATTTGCAAACTGGGTGATCATTAAGTCAGTCACCAACTTCCCTGAGCCTCCTTTCCTCATCTATCAAGTTGGGGTAATCTATTACTTACAGAGATGTTCTGAGCGTTAAATGACATCATGTTCTTACAGTGTCTGGCACAGAGCAGGCACTTAGTAAACATTAATTATTTCTATTATCACAACACAGTTCAATGGTTCATTCTCTCAACACGTATTTTGTGAGCCCCTACTGTAGGCTAAGAATTGCTGTCCCAAGATACTTGATCATCATTGAGATAGAACTGAAATTGATTTTCAGAATTAGAGAATCACAGGTCACAGGTACAATATCTATTATTGTATCCAGAATTAAATATGGATTTAATGTTTAATAAATAAATTAATTCATTACTAAATGGCTTTGCTCATTATAACTCAGTGTGTACTAACTGCATGTTCTTTATTAGTGACAACATGAAAATACTTTGCACCAGCCAAAAACACAAACTACACACGAAGATTCCGAAGAATACAGCATTTTCCCTAGAGTCCTTGAAAAAGAAAAAAAAAAAAAGTGATTTAGTAGACTTCATGGAAAATGGAGGGGAAAACTTCAGAGCATTTGAGGTTATGACCGAATATGTATTTTTGCCCTTAGGCTATTTGACTAGAACGGCATATGCACACTCAGTGTTTCATTAAAAAGCACATTCCTGCTCAGAGACATAACAGATACATTTGCAGCGAAAGAATTTTATTTATTTTCCTGTTGCAAGCTCTGCCAGAACCACATGGAAAAAGACCAAAGGATTTATTACATTTATAAATCCATTCACCTAGCTTTGACAGACTTTTCTCTAAATACCAATTAAAATGATTTTATTACTTTCAGTTCTTGTTGAAATGTTTAGACTTAAAGTCATCAAAGAAATAAGTATCAAAATGTAAAACAAATAAGAGTGTAACTCTATAGGCTCAATAAATCAAATGCAAAGAAATACCTTTTATTAATCAAAATAGAAAACCTATATTATGATATAAAGGGTCATTATAGGGATGAATAAGTATAGTGTTTGAGTATAAATAAACCGTTACAGATTTATTTATTTCTTTTACAAAGAGAAGGTCTAGTGAAATCAAACACACAAGAGGAAAGGAAGAATAGGAAATGCCATAATGGGCTTGTGTTGTGATGGTTAAGTCTCTATTTTCAGTGGAGAACGATGCCATCAATGGGTCTGGACATGGCTAAAATAATTCTTTAGGTATTTCAGTGGATTCCAAAACCAGTTCCACAATCTTTGACCATTAAGGCTGATGTGAAATTATTTACGAAATTACTAAGAGAGCTGAAGGAGACTTCAACATTGGTTAGTAGAAACTTCTCATTTTATAGAAAAGGAAATTAAAGTTTGAAGAGATGTACTACAATCCAGTTTATGAGTCACCCAAATTCAGATTTAGTTTTCGAATCTTGTTTTTGACCCCTAGTGTGTGATTCAGTTTTATCACCACCTCGCTTAACAAGTTTAGTTTAAAGTAATTTTTGACTATTTTCCAAGATCCAGTCTACATACTCAAGTGAGATTTGCTTCTAAAATTTTTCCAGAAATGTGTCCCAAGGCTTTAAAAATAATTCTAAATAAGAGTAACAGAATGTCTCCAAGGCAAGTTAGTGTTGTCTAGAGCAGTACTATCCAATAAAAAGACATTTTAGTAATATTTTATTTGACTTCACACATCATAGTATCTCAACATGTAATAAATGTTAAAATGATTAATTACATATTTAAAATTTTTAATACTCAGTCTTCAACATCAGTGTGAAGTTTACATTTATAGCACATCTCAGTCTGATCTCGACATAGGATTTCAAGTGTTCAGTAGCCAGCTGTGCCATGTGGCTACCATATTGGACAATACGGATCTCGAGTGACAATCATTCAAATTCTGCAGTGAAATTAAACTTCTTGAATTTAATTATAAGCATGAATAATTGTTGAGTATCTATTCAATTGGCAATTTGGGATACCCTGAATGTTAGAAACTACTCTGTTCTCATGTTCTGGGTTTCATATCACATGGATCATTCCTGTGTCTTCTCTTCCACCTCCTCTTTTTTACGATCTATTTACCCATTTATTCTCTGTTCTGGAGAGTTCCTCTAACTGCCCTTCTAATTCATTGGCTTGATTTTCCACAGTGTCTCACCAATTGTTCAAGGTTTCCATTGCACATTTAAATTTGATAGTTTTGTTTTTCAATTGAGACACTATTCCTTAATCTCAGATTATTCTCTTTGATAGATTTATTTTACCTTTGAGTCTCCCTGATATTATAGGTTGTATATTATTAATTTTCTCCCTTTTTTGGATTTATGTGATTTGATTACTCAGAATAGGTTTCCCTTTCTTTGTACTATGTAATTTTTTTTTTTTTTGGAAGGGAGAGGGAGAGAGAGATGGAAACATCGATGAGAGAGAACATCGATTGGCTGCCTCCTGCATGCCCCCCACTGGGGATTTGGCCACAACCTGGGCATGTGCCCTGACCGGGAATCAAACCAGCAACCTCTTGGTGCATGGGTCGACACTCAACCACTGAGCCACACCAGCCGGGCTGTACTATGTAATTTTGCATAAATATTATATTGGTAATTTATTTCAAAGTTCTGTGGCAAAATGTGGAATGCATGTGTTGTGTCAGCTAACTTTTAGTTCACACCTGAGGCACAGGTGTTTGAAGCAACTAAGCACATGGCTTCACCAGCAAGAGGGTTCGGATAACATTATCTAAATGTACGCCAGATGGAACATCGACATAAAGGTTGTTGGAAATTAGTTTGGTGAATTTTCGTGACACTCAAGATATGTGGCCAACCAGAATGGTAACCCATTTCTGGCATGAAAAATATGTAAATATCTAGTTCAGCCCAGGTGCTGAACACATTTGGGGTAACAGATAATATCTCGATGTCTACATGGCCCAGAGTCTGTGTAACAAAGAGGACTGTGTAGCCAAAGTCAATTACAAACTAGGCTGATTCTGATGTCAGATGTGTTTGTATTCAACTTTTTTTTTTTATCCTCACCCGAGGACATTTTTCCATTTTTGTTCAGATAGAGTGAGAGGGAGAGAGAGGAAGAGAGAGAGAGACAGAGAGAAACATTGACGTGAAAGGGATACATCGAGTGGCTGCCTCCCGCATGACCCCAACCAGGGCCCGGGACTAATCCCAACCGAGGTACGTACCCTTTACCGGAATCGAACCCGCGACTCATTGGTCCACAGGCCAACACTCTAACCACTGAGCCAAACCAGCCAGGGCTGTATTCAACTTTGAGTGAATTTCTCAGGCAAGTTTCCCGTCAGGTTGCCTGAGGACAGAGAATGCGTTCATCCCCAAGTTTGCAAGAACATATATGACTGTGTTTGTATCTTATGTGTGTTTGTATCATAGATGGCTGTGTTTGTACCATTAATAAATGTGGTTCATGTGATAGATTTGGTCTAAACTTACTTTCATTTTCACAGACCACCTGATAGCCTGATGCCATAGAGTACACACTCAATGCCAGTCCTCAGTAGCTACCAATTGTTGAAGAGCCAGCCAATTGGATCAGGTCAGTTTCAAATAACAGATTCAATCTTTTTCCCCATTCCTATCTTAATCCTCACAGAGAAAAGTCTGCTATTCTGTTACTGTCATGTAAGTACCTATTGAATGTTACCTGGCTTTCTGTTAAAGAATAGGGCTTAGGAAAATGTATCCTTTCTCTAGTTTTATTTAGTGGTTTGCATTGCTTGTGAGGCATAGAGAGGGAGTACCTAGTTTGAACAGCTGAGAAGTAGGGGGAAATAGTTGTGATGGCAGACTGAAGAACCTCATTTTCTCTGACTGGTGTGGCTGCCTGATCATCCAGGTAGTGTCCCTGAGGCAGATGGGTATGCCTCTTTCAGGACTGGGGCAATCCCCACAATATTAGGTAGGGTCAACATTGTCTGTCTCCATGGCATCCTGAAACAATTGCTCACAGTTTGACTCTATTTTCTTCTACCTGTCTCGGAGTCATGTCTCATGTAGCCATGGCTGCTTGAAGCTCCAAGATAGTAGGGACCAGAGAGAGACAAGTAGGTTTGAAGACTCTTAAGGGTTTTCACTGATTACATGGTAATTTCCATTCCATGACGAAAAGGGAAGACAATATTTTTAAAGCACTGATATTGCAAAATACTCTCCAGTGTCATTTCAATGTTGCCTCCTCCTATTAGACTACAATCCAACCAAATTCCTTATAAAGGGGGTCAAAGTTGTCTAACTCTCTTGCTAGCTTGTCCTTCTGTAGTTTCTAGCATTGGCCTATAAGTACAGCATTGTATTTGAGATGAACCAGGATTATAGCAATTCTACAGATCCCAGGGGATGGATTCCTGAAAAGAGCTATAAATAAAACATCTGTACCTGTACTCCAGCTACCTCCTGAGGTCTAACTGAGATAGCAAAAACATTCTAAAATGTTTACTAATGTCTGATAAAGGAAAGTCATTATAGAAATGTAGGACCATTCACAGCAAATATTCATCTTAAAAATATAATGGCAGATTACATCAGTCCTTTCTTTAAAAAAAAAAAGATTTGTATTTTGTATTTCATTTACATATTTACTAATTCATTCCAATAATATTGAATATTAAGCATCCTTATAATTAATATTTTGTCTTCCTAATTTCAGGCCTTTAAAGTTTTAATTAACAGTCTTCTAAATGTTAAAATATGATAGTTATTTTTTTATTTCATATAATCGGTCATTGAGGATATAGGAAGGGGAGAAATTCAATGTTAAATGGAATTATAATCCCAACTTGAAAAACACACTAGAGACCACTCAGAATTCTTGACTTTTTCATCAACTCCAACTTCAAATATTTGTTGAAGGATGATTTTACTTCTTCCTTTCTCTGCCCTGGAAGAAAAGCTAGAAATGTTTTACTGTTATGAAGCTTCAGATTCACTCTTTGAGGGACTTTCAGAAAATGCCAGCGTGGACTCACTGTGTGCACAACGAACAGTATTCTTTTGAGGCATTGTTCTTTTTTTAAGGCATGCATTTAATAATATGTAAACTGATTGAGTGCACGATTACAAAAAGACTCAACTCAAAAAGGAAACTGATTTCATCTTCTCGTGTCTATCATTTCACTTGTAAAAGGCTTGAAATGTGTACCCCCAATGCATGAAAACGAGCTTGACACCTAATCTTTCATTTACTCAATGCAGCGTTTCCTATTTTGGGTCTTTGGATTCTAATAGGATCAAAGTGTTTTCCCTGGTGATGAGTTTGTCATGAGAATGCTGCATAATTGGAGGGGTAATTGATTGAAAAGAACAAGTCTATTAAAATATGCAAAAAAAAAAATATCCTGGAACCGTGAACCCTAAATGACTCCAGAGAATGATTCTTTATTCTCAATATTCTAAATGAAAATAAAAAACAAAACATGATGCTATTTTTTGCTCAAAATATTTTAAAGCATTGTTTTTGAGGCCCCGTGAAAGAGAAAGTGTTTGGAAGCTATTTGGAAGGATTGTACCAACAGAAGCAAAAGCTTGTAGTGCAGGTAGAAGGAACATGGATGTCAAAAGAGGCATCTGTCAGGAGGAAAAGTCTGAAGCCTAGTCGTTCTCACTTCCAATTATAGTGGTAGATACAATGTTAAAAAATGCTGCAATGACTTCCAAGTGCTGTACTCAGCTGACAGTTTCCTGCGTTGCTTTCTCTTTTAGAAAATCAGTGTTTCCAGGAGCTATATGTTGTGCAAAAGTCTTGCATTTTTGCTTATGGATTTTCCTTCATGTAAACTGAAGTATAATATGTTATTATAGGTAATCAGCCAAATTCTCATTGAATCTTTTTTGTATGACAAGACAGGACTCTGAACATTCAAAATCAAGTGCCTAGCTGTTACATTTTTAATAGTTTCAGAGCAGGCTGGAAATATGGAAACCATTGGTAAAACTACCTGAAGGGCGATGAATCTTAATAGAGTTAAAAATAATGTGGAAAATAGGTCATCAAATCTCATCTATATTTCTAACCTCGTAAACCAGAGGTACAGTCATTAAGATAACACTCAGCAGAAGATGAACAGACATTTTCCCTTTAATCTAAGTATGTCATTACCCTGGAACTGTAGGCATTTAAAGTATACACAATTATTTTGAATGCAGATATATATATATATTCAAGCTCAGTGACCAACACACTTCACTGAAATGTTTTTTAGCTTTAATTTTAGGTCAAAAGGGCAAGTATAAATAAAAAGAAACAAAAGCACACAAAGATTATGTAATAAAAGAAATTCATGCTTTTATAGGTGGAAGGAAAGTTTACTTACGCTTTCATGCATCTTCTTCAGCTGCCCATACAAAGTGTTAAACCACGAGAGTGACTGTACAACTATAGCATAGTGACACTGTGAAGTCCTTAATTAGTTAAGAAATGTTAATTACGTTCAACATTCCATTTCTTATGATGACAAGAAAGCAATAAAATATCTGATAGATCATTTTAATCACAGAGTTATAAACCAAAGGGTTGCATATAATTAGTCAACAAAGTTCAGCTAAACACTACCTGACTGAGGTTTAAAATGGTGCTGAACTTGGAGACTTATTAGCACTGAGGCTCATTTTTTTAATTGCATGAAGATAACTGTGTATTTGAGAATGTGCAAAATTGTTTAACCAAAATCATGTGAGAGATAAACACATGGGCTCATAAATGATGAGTAACAATAAAAAATTTTTCTCTTAACCTTTTCTATTTTATCTAGCTTAATCATCTGTTTGAGGAAAAGCTATATAATAAGGAATAAATTATCCTTTTCCGAAAAGTACATTACTAAAGATTTAGAAATGTGGTCCTGAGGATTAGAAATCGTTTACTTCAGGAGGAAATTATGTAGTGATTAAAGCACACTACTGCTACAAATTATATCTCGGATTTTACAGAGGGATTCTATTTAATTCCTTAAATACTGCATTGTTAAAGCTTAGAGTATGATGTTACCAAAGAGATTATTCTATTAAAAAGATTGGTGAAACCCTTTTACCAGTAGGAAGGGATTACATTGACATTTTAAAGGATAGCCAGATTGTTAAATATCACTGATGTCAACCATAAACAGAGTAAGTAAAGGAATATATTTATCTTGTATAACTAGAAAAGTATTTTCTTTTAAATTCTCACGTTATGGAATTCAGACACAACACACGTAGCCTTTTATCAACTGATTCAAGAGCCCAGTTAAATGATGTCTGAAAATTAGCACTACTCCAGTGTCAATAACTCAGCACATTTCCATTTTAATCCTAACACAGAGATGATCATTTCCTGAGAAATAAAATAATTCTGTTAAAACTCCTTGCAGTTTCAAAATTTGTTGAGCCACTAATTAGGATTTGGACTCTTCAATAATTCAGCTTGAAGATAAATCCGAAGAAAAGACTTAATGATTTTATCCTCGGAACCATCCTAAACTAGCTGTGGCCTGAATATCTGCGATTCATTACACCAGCTTGTTTATGGAAAATAAGCAAAGTGCAAGAAATGTACTTGAAAATTAGGACATTATAAAGAGAACAAAACTATAGTTAGTCGATTGCAGTAGTTTATCAAACAAATTAACATGTAATACATGAAAGCATTTTTGTTGTAAAATTTTCAAATACAAAGCTTAATATTCCACAAGGAAATCTATATCTTCTCATATCTTAGAGCCTCCAATGGAAAATAATCTCTATAATTACACGTTTAATCTTAACATAAATATACAATATATATTCATCATTCTCCAATGTATAACTTTGAAGAAAAGAGTGCTTTGACTCTTTGAAATAGTAGGATATCAAAAAATTCCAGGAATTCCCATGTATGCCAGAAATGTAACTGCTTTGTAATCACATGCCATGGATTTGGAAAAGTTTCTGACAAGAATGTGGGTGTCAAGGTAATAGGCTACTTATTTTCATTTCCATGCTGATGGATAAAAGGGCATGAAGTGAGTCATATTTACTGAGTAACACAGATCATTTTTTTCCTTTGCTTTTCTCCAGTCCAGTGACTAGAGCTTGGTAGGTAGATGCTTTAAAAATAAGTTATTTAAAAATTTTTTAAAAGGTAGAAAGAGTGTCTATCTCTCATTAATCTAGAGGAATAACACTACTTAATAAGAAAGGGCCAGTGGCATCTTCCTTCACCCAAGATCATGGTGAGGATGTTTTCCTAAGAATAGAAGCTATTACTGACCTTACCCTGGTTTGTATTTCAGAATATTCTGTGTGTTCCGTATGACACTTGAAATCCAAGAAAGCCACCCTTGTGAGGAGATGTAGAAATGTACTGAGTGTGGTTGTTATAACTGACCCCATTATCACAGTTTTTGCTTGTCTTCAGCTGTAATACTATTCATGAGAAAAGTCATGCTTCGCGTATCTTTAGTATTTTCATGCCACCAGATGACTCTCAACTCACTGTAGCTAGTTCTACCTTTTCTTTTAAACCAAGAGTTGGATTGTCCATCGGACATTTGTATATCTGACCGATAGACTGTATATTCTGTAAGAACAACAGTGTACTATGTTCAATATATTCAAAAGTAAGTACATTAACTCCTCCTTCCCCTTTGCTATCTCACAACTAATATTCTTTCAGTATACTTTTTTCATTTTGTCGTTGACACTATTACAGATGTCCCCCTCCCCCACTTTGCCCACCTCCAACCAGCCACCCCCTTTGCCTTTACCACACTGTTGTCTGTGTTCATGGGCTATGCGTATATATTCTTTAGCTAATCTCTTTACCTTCTTTTATCCAGTCCCCCTGACGCCCTGCCCTCTAACGTTTGTCAGTCTGTTCCATGTATCCATGTCTCTGTTTCTATTTTGTTCATTAGATCCCACATATTAGTGAGATCATATGGTACGTATTTGTCTTTGTCTGACTGGCTTATTTCACTTAGCATAATAATTTCAGTATGCTTTTTTGTTGTTGGTTACAAGATACTTACAAAAAAAGTAATGTCTATCTAATATCTCTTCCTCCTTCTTGTGTAGCAACTCAACTCTAAATGTATTCAATGGAAAAGTGTTCAGATAAAACACAACACTTCCTCGTCACCAACGCCACTAGGTGTGACCATGTTTAAGCTCTGGCCAAAGAGACATGTGTTGTTAGAATTCTGTGGGCCTTTCAGAGGGGAGAGGAAAGGCTGGGCTGTGCTCATTTGGGCGTTTTCACTTCCTGCTCCCTGTCTGGTACATGGGAATGACACTCGAGCTCCAGTAACCGTCTTGGATAATGTAAATTCGAATGAAGAAGGAAAACAGATGGTGCAGAGCAGATTGAAGAAGCCTGGGCCTCTGTTAACACTGTGTTGCTATTGTCGAGGCCCAGAAAGCTGACCTTCACAGCTGGCTCATCCACGAGAGAAACAAACTGCTGCTTATTTTAACCACTGATATTTCTGCTATGGGTTACTCACGGTAGAAGGCAATTTCTTATTAATACAATACACAAAGTCCCTAAGAATCCCTCTAGATGTTCTCTCTTCTTTATAATCCACCCCAATAGCTAATTAATCACCAAATTCTGTCAGTTTAATTTCTTGAATGGATTTCTTTTTTTTTTGCGTTTTCTCCATCCCTACCTTCATTGCTTCAGTTCAGAGGTTCCTCATCCGTCGCCATGTTGTTGCACCTGCGGTGAGCCTCCTTCCCTGAGGTGTATCATCACACCGCTGCCAAGGGGTTCCTTCTGAAATGACTATCTGGGCGTAATCCTCTTTCCTCCCTCTCAAGTTCAGATACCTTCTGTGACTAATTTTCAGCCAGGTAATATATTTTTTAGTGGGCAAAAGACAGGAATTCTGAGTACTGGCCTTATCTCTGGTCTTACGCGCTAGAAATACCAAAACACTGACTACCCTTTCTATGCCTTGTCAGTGCGTTTGTTCTCTGGAATGCCTATTCTCAGACTGTTGGCTATGAAACTCTTATCCACCAATAAAACATGTGTTTAAGTTTCTCTTTGAAGATTTCAAAACTCTCTGACTTGCGAAACCCAATTTATACTCTGTAAAATTCGTTGCACACAAATCTAATGTTTCACATTACACGTATTATTATTATTATTATTTATGTATAGGCTTATTTCCTTTGCAAGACTATGGACAGCCTAAGGGCCGAGAGAAGGTATTACTCCTTTTCATACCTCCAGTTTCTGTTTCAGAATCAGGAATAGTTATTAGGTCGCTCGGGAAGTATTTGAGGAATTTGGATTGTAGTGTGCCTCCTCCCTGGGGATAATGTTGGTTAACAAACCCCCACGAGATGATAGCATCATGAGTCATCCTAGCTGCAGCCAAAATCCTTCGGGATTATTATCTACATTAAATGAGCATTGAAATCATCTTGAGCCAAGCTGCTGCGGTGGTTGAGCTGGTCAGAGAGGGCAAGGGCCTTGAGAACTTGGAAGAAAAACAACTCATGCCATAATGAGGTAAAGACCATTTTGGTACTATGAATGATAGCTAGCAACGTTGACTCACCTTTGCAAGAAAACAGAACAGTTTGATTCTGAATTAATATTTTACTGAAATTCTCTTTCTATTAAGTATCATTTCAGAGAATTTATCATCCAGTCCTATATTCATAGACTTATTTCTTCTCCATATCATTTGGTTGTGGTTATCTTATCATTCAGGCCCAGGCAACAGGTAATATTTATTTATATTTTTAAAATTTAGCAAATTTCATTACTCTTAGTATTTCATATGCTTAGATGTCTTAGATGCTTAGAAAATACTTAAAACAAGCTTTAATATTATTTCATAATAGTTACAGTTCCCTTCTCAGATGTATTTTTATTATTATTTTACGAGAAATAAGTTTGTTGAAGTATATTTGGTAAAATCTATGGCATTCAATCTTCAGAATTCAGTGGGTAGAAGATAATCATTTTCTGCTAACTTTACTTCTTAGATTTTGGTATTTGATTTCTGCCTTTCTGATCTGTGATAATCATTTTCAGACTGGCTCAACTTTGAGAACAACCCATTTATTTCCGCATTGCTATGGGTGTCCTCTATGTATGCTGAATCAGAACACCAACATTTCCAGTTTGGAAGCTTACTCAACAAGTACCTTGTTGACTGATCCACTGATCCCCTGCTCTCGCAGGAACACTGCTGTGGTTAACTCTGACGTAGGTAGAGTCAGCCACAATATTACATCTTTCACCTTCATGGGTGCTAGGCTGTCATGTACTTTTTGTTGTAAATAAAATCAATTTTTAAAAGTCTTTAGAGATACATCTTTAAAATCTACGATATGGTTTTTTTTTCCCCCTGTCTGCCTCAATACTGGCTTTAATTGAACTAAAAATTACTGGCAAAGAAAAAAAAATTACAGTCTTATTCCCCAAATAAAATCAAATGTAAGTACGTGGGTGGGAGGATGAAGGGCTATTTGAACCTGCTTCTTAGCCGTATGTTAGGGCAGTTCCCCTCGCTGAATGTTCAGGAACTTTCCCAGGGCCACCGAGCAAGTCTGTGTTAGAGATCGGACTCATTTCTCGGTGACCTGGAACCTCCATAGGAAACATTTCTTGTTCCAGTGTCTCCAGAGGATATTACGTTGACACTTAGCAAAGCATGTCCAGTTCAATTAAAAAATGATTCAAGAACATTTTTTGAGTGCTTATTATCTCACTGAGGCCCAAGATCCTGACTCTGTAGAGCTCACATTTGAATAGAGGGAAACAATGGATAATTGACACAGTAAATAGAGAAGTAATCCAGTGTTTTAGAAGATTTGAGCACTAGGGGGAAAAACAAAGCAGAGCAGGAATAAGAAAGACTGAATTGTTTTATATTCATTAACTTGTATCCACAACCAAGGGAAACACTTTATCTATTAGAGAACAGTGCTTGTGTACATTTATAAGGATGATATGAAATGAAGTCTCACAGTCTTCACCAGTTTCCAGAGTTAACTCAGGTCAGCATCCTGTCTCCTGCCTCTTCAGTGAGATTATGGTTTATATTATAATGCAATTTGATTTTAAAAATCACAATCTGCATTCCATCCTGGGATCCCCTTATCTCCTAAATGGTTTTTTATTTAAAACAAAATGTTGACATCGAGGCATGCTTTTTCTGCTGTACATTTCTATAAGCTTTGACAAATGCATAGTGTCAGGTAGTCATCACAACAATATCATACAAAGTACATTTTCCCAGCAGCTTATGGGCCTGCTTCCAGCTGGAATCCAGAACGCAGTCAGCAGGAACTGTGGCCCTTGAATGAATGCATGGGCTTTTCCTGGGTCTCGAGCCTGCCAGCTTTCAGACTGGGACTTACACCAGGTTCTCCTACTTCTCAGGCCTTTAGACTTAGACTTGACTAGACTTTGGCGTTCCTGGGTTTTCAGCTTGCTGACTTCAGATCTTGGGGCCTCTTAGCCTCCATAATTGCAGGTACCTATATATTTAAAAAGAAATTATTTACCATAAGGAAATATGATTCTGTCTTCTATTATATATTCTTCTGATTATATATATGTGTATATATATATATATAAATTCTTATACATATATATTTATTTGCCATCTACCTTCTTTGGTGAAATATTTGTTTATATCCTTGCATTATTTGCTTTCTTTTTCTTTTAATTTTTTTTTTCTTTATTGATTTTAGAGAGAGAAGAAGGGAGAGGGAGAGAGAGATGGAAACATCGATGAGAGAGAACATCGACTGGCCGCCTCCTGCATGCCCCCCACTGGGGACCTGGCCCACAACCTGAGCATGTGCCCTGACCAGGAATCGAACTGGCGACCTCTTGGCGCATGGGTCGATGCTCAACCACTGAGTCACACCAGCCGGGCGCATTATTTGCTTTCTAATTGTTGAATTTTAACAGTTCTCTGCATATTTTGGATACAAGGTCCTTAAGATTTGCAAATGTTTTTTTATATCACATTATACATACAGTTTTTTGTCTTTATTTTCATAACATTACATACACACACACCAGCAATGTATGACCTCCCAGTTTCCAGGTGTGCAACAGTTCGGAGCAGCCAAAGAGCAACAGCACTGTGATCCAAATGGACCTGTTGACGATAAGTTTCTGAAGGTGAATTTTTGCAAAGATAAGAATTCTGGTCCAAGGCACAGATGCAGTTGCTCAACCCTGTGATGGTTCCAGCCCACTGGCCCTGGAGGAGGAAAGAAAGGCCTTTTCTGCTGATTCAGGATTATGATCTATTCAGTTGTTGCTGATGATACATAGAGAAGTCATTTGGATAATAGTGAAAATCATGGTCATGGGTCAGAAATACATTATCTTAAAAACTTCAGTGTGAAAACCATACGGCCTTAGAGTCTCCCTGTAATAAATAAATTTTGATATTTTCCTATTCTCAAGAAATCATTGAGATAAAAATAGTTTAGGGAGCCTCAAAACTAGTATAAAGAAATCACCTCCAACAAAATAGAGGGCTTTCTTTACCATCTCCATTCCCTGGCTGCAGAAAGAATAAGAGCCTTACCTGACCCTCACACACACTCACACAGACAAATCAGTTAGATGCATATTAGTCCCAGGCTGTAGGTTTAGGCAGTAACCCTGGAAGGGTGAAGCCTAGACCCCTTACTGACCTAAGTCATTCTACCCCCTCAATCCCTTTAAAGCTTTTACATTTAGATGATCAGAAACAAGATAGAATGCAAAGTGCCCTTGCTCGGTAATTACCCTTACTTCGCGTCCTCTAGAACCCACGAGGTGATGCCCCGTCTGAGAAAACAAGAACACCATTACTGAGGTGTTAGGGAATCTGAAATACAGCCGGAAACTAGGCAGCTCGTACTCCCTGTTCCATGCATTCCCTATGGAATGCAAACTAGCTCCATGACACTAGCCACTGCCATTATTTAGAAACCGGTTTTCGGGCTTAGAGCCGAAGCCTCCTGGATAGCAGTGATACCTTTTTGTGTCATTTGTGGCTTACATGTTTTCTTCTGAGGGCCATCGGGTAGAAGAGAGGCTTTCTATCTTGCAACAACAACTTAAAAAAAAAAAAGAATTTCATGCATTACTCAGATGCTTTCTATCATAATACATAATTTAACTATTCAGCTCACCAAAACAAACAAAAAATAACTTATGAAAAATTATTGCCCTAACTGGAAACTGCGGCAGAAAAACCCAGTATTATGAGGTGTGTCTAGAGAAAATTGAAAATCAGTCAACACAGTCAGAATGCCAAAGACTGAACTGAAATGAGACCCTAAAATCTTCGTTAACATGCCCCTCACGCAGCTGAGTTAGCCAGCTCTCGATGGCATACATGTGACTTCACGGGCCGCACACTCACGGTGTGAGCGTTTTCCTGAAGGGTCCAAGCCCAAGCATCCAAGCCCAAATGCAGGAATTTGGAATCTTCAGCAAACCTTCTCTCTGAGATCTGGCTGCTACCCTATTAAGATTTCAATTTATCTTGCCAAGTCTGTGACTGCCATTCACCAGCTCTCCTTAAACGAAACGCAAGTTAAGTTTCCTTAGCACAGCAGAACAATTGTGCTGAACAAAAAGAAGAAAATGCAAATATATGGGATTCAGAAACCAATTTTCAGACTTGCCAAGCAGGGCTCCAACTCCCAGGAGAGAAGCGACTATCTCCACACCTGGACACCATTAAATTTCTCCGTTTATTTATGCCAAGATGGAACCAGCTGAATAGACACTCAAGGTTGAGCAGTCACATGGGACAGCAGGGCTGGAAAGGTACATTTTGGAAATTTTATTCTCTAAGTGTATGTCATTATCTTTTCACATAAGAAAAACGAAACAAAACAAAAACCAAGAAAACACCACTGCCCGTGGCCACCATTAACTGACAACACCTTTAATTCAGCAGAAGGAGGCAGGTTCTACCAGTGTCTTTAATAAATGAAATCTTGAATAAAATGAAAAGAAAATTAAATAAGCTAAACAGCACCCCCAGTGGGCGGGGTAGGAACATTGTCCTTGATGGGTGTGTTAAGTTTATTAGCAACACTTGCCTGGGAAAACAAGTATATAAATGTTTACCTTCCAGTTTCCTTCCTATGTTCTCTGTGTGATGGTGTTCTCAACTGGGAAAAAATAACTCTTGCTTATTTTAATGGAAACAGGTAATAATGCTCAACAAAACATTTCCTATCCCTTTCACAAGGGGATACATCAAAATCTCCTGGAGAAACATGACATTTTTATGGTATAAAAATATGCAGACAATAGTTTAAAAGGGTTTTAAAAATTTGCTGTAAGATGTGACTTTTTTGTTGTTAATCCTCACCCAAGGATATTTTTCCATTGATTTTTTTTTAGATAGAGTGGAAGGGGTGGGGGGTGGTGGAGAGAGAAACATCTATGTGAGAGAGACACATATTTGGTTGCCTTCTGTATGACCCCGACTGGGGCCAGGAATTGAACCTGCAACCCAGGTACGTGCCCTTGACTGGGAATCAAACCTGCGACCCTTTGGCTGATGCTCTAACTGCTGAGCCAAACTGGCCAGGGCAGGTGTGACTATTTTTAAATAGCACTTTTTTAAAATAAAAAATCAACAAATCACATTGTACGTATTTTCAAGGGTCTTCAAAGTTTTTAAAGAACTATGCCCTAAATGTTACCATTATAATATTGCTGAAAACATTTAGAAATTTCATCTGGAAATATCTAATGTAACTGACAAGAAATCTCTTCCCTTGATCGTCATCTGTGTATACACTGTGACCCATGTTTGTGGAACTGTGCATGGCCACCAAGTTAGGCCCCATGGTATTCTATATGTTTACCAAATCATCTTTTAATTCAGTGGTTTATTGAGAACCTGAAACACCTACAAAAATGCAAACCCCTGGGTTCCAACCTGAAAAATTCCTATTCTTCTAGGTATTTTTGATGATTCTGAGATAGTTTACAGGGCATCATACACTATTATAAACATTCCATTAGTAGTTGGAAATATGCTTCCTTGCGGAAAGCTAGATGATCATGCCAAAGGCTCTGAAGATTTATCCCCCAAAATTCCAAAACAGTTTTGAGCAATGACACCAGCATTCCAATAAGTGCATGATCTCCCTGGTTAACAACCTTCAAAGGCAACATTTGCTTGAGTCTGTGAATTGTTACAAGTTTATCTTTCTAAGAAATCCACAGTGTAGTCACATATGGTCTAGTCTAGGGGATGCTATTTCTGGCTAGCCTGCTGGTTGCCTCTTTCCTCTCTGCCAGAAATCTTCTGGGCCTAGCTTGTCATCCCTACATGGACGGCTGTCTTCTATGATTGTTGCTACCTGCCCTCTGTCCAGCCTTCTTCTTCAGATTCCCCATCCTGCCCACCCCTGATTTGGCATTTCCCAGCTAGTATTAGAGTTAGACTACCATGAGCATTGATCACCATCCATTGAATAACAAGCAGAGGAGTAGCTAAAAAAAAATAATCTGTAAGTACATACTGTCTTCCAGAGTACAGCACTTTGCCCGGAGGCAGAAAAAGAGGAAGTAGCCTTAGTGATTGTGTCAGTTAAGTATTTGCATTAGAGAAATTTTGACACTGTGGATTATAGAATACTGAATGTGTAATAGTTTTTGTTTTTTTTCTGGCAGTCTCTAGAATGGTTAACATAAAATTCTGCTGTAAGTCAGAGAGATACTTTAGAGTTTGTGAAAGTTTTATTTTCTTCTTTTTATTTCTCTTTACCAGCTGGGAATGATTCTCTCCACCTGGACTTCTTTTGCTTATCTATAAAAGGCTAGTCCTTTGGGTTCCTTAGATGAGACTTAAGGATCAAAGAAAGGGAGGGGTGGATTATCATGGTTTCTTTTTTTTTTTTTTTAATCCTCACCTGAGGACATTTCTCCATTTTTTGTTCAGATAGAGTGGGACGGAGAGAGAGGAAGAGAGGAGAGAGAGAGAAACATCGATGTGAAAGGGACACATTGAGTGGCTGCCACCCGCACGACCCAACCAGGGCCGGGGACAAACTGCAACCGAGATACGTGCCCTTAGCGGGAACCGAACCCGGGTCTCTCTGGACCGCAGGCCAATGCTCTAACCGCTGAGCCAAACCAGTCAGGGCTATCATGGTTTCTCAACTCCAAAATTTTATCAGACATCCCACTGAACTTCAGGATTAAAAACAGTGTAGTGCATATTCTAAAATATAAACAGTGATGATTCAAATTGGAAAAAAGTTTATACTTCTTAATGTACATTTTTGAGACATGTATTTATCATTTAAATGATAGTATCATGGAATTCAAAAATCTGAAATTTATTTTTATTAATTTTTTTATTTTTAACATCTTATTTTTTATGTTCAATTACAGTTGACATATACATCATTATATTAGTTTCAGGTGTACACCCCAGTGACCAGACATTACATAACTTAATAAGCAATCACCTCAATAAATCCTGCACCCATCAAGCACCATGCCTAGTTATTAGAATATTTTTGACTATATTCCCTATGACTATTATGAAATTGATTTTTAAATCTTCACTCTAAACATATTAAGCCAATGACCTCTAAAAATGTGCATTTTGTTTACATAGAAATAAGGATGTTAGTTTATTTCTAGGTGTTTTAGAATATCAACTTTAGTATATTTAAAACAAAGGTTACATAAGGTTATTCCATTCCTTATAAATAGTTTATGAAGCTTGTATGTTTCGGGAGTTTTAGGGCTAACAACACATTTTGAATTATTTCTAGCATCTTTTCTGCTAATCAACATACTCCTGATAACAATTTTGATAATGATATTTATAGTGTTTATAGAGCTACCTCCAGAGCTGGGGTAATTTGAGTGCTAAAAACCACACCCTGGGTTTAGATTAAAGTGAAGGGATTAAGCAAAAAACAAACAAAAAAACCTCATAGACACAGACAACTGTTTGATGATTGCCAGAGGGAAAGGGGGTGGAGAGAAATAGAAGAGGGAGGATACACGGTGATGGAAGAAGACTTGACTTGGGGAGGTGAACACAATATGATATACAGATGATGCATTATAGAATTGTACACCTGAAACCTATATAATTTTATTAGCCAATGTCACCCCAATAAATTCAATTAGAAAATGAACAAAATAAGTCAGACACAAGCAGCACACTGTTTATTCTGAAGCCTTCTAAAATAAATCACTACACAGACAACATAACACATTCTAAGCACATCAGCCTGTCAAATTTAAGTTCTAGAACAACAGCTATTTGATGTTTAAAAATTTAAGAGCCACCATAGGCATTTTCAGATTATCAGCTAATTAACTGAATATTATTACTTGGATTTTGAATTATGCATGATTGTCATTATTAGCTCAGTTATGAAGTGTTCATTTTACTTCAAGAGGATAAATGGACAAAAATATGTTTATAAAATTGACATTATAAAAACAGTTAAAAATAAAATGTAATCTTCAGTCAGAACTTAATGACATAATGGTGTTCACAATAAAAACAGTAATAATGTACCATGATTATAATCATCTATGTTCTTAATGGTGGTAGATTTTAATAAATAAGGTACCAAATATAATGCATACCTTGCAGAAAGTATTTTATTTAAGCTCTTAATGAATACTGATGCCCATCTACTCCATCCTTCTTTTTGTTTTTGAGACATGTACATTTTTTTTTAATGATAAGAAAATCAGCTCTTTACTCTCTACATTCCTGGAACCCAACGAAGGAAAGAGTTGCTGCTTTTTACTTTGTTCAAACCAAATTATGGTGGAAATTCAAGGATTTAAAAAAAAAATTTTGTTTTTCAATTAAAGTTGACATTCAATATTATTTTATATTATTTTCAAGTGTAGAGCTTAGTGGTTAGATAATTATATTATTTTTTTTATTAATTTATTTTTGTTACAGATGTTTCTCCTTTTTTCCCCATTGACACCCTCCTCCCCATCCCCCCACCCCATCCCCAGCTTTGTTGTCCATGTCCATCAGTTATGCATACATGCATATAAGTTCTACGGTTTATCTCTTCCCTCCCCCCCACCCCCTCTTCTGAGGGGTGTCAGTTTATACCCTACTTCCACATCTCTGGGTCTACCCTGTTCCTCAGACTGTTATGTTCATTATATTCCACAAATAAGTGAGATCATGTGATATTTGTCTTTCTCTGCTTGGCTTGTTTCGCTTAGGATAATACTCTCCAGGTCCCTCCATGTCGTCTCAAAGGATAAGAGATCTTTCTTTCTTACAGCTGCATAGTACTCCATTGTGTATATGTACTAAAGCTTTTTTATCCACTCGTCTACTGATGGTCACTTGAGCTGTTTCCAGATCTTAGCTATTGTAAATAGTGCTGCTATGAACATGGGGGTACATGTATTCTTTCTGATTGGTGTTTCAGGCTTCTTAGGATATATTCCTAGAAGTGGGATCACTGGGTCAAATGACAATTCAACTTCTAATTTTTTGAGGTAACACCATAGTGTTTTCCACAGTGGCTGCACCAGTCTGCATTCCCACCAGCAGTGTACTAGAGTCCCCTTTTCTCCACACCCTCGCCAACACTTGTTGTTTGATGATTTGTTAATAGCGGCCATTCTGACAGGTGTGAGGTGATACTCCATTGTTGTTTTAATTTGCATCTCTCTGATGATTAGTGATGTTGAGCATTTCTTCATATGTCTCTTAGCCATTTGTATGTCCTGTTTGGAGAGGTGTCTATTTAGTTCCCCTGCCCATTTTTAAATTGGGTTCTTTGTCTTCCTTTTGTTGAGTTGTATGAGCACTCTATATATTTTGGAGATTAACCCCTTATCTGATGTATCATTGGCAATTATGCTCTCCCATACAGTGGGTTCCCTTTCCATTTTGATGGTTGTTTCTTTTGCTGTGCAGAAGCTTTTGAGTTTGATGTAGTCCCATGTGTTCATTTTTCCTTTTGTTTCTGTTGCCTTAGGTGATGTATCAGTGAAGATTCTGCTGCTTATGATGTCCAAAATTTTATTGCCTACATTTTCTTCTAGGATTTTTATGGATTCATGAGTCACATTTAAGTCTTTTATCCATTTTGAGTTTTATTCTTGTGTATGTTGTAAGTTGGTGGTCTAGTTTCATTTTTTTGCATGTAGCTGTCCAATTTTCCCAACACCATTTATTAAAGAGGCTGTCTTTACTCCATTGTATGTATGCTCTTGCCACCTTTGTCAAATATTAATTGAGCATAATGTTTTGGGTCAATTTCTGGATTCTCTGTTCTGTTCCACTGGTCTATATGCCTGTTCTTGTGCCAGTACCAGGCTGTTTTGATTACAGTAGCTTTGTAGTATAACCTGATATCCGGTATTGTGATCCCACCTACTTTGTCCTTTTTTTCAAGATTGCTGTGGCTATTCAGGGTCTTTTTGGGTTCCATGTGAACTTTTGAAATATTTGTTTTAGTTCTGTGAAATATGTCACTGGTATTTTGATGGGGATTGCATTGAATCTATAGATTGCTTTGGGTAATATAGACATTTCAATGATGTTAATTCTTCCAATCCATGAACAAGGTGTGTGCTTCCACTTTTTTATATCTTCCTCTATTTATTTTTTCAATGTCCTGTAGTTTTCTGCAAATAAGTCCTTTACTTCTTTGGTTAAGTTTATTCCTCGGTATCATAATTTTTTTGCCGCGATGGTAAATGGAATTGTTTTTTTAGTTTCTCTTTCTGTAAGTTCATCATTGGTGTATAAGAATGCTGTTGATTTCTTGACGTTAATTTTGTATCCTGTTACTTTGCCAAATTCATTTATTAAGTCTAGTAGATTTTTGATGGAGTCTTTAGGGTTTTCTATATATAATATCATGTCGTCTGCGAATAATGACAGTTTCACTTCCTCCTTTCCAATTTGGATTCCTTTCATTTTTTCCTCACGTCTGATTGCTGTGACTAAGACTTCCAGTACTATGTTAAATAAGAGTGGTGAAAGTGGGCATCCCTGTCTTGTTCCTGTTCTTAAGGGAAATGTTTTTAGTTTTTGCCCATTGAGTATGATGTTGGCTGTAGGTCTTTCATATATGGCCTTTATTATATCAAGATATGATCCCTCTATTCCCAAATTGCTGAGCGTTTTTATCAGAAATGGGTGCTGGATTTTGTCAAATGATTTTTCAGCGTCTATTGATATGATCATGTGGTTTTTATCTTTCATTTTGTTTATGTGGTGTATCACATTTATTGATTTGCGAATATTGAACCAGCCTTGCATCCCTGGGATGAATCCCACTTGGTCATGGTTAATAATTTTTTTGATGTATTGCTGGATCCGATTTGCTAGTGTTTTGTTTAGGATTTTGGCATTTATGTTCATCAGGGATATTGGCCTGTAGTTTTCTTTCTTTGTAGTGTCTTTTTCTGATTTTGGAATTAGGATTATGCTGGCCTCATAAAACAAGTTTGGAAGTCTTCCTTCTTCTTGAATTTTTTGAAATAGTTTTAGGAGAATGGGTGTTAGTTCTTCTTTGAATGTTCGGTAAAACTCCTCCGTGAAGCCATCCAGGCCTGGGCTTTTGTTTGCTGGGAGAGTCTTGATTAAATCTTCAATTTCCTTAGCTGTTATTGGTCTGTTCAAATTTTCTATCTCTTCCCGGTCCAGTTTTGGGAGACTATGTGTTTCTGAAATTTGTCCATTTCACTTAGATTGTCGAATTTGTTGCCATATAAATGTTCATAGTATTTGCTAACAATCCTTTGTATTTCTGTGGTGTCAGTTGTTACTTCTCCTCTTTCATTTCTGATTTTGTGTATTTGGGTTCTCTCTCTTTGTTTCTTGGTGAGTCTAGCTAAGGGTCCATCAATCTTGCTTATCTTTTAAAAAAATCAGCTCTTTGTTTCATTGATCCTTTGAATTGTTTTTCTGGTCTCTATGTCATTTATTTCTGCTCTGATCTTTACTATTTTCTTCCTTCTACTTGCTCTGGGGTTTTCTTTTTGTTTGCTTTCTAGTTCTTTAAGTTGTGAGGTTAGATAGTCTATTAGAAATTTTTCTTACTCCATCCTTCTTAAAGTGCTTTTTTAAATTCCTGTTTTCTAGAATACCATATCCTCCTGGCTTTCCTTCCCTTAGATTTCTGGCTACTACTGCTCAATCTTCATTGTGGTCACTGCTTTGTCTGCTAGTCTGTTACATGTTGGAGATTCTCTGGGCCCTTTCTATCCAGAGCCCTCTTCTCTTGTTGGATATTTCATTCATTTCTAAGTGTTCCATTGCCATTGGTATGACTTCCAAATCAAGTCCCACCCGAAAATGTAGGTCTAACTACCCAACCCTCCATTCATCTATATACTTTCTTGAATGCTCCATAGCATCTCAAACTCTACATGTCCCATACCAGCCCATCCTGTACCCAAGTTTGCAGTGATGAAAGCACTGACATAGGCATTATATTTAAATCTTACCTCCCCTTCAACTTACACATCAACAATTTTCAAAATCCATTGGTTCTAATTCCTAAACATGAGCATCCATTTCACCTTTCCATTCTCAATAACACTCTCCTAGTCTAGGAAACCAATCTTTCCTCCCAGGGTTTTCATAGTATCTTCCTAATGGAGCTCCCTGCATCTAATATAATCTCTCAAAATTATACTACAATCCCAGAAAACTCTAAATGGGAATCTCATCCTGTCCCTCTTGTGCTTGAACCACATTAACCATTTTGAATGGGGTCCTGAGGTCTAAGGTCCTTCATGATCTCACTTCTGCTTTCTTCTCTAGCCTTGAGTGTCCTCACATTGTATTTCTCCTTCCTTCCTTCCTTCCTCCCTTCCTCCCTTCCTCCCTCCCTCCCTCCACCTCTTTCTTTCTTTCTTTCTTTCTTTCTTTCTTTCTTTCTTTCTTTCTTTCTTTCTCTTTCTTTCTTTCTTTCTTTCTTTCTTTCTTTCTTTCTTTCTTTCTTTCTTCCTTCCTTCCTTCCTTCCTTCCTTCCTTCCTTCCTTCCTTCCTTTCTTTCTTTCTTTCTTTCTTTCTTTCTTTCTTTCTTTCTTTCCTTTTCTTTTTCTTCCTTCCTTTCTTTTTCTAGTTTTATTGAGATATAATTGACATAATATTGTATAAGTTTAAAGTATAAATACGATGATTTTATATATGTATATATTACAAAATGATTATACAATACATTTAGTTAACACATCATTACCTCACATAATTATGATATTTTTGTGGTGAGAATATTTAAGATCTACTCTCTTACAACTTTCATGTATACAACATTATTGTATTGTTAACCGCAGTCACCAGGCTGTACATTAGATTCTCAGGACTTAATCATGTTATTCTTGAAAGTTTATATCCTTTGATCAACATCTCCCCATTTCCCCTACCCCCCAGCCCCTCTTAACTAGCATTATACTCAATGTTTCTATGAGTTTGGCTTTTTTTCTGTTTCTATAAGTTTGTCTGTTTTATAAGTGAGATCATACAATATTTGTCTTTCTCTGTCTGACTGATTTCACTTAAAATAATGCCCCTCAGGGTCCATTCTTAGCTTGATTGTTCATTTCTTTTTAGTACTGAATAATATTCCATTGTCTGCGTGTGCTGCAGTGTGTGTCCATTCACCTGCTGAAGGACATCTTGGGTACTTCCAAGTTTTGGCAATGATGAATAAAGCTTCCATAAACATCCATATACTGGCTTTTATGCAGACATAAGTTTTCATCTCCTTTGAATAAATACCAAGGAGCATGACTGTGGGGTCATATGAGAAGCAAATATATAGTTTTTTGTAAGCAGCCACAAAAGTGCCTTCCAAAAGGGCTGTACTATTTTGCATTCATACCAGCAATGAATGAGAATTCCTGTTGGTCCACATTCTCACCAGCATTTGGTGGTGTTAGTGCTCTGAATTTCAGCCATTCTAATAGGCATACAGTGGAATCATTCATTTTGAGTATCACCTTACAGTTTATGAAAGTTTTCTCATTTCATAATAGTGCTCAGGTTATACACTCAATGTATAAATAGCAACAAATATATGTGTCCTAAGTAAGACTTAAGATGACTAAATAAATGAAAACTTGTAATGCTATTCAATATAACGTATGTGCTAGTATGAGTACTCTTTTAATATTCTTTGTAAATTTTCAGATTGACAATCAAATGTAAAAGTGTAATTTAATTGAATTAGAGGGTAATGAACCACTACTCCACTTGAAATACATAAAGATTGGTCTTTAAATACATCTATAATATATCCAAACATCTGAAATACTAAAAATATGTATGAGGAAGAGAAAATAGCACAGGCAATTTTAACAGTTGCAAGAAAATTCTTTAAAGAACTTAAAATTTGCAAAATTGTTTGAAGTTTTTCAATACTGAGAAAGGTCTTACTCCTAATATTACGAAAGAGGAAACCAAATTTCAGAGAACATAAAGGCAAAGCCAAAGTAATCAAAGACTTGAACATCCCTCAATGTCTGTGTAACTCAGGTGATGGTTGCCAAGTCCAAGTGTCTCTTTAAGATTCTGTGGCATAGAAATTATATAAACTCGTCAAAAGACAGAGGACACATTTATTGCATATCCTGAGGGAAACAGGTGACACCGAAAGTCTTAGAAATAAATTTAAAATGGTAATGGATACAGTATATACAATTAAACCTAGATAAATTACTTTTCCATTTTTGTTTATCTATTTATGGTGCATCGAGGCACTATGTTAGGCATTTGGGAGTCCAAAAGTGAATCAGCTACGATTCTTCTTCTCTAGGTGCTAATAATGTCTCACAGAGAAGCTAAACATGTTTAAATAGAATCTAATGAGGAAAGTGACGGATGGTGTCATGAGCAGGGGCTTTGAGTATGAGTAGACACAGACAGAGATAATGAAAAAGTAATATGAAGGAAAAGCAACCACTTGAGCAAGAAAAGGAGTAAAAGTTGGAAAGTGTAGGATGCAGATAGCAAAGAGCCAACAGTTCAGTTGATTTATATCGAAAATGACTGACCATGTAGACAATGTTTGCAATAGTAGACAATGTTTGGAAGTACAGATGGGATTCAGACTTCAGAGGACCTTGAATAGTATGGTAAGTGCAGTTCTTTAATTCAGGAACAGTGGCTAACATTTTGAATTATATAATGAGTTTTATTGAGAGATACCCTTAGAGTATGTGAGAATTCAATAGTTCAGATCAGGATAAGGGCCAGTGCTCTGTTAAAGATGTAGCAGTTCTCTTCAGAGGGATTCCAAAGACGAAAGCTCCTCAAGCCAGCGTTGGAAAGGGCCCGGGATACTTGCACAACCCTTATTCTAATTTCCTATTTCTCTGAGTTTACTAAAACAAGAATGTATCACCTTCAGTTATTTGACATTTCTTCTCCTATCGGAGGAATTTGTTTATATGCTCATGCCAAAATTTCTCTTTCAAAAAACTAATTTCAACTATTAATATTATAATAAAAGTGTGAGTCATTGAGTGTCTGTAACATCCCAGACACTATGATGAGCCTATTAAAATACTTCATTTAATTTTCATAACAAGTCTACAAGTATAGTATTATTGTTCTAATTTTACACATAATGAAACTGAGGATCTGAGACAAAAATCACTCTTTGATTGTCTTATAACTGGCATGTTAAGATTTGAACACAGGATACTTTGACTCCAAAATAAACATAGTCTATCCATTATGAAAACAATTGAAAATGCAGTAAATTATACCTCTGATCTTTCTGGCATGAAAAGCCTGTACATTTTTTTAGTCTGGATTATATCTTCCAATCAGTTCTGTCATTTGAATTTGCCTAATAGAGCTCTTACACAAAATTTCTCTATTCCTTTTACTTCTCTACATATAACATGGCTCTTTACTACATTCATCAAGATTAATTGCTCCAGACTTAGTACCTTACACGATTTTCATCATTCCTAGCGGAAATATTCAAAATACTTAATAACTGATATGACATGGCAGGAACCAATCAGAACAGACCACCAAGAAATCAGACTCAGCCATAAGCGAATAGAACAGCAGCTCTGACATAGACCACCTGAAATATATCTCTTGTCAATATCCCACTGACATTGATGATCAGACTAGATTGACTAGAACTCTCATATTTTATGTACTAAATTATCATAACAAATTCTGACTCTTGAAGGATTCATTCAAGGATTAGTGGAAGGACTTTGGAAAGGTCTATACTTCATACTCCCTGCTTAGACCTACATGTCCTCAGGTAATTCCTTACCTCTCAGAAACCAGAATCACCGCACCTACTCTTCAGACGTTTCTAGGACTAAATTAAGGATGAAATAGCTGCTGACACAGAGCAGGCACAATTCTGCATGTTATTTTTTACTCCTCATGGTCCCTGCATTGATTCTCTTCTTTCTGTTCCTCTAGCCTCTACTTCTCTAATGAAACAGTCTAAAGAAATGATCCAAGGGTGGGGGGATCTATTTCAAAATAAACAGACTAACAATATTTTAATTTATAAATATTTTTATCAACCTTATTCTAAATTCTAAATTCTAAATCCTGTTTTCTGCGCTTCTTTTCTAAACTTTGCATTTGTGGCTGATTTTCATTATGCTTATATAGCTGGAACCTCAAGAAAAAGTCAGTCCATAATGTCTTTGACAATCTTTCCAGACTCTCTGTCTTACAAAATTAAACCTGCAGTGGAATTTCATTGAAAGGCCTTTTCTTCTTGCACTACCCATCCCCTAAGGATTCCTTTTCAAAGGATCTGTGCTTAGCCATCTTCTTTACTTGTTTCATACTCTTATTTACACCCATGGCCTCAAGCAGTGGCTCCCAATTCTACATCTATAATGTGTACTCTTCTTCTGAGATCCACAGCTGTGTTTCTTTTCGCTCTTCTCTCCTCCTGAATGTCTCAATGGCATTACTCATCCTCCCCCTCCACATTTCCACAGCTATATGTCATCTTCCCCCCCCCAAATCCTGCCCTCAATACTCACTTCATTACCCAAATCAGAAACCTGGGGACCATATGAGATCCATCTCTCTCACTACCTCTACTCCCAGAGAAAGCCTGACTTTTTTCTCCTTTATTAAAGCATTTATTTACACATTCATTCATTCATTCATTCATTCATTCATTCATTCATTCATTCAGTTAGCTATTCAATGTGTATACTTTGACTAGCTATTATGCTCCAGATACACTGAGGAAAATAAGAGAGAAAGACAGGCTTGGTCCCTGTCCTCATGAAGGAAAAGGGAGGGGTCAAGGTGGATGACTACCTGAGGTTCTTTTCTTACCTCAGATGATTTTTGTGAGGCAAAAACTGGACAAATACATTAAAAATGTGCAGTACTCTACTCTACTTTGTGATATAGTTTGTTGTGTGTATGTCTATCTTTTTTCCCTCCAGATGGTAAGTGAAGGAACCATGTGTCATTCATCTCAGCAGAGTATCTTTCACCTAGTTCGTTATTAATAAATATTCATCGAATTAAAACTGTGGGATGGAGTGAATGTTGAGATTAAAAATGGCTGGATATGATAAATAATCTACCTGAAGAACATAAACAGAAAGGTTCCACTTCAGGTGTTCAAAATTAAATGGAAAGTTATTAACAATCTATTCTGCTGCATTCTTAAGCATCCATGAATAGAGTAAATCAAAGATTTAATGACACATGTTTCATAAGGAAGAGTCAAAGACAGTGAGCTGAAATATGCCTAAAATCAACCCTGGTTTGGGAAAAAGTGCAATATTTCCTCTCAATAGCCAAATACTTCCTTAATTGGGTTATGTTTTAATGGACCTTGTTCCCTATGATGTGTCTTGGATTTATTCTTAAAAGGCACCATAGCCATCAAGTAGCTGAGAGAGAGCAAGACCCTGGCCTCTGTGGCTACAGTAATAGCCTCCTAGAAATATGGCTTTGCAGACAGTGGACAGAAGCTACTTTGTTAATAGTCACAACAGGGTAGAGTTGTTACTTGCCCAAGCATAAGGCTCAGGCCTGACTCCAGGAAAGAATATTTAATGAGATAAAAGAATCACTTCTCTATTCTCTGTACCTGACAGGATATATTATTTTTATCTCTTTAAATACAAAATATCAGTTTGGACAAAGAATTGAAATAATGCCAAGGGAAAAAATAATGTGTGTATTCCATTTCAGATTACTCCTGATTTGTAAACTGTTCTGTAATCTGAACTCATAAACATAGCATGTTCAGGGTGTTCTCCCTCCTAAGGATACTGGAGGAGCTCAATGAGATTGAAGAGAATAGAATGAGTGGTGAAATGCTTACCATGCAAATTTTAGCCCAACAAATAATGTGATATTCCTTCTCTTGACTAAGTCACATTTTAGGAGAGCTATTTTTTTTTCTTTATTGATTTTAGAGAGAGAAGAAGGGAGAGGGAGAGAGAGATAGAAACATCAATGAGAGAGAACATTAATTGGCCACCTCCTGCATGCCCCCCACTGGGGATCAGGCCCACAACCTGGGCATGTGCCCTGACGGGGAATCGAACCGGCGACCTCTTGATGCATGGGTTGACACTCAACCACTAAGCCACACCGGCCGGGTGAAGAGAGCTATTTTTAAATGTGTGCCTCATTCTCTATTGACTTTTCCTACACTCAAGGGAGTCTGCCACACACAGAATATTTGTATTGATATTTCCAAAATGAATTTGCTCATTCATTTGGTAGAATATTTCTGATTCATCCATATCTACACTCTTAATCTGTAGTAACACTACTTTGATTAGATATTAGTTGACTACTCTTTCTTTTCTACTACAGTTAGGAACTTTATTTATGATTGCTCATGGAGAGAATAGTGTTCATCTATGCTTCCTCCTAAAGAGGAACAGCTTAGCAAGACTTGTTTTTTAAAAAACGTGCATAGTGAAATGTCAGACCGAAAAAGACAAATACACACTATACATGATCTCACTTACATGTGGAATTTAAAAAACAAAAAACCAAATTCATTGATATAGAGAATGGATTGGTGGTTGCTAGAGGCTGGGAGTTGGGGGGAATGGGTAAAGGGTTGGTCAAAAAGTATAAACTTCCAGTTTTAAGATAAATAAGTATTGTAATGTACATCATTGTGACTACAGTTAAAAATACTGTATTATATATTTGAAAGTTGCTAAGAGAGTAGATTTTAAAAGTTCTCATCACAAGAAAAACAATTTGTAATTACATATGGTGATGGATGTTAACTAGACATATTGTGGTGATCATTTCACAATATAAACATATATCATTATGTTGTACACCTTAAACTAATACAGTGTTATATGTCAATTATATCTCACTTAAAAAACCCTCAGACCTCATCTGTTCTACTGAAATAATAATGATACATCATAAATGTAAATGCGGTTATTCACGGTCAAACCTAGGTCTAAACCATATTCTTAAAAATTCAAGAGTCCAGATTTCATTGTTTTTTAAAGTTGAATAAATTAGGGCCTCATTATATAAATTGGCTCTATTGCCTTCATTTAGGCTCCAGGTTTTTCAAATTAGCTAATACTCATTTCTCAAGCTTTCATATTTACAGGGAAATTGCTAAAGGCAAATTGTCAGAAAAGGCAGGGTTATGAATCAGTAGTTAATCATGAGCAGGTAGAAATCTAAGACCATATTTTACAATGATAATTAAATCAATTAAGAATAAAAATCTTCCAAACCAGTTGTTTATTGTCATATAGATAGATTAACCACCATAGTAACTCTTTTCCCTCTTTTCAACCACTACTTTCTTCTGTATATGGGCACAATCCAAATCTCTTTCCTATACAAAATAAAAACATGCAAGTTTAGATTGTGACTAGATATAGAACTTCCCCACTTTGGTAGACTCTTGCCTGGTCAGCATCAGTACTCTCCTACCCTGTTTGTGATAACTTCAATTTTCCATTAAAGGGCCAGTCTTCTCCCACTCTCAGTCTATGTGGTCTTAGTGAGTCTGACATCACCCTCTAGCTTCATTAACCAATCAGAGTAACTGTGATTGGTCCATAAGGGGCACAGGAAACAATGTGGACTCAAGTCCCACCCTAAACTTTCACTGCTTGCAAAAGGTATCTTTCTTTCTCTTGATGTTGCTAAACTCCTTGAAAATAAGTGAATCTTCCCAGGCCATTGTTTGAAGAGAACCAGTCTAAGAAAAGAGCCAATGCAGAAGGACACAGCACTGAAAGATGGAAAAAGAGAGATTTTCTTGAAATCATTACTGAGTTCTTATATCTATCTATAACCAGAGCTGCAGAAAACTACACAAACTACAGAAAACTATACAAGTTGGTATAAACTAAAAATCACAGAGATAAATAAATATTCCATGAGCATAGGGTGTCAGATTCAACTGATTTGAAAATTCAACTGATTCAAAATCTTATGTTCACACAAAATCTACACATAAATGTTTATAATAGTGTTATTTATGATTGCCAAAAGATAGATGCAACCTCCAATAGGTGAATGAATAAACAAACGAGTATATCCATAAAATGAAATATTAGTCAGTGATAAAAGAAATAAGCTGTCAAGCCATGGAAAGACATGGGCGAATTTTAAATGCATATTACTAAATGGAAAAAAAAAAAAGCCAGTCTGAAAGGCTATATGATTATATAATTATAATTATATGCCATTATAGAAAAGGCAAAACTATAGAGATCAGTGGTAGCTAAAGATTTGGGAGGATGGTTGACGAGATGAAACATGGGGGTATGTTGGGAGCAGTAAACTATTCTGTATGGTATTCTGGTAGTAGATACACAACATTTTTTATTTGTCGAAGCACACAGAACTTAACAGCAAAGAGAGCTAACAGTGTTTGTGAACATTATAAAAATCATTTAAGAGATTAGGGATCCCAGGAAGGAATGAAAATTGTAATAAGAACATCCAACTCTATTATAAATGTAGGAATCAACCTCACTGGATGGAGTGGGGGGAAAGATGCTCACCTAGGTAACTTTAAAAATACGTGAATTCTGTAAGAATAATGGCAAAGGGAAATGCAAATAAGCACTTTAGTTAGTAAAGTTTATTTCCACAGGAATACTGGTTAGCAATTCTGATACTGCTATACATATACACTAGAATTGAACAATTAAGTAAATGGATGGTGGAAGTATTTTGTTTTAATTATAGGAATTTATGGACAAGGATGTGGAGAAGGCTAAAATGATCCACTGCAAATGGTTTAGAGTTAAATATCAGTATAAACTCATTAAATTTATATAGTGAAGTTTACATATAGAAATATTATAGATGTGCATATACACAGGTTGGTATAACATCATTTATTCATTTGCTCTGTCAGCTGAGAGGACCTACAAACAATGACACCTCAGTAGCAACTGGCACAGCAGGCATCCAGAACTTGGTTTCTAATGCCATACTCCAAAACAAAGAACCAGGAATCCTCGGGGAATGGCTAGGGCAGGGACTGGAACCACTGAAAGAGCTCTTAAGAGCTAACGCGAGAACAATTTGAGCAAAAAAAAAAACAAAAAACCCAGTTAGTATTATAAAATAATAGAAATGAAAGACAGACACTGGTAGAACCACTTTGGAAATCAGCTGGACAGTATCTCCCAAAGAATATTTGTACAGCCTGTGCGTCAGCAATCCTATTTCCAGGAGGCCGTGCGTGTATGTGTATTTCTGAAATGTGGACATATTTCGCCATATGGCATGTACTAGAATGCTCATAATAGTACTGTGTGTAATATCCCTATCCTAGAAATATCCAAATGCCTATCAACAGTACAGTGGACAAATAGAATAAGGATATAGGATTAGAATATGGACGAATTTCACAAAATGTTAAGTTAAAGAAGCCAGATATAAAAGAGAGTATAAATATGATTCCACTGATATAAAATACAAAAGCAGGCACAAATGTGTGTTGTTGGAAGTGAGGACTTGGGTTACCCTGGAGTCTGGCGGGGTGTCAGTTCCCGTAAGTGAGCGTGGGGAGCTCTGAAGCGCTTGGTTCCTGGTGCTGGTTACATGAGCGTGTTCAACTTGCAAAACCCCATGTATCTGCACACTTATGTGCACTTTTATGCCTGTACATTCCTATTTAACTTACAAAAGTGAAAAACATAGAGGGAAGGGACACTGATGTCATGTGAAGATCCTTGCATTTATGAAAGCAATAACTAGTTGTAGGACCTGAGCTACTTCTGAAACTGAGTTGACCTGTTTACAATATATAACAGAATTATTGTGAGGATTAAGGAAAATCGAAGTATGTGTGAGCATCACACACACACACACACACACACACACACACTGCTCAACCAGTATTAACCATGCTTGCCTAGGCGATGGATTTCAGACTGCTGAATTGTCAGTCCCACCAATGTGAAGCAGTGACTGGTACATTATTCATTTTCAATTACTTTCTTTATTCTTTATCTAGAGAAGGGTTATTTCAAGCTCAGTCATTAAGGGGGGTCTTGTATTAATGACTGTGTCATATGGCATGACTGCCAAGTGGATACAAAATGAAACAGAATAAAATCAATTCACTTCCTCACTGTGTCAGAGGATGCCAATGCTATTTTGGGCAGTGGCCTGGTGAGAGGATTATTATCACTTTCAACATGACTGTGTTAAGATTGCACCTGGAAAACTTTTTGTTTCTCATTTTTGGCAGCTCAGGGCCTCCAGCAGCCGATCGAGTGGCGGGAAGCCCAGGAAGTGGTACAAAGAATCTGTGAAGTTCCATGCCGGTAAGAAAGAAACACAAAGCACAATGGGCTAAAAATGCATCTAGTCTTGCTTTGTCAGCGAGAATGAACATCATAGCTCAGAAATATGGGAAAGGAATCGATTCTAAAATGAGAGGAGGATAAATGATGATAGTCAAGTAGAAGGAGGTGTATCTATGTAGGATCTCGTTTTTTAAAAGAACAGTTTAAGGTTAAACACCGGAAACAAAAATCTCCTGAGAGTAACAGCTATTCAGCTATGAAATATCATTTAAAAGAGGCAGTGTGAGCTCTATTTCTCAAAACAGTGCAAACACAAGCAGCTAAGCTTCCAGAGGGTGACTTACTGAGAGCAGTATTTGCTGACAAGGTTTTGATTTGATTTAGCATCTAAAATAGTGAAGTTGGTCTCATTTAAAAAATACTAAGAGATACTTAATTTCATATATATATATGTTCTATAGCTTGTCTTATGAACAATTGTTTGTCTCTGAGTGGGTGGATAAGAAAGACAAAAGATCTATTTTATGGAATATATTAAAGGGTGTCTGTAACATCATTAAAACTAATGATATTTTTTAAATTTTGACCAAATAAAAGCAGGTTTTTCTGTTCTACTCTCAGCTCATAAAACAGTGCCTTGCAGACAAGCAGTAAATGTTTTTCAAATAAATGATGAAAAGATTGAACTTAGCGGAAACTGCACATACCTGAATTATGCTCAGTATTAAAATATAAAGTGGCCCTGGCCGGTTTTGCTCAATGGTTACAGTGTTGGCCCGTGGTCCAGAGAGACCCAGGTTTGGTTCCCGCTAAGGGCACGTACCTCGGTTGCAGTTTGTCCCTGGTTGGGTCGTGCGGGAGGCAGCCACTCGATGTATCCCTTTCACATCGATGTTCCTCTCTCTCTCTCTCTCTCTCTTCCTCTCTCTCCCTCCCACTCTATCTGAACAAAAAATGGAAAAATGTCCTCGAGTGAGGATATATATATATCCTCACTATATATATATATATAGTGAGCAGTCTATTCCCTATTTCCATATCTCTGGATCTGTTTTGTTCATCAGCTTATTTTGTTCCACAAATAAGTGAGATCATGTGGTATTTATCTTACTTTGACTGGCTTATTTTACTTAGCATAATATTCTTCATGTTGTCTCAGAGGGTAAGAGATCTTTCTTTCTTACAGCTGCATAGTATTCCATTGTGTACATGTACCACAGCTTTTTTATCCACTCAGCTACTGATGGACACTTGGGCTGTTTCCAGATCTTAGCAATTGTAAATAGTGCTGCTATGAACGTAGGGGTGTATATATTCTTCATGATTGGTGTTTCAGGCTTCTTAGGATATATTCCTAGAAGTGGGATCACTGAGTCAAATGGCAGTTCAATTTTTAATTTTTTGAGGAAACACCATCTTGTGTTCCATAGTGGCTGCACCAGTCTGCATTCCCACCAGCAGTGTAGTAGAGTCCCCTTTTCTCCACACCCTCGCCAACACTTGTTTAATAATTTGTTGATGGCAGACATTCTGGCAGGTGTGAGGTGATTGGAAAATTATTTTGTCCTTGATTCATCATGGTCCACCCTGAGAAGGTCATTGTCCAAATAAGCACTTCTCAATCAAGGGTTCAATAAGAGTTAAGCCCCAAAACCCAAGGACATTCATTGTCTATAATAAATTAATTTTTTTTCCTATGCTTCTAGTCATTTCCAATTAAGTTTAATTTTCTTGTAGAACCTTGGTTGGGAAAAGGTGATCTAAATCCATGTGGTCCATTTTAATTATGTTCCTTGACTACTTATGTCACCCATTAATCTCCTCTCAGCCACTGGGACTTTCTGACATCTCCAAGGTCCCTGTACAAGCGATCAAATATAACAACTCCATAAGATTTCTTTCTACCTCCCAAGGGCCAGATTTCATCACTCACGGAGAAGTGACCTCCTCCACTATCCCCTAATCCCAGGAAATCCAGTCTTCCCCAACCTCTCTTTTAACCCTTCCAAGAGCCCTCCAGTTCTTTTCCTCTATCAGAACAAAACCTCTTGCTCTTTACTGGAGCAAAGGGAGTCTCTTGATCCATGTGCTCTCATGAAAGAAGAAAGAGAAATTGCCTCCTATACTTTCTTAAAGACCCTGAGAAGCAATAGGGCAAAGGCATTCCTCAGTCTATTTAGACATGAACATCTGAACTGGCTTTATACACTTAACTCTTTCTTCCTGGGGTACAGTATTTCCTGAGCTTCCTGTTCTTCTTCAATTCACTGCACATAGAGAAAATAATGGGTACTGTATGATCCACTGGGGAAAATTGGAGGGAATTTGGGGATATCCCTATGAGGTTTTATTTTTTAAAAATAATTACATTTCCTTTACACAGCTAATTATTTTTAAAACTAAAGTATTAGAGAAAATAGTACCCTTGAATTTGTATAAAATTTCCAAATATAATTTATCAAAAAATGTTATGGAAAATAAGATTTTATCAAGTTCTTTTATTTCCATGAAATGGATACATAATCCATGATCCAAACTTTGGTAAAATTATCTTTTCAAATTCTTGACTAGAAACTATATTTGGATCAGTAGTTCATATACTATAAATCATCATAAATGATAACATTGAAAACATAAAAATTCTAACAGCTTTCTTTTCTGTAATTTGCAAATGTCTTATAGCCATGTGAATGCCTTTTACAGTTGAGTAGTTTTTATTTTTTAATCTAGTGTTTCCTAGTAACCATCTGTAACCTCGAAACTGCTTGCGACTGCCTTACAGGGCACTAGAAGGACACCAGACCCACAGAAAGCGTTTCACGACCATGGGGAGATACTGCTGCCTAAAGCTCCCGCAGAACCTTCCACCTGCCACTCATTTCCCTTCCCCTGACTCCATCACCTTGCGCTGCTCCAGTGACCCAGGCACCTGGAGCAAGGTCTCCTCCACTTTGTCCACGGAGTATGTCTGCAGCTGGCTACTGAAGTCCATGCCCAAAAGATAGAGCGCCTTCCTGGCAATGCTCACTGTCGATACGACACCAGCAAGTACTGGAAGAGGTTGAACACTGTGCTGCCTTTGCTACTGCAGACTGCAGATTCACCTGGCAGCGTGATGACGTATCTGGCGCTGGGCAGGGGACGGTTTGGAGGGTGAGGAGGAGGGTAAGGAGGAGGGGCTGCATCCACCCAACACCCCACCCACCAGCCATTCTCAGACTCAGAAGGAAAATAGTTCCTGGCATCTGTGGGGGCATTTACCATGTTGCCAAGAGGTGAGACACCAGTACCAATCTCAGCCTTAGGCATTTTACAGTAGTTACTTTCCCTAATTGTCTCCTCTTTAGTTCCTTGGCCTGGTTTCAGTATCTCAAGCCAGCACTCTAAAGTAAGGTTGCAGTTGAATGCTCTCGCTCTTTTTATTTTTATTTTTTTAATTCAGATTTCTCTCTTGCATGATATTGTCAAATTGGATGTCTCACCGACTCCAGCGTTCCCCTCTAGTCCAAGCCTTCATTTATAATTAATTGTAATAGATCCTATCGCTTCTGTCCCCACCCCCATCCTTCAGGGGCTTGTATCTGGAGTCAGCAGATTAGGAAATTGAATTTATTAAAATATAAATGATATCATGTCACTTCCCTTCTCCAAAACCTCTAATCTATCCACTTAGAATTAAATAAAAAATAGTACCATGGTCAAGTAGCCTTAAATAATCTAGTCCCTGGCTACCTCTTCACTCTCATTTCCAACTGCTTTTCCCCCAACTCACTGGGCTCTAGGATTCTGGAAACACACAGTGCTACGGTCTGCCCTTTGCCAGCTGTGCCCTCTCGGTTCTTCCCCGGGTGTGCACACTCCCCTCAGCTAGCCTCTCCGATTCCGTGTCACCTGCTGGACACTGTGTAAAATACCCATTCATCACTCCATTCCCATACCTTGATTTAATTTACTCCACTACCAGAAATTTTATCATATCCTTATTTGTTGACTTGTTTAATGATGAATCCCTCACAGAATGTAAATTGCTCTAAGGAAAATATTCTTTATTTTTTACGGGGTGTCCTCAGTGGATAGAATAGTGTCTTGTACATAGTAAACACTCCATAAATGTGAGCTGTTATTCATTTTGAATATTATCTCATGAATCAGTAGTACCCTGTCCTTCTGCTCAGAAAGAGTTCCAGGGCCTGAGACAATACATAGAACCCCAAGTCAGGTGTGGTGTGTGGGTGAGGGTAAACTAATTAGAATAATGTGGAAGAAAATTAATTTAATCGAACCTACTTTTACATTATGTGATATCTCTCTTCCTAACCCAAGCCCCTCAAAGCAAAGTTTGACCAGCTTCTTCTCAGACAGTGCGACAGCCCAGTCAATCAATGCACCGTAAGGTTTTACTGGCCATTGGTTACATAGAGTTCCGACCTAAAAACCATTCCTAAATTATCAAATGTAAATGCTGCTTTTATTCCTCAAGATTCTACTAACTGAAGATGCAGGAAGTGAAGTAAATTACTAATTATATTTGTGTCTCAATGGTCTGCAAAAGTTCACAGAACTTCTGGTGTGTTTTTATTTTTTCTCTTTATTAATTTTTAGAGAGAGAAGAAGGGAGAGGGAGAGAGAGAGAGGAACAGTGACAAGAGAGAACATCAATTGGCCGCCTCCTGCATGCCCCCCATTGGGGATTGGGCCCACAACCTGGGCATGTGTCCTGACCAGGAATCGAACTGGTGACCTCTTGGTGCATGGGTCGACACTCAACCAGTGAGCCACACCAGCTGGGCTCTGGGGTGTTTTTTAAAAATATATTTTTAGTAACTTTTAGAGAGAGAGAAAGCGAGAGGGAGAGAGAACATTGATGTGAGAGGGAAACATCAATCAGCTGCCTCCTGCATGCCCCCTACTAGGGATCTAGCCAGAAACCCAGGAATGTGCCCTGACTGAGAATCAAACCCACAACCTTCTGATACACAGGACGAAAACTGGGCCACACTGGCCAGGGCAAGACCCTCTGGTGTTTTTTATTTATTCCTAGCAATTGGCATCCATGCTGAGAGAATACAATGTTGGCTGAGCAGAAAGGGTTTCCTTAGAAATCACAGGGACTTGCTTATTCAAACCCCATGGCATTTGACCGACTATAAGTATAACCTACCACTGGGGGAAGAAATCTGTCCATATTATTGGATTTTTGATATTTTCTTCATTCCTAAAGGGCAAAAGAATTCATTATTTTAAAGCAGAAAGATTCTTGATTAAAAAAGTATTTTTAAAACTTGTGATTTATTCCCCTGGCTTCTTAAACTGAGACTATTCAATGTAGTATAACTTTAATTTCCAAACATTATCATTATTAACTTAAATTTTTAAATTAAATTTTAGTATAATGATATTCTCTGGAGACATTGAGATTCACAGACATTTTCCTATGAATACTGATAAATATTTGCAAGTCCAATATGAGACTTTATATAATGACCAATTGTACATTTTTGTTTATTATTGAGTCTGAACATGTTTTAACATGTTAACTAGCCATTTGTGATATTTTGTTTGGGTATGAAAATTGCCTGTTCATACATCCTGACCTTTCCAATGAGATCATTTTCTTTTTGGTTTGAAATAGCTATTTATATGTGAATAATGAAACTTTGTCATAAATGCTTCACATTTTTCCAGGTTATTACTTGCCTCTTTTATTATATTTTTAATGAACCAGTGAAGGAAGTAAGAAGAGGAATCACTATGCTGATTTGATTTTGGTAATTAAATATAACTAGTTGAATAAGTTGAAGTGGATAAAATCTTGGAAAAATAACATCTCAGTTTTGCATCAATTCTTTTAATTTTTTTTATATATTAATATTTGTTTGGCAGATATTTATTAAGTATTTGTTCTGTGTGTTTATCAGTTAGTGTCCACTCCAAATAGGGAAAACAGCTTTGATGTAGTGAGATAATCACCTGACTCTGTAGACCGGAACGTGAGCCCCTGGCCAGACTTTAGTTGTAAGATAGTTGAATAGTACACGAATCTCTTGAAGCCAAAATTCTGGTTATAACTACACATTTTTCATTTGAGGTAAAATAAAAAGGTAAAAACCATTCAACCTTGTGCCCGCCCAGAAATGACTCAGGTATTTTGAGGGACATATGAAAAGCTGAAAGGTGGGGATGGACATGATGAAAAACCCTAGAGTGACAGGAATCTGAAATACAGGGACAGAAACACAAGAGGCATAAATGAGCAGAGGCTTGTTAAAAATGCCAAAGACAATAAAAGTGACCATTTTTAGAAATGTTCAGAACAAGAAAAATGAGGCCAGAGTAGTCTCACTGCTTGGGGGCACATGACATAATTTTGGAAATAATAGCTAATGCATCGGATGACAGAAAGGAGATCCAGAAAGAGCCCAACAGTAAAGGAGGAAGGAGGAAGCTAACAAGATGAAATTAAATAGTGATAAATAAATCAACCAGCCCTCAGGTTAAACAAAGATCAGCTGTATTCTGCAACTTTGTTCCTTGTTTCTAATAGTTTTTCTTGGAGTCTTAGGGTTATCTATATACAGAATCATGTCATCTGCAAAAAGTGACATTTTTACTTCTTCTTTCCCAATTGGTATCTACCCAAAAAACTTGATAACATTTATTCTCAAAGATATATGCACCTATGTTCATTGCAGCGTTATTCACAGTGGCCAAGACATGGAGATAACCAAAGTGTCCTTTGATAGAGGATGGGATAAAGAAGATATGGCACATATATACTATGGAATACTACTCAGCCATAAGAAAGATGAAATACTGCCATTTGCAACAATATGGATGGACCTTGAGAATATTACACTAAGCGAAGTAAATCAGTCAGAAAAAGCTAAGAACCATATGATTTCACTCATATGTGGGACATAAAACTGAAACTCATAGACACAGACAACAGTATGGTGGTTACCAGAGGGAAGAGGGTAGGGGTATAAATGAGTAAAGGGGGTCAAATATATGGTGACAGAAGATTTGATTGGGTGGTGGGTGCACAATGTAATATACAGATCATGTATCATAGAAATGTACACTTGAAACCTATATGATCCTATTAACCAATGTCACCCCAATAAATTTAATACAGGGGAAAAATCAGCTGTACAAGTATAAGATTGGGGAACCAGGAAAAATACTCTGGGATTTTCATTGGTTGAAAACTCAGTATGAATTAATGTTTCAGAGTATGGCCCCAAATGGTCACAATCATTACAAGGCACATTTACAAAAATATATGATTACAGAGGTAATTATCTTCCAGTACTTGGTCCTAATCAGAACACACCAGTTGTACTTTAAAGTTATAAGTGTGTTTACCTTAGAGAAATGGGGACAAGTTAAGACTCATTAATATCAATGACCTGGACCTTTTTATATGATCTCTAAGGGGCTTGGAAATTTCTCCTGTAATGTTAGACTCTACACAAGGTATGAAAATTATAAAATATTTGAATGACTATGATACTAAAAACAGTATTTACTTGTTCTCTGTTATTCCAGAAGACAGAACTGAGTGTAGTGGATGGAATTTACAAAAATATTGATGCTGGTTTAATGCAGTGTGTTTCCGGTTACTGGAAGAGTTGAAGGAGAGATCGGGAGTGTTGTAAATTTAAATATAGGATGAAATCTAACAAGAGGGATTCTCTTGGCCCTATCAATTCTACCATTCTATGCTAATCTACTTTTCATATTTGTTAATATACCCTAATAGCTTGCTCTCATTGATATCTTTGTCTCTGAAATAATTTTGTGAAAGTTTACTTGGTTCATTCATGCATAATAAAATAATTATTAAATAATTTAGCACTCATTTTTTAAACTATTCAAGAGCGTATCAGAAATCAGAAGTGAGTGTGAAAACTGTCTCTTTCTGGCTGCAAGAATTTGGGCAAAACACTGCAGTTCACTGACCCTCAATAGCCAGTCAACTGATTGTTTTTAAAGTAGACAGCAAGTCTCAGCTGGTATCATTAACCCTGGTTTATGGATTAAAACAGTTGGTTAGTAGGGTTGTTTATTTCGTCTATGACTTTGCTGATTTTTTTTTCTCTATTTGGTCTATCAATTGGGTATTAAAAATCCCCAAATATGATTATGAAATTTTCCAGTTCTCTTTTTAATTCTATTAATTTTTGCCTCATATGTTTTGACATCGTCATTGAGAGTTTTCATATTTATGATTGTTGTCTTTGTATTAATTAGTCTATTGGTCTGTGAAATATTATGACAAAACTTAATAGCTTGAAACAACATTTATTATCTCACAGTTTCTGGAGATCAAAAACCCAAGGGCAGTAGGTGGGTCCTCGCTTGCAATCAGATGTGGGCTTGGTCTGCAGCCATCTCAAATTTTGTCTGGTCAAAGATCTACTTCCAAGCTCACTTATTAATTGTTGGCAGAATTCAGTTCCTCATCCTGTTGTTGGACTGAGGGTGTCAATTCCTCATTGACTGTTAGTCTGAGGCTGCCTTCAATTTCTTATCTTATGGGCTTCACAACATATCAACATGCTGTCTTAAAACATGCAATCAGAGTAGGCAATAGAGATGACCTTGAAGTGGTAGAGTCTTTTGTAACCAAATCAGAGGCAACATCCCATCACTTTTACCAAAGTCTAGTCCACACTCAGGGGGAGGATCTTATACAAGGATTTGAATACCAGGATGCAGAAATCATTGTAGTCAGAAGCTAACTACCACAAACTATTTGTTGAATTAACCCTTTTATCCTTTTATGTCCATTTCTCTCTGGTAATACTTTTCTTTTGAAGTATATTTTATCTTTTATTAATATAGACATTGTTTGCATAAAGTGTTATTTTCCTTCTATTTGTTTTTATTCTATCTGCAATATTTATTTAAAGTGTGTATCTTGTACAACATAGTTGGGTCTTTTGTTTCCCTTCTATTTCTAATAATCTTTACCTTTTGGCTGTAATGTTTATTTTATTAATGGTTAATACATTTAATTTAATTATTAATATTGCTGTATATTGGTGTACCATTTTATTTTTTGTTTTCTACATGGCTTCTTCATGTTTTGTTCCTGTGCTTCTCTTTTCTTGCCTTGCATTTGGATTTTAAAATATTTTTTAGAATTTCACTTAAATTTTCTATTCAGCATTTCAGCTATGTTTGTGTGCTTAGTTATATATTTTGCATTTTCTTTTTGATACTTCAGAAAATACAATACATTCTTATCTTCCATTGTGCACTTATAGTTAATTATATATTACTTCATACAAATATAAAAATCTTGCAAACATATATGACCATATTTCCCATCCTTTACATTATAATAGTTTGTTATATATAATGCATCTACGTACATTATAAATCCTACAAGATGATGTTATGATTTTTGCTTTAAACAGTTATATAGTTTATGAAGAAATTAAAAGGGAAGGGGCAAATAATATAGTATTTTGTATTAACCCAGATATTGACTATTTCTGATATTCCTTATTTCTTTCTTAGGATCTGGGTATCAGTTTTCTCAGTTTGAATAGCTAGTAATTTCTTGTAGTTCACATCTAAAGGGCATGAATTTATAGTCTTTTATCTAAAAAGATTTATATTTTGCCTTTATTTTTAAAGGATATTTTAGCTCTATGTTAATTCTGGGTTGATTTTTTAAAATCACTGAATCTATGTTATTCCACTGTTGTAGTTTCCATGGTTTCTGACAAGAAGCCATTGATTCTGACACATAATATTCCATTTTTCTCTTATTGCTTTTAAGAGATGATCTTTAGCGTTGGATTTCAACAACTTTGCTTTGTTGTCCCTTGTTGTTAGCTTTTAAATTTTTTTTTTCTGCTTGGTGTTGATTGAGCATCTCAAATATATGAATTTCCCTCTTTCATAAATTTGTAAAATTTTGGCCATTATATTTTAAAATATTTTTCTGTCCAATTATCTTTCCCATTCTTCACCTCTTCCAGTTATACTTATATTTGACCATCTGGTGTTATTTAATGGGTGCCTGGGCCTCCATTTATTTTTAAAATAGTTATCTTATTTATTAAAATTATTAATTTTTATTGACCTAGCTTCAAATTAACTTACTTTTTCCTTTGTTATATTCATTCAGCTAAGTCCTTCCAGTATTTTTTATTTCAAAAATTGTATTTTTTACTTCTAGAATTTCCATTTGTTGTTTTTACTAAAATTTCCCATTTTTCTGCTGATATATTCACTGGTTGAAAAAAAGTTCTTTTTTTAGTTTATTGGGAATCATTATAATTACTGTCTTAAAATACTAATCTGTTAGTTCCAACATCTGGTTTATTTTGTGGTCAATAGCTTGTTTTTTGTTTTTTGTCACTTGAGAATGTCCAGTAGACATTATATTTTTTGTTGTAGCTGTTAATTTTCTTGTCTGTGCTGGAACTGTAAACTCTGTTTCTTTCATGGCAGCTCTGGTCTCAGTGTACATCTCTGAGTCTGTGTAAAAGGAAAACTGAGAAAAATATTGCTTTACATAATATACCATTATGAGTCAACATTCATTTGTGTAGACCCGAGTTCCCTTCTGGCATATTTAAATTCTACTTGAAGAATGTTTATTTTAATTCTTTTTATGGTGAAGATTTAATGTCTTCATTACATAAATTCACTAAATAAATTCTCTCAGCTGTTGTCGGTCTGAAAGAATCTCTTTTGCCTTTGTTTTTCAGGTATTTTTGCTGGCTATATAATTATAGAATGATAGGGTTTTGTTTGTTTTTAGATGTCTTTAACTGAAAATGGCATTCACTTGTCCTCTGGATTAAATAGTTCTTGGAGAGAAATCTAGAATTCTTCCCTCTTTTTCTCTGTACATAATGTATCTTTTTTGCTCTGGTTGCTTTTAATTTTCAACTGTTACCACTGGTTTCCAACAATTTGATCGTGATATGCCTTGCTGCGTTTATCTTGTAGTTACTCATGTTTATCCAAAATGCAGTTTATTGAGTTGTTTGGATATATGGGTTTGTAGTTTTCACCAAATTTGGAAAATAATTGGCCTTCAAAACTTCAAATATTTGTATCCACTTTTTTCCCCCTAGAACTTATATCCATGTCTCACTTCTTGAATTGTCCTACAGTTCACTGGGTTGCTATTCTTTTCATCATTGTCTTTTATTTTCTCTGTGATTTAATTCATATTGTGAGTTTTTTCTTTCTGTAATTTTAATTACTTTTATTTTTTTTTATGTATTGATTTTAGAAAGAGAAGGGGAAAGAGAGAGTGAAAATGAGAGAGAGAAAGAAACATCACTTTATTATTCCACTTATTTATGCATTTACTGTTTGATTCTTGTATGTGCTCTGACCCAGAATAGAACCCACAGCATTGGCATATCAGGACGATGCTTTAACTAACTGTGCTACCTGGCTAGGGCTCTCTCTGTTAGTTTAATTTCTTAGTTTCTTAATATTCACTGATTTTTTTCTTCTTCATTATCTAGTCTATTAATTTCACATATACTATTTTTCATTTCACATATATCATTTCCATCTATAGAAATTATATTTTGTCCTTTGTTATATCTTCAGTTTATTCCTTATTACATCAATGTTTGTCTCTTAATCTTTGAACAATTTCTAATATTTATAATAGAGGTTTTAAAGTGTCAGCTAATTCCATCATTTCTAATATCCTAGTTATGGATCATATTTTCCTGTTCTTCATATCTCAGTTATGAATTGGGTAGTGTATATTGTGCATTTCACATTGTTGAGTGATGATTTTTGTCGTCTTTGTAAAGATGTGTTGGGCTTTGATACATTACTTAAAGAAAGATACTTCAAGGGTCTGTTTTAAGTATCTGAAGATAAGATACAGAGTTGTCTTTACTCCAGATGTGGTTTAGCCCCACTTCTTACGTGTGCCCCCCACCTGTGTTCTACACTGAATCCTGAATGTTCAACAAGGACTCTTGAACTCTGTTTATTTAAATATATTATATATAATAGAAGAGTAAGTCCAATGACAATTACTCCAGAATGGCCGGGAATAGAAATACTCACACTCTTAACAGAAATAACTTTAAAATTATCATTTGATTTTTTCCATCTTTAAAAGTCATTAATAATAAAAATATATTTTAGACATAAATGGAAATTATAATAAATACCATGCTAAGTACTATACTTTCTCTTATTTTCCTAAGCGCTGATGTTACCATTAGATGATAACTTCTAAGCTATGTTATTACTATAAGACAAAAAAGGTAGAAGTTAAATTCAGATTTACTTATCTCTGCTTCTTGATCTTTAAATAAGAAAAAAATTTTTGCCCAGCTGGTGTGGCTCAGTGGTTGACCCATGCACCAAGAAGTCGCCGGTTCAATTCCTGATCACAACACATGCCCAGGTTGTGGGCCCAATCCCCAGTGGGGGGCATGCAGGAGGCGGTCAGTCAATGTTCTCTCTCATTGATGTTTCTATCTCTCTCTCTCTCTCCCTTCCTCTCTCTAAAATAAAAAAAAAAAAAGACTCACAAGGTCTTAAACCGATTAAAAGTTAAAAAAAAAAAAAAAAGAAAAAATCCTCAAAAGTTTGTTTTCTTTTTTCCCCGTTCTGATTGAATCACTTTATCAAAGCCTAATCTTTGGGAACAACCATTGTTAACAACACTGACAATAGTATTAAAATATTAAATAGACTTTTAGCACTTAAAATCTGCTAAATGGTTTGTAACAATTTTGTGATTTTTCTTTTCCTTAATCTTCAATACTCCATTTATTGGTCATTGAGTCTGGTGCCTAGGGTCACAATACAAATTTAGCTTATAATAGCTTGAACACTAATCCAGATCTCAAAATTAATCAGTTTCAAATTTTGACCTTTTCAGTCACTAACCTCATATTAGTGATTTAATTATTTCATCAACTCACTTTATTAGATTAAGACAGGTGGTATTTGTTTACCAACTTCTAGAATTTCCTTTATTCATATATTAAAATGTCTATAAATCTTATTTGGCTAAATGGGTACAGAAGGATCTCAATAAATACTTATTGGCAAAATTTAGGTCCTTAAAGAGAACAGTTGTGAAGCATTTTTATTCTGATTAGCCTATGATTAATAAGAATTAATTTGAGGTTATGCACACATTTATATTCACTGTGTCATATATAAGCCAGCAGGTGGCAAACTTGAGATTTTTTTTGTACTATTGCTCTTGTTGAAGATGTATTAAACAATGTGTCAATGGATCTCATGAATAGTTCTTTTGGTGGAGCCATGGCATAAGAAAAATTAAACCCTGTAATTATGGAGCCACTGGTATTTGGAAAGCAATGTACTTATTTAGTTTTCTCTTGAGTTACTATTTTATCCTATAATTCTTTCTCTAACAGATAGTTTTGAGATATATAGGATGCCAGTTTGAACCTATTTTTTGCTGTAATTTTCATGATTAAGAGTAAATTTTAGCTGCTCTTACATTTACTTTGGGAGAGATCTTTACATTGTTTAAAAGGTCATGCAATATATACTTTGTCTCTCAGAACAGGTAATGTAATATTCTTTTGAAAGTTTTAACAACAATGATCCTCATGTTTTTAAACACAAAACAGTAATTTCTTCTGTGGGTAATAATTTTTATTTTATTTTATTCCTACAGACATTTCTGATTTTGTGTGACTTCTTGATAGTAATTGATACATGAAGATGAATTTAATTTCTTTCATGTACATTTGATTTTCAAAAGTTTTAGATTTTGTACTAATAAGGATCAATCAAGGATCAATGGTTATATTGAAGCATATGATTAGGTTTTGGGATATTTAAGTAAACATATTCTATCACATTCAGAGAAAAAACATTCAACCATAATACATGATTTTCCCATTTCTTTCTCTGTGAAATTCATTGATTGTTTACACTACCTCTATGTTCTCTACAAAATTCATTTCCCTTTATACAAGTTACATTCCTTTCTATCTATGTGTGTGTTCTATTTTAACAATAACTATAACTTGTTATTCTCTTCCTAATGGGGAATAATTTAAAAAAAAAAAAAAGAACAGCAATGACTAAAGACAAACCAAAATTATGTAGTGAGATGCTTCATGATTTCTATATATAAATTGGATCATTTAGATGACTTCTATATGATTTAAATGAAATAATCTATACTTCATTAAAGCCAAAAACTATTTGAAGGATTCTAACAATTGACTGCTTGGTGGATTGAGTTTTTAAGAAGTAGAAAGTGAATCCACCAATTAGTCAACATAAATGTTTTAGTTGTTCTCCAAATATCCAATAACTGAGGACTCTTCAAAGCCTAATAACTTATAATTCTATCTTCCTTGCCTTTTTACTTATAAGAGAAGTCTCAATTTTTTAAATGTAGAATATAAATATAGCACATTAAATTATAGTGTAAAATTGAATTAAACTATGGAACGAGCCCAGACTCAAATGTAAGAAAACTGGAAGTGCTGCTTATGCTCTAGGTTGAATATCACTCAGCTTATGTTCCCATAATTGGGGCTTAAAAAAAGAAGCTTCTAGTGAGAAAAGTGTGCACACTACACTAGTCTGCATGTATTCAGAGGTCAAGACACCCTGGTCTTGTCAATATGTCCTAATTCAATCCTCCTTTCTTCTATTTTCCTTCAATCCATTTACAACCAGTGAACCCACTTTTTGAGAAAGATGATCCACACCCCAAAACATCTTCTCATTCCACTGTTTCCTGTGTCTCCTTGGTGGAATACCTTGTGATTCTTATGGGATAAAATCAGAGACATGAAAACAGGTTCCCAACACAATGATTTGCAGCCTTCTAGAGGCTGGTGTGCATCAGGCTACAACACCAAAATACCCAAGTCAAGGTTGGCCCCCACCCTAATGATTCTGACAAGGGCAGACTGACAAATAGTTGTGCAATTAGCCAGATTTTTGTTTTTAATATTATAGCATCCTTTCCAATATAGTACTTGAATGTACACATCTCTTGAATTCCAGTGAGAACACACGGTCCCAGTCCTGCTGGGTCTGGCAACGCATCCCAGAACATAGAGCAGTGCTTCTAGGGGACAGCAAGGGTCTGTCGGCCACATCCCCTTCTAAGTGTGGCCCCAGCCAATTGCATGCCCTCCACCCCCAGATAAGAAAGGTGACAGGGGGGTGGACACTTCTTATGAGCAACCTTGAGTCTCCTCTTCCAGAGAGAGGAATTTCATGGTGAGGGTCCTTCAGAGTCCTAGTGAACTTAGGAGTCTGTCCCTTCTCCATCCTCTGCGCTCTCTCTGCCTTTCTTTGCCTGCTGCGCCCCCACCCCACCTCACGTACACGCAGAAGTAAGTTTTACACAGAATGAGCCCGGTTGACGTAGGCATCACTTCCCCTCCCATCTGGATAGAAGCCCAGAAGGGAGCCAGTGGGGGAGATGCGGAGGTGGAGATGGCTTGTGTCGCTGAGGTTAGAGTCCCCGAGCGAGACCAATTAAGGGCCAGCCAAAAGTATTGGTTCTAGACCCACACATCGACCAAGATTTTCCCTCCTCCGTCAACCTCTTAAATCCCAATGAGGTCACTGCGATGAGAGAGAATCAGATCAAGAGAGAGGGGGAGGACGACGAGGGAGAAGAAACCCAGACGGGAAAAGGCCATCAGACAAGGTCGCTTTTTCTGGCGACACAGCAACTGTGAGGAGCAGCGTGGTGCTGAATATCATCCGCCCGCTCAGCCTGGGGACCGAGGGACTCGCAGAAGCACTTTGTGTTACCACGAAAACAAAGGAGAGGAGAGGCACGGGAGAGGGAGAGGCTCTGAGCAGTTTGGCTCTGCATCTCCGGGAAGCAAAGCTCATCTCCTTGGCAAGGAAAGGAAGGGGAGCCCGGCGGTCTGGGAGGCGAAGGAGGGAGCGGGTTTCCCTGCGGAGACTCGGGACGCGGCAGAACTCTGGACAGCGCCTCGCGAGCGGGACTCCGGCTCCCAGCGGCTCCAGGGTTCCTGCTCCCTTTTGGAAGCCCTGCGACTGCTTCCCTCTCCTCTCCTGGACTCCGACCACCGCTCCTTCTGCGATCCCGGTCTGAGCGTGCCAGGGGGTGGAGCGGCTCTCTCGCCTCCGGCCCGGTCAGGAGAGAGGGTCTCCGGTTTTGGAAATCCAGTCCTTGTGGATAATGCTTCACTGGTGAAGAAAGAAAAGTTTTGGGGTCTGGTAGGGGGAGGAAGGGGTAAGGAGGATAGTGGAAGAAAGAAGGTGGATGGTTGGTTTCCCACTCTGATCTGGAAGGAATGATGACCGAGGAAGGATGTGCACCAGCAGCCAGATTATTGGGAGCCTCTTGGTGCTCTCCGTGCTGGAGATAGGGCTGGGGGTGTCCAGCGTGGCCGTGGGGGCGGTCAGCTTCAGCCTGGCCCTCCGACAGCACAAGCCGCAGCTCGGAGACTCGTCCCCGGTATGGAGCGGGGTGTGTGTACGTTGAGCCATTTCACTCTCTTTACCTCTTTAAGGTGACGGGTCAGTGTGCGTGCGTTAGTCACCCCCTCCCAGGGGTAGAAAATCCTAAATCTCCCCAGGCTTGCATGTAGGTTCATGTTGGCAGGCTATGCCTCTTTATGTTGTCTTTTATTTAGCCCAGTAATTGTTTTCTTCCTTACCTTGGCTTAAGACCAAATTTAATGCCTTTGTTTAAAGTTGGGGAGGGGGCAGTTTTCACCAGCTGAATCTGCGGAAGACTGCCCAGTGGTGCTTATAAGGGGTCAGCTTGTCAAGGGCAGGCTCAGCCTCTTGTTTCTTTTACAAGGGAAATCGAAATGAAAGTGTCACATCATTGTCTTGTACCAGGAACAAGCAGGGATAGAGTTATGCATGCATTTCAGAGTACACTCAAGGCAACACCAGTATGGCAAAAAGAAATGTGGTGTGAGCATGAGAGGGGCACACTGCCCTTAATTTTCCCTTGCTAGCTTTCTGGACTTCGTGTCTAAAAACTCTTCTGTAAGTTCTAGGCAATAAGTTGAACAACAAATGATATGGCATTTAACAACATTCTAATTGGAGAAGAACTCAGCTCAAAGAGTGCCTAATGCTTGGAGAAAATGTCATAATTTTCTCTAGGTCAGATGGCTGACCCAAAGAGCTTCTTCTTTATTTTCTTTAGGTGAGTCTCCAGAAAAGCCTTAGAGACACATTCCTTTCACCAAGAAGCAATAAAATAACTTAGCACTAATCCCAGTATGGGCCTAATTGTGAAAATCAACTTTTCTTCTTCTCTAAGTTATAAAGCTGCTATATCCTCTGGGTCTCAAGCTCAATCTTACTTTAGATAATTGAATAGGATGTTATTCTATCACTGATAATCAATAGGTATAATGAACAATCATGACTTAATTACTTGTGCTTTAAGTTACTGAGGGGAAAAAGGATCATTTATGAGTTCAAGAAAAATTATTCCAAAGTAATTCATTTTTGAGGGAAATTCTAGTATTCTTAAAACTAGTATAATTCTGCTTTAGAAAATTTGTTTTAATATTTTAATTTTTCAAAGTGAATGTTTTTAAATTGCAGAAGTTAAAAGAAGAAATGGTGTTCAATTCTAACATTGAATTCTTCCAAGAATCTTTGTTCTAAATTATTAATAAGTTGCTACCAACCTCTGAATAATTACCTTTTTCTTTATTATGTAATTTTATCAATGCATATTTTAAATTTAAGTTAAAAAGTCTAAAAGGCCAATCTTAAATCTGATTTTACATCTTATGATGTAGTAGTGATTATTTCGAGAGTTGTAGTTATTATTTAACAGAAATAGTCAGACTCTAAAACTTCTATCAGACAACTGTCAAAATGAAATGTAATGTCAACATTTCAAGCAAGGGGAAGAAAATGTGATCTTTTGATGGCTTATGAAGGAGACATCTCAAACACTTTTCAAATCACTTCCCCTCTGAAATGTAAGAGATTGAGTGGATAAACTTAGGTTGTTCTCAATAGTATTCAAGTATTCTGTTTATCTTTAAGAATAAAAAATAGTTTTATTTGCTTAATATCATGTAAGAAAAATTAAATTATTTTATTCTTCTTCCCAGACTATCTACTATTATCTAGATGAGTTGATATATGTGTATGTACAGAAATGTGAATGAGCTCAGTGAAAAGCAAATAAAACAGTAGTATATATAGTCATCATCGTAAAGAATGATTTTCATTTTTAACTGGTTCTTTAGAGTAACCAAAATTTACCTATCATCCTAGAATTCTATTGTCTGATTACCTATCATCCTAGAATTCTATTGTCTGAATTCTATTGTCTGATTCAGTAAAAATTTTAAAAATCTGCATGTGATTGAATGAGTGGATTTAAAACTAGCATGCCCAAACCATTGGTCACTTTTATAAACTCAAGTTTAAAAAGCAAATTTGTGAAGGAATCAATTTCAAGTTGTGATCATTGTTTATCAAATTATAGGCTTGCTAAATCAATTTTTTAAATTATTTTTCAGAGGTCATTTCTAGTACAGTCTGAATTATCTCTTAGTTCTGTCAATGATGGATTCATATAACCAACTTATGTAGCGGGATTACCATGTACAAGGCATTTTACTATTTAACACAAAGACTGTTAAGATGAATCAGAATGCCTAGTAGAGGAAACATAATGGGTACATCTCCAACTTTATCAGTGACAAATTAGAGTTTGGCCTCAGAGAGATACAGGGGCAGGTAAAGGGAAGAGAGGTGGGGTGGCCAATGAAACATCCGTGGGAGAATGATTGTTTTTCTTTTGATCTTGTGACTTTGTTGGGACTTGGAATTCATATATCACAGTGTTAAGTAATGTAGCACAGTGTGAAATCTGGAGTCAACCTGGGTGCAAATCCCAGATCTGCCATTTACTATCTGGGTGACTAGCCAAAGTTTCCTCATACGTTGTAAAATAGTGTTGTTAGAAGGCACACATGACGTAAGGCTCTGAGTGAAAAGCACAGCATGTAGTAAGCACTGAATAAATGTGAGCAGCTAATACTGGGTGCACAGACTGGCAGAGAAGAACGTGAGAAAGGAGAACCTTTCAGGCAGCGTGGATAAAGGCAGACACCTGGGACAAGAGTGGGTTATGTTTCAGGAAGAAGGGGCTCCTCCATTTTTCTGGGGCTTAGATGCGTGAGGCAGAGATAAGGTCGGGGAGAGCAGTTAAGGACAGACCATGGGAGGTTGTTTGCCAGTTCAAAGCAATGGATTTATTTCTTCCTATTTCTTAAATAAATAAATAAATGAATAGAACTCTTACTTTCTGAAAAGACTCCAGGGAGATGCAAAGGAAAACTACACAGAAAATTATGAATCCCTCTGGTATTTTATGAATTAAAAATCTGTATTATATATGAACACAGCATGGTATTTTATAATAACCAGTCTGGATAACCATAGTCTATAATCAGAGTGTTTTGATTGGTGCCATGCAGTTTTTTCAACACATTAATATCATTATTACAAGATTTCTGACTTAAATTTAGAAGTCAGCCTGGCTGGTGTGGGTCAGTGGTTGAGCATCGACCCATGCACCAAGAGGTTGCCGGTTTGATTCCCAGCCAGGGCACATGCCCAGATTGTGGGCCGATCCCCAGTGGGGGGCATGCAGGAAGCAGCCAATCAGTGTTCTCTCTCATCAATGTTTCTATCCCTGTCTCCCTCTCCCTTCCTCTCTCTCTAAAATCATTAAAGAAAAAAAATTTAGAAGTCAATGGAAATAATAACTGTACTATGAAAAGATTACTTCTTATATATAGAACCCAATATCATAAGCTTTTTATCTAGGTCAAATGCACTAAGAATTCAGGTAACTGTTTTGATTATATGCTCCCAAAATATTTTTAAAAAATTAAAAGATGGCTTAAAAATAAAATAGTACCAGGATAAAGGGCTTAAAGTCCATGAGATGGATACTTATACAGATAATTTTTTGTCACCATTTCACAGTCAGGCAAAGGGTGCTTCTGTGGTCAGTTTAAAAAATATGGGCATTTAGAAGGAAAAATCATTTAACTATAATTTCATAGACACAGAAAGCTGTGAATGCCTTTATAGCATGTTGCTTCCTCTTGATTCTTTGTTATAGCTAATATAGTCACCTCATTAAAAGCATATGAGAAGACATAACTGTTAGATAAGAATGAACCACTGAGGAAACTGCTTTGGAAAAGACATAGTCACGTGAAATATAATTGATGTGTAAGATTTATTAACAGGGAGTTATATAGAGAAGGCTACGTTTCCAAGTTGCTGTGTGATAGTCACTTTTCTCAGTCTCCAGTGCTTCTCTGTGATGGGAATGGACAGTATTCACTGGTACACTGATTCATGGATCCAAGAGAGTTTTCCTTTGTTGCTCTGCACTGACGGTTGGAAATCTAGACATTCAGATGGTGGTGCCCAGAACATCTGATTCTGAGTTGTACTTGATATATCCCATGCTAAATTCCATCATGTATATCTGATAATCATTCTATAAACTCAATATATTAAAAGCACTTTCTAAGCCTTGTTTGCCCCACATATAAACATAGTCTTATTCAAAAATTTTCTTATCTGAACCATATAAAGTTTGAGTACATTTTATTGCTTATTTTTCTGGAGCATACTTGATATGTATATCAGAACTTTATCTGCTTAGTAAATCTGATCATTTAGGTGAGTGAAATGTATAGCATAATCAAGGCATATACCTGTTGTGTGGACTCCTGATTCACCATGGCAACAATTCAGCCAATTTTAAGATTGTGATGAAATTCACCTACTGTCTATTCTGTTTCATACCATAGCAATACAAATGATGTGCTGTATATAAATGATAGCTGCTCCAAAGTATTGTTTTTAATATTTAAATCTGTCCAATTCATTTAAGGGAAAAAAATAAAACAATAAAGTGAAAGAAATCCTTCAAACAGTTACTTCAAATGTACAAAATTTGAGGCTAGCATGTCTCTGAGCAGATATCATTATATGCCAGAGTCAAAATATATAATTGAAGGGATTCGTATCGTTTAGCATGAAATTAAAACACTGTCCCATTGTAAGAAAAAAATTACAATTGTATAGTTATACCTCATTTTAATTTTTTTTATTTATTGATATTTAGAGAGAGAAGAAGGAAGAGGCAGAGAGAGTTAGAAACATCAATGAGAGAGAACATCAATTGGCAGCCTCCTGCACTCCCCACACTGGGGGTCGGGCCTCCAACCTGGGCATGTGCCCTGACTGGGAATCGAACCGGCAACCTCCTGGTGCATGGTTCAATGCTCAACCACTGAGCCACACCAGCCGGGCCTCATTTTAAAATTAATTTTAATTATGCAAGTAATTCATAAATAAATTCTCATTTCAAAGGGTTAACAAGGATTAAAACTAAACTTCTTTTTCCTATCATCTCATCTAAATTAGCCACACTTATAAATTTAGTGCGTAATCTCATAGATATTTCTCCATGCATAAATAGTACTGTTTGAACATATAGAACAATTTTGATCAAGTTTCTGGATATAATAAAGCCTATTTATTAACTCTGTAGAGCCCAGGTAAAGAATTTCTTTTTTATCTGATATACACTCTTATTCTCAAATGCTACTTGTTGTCCACTGGAGTTAGGTTAGGGCAACTAGATAACGGGCACTTAAATAAGTTAACCAAGCTAAACTACTGGAAATTGTAATTATTATTCAAGGAAACTCGGTCATCTTCAGTCATCTATTTGTTGACAATTTGCTTGATACAATCTAAATAGAGTCAATCTTTCATTTTCGTGTTTTTGCCTAAAATGTTCAAGCTGGCTCTCTGCATTGACTTAATTATTAGTCAGAGCATCCAATATGTACTTTGAACATGGCCAAGCAATTTAATGTTTCTGTATATTTACTTAGCCCTCAGATAATACTTAATTTTATTGGTAGATAAGAGCATTGCCCAGCCATCCCAACTGAAATGCTAGTTTCTAAAATTCATTAAACCTAGAATAGATTTGGTGGGTATGTACACACCAACCAAAGGAGGAAAAACCCAATGATTTTATGTTCAAATGATGTTAGGTTGTTCACTTGTGAAGTGAACAAACTTTTATTTTACTACTGCACCCCCGCCCCCCCACACATATATGAAGAATAGAAATGGTATTAATTCAAATAGCATTTTTATACCTAAGAAACTAAGTTTAGAGTTGTTCAAAATACTTGATTGTCTTTGTAATTTAGTCAAATTACCAGGTGGCCATTCTGCAGAGAGATGTGTATTTCAACATGCCAAATGGATAATGCCAGAAAAATTAGATGACAGTATATAAAGACTGACTGGTCATCCTTCTGGGGGGAAAAAGAGAGAGGCAGACAGAGAGAAGAAACTATGTGACTACTTTCATCTGTCATATTCAAAACCACATAGTCCTTCTCATGTGTACAGATCTGAAGTATATATGCTGTATTCACATTGACTAATGCTTTGATTCATGCATCTCACTTGGTGTAACTGTGGCACTAGATAATGTATGTATCTTCACTGAGTCAAGGAGAGAGATAGCAGCACCTATCTCATGGGTTGCTGTGATGTTTCACTGGAGCTAATACAATGCTTACAAAGCTGCCAGGACCAAGCCTGGCACAGATAAGTGCTCAGTGAGCATCAGCTGCTAGTTTTCTCTCCTGCCTCATGCTGCTCCATGACTGTCTGGGGCCCACAGTGCACCTGTGGTACACTGCTTCAACCCCCTTACTCAACTCAAGTCGGACTCATCCATTTTTGTTAGTGTATAGTATATGTCTAGCTAGCTTTTGATTTAATCCAGGTAAATACAGTAACAACTACAAAAATGTACCAAAATATCTGCATTGAATAAAACTGAATGGAGCCCGGCTGGTGTGGCTCAGTTGGTTAGGTGTCATCCTGTGCACCAAAAGGTTGCTGTTTGGATTTCTGGTCAGGGCACATGCCCAGGTTGTGGGCTCAATCCCCAGTAGGGGGTGTGTAGGAGGCAGCTGATCCTCTCTCCCTTCCTCTCTCTCTAAAAAATCAATAAAAACAAAGTTTTTTTAAAAAGTGAATGGAGGAACAGCTGCTGATATGAAAACATCTCTCCCTTTGTTTTCTTTTGGAAGTGGAGAGGGTGATACAAATTTTATCATAAAAACATTCTGTAATCAGATAAACTACACAATTATGGAAGTCAGGCAACTCAAGCAGTGGGGATATTGTAACTGTCATTTATGTCCTAAAACAAAGTCCTCAAAAACCATATAAAACCTTGTAAGTCTTGTCATGAAGTCAAAATAAAAGTACAAATTAATACTTCTAATAAAGATACTTAATATCTTAGAGGCTTCTATAATGTTGCTTGAACTACCTAAGTAGCTTTTGAAACAGTGTTTACTACATGTTGTATTATTAACAGGTACATCAATGAAGTATCTCTATGTCAACAATGATTCTTATTGCATTAATTAGTGCCCATGATCTTTAGCACCAGTATTAAGACTCCTGAGAAGCAATTCTGAGTTCCATTAATTTATGATCTATTATTAAATATTGGACAAAATAATGTGGTCAAGGCAAAAAGAAAATGTTAGTGATTAAGTAGCTCACCTTAGGAGAGAGGGTGGCTTGAACTATTTTATCCTGTAGAAATAATACCAGGCATGATTTATTAATAGTTAACTACGGTTCAGATGCTTTCATATACATTATTATTTCTAATCTTAACAACTTTGTGAAGAACCTAGTATTATATAAAGTTTATGTGGAAAAAAAGAGAAATGACCTATAATCTACTATTACTTGATCAGCTGAATTAGTATTTAAAGCCCAGCAGTTTTATTTCAAAATATGTACTTTTTCTGTTGCATTGTGTGGAAAATTCTAAAGAAAAAGTCATTCACTGAGTCCTGACCTCATTATTTGCTCCCACTCCTGAGTATGAGTCAGGCAGGATGGCATAAAGGCCAGGTCCTGATCACTGTTTGTATCCATTTTCCAGAAGAGACTGGCAGTCAGCTGATCACCAGACTCAACCCCCGTGTTCTCAGAAGACTTTGAGGTGTTAGACTAAGTTGTTCCTACCCTTGAAGTTTAAGCTGTAGCCTTAAAAATAAAACTAAGTGATACATCTCAACTGATTGTTAAATATTATGAGGGCAAGTCAGGAAGACACAAAACAACATACTTAAACATAGTTCAAAATGAGAGGTATCAGTAAGGGGTCAAAGATGACTTCCTCATGGAGGCAGAACTTTTTCCAGGCCTTGGAGATTGGGCAGGTTTCCAGTGGGCAGAGAAGAAATGTGCTAAGTGAGATATTACCATGTGTAAAGTTAAGGAGGGGACAACAAAATGGAGAGTTTGGGGGGCGATTGAGGAGACTGGACTTGTTGGAGCGAAGACATGTTCGCATAAAAACTAGTAAGTAGAGATCTACCTCATTTAAGTAGGATGGGACCAGTTTTAAAAGTGTCTGGAAAGAATGGCAGGACAAGTCTGCTCTTGATTCTCCACTAAGCTTGGTGAGCTCTGCTGGGTAGAACTTGGTGATGAGGGAAAGGCAGTTGAGCCAGGCATTGCTGCTCAATTTCAAGGCAAAACACCAGCCCTTGGTTCCAAGAAGTATATCCTGGATCGAAAGAAAGACTTGAGGGAAATCTTGAGTCTTGAGGAAAGGATAAGTCTACCACCACAAACCTACCCCCAATCTCAAGTGACTTTCTTGTTGAGGATAGATTTGTAAGATCACAAGTTCCTTTTGTTCAACTGCCTGACATGTAAATAAGAGACACTTATTTCCTTGGAGGTGTCAGCGTGACACAAAGAAATGAAAATAGGTTTTGGAGGTATTAAGACCTGGGTTCAAAGTCTAGCTCTAGCATTTTCTAGATTTTTAAGTTTGAGTGTGTTATGTTATCTCACTGAGCAATCAGGTAACTCATCTGTAAAATAGCAATACTATTCCCTATCTCATGGAGTTGTTGTAAAAATTAAATGTAACACTTACATAAAGGGCTTTCTACACGTTAGGCATCCATTAACTATGACTGGCTCACAACAATGAGTGCGTGCTTTTGCCATATTTCTAGACAATCCATTTTCTGTATGTGGTTTCTATTTGTGTATTATAGACATTTTATTGTTATACATTTCTGAAGGGGAGCGTATTGTGAGACCATTGATGAAACTGACTTTAGACTCAAGGCTTGGTAACATTTAGGTCATGTACTCTCTCTTAGAAAATATGTACTTTTCATAACCAATTCGAGGCATTAACAGTTCATTATGATTTAGTGTGCATATCCCAGGAACATTTTCTGGGTCAATATTGGGATAAAGAAGAATAATTATTGTTTACTAAACAGAGATGTGTGCTTGATTTTCTCTCTGTTTTTTTTTTTTTTTTTTTTTTGGCTGGGTTGTTGGATATCTTAGTTCTTTTCCTAACTTGTTTCCTGCCAGTTATTTTCCTGCAATGATTACTCTGAGGAATCAAAATAATAGTGATAATTATGACATTAATAATAACAGCAATGGAAGCTTATGTTTATAGTATACTACATTGTCTATGAATTTCAACTGCTTTTATTATACCATTTTATTTCAGCAGATGGGTTTCTTCACTGGAGGATGAGAACCTAAAGGGTTTAGGATTTAGTGACTTAAGATCTGAAAGTGATATCGGAAATCAGAGTAGGATAAAAACTGAAATCCCCAGAAGAAAGAATGTGTGTGTGTGTGTGTGTGTGTGTGTGTGTGTGTGTGTGTGTACATGCCCTCGTACACATGTGTGCAGGGAGATGAAGAGATAGTGATTCCTCAAAGGAAGTTCATAATCGTCACTGATATGCAATATACACTGCATTTGGGTTGCTAGTACCCCGATTTGGGGACAAATTCACAAATGCCATGACCCTGTCTCAACTGCAGCTTATTTGCATAACTGACCAGCTTTCTGAAACTGCCAGGCATGTTGGATGGATGTTCATTTGTGGTGTTGACAATTCTTGGGAAGAGCAGAACTTCTGTTCTCTAGTCCCCTGGAGTTCCTGACTATCTTCAACTCTGTGAGGACAGGTCACAAGGCATAGACTCAAAGTTGGCATGTGCCCAAGGGTTTGTTTTTCTTCTTTCCTCTTCACCAAATTCATCTTCCACATTTTAAACTTTGTTATAGTTTCCACATGTATCAAATTGTGAGCATTATATGTGAATGCTGTCCAAATATATGACAGCACCTAAGTTAATGTTATTCATATATGACACAAAAGAATCTTAAACATAAAAATATAAACAAAAGCCATGCACATTTGGATAACAATTTGTGAAAACTACCTTAAGTTATATAAAAATAGATATTGAATTATCATTATGAAATATATTATACACAGGTCCTGTGTAATGGATATAAAAAGTTTAAGTTACTTTAGTAAATAGAATGTTGTTGACAACATTATACCTGGATATTTAACATTGGTTCCAACTTCCTTTACTTCCTTCCAAAGTTCAAATCATTACCTTAAACTGTTATATAAATTTCACAATTTATTTCTTTATTGTATTTGGCTAAAATAGCAAGAATTTAGACTCAGGAGATAAACTCTTCAGGTTTTGTTACTGCTATCTATGAGACATTTATTTTGCTATATTTTAAGGACTAACATGAATGATGACTATACCTAAGACTTATTTGGACAACTACCATTTAGATATACAGCAAATTCAAAGTCCCACTTAACCAAATTCACAAGTTTTGTTATCATTTTTCTTTCTATTGTGGGAGCAGCAACAGCTCTAACAGCAAAAAAAAAAAAAAAAAAAAAAAAAAAAAAAAGCCTATTTAGTTAGAATACTCAAAATATTCAACAGATTATTCATCATAATGCCGAACTGGAACCGCACACAATAAATTGAATACAAGAAAGGTCGCATTGCATGAACACTGAGGGAAGTGTGTAGAGGAAATGCATTCTGAGGATCAAGGCTGCTTCTTGGTGCAATGAAAGATCTGGGTCTTGAGCCAGTGGGAAGGTTCTGAGGTATGTGGACGTAGATTCATTTAGAAGAGCTTAGCATGCCAATCAGCTCCATGCTATGTTTGACGTTCCTCTGAAATTCATTCTTGTGTATTCTTGGTTTCCTTCCATTACTTTACAGTCTCTAAAAAGGTTTCGCTTAGTACCTGCTGTGCGTCCCATTTACCACTGTGGGGATTTTTATTTCCTTCTCTCCCTTGAGTGCTTTTCGTGATTTCTTCTTTTTGCTGTGATTGCTTCTCAGCCCATGCCATCTGCTAAGCCTCCAAGATGGCCTGGTGGTAAAGGACTGCTTCTCACATCAACATATCTGTTGTCCATATTATCTTCTTGGTATTTTACTTTTCTGCAAAGGTGATTATATTTGTAAGATCAAAGCTCTATTGATAAAAATGTACATTTACCATTTTCCAGTTGAACTTTTGAAATTTTGAAAATTTCAAAATTTTCTGGAGTGAAAAAAATATGGTATATAGATCTATGTGCCTTACTTTGTTTCAGTGTTCTGTTTGGGGGTAGAAAATAAGAAATTGTTCTAGCTTAAGGGGAAAAAAGAACTGCATAATTAGTAGGGTTTTCCGTGAGCTAAAGAAGAGAAATATAAATAGAAAAATGGAAAAGTCACTTTTTAAAAAATTTATCTTTATTCTTGAGAGTATTACAGATGGCCCCCCTCTTTACTCCCCCCTTTTCCCTCCTCCACCCCATTCCCACCCCACCCCTGGCCTTTACCGCTCTATTGTCTGTGTCCATGGGCTATGTATATATGTATGTAAGTACTTTGGTTAATCTCTTCCTGCCCCCTGCCCCCACCTTCCCTCTGAGATTCCCCAGTTTGTTCCATGCTTCCATGTCTCTGGACTACTTTGTTCATCAATTTATTTTGTTCATCAGACTCCACAGATAAATGAGATCATATGATATTTGAGTTTCTCTGACTGGCTTATTTTGCTTAACATAATATTTTTCAGGTCCCTCCATGCTGTCTCAAAGGGTAAGAGTTCCTTCTTTTTTAACTGCATAGTATTTCATTGTGTAAATGTACCACAGCTTTTTTATCTGCTCATCTACTGATGGCACTTGAGCTGTTTCCAGAACTTAGCTATTGTAAATAGGGCTGCTATGAACATAGGAGTGTATAAATTCTTTCTTATTGGTGTTTCTGGTTTCTTAGGATATATTCCAAGAAGTGGGATCACTGGGTCAAATGGTAGTTCCATTTTTAATTTTTTGAGGAAACTCCATACTGCTTTCCATAGTGGCTGCACCAGTCTGCATTCCCATCAGCAGTGCACGAGGGTTCCCTTTTCCCCACACCCTCGCCAGTACTTGTTTGTTGATTTGTTGATGGTAACAAATCTGGCTGGTGTGAGGTGATACATCATTTTGATGTTAATTTGCATCTCTCTGATGATTAGTCATGTTGAGCATTTTTTCATATCTCTTGGCCATCTGTATGTCCTCTTTGGATAGTGCCTATTTAGGGAAAAGTGATTTCTTTTAAAGATAAACACTAGGCTAAAAATGCAGAAGAATTGGAAAAGGGGAGAGCAGAGGCCACTGAGGAGATCAGTAGATCTAACAAAGACAGAAGAAGCCCAAAGAACTGAGTTGTGAAATAGTACAGCTCAGAGCCCAGGACTCCCAGGGATACAGCTTACGGAGATGGGGCCAACTCAATGTTGAGGTCAATGGCAAAGGCACTCGAAGGGTCTGAGCTACATGGTCTTCCCTGGGATGGAATGAGTCAAAAAAAAAGGAATGCAAGTGTGGTGTGGAGGGAGGGCTATGGAAAATCAAGAGAGTTTTCTGTTCCCAGTCTCATGAGCTAAATGCTCATTCTCCTCAGCTCTCTTTCCTGTAAGATTTAGCCAACAATATTTGATTCCTCAGCTATAACCTATGCTCTGAGTTAGGTTCTGAGGATCTAGCAGTGAATAAAACAATTGTGATCTCTGATCTTCTAAAGCTTAATGTAAAAAAGAATATAGATAATGAACAAATAGTGCGCAAATTTGTAATTATGGGTTGTGACATGTTAAACAGGAGAAATGTAGGCTTATGAAGAATATTACTGTTATTAATAATAAGAGAATCAGGAAAAGCATCTCTAAGAAATCCATATTTTCTGAAGGATGATGAGGCATTACCCAGATGAAGAAGGGGGAGAGCATTGTTCCAATCAAAGGGAACAGCAAGGGTAAAAACCCTGAGATAAGAAAAGTTTGATGTGTTTGAGAACCTGAAAGAAGGCCAGGGTGACTAGAATATATGGCAAGTGAGGAGGAAAATACAGAAGGCAGTGGTTGAGGTGGCGAGGGAAATGGGAAGCACTCATTAAGACACGTGCTACCACGCTTTGATTTTGCTCTAATTATAATAGGAGCCACTTGGGGCTGCTGTTTAGAAAACCTTTTACAGTCAGACAAGTTAAGAAGTCCCAAGTCCAGTTAAGAGGCTACTAGGATGTAGGATACAATGGTTACATGGACAAAAGTGAAAGAATAAAATGAATTAGAGAAAACACAGATATTTGAGACACAGATTTGATAAGACTCTGCATTTGATTAGATGCCATTGTAAAGTAGGAAGAATGAGTCTCATATTTTTGGATCTAGCAACTGATAGGATCCCATTTACTCCTTTGAGAATTAGATGATTAGAAAAGGAAAAACTCCTGTGTGTGTATGGGGTGGGGGGTGTAACTGTATAAGCGGGGAGAGATCAAGGACTAATTTTGATCTGTTAAGTCAGAGGTGCCTGTGAGATATCCAAACGGAGAGATGCCATAGGCAGTTAGATGGGTCCAGATCAGAAGACAGGACTGTGTTGGAAATAGGAACACGGGAGTAGTCTATAAATAAATGAAACGCAGGTGAAGGTATTTAGAACCATGTGATTGATTGAACCACCCAAGACAAAGCCTTTAGTTGCTATAAGAATCAGACGTTGGATAGCGATAAGGAGATAGAAAAAAGAGACTCGGAATTTGTGACCAGAGAAATAAGATGAAGACCAAGAGAGGAGAGCATGGTGTTTGAGAAGCCCAAAGGCGAGGGCTTCCATGTACAACGAGGACTGAAAGGTGGCAGTCAGGCTTAGCAGACGTAGTTAATATAAAACAGTGGGCATATAACCCAGTCTGAAGTCTGCTAAAGGGAGAATGGGAAGCAAGAGTATGGAAGTAATTCCGTGTAGATGCCTCGTGGTGAAGGGGAAATGGGTCTGAGTAGAGAGATAGAGCAACAGATGTAAAAAGATTTGGAATCCAGGAAGGTTTTCATTTTTACGGGAGCTTGTGGAACACTTGCAAGCTGATGTGAATGATGGAGTAGAAAGGGAGAATATAAACAGAGAGGAACTCTTTGAGTAGGTGAAGGGTGACTGAATTTAGAGCTGACATGGAGGTTTCGTGTTCATGAGTTTATCTTTGTCTATGATTAAAAGAGAGAAGAGAGCAAGATGAATATGAGTAAAGATGCAGAGTTTTTCACACTTAAGGGTGAGTGTTGAGAGGCATCTCGGATGGCTTCTGTGTTTTCTATCTAGTCTGTGATCTGTTGATGACTAAGGGTAAAGAAGAGATAGGTCTGGTTTGAGGAGAATTTCATTAAAATGTTTTCTCTCCCTGTTTGTTGAGAATTATAATTTGCACGATAAAAACTGGATAGAGGCATAGATGTAATTTATTCCAAATTTATCACTTCACTAAACAAACTGGAGCCCAGAAAATTAGCACTGCTGATATAGAACCAGGACAAAAGTCCAAGTCCTCATCCGACACTGTTTCCACAGATGCCTCAAAATATTACATATCCTTAAAATAAGTGCTCAACCAAAAGGAAAATGCAGTTATCTGGCTACTGCCCCAAACTGAATAAGAATGATCTCAAATTATTGGCACTGCTAAACTATCATAGAGATATAATAAGCATTTTAACAGATTTTAGGGGTTTCCTTCCAGTTGGGCATCTCAAGAAAACAACTTTCTACAAAAATAGTGGTGTGTTCTCCATGGTGCTTTTCCAAAGCATCTAAGTAATTGAAGCTAATTTTAAAAAGTTTGTTAATGTTTCCAAACCCACAAGAGCTAGTGATCAATTTAGGTAAGTGAACTTCCTTTAAGAAGGCTTTAAAAACAGGTTCCAAAGCTCATTTATCAAGCTGTACACATTCAATGAGCTTGGACAGGGAATATCAAAGTCCTACAGCTCTGAGTATTTTCTGTTTTCATTTTAATTCAAACATATAGGAGTGAAAATTAACAGTCAGATTTAGTATATAATTTGCCTAAGTTGGCGAAGAACAAATATGTTTATATATATATATTATGCCTTCATCTAACACTTCAAAAAATTGTCAACATTACAAATATGTTTATCTATATATTATGCCTTCATCTAACACTTTAAAAATTGTCAACATTATTTTATATAAAGATAGATGCCTTTAAAAGGGCCACTTGAACAAACAAGAAAAACAAACAAACAAAAACTCATAGACACAGACAACAGTATAGTTGGGAAGGGGGTGGGGTAGGTAGAAAAGGATAAAGTGGGTCAATATATGATGATGGAAGAAGACTTGACTTTGGATGGAGGACACACAATGCAATATACAGATGATACATCATAGAATTTTACACTTGAAACCTATATAATCTTATTAACCATTATCATTGCAATAAATTTAATTAAGAAACAAAACATAAAATAGCCACATTAAAAAACAAAACAAAAAACAGTGCTCTTTTTCATAAATGTGTCCTCAGCCATGTATATAGATGAATGTTCTCACTAGTGATAGGGTGAGCTGAGTTTTCTAGTGTGACATTAAGGAATTCAAGTATTGCCCTGGCTGGTTTTGCTCAGTGGTTAGAGCATAGGCCTGTGGACCAAAGAATCACGGGTTCTATTCCGGTCAAGGGCACGCACCTCGGTTGCGGTTCAGTTCCGTCCCTGGTCAGGGTCGTGCAGGAGGCAACCAATCAATGTGTTTCTCCCACATCAATGTTTCTCTCTCTCTCCCTCCTTCCCTCACACTCTGAAGATAAATGGAAAAATATCCTCTGGTGAGGATTTAAAAAAGAAAAGAAATTAAAGTATCATTATGAAAGTTAAGCTGTCCGGCTGGTGTGGCTCAGTGGTTGAGCATTGACCCATGCACTAAGAGGTCACCAGTGGATTCCCAGTCAGGACACATGCCCAGGTTGTGGGCCTGATCCCCAGTGGGGGCCATGCAGGAGGCCGCCAATCAATGTTCTCTCTCATCCATGTTTCTATCTCTCTCTCCCTCTCACTTTCTCTCTCTCTCTAAAATCAATAAAAGAAAAAAAATATTTTAGAACGATAAGCAGTAGTCACCACCTTTATACCCCAATCAATTATAGTCAAGTAAAAGATTTTCTCAAAAAGAGCAGTTCTTTTGGAGAAAAAAGTGTAATTTTAACTCATGATTTTGCTAATGTATTTATTTAAATATGTTTTTATTGATTTTTTAGAGAGATAGAGGGGAAGGGAGAGATAGAAACATTGATCAGCTGCCTCCTGCACGCCCCCTACTGGGAATGGAGCCCGAAACCCTGGCTTGTGCCCTGACCAGGAATGGAACCGGGACCTCTCAGTCCATGGGACAAGACGCTCAGTCCACTGAGCCACACCGGCCTGGCTGCCAATTTATTTTTGGCTCTAGCCAAGCAGCAGTATCATCAAGCATCTTAGGCCCTCAATCCTTGAGAACAGTCTCTTAGAGGGAGACATGAGGATTTTATGAAATTTCAAATTGAAAGTGTCTACGGAATTAAATGATACAAGTTTGAGAGTCATTATGCAGTGGATTGTTTATCAGGGCCAGCAGAGAGTAAACAGAACTCTCATATAATTGAAATTAACTAATTTAGGGAGGCATCGGCTCTCCAGGTGATAAGACATTTGGGAGGAAATTTGTTTTTCTTTGATTTATGATCATAGCTGGCCTGTGGTATCATTTCTATGTGCAGTCAAATAGAGTAGCTACTACCCACAGGTTGCTTTTGAGCACTTTTATTTTTTTAATCCTCACCCAAGGATATGTTTCATTGATTTTTAGAGACAGAGGAAGAGAGAGAGAGAGAGAGAGAGAGAGAGAAATATTGATATGAGACAGAAACATCTATTGGTTGCCTCCTTTATGCGGGATTGAACCCACAACCTAGGCATGTGCCCAGATGGAATTGAACTCACAACCTTTTGGTGTAGGGGACAATGTTCCAACCAACTGAGCCACCTGACCAGGGTGCTACTAAACACTTTAAATGTAGCTAGTCTGATTTAGATGCACTGTAAGTATAAGCTACACCCTGGATTTCAAGGGCTGAGTATAAAAAAAAAAAATGTAAAATAGCTCAAGTTTTTAAAATGTTGATTACATACAGAATTGAATTGATAATAATGAATACATATTGAGTTGAATAAAATCTATTATTAAAAATTTACCTTTTTAAATGTACCCACTAGAAAATGCAAAGTTATGTATATTTGCATTTGTAGCTTACATTAGATCTCCACTGGACAGCTTTCGTTAGGCACATTTTTTTTTCTTTATTGATTTTAGAGAGAGAGGAAGGAAGAGAGAGAGACAGAAACATCAATGAGAGAGAACATCGATTGGCTGCCTCCTGCATTCCTTCCACTGGGGATTGGGCCCACAACCTGGGCATGTGCCCTGACTGGGAATCGAACAGGAGACCTCTTGGTGCATGGGTTGATGTTCAACCACTGAGCCACACTGGCCAGGCAGGTACATTTTTTTTTAATCAAAAGAAATAATTAGCTGGTCAGGAAAATGTGCAAGCTTTGTTTACCTAAGATATGAAAAATAAATGAGGAAAGCCTTTAAAGCAGTTTGAGTTATCAGTAAACTAGGAAGGTTGAATCGGCTTAGTTGGCTGGTGGAGACACAGAAGTACCTGAGTGTTACTGTACAGTATTTCCCAAAAAGGACCACTAGGTTACCTGCTCCCTGGCGCAAGCCTTTCAATCTTTGTTTTTTAAAATAATGAAATCCGTTTTTGTGTGACTTTTTAAATGGAATTTCAAGTGTCATTTGGCAAGTCCCAAAAGTGTTTGAGAGAGGAGAGGCTTTTCCCCACTTCTCCTAGTGACCTGAACTTCATTCATTCATTTATTCATATTTCAACACATATTCATTTGAACTTCTTGTATGCACAAGGTCCTGTGTTAGTGCTAAAGTTTTAAAGATTAAAAAAACACTTTTTGGAATGATAGCTATATAGTGAATAATTACTGTAAAATATGATCAGAGTATCAGTGCTACAATAGACATGAATATAATATATTTTGCTAGGTTTCGGCTAGGTATGAATAAAGGAGTTGAAAAGTGTTTCACAAATAAAGTTAGTATTTACACTGGATCTGATGTTTAAGAAAGAATTTCCAAATGGAATGAGAAAATAAACATTTATTGGGCCCGCCAGGTCCCACAGCCAAGGCTAAGCACTCTCACATGGGTTGTCTCTTTTAAGTTCACATCATGTGATAGTTGAATTAATTTCATTGGTATAAAAGGAATGGGGAATATCATTTCATTATAAATGAAATGCTCATTGTCATAGTGCTATGATATGTGTTAGGGTAGATACTAGAGAAATGTCTGCTAAAAATGAGTAGGAAAAAATAGGACCATTTAGATCAGTGATCAGAAAATGTCAGGGCAAGGAGGAACTCTCAAATCCCTTCTAATCCAGCTCCCTCCTTTCAAGGATGAAGCCCATTGATTTGCCTGATGTAAGTAAATGGCAAAGGAAGACTGGGAGCCTGGGGGTTCTGCTCTAAGGTGCAGTACTTTTTTCTCAATAGTGCATAACAACAGCCTCAGCCCATGGCTACAGAAAATGCCATCAGAAGCTGCACTTGGGTAACAACACTTATCCAACCCTACTCACCATTTACTGCATGCTGTCAGAGTGTTCTACTGCTTAGAGCTGCAATTATAATAGTATTAACATTTTTACCACACAATTTCCTCCTTTTAAAATTCTGATGATTTTTTTTTCTTTTTTCATTGCTTTCCTAAATATTTGTTCCTCTGACAGGACTGATCTGATTGGGATAGTTGTGGCAATACAAAGACTCCGAACATACAGGATTCTAGAACTTCCCAATATATCAATTTGGCAAATAATGACTAATCTAACTTTAAATGAAACGCTTTGCTGAGAATGTGATAGCACACTGACTTTGACGCCAAGGTCTTTATAGCTGGTGGGGAAATGATCTTGCATATTAAGCACTTGAATTCTTCTAAGTGCTTTACACATGTTATTTGACCTAATATTTACAGCAGCTCTATGGGGGTGTACTCTGATGCACCTAATTAAAGAGAACACTGTGGGAACATAATTTGAAGATGTTCTCAAAGTAACACAGCTGGAAAATGATGGAGCCATGATTCAAAGCCAGCCAATCTAGATCACTCTCTTAATCATAACTTATACTAACTCCTACTAAATATAAAATGAATACACATAACTATAGAATGTAATGTATGCTCATCCCAGGGACACACAGAGGAGAACGAAAAGGGAGACAAACGGCCTCGTGGAGGATGTGTCTTTGGGGACAAGCTTGGGAACATGAAGTAGAGAGGGACTGATGGGAGGTGAGGAGAGAAAAGCATCCCAGGTTAGTGGGGGCAGGATTCATGGAAGGCTTGAGAATGGTAGAGAAAATTGGGTTCAGAGCTCAGATGTGCAGGAAGAAGAGAGCCTGAAGAGGTAGGCTTGACCTGATTGTGAGGAACTTGAGTACTATACTATGGAATTTGAATTATATACTTTTTTTTAAAAGAAATAGGTACTAAAAATGCTTTAAAGGTTTTGAAGATAGGAGTACCGTGAGTATTTTAGGAAGAATTACCTAGTCAGCAGTGCAGAGAATTAGAGCCAGGGGGCTTATGTACATTTTTCGTATTAAAATTTAGGATCAGAATGAAGGGTAACTCCAGTGGGAATGGAAATAAAAAGGGCAAATTTTTATGACCCATCCATCTGGGCCCTGATAACAGGCCAAGCAGTGTGTACAGACATTGGGGGTGGGGGTGGGGGGAATGAACAGAGGAGCGAGATGCTCAAACTCAGGCTTAGAATGAATTTAGAATGACATTAGGGAAACTGAGGCAGGAAGACTCTCTAAGATAATCCAGGGCTGGTGAGGGCCTGAATGAAATCAGGTTTTAATTGTGGATGTAGTTAATGGCACACGGTAATTGGTCTGATGGGAATGATATGGAAAGGGGGGGGAATCCAAAGTGCCTCTGAGCTTTAAGAGCATAGTAGTAATCATAGTAGGAGTGATCAAAAGTAGGAAAGTCGTGAGTAGAAGCAGATTGGAGAGGTAGTTCATGAGGGTTTGGAACTGACAACTTCCCTGTGGATCTATTCACTGCCTCGTGAGCCTCTGGCTGTGAGCACACTGAATTGCAGAATGATTGTGGGCTGAGCTAAAATAGACAAAGTTTCCACGATGACCAACATCCTGTGCTATTCTCTCGTCTCTTGCAACAAGAACTCACTTTAAACATGACATTTTACTTTGAAATATCACATTCAGAGGCAAGTAATATTGGTAATACTTAAAAGACTTCCCTTGTATCAAATAGAAATGAGTACATTTGGTTATTACCTTCTAGAATGTAGTCCACTTATAAGCCTTGAAGTCTTAATAATTGCAGCTCAGCATAGCAGGGCCAGAAAGTTGGAGAGAATAATAATCCCCAAATCCCTGAGTACATATTGATTTGATGTCTGACAACCCACTTCCATGAAGGAGGGAACATAAGCAAATATACACACAGGTTGGCTTGAGGCAAGATTCTGTAAATGAGAGGAAAAAAAAAACAAAAACAAAGAATGTATATTTTTCAAGTATATTTTTGAATTTGTCAGGAATTCAGACACTGGTCTGTACCCATCAGATGCTCAAAAATATTATAAAATTTTAATAATAATTATTAATAATCTATTTAGTTATGCTTTGTTAGGTATTGGAAATTATACCAAGTTCAACACGAAAATTATCTCAGTCCTTCTAATAGCACTACAAGAGAAGTATTAGGATACTCGTAGTAGTATATCCACTTTACAGATGGGGAAGTTTACGCAGCTACTTGAAGTCCCACTAATACGTGGCATAGCAATTTAAAGCCCATGCCAGTATTCTTGATGCTGTCCTCCATCCATTTCTTTTAAGCTCTGGCTATAAACAGCAGTGCTGGTTCTACAGCCCAGACCTTAGTGGACAGCACCCATAGATTAATCTTTATTTAGAGAAGTGACCTGATTCCTCTAATGTGCCAAAGTAGCCAGCAGCTCCCCCATTGCAGGGCCCCTTCTCCCCTTGTCATCTCATCTGCTGGCTGATGCACAACCACCAGGCTGCCAGTCAGGGCGAAGGGGTCCTGTTCTCTTCCAGTATTGATGTTTCCCCTTCGTGTGATTTGGCAGAAAACAAAACAAAACATGCCAACCTGCTTCTTCCTAGTCCTGCCCTATACCCCCAAATAATCACGATGTTCTTCTCCTCTAATCAGATGCTCTCCTTATCCCTCCACCCCAAAATCAGAGTAGAACTTAAACTTGTATTGCGTGTTTAACCATTCCCCTCAACTTGTTCCAAGTATTAAAGTTATTTCTCTCAGACACCTTTGGAAACAAAACATCACCTAAGGAAATGAGCATTGAGAAACTGTAACCTTTAAAACAAATATTTAAAATGACATAACACACGATATTTCCTCCTTCAGAGACTCCGAAGCTGTATTTTGGGTATAAATTGTACAAGCCTCACTTTATTTCTGAGGAAATGACATTAATGTGATTGAGTTCTGTAAAGTATGGAACAATCTGTAAAGGAAGGGAATTGCATAATGGATGGAGTTTGTTTATAGACGTCTGAACATTATAGATCTCATATATTTTCATCTCTGTTGTCCTATTTGGAAGTAGAAAATGGCCTGGAATATCCAACACCAGAGGCCACTGCTTAAAAATATCTACCACCCCACAGCAAATGTCCATGCGTTTAGGACATGTGTTAATTCTTCTGAGATACAGATACCCGGAAGGAGGGTACATATTATGGACCAGACGTTATGATGATTAGGGACCTCATTGATCCAGAAATTTTCAAAAGAAATCTTCTCTTGACTGAAAGAAGAAGGTCTACCAATTTATTGATTTGCTTTCCAAGCAGTTACATTGCTGACACTTTTTTCTTAAAGGGGCTGAGAGAGAAAGACAACAGAACATTCAGGAGTGATCATGAAGATGGATGAGAAAGCAGGGCGTGTTTGTCCCAGAGAAAACACAGGGTTAGGGGTGTGCTTGTCTTAAAGTGTGGACAATGGGTAGATACCGCAGAGATAAAGGCTTCAGGCTTAATGAAAGAAAGACCTTTCTGACAATCAGAGTTACTTAAAGATGAGAAAGGCTGACTTTCTTAATGGACGAGATTGATCCTGAACTGTAGACTCTTGTCATGTAAGAAATGCAAATAATACAGTGATGTTGGTCAAGTTATGACAGTATGATTCACTAACATCCTATTTCTTAAGTAGGAGAATTGTTTGTGAATGTTGTTTATTTGGAAGCAGGAACAGGGGGGAGGAGAAAGGAAGGAAGATAAGTGGAAGAGAGGAATCTGGAGGAGCTGTTAATGAACACAAGGCTAACTCCCAAAAACCCTTGACCTTCTCTTTCATTGGAAACAGGACTCTCCAGGACGTTTAGCACTGCTCTGGATTGCTACCAAGGGTTCTGACGTACACATAAACAAGAAAATGATGTTTTCCCCAATATGCATACTAATTCTTTTTAGTGTAAAACCGACTCAAGTTATACATTGGAACTTACATGAATGCCCTTTGGGGATTCTGTGACTTAATTCAAATATATATTCACGTGGTGGGAACTTAAAGCCAGAGAGGGAAATGTTTTGATTAGTTCTTTCCATATTACACTTTATGTTCTTCTCTGCTTTTAAGAAGCGTTGCGTCTGCTGGCTTATTTTCCATCTTGTTCATATTTATTAACTTCTGTAAATGCTAAAGCCATAATCAATGGCTTATGTAATGTGAAGTTCTTGAAATAGTAAATGAAATATTCTATTATTTTATATAAGTTTACTCTAGAGAATTGGGAAAATATAAAAGAGCAAAAATAACATTGAAATCACCAATAACCTCACTACTCAAAGATAATTACTGTTTATATTGTGATATGTTTTCTTAGCTTTGTAAATATGAAAATAATAATTTTTGCAATATAAAAACAAAATGTGCATAACATTTTGTATTTTGTTATTATGTTAAAGTTAAAATAGTATTATAAGCATTTCATCATAGCCTAACATATTCTAAGTAAATATGATTTTTAAGGACTAAATTTCAGTTATTTAGTCCAGTCTTCTTCTTCCAGATAATTCCATACAATTATTTAAGGCTAATATTATCTATACCTCCTAAAAAATTTTTGCTTTCACTCATTTTAGTAGACCTCTCCAACTTCCTACCTTACATCAAAGCTAAACAAAACGTAATTTTTAGCAAGATAAACTCATTTCTTCTTGTCTCATTGAAGAGTTGAGCATCCTTAGAATTTCAATATTGCCTTTCCAGCTTGAAAATTAGATGTCTTTCATGACTGCTGCTTTCTTTAGCATGATAATACCGTTGTCGGGAGTCAGCACGACAGTGGAGAGCGCACATGCGGTAGAATCAGCCAGTTCTGAATTTAAATCCTGATTCTGCCATTTATTAACACCATCCTAGTATATATTGCACAAGATCACTTACCTTTCTCTGATCCTCAGTTGCTTCTTCTGTAAAATGGGCTGGTTTTATCAATTGAGACAACATGCTTGAAGTTCCTTGATTACTGTAAACGAATACTAATAAGTGAATACTCAATGATTGTAAGTTCCCTTCCATTTATGGCTCGATACGCCCTCCTATCCACTTTTCCCAAGCTCTGAAGCTGTAAGGTTGAATGGCAGAAACTTTTCTGTTGTAATTGTGTGTGGTCTTTATTCTAAAAGGAAAGCAAAGGACTTTAACTTAGGAGAGGCAGGAAAGCATCATAAATATACATGGAAGAGGAACTCGTAGCAGTAAATGTATTAACATTAAAAGGTGGATTAATTGAACGGAGAAATCTTTTACAAAATCACTCCCAACTAGAGATAAAGACCAGTTAGTTTAGTGTTAAATTGAAAAACAATCCTGTAAATTAATTGGTAGTTACTGCCACCAAGTGGTAGGAAAAGACTTCTTTACTGATGAATCCATAGCCATTTCGGGGAAAGCTTCCTTATCACAATTTAGTAATTACATGGTGGACCACATTGATTCCATGTCTTCCCATTGCGTCATACCCGCCCACGCTCTCATCTCCATTAAATGGAAAGCAGTCTTTGATTTTTATTACCACACTGCCAAAATGTCCTGCTGTCAACAGAGAAACCTTATGGCTTATATTGATCTTTGCCTCAGGAGCTTCCTTTAATACAGAAAGAAAAAAGAGACAGAACTGCAATGAATGCGGAGAGAATTGGGAGTGAAATAGTGATAGGAAAATCCTAATTTAGTTCAGCCTCCAGAGTTAGGAAGGCCAGTGTTTGGCTGCCAGGTCTGCCACTTTCCAGCTGTATGTGACGATTGATCTCAGGATCAGTTTTCTCAGTTGAATCTGAGGATTAAATTAGCTGATGTATGTAAAATGCTTAGCCCAGTGCCTGGTCGCTAGCAAGTGCTCAGCAAATGTTAGCCCATTCTTTTCATTACTATGCCTATTACACTACATTTTCAGTCCCTAAACCTAAATGTTTCTTGTCATTACAATAATTATTAATATAATTCAACCCGATCTGAAAGAGGTACAAGCTAAGAAGGCAAAATCACTGTAACAACAAACTTTGCCAACCATGAGAGAATCTTCTGCGATTTCTCTAGTTCCCGAGAGAGGAGAACTAAGGAGAGAAGACAGGAATGAAGAAACCCTGTAAGTTCTAAGTCTAGATTTGGCCTAAGTTACTTTCTACTGAGGTTCTGGGCAAGTTAATTAAATCCCCTTTTAGCTCTCCTAACTCACACTGTGCTCTAAAGAGTATGAATTAATTAATTCTTTGGAAAGTTGCCTGCAATATAAAATCTATATATGGAGACCAATTATAATTTTATCCACTAGGAACCATAAAGCATCATCTATTATTAACCTTAAATAAAAAGAAAGGCAAAAATAACAAGGCTGTCTCTGCAGTTATAGCAAACTGTTATTGCTATTCTATTTTCAGTAGCCTCAATTAAGCAGTAGTCCATACATTTATACATTGTCTTGACTAATTTATGGTCACAACAATAAATAGCCCAGGACACCGAGGAGCCTAAAATTAAAATGTCCCCTGTTTCATTGGAGATAGATTGCAGAGAGTCACGTGTTTGTCACCAAACTCCAGTCCTTGGAAAATTGATCATCTAGCTTTACAGTAAATTACCCTCACCCAGGATGCCAGTATATTTCACAGGCTCCTACTTCAACCCCTTGTCAGAATTATATTAACCTGTCCTCTGCACCCCAAGAGGTGGTCATTCAGTCACTCCCAGAACATTTCCAAAGGGACCTCATTAATGTTATGAGGAAGACCAAGCTACTTTGTGGACAGGCCTATTCATTAGAAAAATTTTCCTGGTGATGAATGAAAATCTCCCTCCATGTGACTCATGTGCATTATTCTTAGTTCTAGATTTTAAATCCAAAAATAAGAGCCAACAACTTAGACTACCCCCATGTCCCAGATAGGCCAAAGAACCAAACTTTTGGTACATCCTGCAAAATGTGTACATGCTGCAGCACAAAATGTACCTGTTCTGTATACCTTATCCTTCACCAATCCTGAATCCCGTGGACAGGTAGTCTTATGTTCTCAGCAGTTTAAAAGAAATAAAAATAAAGATCCTTGAGGTATTCCATGTTTAAATATCTAAATAGAAATCAGAATGAAATGCAAAGTGGTCACCGTTTTTATTAAATCATCTCACAGAATATTCCAAAGGATGATTTCAATTGGAAGCAGGTGATCATGGAGAAGGCCTCAGGCCCTTTGTCTCCTAGGGTTTGCTATCCCCTTGGAATCATCAGTACTGGGTCCTTCAGACAGGACGCGGTATGAACGCAGCCGGCGTATTGGATGAGCTGTGCACCAGGAAGGGGACCACTGCCTTGCATCCTACAAGCTCTTTGTTAATCTTGGTGCTGCGCTCCTTGGTTTTTGCATCGAATTCTTTCTATTGTATTAGCTTATTTTAGTTGTGTTGAGGGGGTAAACAGAAAGGGATTTATTTAATGTTCGGTTTTATCCACAATGGGACTAGAGATACAGCCCGGAATCTGAGGCTACATATGATAGTGACTGTGAGGAAGAGGAGAAAAGAATGTCAAGGGGAAGGTTAAAACGAAGGTGACAGGCACACTTGTGAAGCTGTTCTTCCCTCCAGAAAGGTTTTTCTCAAAGCTTTTCATTGGGAACATTTTATGACTTCTCTATTAAAGGAATATTTTGGGGCCAGATGTTTCTAATAGTGCTGTTGTGAAACAGAGTGTAGTACCCAAAGAGCGATAATGTGGGAACCCCAATCTTCAGTTCCCATTGAACCTATGCCACCGACATGCTGTGTGATTTCTTGGCATAATAATTCCTATATCCACAAAATGGAAATATTAAAGAGGGTTTTCTTTCCCAAGCCTTCCCAGAAATACTTAGAGGGAAAACCCAAATAATAAGTATTACAAACTTTTGAAAAAATAAACTGTGGAAATTTGAGAATTGATCTCAGCAGAATACTTGAGAAAGTGTTTCAGTTTGGGGTCCTTTAATAGGAATCAACAAAAGAGATTGGATGATGAAAGACAACTTGTAAACTTTCTCCCAGTAAGGCAAATAATCTTTGTGTTGAAGTATGTTGATGAAGAGTGCAACATTCAAAGACCATATCTGAAGTATATTTTTATGCTCCAAAATTACTTTTTGCCACATTATTATTTTTCCTGCAATCTTTTTGGGGTTTTCAGTAAAAGCACACCTTAACTCCAGGAAATAGAAAATCTGTCAGACTTCATCTTTTTGCTTCTTTAAGTGTCAGAACCTATTGTCTGGATCTTTTGAGTGTATAAATTACATTTTATTCACTGTAGTTTCATCTTATAACACTACGCAGTCATGTAAGTATTTGTACAACTACACTGGTATAATAAAGTTGCTGAGTAATGAAGACATGAATCAGTAGAAGCCTGGAAGAAGGGTTCCAATTGTTGATAATGGTCCTCTTTATCCAGAGAAAGCCATCGCATTAATAACACAAATCAACGAGGCTCAGAAACCACCATTCAGATCTATTCTGAAACAATTCAGAAACTCAGCATCTTCCCTGGATCCTTTATTAGGTTAAGTTTATAAATATTCCCCACCATTATTGCACTTCAATTACAATGATCCCTTCCAAAATGTAGTCCTCAAAAACCTCACTCTCCAGATTAATTTCCCAGAAGTGGCTCCTTGTAACAGCCTGATTCATGTTCTTGTAAGATATTTAAAACATTTTAAGGCAATGAGAAATGTATCATCAGTTTCAATTGTGTAAGTTTCCCAATGACCTTTTTCGAGAATTGACATAATGAGTCTCTCTGTTTACTTTGTCAAGGTGTTAGGGCCCTCTGGCAAACTGTCTGAACCAGGTACGAGAAGGATGCAATGCATGTTTGCCCTTGTTTAAAACCAGTTTGAACTTAACCAAATCGCTTTGTGGAGAGAAAGGGCCCTTTCCTTTTTGGAATCAGCTGCGTTCTAAATAATGCTCTGCAGCTCATGGTGTTTGGAAACACCTCATTCTGGTTGACTCTTTCCAAACTCTTGGTTTTCACAGTCCATTTATGTTTACTGACAGGCTCTGGCATAAATACATTAAAAGAAGAAAATTGTAATTTTCTATTTAATCCAACATATTCATTATAAGAACTGTTGCGAACAGAGAAAGCCTGGTTAAATAATATCAAGTATAATGCTGAATCACAGAGTGGAAGTAAAAATGTTCTGTTTTTATTTTGCAAGACTCTAATCAACTGGTCCAGACTCTTACAAGATAGAGGGAGGCAGATAGATAAAGAGATGAACAGAAACATTTGGGCAAGAAAACTTCCCTTCTGTTAACACCCTTTAGAGGTGCCATTCTCTCATTCTTTGAAAGCTCTAAATGGAATACTGATAGCCCCATCTTCGCTTAAATTTTGATGTTCTGAGCACCAAAAATGATTCACTATCATGGGAAACAGAGAAAACAAGTAAGTTTAAAGGACCTTAAAAGCCCAAATATACCACCAGTTCTATGAATGGGGAAAATGGACCTGTCAAAGATAAATCTCTTAAAACTGGCCAGGCAAAGGCATAAAACGTCTACAATAGGATCCAGAAAAATTAACATCAACTTCCTCCCCTGTGATTGATGGAGACATGTGTGAACAAAACGCTCCTACTTCTGCTGGAGGGATCCTGTTAACTGGCTTAATACCTGGGAATGGAGAAATAAGTGTTCTCTGTGCGAGTTTAAACCCTTCAGGAAAGAGAAGCTTGGGTCATCATATCAGCCTAGTGTTCAGAGTCTGATATTAGGCGTACCTCCCTTCAGAGCTACTACTCCCTTGGTAGGTCCCACCTCCAGCCAGCTCATGGTAGGGCCAGCTCATTAAGTCAAACTAGAAAATTAAATCAGTCCTGTGATTCTACAGCTAAGCTTCTCAAACTATAGGGAGCATAACAGATACCTTGGAATTTATCCAAGATGCAGATTCTTAGACCCAACCCCATCAAAATTTAATTCAATGGGAGCCCATGACTGCAGGTATAACAAGTATCCCCATGTCATTCTGATACAAATGGTTTATGGATGTCATTCTTTGAAAAATTCTTGTCAATGCTTTGTATTTCAGGTCATTGGGCTAAAGTGAGTCCAACTGTTAAGACATCCCAAAACATCTTCTCAAAGACTATCCTTGGAGAAAGAAAAGGCATGTAGATGAGCAGCTTTTATGCGTTGCCTGAAGCCAAGAGTGTTGAGGGGGCTCTTGTTACTTGAAACTGGGTAGATAACATACTCAGATGGAATTATTACATGAAATGTATGTCCTCAAATGAGGAAATATTGCTTTACTTTGAGATCATACAAAGGATTTCAAGTACATAGATTCAGGAATATTAGAATTGTGACATAAGCCCTAAGGTCTGATGGAGTTATTTTAAGGACCCTACTCTGCCTACCATAGTAAGAAGGAACACATAACAACAGTAAATACCTACCTTGAGTCATAGCCCTTCCAGGACAGGCCGTGGCCTATAATCAGAAAATGAGGTATTCCTCTCCTCCTTTAGAATCTCAACTTTCATTGGTCCGCAGACCGATGCTCTAACCACTGAGCAAAACCAGCCAGGGCTAGAATCTCAACTTTCAGACAGGAGTCGTTTGCCAGGTGTGGTACTGAAGGCTTAAACACAAACACACACACACACACACACACACACACACACGGAGTAACAAAGCAAATTGAATTCTGATATTTTAATGTCCTGAAGCTTTTTGTGATATCTTTTGATTGTTTTTACATTAGTTGATCTTAACTGAATGAAAAGTACCTGGATTTCTTCCAGGATCAAATTTCTAAATGGGATTGGGATATAATGTGTGCATCAAGGTTAAAGGGTGATTAAAGGGGAGATTGAACTATAATCACTAAGCACCGTTTAATGCAGAATAGCTGATAGTAGGTCATAGCATTCAAAGCAGAGTGCTTTGGAGACACTGCCCAACCTTTAGTTTTACCAAAGTGGACAAGGTTATTTTGTGTCTATTCTGATGCCAAGCCTGGTGTTCTGAGAGAAAATGGAATAACAGCTGGGAAATACACTCATAGGTTACTGTCTCGAATAATTAAGAATATGGCCCTGGCTGGTTTGGCTCAGCAGTTAGAGCGTCGGCCCGCAGACCATAGAGTCCTGGGTTCGGTTCCCGCTAAGGGCATGTACCTCGGTTGCAGTTTGTCCCCGGCCCCGGATGGGGTCTTGTGGGTGGTGACCACTCAATGTGTCTCTCTCACATCGATGTTTCTCTCTCTCTCTTCCTCCCTCTCTCCCTCCCGCTCTATCTGAAGATAAATGCAAAAGTATCCTCGAGTGAGGATTAAAAAATAAAAATAAAAAAATAAAAAAAGAATATGAGCTAACATATTATATATCAATTATACCTCAATAAAAACATTTAATATAAAAAACTTTAAAGATCACAACCTTTTCTAGTTTGGGAAATGACTTCTCACCTTTGAAAAGGATGTGGCAATTATCACTCAGTGCCAAGGTAACATCTTTTTTCAGTGATTTTTGTGTAGAAAGGTCTAATGCTGACATATAAAAGGTCATCTGAGGTTTGAGAAGGAAATTTTGAAACCCACAAAACTATGTGACATTTTAAAGGTCAATACCATCTAAATTATTTTAAAATGCTGCCACTGAGAAGAGAATTAGCCTAATCTGATCAACCAGGAGTAGTTCAGAAAAAAAAGGTTATTTGGATTTTATTGCACCCAGTATGTGTCTTGAAATTGGCTAAATTTGATTGATTTCTTCCTCTCCCCATGCAAATTGTAAATACATTCATCCATCTACTAATTCATTCATTCAGAAATGCCACTATGTCACCTAGAAACTTTATTTCAACAGCACAGCTTTGTCTGAGGAGCTGTGGCAAAGTTGGATATAAAAATAGATGATCTCTCACCAGAACAGTGCCAGTAATGGCAAATAAAACAATACATTCAATTTCATTTTTGTATGAGGTTCAAACTGCTTCTTTGCTCCCTAATTTCTTCATTGACTTATTCATCATAGAGCAACATTTCCCTTTTTAATCCTTTTTTTTTTTCTTTTTCTAGAGAGCGGAGAGACTCAAAACGCTTTGCACAATAAAAGCTTTATTTCAGCTAATATCACTTATGTGTAGAACTACAAAATCTTTTCTAAATAAAGATGAAATATGTTGGTCATGGAAGATGCAGCTACATTGAATTTAACATGGAATGGTTTAGGATTTGTTACATTTAACTGAGAACAAACCACATTCAGCCTTCAATCTCAACTCACCATGATAGTCTGTGTTTATGTCAGGACTGAACTCAGTTCTTATAAACTATTCGGTGGCACTTTTGGGTTTGTGCCCGAAAGCTCTGCCCACGGCAGGTTCCAAATTCAATGCAATTAAATCTGCAAACCAGCCGTGTGTGGAACAGACAAGGCGATGGCCTTACGAGCTGAGATTGGAGAAACGCTAAGTGGAGCTCCTTCACTCCGACATATGGCCGGCCATCCTCCTTTCCAAATGCACATTCTGAACACATATAGATTGGGGAGTTTTTATTAGTTTTTTCCTTCTTAAACACCCACAAGGAGCATGGATCTTTGAGTCGTTCACCAGTCTGTGTGTATTCAGAATGTGTACAGGAAGGTGGCAGCCCGTATTGAGTCAAGGAATTCTACTGGCGTTTCTCCAGTCTGGACCCCAAGGCCCTCCTGCCTGCCCACACACGCGGCTGGGAGTCATCCACTAGTGAGGACGAATCTTGATGGTACTTGTTTCCCAGTACCTCAAAAATTGCCACACTGTCTCCCAAAGTAGCCGTACCATTTTCCATTCCTACTAACAAGGAATGAAAATGTCTGTCAGTCCACACCACCCCCAATTGTTATCACCAGGTTTGTTTGTTTTATTTTGGATCCTAGCCATTCAATCGTTGTGCAGTGCTACTTCATTGTTGTTTAAATTCATAATTTTTAATGTCAAATGATGTCGACTATCTTTTCCTACTTTTATTTGACATTGGCAGATCTTCTTTGGTCAGGCGTCTGTCTGTTCAGAACTTTTGCCCATATTTTAATCCAGTTGTTATTTTCTTCTTGTTGGTCTTGTTTGATTTCCATCTATCACTTTCTAATATTTTTTACAATGATGATTATTTGTATGGGTGACTTTTTATGGCTATTTTCTCAATTCCCAATATAAAATTAGTCAGATTTTTCCAGATAATCGAGTGTCACGAACAATTCCAGGTCTAGTGAACTAAAGCATGAAGACATTTTGAAGAGATTAGGGGCTTGGAGGAAAAATCTGTTAACAACGATGAAGGAAAGGCACTGGGTAGAATAAGTTAAAAGATAATGAAATAATGATCTCTATTTCTAAGATCCATTAGAGAACAAGCAGTTCTGACAGTTTGGCCTTATCTTATAAACAAGGACTTGATGTTTCTCCCTTGAAGAGCACTTGATGTAGCTTCGTGTTTGCTCATGTCTCACTGAGAGTAGTTAAGGGGAACGCCGTGCCTCAGTGGGGAGCCCCAAAGTGAGCAGTTCTGCTGATAAAGCGCCGGCGAGCACCCTGCGTGCAATTCTGGACGTTAGGAACACATCGGAGATTTAAAAATACTGGAGAGACTTCAAAATACTGATGCCTGAGTCCCAACCTGGGATTCTGTTGTTTAATTGGTCACGGTATCAGGAATTTTCAAAGCTAATACACAGCCGAGAACCACTGCCATTGGGCAGGATTTCCAGCGTGATCAACTTTACCCGTTTTACACAGACACTTTATACTGGAATCACTGGAGTCACGGATCCCAAGTGGAAAGAAGCCCATGGCAGAGAGGACGGCCTTGTGATTCCAGCCAGGACGTCATGTAGGAAAATCACAATCGTATCAGCACAGTATGAGAAAAAAATGGGAATTGCTCAGCACACTGGCATTTTGTGTGCTAAACTACAAAATAAGTAAGAGAGTCCAGTTGTCGCTCGTTAACCGGTGATTGAAATAGTATAAAAATATTCAACTGGTGGTAATAAAACAAATCATCAAACTTTTAATCCAGACACAAAGAAAATCCACTATTGACCCAGAGCTAGATTCTTCCATATCAGTTTGTCAACATCTAATATTCATCTGTGTGTTTTCCTGGTAATTTTTCTATCCATTTTAAGGAAACTGACTAATGTTGCTGAAATCATATAAATCTTTAAAGGCTGTCAAAGTATTAAGTTCAACTTGTGATTTAGCTCATTATCTTGAGGGGGAAAAAAGTAAGTGCCATTTCTATTTACTAATGAGTGTGTCTCTGTACTATAATAGTACATTTCAGTGAAAATTATTTTATCTGAGGTGGGTAAATGTATTGGGGTGGTCAATAAGCTGTCATAAAACACACATGGCCCATTGTCTGTAATAATCCCATCTGCCCAACACTGAGTGTTCTCCTGACCAGCTGATAGAATCACTGCTTTTATCTGCTGCCATTACAACCACGTTTCGAAGTTTTCCGTTACATAATTTAAACTCAGAAATTCTACAATTTTACTCTTAGTCCTCTCCCCAAATCAAATTTCTTGAACAGAAAGAAATTTTAATAAAGAACTCATTAATTACCATGTGGGTCAGTACTGAGAGAGAGGAAGAGAGAAACAGAAAGAGAAAACCAATGAGAGAGGGAGAAATAGGAAGAGAGAGAAGGAGAAAACCAGGAAGGAAAGAAGAGGTTTTAATTCATTTGGGGGGAAATTCTGACAAGTCCCTTTTCTTCTTCACCTTGCAGAGAGCCTGTCCCTTTCCCTAGTTTCCCTCTTATTAGGAAAATTGAATGTATTCTGATTGTTTACATTACTGAAATTATGCCAGTTTATTTTATAGCTTCATTTATTTCCTTTCAGTTTTTTAACTTTCCTGACATCTGTTGGTTCCGTCTTTATTGTCATTGTTGTGTGTTTCTCTTTGTTTTTTCATTTTTCTGGTCTTTTATATTTTAATGCACAAATTTAATGTCCTACATTTCTATTAATATCTAGAATGAACTAAGTCCTCTTTTATTTTGCTATTGATACAATAATTTTAGAACAGTTTATTTACACCTTCTTTACCCCAAACCCACCATCTCTCATGGTAAAATCACCTGGGATATTCATTCTAAACAGGTATTAACCTTTCCAATCAACATCTTTCTATTTAAAAGATTTGCTGTTTTATTTTGTGCTTTGGTTCTGCCTTCCTTTCCTATCTCATGTCCCACTATTTGTTTTCCTGAAGAACAGCTTCTAGTAGTTCCTTTGACGAATAATTTTCTGGGGCCTGTTGCTGCTAGAACAAATGACCACAAACTTTGTGGCTGAAAACAACAGAAATGTGTTCTCTCACAGACGGGCACAAGTCCAAAACGGGTCTTCAGGGCTGCGTTCCTCCGGGAGGATCCAGGGAGAATCCCATTTCCAAGGGCCACCTGCATCCGTGGCCTCGTGGCTCTCGTCCCCATCTTCAAAGCCAGCAGTGTAGCTTTTTCAAGTCTCTTGCTCTTTATCTCTCGGTGTCTTCATATAGCTTTCTGTTGCTTTTGACCCTGTCTTCCTCTTAAAGGACCCTCATAATTACGTATAAGGCATCCTGGATAACCCACAATAATCTCCTTGCCTGGAGATTATTAATTGAATCACATCTGTAAAGCCTTCTTTGCCACATAAGGTAACAGTCACGGATTTCTGGGACATGTATATCTTTGGGGAGCCATAATCCAGCGTCGCACAGGGCTTTTGCCCAACTGACCATGTCTTTCTTGTAATCTCTTGTGTGAGAGTTGGGCTGATGTACAGCTCAAAGTCCTTTTTTACAGAACCTAGTAGTATTTTATCTTAGTATCTTTTTCATGCTGTTAGTGTGAAAGGTGGAGTCATTTCAGTGAGGAGTTGATGTTACTGTTTCAATGGTTATCTTTGGTGCACCACAGTCTATCAGTTTCATCAACTGAAAACTGTGGTTACTTTAACATTATTCAGAGCCGGTGTCTCACCGTCAGCTTCCCTGTCCCTGCTCACCTCCCCACAGCACAGGGCGCCTCCCACTCTCTTGTTGCTTGTTACTCCCACCTGTGAGGCTGACGGTGCAGGGCAGGTGGGAGTGGAGATGAAGGCTCTTTGTGGTTCTGGTCCAGTCTCGGTTTAGGAAGGCCCTGTGCTCTGACCTCATGGGCAGGACTTTCTCAGTATATTCTGTATCCTGCTCCGAGACCGCCAAACTTGGCCTTGTATCTGTGGTTGGTTTTGTGCACAAGGTGCTTGCCGCCCCCTAGTGGCTGAGGACTCTTCTTTAGATCAGGCATGGGATGTTAGGCACAAGATGAATTTTTGCCCTTTTCCCTATATAAAGAATTTTTCTTCTACTTTTTCTCCATTTTCAGTAGCAATTCATATTTTCAAATGCCCCTCTGCCAAGAGCTTAAAGCATTTGATTTGTAAGCAAGAAGGAGCAGGGCTTTGCCTCACTACCCGCCCCCTCCCAACACACACACACATTCGTATGACAACCAGCGTCTCCTCCTCCCATCTCTGTAACAGGTGACAGTTTGTGCATCCAGACCTTTTTGGGAGGGCCAGTCTCTCTTTGAATTGCAGTTATTCCATTGCCTTGGAACCCTAGCTCTTTGGTGGGCTCGAGAAAAGTTGTCAGTCTGTAGTTTATCTGGCTTTTCTTATTGTTAAGGGGGAGAGAATATCTCTGGACATTATACTTCCTAGATAAGAGCAGAAGTCTCCATGGACATTTTATTTAGAAAATACACTCAAGATATAGGATGCCATCTCCATAAGAGCGCCATTTCATCCTGCAATGAGTTCACAAACTTAGTAACCTATTGAGTTTAATCTAAATTGGAATCCAATGAACTCCATTTGGAGGACTAAATAGTTTTATTACATAGTTACACTTAATGCCCTATCTTTAGATCATTTAATTTACATAATTTTATAGAGAAAAACAAATAACTCTCCCTGGATTTAAACAGCCCATCTTCTCAGAAATAAAATTATAATTTCTCTTGTAAAATTGTGTATCCAATTTATGTATATATCTTCAGCCATGAATTTTACTTATTTTAACTGAATTGTTTTCCACTTGTTTTATAATTTCCATAATGTGGGTGAGTGCTTGGCATCCTAGATAAAGTTATGTTGAACAACAAAAAAGTGTCTCGAAGTAGTATAACAAATTCCCTATATAATGAGGTACACTTAATTGTAGAATGTAATGCAATTGACCAATCTTATAATTCTTTTCTTATAACAAAAATTAACAATGGCAAAGTCAAAGGAGAGCAATTATAGATGATCAGGTGTCCACTGATCACCTCTGATTGGATTTGCTAGCTCTATACTAGCACTGAAAAATCCTTTTGAAAAGCATTTCTATTAGATTATTAGAATTCATTAACTTAGACGTTAATAAAACCTTATATTATTTTGTGATGTGTGACCTTGATGTGCGACCTTGAGCAAGCCACTAACCCTCTCTGGACCTCTGGTTCCCCATGTGCACCCCATGTAAGGGCTAAGTCAAGTCATCTCTAAAGCTCCCTTTCAGTGCTATGGCATGGATAGAGACAGCCAGTGAAACAAAGTATCATGTGCTGCTTTTTGTGCTTGTTTTAACTTTTAGGTAAACTGTGATGGCTAAACTTCAGCCAGGATCCCTTAAAGCCTCCTCAGAAATTCCGTGATTTCATATACTTCTAATTACATGGCTCTATTTTTTCCTCAGATTACAAATTTCCTCTAAGGAATATGGATTTGGGGCATCCTAACAAAATTAACTATTGGGCAGTACTGACTCTCCAGGCCTGATTGAGAGTGAAAAAATATTGTTTGATGCCCCTCTGATTCTGCCTTCCCCTCCTCAAGCCCTGAAATCCCTTTTCTTAGTGGGACAATGGAAAGAGGCAATTTTATTGCCACCTAGATGTTCCAACCAAGTAGCTGGGTGGAGAACTCTGTTTACCCTCCTGAGGTCCCCTCGGGCTTTGCTGTGAGTAAATAATGGCAATGTTTATAGATTTCAAAAGAGATCCAAGGAACTGCTTTCAAGTTATTTCAAGAATGAGTTCCAGGTGAATGGATTTTCAGGGTGAATAGGGGAAGGACGAGCTAAGGCTTTGATCTGAAACTTGGAAGCACTGAGAAGTACAAAACTGGTCCAAACTGAAATGGCTTGAGCCCAGCCCAGAAAGATGTGAGATGGGATCAGTAAGAAAGAGTCCATATGAGGACAAGATGATCTAGACCGAGGACACAAAAGGGGATGAGAAATGGTCACCCAGAAATAGCTTTTAAGGCTTCTGAAAATTAGGCAAGTCTTCAAGTTTTATCAAGTTCTGAGTTCTATCTTCTCATGGTTTTATGGTATTACAATGATTTCGTTAGATCTATTTATGTAGTATGTTAACACTTTGTCTTATGCTTTCTGAATATAAAACCAACTTATTTTTACCTCCACCCCTGCTAGGTTACTGTATCTTTTGAATATCAAAATTAAAATATTATGTATTAATATTTCTAAGTATTTTCCTTTTTATCTATGACTTTGCTACCGTGTCTAGAAAAATCCTTCCCACTCCTCTAAATTATATAAATATTTAACTTGATTATCTCTTACATTTAAATATTCAAACTGTTCATAGACATTTTGGTATATGATGTTAGGTTGGTTAACAAATTGTTCTGATTCTGTTTATTGAATAAATCATCCTGATCTTTTCCCCATTAATCTGAAAGATCATCTATATTCTACAGCAATTCTTATATATCCTGTGTTCCCTGATTCGTCTGCTGTATCACTGCTTATTTTGTAATCATTTTGTTCCCTTATACAGAAGATTCCATTGCAAAGGGAAGCTTGCCTAACCATTATTTTTTATTAAGTTTTGTTGGTGCTTCTCACAAGCATATTATTGATTGCAGATAATCCTTAAAGGATTTTGATGTGTATATTTAAAAATCTATCCACCTGTAAAAGGGTCCATTACAACCATTTATATTATTAGTTTTGACTTGAGAAAGCAAAATGTAAAAAGAAAACGTCAAAAGGAAATGAGTTTAACCACATTTAAAGTTTTCTTCCCTAAACTGAAAGCCCTTAGTAAGCTTACTATTTATTAATGAATGATTATCTTATTTATATGGTTTGCTGTCACCTGGAAGTATGCATAAATGTGGATTCAAATGGCCCTAAATGTTTCTATCCAAATTAAACAACTTACCATTTTTTGACAACTAAAATGTCCAGTAGTATATCATTGACAGATGATTAATTTTGCAAAGCAATTAGGTCACCCATGTGCTTACTTACAAGAACTTAGATGCCATCAATGCGGTATCCCCCCACCCCCATCCCCACCCCTGGCCAAGGTTTTGCTTTTTACTCTTTCAGTTTCATGTGGAAAACCATGATTTGGTCTGAAAATATTAAATGGAAAGTTCCAGGAAAAAAATGTATAAATTTTCATCTGCCTGCTATTCTGAGTAGTGTGATGAAATAACATTAACTGCTGTGATATCACAGTGCTTGTGTTCAAGTCACTCTTGTTTTACTGAATAATGGCCCCAAAGCACTGGCAATTCGGATAAGCCAAAGAGAAGCCAAGTAGTGCTTCCCTTAAGTGAAAAGGTGAGTACTGTACAATAAAGTATTTTAAGAGTGAGAAAGAGAATACCTTCACATAACTTTTATTACACTAGAGTTACAATTGTTCTCTTTTATTATTAGTTATAAGTTACTGTGCCTAATTAGTAAGTGAAACTTGATCATAGGTATGTATGTATAGGAAGAAATATGGTGTACATATGGGGCTCAGTACTATATGTGAGTTCAGGCATCCACTGGGGGTCTTGGACTGTGTCCCGAATGGATGGGGGGACTATTGTAGCTTCATCCCCCATGTTCTTCTGGCATATCTACCAGGGCAGTGTTTCTGGTAGGAGGAGGTAGCTTTTTCACCTGACATAGTTTGAGAAGTATAAAGAAGTCTCTATAGGAAAACATCTCCCTGTCTAATGCCTTATTTTTAATTTGCGCCAGACTCCCTACCTGTAGTATAGTCCTTTGGTTTCTAATTGCTTAATCTGAATGATTGTATCACACCACTGTTCTCCCTGAGAAAGTAGGATGGGCCCAGAAGACAGGGAATGGCAATCTGAGGAACAAACTCTAGATTCGTGTCCTTCACAATTTTTCCTGGCAGTAAGACTGATTCAAGTTTTGCTCAGGTCCCACAATTACCTATTTCAACCTTGCAGAAAACAAACTCATTAGCGCTTGCAGTTTTATCCCCTCCTGTTGTGGAATGGAGTATGTTCCTTTTCAGCTTTGAGTGGGAGTATAAACTTGTCCAGCTTCCCTGGAGCAAATGTCATGAGTGAACTACAAGCAAAAACTAGGCATTCCCTTATCTTTGGATGCGAAATAATTGTTGTTCTTTTCCTTTTCAGTTTCTTCTGTGTGGCATATGTGGAATACTGTGCGCCAAAAAAAAATCTGGACTTGTCGTAAGTTTCTGCCTTGTTTTTGCTGTGCGTTGAAGTGTTGGAAATGTCAGAACTCAAACCGGAAATAGTGACCAGCCCACTTTCATATGTTGAATGTTACTCATTTAGGATAGAAAAAAGCTGATAAGCAAATCCTGGCTTTTTTACTTTCAAAGAAAACCTTCAAGATTATTAGAGATTATGATGAAAGAAATAGAGAGAAATAGAGAGAGAGAAGAAAAGCTTTGATATACTCTTTGAATACATGAATATGCAACCCTTAATTACTTCTGTGGGTGACAGTCTCCATTTTTCCAATTTATAGACTCCCAAACATTCACGTGAATCCTTCAGTAAGCTGAAAAAGACATGACATGAGTTCATGGGAAATTTAACTGTTTAAATATAGAACTGTGCCTAAGGATCACTGGCTTTGTTTGACTGTGAAGTTCATTTTACAAAGCAGCAAAACAGCTGTGTTGTTATAGTTACAGTTAATTCCCAAATATTTTCTATTTAATTTTATTTTATTACTGTGAATGCAAATGTAAGTGTTTTCAGATGTTTTATGGCACTATCGTGGGTTTCGGGGGTATGGAACATGCTCCCAGTTAAGTCTGATGTTGGCTGGAGGACAACTTCAGCATGCTCGAGTGTGGATTCCCCACTGCCTGCCACGTCATTTATGAGAGTTTGGAAAGAAGGAAAAGCGTGGTTTATTTTATTGGGTACAATAGGAAAGATCATAGACCTTGAAGACTAGCAAAGTGAATACTACACATGGACCCTAGGAAGAGACCTTTGAGCCTAAAAAGAGTTTCTAAGGGGAGGCCAGTTATCTGAGGAAGGCAAGAAATGGGAAGTAGTGTAGTTATTTTGTGCAACTCCTTTTCTAATCACATCTTTCTCTATGAGAATAGCTATTGTGACAAAAAGGGTAAAGGCCTCATTGCTTCAGACATATGAGATTTAATGTTTAAAAATTACATAAAGGGTCCAGCCCATGTGGCTCAGTGGATTGAGCTTCATTCCATGGACTGAGAGGTCCCGGTTTGATTCCCAGTCAGGGCATATGCTTGGGTTGGGGGCTCCATCCCCAGTAGGAGGTGTGCAGGAGGCAGCCGATTGATGTTTCTCTCTCACATTGATGTTTCCATCTCTCTCTCCCTTCCTCTCTCTCTAAAAGAAAAGATACATAAAGGGAAACCTTTGGATAAATTTTTTTTTCTTGGAGGCTTGTAATTTGCATCTACAATTCTTCCATCACTCTTTAGAAATGACCTTCATTCTTTCTTCACCTTTTCTACCAAGGCTCTTGATGGCCATGCAGTAACAGTTTCTTGGAACTTGAATGGAAGAGTTGAGGAGGAGAGAGAGGAGATTGCTTAGTCTGTTGGGGCTTCAGTAGCAAAGTGCCATAGACTGGATAACTTATAAACAACAGAAATTTATTTCTGATGATTCTGGAGGCTGGCAGTCCAGGATCAGTGTGCCAGTGTTGGGTTCTGGTAAGGCCTTCTTCCAGGTTGCAGATTTATGGCTGTTTCCTCTCAGAGCAAAAGAGGGAAGAGAGTTCTCTGGAGTCTTTATAGGGGTACTGATTCAATTCATGAAGGCTCCACACTCATGACCTAATTATCTCCAAAAGGTCCACCTCCAAATGCCATGATATTGGGGATTAGACTTCAGCATATTAATTTTGGAAGGGTACAAACATTCAGTCCATAACAGAAGGGAAGGGAAGAGAACGGAAGGGATTTTTTTTTGAAAGACTCTCATGTCTTCCTTCTATCTTTATAATTGTCTTATAAGTTAGAAAAAATATCTTAACATCTAAACTTTTTAGAAAGTATCATCTACTTTCTCCTCCTGTACCATCTCAGGTTCCATAGATGATATTTACCTATTAAGGATTGTCTATCCTTCAATCAAATTGTGTAAAAATGTCTCCACTCCAAACATCTCTGGAGTCTAGAATCTCCAGCCTGGTGTGATTTGAAAATAGTAGATGGTTATAAACTTGGGTATAGATTTTACATTTTAATTCCTAAGTGAGACTGTTCTATCTGCCCATGTTAATGAAATCTCATGCCTTTAAAGAATTACTGAGAAAAACATCAGAAGAAATGTATTTTCCTCTAACAGTAAATTAAATTTTTCATTTTTCTTAATTAACAGTAATCATTTAAAAGTTAAAATGTAATATCATTTCATATTTTCTGAGAATGACTAAAAATGTCAAAATATATTATCCAGAAACTGTATTCCATCTGAACAGACTTTAAAATGGAATGTAACTGGTTGATTCTACCTGAAATTGGGAGCTACAAATTCCCACTTGGGATGAGTCAATGATTTGGTAATTGATACACGGTATTATATTTAATCCCTGTAAAAAGATTTTACTCATCCGTCACTGGATTTTCACCCTTGGTGATAAGTACTGTGAGACTGACAATAAGGAATGCTGAATTAAGTTGGAGAAATAAAGGGAACCACTTGTCCTTCTTTCTGCCTATTATGCTATTTCATTGTGCTATTTCATGCACCCATGGCCTTCCCCTTTGCTGGCAACTGCATGCACTTAGCTTAGATGAAATATGGTCAAGGAATTCTTGTCTGAAATTGCTGGTTGGGCTAAATAAATTCCCCTGCTCCCTACTCTGAGGGCAACCCATTCACCCCTCTTTCTTAATAAGTGCCATTCCAGTTGGAATGTCGGATCTTCTCCAAGACTGTAACGTACTCGTGGGGAATAACTATGAGCTGTTCTTTTCTCTAATGCCAACTGCTACCTCACTCGAGACCTAACAGATGTTAGATGCTCAATAAGTGCTTGCTGAATTCGACTGTCAAAGCCAAAATGCCTGATAATGTAGAATTAAATGCTATAGCAAGTTTTCTAGCTGTTTGCCCTGAGGGATTATGCCAAAGGAGGAGATCAGTAAAGCCTTTCATCTAAGAGTCCAAGGAAGAAACAAAGTTATATTCAGGAAATGAAAAACTATTGTTGAGGTGGGAATACATCAGCTATATTGATGGATAAGAGAGGCGACAGGAACAGACTGTTCCAGAGAATGATGGAAATAAGTGTAGATGATTAAATTAGTATCATACTATAAAGTATTATGAAAACCCTAGATACTCATACAAAATAAAATTATTAAAGATATTAGAATATTCTATTACATTTATTAAATATTCACAGAGCATTTACTACACAGAAGGCATTATACTTAGTTCTACCAGAGACCCTGTGATATTTTCATTGAATAAAAAAAACACTATGACTCTATTAATAGAGGCCCAGATCAAGCCAATGGTAGGGTCAAAAGCAAAGCCACATACTGTTTCTGCAAAACAACCAATCCAACAGTACTTTTGGAATATCTGTTGTGTGTGGTGCCACACGGTAACAAAAGATCTGTAAGATAAAGGGCCAGGCAGTGTTCACGGGAGTCCCTCAGTCTCCCGCTGGGGAAATAGATATACAAGATAAAATTTTAATCAATTAAATAGTCAACTAAATTCCCTAAGATCACAAGGCTAGAGACTTATAAAAATTCAAAGCCTTGTGGAACTGATGGCAGTTCAATGAAAGGTACTTTGATACTTTGGGGGCAGGGGGCTTAGCACTGTGAAACTGGATTTGGGTTCAGTCCCTGAGTAAGATTGTTACCTGCCCCTCTCAGAGGATTGCTAAACAAGATATCAGGTCTAGTTCCTAGCATAGAAGCACACAATAGATATTAAATAAATATTATTTAAATCTGAATCTATCTAGACGACAAATTTTGCTTACTTCAGAGTTTTCATAAGATGTGTCCCTGGCCTTTCTATAGTCAGCTATTATTTCCTGAAACACTGTGGTCTATACCCTCTCCACTGAGTCAGATTACACAGAATCCTGGTGAAAGCGTAGCTCCTGTCCCCTGGGAAGCACCAAAAGCATCTTCTCCTCATTGTAGCTCAACCATCCTGGGCGTGCAGCGGGACGGTGCACTGGGTGGAGTCAGCTTTGCTTTCCCAGCGTGAACACTCCTTTGCTTTTCCTTGTCAGATGATCCTCTTTTCCGCCTGCTGCATCTGTGGACTCATCGGGGGCATCCTGAATTTTCAGTTCCTTCGGGCAGTGACAAAGAGGACCTCTTCCCTCTACCCACTGCATGTCGCCTCCATGTCTCTGGCGTGCATTGGGATCGGGGGCTGCACCCTCTCTTCATGGCTCACTTGTCGGCTGGCCAGCTATGAGCAGAGGAGGATGTTCTCGGAGAGGGAGCATTCGCTGCATCACTCTCATGAAATGGCTGAGAAAGTGAGTCTTGCCCCTTGTCCTGTCGCTGCTGGTCGGTGATGAAGACCGCAGTCAGGTCTCGGTGAATCAATCGCCTTGGAGCTGTAGATGAGAATCTGAGAAATTAGATGTCATGAAATGTTGGTCCTAGTGGGCTGAGGATAGGATTTATTTTTCTCTCTCTGCAATTCTGGGTACACCTGTTTTCAACCTAAGTTTTTAGCTTCTCTATACAAAAACACAGTTTCTAAAATAGAATTTCATAAAATATTAAATGCCTTATAAGTATGGATTTTTATGTATTGTACTGAGGAAAAACACTCTCAACTCAAAAACACCACTTTTAGAAATCGGGTGAATTCGCCTTTCTAGCTCACCCCTTGTGCTTGTAAGTAGATGCATTTGATTATGTAAATTAGATTTTCAAGCATAAAAGGGCCTTTTAACAAGGCCACCCAAAGCCTTGTCTATCAGTGCAGAAATTATAATTCACATAAAGCTTCATTTAATTCTCATCCACACTTCATGCATATTTGGACAGCTTTGCCTGTATTTTAAACAATGGTCCTTGCACAATTGTTTCATGAAACCCATTCAAACAGGAAGTTACATTTACCACAGAAAAGGACCACTGATATAGCGAACTGCCTGTGTTTCTAATTATTTGCCCATCTTTTTAAATTTAGTTCCTGCTACCGGATCTATTAAGGAAAAGTCAAACATCTGTGACATAAACTCACTAAGATAATGGCTACATCATATTTTACTTGCTATCTGGGAAATAAAACTGCACAAGCACAGACTAGAAGAAAGAATAGCTAGAGTTACTATTGCGTATTTCTATATAATGTTATTTTGAAGAAAAAGTATTTATTCTGTAGTTTTATGTGTTTCTCTTCTGTATACAATCTATGCATTCCAATAAGGAGAGTAAATGCTCTTTAATTGTTTCAGAAGAGCAATTTTAAACAGATTTATGTGTGTCCTTCAGAAAAGAGTTAATAGTACAAATAGTAAGACTAGTCATTTACAGAAAGGGGGTGTTCAAAATAGATTAGCATTATATATCTGGACAGTGGCTGTTTCGTGCTCTATTTCTTATGCTAGTGTGATTTAGTGTTTCGTGTGTATGTTTGTGCAATATTTACTGTGTAATTGTTATATTTATATTAGAGATTGAGGGCTATTGAAATAACCGACTTGCCCAGCTGCCCGGTGGTGCCCCCGACACCAGAGTTACCTACAAGGTACGCTGATTTCTAGGGAGTTACCATGTTGTAATGTCGCCGCAGGAAGTGCTGCCTCTTCCAGGAAACCATGGCGACAGCAGATCAGCCCGGACTGATGCTGGATGTGGTTCCTCAAAGTACCGCTTTCATGAGAGCAACTTTGAGGACCCGACATAGCCTACATGGCAGAGGTTTGCAGCTTGAAACTTGGTTGAGTATTTAAAATATTCAGCCTGCCTCTAAGCATCCAAACACATTTCTGCTTGGATGATTCCTGACTCCTTTATTCTCTGCTACATCATGATTCTGACTCAGTCTCATCATTCTCAGACCAGAGTTTTGTTTTTAATAATAGATGCATCTGATAAAGACACACTGTATCTGCCTCATGCCAAAATTGCATGAGCAGATAAGTCTGGCACTAATACAGTAAAAATTCTGTATGAAAACTCTCTTCTTGTAAAATCATCTGATGTGATACATTTCAAATTTATCTGCCATATTTTGGATTGCTGAAAATAGTTGCCATTCTTGATTTGGTTAAACAATATAATTGGAAATACAGAAAGTCACACAGATACTGTGGGCCAGCTGCAGAAAATACATCCATTTGCAAATACTCCCATTTGGTCAGGCCCAAATTTAGAATGTAATCTTCTTCTTACGTTGGACATGCCTACTTGCAAATGAACTGAAGATACTCAGCCATTTGAAAATGAATTTTCACTGTTATTTTCTATCAGTAATTTTATTGTTTCTATATTAGGGTGAGTTTAGTTATGAAAATTCTTTTTTCTTTTTTTTGGTAAGATTTTAAAATACTGGATTTATAGAATCTTACAATGAAAGATTTCACATTAGATTCGTTTTTTAATGGTTTTGAAGGTACATTTTTAATGCAAAGTCATTTTAGAAGAAGAGAAGGAACCTAAGAAACTTACTTCTTATAAATTCATTAGGAAATTGTATTGTTTCCTAGTAGGAGACAGAGAAAAACATGGATGAGTAAATTTTGTTCAAGATCGTTTGTTTTGGAGGGATTATTTCTACGTATCTTGCCACAAACACTAAGTTCTTGAATGAAGCCTCAAATCTGGTTCTTATCGACTAAGTTAACCACAGCCCAACAATATCAGTGTGTTTTTAGACCTATTTCCACCTCACAGAGCTCTAGCAGAACCAGCTCCTCAATTAGCTGAACCATCCCCAGACCACAGAGGCTGGCTGCTGGCTCAGGGATGTTCTCCACTTCCTGTCAGAGCTACAGGGGTTGGAATTTTTAAAGGATTTTTTTTCCTGGTAATTTCTTAGCATCTTACTATGGGGGTGGGGGTGGGGGGCATGTATAATGGATGATCAGGGACATGACAACCAACCCCCTACAGTCTGGAAGAGGCCAGGGCACTTTGCATGCAAAGCCAGGTCTTAATGTGAGAGAAATCTCTGCTGGATATTGTCTCCTTTCTCAGAATTTCCTTGGAAGAAACTACTCCATCTTCTAAAAAACAGCGAAGTTTTCAAAAGTGAAGTTCAAACACCAGGCCAATTCCTAACTTCAGTTTCCTCGTTGCTCCTCCTAAGCAACGTCCAAAGCCACCCAATTTAAAAGAACAAGTGTTTTCACTCCATTTCACCTTCTGTATTGAATTTTCAAAGAGAAAAAGACTAAAAATGAGGCATGGATAACTTTTCATTTTCAAATAAATATTTGGAAGAATTTCTAACGTTTATAAAAGCAAACACTTTACTTTGTAATTGTTAACTCATCCAAACCGAAAGCAGATATAATAAACTGATAGGCAGGAAATAATTGAGAAAATAATTTCCATTTGAATTATTCTTTACCGCTCTGTTGCAAATAGGCTTGTTCAAGTGAGGAAAGATGTTGTCATCTGTTTTTAGATAGTTTTGCCTAAATATTATTTATAATATGGTATTTCCTCACTACCGTTTTTGTGTAGGAAAGAGCTTAATGTTTAATAAAACACGAATTCAAAGCTTCTAAATTTTTCTTAACATACTTTCTATCATTGCAAATGGAACTTTTTATGTTAGGTCATCTTTTATATTTAAATTTTTACTGCCTTCTCATGTAGTTTTCCTTATTAACTTAGTAATTGATCCCTTAACAACATGTTAAGAGTTTTACTTTTTGCCAGGCTCATGTGGCTCACTGGCTGAGCATTGACCCATGCACCAAGAGGTCGCTGGTTCAATTCCCAGTCAGGCACATGCCCAGGTTGTGGGCCCAATCCCCAGTGGGGGGCATGCTGGAGGCGGCCAATCGATGTTCTCTCTCATGGATGTTTCTATCGCTCTCTCTTTCTCCCTTCCTCTTTCTCTCAAATCAATAAAGAAAAAAAAAATAAGAGTTTTACTTTTTTATTTTTTACTGTATAAGTGACAGTGTCATAAAAATAAAAATACTCTCTTCACTGTGATTTATTAGTGAGCCATAGTTACAAATAAGCAATGATCCCCTTGTGGGCCTTTTTCAGTGCTTAGCAAAAAGGCCACGTACTTTTCTCTAGAACGGAGGGAAGCCTGCTTGGCTCTTTGTTGACATGCTCAGCAGAGGAGCCTATGCATTGGAGAAAGTTGGGCATATAACCACCTTCTTTCAAGGTGAGGTCTTTCCAAAAGAGAGTTGAAGAACGAAAGGGGAAACTGGGGACTGGGAAGAGACTGAGCTGTTTTTGTGGCAGAAGACTGGTCTCATAGAATGTCACTTCAGCACTTTCATGTGCCCTGAGATGCCATGAAATTTCATTTCCTCAAACGCAACACCAATGTCAATCCTTGACCTTCCCCTAAACTCAGCAAGTTTTTCAATGGTTTGAAATTTCTGTTTTGCCAACCTATTAACCAAATCAATGTTTTACTCTGAAAGAAATTTTAATTAATTCGTGTTATTTTCCTAACAGGAAATGACAGACAACATGAGCAATGGAGGACCGCATCTGATATCTAATGGAAGAATATAATCAATGTTTTAAAGAACTGAACATTTTTTAGGATTTTCATGAGGCCAGGAAATACCAAAGGACTAGGCGATAAAACTAAAACAGTTCTTACATTTGCTGTTATCACTCCTGAGCACCCACTAAAATTATTCTTTCTCAATTTTGCCTCACTGATGTCTCCAGCTTTTTTTTATTGGGTGAAAAACTTTCCAGAAAGGTTCTAGTACAGAAATTTCAACACTTTCCAGATGGTTCTACAGAAGGCTTTTCAGAAAAAAAAAAAAAGAATAGATAAAAGAAAATTTCCTATTCTATACAAATACCCTTTGGCTAGCATGAGTGTTAGATTTGTCTTGATGTAGTTCATATAAGTAATCAGAAAGTGCAAATATCAATAACAATAACTTATTGGTGTCTTTGTTTTGAAAGACAATGGATTCAAGACCTCAGCAACGCCTTGTAAAAACATTGTAATTATTTTCAACTTGTGAATGAACTATATTTCATAATTTATTTGTAAATGACAAAATTCCGAAAGCATTAAAAAAGATTTTTTTAGAGAGAAAATACTGATCTGTATGATATTTTTGCATTTTTGCACAAGAGTGAAAAGTTGTAAATGAATATCATTTAAGGCAAATAAACATGTATTGATCATACCGAGCAGATTGATCTGCATGTTCATGAATGAGCCTAAATAAAATAAAGTCTGTGTGTATATGTGCGTATATATACTATAAATATTGAAAATATATACAGCACATATTTATAGCATTCATAGATGTAAGTAGGTGGTAGAAATTGTGATGCTGTGGGGTGTTATCGAGATTGCATTCCCACAGAGATGCAAAAGCATTTGTTCGAGGCTTTTCTATGCCCACAAAATCACATTTTAATTTCTATGAAATTTGCTCATTTTTATTCTTTTTATTATGTCTGTTGTGTGTAAAAATTATTGTGGCTGAGATTTATAGAGTTGAGTGATCTGAACAGTGCAGTATAAAGATAAATTACTTGTTTGGCTATTTTACTATTATTATGGTATTTCTGTAGTAGCAAGTTAATATTGATTTATAAACATAACTTTAAATCATGTTCTTCCACATAATTACTCATGATTATTCATGATATTTACATTTTAAACACTTTAGAGCCCAATGAAATTATGTACAAGGACGGATGAAGTATGCCTAAGTGATGAAGTTACAATTAGCTTTGCTGTCATTTAAATGAGTGTTGTGGTTGGTTTACAATTCACATGCAGCAATACAGACAAACCATTTGTCAGAATGCAGATATCCAAAGAACCCGAAAGAGTTCTCTGTAGAAGGAAGTAAAAAGGTAGGCTCACGTTTACATAGCAAGATTCAAATCCTTCCACGATGGAATGTTAAACCAGCAACCTGAGACAATGCACAGGCAAGAAAACAGCATGGCCTTCGGAATTATTTATGAGAACATAACCTCTGGCAGCACATAAAGAACTCATATATTTTTAAATATATAACTCTCACTGTATTGCATACTTTTATTTTTTCCCAAAGCTAATCTATTTCAACTCATTTTTTTTTAAGGAGTTGCTTACTGAACCATAGGTAAATTAACACCTTTAATGTTCAGTATGTGAACATGTTATAACTTGAGTTTTAATTGTGCTCAGAAAATAATAATTCCAGTTAATGGAAATCTAAAGGTCTTTTAGTTTTAGAGTGACATGCTCATCACCTACCATATTTAAATCAGCTCATAAAAAGTTTCTGGCTGTATCTAGTCTAAAGAAATCACTGGACCATGGTTGTGTGGTGTCATTTTGAAGTCTCCCAACCCATTTGGATAACCTCATTACCCAGCAGATTACAGAAGTTGCCATAAATGCAGCCTCTAGTGGTGAATCAACATCAGCACCGTTCATTGGATGCCACAGGCAGGAATTATCTTTTTTTTTTCTGAACATTTAAACTATAAAATGCAGATATTTTATGTGTATATGGTCCTACTGAATGTATCCAAAGATGTCATCTTGTTCTGAAAGAATAACCATCAACTCTAATTTTAGGTGGCATTTCTTTGTAGACATGTTTGTACAATACAGAGTTATAATACATCAGTAAGATGTTTTAATGCCTTTGAAATAATTAATGAAATCACACTTAAAGGACAAAAGTAGGCATATCATTGCTTTGACATAGAGTTAAGAGGAAATACAATCATCACAATTTTCCAAATAGTCTACAGTGTATTTAACCAAGTATAGCTATATCTTTAAATGCAAATTATTTTAACCCGGTATTTTCAGGGCTCAGTTATTTAGACGGATGTATTTGGGATGTGTAGCCATTCTTTTTGAGATAGGTAGGGGAAATTAGGAAGACATTGTTGTAATACTTAAAAATTTAATTTTCACAATACATTGAACTATGAACTAGAATATTTTTAAGTGGCTGCATTACAGCCTAAGTATGAGCCTACCCTTGGGAAAAAGTAATGTGATCCAAAAATAGAAAAAGAATACATGATATTAGTGTGGAGGTTTGCTGTAGAGACTACGATAAAAGGTGCAGTTACTGTAAGCATAGAAGATCAAAAGTGGACTCCTCTTGGAATTTAACCATATATGTGTGTGTAGGTGTGTACACCTACACACACAAATATATGCAATTGTTTAAAAGTAGAACATGGTATGATGACTCTATTGATATGTCTATGTAATAAAAATGGTGTGTTTTGAAACTATATACGGTGTGGGCTTTCTTTTCGTCACAATACGAAAAATAATTCCCCTGAATAGCTAGGTGAATAAATGTTCTGTTTGAGATTGGCAGTGGACAGGAGGCAGAGATGGTCCAGCTTGAGTATATGGAATTAAGAAAAGGTATTATTTGAGATAGAATAGATCAGAGTGTGCTCCGATATAGAGAGGGAGTGGTTGAACATGTAAAGCAAAGTGAGCATAATTGGAAAGTGAGGTCCCTGAGGAGGCAGGAGGAAATAAGATCAGATCATCAGAGACAGAATTAACTGTAGATAAAACTGAGCTCACAGGAGATCTCACAAATGAAACTGCAGTACAGACGGTCCCTGACTTTCAATGGTTCGACTTTGGATTTTTCAACTTTCCAATGGTGTAAAAACTACAGGCACTCAGTAGAAATTGGACCTCAGGTTTGAATTTGCTCTTCTCCTGGGCTACGACATGCAGTATGATACTCTCTCCTGATGCTGGGCAGCAGTGACCCTCATCTCCCAGTCGGCCACCCGATTATGAAGGTAAACACCTGCTACTCTACAATGTACTATATTGCCAGCGTTTTTTGGATAAGGTGCTTTGTGTTTTCTCATCCCATCATGTCTACACAACACCCATATGTGTCTCCTGCTTCTGGTGAGGAGAAGAAGAGGAAGACAATTACATCTGCTCCTTGATTTACGGTGGGAATGTGTCCTGATAATCTAAGCATTCTGAGTGCGTTTAAGGTAGGCTAGGCTAAGAGCGCTAATATTCAGTAGGTTAGGTATATCAAATGCATTTTGAACATGATATTTTCCACTTAGGATGGGTTTACTGTATTGTAACCTCATCATCGGTCAAGGAATATCTGTATTTAGAGAACTCTGCTGATCTACTTGGGTTTGTCAGATTGGTTGCTACTGGCATTAGAAGTGGACAATTCGTTGTGCAGACTGCCCTGTACATTTCAGGCCACTGAGCACATCTGGGACCCACTCTAATGCCAGGAGGACATCACGGTTGCAACAACCAAAACTGTCCTAACATATTTTTACCTGTCTCTTTGATAGGGAATTATTGCCCCCTACTTTAGAACCACTGAGAAAAACCTCTGAACATGATCCAAAGCAGACAATTAAAAAAATTTTTTTTTCTTTATTGATTTTAGAAAGGAAGGGAGAGGGAGAGAGAGAGAGAAGTATTAATGAGAGAGAACATCGATTGGCCACCTCCTGCATGCCCCACACTGGGGATCAGGCCCACAACCTGGGCATGTGCCCTGACCAGGAATCAAACCGGTGACCTCTTGGTGCATGGGTCAATGCTCAACCCCTGAGCCACACTGGCCGAGCCAGAGCAGACAATGTTAATGCCACCCACACATGTAGACTTGAACTGCTCAGAGCCATAGACTCACTGTTCTAAGGTCGGCCTATATTATCTGATACAATAGCCACTATCTTAGCTCATGTGATTATTTAAATTTAAATATAAATTAATTAAAACAAAAACAAATATTCAGTTTATCAGTTGAACTAGCCACATTCCTAGGGCTAAACAGCCACATATGGACAAGAGTGGTAGTGTATTTCCATCATCTCAGAAAGTCCTATTGGACAATGCTAGTCAAAAGCACATAGAGAGTCCAGCCAATGTGGCTCAGTGGTTGAGTGTCGACCCATGCACCAGGAGGTCGCCGGTTCGATTCCCAGTCAGGACACATGCCCAGGTTGTGGGCTAAATCCCCAGTAAGGGGCATGCAGGAAGTGGCCAATTGATGTTCTCTCTCATCAATGTTTCTATCTCTTTCTCCCTCTCCCCTCCTCTCTCTCTAAAATCAATAAAGGAAAAAAAAAAAAAAAAAGCACATAGAGGGAACTGCTTTTGACCCTCAGAACCTATACAGGTTCTGCCATAGTCAACAATTATCATTGTAATAGAACGTACGAAAAGACACTCCATGGAATTTGAAGTGGATGGACCAGCTCCATCCGTGGACTGAGCAAAACTAGCAAAAACTCACAAAAAATACAGTTAAGGCCAAAACCACAATACAGCTGAGAAGTTGCTTTAGAGATTCCATGTTTTTTTTTTTTACAATGGCAAGATTTCACCTAATCATTACATATTTTCTGTTTGACAGGTGAAATGAAATGTTGTGTCGCTTCAATTTTTGAAGAAATGTATTCCGCTTCTTACCATACATCAAGGAGAAGTTCTACATTTCGTGTGCTTGGGAAGGTGAGAATAACAGTCCGCTGCTCTCGGCTCCTGTCGCTGATTCTGCTCAGAAGTGGCATGCTTAGAAACCTGCTCTCAAAAACGACTTCAAAAGTTCTTCAAAGATTATTTAGCAAACACGTTTCAGAAAGTTACAGTACCTTAAGTTACCATTTAGTTAGAGCACAGTTTCCAAATAAAGTTTCGGAACTTGGCATCAACTCCACTCCTTTCTTCCTTAAATCATTTTTTTTTGAAACATATGTAATATTTCTTACTCAAAGTATATGACAACCAAGAAATTCAATTATTCCAAATCCATAAATCACAGGTTGTCAGTTAGTGATAGCAGAGGAAACCAATTCAGAAATTGCTTGGAAATGTAGATGCCTAGTGAAATTACACAGGGAATTTTTTTACTCTTCTTGCCGGGAAAATTACTTACTGAATATAAGTCTTTTATCAGGAATGTATTTTCCAAGCAATATATTGTGAAAAGTCAAACTCTAGATTTAAAAAAAAGTATTTCAATTTTTTAACAGTTACATATTATCTATATTAACTAATTATAGGCAGATAGCCTTCATTTAATTGGAAATCTTTAGGAACCAGGATCCATATTTATTTCCTTCACATCAACTACAAACTATTGATTTCAAAGATTTTTTTTCTTCGTTAACACCCAAAGGCTCTACTTTTTTGCCACAGGATATATTGCAAGCCCCGCCCCCACAATTCAAAGGTATTGTGTTACTGAAAATTGCCAGAGAGACTCTAGATCTTGGCTGAAGCTTCACAGAAAAAGCTAAAATCTTGTCAAATTTGCAACAAGTCTTTCTTTAACCACAAGGGATCAGGTCTCATGACGGCTCCTGGTTATTAATCAATCAGGATATTGGTCCTCGCCTTACTCAGTAAGACAGAGGTGCTCCTCAAAGGTCATCCCACAGGAGGGCCAGAAGAAATGCCTTGGGCCCTCCAAGGTCACTGCGGGAATGGGGGGAGCTACATTTTTCTTTGTGGGTGGCTTTACCAGCTGACACTATCCCTCTCTCTGTCCCTCATAAGTCAGCCAAGCAAAGAGGTAACACTCAACCTTATCATATAAACATAAGCTAAAGGCCCTATGCTGTCCAGACATCCACTGCCCTCTTACAATTCAAAGTATCTTGAGATCTGAACTTCTCTCTTCTGTCTTCTAGGTAAAGTAATACTTTCACATCAATCTCTGAGAAAAATGAAATAAAATAAAGGCTCTGAGTCCTCTATAATAAAACAGATTTTTGGAGAGAATGTCAAGTTTCCAAGTGAGGACAGAGCGAGTAGTGGTAATGTTAGCCTATTGTTATCATCAGCCAGCAGGATGCGGTGCCGCAGGTAAAAGATACGCATTTAATAAGTGCTATTATCACATACGTTGTCTATGAGTATAAATATCCCTTTATGATGTTAATAGCATTTATTTAATATGAAATAAGGAAGACACGGCAAAGGTAAAGTCATTTCTGGCTGTAGGTGTGTATCTTAAATCCATTCCACCAAATCACGCAACTTGTATACACATGGGTCCAAACATCAAACCACAGCTCCGTCCCATGTGAACCACTCCCCTTTACTTGTTCTGCTGCTTCTGATTCCAACCCGTTTCTGGTTCTGTGGTGCTGTCTTGATTGCAGTTTCTGGCCCCTGCACTTGAACCTGAGATGTTCTCTCTCTGGTTGTCAAGCTTTGACTACTACAGCCACTTACTCACTCTCCGCACCCGGGACTGTCTCACAGACTCTGCACACCGACCTGGGCCAGGGACGTCCAGCCATGGTCTCAGAGCAGGCAGCATCCCTGGCAAACAGGCATGTGCTCAGATCGGAAACAGGAAGGCAAAGGGAGGATCTCGGATAGTTAAAGAGAAAACTTGAGCTCCCTGTACCCTGAATGGAAAGAGGTTGGAACGTCTAGGAGATTATTGGAGACAGGCAAGAGTCGTGAGTTCGAAGCCAGAGCAAGACCATTTTTACCCTGGGCTTCATAAGGGAATGGGATCTGTAAGCTACAGAGAAAACGAATTTTGTCATGAACAAAATTCTTCCTTTGTATGTGAGATATGATTATGTCTCGTAGTGTGTGTCTCCTTTTATTGAAATGCCTAGTTTAGCCCACTTACCTGCATAAAAGGACATCAAAGGAAGAGGTTTCATTCCAGCAGAGCTCACGCTCAGTATCACACGAACGCGGTTTGATACAAGACAGCAGGAATCACAATGAGAGACATCAAGGGAAAGGGAGGCCCAAGGGGATAGAGCTGCTTTCCTTAGTCACTGGTCCTCCCCGCCCCAACATACCCTTTCCACAGTGACTCCTGGGGTTCCAGATTTTGATTTTATTGATAAATTAGGCTTTCATGAAGTCTTCCCTGGTAAAGTTTTGCATGCTGTTGCATTCTTTTGTGACTGGGAAAGTCCACTCTTTGCCACCGGATAAAGATAAATTCATTATTGTGATCATTTCCAAAGCACAGAAGTATTAAGAACACCCTGTGGCCTCTTATGAGGGAGGTTAGCATACGATCCATGAATATGCATTTTATTTAATGACTTGAGAATGAATTATATACCAAAATGCACCGTGTCTAAACTTCTTATCTACTTTCCACCCTCAAACTTTCCAGACCATGTTCTTTGGAACGTATTCAATGTCAAGGTCTGAGAGTTCACAGCCGCACAAACTCTGCAGCCAGCAGGTGGCTTATTAAACTCCAGCTTTAAAATAATATCCCCAAAATTAAAAAGGAAACGGTTTTCTATTTTTGTTCTGCAGTGAGCGAAAGACAGATGGAAGTAAATGAGAATTTTCATAGGCACCCTTGAAAGAACCATGGTTAATTTTATTGGCCAGATTCCTGGAGCTTGAAAACCTTGAAAGAGGGGTGTTGAAACCCCATTGCAGTAAGATCTCATTGGGAAGGAAATGGGGCCTTACAAGCCATGCTGACCCTAGTTTTCATAAAAAGAGAGTAAATTACATAAAGATGGTATCCTAACCTTAGAAAGTGGCCCACCCACTTCTGATACCTTCTTTACCCTCCCAACCATCATTAATGCTCACAGCTAATGCGCAGGTCACCACGCATACACAAACACACATCCCAATCTGATTTCATTATTTAAGCCAATACTTTTTAACTAGACTCTTCCATCCAAAAGGGCTGTGTAGTTGCCTCCTTGGTTGATAAACATCTAGATAGATACCTTGCAACTTCAGGTGAAGCTAAAACATTGGTATAGTTTTCTCAAAGTCCATATGTTAAAGTTCAGATTTAAAACATATTTGTATTATGTGTATACACACACACATATATTTCTAGATAATATTCAGAACATCTAAACTATGGCCAGGAGATAAAACCCAAGCATAAAGGTCGGGGTGTGTCATTATATCTGGTTCCTACAAAAGTGAGAAAGACAAAAATAATTACAAACACAGAGAGTAAGAATACAATGATTAACTTACGTTTTTTTTGCTCTTATTGTTACCCTTATAGCACCTAATCTGATATACAAATAATCCATTTATTAAAACTGTGTAAAAACTGTACTTATACATTATGGACAAGGTGGAAGTTTGCTTCTAGACTCAAGAAGTTGAATAGACTCAGTTGCCATGGGAACTGGTAGTTTATGTGTTCCTTGAGAGATTCTGAATGGATAAAAGGAAATTTCAAATAGTAAGATAATTGAGGCGAAGTAGTGTTTAGGATAAAATTGCCACAGAGGTAAATAATTGTTGTATAGCTTTTCTTATTTACAAATGTGGCCTGAGCATGTGTCCTTAATGTAAAACAGTTGCTCGTCTTGTTTCAGTCACAGAAGAATCACAGGAGGGCTTGGCTCTGCCTAAGAGCGAGTGGAGCACACACATGTGCTAATACCCGTAAGGATGACACATGTTTGATGGAGAATTGTTTTCCTTCCTGAAGATTGTTCTATAGTCTTTGGAAATAATCATATTTTTTCTTAGTTTTACTTGTTTCAGTGGTTAAGTTTCAATGCAAAATGTACCATAATGTGATCCCTTTCAGTGTAATCCAAAGGGGAATATAAAGTGAAATTCTCCCGTCAGCATAAGAAATGTGTGGAGCCTGGCTGGTGTGGTTCAGTGGTTGAGCGTCGACCCGTGCACCAAGAGGTCAGTGGTTTGATTCCTGGTGGGGACACATGCCCAGGTTGTGGGCCAAATCCCCAGTGAGGGACATGCAGGAGGCAGCCAGTCGATGTTCTCTCTCATCAATGTTTCTATCTCTCCCTCTCCCTTCCTCTCTTTCTAAAATCAATAAAGAAGAAGAAGAAGAAGAAGAAGAAGAAGAAGAAGAAGAAGAAGAAGAAGAAGAAGGAGGAGGAGGAGGAGGAGGAGGAGGAGGAGGAGGAGGAGGAGGAGGAGGAGGAGGAGGAGGAGGAAGAGGAGGAGGAGGAGGAGGAGGAGGAGGAGGAGAAATGTGTGGAGATTAAGTAATGGCATTCTACCTTTCTGAGTCTATATAAATTGTGCATTATTTTATGTTCCTTGTTTTGCAAAATTTACTGAGTTGGAATACTGAGCCATATGAAAAATAATTAGCTACATTGTTAATTTTCACTGCATTTACATCAATTATACCTGAATAAAAATGATCAATTGAGAGCTTCTGTCCTGTAAGTCAAGACTCTCTGGAAGCACTGGTTCTCCAACTTCAGCCGGTATTCTAATCCCCTGGAGGACATAGTAAACAGATTCCTGGGCTCCCTCCCTGGGTTCTGATTCAGTAAGCCTTGGATGGAGCCTGAGAATCTGCAATTCTAACCACTTCCCTGGTGATACTGAAGCTGCTGGTCCAGGGATCTGACTTTGAGGACCACCAAGAAAACATAACCTTTTGAAAGGAGTTGGCCTTAACTTACAGACAGATGCATTTGAATAATTTCATTTCTGTGTATTTTCAGTAACAGCATATTTAATAAAATGTGTAATATATATATTTTTCTTCACTGTAAGCATGGTGTACATCTATACATTCAATAACCTAATAAGAAAGTAAAAAGGGCTTTCAGTGTCAAACATTTATCCTAAATCCTCCTTTGAAGAATGGTAAGTAAAAACAAGCTGTCAATAAGTAGTTGCCGTGATTTTTGCCTTTTCTATGGTACTTCCAGTCAAGTGAAACTTTACAGATTTAAAGCTCACGTTTGCCCTCTGCTGACATATTTCCAAATTACAAGGGGTTTGCATCAACTAATAGCTGGTGCACATGTTATATTCAGATATTTGTTTGTTTGTTTCTTCATTTCCAAAACCCATTGGGCAAATTTTAAATATTTTCCCAAGAAGCACTGTATTTCACAATTTATTTCAAACAACCCGTTTGTGTTGAATCTAATTTATTTTATTTTATTTTTGAATATGGTTTTAATGACTTGTTTTTAGAGACAGAGAAACGAAGAGAGAGATAGAAATATCCGTGAGAGAGAAACATTGATCGGCTGCCTGCTGCATGTGCCCTACTAGGGATTGAGCCTGCAACCGGGCATGTGTAGTTCTCACACTACTCATTACTTTTTGCTGTACAGTTCTCTTGGCACTTATACAGTGTAATCTGTATCATATGTTTATGTTTAGTTTAGTTTCTATTTCCTCACTTAGACTGTGACCTCTTCATCACCCATTTCTTTCATTCACTTATCCACTTAAGATACATTTTTGTAGTTGTTTTCTTTTGGGTTTGTTTGTTTGTTTTTGTCCCCTGTCTTAATGAGCTTGGAGTCTTGTGAAGGAACTGGCAAAAAGGCAATTAACATAAAATGTGTACTTGATGGTGATAATTTACAAAGATGGGGAACTACCCAATTCTTTTTTCTTTTTATTGTTGTAAGTATTACAGATTTCCTCCCTTTTTCCCCCACTGACACCCTCCTCCCTGCTCCCACTCCCATCCCCCTGTCTTCACCACACTGTTGTCTGTGACCACTGGTTGTGCATACATGCATATAAGTTCTTTGGTTTATCTACCCCCCCACCGAGGTTTGTCAGTCTGTTCCCTACTTCTATGTCTCTGGATCTATTTTGCTCATCAGCTTCTTTTGTTCATTATATTTCACAAATAAGTGACATCATGAGATACTTGTCTTTCTCTGATTGGCTTATTTTGCTTAGCATAATGCTCTCCAGGTCCCCCCATGCTGTCTCAAAGTGTAAGAGATCTTTCTTTTTTACAACTCCATAGTATTCCATTGTGTAAATGTACCACAACTTTTTTAACCACTCATCTACTGCTGTTTGCAGATCTTAGCTATTGTAAATAGTGCTGGAAACACAGAGAGTCCCATTCAAGATGAACCTAAATAGACCCATAGCTAGACACATCATAATTAAAATGGCAAACATTAAAGACAAAGAAAGAATTTTAAAGGCAGCAAGAGAGAGACAGAAAGTTACCTACAAGGGAGCTCCCATTAGATTAGACTGTCAGCTGATTTCTCAGTAGAAACACTCAGGCCAGAAGGGAGTGGCATGAAATATACAAAGTAATGAAAAGAAAGGGACTGAATCCAAGACTACTCTATCCAGCAAAGCTATCATTCAAAATTGAAGGTGAAATAAAGAGCTTTGCAGACAAAAAAAGGCTGAAGGAGTTTATTACCACCAAACCAGAATTGCAAGAAACGCTAAAGGGACTGCTGGAAGAAGAAGAAGAAAAGGAAGAAGAATAAGAATAAGAATAAGAATAAGAATAAGAATAAGAATAAGAATAAGAATAAGAATAATAAGAAGAAGAAGAATAAGAAGAAGAAGAAGAAAAAGAAAAAGAAGAAGGAGAGAGAGAGAGAGAGAGAGAAGAACTCAGGCATAAAGAATAAAACTAGCAACAAATAAGTACCTATCAATAATAACATTAACTGTAAAGGGCTTACATGCTCCAAGCAAAAGACACAGGGTAGCCCTGGCCAGTTTGCTCAGTGGTTAGAGTGTCGGCCTGTGGACCAGAGAGGTTCAAGTTCGGTTCCTGCTAAGGGCACATACCTTGGTTGCAGTTTGTCCCCGGCCCCGGTTGGGGTTGTGTGGGTGGCAACCACTCGATGTGTCTCTCTCACATCGATGTTTCTCTCTCTCTCTCTCCCTCTCTCCCTCCTGTTCTATCTCAAGATAAATGCAAAAATGTCCTCGGATGAGGATTAAAAAAAAAAAATTAAAAGACATAGGGTAGCTGATTGGATAAGAAAACATGACCCATATATATGCTGTCTACAAGAGACCCACCTCAGAACAAAAGACTCACAGAAGATGAAAGTGAAGGGATGGAAAAAAAAAAAACATGGGGTGGCAATATTCACATCTGATAAAATAGACTTCAAAATGAAGGCCATAATAAGAGACAAAGAAGGGCTCTACATAATATTAAAGGCATCAATCCAACAAGAGGATATAACTTGGTAAACATATATGCACCCAATATAGGAGCACCAAAATATATTTTAAAACTTCTAGAGGACTTTAAGGGAGAGATTGACATCAATACAATCACGGTAGGGAACTTTAACGTCCCACTGACATCACTGGATAGTTCTTCTAGACAAAGAATTAACAAGGAAAACAGTTCCTAATGGGAGAAGAGGGAAGGGTGGTAATAAACTCTGCAGAGAAGAAGAATGTCAAATTTAAGCTAAAATTTGGTGCAGAAATAGAATTTTCCCATAGGAGAAAAGCTACCATATTCCCAGGTAGAAGGAACAGAATAAGACTGGATGGATGGATGGAGAGAGAGAGAGAGAGAGAGAGAGAGAGAGAGAGAGAGAGAGAGAGAGAGAGAATGGGTGGTGGTGGCTAGCAGATAATGTACAGTGTGATAAATGAAACTGCTGGGGACAGATCATATAATGGCCCTGTAACTTAGGGGCCATATAATACAAACTTAAGGTGTTTTGTACTATGCTGAAGAAAATGGGGCACCTAAGTGGGGCTTAAAACAGGGAAATTCATGGTTGTATCTGTGTTTCAGAGAAAATCTGGCTACTCCAAAGTGCCCTCTTGACCATTAGGCTAAGCTTCCACATGCAGTTCTGTAGTTTTAGAAGCGAGGATGGAGAGAAGTGTCCAGAGTGATGTTTTGGCTTTGTCTCCACAGGCCTTGGGCCAGGTTTGACGCTTGGGGGAACAACAGAGGCCCTAAGGGATGACAGCTGGACTGAGCCATTTGGAAAGCCAGCGGTACAATGTCCTGAGTTAACAATTACGGAAGGAGGAGAGAAGATGGAGAGAGATATGGGATCCTTTCCTGATTGTTTCATTTGAGGCATCTAGGCTACTTTTTAGGATTTGTTTCCCCGCAGAAAATGTATTCCATAAACTTGTAAAATCTGCCAAGCCATCTTACTACTGGCAATGACCAACGTGTTAACTCCTATTACATCTACATACTAAATCCAAAAAGAATGTTAGCGAAAACACAGGTTTGCTAGCCCTTAAGAAACGTGGTGGTGGTTGGCCTTCCAGCACGCTCAATACGGAATTACCAGAGTTGTCCAAGGGACAAAAAGCGGTTGCCCCCTGCTGGTAAGAACTGGGTAATGCAGCGCCAGGAGAGACATTTACAAGGGGCGTGGCAGTTGGAGGGTGACGTGTAAACTGGCGCCCGGAAGAGGCGGGTGTGCTTGCGTCAGTGGCGCGCGCCGTGGGAAACCCGACGAGCCGCATGGCTGCGGGGTGTGCGGAGCCTCCGCGGTCGAAAGCGGCCTCCGAGGGCCCGGTGGTGGGACCCGCCGGCGTCCTGCCCTGCCTAGAGCTGCCGACCTACGCCGCCGCTTGCGCGCTGCTGAACAGCCGCTACTCCTGCCTGGTGGCCGGGCCGCACCGCAGGCACATCGCCCTGTCGCCGCGCTACCTTAACAGGAAACGCAGCGGCATCCGAGAGCAGCTGGATGCGGAGCTTCTGCGCTATTCCGAAAGGTCTCACTCAGCCTCTTCCTTCGCGGGCGGGCCGCCCCGCTGGGCGCGGGAGGGGTCGGCGGGTGGGGCGGCTGTGGGCGCCGGGGAACGGGCGCTGGGAGAAGTCGCGCCGGCCACCGCGAGCTTAGCCCCGGGCGGCTGGCGTCGGAGGCCGGTGCCCCGGTCAGGGTCCGTACAGGGTCCCCGTCGAAGGCAAGAAAAAACGCGTGACGGTGGCGCGACTTGTGTCGGCGGAGGGTTTGGAGACGCTGGCTCCGGAAGCAGGGTGTAGGGACTAGACTAGACGGGGGTTCTGGAGCCCCGTCAGACCCAGTTCCGTATGTTCTCTCTCTGGACCTGGACGGTTGATGCTGTAGAAAATGGAAGCCTTAGTACAGTTTTTATTTGTAAACCGCGAAGCGTGGTTTTGTTGTTGTCATGGCCCCACTGGTACTTTCCTCATTTCTTGGACCTGTTTGGGAATAAGAGAAATACTGTTAGTTTTATTTTGTTTTGTTTTTAAGAGCAGACAGTTTATTTAGTCTAACTGGCCCGCCTATTGCCCTTGAGGGTGGGCAAAAAAAAAAGTATGGTGCATTTGAATTAAGATATTCAAGAGTAACTTGAAAACTTTCAGAATTGCTAGGGTATCAGAGTTGCTAGGGTAGAGGGTCAGGGGTAGGGGTACATAGATGTACCTTAGTACTCATCTAGACTGCTTTGGCTCAAAGGCAGGGGTCTAGAACTAGGGTGAGTGGGTTCTCTAACGATTGCTTGTTACCCTTCAGGAATTTCATGAGCCCCTGGAAATTGCAGGAATTTCCTCTGTTAATGTTCTTGATCAAAGTATCCAAACCTTTCCCCACATTCTGAAGGAATCCTGAATCCTACACAGGTTGAGTCAAACAGAATATACAGCTTCCTCCAAACACCAGCACACTCTTGTGTCTATTTTATATGCTAGGGAGTTGGGGTGTAAAAACAAAGAAAAATAAGATCTGTGCTTTAAGGAACTTTAAGCTCTAGTAGAGATATGCATGTATGCCAAATGCAGTGAAGTGTTAAAATTTGTCAGAAAACTAAATTTATAATAAGAAAAGAGGTGGTGAATTCGATCTTAGGACCTTTGAGAACAGTTTAGGAGGAGGAGGATTCTTTGAGATGGTAGCATTCCAGGCAAAACAAGTGGCATAAACAAATGGATGGTAGATTTGAAGTAGAATGCTTTGACCAGAGAGCTGTAAGTACTAAATAACTGGAGTAAGATTAATGTCGGGAAAGATGATGGGTACAGTTGGGAGGAGGGCAGTAGGTCAAAGACAGGGTGAGGGACAACCCAGAGAGGATGGCCAGTATGCTCTTTTTCCTTGCCTTTGCCAGGATGGTTGGTTGGTTTCTTTCTCTCTCTTGCTCTCCCTCTCTTTCTTTCTCTCCCCACCCCCCACCCCCACTCGATCTGAAGAGAAATAGGAAAAAAAATACCTCAGGTGAGGATTTTTTAAACAAAGAAAGAAACGAAACTGCAAGTCTAGTTATGGTTTGGTAGTATTAGATGATGGTTTAAGGAGAGTGATACAGTAGACAGGAGACCAGTTCAGAGAGGATGGATGTACAAGGTGGACATAAAATGTGGAAACATAAGCAGCTTGTTCAACATATTTTACAACTTTCTGTAATCAATTAAATGCCTCCACTTGACAAGCTAGAGCAAGTCACCCAGAGTGTCTCCAATAGGAGCCATTCCACCAGAGAGACTAGGAATGGACTGAGTGATAATTTCTATAAATGAATTGGACAGTGTGGCCAATTCAGTTTATAGAGCAAGTTGCACTCTGAACAGATCTGGACACCCCCTCACATACCTTACTTGTGGGATGTGCTAAAGACTCCAGGGTATTCAGTGCAAGTCAGGCACCACACACTGAACTATGCATTACAAATGAGGGACAGAACATTGAAACTAGCAGGAATTAATATCAATCAACCGTGTATCATGCATAGTTGTTTGTTTCCAGACTGGGGCCATTCCTTGGGAGCAAGAAGACTTCTCTTTGTTTAACAAATGAGGAAAAGGGAGGAATCCAGAAGGGCTCTCATTCGTGTCCAAGTTATCTCAACAGCATCTATTTGATAGACTTCCCACCCTTTTTTCCCAGTGACTGAATTTTTTAAATCTATCCCATATCAATTTAGAAAAATCTGCTTAGAGAACGTAGTTTTCTAAAATCACATTATAACTTCTGACTAAGTTATATCTTTGAGAGCCCATTAAGAAAAAAATCTTACTTTTCTTGTACATGACAACTCTTGAGTTATTTGAAGGTGGCAAATTTGTTCCCTCCCACTAGTTTTGTAGAAGCCTTAAATGTGCAATCTAAGCATCCCTTAAACTTGATGTAACCGTTGTCCAACTGTCTGAAGTGAGGCTGCCACCCTGACCTGTAACCTACTTAGGATGGTATCAGAAAACAGAAGTAAAAGAGCAGAAGATAAACACGGTTAAGTTGTTTGTTATTGTATAGCTGATGACTTTTAGCAAGACTCGTGCTGTGAGTTGCTTTCACAAAGGTTGAATGGATTTATACAAATTCTTTTGGGCTTCAGCTCTGTGGTCAATAGTTCTGAATCCTACAGAACCCAATAGCCTCCCTCTTGTAATAGTTTGCAGTACTACCTTTAATGAAATGAAAACACTCTTTACTGTACTGAAATAAAAATTAAAAGATAATAAAACCTACCTACACAATTGCAAATATATATATATACACATATATATACACATATATATGTATATGTATTGTTCTAATACAGTACAGTAAAATGCATTTCAATGTGGTAATGCTCAGCATGATTCCCTGGGAAGACTGAAGTAGTTAGATGCCTCCCACACCTGTACCTTGAATCATTGTGAATGTGTCCGTTACAAATGTACATTGATGCAGGGGTTTTGAGTGACACCTCACAAACACAGTGTCTCCAGTGGTGTGATGCTTTTCTGAAATAATGGGAAACGCTCAGTAAAATTCCACACAAGACAGTCTAAGCTTGAACCTATCCAACTACATTCCTGGAATTTTTAATACATATAAAAACCATGCAAAAATGACTTTAATGAGTTATTTTAAAGTTAGATTCTGTGCCCAACTATTTATAAATCAGTTTATCCCATCATTCAAAAGTGATGTAGAACTAGGGACATTTCTTCATTGTACAGAAGTGTCCTGCACATGGCAGAATGTCTCGTATCCCTGGCCTTGGCCAGAGATTGTGACAATCCTGATGAGTACCACAAATCCCCAGATGCCCCCTAGGGGACAGCAGTGTTCCCCCCACTTGAGACTCATTCTCTAATCATTGATTAGGAGAAACGAAGTCTTAATTTTGTTTTTCTGTCTAATATGGCAGCTACCCCCATCCTCCCCACCCCCACTCTCTAACTCTGGTTTTCTGTGCCCCTGATATTGTCTTGGTGATGGTGTGGGTCCTGCTTAGGGTAGCCACATGCAGAAACTAAACCACACTCAGAAGAGTGCTTTCCAGAGTAAACCTCTGAGTTTAAGTTTTTCCTAATTTAGTAGTTATTAAAATTCCTTTCCAGTGGCTCCTGGTTGTTTTACTTCTTTCTGTTATTCTATGTGAATTGTTCTAGGATATTAATTGAGTTCAACAAAAATGTTCTCTACTCTCAAGGGGTCTTGTGTTGAATCTAAACATATGTACAGACAGATTCAGTAAAGTGAGATTAAGAACAGTGATGGCACAGTCCTGTAGGAGTAGAGGAGTGATAGGTTTCAGCCCTGTTTGGGGGAGTGAGGACTGTTTTCTGGAACAAGTAGTGAGTGTGGTGGTGGAAGCCACAGGTCTGCCTCTCTAGTAGTTATCATTCCTTAAGAACCTGGAGATGACATTTTGCAATAGTAGTCGCCCTCTCATTCCTGACTGTCAAACATGTAGATTAAAAAGTCAGAGTCATTCTCCATAAATAATATAGTTATGTTTCTTAGCATTTCCACTTACTAGCGACAGTTGCAGTTTGGGATTTTTGTCTATTAAGTAATTGGTTTTAATATTCAGGGACTTCAGCTTTAACCCTAATACTTTTCTTGCTATATGCCATCTAGTACAGAAATTTGATAATGCTGGATAATACCAAAATTGCCTTGATTTAGTCATACTCACAAAAATACACAAGACATTTTTCTTGCCTGGTCCTATTTTTCTCTCTCATTCTAATATGACAGGAATCCAAATGAGTAGCAAATAGAGTAGAAGAATCAACTCTTTGCTCATGCATAATTGGACATTACTAGGTATCTATCTTAAATAATCATTTTTAACTTAGCCAGTATATTGGAAAGCTTGTGAAATTGGACTACTAAAATTATTACAGACTAACCATATGCTATATAGTATTTTTGGCTTGGATGGTTATATTTGGGAGGTAAACTTTTTGGACTCAGAATTATCTATCTAATCAGTATGAAAATGCCTAGTTTAAAAGAGAATAAAAGATAACATTTTTCTTTCTTTTTAAACAGCCTTTTAGGTGTTCCCATTGCGTATGATAACATCAAAGTAGTCGGTGAACTGGGAGATATTTATGATGATCAAGGACACATTCATCTTAATATTGAAGCAGATTTCATTATTTTCTGCCCTGAACCAGGGCAAAAGCTTATGGTATGTATAGCTCTTTGTATATATCTTTTTGTATAGTTATATAATTATGTAATTTGGAAACTTAAGAGACTATACAGCTTGGGACTGTTATTGTTGGTTACTAAAAATTATTTTAAAAGGTAAAAGGAAGCTAATTGCCATCAGTTCAACCTATGTAAGTTTTAAAATGTTATCATCCTAAAACTCAAGTACATGTATAGAGTGTTTGTACATCCAATTTATTCTCTTCTTCATAGAACACCAGAGTGATCTTAAGGTGTAAAAAAATTAATTTTTATTACTATTTCAAAATTTCCCAATTATACATAAATATGGTTTCTTTATAAAAGATTCAAACCATAGTAGTATATAAGACAGGAGTTGCAAATTCAAATGGTCGTGGGACCAGGCAGTTAATGAAAATGAATGAAGGGTCTTGGCTGGTTGGGCCCAGCGGTTAGAGTGTCGGCCCTTGGACCAAAGGGTCATGGGTTCGATTCCTGGTCAAGGGCACGTATCTGTGTTGCACGTTCAATCCCCAGCCCTGGTCAGAGTCATGCGGGAGGCATCTAATTTGATGTGTCTCTCTCACATTGATGTTTCTCTCTCTCCTCCCCTCCCTGCCTTCCTCCCCCCCCCCACTCTATCTAAAAATCAATGGAACAATAATGCTCAGGTGAGTATTAACAAACAAATAAACAGGAATTAAGTATGGGGGCACAATGAGGGTACTCAGATTATGCCATGAGATAAAGGACTTGTGGGGAATTCCTTTTTAGTTTTTTAAGAGAAGCTGGAAATGCAGAAATTGATGTGGAATCTTCTGAAATGTATCCCTTTATCCTCGTCACTTCCAGTTCTCTGTGTGTATATGTTCATATGTGTATAAATATTCATATGTGTATGTATATAATTTTTTCTTACCTAAAAAAATTTATAGGAATTGTTTAACCTAATGATAATAACTAAGCCTTAATACTGTTAATAAAAATATAGGTTAGATTTCACTATGATAAAATCCACAAGGCATTTCTAATTTAAAAATATTATTTTCAATATCAATTAAACAGGAAGAAATAGTATACTTGGACTGCCAAACTGGAATCCTACAACCAGCCTCCATACTACTCAAGTTGGCAGTAGATTTGTACTTAAAAATTCCCAAGCTTAACTGTTACCTGTTTTGTGTAAATTATCACAAATGTAAATATGTCCATGGAAATAAAATTCTAATTGTAAAGAAAGTATAAAATGACAAGTAAAATTACCCCTTTTACTCTATCCTCGACAATAAGATCCAGTCCTTAAATACAGTTGACCAGTCAGTTTTTTCCAACTTTTATTTATTTTTAATAGTATGAGATAATTTACATACAATACAATATACAGATCATGGTGTTCAATTCAATTAATTTTGACAAATGCATTAACCATTGTGTGTCCTTTGAAATGACCCTCATGCCCTTTCCTGGTCAATCCTTTCTATCCTAGATACAACCACTGTTGTGATTTCATTGGTTATAAATTAGTTTTCCTCGTTCTATAATTCCATATTAATGGAATTTTTCATTATACACTCTAAAATAGTCTCTTTGGCTCAACATGAGTTTCATTCGTGCTATTGGGTGTGTTGTAGTTCTTTTTTATTGTTCGTGGTATTCAGTTATATGAATATATCACAGTTTGATTGTCTATCTTCATTGGTGGACATTTGGGGTAGTTTTCAGTCGGAGCTATTAGAATAAAGCTGTTGTGGACATAATTTTCATTTCTTCTAGGTGAAAAACTAGAAGCAGTATTGCTGGGTCACAGGGTTAGATAGATGTATGTTAAACTTTATCAAAACTACTGGTAGGCTAACTTCCTATTCAGCACTTCCAGTTGCTCTGCATCTTTGCCAACATTTGGTGCTTCTAGTTTTTTATTTTACTGGTGGGCATATAGTAGTTTGTCATAGTACAATGTTACGGTTATTGCTTTTGGGATCCTATCTAACAAACTTGCCTACTTCTACATTCTGAAGATATTCTTCTAGAGGCTTCTATAATTTTTGTAGTTTCAGCTTTTTCATTTAGGTCTGTGATCAAGCTTTAATTTTTTGTGTATAGTGTGAGGTAGGCCCTTGAGCTCCATTTTCTTGTCCATTAGCTATTTAGTTATTCCAGACCAATATATTGAAAAGACTTTTCTTTCCCTATTGAATATTTTTTAATTGGTGGACTTGAATTTTTACAGCAGTTTTAGACATACAGACAAATGGAACAAACACAGTTTCTTCTATTACTGACATCATGTGTTAATGTGGTACATTAGTTATAGTTGTTGAGCCAATATTGATGCATTATTATTAAACAGAGTCTATACATTAGAGTTCATTTACTCTGTGTTGTATATTCTGTGGGTTTTGACAATTGTATAATGACATGTGTCCACCATTACATTATTCTATAGAATAATTGGTCACTGCCCTAAAAATCCTCTGTGCCCCACCTATTCATTCCTCCTGCCCTCCTTTCCTCCCTCCCTCCCTCCGAAACCCTGCACTACTGATCTTTTTACTGTCTCCTTAGTTTTGCCTTTGTCAGGATGTCATATAGTTGGAATCATACAGTATGTAATCTTTTCTGGCTGGCTTCTTTCACTTTCCATTTATGCATTTAAGATTCCTCCATACCTTTTCATAGGTTGATAGCTCATTTCTTTTTCTTTCTGAATAATTCCAATTTACAGATGTACCACAATTTGTCCTGATCATGTAAAAGGTACAATTGTGGACACCAGTCTCCTGATGACTGAAAAGGAAGTTTTACTCTATCATTTGTATAAGGAGTTGCTCACATTAAACAGCATTGTATATGTGTTCTTATTTATAATTCTGTAATTCAAAATATGTGATTTAAAAAAATATTTTAGTTTTTTATTCATTTATCTATGTTCATTCCTTGGGGAAGAATAGAAAACTACGGTTTTAGGAAATTTTCATTTCTAGCTTAAAATTCTATAGCACATACTTTGATTTTAGTTTCAAAGCTTCTAGTGTTGTTGTAATTTAGTCCAACAACTGTGCTCAAGATTTATACATAAAGCGTAAACTGTCTTCTAATAGGACCGCTTACGTCATGCTAATATCAGTCATTAACGAATGCTTTTTAAACTTTGAAATTAATACTGTTTATAGAAATACAATGTGGATCCTGGTGATAAAAGCATAGGCATTCTTCCTTGCGGTCTTTCACATGTAGCTCATATCAAAGAGTAATTTCTGCTTGGTTTCAGTATGGTTATAGAGTCCTACTCCCCATGGAATATTGTGGTGGGAGCTAAGGTGGTTTGGGGCATGGTGGGGCAGGGTGGTGAGGTATTGATATGCATGTACTTACTTAATCAAGTTCAAGTTTGAGCTTTCTAAAATCTCTGTAGTATTCTAAAACTGCTGTAGTTTAACATGTGGTAAGTTTTGAGAGAAACTTTTTTCCATATTAAATTATACCATTATTTTGATGTTTTCTCTTTGAAGATCAGTTAGAAGCTTGTCAAATTTGATTTACCTATTAACTCTTTGGATCTCTTCTTGATGTTATGCCCTTCTTTTTCCTTCCCAGGGTACAGTTAATAAAGTGTCTTCCAGCCACATTGGCTGTTTAGTACATGGGTGTTTCAATGCCTCCATCCCTAAACCCGAGCAGATGCCAGCTGAGCAGTGGCAGACCCTGGAGATAAACGTAGGTGATGAACTAGAATTTGAAGTATTTCGTTTAGACTCAGATGCTGCTGGAGTATTCTGCATTCGGGGAAAACTAAATATCACTAGGTCAGTTCCTAATCACATTTTTGTCATTTTGGTACTTAATTGTTTCTATTTAATTCTGAATTTAGAGACCATAAGTCCTCTTAAAAATTAATTTTATTTATTAGAATATTTTTGCTTTCAAACCAGAAAGTCATTGTACATAGTAATCTTAAGCGCTAAGACAATGCATTAAATATTCTAAAGCTCTACATTTAGCTCATTGGTCTGTATTTTAGTAACTCAATTTTGTTGTGTAGTTTCTAGTTTGTTGTTAATTTTTTAAATAGTTGATCCCTGAGCTTGAAACTAAAAGTTTATACAGTATCAAAATAATATTGTATAACTATTAGACTGCTTTTATTTTTACATGATTGAAACAAAAATAATTTGATTATTGTCATTATGCCAGGTAAACAGTTCAATTTCTATATTTTTCGGTATTGAAATTGTTATTAGAATTACTCTGATCTTGAATCTTAAGCTTGGCTCCATAGCAGCCAACTTGAATGGGGGTGGTGGAACTCTTGGAATATTGCTGATGTTAATTTAACAATTTTTCTAGATTCTGCCTTGGTAAGTAACTAGAGTATGAATTAAAGTTCCGGAGCAGCTGTCCAATAGAATTGTCTGTGCTGTGCTGTTGGATTTGTGCAGTTAATTCAGTGGCCTCACACAACACTTGAAATATGACTAGTGTGACTGAGGAACTGAGTTTTTAAGCTTATCATTGGAATTACTGAAATGTAAATAGTTATACGTGGCTAGTGCTACTCTGTGGCTGTGCAGTTCTAGAAAGAAGGCTGCTTCATTGAGCCTTGTTTTTATTTTAGTAATATAAATAATTCTCAACTGTGAAGTAATGCGATTCAGCATAGGTTAAGAACAATGAACTATTATTTGAAACAAGGATTGAATAGTAGACAGGAAACTCCATTATTTTGATAGATAACAGAAGTATATTTTCTCCCTATCATATGTCAGTGGTTTGGCTAATAAGCCTGGGTATTATGATGTTTAGTGTTCAGTGACCAAATTTTTCTGAACAAAACCAAAATTTAGAAGCTATGTTTTGACAACCTTTTTATGTCATTCTTATGTGTGAAAACAGTTTGGGAGAAATAGTGGGGAAACAGTAATTTTAACATTTCAAAGGGCTGAGGGATAATAGGAAAGAATATTTGAAATTTATACCATAGTTATGTATCTCCTACTGATCTCATTTAGAAAAATCATAGCAGGCTAGGATATTCTTGATCTCTTTTTGTTCTTTTATTTTTTGCTTATTGCTCTGTAATTTTTTAAATTGTTCATTTATAGTTTACAAACCAAGTGCTCTGCAGTTTCTGAAGAAGTAACAGAAACTGGCACTGCTGAAGAAGCTGTTGACAAACCTCCAAAGAAGAAGAAGAAAAAGAAGAAAGACCCACAGCCAGATGAAACAGAAGGTGGTACCACTGAGCTAGCAGAATTCGCAGCTGTCACCATGAAGGAAGAGACAGACCTGCAGATTAATAACAACGTGAATGGCTTCCGGGAAGAAGAGCCAAAGAAGAAGAAGAAGAAAAAGAAGAAAGACCCAGAGCCAGATGAAGCAGAACGTGGTACCACTGAGCTAGCAGAATTCACAGCTGTCACCATGAAGGAAGAGACAGACCTGCAGATTAATAACAACATGAATGGCCTCCAGGAGGAAGAGCCAAAGAAGAAGAAGAAGAAAAAGAAGAAAGACCCAGAGCCAGATGAAGCAGAAGGTGGTACCGCTGATCTAGCAGAATTCGCAGCTGTCACCATGAAAGAAGAGACAGACCTGCAGATTAATAACAACGTGAATGGCCTCTGGGAGGAAGAGCCAAAGAAGAAGAAGAAGAAGAAGCACCAGGAAGATCACAACCAGGACTCTGTTTTTCAAGGCAGTGACTCCAGTGGTTACCAAAGTGACCATAGAAAGAAAAGAAAGCACGGCGAGGAGGCTGAATTTACCCCACTTTTGGAACACTCTCCTAAAAAGAAAAGGAAAAAATGATTTTCTGTAGTACATTGTAAATATTCAGTTTTTAAAAGATTGAACTGTACATAGTAGATGAAATGTTTGAATGCTATGAAAGTTTTCAAAGCAGGAAACTGCTGATTAGGAGTTGAATGTTGTTAAAATTGCGAAATTGATACTTTGGGAAATGCCAATATTGTTAGAGTGCCATTTTATTGTATACAGAATGAAAGGTAAGAGCTGCTCTCAGTCTCAACTCTTGCATTCTTCCAGTGTTTTCATTCTAAATAAAATTATTTCTACCATCTCAATAGTAGCAAAAGGACTTTATATTGCAGTGTTACATCATTAAAGAATGAATTTGAGCTTGGGTTTTTGGTTTATTGCTTTTTTTAAGAAATGGGTTTCGCCTTTATCATGAAATCACAGGCCTTTTACTTTTTTGCCTTTTTAAAAATTCAAGGCATTCACCAGTTTCGGATTTTTCTTTATCGTGGCTACTACAGTGTTTCTGTTGTTTAACTTAGAGTGTTTGCCACAGGAGCTTCTGAAATCTCCAGCGCTCCTAGGAACCACGTCACTGCTGACGGGTAGGAAATAGTATTCCCTGTTCCTTCCCTCCAGGTGCATGTGTGGTGGCGTTTTTGTTTTTCTCTAAGGCTAAGAGGTTGGAGAGCTCTTCTCTTGTACTCACTCATTTGTGCCTCAACCATTTTGTTTTTGTTGTGTTGGAAAAGCAAGATCTGATGAAGACAGGATAAATGTGATTCTGATTAGTGGGAAACTTTTCAGTTACGTTGTAATAGTTGGGTTAGGCTGCTAGAAATGGTTCTGAAGAGAAAACAGCTATTCACTGCTTTCACTGAGAAAATGTCCACTATGCCTTAACTATTGGAAAACCGAGTGATGAAATGATAGGCCGATTCGGGCTGATAATCAATGCATGGCAGTATTCACTCATTTAACGGGTATCTGACCATTTGCTATGTGCAACACATTCTACTAAGGTCCAGAGATCTAATGGCAAACAAAGGAGACACAGGTCCTTCCCTGATGGAATATCCAGAGGAACAGACGCACATAAAGTAAAAGTAAGAACATACATACAGAAATTAGTAATTGTGGTAAGTGCTACAAAGAGTTTCCACTCACTGTAAGTGGTGTTAGTGTCTGTAGATGGATGAATGGTTGAACTGCACTCCAAATGGCAGCCATTTTTGTTGCCATTTGTGTAGTATCAGAAATAGTGCTGGTCTCACATTGTTTAATTTCCGTTAATGTATAAATTCTGCTGGTAGTATATCTTGATTCAAATCTGTAATGATAGAATGCAGAGTTTCCGATGTTTGTAAGTAGATGTACCAGACGGTGGCAAGGTGCAAGCCAGTGTCTTCCCATACAATTTAGTTTCATGTGTGTATTAAGCTCTTGAAATGTGGGTAGTCCATATTGAGATGTGGTGTCACTATAAAATGCACACCAGATTTTGAAGATGTACAAAGAATATAAAATAGCTCAATTTTGTATATTGGTGAAATTAAAATATTTTTGGTATAGTGGGTTAAATAAAATGTTGAAATTCAGTGTTTTTAAAATTTTTTCAGCATTTTTATTTTTTTGGCTAAAAGATTTAAAATTACATGTGAAGCTCACATTATCTTTCTTTTGGACAGCACTGGTTTAAATGAAGGATGAGTAGAAAGGTTTAAAACATTCTCAGGGTTTAATATAGTGGCATTTCCAGAAAATGTTTTTTAAAATATTTTTTCTCTTTATTGATTTTTTTTTTTTAGAGTGAGAGGGAGAGAGAGATAGAAACATCAATGAGCGAGAACATCTATCGGCCACCTCCTGCATGCTCCCCACTGGGGATTTGGCCCACAACCTGGACATGTGCCCTGTCCAGGAATCGAACTGGCAACCTCTTGGTGCATGGGTCAGTTCTCAACCACTGAGCCACACCAGCCGGGCTCCAGAAAATGTTTTATAAATCCTTCCTTACAATTTTTTTTTAATACATAATTGTAATAATGTCTGACTTAATGTAGAAAATTTTTAGTGAAACAATTTCCCCTTCACAGGTAGCAAGGAAGCTTCAAATGTGCGCTATTCATGGAAAAATACATTGTGGCCTAGCAAAGTAAGCAAAATTCCACATGTTGTTTGTATCTTTTCAGTTGGTGCTTCTGTCTGTCATTCATGTATCCAATTGAAAATTTGCATCTTTGAAGAAAAAAGCATGCTTGGAACTGTTCATGCTTCTCACAATGTGGTTCGCTTTGAAAAAACAGGTCTGGTCTACAATGACTTTTGTTTTTATCTGATACAAAACCTCTGATGATATCCTCCATATATTCTTCTAAATATTTATCACATGCTATGCTAACCTAGATTTTATCTTTTCTATCTCACCATTTGCTCATTAAAATCGTCTAGCCTAGACCAGACTGCTTACCTTCTTTCTCCTACCTATCACCAACTTTGCTAGGCACCTCATTAATCATTTGAAATAAATAGATAATTTAAATGGTTTCTACTCTCAAATCACTTATAATTTTTGTGTGTGGGATCCACAACAAAGTGTAAGTCAAGGATAAATTTGAAAGGCATGAACCAAGTGTAGAAACAGTCACAAGTAATGCCACTTTTACAGGTTAAGGCAAAGGGTAATGTTTGAGCGGGGTGCTGGCTGAGCGGCATTTTGACTCTAGAGAAGATAAGGAGGTGGGGGACAGCCTAGCAGAGGCCTGAGAAATATCTCATGCAGAAAACTGTCTCAGACACTACCTTCTACTTGAAGTTTTTCCAGACTAAAGTGGGCTAAATGTGCTTGCTTTGTAGTCATAATTGTCTTTATTAGGTATTTTTTTTACTGTAGTATTTAAAACTTTTATAAAACGTGTCTCTTGATCAACATGTCTTGACCAATGAATTTCCTGAGAGCTAGGATTATGTCTTAACTGTTTCTACACTGTTTAGCAGTGGGCCCTTTGTATCACGAAAGCATCATCATATACTTTTATATTTTTAACTTTATTGTTGACACTATTACAGATGTCCCCATTTTTCCCCCTTTGCCCACCTCCACCCAGCCCCTGTCCCCGTATCACCACACTGTTGTCTGTGTCTGTGGGTTATGCATATATGTTCTTTTGCTAATCCCTTCACCTTCTTTCAGTGTCCCACTCCAGGCCCCTCCCCTCTGACAGCTGTCAGTCTGCTCCATGTATCCATGCTTCTGTTTCTATTCTGTTTCTATTTGGGTTTATTTTGTTCTTTAGATTCCACATATAAGTGAGATCATCTGTTGTCTTTCTCTGACTGGCTTATTTCACTTAGCATAATAATCTCCAGGTCCATCCATGCAGTCACAAAAGGTAAAAGCTCCTTCCTTTTTTTTTTTTTTTTTTTTTACAACTGCATAGTACTCCACTGTGTAAATGTACCACTGCTTTTTTATCCACTCACTTACTTATGGGCACTTGGGCTATTTCCAGATCTTGGCTATTGTAAATATCGCTGTGATGAACGTAGGGGTGCATATATTCTTTCATATTGGTTTTTCAGGATTCTTAGGATATATTCCCAGAAGTGGGATTGCTGGGTCAAAAGGCAGTTCCTTTTTTAATTTTTTTGAGGAAACTCCATACTGTTTTCCATTGTGGCTGCACCCGTCTGCATTCCCACCAACAGTGCACTGGCATTCTTTTAAATTGATAAAATGAAAAGCACAGTTTCAAATGTTGTCACTTTGCCTCTGATATGATATTTTTAACCTTTCACACATTGTTTCAATTAATTTAGTAAGTGCTTTGCCTTTAGATGATGTGGTTTTCAAGTATTTTTATCTCATCAGTATGGCAGTGATAACTTAGAAGGAAAACTTCCAAATGGTCAAAATTGAGTCTCTCACTTGCTTTATCCATTCACCACAAGGATCATCTTTGGACATTTTTCATCGAAGAATAAGACAGATTGTGTTACAAAATCAATATGTATCCATTTTTTTAAAGTTTGAAATGCAAAAGTATCTCCCACTTTCCTAGTCATGATCTATCTCCAGAATCCTCCCCCCGACACACCCATGTAACAATTTTACATCCCAGAAATAAGTACTATTGTCAGTTTCATGTATAGTTTTAGAGTTCTTTTAAATGGACTTTAAAATATTTAAAAATGTAAATGCAGTCAAACTACTCATAGTCTTTGGACCTACTTTCTTTCATTTGATATAGATTACTTTCCATAAAAATATATGAAAGTATTGTTATTTTTAATGTCGGCAGAATTACAATGTGTAACTTGTTTCATTTCCGAATGGTGAATATTTAGGTTTATGTTTTCCCTCTTGCTAAACACACATATTGAGCATACATGTATAGACATCGTTATTTGATGGATTAAAAAGTCCCAGAAGTGGAATTGTATGAAAGGAATATTTTTACTTTTTGATATAGATTGTCAGATTTTCCAGGACATTTGTACCAATTTGAAATCCTATCAGCAGTTGTATGGTTTGCAGCCTTGTCAACATGGAGATTGCCAGTCATTGTAATTTGGACAATGATAGGTGAAAATGTTATGTTGTGTAATTTATATTGATTTGGTTTTTAGTGAGCTTGAACCACTTATCTATGCATTTATTTCTTGAAATGTTTTCTTCATGTCCTTGGATCATTTCTTTGTGATGTTTTTCCATTTATTACTCTTTTAAAGAGCTCTCTACATTTGGGCTGATAATTTTTTTTCTATATATGTTCAAACAATTTTTTTTTTATCCTCACCTGAGGACATTTTTCCATTTTTTGTTCAGATAGAGTGGGAGGGAGAGAGAGGAAGAGAGAAAGAGAGAGAAACATCGACGTGAAAGGGACACATCGAGTGGCTGCCACCCGCACGACCAACCAGGGCCGGGGCAAACTGCAACCGAGTTACATGCCCTTAGCGGGAACCGAACCCGGGTCTCTCTGTACCGCAGGCCGACGCTCTAACCGCTGAGCCAAACCGGCCAGGGCCAAACAATTTTTGCTATTTGTCATTTTATATTTTAGCTATATCATTTGCTATTCAGATATTTATTTTTATTTAATCAGTGATCTCTTTTGTTTGAGTTTTATCTCAGACACTGTTTTTCTTATGAAGGTGCTTCCATCCCGATTATAAGATACTAATTTTCTTGCAGTACTTTTATCATTTTACTTTTTTATATTTAAATTCTTAATCCGTCTGGATTGGTATATAGTTTGATGCAGGAATTTTTTTTTCTCAAATTGATGTTCGTATGTTCCCAAACTATTAATTAAATCCATACTTTCTCTACAGATTTGAAGACCTATCTTAGTTTACACTACATTCCACAGGCTATCAGTAGTTCCATTTGTCTTCTGATGTGCTTTTGTGTTCTGGTGAAGAACCACACTCTATTACTCTAATGCAGCAGGCAGAATTCTTAGATGGCTCCTGAGATGACCCACCCTTATTCTCATAACTGAAGATGATGAAGTTTACTTCCATGATATATTCATTGTTTATATTATAATTGTGATAATTATATAGCACAGTTGACTTTAAGAAAGAAATTATCTGTGATTCCAAAATGGCAGCAGAGTGAAGGGAAGCTACACAGACCATCTCCCAAGACCAAACTGGAATTACAACTAAAATGAGAAAAAATCGTTGGTGAAAAAACACCAGAAAAGCAGCTGGAGAGGACCCGAATAATGACAAGCCTGGTAGGAACTGCAGAGGTGTGAGAGGGCGGGCTGGGAGCCCATGGACAGCAGCTGTTTTACCTATGAGAAGCTCCCTTGGGGTTAAAATCCCAAGCCGGCTCCACAGCACAGAAGGCCAGGACAGAACACTAAATTAGCTAGAGCCACTCACTTTGGGCTCTGGCAGAGGAAGGGCAGACTTGACTGGAATGTGTGGAGAGACTCAGGATTTGGAGGGCACTGGGAGTTTTGTGCTGAATCACTCCCTCATAGGACAGTAGCCATCTTACTGAAAGAGCCCCTTCCCAGAGCCTCAGGGAGAAGCAACAGCCCCTCCCTCAGGAATTTAACACCACCCAGCCAGGCCAGAGAAATGCAAATTGAGGCTCATTAACAGCCAGCAAGCATCTGCCCCACCCACTGGAAATCCTCTTACCCTGAACACCTGAGGGATTTTTCACTCAGCTGAGGGCTACAACCCAAGGCTCATCAAGTAACAGACTTATAATAGTCTCCAGGCAAAAAGGCTAGAGGATAACTGGACCTTTCCTGGGCTTGCAAATCTACCCAGGAAAGAAAGACTTGACAGTGGCATTTAACGTGGGTCCTCCCACACTCATCCAAACCCAGTAGAGGGAGCCACAACCAGCGGAACATCACCCACAGGTAAAATTTGGAAGTCTCCAAAATCCACTGAGACAGCCAAAATGGTGAAACAAATCCCAAATGAAAGAACAAGATAATTTGACAGAAGATGAAATAAATGAAAGGGAATTGAGCAAGATATCAGAGGGAGAATTCAGAGTAATAATCATGAGGAAGCTCAGCAGCATGAGTAAAGATACAGAAGCATTAAAAACCAACCAATTGGAAATGAAGAATGACAGCAGAAAGAACACATTGGAAGGAATAACCAGCAGAATAGAGGGGGCCGAGGATCGGATCAGTGAATTAGAAGACAGGGTAGAAAAAATTGCCCAGTCAGAGAACCAAAAAGAAAAAAAAAACAATACAAAAAACAGGAGGACAGCCTAAGAGAACTGTGGGACAACTGGAAATGTAACAACATCTGCATCATAGGAGTTCAAGAAAAAAATGAGCAAGGGTTAGAGGATATATTTCAAGAAATAGTGACAGCCCTGGCCAGTTTGGCTCAGCGGTTGGAGCGTCAGCCTGCGGTCCAGAGAGACCCGGGTTCGGTTCCCACTGAGGGCGCGTACCTCAGTTGCAGTTTGTCCCCGGCCCTGGTTGGTTGTGCGGGAGGCAGCCACTCAATGTGTCCCTTTCACATCGATGTTTCTCTCTCTCTTCCTCTCTCTCCCTCACACTATATCTGAACAAAAAATGGAAAAATGTCCTCGGGTGAGGATAAAAAAAAAAAAAAGAAAGAAATAGTGACAGAAAACTTCCCTAACTTGGTGAAGGAAAAAGGTATACAAGTTCAAGAAGCACAGAGAGCCCCAAGTAAGCAGAATCCAAAGAGGCCCACACCAAAACACATAATAATTAAAATGCCAAAAATTAAAGACAGAGAGAATCCTAAAGGCAGCAAGAGATAAGCAACCGGTTACTTACAAAGGAACCTTCCATAAGCTATCAGCTGACTTCTCAGCAGAAACACTACAAGCCAGAAGGGAATGGCATGAAGTAATCAAGATAATGAAAAACAAGGATCTGAAACCAAGACTATCCAGAAAAATTATCATTCATAAGAGAAGGTCAAATAAAGAGTTTCCCAGACAAAAAAAAAAGCCTAAGGGGAATATATTGGCACCAAACCAGCACTGCAAGGAATGTTAAAAGGACTGCTGTAATTAGTAGAAGAAATAGGAAGAAAAATATAACCACACTAAACCAAAAGGGCAATAAATAAGTACATATCAATAATCACCTTAAGTGTAAATGGATTAAGCACTCCAATCAAAAGACACAGAGTAGCTGGTTGGATAAGAAAGCATGGCTCATATATATGTTGTTTACAAGAGACCCACCTCACAACAAAAGACTCACATAGGTTGAAAGTGAAGGGATGGAAAAAAAAATCTTCCAAGCAAACGGAAAGGAAAAAAGAGCTGGGGTAGCAATCCTTATATCCAATAGAATAGACTTCAAAGTGAAGGCTGTGACTAGAGACAAACAAGGTCACTACATAATATTGAAAGGATCCAGCCAACAGGAAGATATAACCTTGGTAAACATATATGCACCCAATATAGGAGCACTGAAATATATTAAAAGATTTCTGGAGGACTAAAAGGAGAAATCGACAGCAATACTATCATAGCAGGGGACTTCAACACCTCGCTGACATCACTGGATAGATCTTCTGGACAAAAAATTAACAAGGAAACAGAGACTCTAAATGAAGCACTAGATCAGATGGATTTAATAGATATCTACAGAGAATTACACCCCAAAACTGCAGAATTCACATTCTCAAGTGCACATGGGACATTCTCAAAGATAGACCACATGTTAGGACACAAACTAAGTCTTTACAAGTTTAAAAAGATTGAAATCATATCAAGCATCTTCTCAGAATCACAATGCCATGAAACTAGAAATCAATTACAACAAAACCATTTTAACACATGGAGGCTAAATAGCAAGTTATTAAACAATGTATGGATTATCAGGGAGATCAAGGAAAAAATTTAAAAATTCCTGGAAACCATTGAAAATGAACACACAACACAAAATCTATGGGACGCAGCGAATGCAGTCCTGAGAGGGAAGTTCATAGCACTACAGACCTACCTCAGGAAACAAGAAAAATTTCTAATTGACTATCTAACCTCACAACTTAAAGAACTAGAAAGCAAACAAAAGGAAAAACCCAGAGCAAGTAGAAGGAAAGAAATAGTAAAGATCAGAGCAAAAATAAATGACAGAGACTAAAAAACCAATTCAAAAAATCAATGAAACAAAGAGCTGGTTCTTTGAAAAGGTAAACAAGGTTGGTGGACCCTTAGCTAAACTCACCAAGAAACAAAGAGAGAGGACCCAAATAAACAAAATCAGGAACGAAAGAGGAGAAGTAACAACTGACACCACAGAAATACAAAGGATTGTTAAATACTATGAACAATTATACGGCAACAAATTGGACAATCTAGGTGAAATGGACAAATTTCTAGAAACACATAGCTTCCCAAAACTGAACTGGGAAGAGATAGAAAACTTGAACAGACCAATAACAACTAAGGAACAGAACAGAGAACCCAGAAATAGACCGAAGACATTACGCTAAATATTTGACAAAGGTGGCAAGAGCATACAACAGAGTAAAGACAGCCTCGTTAATAAATGGTGTTGGGAAAATTGTATAGCTACATGCAAAAAAAATTAAACTAGACCACCAACTTACACCCTACACAAGAATTAACTCAAAATGGATAAAAGACTTAAATGTGACCCGTGAATCCATAAAAATCCTAGAAGAAAATATAGGCAACAAATTTTCAGACATTACACGCAGCAGAATTTTCACTGATACACCTAAGGCAAGAGAAACAAAGGAAAAAATGAAATGGGCCTACATCAAACTAAAAAGCTTCTGCACAGGGACAGAAACAACCATCAAAATGGAAAGGGAACTCACTATATGGGAGAGCATAATTGCCAACAATACATCAGATAAGGGGTTAATTTCCAAAATATGCAGAGCACTCATACAACTCAACAAAAGAAGACAAAGAACCCAATTAAAAAATGGGCAGAGGACCTAAATAGACACCTCTCCAAACAGGACATACAAATGGCCAAGACACATGAAAAAATGCTCAACGTCACTAATCATCAGAGAGATGCAAATCAAAATGACTATGAGGTATCACCTCACACTTGCCAGAGTGTCTGCCATCAATAAATCATCAAACAAGTGTTGGCGAGGGTGTGGAGAAAAGGGGACTCCAGTACACTGCTGGTGGGAATGCAGACTGGTGTACTGCAGCCAGTATGGAAAACAATATGGTGTTTCCTCAAAAAAAAAAAAAAAAATTAAAAATTGATCTGCCATTTGACCCAGTGATCCCACTTCTAGGAATATATCCTAAGAAGCCTGAAACACCAATCAGAAAGAATATATGTACCCCTATGTTCATAGCAGCACTATTTACAATAGCTAAGATCTGGAAACAGCCCAAGTGTCCATCAGTAGATGAGTGGATAAAAAAGCTGTGGTACATGTACACAATGGAATACTATGCAGCTGTAAGAAAGAAAGATCTCTTACCCTTTGAGACAACATGGTGGGACCTGGAGAGTATTATGCTAAGTGAAATAAGCCAATCAGAGAAAGACAAATACCACATGATCTCACTTACTTGTGGAATATAATGAACAAAAAAAGCTGATGAACAAAATAGACCCAGAGACATATAAAGGAGTAAGGTTCAGACTGACAAACTTCAAAGGAGTGGGTCGGGGGTGGGATGGGCAGGGAAGAGACAAACCAAAGAACTTACATGCATGTATGCATAACCATTGGACATAGACAACAATGCTTGTGGGGTTGGGGTGGGTGGTGGGACAGAGAGGAGAGTGTCTGGGGGGAAAAAGGAGAAACATCTGTAACAAATAAATTAATTTAAAAAAATTATCTGAGTGGTCCTAACCTTAATTGCATGAGCCCTTTTATTTATTTTATTTTTTAAAAGATGTATTTGGTAATTTTTTTAAATTTTATTTTGCAATTACAGTTGACATTCAATATTATTTTATATTAGTTTCAGGCATACAGCATAATGGTTAGCCAGTTATGTAATTTACAAAATGACTCCTCTACCCCCGCAGATAATTCAAGTACCTATCTAGTATCATACATAGTTATGAAAAAAATTACACTCTAAGTGCTCTCCTTGTGCCTCCAACCACTTCAAGGCTAGATTATTACAGAGTATACAGGACAGTGGTGGAGTCGAGTGCACTCCTTTAGCCCAGGAGATGCACTGCTCAGAATCCGTGTTCTGTTCCCTTTTGAGTACAGGCCAGTGGTCTGAGTAATTCACCATAGAGAGAAGAGCACTTCTTAAATCTACTTTCATATATAGCTCAAAGGGGAGCTTTACCCTCTAGAGCTATATGCTAACAACAACAACATTTTGTTTTGTTTTGTTTTGCTTTGTATTTCAAAGCTACATTTTCTTGACCCATCAAATTGACATTTTCTGTCTTGACAGACTTTGTTGGAGCAAACAAGAATTTCATAATATACAGAACAATCTTCCTATAATCTCATGTTACAATTTAGAATTATTTTCCCCCCAAGCAAATGAAGCCATAAGTGGGAATAAGAGTTGCTATAAAAATTCAGGGTGCCATAAGAATTCCAGGACAAGAATGCAGCTAGACCTCAAGAAACAGAAGGTGCCAGAGAGTACCAAGACTTTCTCTTGGTCACTCATATGCCTTCCCTGCAGATTTGCAGTCCCAACCATATGGAGGGTGATTCTTCAGCTCTCAGTTCCAATGGCCAATTTTCAGCAGAAAGAGCCTGGCCCAGTTTGGGGATGATGTCCACTCCTGGTAGCACAAACATAAGCCTGGCACCCAGACTAATGAGAATGTGTAAGGACCTGTAAGAATAAGTGCCCCTGAAAAGGGTGTCATTGTTTTCTGGCAGATAACTGCAAAACGTGATTTCTACATCTGGTACTCAATAAACCTAGTATTTTCATCTTAAATGACTTTGGAAATGGTGAAATTTTCTTTTTGTAGTTTCTCTTTCCTGGCAGAGTTCTTGACTGAGTTGCTCTCCTATTCAGTGAAAAAGGAATGAGATGGAAGTAGTAACATTTTAGTTACAGAGAGTCATCTTAATCTATATTAGCATCTGAATCTACCAGCAAATGGCAAGCTCAGGTTGTTGCTAAATGAATCATTTGAGTTGGGAACATACATCTTTATAAGGGAGAGGCAGTATGCCTGTGTCATAGTGGTGGGGAGATTAGGTGAGGCATTTATAAATTTAGTAAGCAAGCTATAGTTCTGGGAGTTCGTATTTTTTGTATGAAATACAAGGCTCATTCATTTCCCCCTTTCAAAAATCATAAATTAAAATAAACGGGAAAGAAGCCATTTATTTTAAGTCCCGCAGTAGTTTTCGCCAGGCCTGGGGCAGCGCCGTTTACTCCAGGCTTCCCGTTCAATTGTTTGATTCCGCATTCATTGCCCTGGAGGCTGTGGCTTGCGGTGCTGGCACACTGTTTATTGCTCTGTGCAAGAAAAACAAATGAAAACATAAAGAGCACTGCCAAAGTGCCTTTGTGGGTGTAGTCAGCAGATTAAAGCCAAGCCAAGAGAAGCATTGTTTTCATCCAGCCCAGTGCTGGAGATTCTGTATATTTTACCAATCCACATGTGACAGGGAGAGAGAAATATGTGCACACAGCCTGGACTTGGGTTCCTTTGTTAACTGTCTGTACATTTGAGTTTGATTTATTTCAAAATATGGAAAACCTGTTCTGCCAACACATTTAAAAATAAAGGGTGAAAACTTCTCCTTGGTCTCTAAAATGTCCAAAATGAATACTTCAGAGGCCGACTTGGACTAGAGGTAACTAAAGCTCAAAAAAAAAGGGGGGGGGGAGGGGGCAGGGCTTTGACCAACTTTATTTTTTGGCCACCTTATTTTATGTCTTGAAAGTAATTTTGTAGCGAGGCAAATTTCTAAAATGTATTTTCGATGCACATGTCTATTCTGTTAGCTGTAAGAACATCATGTATGATTCAGAAGAGAGAAGATTGGAGTAATAAGTAATACTCCTCCACCTACATTTTAAACTGGACTTGGAATTTTTTCCAAAGAGTTTATAGTCCGAAGCAACTCAAATCGTAAAAGTTACAGCTCTAATCTCCAATAGAGATCAGCATAGTTCCAGAAATCACAACTGAGGAGTTTCTGTCAATTTGTCTTGAAAACATGTAGAATACCAATAAAATTGAAGAGTTTTGCATTTCATTAATGTGGATTTTTTTTTTAAACTAAAATTGCATTTTTGTAAATCCTCACCTGAGGATATGTTTTTAATGATTTTAGGGTGAGAAAAACATCGATGTGAGAGAGAAACATTGATGGTTGCCTCCTATATATGCCCCAACCAGGGATTGAACCCACAACCTAGGTGTGTGCCCTGACTGGGAATCGAACCTGCAACCTTTTGATGTATGGTACAATGCTCTAATCAACTGAGCTACCTGGCCAGGGCTAAAATTGCATTTTTTGTTAATTTTGGTTTCAGACTACATATCCTATTTGATATCACCTAAGTTATTTTGTGAGGCTGAATGTGAATATACCCACACATTAAAAGGCCAATTGCTTTTTTATATTTAGACAGTTTCTGGTTTTTCTTTTTCCTCTGAGCCATTCATTCATGCAACCAATATTTAGTGGATGTCTATAATGTGGCAGACCCTTGATTTAGGCACTGGAGTTTTGTCAGAGAACACAAGAGACAAAACTGTCCGTCAGTGAGGGCAATAATGATACACGTTATGAGGAAAAATAAGGCAGAAGACATGTTAATGTGGTAAGGTTTACAGTTTTCAACAGGATAGTGAATAAAGGCTCCGTTAGAAGGTGAAATTTGAGCAAATACTGAAAGGAGATGGATTCTAGAGGCAGAGAATTTTAGAGTTCAGTGGAGGCCTAGAGATGGGAGGAAGTGTTCTGGGTTTCAGATTTCTGAAATATTTCCTGATCAAGGATACCTGTGTGGCTCTACTAGAATGAGCAAAGTGGAAAATGAGACATGGTGAGTTCAAGTAAAGTTACATCTTTGTGTCTTTGACATGACTTAACCTTGGCCAATAATCTAGACCAAAGAAACTATTAATACTTTGAAGGAATTAATGGTGTTTGCTTAATAATTGTTTAAAATGTTAAGTGTCACTTGAAAGATGCTGTATCTGTTTTGGTTTCAAATTATAAAATATATATATATATTCATGGTTTTCAACTTGTATACAATAATTAGATCAAATAGCATTACTCCTGTGTAACAGATGATGTAATAGATTCCAGATGTTAATTTTTGGTTATTTTATCTTTCAGTAAGTAAATTATTGATTCAGGTATGCTTTCTTTATATGCTTAGACATATATAATACTTAAAAGTCTATAAAAAAAAACCTATTGCAATGAAACCACATGACTTAATAGCATAAAGAAGTGAGTATATAATTTAAAATCCTCATCATAAATAAGTGGTAAGAGAAATGTACTTTAGATAAACTGGAAATGAAGTTCTCTCTTTCATGCACACCCTCTTTAACCCAATCCAGTCTGGCCCATAGTCCCAGTAAGGGCAGCCTTTGTATCATGCAACTAGTTTTCTAGCCCTTGTGATTTGATCAGGTATGGACAGTGACTCAAGCCAAAACAGTCATGTTCTCTTTCTGAAGAACTTGGGATAGAAAAATAAACGGAGTCAGCATTATATATGGATTTTGGAGCTGTAAATTCAGGAAGAGTAGAGATAATGTCAGCTAGATTCTGGTGCAAGCTAAATTACGACAAGCAAAAATTAGGACTTTGCAAAGAGAGCTGGTTATCTGTGAGAAGGTGATAGATTGTACCTCCCCAGAGGGACAGACTTTGAGAGACTGGCTGCCAGCCAAATTTCTACCTCATGTAAAGCCTGGCTATATTTCCTGCTTTTGGCTTCCATGAGAGTATTCTTCTCTTTATGATAAACATCCTTTTAATTTGAATCCTTTTGAGGGGGTTCTGTTTCTTGCAACCAAAGAGCCCTTGACTATTGTTAGGGACTGGTTATTATAAGGAGGTGAGTTATGTTAATTAAATAAGCTTGTTGCACTGTTTAAGCTGGCCTTTAAAATATTGTTTAAGTATGATAGAAAGTTGCTCAGATTTCTGATAGATATTCATAACTGAAATAAATAAGGCATCTCTCTTCCCCATCTTCATTTGAATAGAGTTGAGTTTAGTGACTACCCTGCTGCATTTGTGCACTGTACAGTTACACTGGGGAGTGGGTAGCATGTTCACTATTGGGAGAAAATGTGTAAGTACCCTTATTTGGATGTGAATTGTTCTCACTTCTTCAATAATTTGAAAACATAACTTTCCTTCTAACTACCTCCTTTTTTCCCTTTCCCCCCCATTTTATGATAAGAGTGGCCAAAGTATATAAAGAACATTGATGAGATAAAAAGTTTTGTACTACATTTAATTTTTAAAACTTAAAAAAAACAAAAACAACGGTATATTAAAAGCTTGCTATTTGCGGGGTTTATGTTAAGTACAAAGAGGGCTACAAGTGTGATTAACAAGAAGTATCCACATTGTTCCTTCCCCTGTAGAGGGACTTTTGAACTGAAGAAATTATTTTAAAAAGCAGTGTTCCAGGTTCTGGATTGTGTTAATATAGTTCAAGCTTTGTTCACTCTGACAGCCCAGTAACGCAGGTCGGCTAGCATTCGCTTATGGGGAAGACCACGGTTAGAAAGACCACCTTCCTCGCAAAGTGGGCAAATGTGTAGGGAAAATCTGAACATCACTATAACGTCATTTTCATAAAACATTTAATAAGTTTATCAGAGAACCTAAGAAACTCTTCACTCAGTAGCAAGATTTCATTTACTCTTTTAAAAACCAAAATCCCAAACAGATGAAACGTGTATATGGGGAGGGGTAGTTAAAAGTGTTTTTCATCATCAGTCAGTCAACTATTGGATCAGTAAATGATATTGTAGAAATATTGTTTGCTTAATGAAGTGAAGGATAAATGAGTTATAAGATGAAATAACGTTTACAGTAATATTTACCCTCACTTTTTATTACAACACTGTAAGGCAGTATGGAACATTACATTTCAGTCCTAAATTTTTGTTGCTCAGGTGGCAAATCTATGATATGATGAATGGTCAGGGGAAGATATTTTGACCTATGTTTTTGCAGTTTTATATATATATATATATATATATATATATATATACACACACACATACATATATACATATATACGTGTGTGTGTGTGTGTGTGTGTGTGTGTGTATATATATATATATATATATATATATATATATATTTAAATGAAAACTATATCCAATCCTAAAATTCAGTATGAAAAATATCTTAAAAATTGTCAAGGAGTTATTGTAATTAAAGGTGAAAGCCACAGTATTATGGTGAAAAGTATAATGCTATATATAAAAGACATGGATCCAGCTAATAAATTAAAGTTTATTTTAAGAAGAATATAAATAAGGACCAGAGAGATTTATGCAAGATTAAAGTAATAACTCAATTTTAGTACTTAATTATAGTCAACTAGAGGACAAAGTAATCACTAAAATAACGAACATGTAAAAATTAAAACAGAAGTAAAATTGATTATTAAACTGGACAAAAACATATGCAATATTAGGTAAAAACAAAACATATGCAATATTATGGTAAATTTAACTGGACTAATAATTATCTTCCGGAAGAAGGAATTTATTCATGCAGAGTCAACTGGTTTGATCATTTATAAGATCTGAAATAAACTTAATATTACTATATAATTTTTCTTGATGGTAACCAGGAAACAAGTCCTAATAGCTCAGGTTTCTGTGAACAGAATGGGGCCAAGGAAAGAGAAGCATGCTTGCGACCTCCCACACGACCAGGGAGTGGAGATGGCAGCCCGTTAATAGGGATCTTTAATTTCTCACATTTGCACTTGAGAGAATGTCTTTCATTATTTTTGCTTTAATTTCTTTTCTGTAGAGCATTTAAAGAAACATTCCCATCTCACGTGTCCCAAGGTACAGGACAACCCCTCTTTCACTGCTGTTGTCTGAGAACCCCTCTCATGATCTCATATCCTTCCGCTGGTTCTCTCTTTTCTCATACCGACTTCTCCACTCCTCCGTTTCCCTCCATATCTCCTGGCTTGAATCCTCTGTGTACTGGAAATAATCTTTCCTGCAGCAGATGAGCCCTCGAAATCCCCTCCAGTTACTAAATGTACAGTATAATTCTTTCATAACATCCTTCCCATTAATTTACTTCTCATAAATGTACTTAAATTATGAAAAGCTAAAGTAATCAAAAGAACCTTAAAAATCAATAAACCCATGGGAAGACTTCTAGTTTCTGGTTCCACATATAAGGAGCCTGGAAGTCAACACTCCATCCTAACAAAAAGTAAGAAGCTGAAAAGTCTGAAAAATCAATGATTCCTGGATTCACAGAGAGAAGGAGTCACAGGGCAGACCACTGCCCCCAACACTGGAGAGAGACAGGGAAATGCAGGGAGTCCCAGCTGTCCCGAGCGGAGAGACTCGGTGGCAGCCACAGCCAGAACCGTGCTGGAAGAGGAAACCCCGAGCTGTAATTGACAAATTGCTGGAGGCTCAGCACAGACAAGTTTCAAGTTAACAACTCCAGGGGAACCCAATCACTGGGGTGAGGGGGCATGTGCGGAGGGGGGCACAATATTGAGAGATTTACCTCCAGGAGCTTCACCAGGTTCTCAGTAAATATTGGAGGAAAATCTCCTCGTGCTAATGGCCAGGGAAGGGAAAGGAACTACTTTGAAATAGGCAAGAGCACTCTGTTCTTAACAAGGCTTATCCTCGGGAAACTAGATCACCAGAGGCTAACCTGCTGGGATATATTCAGAGTCTGAGTCAGGGAGGAAGAATAACCAACACTATTCAGCTCTAGCCTGCCACGTGGGAGAAGGAAAAACCCAATTTAGCCCACTGTGGCCATCCTGTACCACCTAAGAGGAGGAGAAAAAAAATCCAAGAAATTTGTAAGGATCACAGTCACCAAAACAGACTTAATCATAGAACAAGACTAAGAATGCTTCCCCTCCCCCCATAGCTTACCACGTTGCTAAGGGCCTATGTATTAATACTTTTACCTGGTACATCATGTCCAACTATCCAGAAAAATTGACAAGGCATACTAAAAGGCAAAAAACACATTTGAGGAGACAGAGTAAGCTTCAGAACTAGACATAGCAGGGATGTTCGAATTATCTGACTAGGAAATAAACAACTATATTGATAGGCTAAGAGTTTCAGTGGATAAAGTAGCATGCAAGGACTGATGCGCTAAGTGAGCAAAGAGAGAGAAATCCAAAAAACCAAAAGGAAATGCTGGACAACAAAAACACAGGAATAGAAATGAAGAATACCTTGGATGGCTTATGAGAGACCAGACACAGTTAAAGAAAGAATCTGTGAGCTTGAGGGAATCCAATAGAAACCTCCAAAACTGAAAAGCAAAGGGAACAAAGACAAAAACCAGAACAGAATATTCAAGGACTGTGGGACAACTACAAAAGGTATATGCATGATGGGAATATCAGAAGAAGAGAGATCAAAGAACAGAAGAAATATTACAAAGAGGAATGACTGAGAGCTTGCCCAAATTAATACCAGACACCAAACCACGGATCCAGGAAACTCAAAGAACACAAAGCAGAATTTAAGTGCCAAAAAACAACACCTAGGCATATCACTTTCAAATTATAGTAAATCAAAGAAACAAGAAAAATCCAGAGAGGAAAACACCTTACCTATGGAGGAACAAATATAAGAATTACATTCAATTTCTCCTCAGAAACCATGTAAAAAGAGAACTGGGTGAAATATTTCAAATGTTGTGAGAGAAATACCACCAACCTAGAATTCTGTACCATGTGAAATTATCCTTCAAAAGTGGAGGAGAAATAAAAACTTTCTCAAACAAAAATTGGGGAAATTTATTGCCAGGACACCTGCTTTGCAAGAAACGTTAAAAGGAGTTATTCAAAGAGAAGAAAAATAAAGTAGGTCAGACACTCAGATATTCACAGAAAGGAAGAACAGCTAACATCTTACATAATGATGAAAGACAGAATGATTTCCTCCTAAATGTGGGGGAAAAGCAAAGATGTTCACTCTGACCACTCCTAATCAACACAATACTAGAAGTCCTGGTAAGAAATGAAAGGCATACAAATTGGAAAGGAAGAAATAAAAATGGTCTCTTGAAAATGCATGATTGTCTACATAAAAAAAATCCCTAGGTATTTACAAAAAAAGCAGTATAACTAATATTTGAGTTACTACGTCACAGGATATTAGGCCAACACAAAAAATTCAGTCCAACTTCTATCAACTAGTAGTGAAAAATTGAAAATCAAAATTTTTAATTCTCCAAATTGTAGTTAATGTAACTCCAGTCAAAATCCCAGCAGGATATTTTTGAATCTATAAACAAGCTGATTCTAAAATGTATGTGGTAACATAAAGGAAATGAAATAGAAAAAGATAAAAAAGGAATAAACTTACCAGAGAACTGACACTACTCATTTTAATATTTAATATAACTGCACAGTAATCAGACTATGTGATATTGAAGAGATAGTCTCGAAAGCAATGGGAAATAAGTGTTCAGAAACAGATCCACACAAATCTGGATAGTTAATTTTTTTGTTTTTGTGAATCCTCAACTGAGGATATTTTTTTCCATTGACTTTTAGAGTGGAAGGGAAGGAGGGAGGGGCAGAGAGAGAGAGAGAAACATTGATGTGAGACAGACACATGAACTGGTTGCCTCCCATGTGCACCCTGAATGGAAGTGAACCTGGAAGTGAACCTGCAACCCAGGCATTTATGTGCCCTTGACTGGGAATCGAACCTGCGACCCTTCCATGACAAGGCCAATGCTCTAACCATTGAACCACACAATCCAGGGCTCGCCAGTTGATTTTAAAAAATACTTTAATAAACATTTTATTTCAGAACAGATTCAGATTTACAGAAAAATTGTGAGGATAGTACAGACTTCCCATATACCCAAGTCCAATTTCTCCTATTATTAACACCTTACACTAGTATGGTACATTTATCACAATTAATGAACCAATATTGATACATTATTGTTAATTAAAGTTCACACTTTATTCAGGTTTTCTCAGGTTTTACTTAACATCTTTTTTGTGTGTGTTTCAGGCTCCTATTCAGGATAGCCATCACGACCCCTTAGGATCCTCTTGGCTGTGACAGTCCTTCACTCTTTCCCAGTTTTTGATGACCTTGAAAGTTTTGAGGTATTTTCTGGAATGTCCCTCAATTGGAATTTTTCTGATGTGTTTCTCATGGTTAGACCAGGGTTGTAGGTTTTGTGAAGATTACAGAGGTAAAGTGCCCTTCTCGTCACATCATATCAAAGGTATGTACTATCAACGTGATTTATCACTGTTGATATTGACCTTCAACACCTGGCTGAGGAAGTGTTTGTCAAGGTTCTCCACTGTAAAGTTTACCTCTCCCTCTTGCCCAGCCTGCTTCTACTCTTCAGGTTGTCCTCTTAAAAAGGAAGTCACTGTGTGGAGCTCACATTGAATGAGTCGGGACTTATGTTATACCTCCGTGAAGGTGGAGTGTCTACCTAAGTTATTGGAATCTTCTGCAGAGGTTTGTCTATTCCTCCTCATTAATTTACTTATTCAATCATTAACTAGATCAATATGGACTCCTGCATATTTAATACTGTGGTTTGTATTTCAATACTCCTTTATTTTGTCACTAAAATTGTTCCAGCTTTTCCCATTTACATTTAGTTCCCGTGTCCTTTTGACGTGCTCTCACTATTCTTTTTAAAGAACTTTGTTACTGTTATTCCACTTTCACTTTAAATATTTTCTGCTGTATCCTAGAATGCGCCATTTCTCCTACTTAGGAAAAGGAGCCCTAATTCCTTTTATTACACAGTGGTAATTAGAAACCAGGACCTGGGTGCCAGGTGTGCTCATTGCTACTGGGCTGTTCTTGCTTTTAGTGTGCATACTGACCCATGTATAGGAACATATCTTTATAAATATTTACATCTGTCTCTATAGTAAGGTAAATATGAGTTCCCACTCATGTTCCAACTCCAACCTATTACCATGTGGATCATTCTAACCACCTGTCTTGCTTTCCTGTATCCTCCCTCTCCAATGTGAGAGACCTGCATTGCCTATTAGCTTAATTGTTCAATTTCAGCACACTATAAAGTATACACGTAGTAGATTCAGTTAACCCATATCCTCATGGCAAACACCTTTATCAACTAGAGTATGGGGCGTTATGTGCAGGGTTTTTTTTTTTTTTTTTTGTATTTAGTGTTATAGGCTCCTCTCAATTCCAAGTTTACTTAAGTCAGCACCTTTTCCTCCACTCCCGCCAGTGCAGTTGTTTCAAATATTTGTCATACTTAGATTGTTTTGTCACATTCTGCATTCCATCCCCAGATTCCTCTGAATTACTAAATGTTTTTTTATTTTGCATAAATTAAGGTTAAAAAATTCTCTCTTTTTACTGTAAATTTCTTTGAGTTTTGACCATTACAATGTCATGTATCCACTCTTCTGGTATCACAAAAAATAGTTACACTGCTCCGAAAAATTCACTTATGGAACCCTTCCCTTAGTCCTAGGTATTTCATCTTTTTGCCATCTCTATAGGTATACCTTTTCTTGAATGTCATATAATTGGAATCATGCAATAGACTGGCTTCTTTATTTAGCAATATTCGTTTAATATTCATCTGTGTCTTCTGATGGCCTGATGGCTCATTCCCTTTCATTACAGAAAGGTATCCAGTGTATGGATATACCACGGTTTGTCCATTCATCCTTTGGAGGACATCTTTGTTGCTTCTACATTTTGGCAATTATGAATAAAGCTGCTACAGCATTTCAAATTAGTTGGGTAAATACCTAAGAGTGCAATTGCTGGATGGTACCGTAAGACTGTTTAACTTCATAAGAAGCTGCCAACTGTCTTCCGAAACAGCTGTACCGTTTTACATTCACATCAGCAATGGATGAGAGTTCCTGTTGCTCTGCATCCTCACCAGCAATCAGTACTGTCAGCTTTTCTAGCTTTATTTTAGCCATTCTAATAGGCAGGTAGAGGTATCAATTTCACAGAATTTAATTTTAAAATGTTGGGGCCATAAAAATTCTATTGTTGGAAATATTAAAATTAAATATATTCTTCTTATAAATTGTATTCCCTATTTCTCGTTTTGCATGCAGTATTTTAAATAAGAAAAAAAATACATACAGTCTTTTAAGACATTCAAGTTCTCCATCAATGAATATGTTGTGTATATAATTTCAAAACATCTCCCAGTTCTTGTGATCCCTTTTCTGCACCATTGTGTATGCAAATAAATGTGATCCAAGCACAGTTCTTTCAAGCTCCAAAATTACATCTTAAATACTGTAATCTAGTCTAAACGTATCCCAGTTAGGAGAAACTTCACCCGTGAGTTAAAAAACAAAAACAGGTTTTCAAAACAATTCAATCAGTATTTTTCTTATGTCTAATTTGAACTCTTACAAAATAACATTTATGTGTTTCTTTAGTTTGACTTCTAAAGGTTGATTTTTATGCTATTAATCTAGGTGGCTTGTGGGTATGGATGATTTTCCTAATAAAATGTCATCTCTACTATATTCTATATAAATGCATTATTAATTTAAAAAGAGCTTAGGATACCAACTCTTTGAGTGAGGACCAGGAAGACCCCAAGATTGGTGGTTGTAGATTTTCTCATTTCTAAGAGAATTCTTCCTGCCTGACAAAGCCCCTTTAAAAGCAGAGATGCAGCCCTGGCCAGTTTGGCTCAGCAGTTAGAGCGTCGGCCTGTGGACAGGAGAGTCCTGGGTTCGGTTCCCGCTAAGGGCACGTACCTCAGTTGCAGTTTGTCTCTGGCCCCGGTTGGGGTTGTGTGGGTGGCAACCAGTCGATGTGTCTCTCTCACATCAATGTTTCTCTCTCTCTCTTCCTCCTACTCTCCCTCCTAATCTATCTGAAGATAAATGCAAAAATGTCCTCAGGTGAAGATAAAAATAAATAAATAAAAATAAAAAATAAAAAAAATAAAAGCAGAGATGCAAGTACATTTGGATGATTTTGGCAAACTTTTTAGAACATCTTCAAAGCACATTTCCTTCTGTTTCCCTAAAAGTAACCACTTCATGGAAATTAAGGAATCATAATGCTTTCCCCAAAAGAGATACCCTTCACCCCATGTCATATTTTGATATGTTTGACAATTTTGATAAATATGTCCTTAGCCTATTCCCTAAGTAAAGTTATGTCTCCACCTTTCAGCTTTTCCTCTTAAGTTCTTTCAAGATATTCCATTTAGATTAACTGGGCACCTGCCAATTACTTCAGGATATAATAACAAAGAATCTTTGTCCCATGAATACCTCATGTTGGATCTTTCTCAATTTGTTCATCTGGCTTTTCATCATGATACTTAAAATCAGACCTGACATTTTCATAAAAGGCTAATTTATCCTGATCTAAAGTGAAACTTCTAACCCTTGCATTGTTAACCCTCTCTCTCTCTCTCTTTCTCTCTCTCTCTCTCTCTCTCTCTCTCTCTCTCTCACACACACACACACACACACACACACACACACGTTAGATTCATACATTGTCTAACATACACCTTTATTTAGGTATATAGCCCATTTTTTTAAACTTCTTTGTCAATAGCAGAATAACGTTAATCATTGATTTTATACAAATTTAATACTATTTCTAATTTGTAAAAGAAAAAATTATCCTCACATAAATTGTAAAATTTGCTTTGTTCCATAAATGAGCCCCTTTGCTCTTGCCAGGGAAAGGGAGAGGGTATTTAGCAAGTGAAAGGGCAGATTACTTAATTCTAAACCTGTATCCTCATCTCTCTAGTGGGGACAATAAGATTTTTCGTGTAGGAATGTTACAGGTTTAGAGATAGTACAGGAAGAAGATTTGATCCATTAGCGATGGTTGGCCATGACTAATAGTAACTATTTAAAACCAGTTACTTCTTGCTATGCACAGATCTTTCCAAGAAAACTTTTTTCTTGCAAAATGTATTAACAGCCTTGGCTGGTTTGGCTCAGCAGTTAGAACATCGGCCTGTGGACCAATGAGTTGTGGATTCGATTCCGGTCAAGGGCACGTACCTCGGTTGCAGTTCGTCCCCGTCCCTGGTTGGGGTCGTGTGGGAGGCAACCAGTCAATGTGTCCCTCTGACGTTGATGTTTCTCTCTCTCTCCCTCTCTCCTTCTTTCTCCCTACCTCCCACTCTATCTGAAGATAAATTGAAAAATATCCTCGGGTAAGGATAAAAACAAAAATGTATTAACATACTTTAGATGTGGTCTCCCTTAAAAAGCAGAAACAAAAAATGCCATAGAAAAAAGTATACCCTTAAAAAAATCTCCAGATAAAATACTTTCACTATTAAACTTCAAATTATTAAAATCAGATTTTAAATTAAAAAACTGTAATGGCTATGCCCTGGCCGATGTGGCTCAGTTGGTTGGGTGTCATCCAGTGCATCGAAAGGTTGCCAGTTCGATTCCAGGTCAGGGCACCTGTGGGGGTTGTGGGCTCAATCCACCGTAGGGGGCATGCAGGAGGCAGCCAATGGATGTTTCCCTTTCACGTCGTCAGTCTCTCTCTCTCTCTCTCACTATCAATACAATAAATCTTTAAAAAACCTGTAATGGCTATACAGATTTCTGGATAATAGGGTTTTTTTTTAGTTCATTTTTTTTAAAGCATTGGGTTTCTTTTCAGCATAAACATATTGCTTTTATTATCAAGTATGCCTTTTGTTATGGTCTAACCATGATTTATAAAATCATTTATATTATAAATGTATAACATATATAATTATATTAATTTTAGTTTTGCCTTTGACTTTTCTGATATTTTAGAAAGTCTCTGCCTTGTTTATTTCATTAAAGAAAACTAACCCAGCACCTCTATTTTAAATTTAAAATGTATTTTTTATCAATATATGTACACTAAAATTAGTCAATAATATCACATAGTGAGACTGTATTTTATTTGTCTCAAAGGTCTATTATCTTCGAGTTAGATGGAAATTTTGCTTTTGAATGATCATTACTTGAGAAGCCAGTATAAAAAAAGCTATACGTCTTCTAGCATTTTCTCCAAAAAGTCAAGAAGGAAAAAAAAGATCTATGTCAGTGTTAATCAATTTGTAATCATTTCTTTGTTGTTGAAAGAATTTCTATGCATTTTTCTGCTCTACCACAGGGTGGAGTATTGCTTTAAATATGGGGCCTTTCTGCACCATGCTCTCCTCAGTAGTTTAATTCTATTATGTGGGTAAATAGTGAAATGGGGTTTTAGTGAATGTTGATGAAATTCTGGGTACTAAAATTTTGAGCTTTATAGGACTCATTTGAAATATTAGGTATAATTAAGAACAAATATTAAACAAATATTTCACTTAATGACCCTCAACAGAAGAGAGCAAATTTATTTCAATTCTGTGGAGATGCTGTGGCATATTGTCTTGAAATCGTATTTAATTTTCTTTAAATTGTGTGTTTCTTCTTCAAAGGCAGGAGTCATGACATGCTCTACTATTTTGATGATTTATTTATATTTTGTATATATGTATTCAATGTAATAATGCACACTTTGTGTTGAAAAATATTTATTAAAATAATGTACTTATTGCATTATTTTGAAAATAAGGCTGTGCTACTGAATTGCTTTAGAATCATCATGCTGGATACTTGACTTACCAAAATAAAGTCTGTTTGTTGACATTAAATAATTCCTAGCTGAGATATAGCAAAAGTCATCTTTCAGATACTTAATGCTGCTTTTAACTCAGAGCAAGCGCCAATGATCTCCCTGGAAGCTAGGGCTACTGGGGCAATTCTTACGGATTTGACAGTCAGGAAATTACACGTTCATGTCATTTCCCTGCCTGATGTGCCTTGTTTGTTATTCAGTAGACTAAGGGCAGGAGCTATGATTGGGCAGCAACACAGATAAAATACAAACACAAATGCCAATTATGCATGAATAAGAAGAAAGCATGCTGAAACAGTATCCAGTGGCGCACATCTCAGAGCTCTAGGAGAAGACCATTGAAGCATTAGTGTTACACACGACTTAGGTCAAAATGTTTCAGAACACTCATCCAGACATATCTATCTTTTCAAAATATTTCAACTTATGATCACCGAATGAAGCAAATAAAAAAGAAAAAGGACACTTTCCCTAGCTCCACTCCTCATCTAAGCATGGATGCCTCATCTAAGCATGGAGCCAAGATTAAGATAATAGTGGAAGACAAATTCAAATTTGGAAAGAGAAAGATGATATTTTAAAGCCATTATTTCAGAACTGAAGAGTTGTTTAATTTTTCTTTTTATAATTTCTGAGTGGTAAAAAACCAGATATTTATATGTCTAGCCCAACAACTTAATTTTTTATTGAAATGTAATTCATATAACATAAAATTACCATTTTAAAGTGTACAATTTGCCCGGCCAGTGTGGCTCAGTGGTTGAGCGTTGAGCCATGCACCAAGAAGTCACCGGTTTGAGTCTCAGTCAGGGCGCATGCCCAGGTTGGGGGCCGGTCCCCTGTGGGGGGCATGCAGGAGGCAGCCAATCGATGCTCTCTCTCATTGATGTTTCTATATCTCTCTCCTTCTCCCTTCCTATCTCTAAAAATAATTTTTAAAAAAGTTTTTAAAGTTTACAATTCAATGGCACTTAGTGCCTTTAAAATGTGCAACTACCATCTCTCTTCATTCAAAACTTATTTTGTCACCCCAGAAGAACACCCTGTCCTCATGAAATAAGCACTCCCCATTTCCCACTCCCTCTATCCCTGGACAACCATTAACCTGCTTTCTGTCTCTATGGACTTGCCTATTACGGATATTTTATATAAAAGGTATCATACAATATATGACCCTTTGTGTCTGACTTTTTTTTTATGTAGCATAATGTTTTCAAGATTCATGCATGTTGTAGCATGTATCAGAAGATTGTTCCTTTTCATGGCTGAATAATATTCTACTGTAAATATATACCACATTTTGTTCATTGGAAGATCTTTGATTTCTTACTGATTCAATGTCTTTGTTATAGGTCTGTTGATATTTTTAATTCTTCTTGAGTCAGTTTTGGTGATTTGTGCATTTCTAGAAATTTATCCATTGCATCCATATCGTATATTTTTTTAGCCTATAATTGTTCATGGTATTTTTTATAATCCTTCTAGTTTCTGTAAAGTCAGAAGTAATGTCCTCATTTGCATTTCTGATTTTAGTTATTTTTGTCTTCTATTTTTTTCTAAGGCTAGTTAAAAGTTTGTTAATTTTCTTGATATTTTCAATCAACCAACTTTGGTTTTATTAATTCTCTCTATTGTTTTTCTATTCTCTTATCTCATTTAATTCTCCTGTAATTTTTATATTTATTTCTGCTGATCTAAGGTTTAGTTTCCCCTTCTTTCCCTACATCTTTAAGGTATAAAGTTGAGTTGTTAATTTAAGATCATTCTTTTTTGTTAATGTAGGTATTTACAGCTACAAATTTCCCTCTGAGCATTGTTTTTACTGCATCCATGTTTTGGTAATTTTCATTTTCATTTTAATTTATATCCAAGCATTTTCTAATTTCCCCAGTGATTTCTTCTATGACTCATTGGTTGTTTAATTTCCATGTATTTGCAAACCCTCCAGTTTTCCTTCTGTTATTGATTTCCAGCTTCATTTACATTGTAATTGGAAGACACTTAACATCATTTCATTCTTTTCAAATATATTGAGTATTGTTTTATGGCCTAACATATCTCCTAACCTGGAGAATGTTCCATGTGTACTCTGCTTTTATTGTGTGAGGTGCTCTGTACATGGCTGTCAGGTCATGTATGTATATGTTAGGTCTTACATATATGTGACTGTTAGGTGAGAAATCACTGTTAGGGCTAGTTGCTTTACAGTGTTGATCAAGCTCTTGTTTCCTTATTAACTTTCTTTCTAAATGTTCTATCCATTATTAAAAGTGGCTTATTGAAATCTCCGACTATAAATGCCAAATTGCCTATTTCTCCATTCAGTTCTGTCAATGCTTGCTCCATATATCTTGGGGCCCTGTTGTTTGATATGTATTTGTTTATAATAATTTTTATATCTTCTGTTATTAATATATAATTTTCTTCCTTGTCTCCTGCAACAATTTTTTACTTCTATTTCGTCTGACCTAGTAACACTAGGCTCCTTTGGTGACCACTGCAATGGAATATCATTTCTATCTTTTCATCTTCAATCTATTTGTGGTTTGGGGTCTATAATAAGTCTCTTATATGCAGTGTATCATTGGATCATATTTTGTTTTGTTTTGTTTTCCATTCTGCAAATCTTTGTCTTTTAACTGGTGAGCTTAATTGATTTACATTTAAATTACTTACTGAAAACGAAGGGCATACTTCTGCCATTTTGCTATTGTTTCTCTATGTCTTATATCTTCTTTATTCCTCATCTCCTCCAATACTGCTTTCTTTTGTGTTTGATAAAAATTTTTAAGTAAACCATTTGACTCCCTCTTCATTTTCATATGTAATATATATTTAAATCAAGTTTATTAAGGTGTAATTTATGTACAGTAAATTTCACCTTTTGGTGTATAGTTCTATGAGTTTTGACAAATATATGCAGTAATGTTAACTACCACCTCAGTCAATAATTAGAACACTTCCTTCTCCCCTACCAATTATTCACTGTGCTTTTTGTAGTCAACCCTCTTCATAAGCCCAGTTCTTCACAACTACTGATCTCTTCTCTGTCTCTATAGATTGTCCTTACAGAAGCATACAGCATGTTGACTTTTTTTGTGTGTGGCAGGAACACTTAACATAAGATATACTCTCAGCAAATTTTAAGGTCTATTACAGTATCATTAGGTACAGGAAATATACTATACAGTAGATCTCTAGGACTTACTCACCTTCCCTTGCCCCAGCCCCTGGCATCCATCATTCTGCTGTGTTTCTGTGAGTTTGACTGCTTTAATTCCTGATATAAGTGGTGTCATATAGTATTTGTCCTTCTGGGTCTGCCTTATTTCACTGAGCACAGTGTCCCCAGGACTCATCCAGCTTGTCAAAAATGGCAGGATTTCCTTCTTTTTTATGGGTGAATAATATTCCATTGTGAGTATATATCAACTTTAACTGTTCTTTTGTTGATGGATATTTAGACAGCTTCCATGTCTTGGCTATTGTAAATAATGCTGCAGTGAACACGGGAGTGCAGTGATCTCTTCAAGAGCCTGATTTCAATTCCCTTGGGTATATTCCTAGAAGTGCAGTTGCTGGAACTTATGATAGTTCTATTTTTAATATACTGTTTTTCATAGTGGTTGCACCAATTTACTTGCCCTAAAATAATATAGTCAGTTTCCCTTATCTCCACATCCTTCCCAGCATTTGTTATCTTTTGAAAAAAATAATAAACATTGTAATCGGTTTGAGGGGATGTTTCACTATGATTTGATTTATATTTACTTGTTAATTAGTGATGTTGAGCATATTTTCATGTATCTGTTGACCATTTGTATGTCTTCTTTGGAAAAATGTAATTCAGGTCCTTTGCCCATTTTTACTTTTATTTTATTTTTTAAAAATAATTTTTTCTTTATTGAATTTAAAGAGAGAGGAAGGGAGAGGGAGAGAGAGATAGAAACATCGATGAGAGAGAACATCGACTGGCTGTCTCCTGCATGCCCCCTACTGGGGATCAGGCCCACAACCTGGGCATGTGCCCTGACCGGGAATCGAACAGTGACCTCTTGGTGCATGGTTCGACACTCAATCACTGAGCCACACTGGCTGGGCCTTTGCCCATTTTTAAACTGAGGTATTTGTTTGTTGGGTTTTGGTTGGGGGCACTTTTTTTTTTTTTTTTTGCTATTGAGTTGTATAAGTTATGTATTTTGAATATTAACCTCTTATTAGATATCTGGTTTGCAATTATTCTCTCCCATTCCATAGGGTTCCTTTATATTTCCTTGTTTCTTTGGCTGTAGAAAGCTTTTTAGATGATGTAGTCCAACTTGTCTATCATTGCTTTTGTCTCCTGTGCTTCTTGTGCACATCCAAGTAATTATGGCCAAGGCCAATGTCGAGAAGTGTTTCTCCTACTTTCTTCTAGGAGTTCTATTGTTTCTAGTCTAACATTTAAGTCCTCAATCATTTCTAGGTTATTTTTTTGTATGGTGTAAGATAAGGGTCCAATTTTATTCTTTTGCATGTGCATATCTAGTTTTACCAATACCTGATCAGCTAGACAGAATATATATATATTTTTTATCCTCACTCGAGGACATTTCTGCACTTTATCTTGAGATATAGAGTGGGAGGGAGAGAAGCAGGAAGAGAAAGAGAGAAACATCGATGTGAGAGAGACACATCGAGTGGTTGCCACCCACATGACCCCAACCAGGGCCGGGGACAAACTACAACCGAGGTACGTGCCCTTAGCGGGCCTCTCTGGTCCGCAGGCCGACGCTCTAACCGCTGAGCCAAACCAGCCAGGGCCAGACAGAATATTAATAAAGAACAGCAAACCTAACAGACAAATACAAAACATGCCACCCAACAATAGCAGAATACACATTCTTCTCAAGTGCACACAAAACATTCTCCCAGATATTTGTTAGTCCACAAAGGAAGTCTTAATAAATTTAAGAGGATTGAGATCATATCAAGCATATTTTCTGATTGCAATGATATGAAAGTAGAAATCAATAACAGAAGAAAAACTAAAATTCACAGATATATGAATTGAAAACAACATACTCCTGAACAACGAGTGCGTCAAAGAAGAAAAGGAAATCAGAAAGTATCTTGAGACAAATGAAAGTGAAAATAAAACACACCCAGCTTGATGGGTTGCAGAAAAAGCAGTTTTGAAAGGGAAGTTTACAGTGATAAATACGTACGTTAAAGGGGAAAAATGTTCTCAAAAAAACAACCTAACTTTATACCTCAAGGAGTTTTAAAAAGAACAAAGGAAACCCATTATTAGCGGAATGAATGACATAATGAAAATTATAGCTGAAATAAATAGAGACTAGAAAGATAATAGGGAAAAATCAATAAAACCAGTGATGTTTTAAAGATAAAATTGAGCCTGGTCGGTGTGGCTCAGTGGACTGAGTGTTGTTCCAAGGACTGACAGGTCCAGGTCCAATTCCCAGTCAGGGGGCATGCAGGAGGCTGCCGATTGATGTTTCTCTCTCACATTGATGTTTCTATCTCTCCCTTCTTCTCCCTCTAAAAAATCAATAAAAACATATTTTTTTAAAAAAGATAAAATCAACACACCTTTAGCTAGACTAACTAAGAAAAGTGAGTGGACTCAAATAAACAAAACTATAAATCAAGACGAGACATTACAACTGATACCAATACAAAGGATCCTAAGGGGCTACTATGAGCAACTACACCGCAACTCATTGGATAACCTAGAGGAAAGGAATACATTCCTAGGAAGATACAACCTACGAAGACTGAATCATGAAGAAATAGAAAATCTAAGCAGACCAATTATTCGTAAGGAGGTGGAATCAGAAATCAAAAATTTCCCAACAAAGAAAAGTCTGGGACCAGATGGCTTCACTGACAAATCCTATCAAATACTTAAGGAAGAATTGATACTAATTCTTATCAAGCCCTTCCAAAAATATTAAAGAGGAGAGAAACTTCCAAACTCATTTTATGTGACTAATATTACCCTCACATTAGCCAGACAAGGACACTACAAGAAAATAAAATTACAGGTGAATATCTTTGGTTAGCATATGTGCAACAACCCTCAACAAAATGTTAGCAAACAAAATTCCATAGCAAATTAAATGTATCATACACCATGATCAAGTGGGATTGATTCTTGGGCTTAAGGAATGATTCAACATAGGCAAATCAATAAATGTAATACACCAGCTTAACCAAATGAAAGATAGAACAAAAATGAAAAATTAAAAAAAAAAGATCACCAAAATAGGTACAGAAAAAGCATTTCACAAAATTCAACATCCTTTCATGAAGCAAACTGGGAATGTACCTCAACATCATAAAGGCCATAAATGGTAAGCCCACAGCCAGCATCATAGTGTGAAATGCTAAAAGCTTTTCCTCTAAGATCAGGAACAAGACAAGGCTGCACACTTGCACCATTTTTATTGAAAATAGTATTGGAAGTTCTTGCTAGAGCAATTAGGCAAGAAAAAAAGGCATCCAGATTGTAAAGGAGGAAGTAAAATTGTCTCTGTTTGCAGATGACATGATGTTTATACAGAAAGTTCTGAAGACCACCAAAAATCCCCACTAGAACTAATAAACAAATTCATTTACATTTCAGGATACAAAATCAATACACAAAACTCAGTTGTATTTCTAAACATTACCAATGAACTATATGAACGGGAAACTAATAAAGCAATCCCATTTACAATAGCATCAAAAAGAATAAAATACTTAGGCATACATTTAACCAAGCAGGTTGAAAGATCAGTGCATTGAAAACTATAAGACATTGATGAAATAATTTGAAGAGGCACAAATAAATGGGAAGCTATCCCATGTTTATTTCTCATTCAAGGCACAGATGAGTTTAGAAAGATCACAGTAGTCATTTTATGGTAAACTCATAGACTATTTTCTGTTTATGACAATTGTTAGGTCCTGTGTTTACTGATAAGTATTTTCTTGCATATAAGCTTCAACTATTAATAAAATGGGAAATAATTTCTGGAGTCAATTTTAATTTATAACTGTACTTCTTGTCTTCTTACCTAGAGTATAAATGCACTAAGGTATAGATTTTCATCTTATACTCCCTGCTCCCTCCGTCTGAAAACTCTATCTAACCAGTGCCCAGTAGTTGATGGCTTCATTGATATTCTGAACAGTTTCCATTAGATTTTCCCATAAAAAGTGGTGGGATTTGTGTCAATGTTCCAACTGCAGGTGGCACTGACTGACTTAATTTGTCAGTTCTGTTCTTGGTTATTCTTTCTTAACCTGGAAGTGAACAGAATACTACACATCGTGAATCATGTTGAAGGAAAAGCCTGAAGAATGGTTCCTTTGAGGGAGCAGTTTCATGTGGGAAACCATTTTCTCTTTTTATCTATTGTGCTCCTAGGAGTTCAGCCAGGGCCACATCTGTTTAGTTTATTTGATATATCTTAGTGTCTAGCGTGGTGACGTGGACATGTAGACATTTGATAAATGCTATATCTTGATAGTTGAGGCTATCATTACTAGGCTTCATAATCGCCTATTCAAAAAATGATTTGATGGTGTGACTTCATGGTAAGATATCCTTTGCTTCTAGATTTCTTTTAATAGAAGCCTTGAATGGACTACATTTGTTTAAACATTCAGCGAATCATAGGAAGGAATCATAGGGATCACTTAGTCCATATACTTTATGTTATACAGGAAGAATTTGAAGAATGAAGAGGTTTGACTTGTTCAATATAGAAAGTGTAGTTAGTTCCAGATCTAGGGGGGAAAACAGGTTTTCTGATCCTAAACACAGTGATATTTCTACTATACTAAAACAAGAATTTGCTTTTGCTATTACAGAATAGTAATTTATAGCTCTTATTCAAAATTATGTTTTAAAATCATGCTTTAGAACTCAGAATGGGATACAAAAAATTCTGAAAATAACTTGATGTGTTCCTTCCCAGTTTGGAGATGCTGATAGAGTGGGTGGGCCCACCCCATTTTATTAGGCATTTATTGAATAGTAATAAAATCCAGAGTTAATAGAATACAACCTAATTAAGTCTAGTTGGGTAGCCAATTTCAACCTCAGCTGACAAAGGAAACTGGCAGAATTTAAGTGAACAGAACTTCGGGGTCTGTGTTAATATTGGCTTTGGGGAATTTTTTAAAAATTAGAAACTTACCTCCCTGGTGAGATGGCCAGTGTTGAAAGCAAACCTCCTTTAGAGTGATTCAGGTATCAATTTCTGTTGGGGTTCGGGGAAATGACTGGGGATTTTATAATACATAATATCATATGTATTCTGACACTGATGATTTTCATTGGCTGAGGCAAATTGATGTAGTATAAGACGAAAATCCTATACATCCCAAAGTAGGCTTGATGCAAAATGCAGCTACCACAACAAACCTCAAAAGACGTTTGTTCATTTGGTTAATTTTGGCCAAATGTTTTATTTCATAATTCTGGAAGTCAACCAATTCCCTGTTCCCTCACTACATTTCAACACTGAATAAATACAGTGCTGGACTTGGCCCACTGAAAACGACCTGCTATCACTCACGCAGGCAAAGCCACAAGTTCTGAATTGATTTGGTCCTCCTTCTGGATTGTGGTGGGGAAAATAAATGCACAGAGTGACTTATGTCTGTTTCTTCAGGTGACTTTCACCTTGGCTGACTTGATTTGTGCTGAGGGGACCACAGAGAGACCTTCATCTGCTTCCCAGCAACCAAAGGTCAAGCTATTTCCATGCTTCTCTGTCTGATTTTCCTGCCTTCTGGGGTTGATCCTGTTCTTTCAGTCCTTATATTATTGTCACACCTTTAAAAAAACAAAAAACTGTTTTCATTTTGTGGTTAATTACAGGTCCCTTTTAAGTACAGTATAAACCTATTTAATTCTTTTACAAAAGAAGAATTCTTATGTAGTCTTCTCTTCGCTCCTGGCCCAGCCACATTGAATGATGTATTACTCTTCAAAGGTATGAAACCTCTTCAACTCCCTTTGCTTTTGTGTATGCTGCCTCATTGGCCTAAAATGTTCATTCTTTCCTTCTGTGCCTGGCTGATTTCTAATACCCTTCAAGATTTAGCTTAGCTATCATTACCTCCAAAAAGCCTTCCCCGTCCTATTCAGTCTGGATGAGGTGGCCCTATAGTATGTCTTGGTTCATCATTCTACTCACACTATATTGTTGCCATTTTGTTGCCCTCATGAACCCACCTCATAGCCCAACTTAGAGCAGTCACTGGCTTCTTTTTCTTTCTATTGCCTGTGCCAAGCATAGGGCCTGACACACAGTAGGCACAAAACACATGATGATTGAAAAAATGGATGGGCATCTGGAAGAAGAATCAGCCTGCTGGACTGCTAATTACAAGCATGCATTTTATAACAAATAATTATACGATATAGAAAGAAGATTTGAAATCATAAGACATGAGGTATGACCTACATATGAATCTTGGCTTTGCCTCATTTCGATTCATACCTCTGTAAAATTAAACAGTACTGACGGATTCCCAATGATGAAAACAATTCTTAGAGTGAAGTAGCTTGGCGATTCTAGTTAACTAAACAACTATATATTGAGCCTTTAATTTGTATTTGTCACAGTATATAATACATAGCCTTTTAAAAAATAATTCAGAGCTGAGCTGGCATATAAATGTTCAAACAAATAAATGTTCCAACCTTTACAAAACCTGTTTGGCAGAGGCCACAAGTTCATATTTAATGTGTATAGGAAGAGAAAGTACCAACTCAGGATGCTTGGGGGAAGGAGTGTTGCAGAAAAGGAATTTCACAGCTTCAGGGCTGAGGGCCAGCAGAAAGTCATAGAATTTTAGAAGTGAATGGGTTCTTAGGGGCACCCATCTCCTCTGCTTCATTTGAGGCTTGGTGAATGGGTGCCTAATGAAATAATTCAGGGTCCTACCTGGAATTCAGGCTTCTCAATCTGGTACTCTTTCCACCATAACATCTGACTTCCTATAAGGCAGACAGGCTAAGGTCAGTAGAGACAGGGCAAAGCCAAGGGTAGAAAGAAAAAGGAATGGAGTCCAGGCCCGAGGAGAACATGTAGATTCAAAGATCCAGCTAGATGTACTGGACAAAATCCAGAGAGATATTTCAAATGCTACATGAAGTAACATCTGCTTTTATTTTTTTTTGCCCAGCATCATTTTCCTTGATAAGAACACTCCAATTTTCCTCAATGAACTGTCTCTTCCAGACTCAGTCCTTGTAACTTAAATGGAGCCTCTCGATCTAGGAGTACCTTGTTGCTAACCTGTATATTTCTAGATTTATTGCCCCTGAGTCTTAGACACATGTAGAATAAACATTACAAAGTGGATAAAAGAATATTCTATCTAACCTTTGGTAATTCTGAGACCTGACCTGTTGAAGATTATCATCTATTCTACAGTAGTGTATTTACGCTGTATTTCATTTCAATGTTTATTGAAGCGTGTTTCCATCTCTAACATTGTGAACCTTTGCCTTTATCTGATAAGATCATCTCTAAAATATTTAAACTTCATTCCCAACACCGCTAAATGCATAGTTTTCATCACTAGGCTTCTGCTAGACCCTGTTCCACCAGGCTTCATGAGGTCCACATTCCATTATCAATGGTAACAGTGTGAATTTCTTCTTTATCCAAAAACAGTGTGTTTTTTGAACATTGCCTTTCTATTTTCAGAAGAATGCTGGCTCTGCAGATATTAAATTTTTTTATCCTCACCTGAGGATATTTTTCCATTGACATTTTTTTAAATAGAGTGGGAGGGAGGGGGAGAGAGAGAGAGACAGACAGACAGACAGACAGAGAAAAAAAACATCAATGTGAGAGAGACACATGGATTGGCTGTCTCCCTCATGACCCTGACCTGGGCCAGGGATCGAACCTGTGACAGAGGTACGTGTCCTTGACTGGGAATCAAACCCACACCTCTTCAGTCCTTGGGCCAGTGCTCTAACTGCTGAGCCAAACAGGTCAGGGCTGGCTCTGCAGATAGACGCCTTTGGATTTGAATGTTGGCTGTGCCACATGACCTTGGGAAAGTTACTTTCCACCTGATCATTTATATCTACCTTATATGATTGTTGTAGGAATAGACTGATATAAATATCATATGTAATGCATTTATCAGAGTCCATGGTACTTAGTAAGCACTATAAATATTAGACAGTAGTAGCAGTAGTAGTAGTAGTATCCCAGAGTAGTCACTCTGGGTACTCTTTTCCATATATTTATTATACTGTTGTTTAAGTTGTTAAATTTTTAAAGCAATTTTCAATATTTCAAGGAGTGAAAACAGGGAATTTTCACTCTAAGATACAAACTGACAATTGCTACTGGGTCCTTTGTTGGTCATTTGGTGAGAAAATGATATTTCTCTCTAACAGGTCTAAGCATGTTAGATGATAGATAGGTAGATGTCAGTGTGTCTGTCTCTTCTCTCTACTGCTAGATTTCACTCTGTCTTAAGGAAGGACTGAGAGCTGGTACATCTTACTAGCCCCAGCTCTTACAGCATATGACCTGGCACACGGAAAGAAGACAGGGAGGGACAGAGATGGGGATGAGACACCAAAGAATTACCTCATAGTGTTTCCAATTGTTTTTCGCTGAATTCTAGAAGACACTTTAAGTAGTGTGTGTGTGTGTGTGTGTGTGTGTGTGTGTGTGTGTTTCCCCATGTAATCAAAATGTTAAGAAACTGTCCAAATTTCTTATTTAATTAAATGATAACATGTCCAATATTTCTTTAAATGAATGTGCCTATTGATGCTTTTTAAAAGAGTTTATCAAAACAGAGCTATTGCTTTGTTATATACTTTCTGTAAAGATAGTTCATTCATTCAACATAAAATCCCTGATCACTTACTGTGGGGTAGGCAATATGCTAGATGTGGGGATGTGGAGATGAATAAAATATGATCTCTGCTTTCCCCAGATTACAGATTGATGAAGTAGCATGATGAGTAGATAGATAAACTATGACATAACATATCACATGTGAGATTCAATGCAGTTGTAAGTTAGCATGCTTCCTGAGGATGAGGTAACCATCACAACAGGAAACTTAATGGTTGTCCTAACACTAGCTCTTGGTTCTTTTTGCTATAACAGAATGCATTCCCTTATAAACTTTTAAAACATCAATATCAACTTTGTTCTCTCACATCTTAGCCTTCGAAAACCATGCAAGAGCACCCTTCCTGCCTTCTCTTTACAGATGCCCATGTTTACTTTTTTAACTCAACCCTTTAAATTTTGCCTCTATCATTTCTCTCCTCCCAAAAGGGGATGGTAAGCTCATAGCCAAAGGTGAAGGCAAGAGTGGGGGCATGATAAAATTATTGGGGTACAAGCACGTATATCTTTTGGTGCAATGACAGAAACTCAACTTAAACTTGCTTAGGCAAGAAAGGTGATATATTGTCCTTCACAACCAAACTGCAGTGGTGAGGAATTTGCCGTCCATTGGGGACTACTCCAGCTTGAAGAGCTGACTACTGGCAGGATTCTCTCACCATCACATGCCTGTTAATTCCATGTCCATTTCATTCCTCCTGACAGGCTCCCTTCAGGCTGTTGAAACAAAGGCTACTGGTAGCTTCCAGGTAATTATGGTACCAAAAGAGGTCCTTCTGTTGGTTTCCACTTGGAAAACTCTTTAGAAAACATTTGGATTAACCAGCTGTGACCCGGAACAATGAAATGTGACTGGAAGAGTAGGATTTATAAGAAAATCGTGGCTTTTTTTCAACCACGCTATGGTGGGACAGGACGAGAGGATATATTTGAGAAGAGGAGGAGTGAGCGGTGAAGCAAACAGAAGCAGTCACACATGCATGCTTGCTTTCAGCAAATGTTAATTGAGTTACTACTTTGTGCCAAGCACTGGACTTGGTGCCACAGCCTAGTGGGGGAGAAAAATATTATTCAAATAATATATAAATAAGCCCTCTCAATGGAAGGCAGGAGCAGTTGCCCTATTCCAAATGAATTCCACTCTCTGGAAACTTCCTGAAGCTGAGCACAGCCAGCTCTATCAGCCTGGGGTCAGTGAAGAAAACAAAGTCACTGTAACTATTCCAAGAATAAAAGTTTTAATTAGAAATTTCACTTTCCTGGGATGTTGGAAGAACTGGGGAGGGAAGGTCAGAGAGTTGCCATGAAATTTGCTTTATTAATGCATGTCTGATACATACATAATCAGATTCATAAATTTCCCAAGACCTCACTGAAGAACTGGAATACTGAAATCTTGGACACAGAAAGCTGGGAGTCAAATATTAGGCCACTATGATGACTCCATCAAGACTCAGAAACCCCATGGATGTCCTCATGCTATGGCCTGCAGCCGTACCTTCCCGTGTCCACCTGAGAAAAATGCAGAGTGTATTTCAGTCCAGATACAGATAAAAAAAAGTGTGTCAAATGTGTGCCACTGGGAGTTAGTGTGCAATAATTCTGATTTCTCAGCTTGTATGGGAAGGATGTTCTGAGCCTATCCCCATTTGGTATCTGTGATGATTTAAACATCTGTTTTTTTAAAAAAAGGCAGCAAAACTATCCTCTCGGTGCAGAACATCATCTTAATTAATAATAAATCCCTTATTTTAGGGGGGTGGATTTAAAAAACGTCATCTTTTAAAATTCATGAGGCACAAGTAACAAATTGCCTATGATGAAATGATCTTTTTTAACCCCTTTGGTCAAATGGATTTGTATTTGTATATTTGCATATCCCAACAATAAGCATCATCAAATATGAGGTAATAAAACATAGTAATGTACTACTAATTCAAAAGACATTTCAATTCAAATGTTGAGAAGAAATAAGAATGTCACTGGGGCCCAGCCAGTGTGGCTCAGTGGTTGAGTGTCATCCCATGCACCAAGAGGTCGCTGGTTCGATTCCTGGTCAGGGCACATGCCCAGGTTATGGGCCAAATCCCCAGAGCGGGGTATGCAGGAGGCAGCCAACCGATGTTCTCTCTCATCGATGTTTCTATCTATCTCTCCCTCTCCCTTCCTCTCTCTTTAAAATCAATAAAGGAAAAATATTTTTTAAAAAGGAAAAAAAGAACATCACTGGGAAAAGCAAATAGGCTCCTTTCAGTGGTTTAAAGTCACTCAACGGAACCTCTCAGCATTCTCAAAGCTAATGATCTCCAGCTATTTCTCAATACTTTCTCCAAAAACTTTAAGTTCCTTTCTACTCAAATGGCAAAGCTGCATCACACTAACCCATCATCATTCTATCATCCTTCACCACTGAAATTCAAAAGAAAAGCTCTTGCTGAGGTGGCTTGGAAGGAAACACAAAATTGTGAAATTTCCAGTAAATAAGGCCCCTGGGTAGTAGCTGCACAGCATGGGTGAAACTTAATGTACCTCAAGGGTCTCTGCTTTTTCCTCCTAAGTGGTTGCTATGGTGTAGCTGGGGAAATGCAATATAAATACGTAGAAAGAGCCTGGTGGCAATGGGCTTTGATAAAGCAACTGTTCATTTCTAGAAGTCTGTGTGAAAAATAATGCCAAAATCAAAATCCAAAAGTGTCAGGTGGCGAGAACCCAGTCTCTGGATAGTTGGCTGGGCAAACTCAAAAGCTCCAAGCCTTCTGGCCCAGTGTGGAGTGACTGGCAGCTCGAAGAGATGGCTGCAATGGATGTAGCACATGGATCAGGGTTGAGGTGAGTGAACAGAAACGCATGGACCCCGGAGAAGGAGTGTGGAGAGAGAGGAATGACATTTTGGCATTCAGGGAAGTTTCTGGATTCAGAATATCATGTTGAATAAAAGATAATGTGCACTTGGCAATAGAAATGAAACTTAAAGACTCATTTGTTGAGATAATCTGATTCCTCTTGAAAGAAATTCTGTCTTAGGTTGCAGACTTGAGTAATTATGTTTGTCTAGAAGCAACTTATTTAATTATAAAAGAGAATGAGGATAGATTGAATAGCAAAAGGGAAAATGGAAGAAATAATATTTAAAGTATTTCAGAATAGTGTAATATACTTAGGCATGGGTAATAAATTGCTAAAGTGTGAACATAACGGTTTATAAACATGTGCTATATGGCCCTGCTGGGTAGATTTCTATTTTATCTAAGTTGGTGTTCTCACTAGTAAATCATCCACCAGCCAATTCAAAAATGAAAAACAACAACAACACATAATAATTGAGGCTTTAACCTGGAACCTCTAATGTGTGGTAACAGAGAATGCAAATATGTTAGAGAGTCAGATGGAATCAGAGGCACCTGACTATCGAGTTCTAGGCCCTTCTGTTTAATCTTCAATCTGAAACGTCTACATACCCATGCTAAAATAGCTTCGAAATGAGGAAGTTAGACCGGGGAAAGGCCTTGCATAGTACAAACTTGGGTCCAGGAAGACATGAAGGACATGTTACATGAAGAACAAGAGAGTGAGAATGAGCAAATCAGAAGAGAGAGAGAGAGAGAGAGAGAGAGAGAGAGAGAGAGAGAGAGAGAGAGAGGAGAGAGATCGAGAAAGGAAGAGGCTAGCTAATGTTACTTATATGTAAAAAATATTATTTAAGGAATCCTATAATGTATTATGATCCAGATAATTATGAGTTAGAATAGTAGGCTGATAATGATAGATTCCCAAGGGATATGTATTCCATAAAGTGGGAAAATGAGAGGTGTGCTCTGAGGAATGATATGGAAGTAAAGGAAGGCAATGCCTAGTGTAATGAGGTACCACAGAAAGTCTGCATGGAGGCAGTGTTCTGGTCAATGTATGGACAATCATAATCAGTTTATCTGTAATATGTAGAGAATTGTACTCTACATAAACCAAGTAAAAATGTTACTTTAAAATTCCATATGGATTATTTTCAGCAGAACTGTTCAACTGTATGTTTGTTTCTCATCATACAAGACAGATGATATTCAAACATAGAATATGTTCCAGTAGACTTACCTAGGCGTGGGTGCAATTCTCTGAGGGCTGGTGAGCTCCTGTTTTTTCTGTTCTATACAACAAGCTAGATTGGAAAGCAGTTAATAGAGAGTATTATTATTCTAGGGATTTGCTTTTCTTTTTTAAAAGAAGGAAATCATCTGCCAATTTTAGTTCTTAATTTTCAATATAATGTTGCTCGAGCATTTTTTACAACATACCAGTGTGTAACACTTACTCTTAACCACTCTCAATGGTAAAGAACTCTTAAAAAATCGAGAGATTAAAAGGCCAAATTCCATCAGAAAAATGAGCAAAGAACAGAGACAATTTACAGAGAAAGATATACAAATAACCCTTAAACATATGTAAAGACGTTCATATTTAATTTTTGCCCGGCAACTCCATTTTTAGTAACGTAACCTACAGATACATCCCCAAAATACAAAAATATATGCTCAAGCTTATTCATTGCAGCATTATTTACAATATCAAAATATGGGAAATGACCTAAATGTCCATACATAGAAGAGTGGTTGAATAAACTAATATACTTTTGTACAATGGAGGAATATCAAGCCATAAAAAAGTGAATGTCTCTATTAACTGATATAGATGGATTGCAGGGATATATACACTAGAAGAAAAAATCAAGGGGCAAAAATTTTTATTACACCTTATCTTTTGGGTGAGATAAAAAGGCCTTGTGTATGTATGCACATTTCTTTATTTTTATGTATCTGTGCTATAGACAGATGGTTTATGTCCCCCCAAAATTCATATGTTAAATCCTAATCCCCAGTGTGATGGTAGTAGGAGGTAGAGATGACACATAAAATATATAGCTACCTGTAATATAGCAGATAATGATATTAAGAACATATCCATCAACTGTTCCTCACTAATTACAAACTGTCAATATTTATGTTGATCACTAGGCTTTCTCCCATCTCCCATAATTCTGAAATGTTGACTTCAACATCTTCCTATCTATTTACCAGAAAAATATTTTTTACTTCCTCATTATTATTATTATTATTATTTTCTTCTCTTACTGCCCTTCTAAATGCCTACAACTTCATTCACTAGGACTATTTCTGACTGCCCATTGTAAACTTTGTTCACTATGGAATTATCTCAAACTTCAAATTCTTTAAATAGATTAAAGATTCTCTTTAAAATTTTAGACATGTTTGTCTGTAGTTTTTCTAGTTATAGCGTAAGTTACTTGGGAATTCCCATCTGTATCCAATGTTCAGCTGGCATCATGCCACAGTTATTTTCAAGTTCCTTCTTTATAGGAAAAAAAAAGTAGAAGAGAATTAACTCTAAAAAGTAGCAGTCATATTTTTGTAAACATCAAGGTGAGTGTATTGTTTCTCGATATCTTATCTATTTATGTTTATTTATCTAGAGCCCAGCTCCCTAGACAGCTTCATGGGAGACTCATCTACTGTGTGGCTGGGATAGAGACCTGCAAAGGAATAAGCATGTTTCAATTATCATATACACTGTATACCATAGATAATCTAAACCAACAGACAGTTTTGAAATTCATCAAAATTAAAAATATTTAAAAATGTAATCAACAGTATGAATAAAAAATGTAACAGGCAGTATGAATTTCAGGTCTGTTTACACAGAACACATTCTTTTGAGGAGACCTAACATTATCCGTAAACAGATATAGTTATCCATACAAACATAAACAATGTTATTGATTATCCTCATGGGAAAGTCAGAAGGCTCACTGCAGTTTTTTAAAGACTCCTTCCCAATTTCAGTTGAACTCTGAAACAGTCAGGTCTCTTTACCGATCTTGTATGAGCAACTAAGTATTCAACTACAAATTTTCTAATTTTAGGAGTTTTAGCATTCCTCCTTTGTTAAGGAATGAAAGTTTGTGTTCCTCCATCCCCAAATTCACATGTTGAAGCCCTGATGTGATGGTATTTGGAAACCAGGCCTTCAGGAGGTCACTGGGGTTAAATGAGGTCATAAGGTGGGGCTCTCATGATGGGATTAATACCCTTATAAGAAGAGGAAGACCTCCCTCCCTCCCTGTCTTCTCTCCTCTCTCTCTCCCACACAAACACACTCCCCTAACCCCCACACTCAGTGAGAAGGCAGCCACCTGTAAGCCAGGAAGGGCGTCTTCTCCAGAAATCAACTATGCTGACACCCTAATCTTGGATGTACTGCCTATAGCTTATCTTTTCATATTTTGAATAGAATCTTTTGCAAAAGAATTATTTTTAATTTTGATGTTCAATTTATCAGCGTTTCCTTTTATAGATTGTGTTTCTTGTGTCAAGTCTACAAATGTAATGTCAGGCCCCAGATCCACTGTGATTGTGGATTTGTCTCTTTCTCCTTTCAGTTCTGTGAGTTTTTTTTCCTGCCAGATTTCGAACTCTATTGTTTACTGCATAGATTCAAGATTGCTATGTTTTTGTGGATTGGTCTTTTTATAATTATATAATACCCATCTCTGTCTCTGGTAATTTTTTTTTTTTTTTTTTTTTTGCTGTGAAGTCTATCTGATACTAATATAGCCAATCCTGCTTTCCTGTAATTAATGTTTCCAAGATGTATAGTTTTCCATCCTTTATCATTATATTTAAGTGATTTTATGGTCAACAGCATATAGTTGCATCATGTTTTTAATCCAGTCTGCCAATTTCCATTCTTTTATTGGTATATTTGAACTATTTACATTGAATGTTGTTATTGATGTGCTTGGGTTTTAGTTTACCATTTTGTTTCTGTTTGTTCTTTCTGTTTTTCATTTCTATTTTCTTTTCATGTCCTCCTGTGGATTACTTGAATATTTTTTAGACTTCTATGTTGATTTAACTATAGTATTTTGAATATAACTCTTTGTGTAGCCTTCTTAGTGGTTGCTCTAAGTATTACATTATATGTATGTAACACAATTATTTGATATTCTTATTTTACCAGTTTAAGTATAGAAACCTTAGCTCCATTTACTTCTCATTAACCTCACACATTTATAGTTGTCTTAAATATTTCTTATATATATATTTAGGACCACATATGGCAATTTTTAATTTTTGCTTCAACCATCAAACATAATTCTGAAAACTCAAGAGAATGAAAGCTTATTGTACTTACTCATTTTTGCTTATTATGCTCTTTCTTCCTTCCTGGTATTTTAAGGTTCCTTTTTATACTGTTTCCTTTCTGTTTAGAGAAATTCTTTAAGCCATTCTTTGAGGGTAGGTCTCCTGAGACAAATCCTCTTAGTTTTTCTTTCTCTTGATTTCCCCTTCATTCCTGAAAGATATATTCACTAACTATAGAACTGAATTCACAGCTCTTCCTTTTAGACCTGACAAGAAATCTGTTATACTAACTGTTTTTCTCCTATACACAAGGTATTTTATTTCTCTGATTGCTTTCAAGATATCTTTCTTTAATTTTCAGTAGTTTAATTTTGAGGTGCTTTGGCATTGATTTCTTTGGGACTCATTCAGTGTCCTAAATTTGTAGGTTTATATCTCTTACTAGTGTTGGGAAGTTTTCAGTCATTATTTCTTTGAGTATTTTTTCATCCCTGTCCTCTTTCTCGCCTCCTTTTAGGACTCCATTGACATGAATATTAGATTTTTTGTTATACTCTCCTAGGTCCTTGAGGTTCTGTTCATTTCTGTTTAGTTTATTTGACCTCCGTTCAGACTGAATAATTTAGTTGTAACTATTCTTTCCTTTGTCCCTTCCATTCTGCCCCTGAGCCCATCCACTGGCCTTTTAATTTTGGTTATTGTATTTTTCGGTTCTGAAATTTCCATTTGATTCTTTATATCACCTATTTCTTTGATTAGATTTTCTAATTTTTCATTTGTTTCAAACATGTTTTTAGTTGCTCTCTCAACTATTTTAATGATGGCTCTTCTAAGATTTTGTCAGATAATTCTAACATCTAGGTTATCTTGGTGTTAGTATCTTTAGATTGTTTTTATTTCATTCAGTATGAAATCTTCCAGGTTCTTGGTATAATGGGTAAGTTTCTATTGTAACCAGGATATATATATATATATATATATATATATATATATATATATATTTTTTTTTTTTTACTAGTTTCTGAGACTCTAGGTCTTATTTAAACCTGTTTTATAATTTTTTTTCTGACATTGCTCTGGTAGTACAAGGCAGAGCGCCACTTCATTATTGTCCGTTGGTGGCAGAAGTCCATATTCCCTTCAATTATATGAAAGAGAAGCTCCTCATTACTGCTGGGTGGGTTTAGCTGTTGTGAAAGTCATGAATTTCCACTAGGGCTGCTCAGATACCACCCAGTGAGGCGGGGATGGAATGCCTTACTTCTGGGTGGCAGTGGAAGTCCAGGCTTCCTACTTGGTCTCCACTGAAGCAATGGCCAGCAGGGACAAAAGTCCTAGCTCTCTACTTGACTTTCTCTGACATCATTGCAGTGGGGGTGTTGGGGTATCTCATTATAACCTCATGAGGGTGGATTCTCTGTTCCCCACTCAGCTTTTAAGGGTGAGGGTTGGGGTGACACTACAGAGTTACATGTGGTGTTTGGCTTGAGTAGAGTTATTTTCTTTTTATTTTTTTCAATTATAGTTGACATACAATATTATGTTAGTTTCAAGTGTAGAATGATTATCATTAATCATGTAGAATGATTAAATGTTTTCTGTCTTGGAGTATGACAGAATTTTAATGTTTAGAGGAACTTTAAGAGTCATATAGTCCAATCTTTTCATTTCACATATGAGGCCCAGAGAAATTAAATATATTGTCTATTATAATTTCTAGTTAGAGTCAGACATTGGATTAAAACTTAAGCTTTGGATTTGCACTTCATGGTTCTTTCTCTTTTACTAGGCACTTTGTACAGCCACAGTTCAGGAGATGAAAGAAAACTATCCTAACTATTTAAAATTATTTTGCTTTTTTAGACAACTGTGTACTTATACATTTAATTGTCCAAACATCAATGTTTCACTGTATCAATGTAAATATGATATTATAACAAAATCTCAATGTTTATGGAGCTATAATTTCAATAATAATTGGTGTATTCACATGACCTTATTATTAGATATTTCTTCTCTTTTCTCTTACCGAGTTCCCCAACATTTTCCCTAACATTTGCTCCTAAGACACTTTACTGCTTGAAGTTCAACAGGAAATATGTAATTATAAAAAATGCTATCTTTTCAAAGCTGTGCCTTAAAATCAGCTCATTTTTCATAGTTTCTGCCCATTTTAGCTGATTTACAATTTTCATTTTAACATGAAAATCTTTATTTTAATATTTTAACATAATAGTTAAGTACATAATAACATAATAATTTAATATGTTATTTATATAATAATTTATTGAGTTTCTACTATGAACTAGTCACTGGACCAAGTACTAAGAAATATTAAAACCTAATCATGTCTTTTAGATGTTTATAGTTTGTGACATGATATAGATTTGCAAATGTGCAAAATTATAATCAAGACTATGTTATCAGAACACTATAGATCATTCTAATACAGCAGATGAAGGATAACAAAACACTAACTTCCTTTGAACCTCTACATTCAACCACAAGGCAACATCTAAAAATACTCCATGGTTAGAAGAGCTCAGGAATCTTGTTTCTAAATTTAAAATCCACCATGGAAGAGAAGAGGGGATGATTTTCTTAAATTTGCACATAAGAAAGAAATACAGGCACACAGAGCTGAAAAAAAGTTACTTAATGTTAATCTACTTTGATAAAGATTTATATTCCTCTATGAAACCAGATGGTAAAGATTATATATTTTGATATAAAATGGGTAAATATGCCATGATGGAAAGAAAGGATTACGGAGAGAACTTTGATCTATGGAGGTGCTAGAAACAATTAAAGATATGAAAGAAGTAAGTATCACCAGTCCCAGATGGAGTCCCTGTGAATTCGACTAAGTGTTCCAAGACTGTTTGACAATTCCTGCAGCAGATGTTTTTAATTTTGGATGGAAAACCCATGCGTTACCTGGATGCATGAAAAAGGCTACTTTGGAAGTGATAGCAGGAAAGGCATCAGGATCTTGACTCTGGTTCTTCATTTTTATTGATCTTTCTGACTCCAGTGTCTATCAGCCAACAACCACTCTTTGGTGATTATCTCTGCAGGATGCATGAGAAAGGAAGTGGGTCTCTTGAGATCATCTGAAGGATATGAAAAGAAGGAAATCAAACATGGTTATAGATTTTCTAAAAGTATCCAACAATCAAGTTTTACACTAGAACAAGCAAATTAAAGAAATGTAGATTAGATTATTTTGAGTAGACTTGGAGGTAGTCATCCATTTAATGGCAGAGCAGAGGACATATTCTGACATGCCCAAATATTCTGGAATTTAATTTGGGAGATAACTAGAAAATTACTATCAGAAAAAAATCTTGGCATGACCCAAAATGGTGAGCTGTCTATTATTGCAGCCTGCAGTTTAGATGCAAACTAAGAGTTAAAGAAAAAAAAAAAAAGATTTTAGGTTCAATGATGTATGATTATCACACAACAAACAGCAAATAGTCATTTACTTCCCTACTACTGAGTAATTTGCAAAGAAGTGTATTTCCAAAGATATGGGAAATGATCAGTAGACATTTTATTCACCTACTAAAGTTTTTTGTTAGCATCTTCCAAGTCTCACTTGGCAAACATCAAATATATTCTCAGATGAATGCAAACGTGCAAAATCCAAAAGGAGGATGTCCATGGGCAAAACAGATGGAATGACAAGGCAAATGGTGAAACTTCAAAACTGATCAAATCTTATTCCTTTGCTTTTGATAGGTAATAATAGAGATACTTACTAAATGAATTGCAATAATAGAAATCAATTTTCCAAGAATCTCTCCCTCCCTCCTTCCCCCACCATCCCTGTCTCTCTCTTGCTCTCTCACTCTCGTTCTCACTCACTTTTTTATTCCAGACACTTCCATTTAGAGTCCTAGAGAAATAAATATTTCAGAGAGGAATTCCATGCTTTCTTTGGAGGGAAAATTCCCCAAGAGTTCAATAACGCTCTATAGAAACAGTTAGTGGTGGGAGGCCTTTCCTACTAAATTTAAAACAATATTATCAGGCATGCCAATTAAAATCCTTGTGGGATTGGGCGTGGTGGTAGAAGCAGCTTCAGGTCACTACAGAACACAGAGCAAATGTTCAAAGCAAACCTCTAAATGAAATTGGGTCTTTTTTTCTCCCTTTTAATAGAAAGGATGGTTCATTCTTATATCTACTCTACTGTTGATATAACCTTAAAGTTTTGGCAACATATCTCAGAACAACTGACCACATCCCCACCTTTTATCCCATGAAAGATGGGGAAATGCTGATCTGGGTAAGTTTCTGAGGAGACAGAGAGAAGGTTCGTGAACCTTAGCATTATTATAGTTCTCAAAGCAGAATTGTTCCAAGAACAAGTTTAGATAGAGGGAGAGCATAATGATTTTCCATTTCAGAACTATATTTTCTAAGTTTTTGTATGACTGACCACCCAGAATAATAAATTATTGTTATAGTATAAATGGGTGGCATTCAAATATTTATGAATCAGTATAATTTAATAACAGGTCTAGTAAAATAATTTGCTATATATAAAAAAAGAGAAAACTATTGTATTTCCATAATTGTAAGCCATACTTATTTTTACATTTCTACAACCAGAATGTATTTTTTTTTATAATTAATGTATACCTTTGAGGTGAGATTAAAAAAAAAAAAAAACTGTTAGCAAATCACTGATGCCTTTTCATGTAATCCTAGTTTTTAAAAAGTATATTATTTGCTATAAAATGACATGATTTAATTTTCTATGGATTTTTAGTACTCTGTCTTTAACACCTGGAACAAAAAGACTATGTGAAAATAAATGATAGCTATTACATGATTAAATTTGGAAGACTCATATAACACACACATAGAAACACAATTATGTCATCTTCAAACATCAAAGAGCTCCTAGCCAAAACCTTACATTATAAAAGTAGGCCATGAGCCAGTGTGTTAGTCTGTTTGGGCTGCTATAACAGAATACCATAAACTCGGTGGCTTATAAACAAGAGAAGTTTATTTCTCACACTTCCGGAGGTGGGAAAGTCCAAGATCAAGGCACCTGCAGATTTGGTGTCTGGTGAGGGCTGGCTTCCTGGTTCACAGATGGCTGCCTCTCCCTGCAACCTCATATGGTGCAAAGGGCCAAGGGAGCTCTCTGGGCTCTCTTTTGTAAAGGCCCTGATCCCAACTCCGAGGGCTCTGCCCTCCTGATCTCATCACCTCCCAAAGGCTCCACCTCCAAATGCCGTCACATTAGGTATCAGCATTCAATCTATGAATTTTGGAGGGGTACGAGCATCCAGTCTATAGAAGCCAGTGAGAAGCTGAATTAGTGTTTTGGATCACACATAGGCTAAGTCTGAGGTGCTTATCTTCAAGTTATATTGTGCTCTTCTGTCTCAAATATGTCCTTCAAGTATTTTGATAGTTATAGAGAATATTTAAGGTAGGATGAGATAGTCACATATATAGCCCACTAGACAGATTTTTCCACTGAAACAAAATTGGAATCAGGAAGGAAAGGTGGGAAGGGAGAGATAATGGGATTCATATCTTACTTTTTATGGGCTGAAGGTCATCATTAAGCATGTGAATTTTCAGTATTCATGACTGCCTCTCCCAGGGGCTCATATACACTAAGTATTCATAGGTGAGTCAGTGGTAAATAGCTGCTTGAAGTTATCTTCCTGTCTGGAATGTTCCCTCTGCCCTTTGTTATCCCACCACTGACATATCGGGATACCCCAGTCTATACTTATCAGATTCATTATCTCTCACTTGACCCAAGGTTTTCCAGGTAAAGTACCTAATTTGGACTTAGTCTAACAAATATATACTTATATAATTGTTGATTTAAAGTCTTATATTGGATTTTGATATACATGGGAGAAAACAAATAAAGCATACTCATTTTCAAAGAGTGTGAGATGAGACACTGGACTCTTAGACAGAAGTTCTCTTGTTCAGGGCCAGGAAGAAGGCATTTAAACTCCCACGCAGCCTTGGAAAATTATTCACCAAGTCACTCTTCACCCTAAAATGTAGGCAATATTTGTTGCTATTAAAAAGGAATTGCAGTTCCTAAAAGCACTAAACTTAGCCTTCTTTTGCTTTCTGAATCTTATTTTTGTTTGTTTTTTGAGATCTATCATACTATGTTAATAAATTGGGTAAACCTCAACAAGTTGGACCACAGACTCCTTAAGATGCAGGTGAATTTGGATATGACTTTAAGACACCAGTGAATGTTTCAAAGAAGTATGGAATCAACTACCCTTAAACATTTTCAGAGCAGGAAAAAAAAGCCTGTTGTACCAACTACTAAAATTAGAAAAGGAGGAACACCATGAACACAATTGCTTGAAAATAGTTGAATTGTCCTTCAACCACCTTAAATTCATGTAGAAACCAAAATGTACTGCCCCATCACTACAGATGCCAGCACTCTCCCACTTCGGAATCAACTGTACACAGAAAAGCCACAAGCTGAAAGGTCTCACTTGGGGGTGGGGAGGGACCTGGCGGGGGAGAAGAGTTTGGGAGTACAGAAGAAATGCTTTCACTTATTTGTTTCTTTTATAAGTTCAATATCTATTTCTTTAATGAAATTATGTACATATAAGTACAGTTACGCACCGCTTAAAGACAGTGATCCATTCTGAAAAATGTGTTGTTCATTGATTTCGTCATTGTGCGAATATTTCAGAGTGCGCTTACACAAACGTAGATAGATAGTCTAGCCTGCTACACACCTAGCCTGTATGCAATGGCTCATTGCTCCCAGGCTACAAGTCTATACAGCATGTTACCAGACTGAATACTAAGGGCACTTGTAACATAAAGATAAGTATGTATATGTCTAAATATACCTAAACATAGAAAACGTACAGCAAAAATATGGTATAAAAAGTTAAAAAAGGCACACCTGTGTAGGGCACTTAGCATGAATGAAGCTTGCAGGACCAGAAGCTGCTCTGGGTGAGTCAGTGAGTGAGTGCTGAGTGAATTACGCTGCACTCAATTTATAAAACAACCCGAGACTAAATCAAGCACAAGGGAGAATTATGAAATCAAGACACATGGTTAACAGGAGATGTATGAGGCTGTTACCAGCATAACATGGCATACTGTTTTACAGAAAAAAAATTTCTATAAGTAGAAAGAGTACCCTCAAATTAATGACAAGAAGCATAGTGTGTGTATATATATATATATATATATATATATATATATATATACCAGTAGCAGTCATTATCATCGAGTGTTATGTACTGACATAATTGCATGTATTCTGGTTTAATACGGCCGGCAGTGCCATAGGTGTGTCTATACACCACGAGAGAATGGGCTTTGCTACAACATCATGACAGCTGCAACTCACTAGGTGATAGCGATTTCTGCGTTCTTGTCTCATCGAATGCGACCAACATCATACTTGCAGCTCCTTTGTTGATGGAAACATCTTTACGCCACGACTGTACATATACCTACCAATGCACTCGCCCAAATAGAAACCTCAAACAAGAGACTCTTTATGAGTCTGTTTTCCATGGACTCATTCTAATCTTTACGCATCTTAGATGGCCTTTGAATATCTCCCTCTGCTCCCTGTACTCGAGCCCCGATTCGGGTACAGTTCAGGCCCCTGAGCTTCCCAGTGGAGGTGACGTTCCTGTCCCTCAAGCTCCGAAGCACCTGGAGAAGGCACCTTCCTGTCCGATGTCAGCTCACGCGTTCCCCCCAGTTCCCCTGCAGGTGTTTGGTTAGGTTAGGTAATAACAGTTCTAAACACGTACCAAAGGTAGTTGTTTGACTTCCACAAAGATAAAATCTTGGAAGTTTAAACAATTCTTTAGAACCTGGCCCAATCTTGAATGAGAAAGCATACCTGGTTCTTAATACTTTTTCTAGCACCTGACAGATAAGACACGTCGTCCAGCCGTGTCTAAATGATCAAGTCAGGATTTCACGGAGACCATGGAAACGTTTCAACATTGTACCTCATAAAATTATATCCAGCCTGATAAATCTGTTTATTTTCCTCCAAGTGTGCCCTGGTTTTCAGAACAGGGACATTTTTTAAGTGTGCAAGTGAATGGCAACAGCCCCATCTGAATCTCCATCTTCATGCTCTCTCTGCCAAAAAAATTTTGTGAATTTTCAACTTCTGTTTTTCCATCGCTGAAAGCTAACCATGAGACCTGGCTTGAAGGCAGTTTTGGCAATTTTTCTAATGCACTTACTTTGATAGCTAAAAACGACCTCAGAGAATGATTAATACCTTGGGGGGGTGGATGACATAAATCTGGTCCCATGTGCCTGCTGCGCTCGCAGAGGAATGTTACAGCTAGATTGCTGTGGAAATCTGCGAACACTGAGCAGACTGCACCAGATCTAAAATCCTCAAAAAGCACAACTACTTAACCTGGACTTGAATTTATGTCTAATGAACTTGTTTCCAACAAAATGCAGTGAAGTCTTTTCCCTAGAAGTTGCATAACGTGTTACAATACTACCAAGAAGGGAACCCCTCTTCAAAAGTTTCAACTATGCTAACAAACAAAGAAGGAGTGACTGTCTGATGATTTTTATTTCTTGGGCCCCTTAAGCATGTTTTTCTCTTCTGCCTGAGGGAAGCGCCATGCAGTGAGGGCAAGGGGTGATGGGGTAAAGCAGGTACCAAAAATATGGCATTAAGTGTGTGTCTGCACAGGTTACTGAAACAAAGTGATATGTTTTGGTCAAAATGTTTGTGGGGCAATCTTTAACGAGGTTGAAAGAATGATTTTTATGGGAGCCTTCTACACATAAATCAACTAATAATAAGTCGATTCAATGCTCCAAACTGACAGACTAAATAAAGTATGAATTAGGAACATTTATGGTTATGGTGACATAGGTTGCTTATCTTAGTGGTTAAGAATGTGACCTCCAGCCCTGGCCGGTTTGGCTCAGCGGTTAGAGAATCGGCCCGCGGACCAGAGAGTCCCAGGTTCGGTTCCTGCTAAGGGCACGTACCTCGGTTGCAATTTGTCCCCGGCCCTGGTTGGGGTTGTGTGGGTGGCAACCAGTCGATGTGTCTCTCTCACATCAATGTTTCTCTCTCTCTCTTCCTCCCTCTCTCCCTCCCGCTCTATCTGAAAATAAATGCAAAAATGTCCTCAGGTGAGGATAAAAAAGAAAAAAAGGAATGTGACCTCCAGAGCCAAGTCATGGGGGTCAAAATGGGCAAGTTAATCTTTCTGTGCCTCAGTTTCCTTGATTATAAAATGAAGATAATAATAGTATCTACTTTACAGGGTTATAATGAGGATTAAATAACAATATCTGTATGTAAAAGACTGGAGTCCTGACTGGTTTGGCTCAGCAGTTAGAGCATCGGCCCATGCACAAAAAGCGTTGTGGGTTCAATTCCAGGTCAAGAGCACATACCTGGGTTGCAGGTTTGATCCCCAGCCCTCGTCGAGGTGGTGCAGGAGGCAACCAGTCGATGTGTCTCTCTCACATCGATGTTTCTCTCTCTCTCTCTCTCTCTCTCCTCCTCCCTCCTTCCACTCTATCTAAAAATTACATGCATACATAAATGAATGAATGAATGAATGAATGAATGAATGAATAAATAAATAGATAAATAAATAAATGGCTTGGAAATTTAGCTAGCAAATGCTCAATAACGCTTGTTATTTTATATGCATATAAATAGTTTTATCAACATTACATAGTAACTGAATGTAAATATGCTCCTGTGCTAAGTGTTGAATTTACGTAGCTGATTTCAGACTTGACTGTTAAAGGACAGTCTCACTATTGTGCCATGCTATATGCATACACGTGGTTCAACCTTCAGCCAATGAAACTACAAGAATCCTAATAGGATGGAGGTTAGCATCTTTGAGATGGAAGTGATTTTAGTTGTAATCCAATCTGATTTTCTAGAGTAGGATACCAGGGTCCACAGAAATGAAGTGGCTTTATCAAGGAAATATAAATAATTAGCAGAGCTGAGCCTTGAATTCAGGTCTTCTGATTTTGTATACATGTAGAAAACTCAAATAGACAATTGAAAAGTTCTGATAGTGTTTTAATCATTGTATTATAAAAATATAATTGCACATAAGTATGGAAATAATAGTGTAATTAAATCTTTTGATTCCTATAAAAGATTCACCATTAAATATGACTGACATCTGGCTGGTGTGGCTCAGTGGACTGAGTGTTGTCCCATGAACTGAGAGGTCCCGGTTCAATTCCCAGTCAGAGCACACGCTCGGGTTGTGGGATTAATCCCTGGTGGGAGGTTTGTAGTAGGCAGCCAATCGATGTTTCTCTCTCACATTGATGTTTCTATCTCTCTCCCTTCCTCTCTCTCTACAAAATCAATAAAAATATTAAGAAAAATACATGACTGACATTATTTAGTAATTGCAATGACATAATTAACATTTGCATAGTTATTTAAAATAGAAAAAAATGGCAGCACAATATGATAAAATCATATGTCTAATAGATAGACATTTATTTCCAACTTTGTTTTCTGTTACTACAAACAATGATATAATAAATATCCTTAAACATGGAAAAAATAGAAAAAATGTTTGGCATTTTCATACTGTCGATACTGCTAGTATAGAGTATAATATATAATACTAAAAGGTATAAACAGCATATAAAAATGCAATTCTATATGTTGAAGAAGGGAAACAGACACTTGGATTTTTCATCATGCCGGGGATGTGTTTTTTTCATGTAATTGCTCGTAACAATCTCACAAGTAGTTGTCATGGAACTTATTTTGTGAATAAGTAAACCGAGGATCAGCATTATTTAGTTGGTTTTGTCTAGGGTCACACAATTAATGAGTGGCCCAGATGAGTTCAAAGCCGGATTTCTGGCACCAAACCCCACACTATTCCCAATATACAGGATGAACTTACTCCGTATGTATGTATTTGTTCTTTGCTCTGCCTTCTGAAAATATAAAGGTTCCTTGGAGATGATTTCTTTGCATAGCCCAAGTCATTTAAAAATGGTAAATGAAGTTCAACTGGATGATTTCCTTTATGACTTCCTGCTCCTCTAAGTGTAGTTTGAGGACCCACAGTAGGGGCATCGCCCAGGAGCTTAGACATGCAGATTCTCAGCTCCCTGCCAGACCTACTGAACTGGAATCTGCACTTTCACAAGCGCCCAGATGTTGTATATGCACATTGAGCTTTGAAAAGCACCAGTCTAAATCACTATACACTTTAAAATGCTGCTCAAGCCCTGGCCGGTTTAGCTCAGTGGTTAGAGCATCGGCCCGCGGACCAGTGAGTCGCGGGTTCGATTCCATTCAAGGGCACATACCTCGGTTGCAGTTCGTCTCCAGCCCTGGTCAAATCGTGCAGGAGGCAACCAGTCGATGTGGCTCTATCACATCGATGTTTCTCTGTGTCTCTCTCCCTCCCTCCCTCCCATTCTATTTGATAATAAGTAGAAAAATATCCTCAGGTGAGGAATAAAAAAATAAATTAAAAAATAAATAAAATGTTGCTCAAATATCTATTAGTGGTGTTAATAATGGTGGCTTGATTGTAAGATTTGTAACTGTTAAATCACTATGTTGTTACAATATTGTGTGTCAACTCTAATTTTTATTTATTTATTTATTTTATTAAATATGTTTTTATTGATTTTTTAGAGAGAGAGGAGGGAGAGGGAGATAGAAACATCGATGTGAGAGAGAAATATCAATCAGCTGTCTCCGGCCCACCCCCTATTGGGGATCGAGCTGAAACCCCGGGCATGTGCCCTGACTGGGAATCGAACTGGGACCTCTCAGTCTGTGGGATGATGCTCAATCCACTGAGACACACCAGTTGGGCTCAACTCTAATTTTTAAAAGAAAGCACTAGAGTATTAAAATTGTCTAATCAACTTCGTTTAGAATTTTGAAAAGTAAATGCTAAGAAAAAATTATTGTTTACGAAAAATAATGGTGGCTGCAGTACAATTTTTTAAAAACAAACTAAACAGTATTTATTTTTAACTCAAAGGTTAAATTATTATGCATCCCCTTTACAATTCTTTCCTCTTCAGTTTACCTCAAGTTTTGCACAGCAACTGCAAAGTGTCACTTTAGGACTTTGAAAGCAAAGCAAAGGAATTATAATAGTTTTTACACTAAAAAATATTTGAAGCCTGCCACATGAACCCAGTAGACAAAAATGCTTTTAGCTATTATTGTGATCACTAAGTTTACAATCTTATTAATGCATTTTATTTTATTTTTTTATCCTCACCCGAGGACACTTTTGCATTTATCTTCAGATAAGCATGAGTGAGAGAGGGGGAAGAGAGAGAGAGAAACATCGATGTGAGAGAGACACATCGACTGGCCACCACCCACACGACCCCAACCGGGGCCAGGGACAAACTGTAACCGAGGTACGTGCCCTTAGCAGGAACCGAACCCGGGACTCTCCAGTCCGCGGGCTGACGCTTTAACCGCTGAGCCAAACCGGCCAGGGCTCTTATTATGCATTTTAATATTATATATATAGTACAAAGGTAGTATTGAATTACAAAAATATGAATAGAACAGGTTCTAGGATAGATACTCTTTCAAAGTATTTTCTGTGAAAAACTTGACTTCTTTCTATTTGAGGTGTTATTTATCTCTTGTAATTGCTGACTTACATTTATGCATCCTTCCCTTTTATTTTTTACCTGATTTCATTAAAGGAGCTTATCTGGTTTAAAAGAAAATGGAGCTAGAGTGACAGCTCCCCAGCCACCCAGTCACTTCCTCTGTTTCTCTGTAATACACATAGACCATGTTGTTATTGGAATCTAACTTCCACTGTTAACTATGGCTCAGCCACTTTCTGTTCAAGCTGGGCATGAACTACAAAGTCAGCTGGGAATCCTGGTGGATTTTGGAGGTAGATTATTTTTCTCTCTTCAACGGCTGTAAAGGGCCCGTGATGGTGTTGTGCGGAATAAATGGGAAAATGCATAAGAGATGGACAACCTGTCATGCACCTTCCACAAAAATGTAGGAAAATGAGTTACGATGTATGTTGCATTTAATTAGTGTCATAAAATTAAAATAATGGTGGTTGGTAACTACCGGCCGGACTCTATGAACAAATATTTTAGAAATGCTTTGGCAAGATATAATTTTGGGAACAAGTGGGAAACAATAAAAACACTTAAAAATAACACTTCTTTTTCTCTGTCATTGGCAACTTTCTCACCATATGTAAAAATGAGAGAGAATATTGCCCAAACTTTGAGAGAGAAGTTTCTAAACAATTACAGCTGTGTTCTGCTATAGTATAGCAATTTTAAATAAATTATGAGAAAATTTAAGAGACTATACAAATGTGTAACTTAATCATCAAAACTGATTTTAAGTGTGATTTGAGAGAAAATTAAGAAGGCTGAAATGAATAGAATAAATTGTGGGAAGAGAAGTAGAATAACCAGAAAATGGAAGGAAGGAGGAAGAATGAGGGTCATCATGAGAAGCCCTCTCTGAATGACATTAAAGCTGATAGTTGAGGGATGAGAAGGAGTCTGTCATGAAGAACAAGGTTGAGGGTATTGGAGGGAAAGATGAGCAAGTCGTGAGAGGAAAGGCAAGGGGCCAGGTGCTGAGTCTTGAGGAGCTGTGACACTTGAAGTATGCTTGGAGAAATAACTTGCAAAGTAGGAAAGTAATGAGCACATAGAGTGGGATGGGGCAAATCTGGAGACCCGCTGACAGAGAAAATAAAATAGTGTTCAACCCAGCTGAGAGATCATTTGAGGTAAGGACAGACTGTGTCTGTTAGAATTTGAACCTGGGAGTGGTGAGGGACATGAATACAGGATCCAGAGGAAGCTCATAGGCAACTGTCAAGTGAGAAGGAGCCACAAGAGAAGGCAACACTTTTGTGACAATTGGTGGGCGTGGGGGGGGGGGTGGTAGAAAATGGAGCACTAACTGGAAGAGGCTATGGAAACAAGAGATAGGTAATTAGTTTACTTTTCTAACTTGATTCTTTTATTGCTTTGATTATTTGGGCTCCCCTGAGATTTCATAAAAATATTAGGATGGCTTTTTCTATTTATGCCAAAAATGTCATTGGGATTTTGATACAGATTGCATTGACTCTATATATCCCTTTGGGTAATATTGTCATCTTAACAATATTAAGTCCCAGCACCATTTATCGAAAAGAGGGAGGTTTTTTGTTTTTGTTTTTAATGCTAACCTGAGGAATATGTTTATTGATTTGAGAGAGAGACAGAAACATCGATATGAGAGAGACATATTGATTGGTTGCCTTTTGTAAGTGCCCAGATCAGGGACTGAACCCACAACTTAGGTATGTGGGTTCAAATTGGCAACCTTTTGGTGTATGAGACGACGCTCCAACCAACTGAGCTACCCAGCTAGGGCATGCATTCATTTTTAATGGGTATTTAAAACAGTTTGTATGCTGATTCATTCAATCAAACTTTCTTAATTTATCAAATAGTTACTGAGTGTGTACTATGTGCTAGGCACTATTTTAAGTGATGGCAATTAGAGCCAAGACAATTAAGCCAAGGTTGGTGATCTATTAAGAAAATATTCCAGTAATCAAGATTGCCATTCAGATCAGATGTAGAGGAACTGAGAAGTGGTTGGATTCTGGATCTCATAAAGAGGACTTGCTAGTGGATCAGAAGTGGAGTGTTTGAGAATGAGGGGAGCCAAGCTTGACCCCAGAGTTTTTAGCCTGATGAGAAGGAAGTGCCATCAAATAAGATTAGGATGCTCTGAGTGGAACATGATTTTTTAGGAAGATCATTAAAACGGGGGAAAATAACAGCTATCTATGAGAAGTGAGCTTGCTTGGAAACACTGTGATTGTATACTCAGTTGTGGTCATGAATCTATTAGTGACACCCTTGCCAGATGTGTGGTCATTGCCATCATTACCCACCTATACACATTCAGGAAAGCAGAAGATGGATGTTTGGTTTCATCCAGGATGAGACTGTGGACATTCAAGTGTGACAGATGGAGAAAAGGCAGTGAATTGAGGAGATTTACCAATGAGGGTCTATAACGATGAGCTATGGGGTCCAAGTAGCATAAAGAGGGAAGTGAAGAGGAACCAAAATATCAACAACATACATTTCTAAGATTTGATAATCATTAATGCAAGTAAACCTACTACCAAAAATTTGCATTGACAAATGTGCACATACATTGGTTAAGTTGCTGGTAACATCAGTGTCTAAACTGGTGAGTCTAGGTATTATTGTGGAATGCAAATATACTTGCCAAGTTCAAACTCTTTTTTATTTGTTCTTTGAGACTAGTGGACTTAATAGTAACTTCTTACAGAAATAAATTGTCATCAAGTTTAAATAGAACATAATTCTTGAATTTGTGAATGGTTGTTTGCTGATATTATTTAGTCCTTTCATTCTCATACATAGACTTAATTCAGTGATTCATTAAATGTGTGAAGACAGCTTGTGTTGCCTTGGCAGCTTTGAAGGATTTCTATGCTACTTCTAGAAAGCTGTGCCGAATGTGGATTTAATCATAACTCCTTATCCTCCATTTCCAAGAAAATTCTATAGGAAATTAGACTCTCCTAGTTTTGATGCTGGTTTGGCAGGAAGATTTAGGCTTTTTGTTTTTATGGTTTCAACATTTCATTAGAGACGACCTTTCCCCTAAATCAACCACCTAGGTGACACAGCAACATCTACTGAGTTATAGTCAACAAACAGAGACCAAATCGGTCTTATAACCTCCTCAAGACTAGATGGAAAGCATGACGGGTAAGTTTGGATAAAGATGTATTTTCCATAATCATTAAAACTTTATCAGAACCAGATTATAAAGATCTAGATACTAATTCACCTCACTCATTGGATATTTAGTGCTTATTTATTAAAACAAGGGAAAGATTGCTATCACATATCTGATAATTCTATAAAGTACATTAGTTGGTGTCAAATTTCCCAACATTTCATCTGGTTCCAAGTCTGTAATGCCATGAATTCTCTATTCATACAGGAAATATCACTGAGTAGAAGTATCATAAGACACATATTTTCTTTAAACATTTCTGCCTAATATGGGGGCATTAGCCTGGTTCTTTATTTTGGAAGCTTTCAACTAACACCATTCTCAGGCATCAAGTGTGTTTCCTCACAATTAAATTCAGGTTGTGGACTTTCATTAATATCTGTGTGAGGAGATCAAGCAATTCTCCATCACAGAAACCAAGTATAAAACTGGATAAACTAGAAAAAAATTAAATATTCTAGGGTACTTCAAAATGACCAAAGATATACAACAAAATGAGATGTGTTTACTCTCGAAAAACTGCTACTAGATTGGGGGCAACCAATGGCAATTCTGGCCTGGGGATGCTTCCAATCCCACCCTACCCCACCACTCTAGTTCAGGCAGCAAAGTCTAAAGCCTTATAAGGGGTGGGTGATGGCTGACTCAGTTCAGGGTTGATGGCAATGCACAGCAGCTTTACTAGAAAAGCTGGTGGACTCATTCAAGAGTGGGGAGAATAGGTTAATATACAATAGTCCACTCTTCTCTCCTATGTACTAGCAATGAACGACTGGAATTTGAAATAAAAGCACAATTCCATTTATATTAGCACAAATAAGGAAAATACATATGTATACATCCAATAAATCATATATAGCATCTATATGAGAAAATCTAGAAAACGTGATAAAAAAAAACTATAGATCTAAATAAGTGAAGAAATACTCCATATTCATAGATAGAAAGACTCATTATTAAGATGCTAATTCTTCCCAACTTGATCTACAGATGCAAGGCAATCCCAATCAAAATCAAAACAAGTTATTCTGTGGGTATCAACAAACTTATTCTGAAGTTTATATGGAAAGACAACAGAACCATCTTGATCACAGGTTTTTCATTGTTTCACCTGTAACTGAAAGTTTCATCTCAAATTGTATCATTTAAATTTTTTCCCCTCATTTGTAATGGGTGTCTTGTAGGGAGAAACTTTGAGACTATTCAAATACCCTGTTTTATTAAATGTTTACCCATTATTGTAGTAACCATTGATGATTCCTGACTGCAAAAATTATCGCTATGCCGATGTGATTTTATATTTCCATCACTGCTCCTACATTGATTGGTTGGAATTCTACTGTATGGGAGAGCCATCCCTCTCCTCATTTCTTTAGTCATTTATTTATTTACATCAGTATGAACTCATGGATATTTATTTTATTCCATGGACTTTATTTAATTTGTTTCTCAATTTGGCCCAAATCTGGCCATGGTAGATTCTTCCAAATTGGTTCCTGTGTCCTTTCAACATGCTCACCCCACATCTATTTTCAGATCACTCGCATTTTCTGGCACCAGTTTTTCCAGGCTCATCTCACATTTTCCATGCTTCAATCCTGGAATAAGCCATTTTTCCAAGGACCCAATACCTTTTAACAGAATAATTAGAAACCAAGATGTGAGTGCTAGCTTTGCTTATTGCTACTGGGTGTCATTGTTTCTGGGCTTGTTCAGTAGCCAGAGCTGGGAAATATGTGTATAATTCGGTATTAGTCAGGATTCTCCAGAGAAATAAAACCAACAGGATATACATATATTTATGTATGCATGTGTGTGTGTGTGTGCGTGTGTGTGTGTGTGTATCTGTGTATACAGAGATACACAGAGAAGGAGTAGGGGGAGGGAGGGAGAGAGTGGGAGGGAGAGAGAGAGAGAGAGAGAGAGAGAGAGAGAGAGAGAGAGAGAATTTATTTTAAAGAATTGGCCCTCACAGTTGGGCTGGCAAGTCTGGAATCTGCAGAGCAGGCCAATAGACTGGAGATCCAGGGAAGAATAAATGTTGCAGCTCAAGTCTAAGGGCAGTCTCTAGGCAGAATTCCTTCTTCCTCATGGGACCTCAGTTATTTTGTCTTAAGGCCTTCAACTGATTAGATGAGGCCCATCCAAAATATGTAAGATAGTCTGCATTACTCAAAGCATATTGATGTCAGTTAATCACATCTAAAAAGTACCTCCATGACAGCATCTAGACTGGTGGACCAAACAACTGGGCACCATAGCCCAGTCAAGGTAACACATAAAATTAACCATCACAGTATACCATGCACATATCACCACGTTTCTCTCTCTTTTCTCTCTCTCTCTCTCTCGAAAACCTACTCAACAAAATAATAAGTTCATTGAATCCACCAATGTTTTTTTTATTTTATTTTATTATTTTTTTATTAGTTTATTTTTGTTACAGATGTTTCTCCTTTTTTCCCCATTGACACCCTCTTCCCCATCCCCCCACCCCGTCCCCAGCTTTGTTGTCCATGTCCATCAGTTATGCATACATGCGTATAAGTTCTGTGGTTTATCTCTTCCCTCCCCCCCACCCCCTGTTCTGAGGGGTGTCAGTCTATACCCTACTTTCACATCTCTGGGTCTACCCTGTTCCTCACCACCAATGTTTTTTCTTTCCATAATCACCTTGTTGAATTTCCCAAGCTGATCCCTTTATGTTTTTCTGTCACTAATAAACTACTTTCCAACTCTGGGTTACTTTCAGTTTATATTTTTCTGTTCCCACTATATATCTGGTAATGAATAAAATTGGATATCTTGTTTCTAATAAATAATCACATACTATCAGTTCTCTAGTAAACTCTAAGAAGTCTCTTATTCATCGCTATTTTCTACAGTGGTTATTATAAATATTTTCGTAAACCAAACCCCCAATATTATCACTTCCTTCATCAGCCTTGAAATGTAGGACTTACCACCATCTCTTGCTAAAATCAGTTAATATCTACTAATTAATGTTCGAATTCCTCTTGACTCTGGCATTTAAGATCTAACATGACCAGTCTCTAATTTCTAATTCTAGCCACATATTTCACTATGACATGAATCTGATTCTTCAAAAAAGCTGATTATCACCTTTTCCTTTAATAATGCTCTTATCTTGGGCTTCAAAACCAGCAGAGTTCCTTGTATTCAAATATTTATTGGGCAATTTCAAAGTAGGTGAATGAGTGAATGCATTCTTGAATAGATCCTTCATTCTCAACCTTTTAAAATCCAGTGCACTATTTAAGGGTCCACTCATATGTTACATTATGCTTTTAGGTCTGACTTGATCAGATTGTCCATATCTCAGGAAAAACTCCATTTTTTTTTTGGCCTGTCTACTTATAATATTTAGTTTATTTTGTATCACCCATCTGGTATATATCTTCTAACTTTTGGAAATCTGCTTATGCAGCACTCTAATAGAAAGTGGGTTTCTTGCTCTGTTTATGTGGAAATTCAATAACAATTGTAGCACTTGGAATTCCATGTGTGTAGTGTTTCACACAGTATTACTGAGAGACAGCAGGTGGATGGATGAATAAATGGGAAGAGAGATGAAAGAATGTATAAATGAAAAATAAATGTTATCAGTAGATTCTTGGTAGTATTCCATTGATGGTCTCTTGCCAGTCAACTCATTCACATACAATACCCTAAAACATTTTCTAAAAATAAAGTGTTCTCTTTAGGTTCAAACTGTTACATTAGATGAGAAAAGATCAGAATTTTAAAAAATAACATAAAAACAACTTATTTTTAAATAACAGAAGAAAAGACATAGATTTTATTGAAAAAGAGCAAAAAAAAATTGGTTTAGTTAAATTATTATTCCTTAAAAATATATATATTTAAAAGGAAAAAAGTGGGGGGTGGGAAACAGTGGTGTTTTACAATGCTGATGCTAACTCAGCCCGAACTGAGTTGCAGAAAGCGTAAATGCTGCTGTTATGACTAAACAGTCTAGCATAACAAAATTCTAAATGTAGAAAGGAAGTTGACCTTTCAAAGAAAACCAGTAAAATAAGAAGTTAAAAACCTTAACAAGCACCAAATACCTTCTTTTAACCATGACAAACGTGTTCCCAAGAGATGATTCACCAACATAAAACTACTAGCTAGAAATTAATGACTAGTACCTAATGTTCTGGAAAACCCCCACAGGATCACAGAGAAGCGAGTAAAGGGATTTACTACCTATGGCCTGTTCCCCAACATTCCCCCTCCTGCAGACCACCCCAAAATAGTAGTGTGCCATAATTTTAAAGGAAACTTATTTTTTCTTTTAAGTTGAATTTTACATGCATACAAAACTCTTATATTTCTTTAGAATTGTATAGGATTCTTCTATTAATGTATCCCTGAATGAGATGCCAGAATGTCACTTTTATTTTTATATTTTCAATTAGGTAATAAATAAGTTGACAACACTGAACCAAATCTTTTCCTTTTTCTTCTTCTTTTTTAATTGTTTTATTATTATTATTATTATTATTTTTGCCAGATTCTGAAAGTACAGCCAGGTATACTGTAGTGAGTGGCTGCTTCCTCATTGTTGGGGATTTATGCATTTTCGGAACAGCTGCCCTTTGTGCCAGAGGCATATTCCCACGTATCCCCCAGAGCAGTCTGACTCTCCTCTTTTAGCCAGGATGATTTCTTAGGGTCATGATTCGATCAGGTGATGGTTCACTGAATCAGCCAAGTAAGACCTGCTCAACTCAACGTGCTTCAGGTTTGAAGAGCGGCAGTAAGGGTAATACATCTTCAATTATGAGTTAAAAAGCCAAGACACCTGCTCTTCCAAAGAAATCTGTTAGCAACCAAATAGAAGCTTCTGTTTTGATTACAAACACTGTTTTCATAGATGGGCAATGGTGACCAAAAATTGTTGAATTCTTGGCTCAAGTCTGATTTTGATATTTAAATCCCAGCTATGGCTGGCTAGGTGTAGGAATGAGTCAGGGACTAGACAAGAGGAGCTTGGATGATCCTGTAGTGCCAAAGATTCCGCAGTGCTGGAGAGGACTGGAAACTAAACAATGTTGGTAGGGGGAGAGGAGGGTGTCAAGGAGACATAGGAGCCAACTAAAGGAGCTCTGAATGGCCAAAGTGGACACAATTTAAGCAACAAAATAAGTAACATTGCATTAGTTATAAAATAAACATCCGTGAATGTATAGTGATAGGAATACGTGATTGAATAAATAAGTGATGGAGAGAAGAGAAAAAGCTCTCATGCGGAAAAATTCCAAATAATTTATGTAGATCCTCACATCCAAAGAGGTGGCTGATGCTCCCCACTCCTTAAGTGTAGGGTGCATGCTGTGGCTTCCTTTCAAAGGCTACAGTACAGAAAGGGGAAGGAAAGAGTAACTCTACAATGGAGAAATATGCCATAGACTCCATCTAGCTGGTGTATGTCAGGGTTACCTCTGCAGTCTTCCTTCCTCAAATCAATAACCCAGTCTAATCATAAGAGAGACATCAGACAAACCCAAATTGAGGGACATGCTACAGAATACCTTACCAGCAATCTTCACAACGAAAAGTCCATGAAAAATAGGAAACATTTGAAAAACTGTCGGAGCTAAGAGGAGACTGAGCAGACATAAAAATGAAAGGTAATGTGGTATCTTGGATGCTACCCTGGAAGAATAAAAGAACATTAGCTAAAATCTAAGAAAATCTGAATTAAGTACACACTTTGGTTCATAATAATGTATTAATACCGGTTCACGAGTTGTGACAAATGTATCATATTAATATAGGATGTGAATAATAGGGCAAACTGGGTATATGAAAACTATCTTTGCAACTTTTCTATAAATTAACAAGTATACCGTAATACAAAATGTTTTTAAAAATGCTGTCATCTTTAATTTTGACTATATCCTGAGTAGGGCGCTTATGTCCTGTAGCGTAGTCATCATATATAATACATTTTGAAAAGGATTCCACAACCGATTCGGATGCATCAGCTTTAACCACACAGTGAATGATAGCACACATATCTCCAAAAGGTTGTTAACACTGCAAAACTTTTCCTCAAGAAATCTGCAGTTTGATGCTTCACAGTTCAGTAGCAGCTTCAGATTTTATGATAATACAGATGGCTATTAATTTTGTAATAAAAGCAAATCTGCACATCTTAAACTCGATACTTTCATCATCTTTAGACCAGCACCGTGCCTCCGAAGTAAGCGGCCCATTTACTTTATTCGCCCACTCCCTTGTGTCTCACAGAGCTGAATACAAATCCAGTCACCGATTCTATTAGCATGACAGGATCAGAATCAGCGTTTCAACATTTATTTGTACGATCAAAGCCTCAAATTGGAAGAACTGCGGGTTCCATATGAAACTAATATCCCCTTGAAGGAGCTGCTGGAAAGATCCGATCCAATTATAACAGAAGTCAAATTCCCAAGCTTTTCACAGTAGCTAGGTTGTCCTTCCAGTAAAGGAGCCAAATACAACCCTCTTGCCTTGGCAACAGCATCACTTGGACTGTCTGCCTTTTGCTTTGAGACAGCGTGGACTATTGAACTGCTTGAAGCTGTGAGGACCGCACTTGTGAAATAGTTTTAGTAGCGCTTATGAGTACTGGGACTATGAAAAAGATTCTGTATTTAAAACTGGAAAGCAATTTGCCTTAACCTGAACAATTCGTATTCTAGCTGCTTTCTGTAATGTTGAGTAAGTCATACAAACATAAAGAAATCCTACATATTTAGCATGATTCTTGGAATGCAATGGGGCAATGAAAAATGATTACTCACCACAAACCAACTGATCATTTGCAATGATTCTCAAAGGTGGGGGGAACGAGAGAATGCCTTTCTGGGGAGCAGGCTCTGTGTCACTTGAAAAAAATATATTTGATAGATCTGTTGTGGTTAAACTTCAAATTCTGTGAAGTTTTGTTGCATACGAATTGTATGTTAAGGCCACTGAGAAACACTGTTGAAAGATTAGGATATTGAGTATAGACACAGCAACACTGATTTTCAGTTGTGGTCCTTCCACTGCCTATTCAGGCATCTTTAATCGATGGAAACAGCCTCTTCCTTTGAGTCCTCTACTATGACCTTCTGTTGTGACTTTTCTGATTTAGGATATAAATTATGTGCCTCACTTTCTCTACTTCAAATTACATGTACTATATTTACCCATGAAATATTTTCTTTGCTTAATTTCAAAGAAACAGAAAGAAGAAATTGGAGAACTGAGTTTACATTTATGGTCATAGAATTCAGGTGTCACTGGGACCCTAGGAGTCCTAGAAATGGGTGGACTAGGATATGTAGGGAATCATTTTACCACTTGAAAAATATTCATTTTTTCCTGATTAGAAACCACAGAGGCAAACTAAAGGAACCCAGCAGGCTGAGTAACATAGCATGTGTGTGTGTGTGTGTGTGTGTGTGTGTGTGTGTGTGTAACTCTTGTACCAAGTAAGGGCACACTGGTAAGAAGAGTGAGACTTATAATGTCCCAGTATGTAAACTTAGGCTATCACATTCCTGCATGTTTAATTTTGACAAAGACGTATTTTCCTTACTTCCTCCCTCCACTCACTTTCCATTTTTCACCAACAATTGTAGGCAAGAAATGGATCTAGTTTCCTAGTCTTACATTGCTGCAGACCTTCCAGCAGCCCTTCCCTCGGCCTGTTTACCCAAATTAAAGAATGGGAGGAGAGATTAAGTGGAGGTGGTCACCATATGAATGGAGAAAATATCAACATGGGAAATGGGGCTTCCCTTTGGACAAATGTGGTCTAATTGGCTTCCAGTGTAACAGAAAGAGCCTGGGACATGAATCAGAAAACCTGAAGCCCTGTTCCAGAATGCCACCAGCGTTCTGGAATTTATGATTGTTAAGAATGCCTTCTGCTGGAAAATTCTATTATCCTGTTATCCAATCTCTACTCTCTGACTTTTCTCATTTATTGAGGATCTGAAATACGGTTATTTCAAGCAAGCATTGTTGATTTACATTAGTGTTAGGCCACTAAGCTAAGTGAATGTCTCTTGGATTTTAAGTAATTACAGCAAAGTTATTTCCCCATGTATACAACATTCACTCACTCAGTTTTTAATTAATTCAAAAAACATAAATTGCCTACTATATATAAGGTACTATAATTTACAAAGATGAATAAAATCCAGACTTCATCCTTAAGTATCTCAAATTCTGATAGCACAGTCAGAAAACAAACAAACAAAAAATCTAGCAAACAAAACCCATTGTGATAGGCAGCGGTGTGCTCGTAGTTAAATATCCTCTCTGGAAGGCAGTGGGGAGAGGCAATCACAGGTTTGTGGAATTTTCTCATATTCCATGGTGTAAATATTCCCACCATGGTCAATTTCCAGATACCACTGTGACATTACTGAGTATGGAGCTGGGAAGAGAGGCATACAGTGGCTCTCACCAGGTGGCTCCAGCATGCCCCTGATTTAGAGGTGCACCCTAATATTACAGGTCCAAGGTATAGGTAGCCAGAAGGCAGACATCTGACTCTATCTATGTGGTAGGTCAAGGAAAGATTGCAGAATAAGGAATCCTGGAGTCATGATTTAAAGAAAGGTAGGCATCAGTCATATGGGCAAAGTAGGGAAAAGTGTTTTAGACAATGGGAACAGTATGTGCAAAGCAAGGAGTGACATCTAGAACAGAGGTCAGGGAATTTCTTCTTAAAATGCCAGATAGTATATAGCAGGCTTTGAAGGCCTAGAGAAAAAAATGAGGATATTATGTAGGGAATCATATAACTATAAAATCCAGCCATGTGAGAATGTAACAAAGAACTCGTGGGCTGTAAAAAACCAGGCAACTGACTTGATTTGGCCCACGGGCCATTGTTTGCTGACCTCTCTTCTAGAAGAAGGCAGAATGTACAGGCAAATTACACTAAAGCCTCCCTTTTACAGAGTGGGTGTGTTTTTCTCATTCTCTTAAAATGTATAACAGAGCCAAAAAGTCCCCCTAACAGATTTCCTGAAAAAGCGTTTTATATTTGGCTTTACCCCACACTCCCTCATCCAGCAAAAAAGGAGTTTGGAGAATAACATCAAGTGAACAAAATTATCCTCATTCATTTTATGTACCAAAATACTTATCACTGCACATTGGAGGCTGTGATAACCTCACCAAGTCGGGGAGGAGTATAGAAGTCAGAAATTATTTCAGTGGTACAGGGATGTAGTCAAACCATCACCCTTACATAAAGTGGGAAATGCAGGAAAACTCAGATTCTTTAATATGACTAGTTTAGCTTGAAAGCAGTCAAGTGCTTGGTACAATGTTGGAGCAAAGACATCTATTGATATTAATATTTCCTGGACAAAATCTTGGAGGATAATCTTTTCCTGGTTTTAGCATTTTAACAAGATATAAAAGCCTTCATCAGCTACATTCTCAAAGGACCTGACAGTCCCTCCTGGTAAGTAAAGAGGGTCATGTCAAGCCAGAAAGTAAGGAAGTACTCAGAACCGGATGGGCACCTGTCGAAAAGGCACAGGAGCTAAGACGGAAAAAGTTCCCAATGGTCAAAAATGGAAGAAATTTGAGTAAAAGTAAATAAATAAAATATTATTAGATTATAACCACAGTATAAAATAAAAATCCACAAGTTCATAAAAGTTTGAATAAATAAACAAATGAAAGAGAAAAGATGGCCCTTCCTTACAGAAAACAAAAATTATAAATATAGAAGGAATGAAGAAAACAGAAAAATCACCTTTAGAACACAGCAATAATTACCAGAAGCAAAATCTACCAGCGGATGTTAAAAGCAGTGGGTAAAAGTTTGGGGAGAATTAGGGTATCTGCTTAGTCTCAAAGTATCTCCCCCAAGATACTGATTAATTACAAAGACAACAGCTGGCAGACACCACCTTACCCAAGTGATCAAGGTCAACCGCACCAGTAGTAAGACAAGTCAACATTATGTACACCCTCAGATGGCACAGCGAGATTACATCACTTCTGTGTTATTCTTGCCAAAATATACAGTCTCAATGTAATCATGAGAAAAAAAAAATCAAAGAAAACCAACTTAAAGACCATTCTACCTGACCAATATTCTTCAAATATGTCAAGGTCATAAGAGGCCAGGGAAGCCTGATGAGCTGACACAGACTGAGCCACACTTAGGAAACATGACGATGAAACGCAGTGTGGTGTCCCTCCTGGACTGGATCCTGGAACAAAAGAAGAACATTAGTGAAAAATGTATAAGCAAACAAAAATGGTCTATACTATAAAGTCTAGTTTATTTAATGCATTTTAAAGATATTAACATTAGCCCTGGCCGGTTTGGCTCAGCAGTTAGAGTGTCGGCCGGCGGCCCAGAGAGTCCCAGGTTGGGTTCCTGCTAAGGGCACGTACCTTGGTTGCAGTTTGTCCCTGGCCCCGGTGGGGATCGTGTGGGTGGCAACCAGTCGATGTGTCTCTCTCACATCGATGGTTCTCTCTCTCTTCCTCCCTCTCTCCCTTCAACTCTATCTGAAGAGAAATGCAAAAATGTCCTCTGGTGAGCATAAAAAAAAATTTTTTTTTAAGATATTAACATTAGGGGCATCTGGGTGAAGGGTATACTAAAACTCTGTACTTAAAAAAAAAAACTTTTCTCAAGTCTAAAATTATTTCAAAATAAAATGGTAAAAACAGAGAAAAAGAGAGAGATGCTGAATTAACATTTTTTATTTACGATATATTTCTCTTTGCTGGGTCTTATTTGGGTTTTCCTCATTTGTTTTCACTCTCATAAGGGTCATAAGCTTTAATTATGTAGGAGGGTATATTAGAATTGAAATTGTTATCCATTAAGTCCATTCTCCAACCTGTTTAAGGTAGATATTTGAGCATCTAATGTGCACAGTGTACTTCCAGGCCAGGGCTAATTTTATAAGATCCCAAGAATTATCCACTGGAGTACATATAATTATCCCCACTTTACATTCACTGATATTGAGTCTCTAAAATAGAAGGTTTGTGAGGACAGGGATTTTTCTCTTTGTTTATTGCTACATCTTTAGCCTCCAACATATTTCATGGCATATCTTATGGAGTCCATCAGTATTATGAAATAATAAATGAATAAATGAGGCTTAAAGAGATTAAGCAACTTATCCACAGAGCTGGAAAATGGCAAGCCACGTTTTTACCCTAGGAATATCTGATTTTGAAGAGAAACTCTTACCCACTGTACTAGACAACATGGGTCTTGAGATCTTAAGAGGCTGAACAGTTGCAACACATTTTTGTGGTTACTGTTCATTTATACCAGTCAATCCATAAAGACACGAGAACCAGGAAATCCAAGGAGACTGTTAGTCTGACTGCTACAAAACTTGTTTTTACCCATTTGCTCAAGCAATTAAAAAGTCGAAATATTTAGAAAGAACCTAGCAATTTCTCAGCAAACTGCACATCAGAATGATACAGAAATATGTTCTGAGACATGCCACCCCGAGCGGTACCACAAGGGCACGGCTGCTACTTTCAACAGTAGTAGGACATTGCTGGTGGTTTCGGCTAAATCTGAGTCACCTTCCATAGAGCAGTTTAATGGAATTTTCTCCAAGTAGTTGGCTGAGTTTATTTGAATTTGTCTCAAACGTTAAACTCGAATAATATTTTCATTTCTTTACCACAGAACGTGACAATTAATTTAAATCACATCTCATATTTTAGCATTGTAGCACATTTGGGACTAGATATTTTATTTCTGTGTTACTTTGGAAAAGATTCTACTGCAAGCTGAGGGCCTGGGTAATGCATTGGACAGAGCTCTGTACTGAACACCAGGACAGAAAGCTCCATGGCTGGCTCCACTCACTGCTCGCTCGTTGTGTGACCTCCAGCAAGGGATTTAAAACATATCGGAGACTCAGTTTCTGCACCGCTAAAATGGAAACAACCACTTCTTGGCCTTTTTACAAAAGGTCGTTTTAAAAGTAAAATGATAAAATGTATGTAGATAGGTCTTATGAATTCTAAACCACTATATTCAAGTAAAAAAAAAGTGAGAACTTAGAATAGCATATTTCTAGAAGGAAATAATTGCAAATCCTTTACCAAAGAATCTTTTATGTTTTCAACTGGTAAATATTTTGCTTGATGTAGGCTTTTTATTTTTTCCCATTACACTATTCAAATTTATTCTTCTGCGGTAAATTTTTATCATCACTATACTTATAACATATAAATTTTCCAAACTTTTATATAATTCCATAGCCCATAAACTATTTCTAAGTGATTGTTACTTAGAAGTAGTGGGACAATATCTTTAATTATAAACTTTTTGCCTTTTTTTGTTTTAAGGACATAGCCTTTTAAGATTATAGTATGAAAGGCTATATCTTTAAAAATCAAAAAGCATCTAATTAAAGATTAATTTCCAGATAATCATTAGGCTATTTTCACTAGCACTTGAAGTCGTTGAAGAGTAACAACATTAGTTGATTACCAATATTCGTTAACTGCAGAAAGAAAAAGAGAGAATAAAACATAAGCAAAACTCATATTATTCAAATCATTCATTCATCTAAATTAATTAATTCAAACTTTTTAAAAATATTCTGATGGTAAATATCAAGGAGATAGGTCTAAGTCAGATACCTTGGACTCAAATGCCAGCAGGGGCCAGGCAATGTGAATGAGTAAAGCAGGGGAGTCGGGAAGACCACAGTGAGGACTGGGGAATCCTCACTGCCACTGAGGAAAACAGCCAAACTCAGCCCCTGAAGAGCTTTGGTTCTTCAAAAGAAGTTGAGAATTACATTTTCAGTGAAATCTTAAAAAGTTATAACTGAGTCAAATCTTTATAAAACTGCATGGGCCAAAAAAATTGTCCATAATGTCACCAATTTGGGCCCTCTCTGTGTTTTTTTTTTTTTTTTTTTTTTTTAATTTTAATTTTTTTTATCACTATTGATCCATTGGTTTTGGTTATAAATATATTATTTAGATAGTCATTTTAGATTGTAAAGTCATTTATCATCATTAGATTAGAGAGTCATTTTAAGAGCTTCTGATAAAAGAAACAACCATGATATTGGAATCAGCATCACTGGCATTAAAAAACAGGTCTTTGCTTTACACAAAGATAAACCTTAAGAAAATAAACAAGTGCTGAGCTATTCTGCCACAATAAAAGTAAAACTAAACCTGCAGAAACGCAGTGATAATACACAATCCTCTAGCTTACAGATCCTGCATGCCTCCACATTTCTCTACACCCAAAGGCTCTCAAAATTTTATATAACACTAAATAATAAATTAAAGGTAAGTGAATAAACCTCATATTAGTAAACCCATGTGACATTTCTCTACTCACTAACAAAGTCCCTCAATTTCCATTGACTCAAATAATTATTTTTGACCGAAAAGAAAAAAAAAGAACAACTGTGTTTCTGACTTAGTGACAAGCCTTTGACAGTGTCTACCCATCTAATGGCAATTTTCCAAGTCTCCTGACACTGTCACTTCCCACTCTTCATTTCCACCCCAATTCCTGGAAGACCTACCAAGAGTTCCAGGGTTGAAAGTATGGCACCTCTCTCAAACCTCTCCTTTTAAATCTCCTCCCACTCCTACCATCTCAGGGACTTCAATATTACAATTTTCCCTCACAAGCTTCTCTACCACTGACCCTCCTCCTCAAAAAAAAAAAAAAAAAAAAAAGCATTATCTGAGCCCTCTGAGAAATGAGAAGTGAAAAGTAGTTCCTCCTTTCAAAACCAGTTAGAACCTCCTGCCTTAATATTTGTCTGGAGCTTTGCTTTGATTTTCCAAATGATCTGGGTTTGGCAAAACCGTGTTGGTTAAGTAATAAACAACAGCATGATATTCCAAAAGGCAGATGGAAAACCCAGACGAGTTAGGATTCATGAAGACTCAACACTGGACCTTTACTGTCCAGACCAAAAAACCCTCCTTGGAATGGAGAACGACTTCACTTCTTAAGTAAGTGGTATAATAGGGTGCACACTGTTGTCACTTGAGTTGGGTCCCCCCCTTTTCTTTTACATGGCATTGTAGATGACAAGTGAGAGTCTATGGTCCTACTTAGGGCCTAAGGCTCTTAGAATAAGACTTGAACTTAGAGGGAAGAAGTCAAATACCTTGGGGGTAAGTGTCACTAGTACCCTCATTTTACAGAGAAGGCAGCAGAGGCCCAGCATGGCTAACTCACTTGAAAAAGAGCCCACAGTTTTAAATTGTGGATCTGGGATTAAAATCCTGGTACTCACTGCCCTTAGCCTCTGGGATATACTGCCTCTACCCTGCTCAATTTTATATTTTTTTCAAAATTCTTGATTCTAGGGATGTGTTTCTGCTTTGAGTTTCAAACAAGCTATAGGTATTGGTCTGAGACTGCACTCCTTGATTACTTTACATTGCTTGCATATTTCTCCAGTTCTGTTGTTAAGGTTGAGAATCTTAGATTTTGATTTTCATTGAGTATTGTTAATCCTTTCACCGGCGAGTGAACAATAAGCTCCAATGACAAGATCCCTTGTTTTTATTTGTTTTTAATTTACTTTTATTTTTACTTTTTAATTTATTTTTATTGTTGAAAGTATTACAGATGTCCCTGCTTTTTTTCTCCCATTGATCTCCTCTACCCCGTTCCCCAACTCTGGACCTTCACTGCATTATTTTCTGTCTGTGGGTTATGCCTATATGCATATAAGTTCTTTGGTTAATCTCTTCCCACCCCATCTCCTTCCCTCTGAGATTCGTCAGTCTGTTCCCTGCTTCCATGTCTCTGGATCTATTTTGCTCATCAGTTTATTTTGTTCATTAGATTCCACATATAAATAAATGAGATCATGTGATACTTCTCTTTCTCTAACTTGCTTATTTCGCTTAGCATAGTACCCTTCATGCTGTCTCAAAGGGTAAGAGATTCTTTTTTTTTTTTTTTTTTTTTTACAGCTGCATAGTATTCCATTGTGTAAATGTTAGACAGCATTTTTATCCACTCCTCTACTGAAGGGCATTTAGGCTGTTTCCAGATCTTAGCTATTGTAAATAATGCTGCTATGAACATAGGGGTATATATTCTTCCTGATTGGTGTTTCAAGATTCTTAGTATATATTCCTAGCAGTGGGATCACTGGGCCAAATGACAGTTCCATTTTTAATTTTTTGAGGCTACTCCATACTGTAGTCCATAGTGGCTGCACCAGTCTGCATTCCCACCAGCAGTGCACGAGGGTTCCCTTTTCCCTTGTTTTTTGTTTTTTTAAAATTTATTTATTATTATTTTTATTAATTTATTTTTGTTACAGATGTTTCTCCTTTTCCCCCCATTGACATCCCTTCTTTTTAAATAACATCAGAAGTGAAAATTCAGATTGAAATAACTAGAACTCTTCATAAAATGAAAGAAAAGAAGACACTGAGGGAAAAGAGGTCCTCAGTTAACAGCACCCTCTGAGTCAGTTTATTGAGTTCTCTAAACATACTGTTGAGTCCCAGGATGGGGCAGTTTCTGGGCATGGTGGGGCCTGTCCCATTATTCTTGGGAGCTCTCTATCTCTGATAAGGTAGCCCTGATGATCTCATGGAGACCAAGTACCTTCACTGAGGGTGGGTTTCATCAGAGCAAGTCTTCCAGGACACCACCTACACCAGCAACGCCTGCTTTCCTGTCCTATTTTCAGTAACATCTAATATGTGAAACCTGAAAAATATTTGAGCCTGCTGTGCTTCCTGATTTGTCACCACAACTAAGGATAACATTAACTTTCAGGAGAAGGCTGAATCTCTGCTCTTCCAAGTTCAGACTCATCACCTCACATCCCTGTCACATTGCCCAGTCTTGGCTGTGTGAATGGAAAGCAGGTCCCTGAGAAATACTCAAAGATGCTGCTTGGAATCTGTCAAGGTGCCTTCACACTTCTCTGTACCTTATTCATCCTTGGAGTGATCTGGAGATAAGAACAAACATTTCTTGAAAGTGGGTTCCATCTCAAGGGGAAGAAGATATGTTCTGTCAAAAGGTATTATCAAGGGTTTCATGTACAGGGGCATAAAGAAGAGCAGATGCCAATATCTACAGTTGCTGATGAGTTAATAGGATTTACAGCAGATAGTTCATGAGGACAACCAGAGTCCAAAGAGTGAAACCTTGCTGTCCTCACCGAGAGGCCCTTCATCATGTCCTCAGCCTTCAATAAGATACAAATCTTCCATGTTCTACTACACAGTCTTTAAGTGAGCAACTTCCACAAGCCCAGCCCATAACACTGTGTCCTGAGTAGGACAGAGAATTCTGGACCTGCTGCTACCCACAGGTTCCCCTCAGCACATCAGCAAGAACAAGATTATTGCTTTGAGCTATTCTGTTCTAGGGGAGGGTGCAGCTTCCCCTGGCTCTTCACCTTATTTGCCCAGCCAAATATGCTTGGGCAAATGACCCAGCAGGACTTTACCCCTGGCATCATTCAGAATGGACATGGCTCCTGGGCCAAGGTAAGAGCGAAGGTACAGGATCAGGCGTAGGGTCTGTGGTGGCCTCTCCCAAATCTGAATGTGCCCTGCTCACTCTGTTCTTCCTTTGCAAAGACTGCGAATTTCCCTTTCTGCAAGCACCAGCTCCAGGCCCATTCCTATACCCACTCAGGGGCTGTTTTGCCCACCCTAATTCTCCCGCCTATACCAATGGTACACAGCAAGGAAATCCAGGTACCTGGATGGGTCCCCTGGACCCTGATCTCTCCATATCCAGAGCTGTGTCCTGTGTCTCTCCCACCACGTCTCTACCTCCAGCAGCCATGGCCAACCTCCCAGGACTCCTTCCCAGATGTAGATTCCCCATAAAATTGTTCCTAAATCCATATGAGAGGCAACAGAATGATGCAGTTCCATACATTCAGGACTCCTCTTCATCTCTGCTTCCCTCAGGGGCATACCGTAGTATGCTGGGCTCGTGATGGAAAGTAAAGTGCCTAAGCCACGTAGCTGGCCCTCACCTTTTTCTATTTTGTGCCTGCGATTGTCACTGGGTCCTATAAAAAAGAGGAGGAGGGAGGTGTGGTAGACATGTGATGCCAACTTCTGGTGCAAATAATTAGCTATATAATAATTTGAGCAAAACCAATGGTTTCTGTTATTTTTGTTTAGTTGCAAATTCTAATTATACAATAAAACCTTGTCTAATAAAATCTCTTTAGACATGTTTGACTTTTGCATATTAACTGCTGTTATGACAATGGTACTTGTGATTCATTTAAAAGATGCTAGTCACTTCTTCCTCTTAAGTCACATCAGTACCCTCTGTAAATGTCTTTACCCAATGAGTTGAATTACAGACTCTTTATAAATCACTCCATGCTAAATTTAAAGCAAACCCTTGTTGAAAGTATCACAAACTCACAGCCTATAAGATTTAACTCTATTCCTAAATCCTATTTCCCATCTCTAAATACTGTCCCATATTGCAGCTGAACAGTTTGATGGTCTCTTTGATATCAGCCTGTGACATTTTCAGGAAAAAAAAAATCTTATTTCATTTTTACGGCCTTAGGAGATACAATCCAATTTTACTTTGTGCCTTCCTTACGATGCACAGAGAAATCTTAAAAGTTCTATCAAGAAAACGTTTACTGCATATTTCCAATTCAAATGGAAATAGCTTTCACTTTTGATCTTGTAGAAAAACCTCGGCAAGTGACGAAGTACAATACTTTCTTTGTGTCGGGCTAGGCTGCATGACTGTTACAGAATATGTTTGAGCATTTGAGCTGAGAGACCAGAAGAGGCTTTCCAGCCACATGTTTAAAAGAACAGGCAGCAAAAAATTGCTTAAGTCAATTATAACCCTCCTTTCAGAACCATCTTGTGGGACGGATACTACTATTATCCAGATACTTCTATCTAACAGTCAGCCAACTCTCCTCTTAACTGGCTGTGTTTTTGAAATCTACTTACTCTTGAGACTGACCATAAAATCAACACACTGACAAAGCAACAGTTTTAAATTCCAAACATGCACGAAACCCAGAACCGTAATTACCTCAACTCGAAGGCCAGTGGAGAAGTGAAGCATGTCACCTCCTCTGTTTCACTCTGTGCAAGGGACCCTGTCAGTACTTCACAGATGCCAAATAAATCCTCAGAACAACAGTCCTCAGACTGAGGGCCAATGTCCACCTGGGCAGAAATCAATCAAGATGGGGAGAATCTGTCCCCGAAGGGACTGCATATCCTCCACGCAATGCTCACTGTGTGGTGAGTTTCCCGTTTCAGCCAGGGGCCACTGGGAGAGGAAAATGAGAGCCACCACTCTCCGTGAATGTGGTGCTTCACAGAGTTGCTGGTTCACTCAAGCTGCAGCCATGGCCGGACTCGCAGTATAAACGGAGGTGTAGCAGATTGAAGTCTCAACTGGTTAGGTAATTAAAAACTTGTCAATTGAAAGCCCAGGACCAAGGGGAATGTTGAAGAGAAGTTGGTTCTTAATTGCCCCCCATGATCTCAGAAAGAAGAAATGCTTTCACACTGAGTCAAATAGATAGCTTGATTTTTGAAGTAGGTCTTTGCACTAGGCCATTCATTTGGAAGTTCCAAAAACAAGTTGGGAGTCGTTGAGAGTGAAAATACCCCCAGATCTATGTAGCTGTAATCAGGCTCATACATGGGTGAGCTTCAAGAATCGTAACAAACCATGAATTTGTAATTGAGTAATGTCAGTTGTGTGCCTATTCACACAAATGTATTTTGTGACTTTTTTTTTTATTCAAAAAATATCAACTTCCACCCAGCTGGTGTGGGTCAGTGGACTGAGCATGGTCCCATGCACCAAGAGGTCACTGGGTCGATTCCCGGTCAGGACATATGCTCAGATTGCAGGCTTTCTCACATCGAGGTTTCTCTCTCTCCCTCCCTCCTTTCCACTCTCTCTAAAAAAAGCAATGGAAAAATATCCTCAGGTGAGGATTAACTCAAAAAAAAAAAAAAGTAGTGGCTCTTACTTTGAACATAATACTGAAACTTTAACCAGTTATATTTACAACCACAATTGCTGTAAATAATATGCAACTTCTTTGTTATGTCAAAAATATGCATGTTTGTATGTGGATGTACAGATGTATGCATGTATGTGTGCATCAATGGATTTAAGTTGGTCTACAGTGAGAAAAATCAATTGTCTAATAGTTATGCATAATAAATTCTAGGGTTACTGCTCCTAACATTGAACAACTGGAACAAGAATGTGCTACATACTAAACTGAGTGTTGCCATTTACTGCAATCACTCGCACAGAGGTTTTTGATTCATTGCAGTTTTTGAATTACTGAGAAAAATGGCAGTTAATTACCTCTAACACCTATGCAGGAACAGCTGGGGGAAAGAAAGGGACTATGAAATTAGCACTTTGTGACTGAGTTAAATATATCATTTTAGTTCAATGGAATTGACTAACATAAGTCAAACTCAGGTTATAAAGAATTAATTTCTTTTTTATGCCAAAATGTCTTTGTTTGATCCATAAATTCCTTAATGCACCCTGACTTTTATTGATTTTGTTCCTGAAAAAGTCCACTGCCAAAAGCCGAATTGCAAGTAGGTCTTTCCAACGTAGTTTTATGAATAAACCAGAACATGCAATAATCCTTTATTTCTATGACTTTAAAAATGGTTTTTCTTTGTATTCTACTAAGTTGATGGAAAGCTGTACTTACTTTTAACCCCCTCCCATGAGGCAATATTCAGTTTTTGAGAGGGAAAGACGTAGTATTTCATAACAACAGTGTACAAACAAAACAGTGCTTAGTTGAAAATATTTGCTTTGTGTTAAACAGCATTAGAGTACTGAAACAAACAGCAGGTTATGAATTACTTAATACAGCTTCCTAATTTACAGAAGATTCTCCCATAGAATCTTTAGTGTGCAGCTAACCACTCAGTTCACACATGTTTAAGGAGTGCACCATGTACAGGACACCGTGACAGGTTCCGGGATACAGAGCTGATGAGGCAGAAATGACTGATGCGCCTGCATAAATTTTACATTTCCTTGAAGACAATATTTGCGTCATTGTCCTTATCGGAATTCTCCAGTAAAGTGGTTAAAATAGGAGGATAAGGCATGCGCAGAGGTCCCCAAATGTGGAAAGGCAACCAAATGTTCAGAATTTGTTTCTGTCATCTGTGTGAATAAAAAGAGAACAGATCCTCTAAGGAGCTTAAACTGAGTACATTTTAACGAACAATCACTGAAGTAATGTAACATTTGAAAACATTTCAATCAAGCCGTTCCTGTGTGTGTGTGTGCTGTGTGTACGTGACCAATTTTAGCGAAGTTGCCTAGCTGTGTAGCCATCACTGCAATTCTGTTTTAGAACATTGCCCCAGTCAGATCCCTGTGTCCATTTGCAGTTCATTCCTGTCCCCACCCGCAGCCCCAGGCAACCGCTAATCTACTTTCTGTCTCTCTGACTTTTCTAGACCTTTCCTATAAATAAAATAGTACAATATGTGGTCTTTTTGTGTCTGGTCAAGCCATTCTTTTAAAACATAGCTATTTTAAGTTCTCACTAAATTAGATTATTTAACAGTTCACTCATGTACCTTATAACAACTCTAGGAACGCTCATTAGGCATAATTGGGAGGCTCAAGACGTCTGGTTTACATGTTACGAAACAAAACAGTCCAGTCAGATCTTTTAATCTTTTGTTTGGATGACCAATTCATGGAAACTAGAGATAAACACAGTTGTTGCTGTGTATATTTACAAAGTGATTTAGTGTCTCAGCAATTTGCTTCATGATGACCAATGGATTATATATTTTACAACCAAGTTCACTGTTGACTGCAGTCCCAGATTCTCATTAGATCGTATATATGTGTATAATTTGAGAAGGAAAGTCTAAAACCAGGCTTTGTCTTTCATGAAATTTAGTACATGGTTTTACATATTAATATGTTGGTAGATTCAGCTCATTCCAATCCAATAGGTTTGTATAGCACCTATTGTGTATTAAGCTCAATATTTTGTGCTAGAAATATAGATAAATAAGGCCAGAGAATAAAATAAAGCTAAGTAGGTAAAAAGACACAATCACATACAGTTTAACTAGTTCCTCTATATTTTGCACTTTCTATGGAATTAATCTCTAAACACACTAAAGGAAGCAAGAGGAAACAAAGCCCTTTTTTTTTCCTTATAATTTTTCTTGCAAAAAAGCAAAGCCCCACATGAGGTTTTCATTGGTAAAATGTTGATATCGGTGATATTTCTGATCCTCTAGCCAAAATAGATGTTAGCAATCACAATTCCAAGGTGAAAAGTGGTCTGATTAATAAAGGCATACAAGGTTTTATACAGGTCCTGCAAAGTATACTAAAGATAGCCTGAAGAGTAGCAGGTGAGACTTATGTAACTAGATGATTCTTTTGTTAACCACACAGAGCCCTGAATAAGGAAATCCAGCATAAATAAGGAATAAAGGGTCATTAAAATGAGAATTCCAAATTCAAAAGACTGTAAGAGAAAACAAAACAATCCCCACACACTTCACACTATAAGAAGAGTGGAGTAAAGTTTCTTTTAAGATAATTACTGCTTTTGAAGTATTTAGGAGATATAATTTATGAGTTGCACAAATTCATGATTCTAATGATACCTGTAGCAATAAATATAACCATGAGAAAAGGGTAACTACAAGTAGCATAGTATCATTTAACTGTGTCCAAATAACCAAAAAAGTCATTTATGGAAAAACTCGACAACAGTAACCAACCGAGGTAGTTTTTGCAATAGGTCAGACTAAACTTGTCAGTTTTCTTCTTTAAAAACTAAAAAAAAAAAAAAAAAATTGCCCAGCCGGTGTGGCTCAGTGGACTGAGTGTCAAGTTCCATGGACTGAGAGGTCCTGGTTCGATTCCCACTCAGGGCAGATGCGTGGGATGTGGGCTCGATCCCCACTAGGAGTACAGGAGGCAGCCGATTGATGTTTCTCTCTCACATCGATGTTTCTCTCTCTCTCCCCCTTCCTCTCTCTAAAAAATCAATATAAACATATTTAAAAAATACTAAACAAACAAAAAAATAATGTAGGCCTAATCCAGTTCTTGCATATGACTTCCAATTCAGATGCAGATTCCTCAGGTCCTTCCACTAAGAGAAATTGTCCTATCACTAGTTGTCACTTGCCACTGGTAAAGTCAACCTAGGGTAGGCTGACCAAGGTACTTCCCCAGTTCATATGGATCTTGATACCTTGCCTCCAAACCTTCAGATTTAAGTAGTATTTATATAAATTGGGAAAGTAAAGAACTGTTCTAGATTATCTGTTCTGATCTAGAGGCTAGATTCACTCCTTGTAAATATAAATACTTTCATAGAAGCATATGCCTTCCAGTCTGGGAGAGGGGTGCTCTCTTTGAAACAGACCATTTCAATTGATCTCTTATTTGGTAAAGAACCAAATCTCCACATTGCTCAGATCATCCATCTTGCCCTTCAATGTGTGATGAAAAACTGTATTCCAAACTTGCCCACTCTCATCTAGAGAAATTATAAGGAAAAATATTAGAGCCCATAAGGAGAATAAGAATGCAAATCAATGATATATTCAATTTGTTCATTTATGTAGTCATGCATGAATGTGTGCAACAAATATTCAACCAAATATGTTGATTCCATAAAGAAAGTCAAGCTTAACCCATTGTTCCCCCAAGAGTGGCTAAATTCTCCATGTTGTTTTTCTAAACTAGCTCTATGATGCAGCTGGGGATGCAGAGAACAAATCCCGGCCTTTCTCCTGAAACTGCAGATATCTGGTCATCTTCAATGTAGAAATACCACTACATCAGAATGTATCAAGAAAGGAAGCTCACCTGGATAACCCAGATGTTAAAGGCCCACCCCATCTCCAAGTCTAACCCTGAAGGGTAAATGCTAATTTGGAATGTTTGTGGTATTACCATGAAAACAAAATCCCAGCCTTGGTCTTTCGCATACTGCCTCTTGGCTAACTTACCCAACATTTTAAACATCAGACTTTCCACAAGTTTCAACCCATATACTACTGGGCACTTTATAAAAATGTATTTCGTTTTTTAGCCCTGACCAGTTTGGCTCAGTGGTCAGAGCAACAGCCTGCGGACTGAAGGGTCTCGGGTTCGATCCCAGTCAAGGGCACATACCTGGGTTGCAGGTTTGATCCTGGCCCTGGTCAGGGTGGTACAGGAGGCAACCAATCAATGTGTCTCTCTCACATCGATATTACTCTCTCTCTCTCCTTCCCTTCCTTCCATTCTCACCTTCCTTTCCTTCCACTATCTCTAAAAAAAATCAATAGAAAAATATCCTTAGGTGAGGGTTAACCAAAAAAATGTATTTTTACAAAATATTTTCTAGCCTCCATCCTGAAGATGTGGAAATGGATAATTGAGTGACTGTAAAATCCCTTGCAATTAGTTACAACTCACATTCAGGACACATTAACCTGTCCTTGGCCTCATGTAACTTTGATATTTTCTTTCTCCCTCAGAATGGTTCAGAAATAACCACATACTTATGGAATATTGGGAAGCTGGGCAGAAGCCATTTCCTAAATAGTTATATTCATTGAGGTTTTAATAATCTTCAGATAATAGGTTAAAACAGTTACCATGCTTGGTTTTTGAAGTAAATATTAAAAAGATAATATTACTATAACCATATTACCAAAAAGTTTGGAAAGCAAAAAAGAAAAAATATCCATAAAACACTACCTCCCCAAAGAGGAGTTACTATTAGTTTGAAATATTATTCCCCATCTTTTTTATATGCATATTTATAAATATATGTAATTATAATGTGCCCAAAATTTTCATTCTGCTTTTTTCTCCCCTAACATTTGTTCATAAGCTTTTTTCCATGTCAGTATTTATTTATTTATAACACTCACTTTATTTTTTTATTAAACTTATTGGAGTTGACACTGGTTGATAAAATTATATAGGTTTCAAGTGTACAATTCTATGATACATCATCTGTATACTACATTGTGTGCTCATCACCCAAAGTCAAGTCTCCTTCTGTCATCATATATTTGACCCCTTTTACCCTCTTCAATCTCCCCCCCGCCTCCAGTAACCAACATCCTGCTGTGTCTATGAGTTTGTTCTGTATAACCATCACTTTAATTGTTGAGTAATACGCATGTAGTTGATGTGTCATAATTTAACCATTTGATTATCATTGGACGTTTCATGTTACCAATTTTGGCTATTATAAATAATACTTTTCTAAACATCTCTGTTATTTCCTTTGGATAGATAACCATATATGAGATTGTTGCATGTTAGTATTGTCTGTATAAATATATTTTGAAATTGGATTTCAAAAAATTATTACCCTTTTTAATACCATGAACAGTACATGAAAGTACCAACTTTACTGGCATTGTTTATTATTATTTATATATTTTTGTAATAAATAGGTGTAAAACGATTGTTTAATGATATCATTATTCATACTTCCTTAATGAATGAGATAGGAAAGATCTCTTAAACTTTTTCTTTATTATTATATTGCCCCTTTTGTGAATAGACCAGAAACCCTTTCCTTGTTATTTTATTGACACAATGAGATCCATTTGACTTTTAAAACATTTTTTCAACTAAGTTACTTGATGGTTGAATATTGTGTGATGATAGTTAAAAGTCTTTTGGAATTAGACATTAAAATAGTCTCATTTTGTCCCACTGGTGTGGCTCAGTGGATTGAGCGTCATCCCACGGACTGAGAGGTCCTGGTTTGATTCCCAGTCAGGGCATATGCCCAGGTTTCGGGCTTGATCTCCAGTAGAGGGTGTGCAAGAGGCAGCCGATCGATGTTTCTCTCCCACATTGATGTTTTTATCTCTCTCTCTTTGCCTCTCTCTCTAAAAAATCAATGAAAACAGAACCTTTTTTTTTTTTTTAAAAGTCACATTTTGTTTTACATCAGGTCAAGATCTATCCTTCAGAGACTTTTTAATTTGAGGTCCACAAAAGATTTAAAAAAAAAAAAAGGCATTGGTTAAAATCCCAAGATGATGGCTATGTATATATTACGGTCCTTGTAGATACAATAGAAGTGAATTAGTCTAGGATCAAAAAAACTCACTCAGCTAAGTCCATCACAGTACTCATATTCCCGAAAGGTAGAATGTTTGACTAAATTGACTAGATTTACATTCAAATGATTAACCAGTACCCGCCTTTCTTTCTGCATCTCAGTTGTGTAGAAGTTCAGTTTGAAATAAAACATTGATTTATCTTACTATAAATGACAATCCAGCGATTTTGGAGGAATGCCACTCTCACCACAGAATGAATTGAGCTCTCCAACAATATCTCATAGAAAGATTCATGATACAAAAGGAACTGTAGAATTTCAATAGCATGCCATGATTTCTGATCAAATATTGAAGGATGGCAGGTACCCTTTTTCATGTTTTAATTTGTCCATCATTCTCTTCGAAAAATGTGCACAATCTATAATCAGCTAAGAAACCAGGTTGTTTGATTTTGTCCTGAGGAACTGGAGCCAACATAGAGTCTTGTGCATTCAAAGGGGCCTCTTTTCCAAACCTGAGACGCTAAACACGTCTAAAAAAGCATCCCGTCTAAATGAGCAGTTGGTAAAGCAATCAGCCCTTCACATTGGAACAAGCAACAAACATGTGCAACGACCCTGCATTTCTCCTTTGATTTATAGCAGTCTTGGAAAGCAACTTAACAAGGTGGCACAGAGCTTCAAGAGCAGTTGCAGTCAATTTATTGTCTGAGTTGTTAAAGATGTTAATTAGATTAGGAATTTGCTGAGGCCCTTTTATTCCTTGCAGAAAGAAGAGTGTTTCTCGTGTTTCTCTTTGAAACTCAGTTTTGTGGCATAAAAACACAGGAAAGAAGAAATTCTACACTCAAGGAAATTGTAGGGTCCCTTTGAATTCCATAAAATTGTAAAAATTCCAATAATAACAGTTACCAAAGAGCCAAGAAAGTACCAGACCTGTTTTTAAAAATAATATACTCCAACGACTTCTGCATTGTTTGATGTATATAAGACAAGAAGTGGGCGGACAGTGGATGGTGTATCTAGGAGACCTGGCTTCAAGACATGGAAATCATATCGGGGAGCAATCCAAGGGTGCATTGAAACGAAACAAAGAGGTTCTGGAAAAACAACAGGCAGGGCTTTTCACTCCAGAGCAATAAACATCACTCTGTATGTCATTTTAATACCCAGGACAAATGTTTTAATAGTGAGCTGTTGCACAGGCAGTGAAGAGGTTATTAGATACTTTGCTTTTGACACAATTGCTTTGCGATAGTCCATTCCAGAAATATGTTTTGTCTTAAATTAAATCAAACAACAGAAAATATAAAACAGTCCAGTAAATGACTTCCTCACCTCAAAAAACTCTCTGAACAGACATAGAAAGGAGTATGGTTCAGACTGACAAACATCAGAAGAGGGGGTGGGGGGAAGGGATGAGATAAACCAAAGAACTTATATGCACGTATGGGTAACCAATGGACACAGACAACAATGCTGGGGTCGAGGGGCATTGGGAGGAGAGTTTCTAGTGGGGAAAAAGGAGAAACATCTGTAACAAAAATAAATTAATAAAAATTGCAAAAAAAACCACCCCAAAACAACAACAAAAAACTCTGTGAAGAGGAAACTCTAAGAAATGCAACTGGGAAGGTTGAAAAACAAGAGTGCTTTTCAATTAATGGGGTTTAGGTGGCAAGAGGAATATTTAATAGTAACATCAGTAAAGATTAAGTTATAAAAATTGTTGTCAAGATCCATGGTTCAAGGCAATTTTCCTAACATTATTTTAGGTAAAGTGTAAAACAGAAATATGCATTTACTTACACATGAAGCATAATTATTCACAATAGCACTCAGAAGTAAATACATAAGGCAATGGCAAAGTTGAATGTTTTAAGCATGTAAAATCTAGGCACGCTCATCCTTAGGAAAAAAAGAAGTTGTTTTATAATCTGAGAAACCTAACTAGATTAGATACTTATTCAAAGATGAGAGTGCTTCAAACAAAATACCTTTATTCTAATAACCAGTGTAACTGAAAGTTTGGGGTAAAGGGATTCAGATTTTGCAAACCAGCTTTTGGCCTGCCCAGATAATAGTTTTTGGTCATTTAAAAAGATTAGAGTGAGCTGCTTATATCTTATACTGCATGATCTTGGATTTTCCACCCTCCACCTCCAGCTCCCTGAAAGACCATGGGAAGGGGGTAAGACTCAAACAGGTTTCAAAGAGGTGCTGACTAGAGGAAGAGTCTAAAGCTGCTTTCAGCATGACTCGTCATAAATATCTATAATTCATTTAAATAGCTCCAAAATGGTGCATTTGGAGGGAACTACTTTTAAATAAAGGTACATCTTTTTTTCCAGTAATTCCATCCCATGGATGGCGTTATGGACTGAATGTTTGTGTCCCACCTAAATGCATATGTTGAAACCCTAACCTTCTGTATTTGGAGATAGAGTTTCTAAGTTAGTGATTAAAGTTAATAAGGTCTTAAGGGTGGGGCCCTCATCCAATAGCATTAGTGTCTTTATAAGAAGAAATAGCAGATCTCTGTCTCTCTCAAATATATATACTTCTATTATATACATTTGCACATTTAGCAATTTTATGGTAAAATATTTGTAATCTTTCTTATTTCAGTGTAAATAATATAATCCACAATAAGATTTATATGTATAGTTACTGTAAGTATCTTTGAACATTTTCCAGACATAAACTAAAAAGCTCAGATTAAATAGTAATCACAGTCTCAAATACATGCAATGTTATTTGGAAACAACTTCAGTTTAGGAAGTGATTTTATTTTTATTTATTCAAGCTTAAATTAGAAAATTAGAAGATAAAGGTATTTAGGATGCAAACACAAAATGAATTCAAAGTCTACATTTCAAAAACATGTAATAAATTAGGTAAATTTATAGATATTGCTGATCTCAACCTGAGTGGCAAGTTCATAAGAAAACATGCCAGAAAATGGATGGGCTGGTCAGGAGATGTGATCATCTTGTTATTCTTTTTAGGTATTTTGGTTATTAAAATTGATTTTAGAGAGAGAGGAAGGGAGAGGGAGAGAGGGGGAGAGAGAAACATCGGGGTGAGAGAGAAATATTGATCTCTGCCTCCTGCACGCTCCCTACTGCAGAATGAGCCACAAACCTGGGCATGTGCCCTGATGGGGAATCGAACCAATGACTTTTTGGTGCATGGGATGATGCTCAACCAACTGAGCCACACCAGTCAGGTCCTTTTTAGAGTTTTTTGATGGAAGAAAATAATGTTTCTCCTTGTATATTTGGGAATGTCTAATTATCATAAAAAGGAAAAAAGTCTGAGTCATAAATTTATCTATATTGCTTATTCAAAATTATATACCATTGTACATTGTTTGGGTTGTAATGGTTTGAGTACTTCTCATTTTCCCTAACTGGATTTTATGTTCCCTGAAGGCAGAAACCACAAATTTATGGTTCTCAGTTTGAGCCAAATATTCTGTTTTGCTTAGCTCTTCTTTTTCTTGTCTTGGTTAATTTCCTTTCCATTCTTCTTTAGAATGTCATTACTTATCTAATCTCAGATCCTCTGTTCAGCCTGCCTACCTTCACTCTCAGCAAACACCTTGTCTCCTACTTCATAGAAAAGGTTAGAGGATATTAGGCAAGAACTTCCTAAACTTTCTCCTTTTATTCTTCACTATAAGATCAATTATATGAAAAAGATATTGTGATCACACAATATTTCAAAGTAAAGGTCAATAAAGCAGGCAAATTCTGGAAAGACTATTAAAATGAGAACAAATTACAGAAACAAATAGAATATCTTAGAAAATGAGCTAACAGAAGATAAAAATCCAGGTTACAAAATGTAGATGATTCTGAAGAACAATGCAAATAGGTTGGAAACGATATTCCACTGCATGAGTAAGGAGAACTCTCCAAATCACAAAAAAGATCTGATTTCAGAGCCCTAGAGAAGGCAAAACTATTCAAGCAAAACCAATATACTAAGTTCAATGGCCCGCGCGTGCACATGCCTGCGCGCGCGCGTACACACACACACACACACACACACACACACGCTCGCGCGCACAACCTGTAAAAATGCTAAATTTCAAGAGTAAAGAATTCTACTAGCCTCCAGAAGGAAGAAAAGACATTACTTTCAAAGAAGCCAAATCAAACTAGTCTCATATTTGTGCTTTGTGACAATAAAAATTCCATAAGGCAATGAAAAATATCTTTAAAGATTTGACAGTGGAGAGGATTATGACCCAATGATTTTATTGTATTATAAAGACATCCTCAGATTTACAAGGCTTTGAAAAATGCACTAGTATAGTACTCTTTCCTTCCAAAATTTTCTATGCAGTCAGATGACCAATCAAGAGCAGAGCCCAAAATTGGGGAGTTGCAGTGGAAATGGACTGACAGCGAAGGTTAAAACAAGCTGAAGATCAGAAATAAAGTGAAAGGAAGAAAATAAACATTTTCTGAACACTAACTGGTGCCAGAAACTCCATTTTTAAAAAATGCCACATAGAATGTATCTGGTTGCTTAAGCTCACACTTTTAATATAAGCTTGAGCTAGTGTTTATATCCAGATCTGTCAGCTTCCAGAAGGCAAAAGGAAATGAACTTATTTGTGAAAGAGTTTGACCTAATGTCTAAATAACTGCCATCATACTATCAAAATAGAATGCAAAGAGAAAAATAGAAGTATTGGTAGTAGATTATTTAGTAGACATATATATAGGATTTGCAATTCCAGATTAAATAAATGAAAAAAAGCAAGAGGAAGAGAGAAATGTAAGCCAAAAAATGTATAGTTTGCTTACAAAATAGGGTTAAAAGTATTACTTCACTTTTAATTTAATTATTTGATTTGGGTTATGTACATTTGCATATAGTGCTTGTGTTATCATTAATAGAATTAAAATAAATTTCTGACAAATCAATGCAAAAGAAATAAAATAAGCAGTTCATATAGCAATGTATATATAGCAAAATACAGCCAAAGGAAGAGATAAAACAAATGGCAACTTGAATGACTTGTTTGTGACTAAATTCATTGTATACTTATAATCCATCTTTTATTTCACAACTTCTATCTCTTTGGTTGCTCTTTTCCAGCCTGCTTTGTCAATCTTTATTTTTAAACCCAAGTATTAAATGTTGAAGAATGTCAAGCCCAGGTCCAATGCCCTTTTACATCCTTTACATTCTCTTCTTTTAAAATAATATTCCTTTCCACTTATTACTTCTGTCAGTGACTCCTGCTTTTATATTTCCTGTCTAATGAACATCTTTGAAGTCAAAGTTTCCCAAGCCCCTCAAACTTAATATGATGCAAACTGAACACCTACTCCTGCCACCTCCCCAAATCAGGATTCTCTTCCAATGTTCCTAACCTCAGTAAAAGTCATCACCATACACTCAGTTACTGAAGTCATAACTCGGAAACAATCTTGGACTTCTACCTCTTCTCCAACCCACTCTCACCACTCCCTCAATTCCAATTCCTCTTGTCAGTTATCCTTCCTCTGAATCAACGTGTATCTATTCTGCACCAGGTGGCCAAAACTATCCTAGCTCAGGCCATGATTATCAGATATCCAAGTTCATCTAAAACCTTCCTAGCTGGTCTCCCTACGCTCATCCTTGGTTTCCCCCAAACCATTAAAATTGTATTTTAAAAAATGTAAATGTAAGCATGCCATCCTTCTGCTTCAAATTTTTCTACATCTTTTCAGTAGAATCATCATATGTCTACCTGTGTCTATGTTAGCATAATAATTAGTAGTGCCTCCCCTCATTCTCAAAAAGTTTCTCAGTTTAGGTACCAATGACATGGCCACTGTCATAAGGGCTTTCCTGACCTGACCAGCTTCTCTGCCTTCTTCTCAAGACTCACCGCACCGTAGTCCCCATCTTTCCATCTAGACTCTGGTTGTGATAAACTGTCTTTTGTGCATGTGCACATTGTCTTCCTATTCATATTTTCAGCCTAATTTTTACTTTTAGCCAGTTATCCTTTAATAATTAAAAACAAAAATCAAACTTTGGGTTTCATTTTCACTGGGTGCTTCCTACTCATCCTCCACATTTCAGGGAAAATGTCACCTGCTTTCACTTTCCTGTCATGGTTAGATTGAGTCAGGAGCTCCTGCTATGCCTTTTACAACACTTATTACCTCCTTATCATAACACTTGTAATGGTTTATTGTGATTGCTTTTTTGCCTATATTCCTGAGTGGACTATAAAAGACATCAGGTCTGAGTCATCTTGTTCGTCATTTTATCCCCAGTTCTCAAGCAGTCACCGACAGTTAATAAATATTCCTAAAACTCATAAAGATGTAAGTACATCCTCGAAAGTCATAAAAGAATTAAAATAATACCAGTCATAACAACTTAGATCATCTTTCAAAATTCTTTCTAGTATATAAATGATTTTTTTCTCACTAGTCTAGAGTATTTCAAGTCAAAAGCTAAGTCTATATCCTTTGAAGAAGAAGAATATTTCTTTAAGGAAAGAGCGACGTATTACATGCTTTGAATATGCCAAAGATTTTGCTTCTCTCCTATTGGTTATATTCCTATTGCTAAATACCTTCTGAGATAAATCTGCTTTTGTAATAGACCTTTAAATATTGAAAGGCTTGGAAAGAAGCCTTCCTGTTTTTCTTCTCAGAAAACACAGCTGCCTAGTGTTAACAACCAGGCCCGCTCTACATTCTTCATCTCATCCCTTTTCTCTCAGGCAACTCTAGGTGTCTCTCAATGACTTCCTCTCATCCCCTTCTCTTTGCACACTCACCCATCCCAACTTCTGCTTCTGCGAACAATCACAGGCTGGGAGTACTCTGGAGATGTGAGCATCTGTCCAATGGCCAGGCTTCCAAGGCACACAAGGACTCAACAAGCATGTGGATTGGGAGTAGTTATAAAACCCTTTTCTCCTCTGTGTCTCAATTCAGTCTCTCCTTTCATTCATGTTTCAGTGTGATATTTCACCCTCCTGCTTCTTCATCTGTGGCTGGGGTGTTAAGTGTTGATGAGATAATTCTTGGATAAAATCCAATGAGTGCTTTAAAAATTTAATGTATGTGGGTACCGAATAATGATCTCACACTGTGTATGACCCAGAGTACTCGAATGTGTCATGTTACTGAATTACCCTTAGGTAACCATTACTGTGTCTGGGTGGTCATTGGTAAAGAAGGTGAAGGGTGTCTCTGAGTGTGTGTGGTGGAGGGAGATGGGAAAAAGGGAGGTGGTCTGCTGCCTCACTCCCAACACATTTATAATTTTAATTGGCCTATCACTTACATAACTTTATATATCTATGTGCAAGCCTTTTTATTTTATATGTATATATTTCACTGTGGCTCAACTGCTAGGATTGCTATTAAAAGTCTAATGTAGGTTTACTACCTGTGTGGCTTTTAAAACAAAAAGGATTGTAAACTTCCCAATATTTTTCAAGCTTATCCAAATTCCTGCAATGCTCATTTGGAAATAATAATTCACTATTACTTCAAATTGAGTGCATGTATAAGATGAACTCTTTAGGGGAAAACAATGATACTTAAAGGTAGAGTTAATATGGTTGAAAGGCTTCTACAACAATAATTGAAGATTTCTCCACTCACTAAATGGTTCTGTGGGTCCAAGGGATTAGGGGAGGTCTAAAGAAAGAATGCAAAATGAAATATTTTTATAGTTTAAAAGTGTAGACAGAATTCTCCAAATGTAGAGCCTCAAATTTTATTGATACAGTGCTCAAATTTTATTAACTTTAGTTCAATCCCTTGTCTTTGCATTTGAATACACTTCTGGACAGAAAAATAAACTTGCAAGTCTACCCAAGGAAACATGTGTACTACAGAGGTAGAATTCAAACCCAGATCTCTTGACTCTTGCTTAATACACATTAATCATTCATTAATTTAACAATCTTATATTGAATGTCTACTCTGACAAACAGGGGCTTAATAATGGAGTATAGGACATAGTACCCATCTGAAAGAGCCCACTTTCTCATGAGGGAGACAGACACATAAATGGTGATGTGTCATATTCCCAATGGGGAATATGTAATAACAAGCTTGTACACAGAATTAGAGGAGGAGAGAGGAGATACAATAAAACCAGTCTGGGTGTCCAGGGAGGGTTTCATGCTAGAAGAGACATATGTCTGAGCAAATAAAAATTGTAAACAGCATGTGGTCTGCCATGGCACACAGGCAGTTTGGCATTTCTGTTGCCTACAGTGTGTTGGAGAGTGAAGATAAGAGAATGGAGAAAGGAAAAGACAATGGGGCATCTTGCATGATATGACACAAAGCTAGGGCTTTATTTTGTACTGATTGGGAGCCATTGGTAGATTCTTTTGAACAAAAGAGGAAGACAGTGAGAGAAGTTGGGTCAGTTCTTTTCAATCCATTTTGGTTGCACAAGATTTTTGTTTGTTCATTTTGTTTGGTTTGGTTTTTAATTTCTAATTAGCTGCAGAACAATATATGGTCATACTGAACATCACTAGTACTCAGCTTATACCACATGCCACTCAGCAGAAGAATTCCAAACACCTTAAATGATCCACAACTTATTCAATGACACAAATCCAATCATTATATGCTTGGCATTCCCCAAAATATCAAAATGCTATAATAGCTTCTAAATGCTTAACCTCAGTGTCTATATTTACCTTATTACAGTATATCAGTCATTTTTGTACCACTAAGTTAGGAAGACTATTGTAATGATCTAGTCTAGCGATTTCCAACTGGTGTGCTGCAAGAATTTTTAAACCATGCAATTCCTGACTATTTAGTCAGGGGCAACTGACCTCCTTTCCCTTAGATTGTCAAATAAAAAGAAATAACAACAGCCAACAAAGCAATAGCTGTCAGGTGTGAATTAATCAAAATTAAAATTAAACTTATTTTTTGGTCAGATTGGCAAAATATATATTTTTTGGTGTCCTGCAGAATTTTAGTAATTAGGTTATGTGTGCCATGAGATGAAAAAGGTTGAAAACTGCTGTTCTTGTCTGATGATAATAAAGAACTGTAATAGGATGGCAAGGATGTAGAAGATAGAGAAGACTGGACAAAGATTTGTGGCGAAGGGCGGAGGGCAATGGACAGCACTTGAAAAAACACAAAGAAGCTGAAACTAAACATAAAAACAAAACCATATTGCCACTTTTTTGGGACTGTTTCATAAATACATGGATCTACATTAGGTGAGGTCGATTATACAACTTTAGACTTTATTTGAAATATGTTTAATCAGTGTCTCGGTTCCAAAATATCAAGTAATGTAAGTTTCAAGTCACTGATTTTGTGATAGACTTTCGTGCTCAAGTGGAGGTCAGAACTGAAGACAAGTTGATAGAACCCTTGCTGATGGCTTTTAAGAGACTGACACCGCATATATCACAGCTATGGATGAATTCTTCCAATACTTTCTGGTTCTAGAAAAATTCTGTGTGTAAAAAATATAAGAACTAATTTCCTTTTTCCATGAAATGCTGTGCTTTCTTCTCTCTGCACACAAATCCAAAGGGAGTTTTGGGAAACTACTGCTGTATAAAGAAGTTAAGTCACCACTTAAATAGGTAGAGAAGAAGAATTCAACAATGCTTTCGCAGCTGAATGTTTAATCCTATTCAGAGATGATGGTTCTGATTAAAACAAGGTAATGAGTCAGAATGTAAGGGCAGGGAATTTAAATTTTCAAGAAAAATAGCTTCTTCAAAATGGAGAAACTGCAAAATGGAGAAACTGCACTTAAAAAGGTTTTAAGTGCCTTCTAATAAGGTATTTCTAAAATGAGATAGAACCCTGGCCGGTTTGGCTCAGCGGTTAGAGCGTCAGCCCGTGGACCAGAGAGTCCCCGGTTCAGTTCCCGCTAAGGGCACGTACCTTGGTTGCAGTTTGTCCCTGGCCCCGGTTGGGATCTTGTGGGTGGCAACCACTCGGTGTGTCTCTCTCACATCGATGTTTCTCTCTCTCTTCCTCCCTCTCTCCCTCCCACTGACTATCTGAAGATAAATGCCAAAAGAAAATGTCCTCAGGTGAGGATAAAAAAATTAAAAAATAAAAATAAAATGAGATAGAAATGACATACTTTCTCCTGGAATTATCTAGATATAGATCTTACTCACTTGAAAGGCAGATATTTTAATTAGATTTACACATACTGGGCAGAGGACAGACCAGCCAGCTGTCAGGAAGATACCTCACAGATGTCCATAGATTACTGCCAGAGTCCAAGGTAAAATCTGAGGTGGGAATTTTATCTGTTTGTTTTTCTGATATATCCCAAGTACTCAGAACAATGTGATACATGGAAGGTACTCAATGAATGTTTGTTGATGGAATGAATAGTCAATTTAACAAAGTCCAAAATCTTGATTTTAATCAGCACATCTACCATATAGCCTCCTCTGGAGAGATATATAATTATGTAATTATATAATCATAAAAATTATCATTCTCAACTTTGGCAACTGAAGAAAATGCTGTAGCAAAGGAGAATGATCATTTCTCCATTTGGAAGAGAATAACCATCACATGAACAAGAATAATCAAGTCTACAACATCAGCATACATTTCTTTGTTGACAAGCTAAATTCTCAGCTAAATTATTCCTAGAAAGACATTTTTAAATTTGCAAAGAGAAATATAACTTTCCCAGGAATCTAAATGTTGTTGTATGTTTGATGAGCATATCATCTCTTTGTAAAAATCAATGGGAAATCAAAATTAAATCAAAGTTCCCTTGGTAAACTTGGAACCAGGTAAAAAGTAAAATTTTAGTAGAACTTCATGTGCTGTTGCACCCATCTCATAACAGGATAGAACACCAAGGTTCATTGTCTACAGTGTTCTCCATTCTGTACCATGTGTTGGCTTTGTGAAGGAGTACAGAATACATAAAGTTCATTTGCAAAGATTCCGTTATCCCTGGGACTTTCTGGCTTGAAGAGTTGACATTTGCCTGTATGTCTAACCTTTTTCAATTCAATCCATTGCACCCTCCTTCAGTGACCCTTTTCTTTCTTTAGATAAGCTTATGTATTAAATAATGCAACAGCAATGTCTTGGAGGTAAAAATATACTCTATTTCTAAAATGATTTTGCAAACTATACACTGATCAATTATTTGTTGGTCTTAAATTTTTACTCTCAAAAATAATTCCAAGTACTCCTAATACTATGGTTTGGAAGAATATCTCACTAGCAAAAAAATTTCATACACACACACAAATACACACACACACATGATGTATGGAGATATATCAGTCAGTTCGGTACCCATACAAAGTTGTATTATAGAGATTAATAAAACCCCAAGCACTTGAAGTAACAGAGGTATTTAATAACCACATAGAGTCAAAAACTTTGGAACAATGACGGGCTTTTCTTAAAAGTAAGTACTTAACATATGTTATCTTTCTTTTGAAAAAAATCAAATCAAATCAAGATTTTCCACTTGACTAGTCTTAGTACTGCTACTCATTTGAAGAAGAGCGTTCAGAGAGAAAAGGCTTTTGCAAGCATACGCTTGAGAGCAATGCCAGCGGTGAAAGCAATGGAATTACAAAGATTTTAATTGATATACTCTATGTCTTACCTTGGCCGATTATGTAAAAATTGAATGTTCGCAATTAATGAAAGATGAAAATCAGGATTCCATCAAAGATCGAAGTGCAGGACACAATCACTGAATTGTGCAAAATGAGAATGATAAAAAGAAAAAGAGGGTCTAAGGAAGCAGGGTAGAAAATTTCCCCTTGGCCAAACCAAACTAAGGGATTCAATCAGGGAGAAAGATGATTGAATTTATTATGTTCTTTATAAAATGATGTTTACATTTACTGTAATAAACTTTATAAGGTTCATTCCACAGTATAGACTTACAACTGTAAAAACTATAACATCACTCAAAATATTCACAACTCCTACCCATAAAGAAACCAAGACAGGAAAATTTGGCTAGTCCATTTCCTTTTAAGATTTCAAAATATCAGTTGTGAGTAAAATAAAATGATGAGATAAAGATTGTATAACTCACTGTGGGACCATTTTTTTTTTTTCTAATTTCCAGCCCTTGACCAAAGCTGTGTAGATACAGGCAGAATAATTATATAGAAAATACCAGCAAAAAGTTCATCTTGTAGTCTTAAACCCCATACTTCATTTGTAGACAAAGCTTTAGAGGTTCTCAAACTTTTGTTGATTTAGAAAAATAGGTCACTGTATTTATTTTTTATAAAAATGCCCAGAAGCCACTGTAATAGAGTTTGAAAAACTGGAAATATACAGTGAAAGGCTATGCAGGAACAATGCTGCTGTCTGTGAAGATTAAGGAAGGGCTCATGAGCCAAGGAATGAAAGCTGCCTCCAGAATCTGAAAAAGGCAAGAGGATGGAATTTCTCCTAATGCATCCTGAAGGAATGAAGTCCTCTAAAAAAGGATTGTTTTAGATTTCTGACCTCTAGAACTGTAAGATAATGAATTTATGTATTTTAAGCCACTAATTTTGTGAGGATCTGTTACATCAGTAACAGAAAAGTAATAGTCTGTAATTTTATTTGCAAATATCTTAACAGTTTGACAATTGTATTTTACTAACTTGTGTTTTTTATGACGTATTTTTAAAACTTTTGTGTAATTAATTATATCATTGTTATTCTTTATATTAATGGATTTTTAGAGACAGTTAAAGTTTTACCCACACCCAGAATATAGGGGACTTCACCCATGATTTTAGTTTTTCTAGTACTTGTATGATTCTATTTCTTAAATTTAAATTTCTGATCTATGTGAAATTTACATTGACATATGGTATAAAAAATAAATCCAATTTTGTCTCTCTATAAGACTGGTCATTTATCTTAGCAGCACTTATTTTAAAATGTGTTTTTTTACTTTTCTCTGGTGATTTATTTTGCTACCTATAGCATATTCTAAATATTTATATGTAAACTATAAGACACAGATGAAAGACTGAAGATACAAACCAATGAAAAGATATCTCATATTCATGAAATAGGAGAATTTATATTGTTAAAATATGCATATTACCCAAGTGATCTACAGAGTCAATTCAATCCCTATAAAAATCCCAATGGCATTTTTCACAGAAAGAAAAAAATACCCTAATTTGTACAGCCCTGGTTAGTTTGGCTCAGTGGTTAGAGCATTGGCCTGCAGACCGAAGGGTCACGGGTTTGATTCCGGTCAAGGGCACATATCTGGGTTGCAGGTTCGATCCCTGGCCCCAGTCAGAGTCATGCAGGAGGCAACCAATTGATGTGTCTCTCTTACATTGATGTTTCTCTCTCTCTCTCTCTCTCTCTCTCTCTCTCCCTCCCTCCCTCCCACCCTCTCTAAAAACCAATGGAAAAATATCCTCAGGTAAAGATTAACAATAAAAAATTTTGTATAGAACCACAAAAGACCTTGAACAGCCAAAGCAATCTTGAGAAAGTAGCACAAAGCTGGAATGATCACACTTCTTGATTTCAAACTATATTACAAAGCTATAGTAATCAAAACAGTATGGTATTGTCATTAAAAAAAAAAAAAGACACTCAGATCAACCCACAAAATAGGGACCCAGCATTAAACACATGCACATATAGTCAACTAATATTTGACAAGGGTGCCAAGAATACACAATGGAACAGGATACTCTTTTCAATAAATGGTGTGGGAAAACTGGATATCCATATGCAAAAGATTAAATCCCACCCTTGTCTTATGCCACACACTCAAATGGACTCAGTATGGATTAAAGGCGCCTAGAAAAAAATATAGGGAAAAAACTCAACTTTGGTCTTGGCAATTGTTTCTTTAAATGTGACAGCAAAGGGTCTTTTATTTTGACTTTGAAATTCCTCTTCAAGAACTGAAAATGTGTTTTACTTTCTGTATCTAGGTGGATACATTTTTAAAGTCTTATATTATTCATTTCTAGATGTATTGTGTTATAGTCATAAAGTGCTATTGGTGTTATTTCTATTTTTTTGAATTTGTATTTTTTCATTATTCTCTTTCTCTTCCCCCTTCTCTTTCCCCCCCCTCCTTTCCTCTTATTCTTTTTGTTCCTAATATCCTTCCTTACAAAGCAGCATAGAAAACTCTTCATGAGCTCAGGTTATAAAACGGGATTTCTAATCAGAAAAGACAACACCTCTGTATTACAATAGAGCATCACTATAGATGGCCGCAGAGACCACCAGACATACCTGCTTCCACCCTGGTAATTGAAACCCTGCTGTTGAGTCACACTGTGACCCTTGCTGTGGCATCTGGTCAATTAAAAAAAAATGTTTATTTAATTCCTGAATCATATACTTGCAGTATCATGAAAGCACCACAGTCATAACTTGGAGAATGTGATTGATACGTGGCTCATTCCAAGCTCAGTTAAAGCATTTCCAAGAAGCAGTCCTTTGCACCCCCGACGGCTCTCCCAGTCTGGGGAGCAGCAGTGTGCGCTGAGGCAGTTAGAATGACTTTTACCAGGGCCTCCAGGGCTGTTTTGGAGAGAGGAGGGAAGTGTCCATTAAAGCAACAAAAACCAAAGCAGTGATTTGTTACCATTTCCAAAGGCTGCTGGATTTGCCATCAGTGTGGCAGTGTGGCTTCTTGTCAAACACAAGCCTCTTTAAGGACAATCTTTGTGTCTGAACAGAAAGTACTTTGTCTCTTCGGGCAGGAAGCCTAATGCAAGGCTCACCCAGAGCTATATTTTCCACCATGTGGCCAGGACAATAAACACGGGGCTTTTGATCTGGGTGGTAATAGTGGCAGAGCCCAAGTTCTAAAAGGAGGAAAATGGGAAACAAATCTGCCAGAGGTGAGCGTGTGCCCTCGGGGTACTTGTGTGTGCCTAGAGTTCACCGAGCAAACCCAGAGAGATCTCAAATAAACATGTCTAAAGGAGTCATAAAAATCCTAACCAGTGTGATAACTTAAATCCCGACGTCAAAACACAGAAACGCATGGCCTACATCACATGAAACTTCTTTGGCCCCAGGTTTATAAATTAAACCTCTTTCAAACTCCTGTTTTTACAAGCATAAATTTACAAACGCCCTTCCTCCCGACCACCATCTTCATATTATAAATAACAGCAAAATGATCCTTGGGGTCCTGCAGGTGGAATACCTTCGGAACTAAAACGGGGGCAAACGCATGCGAAAAGGGAACCTTGCCTAATTTTCATTAGGACATAACTGCATGCCTCTGTCATCATGTACATGTTCTTTTAAATTGCTGCTTTAAAACTTTATCCTAGAAGTCAGGGCAATTCATTATTTTTCATGCTGCCTTCATTTACAAATCAAAATGCCAAAGAGGAGCTCGGTTTATTTCAACCCCGATGAAGCAGAGTGCTGTTATTAGGAAATGTGAGTGGGTTGAAGTGGGACTCCCTGTGGAGTTGACTTGGCAGAGTTTGAGTTCCTGGCTCAACCTGATATTAAAAGTGAGTCATCAGTTCACCCACACAGCAGGGTCTTCACTTTGTACTTCTCAGTCTGAGACACTCAGCAGGGGGTCCAAAGACTCAAGGTTCGTTTCTATAATTAATAATCAAGCGAAAGAAATTCCTCTCATTCATTTTGAGAATTATTTTATTATTCATAACTCCCTTAATGTTACTGTCTGATAAATAGTAAGAGCACAAATAACAACCTATCTCAGGGAGAGGTGGTTTGCATTCAGTGGGATTCATTTGCAGTAGCCAAAGGCATCTCTGTTCATATAAGAGTGATTTTTCCCCCCTTTTTATCTGTTAAGAGACATTTGAACAGCAAAGTTTCAGGTGCCCCTGCCCCTGTTAGCTGATGTTTTTAGAAGAAAAATCCAGCGATTGCTTTGCATTCATAAAAAGATACATATTACAACTATTGTGATTTTTAAATACTTACAGCTTTAATAAAGGATATAGACAAAATGCTTTAAGATTTAGCTCCTCATTTTAAAAAATAAGTAGATCAATGCAATTTACTTTTCCTCCCTCATTATGTATTAAATCTAAGAAATACAAGCCTTGTTTTTAATCCAAACTTACCAAACACCTAGTATGTTTTTCAATGCAGCCCCAAAGTCTCTTGGTGAAATGACATCAATATATTCTACTCCTTACTAGGGAGTTTCTGTTTAAGATGAATGAAGTGTATTATTTAGAAGAACAATAATAACAGTGACACTTTTGTTAAAGGCTGGTGTATGTTGCTGGTAGCATAAATAAAACTGTGCACCTTAATGTTTTGCTCATACCTTGTGTATATGTGCAAACTCCCACATCCACACACAGATATGTAAGAGTTGGAAGAGCAGAGAAAGTCCTTCCTAAAGGAGCCCTCATCTGCTGGCCAGCCTCAGCTCACTGTCTGCAGCACGAGCTCCAGCTGCAGGAAGCTGATCCTGAGCAAACTTCTGCTCTGCTTCTTGGCAGACACTGCCTGATCTTCCAGGATCATGTTGTCCTACTCTTCTAAGCGCGACACTGAAAGTATCTACACAAAACCCGTTCAAATGGTATTGTGGTTCTTTCTGTGTCCATAAATGCATTTATTATGAAAGTCATTATAGTTATTTTAATTCGTTTTAAGCATTTATCTCCAGCATAATACAGAGGGCTCCTAGAGGGAGACACAGCCTCACATTGGTCTGTCTCTCCATTCCATGTCCTGCTTTGCGCCATGAAGCTCTGCACTTCTTGTAAGAGATTCCTGTTCATGTCAAGATCTTACTGGTACGTGGTGACAGTACCCTTACATGTCCCTCACTCAATTTCCTTTGGGACATCTCACAACACTTGGTTTGTAGTCAGCCTATTCCTAGACATCTCATCTACCTAATTTAACCTCTTATATAATTCCCCACAAGTTTTTCAAATTCTCACCCTCTCAAAAAACAAAAACAAAATCCTACTGGCACTTTTATTGTGATTGAATTAAACATGTAGATTAGTTTAAGAGGAGACTTATCATCTTAACTTGGTAAAATATGTCAATCAGTAAATCTTGTTTACATTTCTAGTCTTCCCATAATTTCCTCATAAAGATACTAGACAATTCTCGTTAGAATTATTCCCAGTTACTTTATATTTTTATTATTTTCAATTGTGTCTTGTTAGCTTTGTATTTTCATTCAGATTTTGGCCATTGATGTTTGAATATTTAGTATGTCTTTATTTTAGTGAGTGTACTAATTTTATTACTTTTACTAAGTCATTTTATAATCCTCACACTCAACGGAAAGAAATAAAACAACTTGAAAAAAAGACGGCCTCAATATTACTCACAATAGAAGAGTCTACTTCTATCTGCAGGCTGGGTGTATGTACAACAGGGAGCACTTAATGGCTCAAATGATTCAAGATATGATCTGATTCTGACCCAACAAATAGAATCTCATCCACGTGGGAGCTATGATAGACCGAACCATGTCTGTGGTTACCTGGAAGTCCCACATGTGCTCTCCCCAGCCCACCTTAATATTTAGTATTGTAACTAGACTTCTGTATAACTCTGTTATTGGTTCTGAAAGGTTTTCAGCTTATTTGCATAAATTATGCAGGTATACAATCATATATAATGAATTTGTGCACTCTTTTTCAATATGTATGCCTCTTTTTTCACACATCTTACTGCATTATTTACACATTCTAGAATACTGTTAAAATTAGGGTGATAGTAAATGGCCTAAATTTTTTTTGTTAATCCTCACCCGAGGATATTTTCATTGATTGATTGATTGATTGATTTTTTTTATTTATTTATTTTTCATTTTTTGTTCAGATAGAGTGGGAGGGAGAGAGAGGGAGAGAGAGAGAGAAACATCGACATGAAAGGGACACATCGAGTGGCTGCCACCCGCACAACCAACCAGGGCCGGGGACAAACTGCAACTGAGGTACATGCCCTTAGCGGGAACCGAACCCGGGTCTCTCTGGACCGCAGGCCGACGCTCTAACCGCTGAGCCAAACCGGCCAGGGCTCATTGATTTATTTTAGATAGAGTGGAAGGGATGGAGGGAGAGAGAGAGAAACATCGATATGAGAGATATACATTGATTGGTTGCCTCCCACACAACCGGGGCAGCTGATATTGAACCTGCAACCCAGGTACATGCCCTTGATCGGGAATCAAACCTGTGACCCTTCGGTCTGTGGGTCGACTCTCTAATCGCTGAGCCACACTGGCCAGGGCTAAATGGCCTAAACTTTAAATACTTTTAAAAATAATATTCATAATTTATATTTTTTCTAGAAATTATTCACTTCATTGTAATTACCAAATTCAATATTTGTGTTCATATTAATTGTCACTTTCAGATATTATTAAAAATCTCTTTGAACTTGGATTCTCTCTGATTTCTCTTTTTTACCTCATTATCCTAGTTTTTAGCCTTTCTAATGTTTTCAACTCATAGTTAATTAATTTCCCTCTTTATTTTAATTAATCCTTCTTTCCATTGCTGTTCCCATTCTTCTAGGGTTAAGTGTTTAGTTTTTTCATTGTAATTTTTTTCTTATTTAGAGGGTAAAGGACTTATACATAAAATTTTAACTCTTATGAGAACTCTTCCAATGGTTTCTATGCCTTTGCTATAGTGTGTTCTAAATACTGTAATTTCCTAAATGACATATACTTTGTTCCAAACGTTATGGAGGAGTTTTTTATTTTTGTTTTTACATTTCAACCAAATGAGAGCTATTTGTTGTTATTCATACTTTCATTTATATTTTATTTAATTTTCTTGATCAGATAAAAAGGTCCATAAAATCTCTGTATATTTTGATGTATTATCTATAGCCCAAAATACAATCAGACATTTAAAAATTCTTTATGAACCCTGGCCGGTTTGGCCCAGCAGTTAGAGCATCGGCCCTCTGAAGGGTCATGGATTCAATTTCCTGTCAAGGACATGAACCTGGGTTGCAAGTTCGATTCCTGGCCCTGGTCAGGTCATGCGGGAGGCAACCAATCAATGTGTCTCTCTCACATTGATGCTTCTCTCTCTCTCTCTCTCTCTCTTCCTCTCTCCCTCCCTTCCTCCCTTCCACTCTATATAAAAATCAATGGAAAAATATCCTTGGGTGAGGATTAAAAGAAAAAAATTATCTATGACTAAAAACAAGGTAAACACTGTTTATAATATATAAAATACACATATTTATAATATAGAATGTATACATATGTAAGTGTACATATATATTACTCATTATATTACATTACATTGTATATTGCATTATAACAGAGCACATATACAAATATATCTATATAATACATATAAATATATCTATAAAATTTGTTAGTAGCAATACTCATGTGGCTTATAGTTAAAAACAAGAACTTGGGATTTAAACTGCAAGACTTTTGATCTCCATCCCCATTTTTACTAGCAGCATTACCTTAAGCAACCTACATAATCTTATTAAGCCTCATTTATCACTAATTATTTGAGTAATGAGTTGATTAAACTCTATAAAGAATTTAACCTAGTGCCTGACATAAGAGATCACCAAATATTAGTTGCAATTATTACTATTACTGCACAATTGACTTGTCCAAGTTGAAGAGATGTGTTTAATTCTCCTGACTTGACATGTTATGCAATTAACATGCATTTAAAAATATGTTAAACTTAAAGGGCTAAAGGATTTGAATTTTGCTATGTTGGGGCTTTTCAAATTATATTACTCAGTTTTGAGAATATTTGCACTTGAACAATTTAATCTACTGATATTAAAAATACATTAGGTGTAGAAAATGCCTAGAAATTACTACATGGTAATAGATACCTTGGTATACTGAGATTTTAAATCAATTGCACAGAGGAAGTTAAATGAACAGCTAACATCAAGAATTTTGTATATCTTTAGCTCTTTCTTTTGAAAAAAAGGAATTAGAAACAGACTTTGAACATTTTGATTTTTAGTTTTTAAATAGATAGTTCATTCACCAGCATTACAAAATAAGAATTTCTATTTTTAAAAGTTTTCTAGTTTAATTAAGTCACACCAGAACCTATGGGTAAAAGTTAAATTTCTGATTGAATTTCTAATCCCATGTGACAGTTTCCTTCAGGAAATAACGGTGTTCTGTAGAGTTCCTGGAACCCCTTCAGGAAAGGTCAAGAAGTTAAGTGTTCCAGCAGTGAGCCCAACTTTTAGTAGCCTTCAAAGGGCTTCACTGGGGGTTATCCTGTACATTACAACAGAGGATATCAAAGGCATCCCTTGAAAATGTTTGAGAAGTGAGTTCTAACCACCTTTCCATGTCAATATAGGCATTTGAAAACTCCTAAACGTTTGTCTACTTTACCCTGTATGGGGTAAATAAAGAGAAATGCATAGATGTTAACAAACTGTAGCTCTTTCATTTTTTTCCCCCTCCACCAACTACACATTCTCCCCCAACCTTACTCCAAGGACAAATAAGAATCTTATTTAATTCATTCTAATTTTCTCATAGGTTTTTCAAAATTTATTCTTTTAGCTTGAAATGTATTAACCTATATCAGACATAGAGATGAATGCACTAATCACAAATGTATGGCTGGATACATTTTTATAAACAGTACATACCCATATAACTAGCATCTAGGATAATAAAAAATTTCAGGACCCCAAACCCCATTTGTGCCCCCTTCCTGTCACAGCCCACCTCCCAAGAGTATCCACTTCCTACAGTTCTATCAGGACAGAATAGCTCTGCTGTATGATTTTGTTTTACTTTATGTAATTGTAACCATATAGTATATAGTCTTTTGAGGCTCACTTTTTTTGATCTTCTTGCTTGTGAGATTCAACATATTTTCCATGTATGTATAGATTATTCATTCTCATTGCTGTATAGTACTCCACTGTGTGATACAATACAACTATTTACCCATGTTCCAAAAGCAAGTATTTATGTGCAGTAGCACCCCCACCCGTGGTTTTCCTTTCTCCACTTTCAGTTACCCATGATCAACCAGTCCAAAAATGTTAAATGAAAAATTCCAGAAATATACAATTCACAAGTTTTAAATTGCTTGCCATTCTGATTAGTGTGTTGGAATCTTGTGACATCCTGCTCCATCCCACCCCAGACATGAATAATCCCTTTGTCCAGTATATCCACACTGTATATGCTAACTCCACCCACTGGTCACCTCATAGGCATCCTGATTATCACATTAGTTATCAGAGAGAGGGAGCACATTGACCCAATCTTTATTACAGTATATTGTTATAACTGTTCTGCTTCAGTGTTATTTACTGCTGTTAATCTCCTAATGTGCTAATTTATACATTGAACTTCATCATAGGTATGTAATGTACAGGAAAAAAAATCATAGTATATATAGGGTTCAGTACTATCCATAGTTTCAGGAATCCACTGGGGGATCCTAAAACATATTCAGAGAGGATAAGGGGACACTACTGTATATGTGAGTCTGTATATAGACTCCATATTCTGGTCCAATCATTTATTTGTGTATCCCTTTCCAATTCCATATTGTGATGACTATGGAGACATAAAAAATCTTGCCATAAATGTTAATGTAAGTTTTCCACTTGTTTCTCTTGTACACAATTGTCTTAGATATCTCAGTTTTTAAATTTTTATATACATTTCAGAATATATCCCTCTCCCCCAAAGAAACAAATGAACAAAACAAAAAAACTCACTGAAAATCGCTTGGGATACCTCTGAATTTATGGATGGATTTGGGGGCAAAATGGTAAAAATACAATACCAAATGTTCTTTACAATATCAAGTCTTCTTATCCATCATTATGTTTTATCTCTCCATTTATTTTTGTATTCTTTAATTTATCTCAATAATATTTTATAGTTTACAGTGTAGAGACCTTGCATGTATTTCTTTAGGTGTATACCTAGGTATTTGATGTTTCTCATTTCATTTTTACATTGCATCAATTTAAAATTTTGAATTTTTTCAAAATAGATATAACATGGATTTTGGAGTATTATAATTATATACTTTCTACTTGGTAAGTTAATTTAACACTTATATATATTTTCTGTTGATTCATTTGGAATTTGATGCAAAAATATCCAGTGGTCTATAAATAATGTCAGTTTTATTTGTTTTCCCCAAACATTATGCATATTTAGTTTTTTAAAAAATTATATCATTGTATTTGAAACATACTTAAAACTTGCAACAAGAGTATTAAAAAGTCCAGTATGCTCTTTATTCAGTTTACTTAGCATTTACCTTTTATTCCAAATGCCTTATTATTCTTCTTTCCTCTTCTCCCTTCTCCTTTTCTCTCCTCTTAATTCTTTATCTACCTTTTGTGTGTGTGCATTAGTGTGTATATAAGGATACACATTTATGTATACTTGGTGTGTACATATATATGTATACATATGGTTGCAGACACAATGTCTCTTTAATAACAAACACTTTAGTACACATTTCCTGAGAACAAGGGCATTTTCTTACATGACCACAGTAAAATAATTAATATCGGAAGCTTTAATAAAATTACAATATTATCTATCCAGCAGGGCACATTCAAATTTTGTCAATTGTCCTGATCGTGTCTTTCATACCTTATTTTCCCTCATCCAGAATTCAATAACAATGTGTCATCCATTGTCTTAAGTTGCCATAGCTTTTATTTAAAGTTAAGTTCATTGAGGTATAATTTATATACAGTAAAATTTTCCCATTTCAGATGTCCAGTTTTATGAGTGTTGACAAATGTATATAGTTGTTTAACAACCACCAAAATCAAGATATCTTTCCAGCATGCTGACATTTTTCCTCATGCCATTTTATACTTAATTTCTTCCCCAACTTCAGCTTCTCATGACCTGATTTGATCCTGTCCCCATGGTTTTGTCATTTCTAAATTTCATATGAATTGAACCATGCATTATGTAATTTTTGTCTGAGTCTCGCTTCTTTAACTTAGTTCAAGGCTTTTGAGATTCCTCCATATTGTTGCAGCATCGACATTTCACTGCGTTGTTTTCTCCGAGTAGTGTTGCAGTATATGGATATACTACAATTGGTTTTCCCATTTACCAAATGGAGGGCATCTGGCTTGTTTCTAATTTGTGGCTACTATGATTAAGCTGCTATAAACATTTGCATAGAAGATTTTAGGTGAGTGTGTGTGTTATTTCTCTTTGGCAAATATTTAGGCGTGAAATTTCTGGATCTTCTGGTCAGTGTATGTTCATCTTCAGATGAAACTATCAAAGATTCCTCCAAAGTGGTTGTACTCTTTGCATTCCCACGAGTATGAGCATTATAGTTGCTCCACATACTTGCCAGAACTGTGTATTGTCACTTTAAAATTATTATGATAGCCATTTAGATTAGTAGTGATACCTCATCATGGCTTTAACTTTCATTCTTCGTTGATTAATGATCTTGAGTATTTCTCATGTGCTTATCTTAGGTCTCATCCTAGCTGATAGCATCTCTCCCTTATTGTGAACTCTATTTTTCTAGAAATAAATATTGCCAGAGCTTTCTGGCCCATCTGCCTATTGACCAAGACCGAGAGAACAGGCAACTGATGACAAGGGAAACATATTAAACTAGTCATCCCGAAGCTAGGGAAGCATTTTCAGCTCTCACACAGGAAGCCTTCACAGTCTATACTAAATGCCTGCTAGAGGTTGTTGCAATTCATTTTAAACTCTTTACTGTAATCACTGAATTCAATCCCATTAAAGTGTGTTGGGGAGTGGGCTGATCGTACGCTCCGTCCTGGGTTTCTGTTTGCATTACAGTGTGCCCACTGCAAGGTAGTCACTTTGACACAGAGTTCTGTCTCTATGCCCAATACCACATATAGCTTTCTCACGTTCATTCAGATTATCTTAGCTGCTCGCTGCCTGATCTAATTAGGGAGGGAAATATGCACAGGTGCCACCCTCCTGGCTCTGGGCTGTGTGCTGTGGCACCCCATCTCCCTACCCACTACCAAACCCCACACCCACATTTATAAAATTGTATTACCCTTGGATTACCTCCTCCATGCATCAAAGGATAGCTCTTGGTATTTTCCTAATTTAGGTGAAATGGTATGATTTCTGTGCTAGCGTTAAGAAATTTCACACCTGGCCAAATTTTCCGTATGGCAGACCCCGTTGCTAACTAACAATGATAATGAGAATAATGCTACTACTAATAAATTAGTTTTGGGTTGAGTTTGCAAACTTTCCAGAACATAGCTATGAAAATATGCAATTTTACTTAATTTAATGATAGCTTTTAGTGATGCTATGGTGAAATTTGTTTAAGCTTATGTTTTTTGGAACTATCTCAGCACATAAGTAGAAAATAATCTTAAACATAGAAATAAAAACATCCTTGTATTGTCACAAATATTGATAAAAACAAAAAAAAATAAATTTTAAAGAGGGATATAGTCGGCTCTCTTTTATCGCGGTTAATCAGTTCCAGACTCTACCGAGATAAATGAATTTCTGCGAAGTAGGATTCTGTATTTACACACAGTCGTCCCTCGCCACTTCGCGCTTCGACTTTCGCGGCTTCACTCTATCGCAGTTTTTTCAAATACTATACACTAAAGTAATTTCCAAGCATTCTAAGTCGTTTTCCTTGCTGCAGGTTGTAACCCTTTTAATATATATTTGTTTCCAAGTCTCAAATGTACACCTGATACTCAGCTTACTTTGGTATGTATGGTCAAAGTAGGTTTGACTGATTAATAACAAATTGAAAGTGAAAATCTCAATCTATTGTTCAAAAAGTTACGATGTTAAACTTGGATGGATGAAGAGGAACATTCCTAATTGAGTGTCTTCAGCATCAAATGTTTTCAAGTGATTTCAATTTCAAACAAATTGGAACATGTGGCATTGATTTTGAGAGCTACCAATTCAAAATTAGCTAAATGAAAAGGAGAGACGTTCTCACCAATTTGCGAATGACTAGAAGATCCTGGAGAATTCTGGTGTTTCCTGACGGTAACATACTCTTACGACTCAGGGCTGTGTGAGCTTGGATGTGGTTTGCTATTTTTTTGAGTCAGCAATGTGCAGCTTCTCAGAATCTCTAATGGATCACCCTAAAAGATTAAGAATTATTATGTTTATTTTCCAAAAATCTGTTATAAATTGGCAGATTAATATATTAAACACTGTGATATTTTATACATACATAACTGTCCTAGCTCCAGACAAGAAGCAGGACCCTTTGGTTCTGAGTCAGTTTCAGTCCCTAGGGGCTGTGAATTTAAAGGAGTTAGAATTATACTGTTATTCAGATGCAGAAAAATAAGCACAAGTAAGGTTATCTTTTTCACAATAGAACAGAAGAACGTATATAAGTGTATGTGCCTACTACTGGCAACCAACCAAAATAATAATAGTTTCCTCACCAACAGTACTCAGGGAGTAAGGGCAAATCACGTATAATAAAATGCTGGAATGTTTGCTCAGAAATTGGCAAAAATGTTCCACACAAAAGTCATTTTCTCCAGGAAACTTTCCCTAAACCTCCTGGTTGAACTAAGTCTGTGTTCCTTATCCTTTGAAGCATCCTGTACATCTCTTCATTATTGGAATCTATCAATACTATTAAAAATACGTATTTCTGTAGTTTTAATCATCTCATACATTCAAGTTAAAATTTCACCAAGCAAGACACTGCTATATCTCAGCCCTTAGAACAGTATCTAGTACACAGTAGTTTCTTCATAATTATTCATTAAACAATAAGAATTTTAATAAGCAATATAGCAACTAGTAAGCAATCATGCTAGAAGAAGCTATAGGTCAAGTTGTATTGCAATAATGAGAAATCCCTTTACACTATTAAGACTTCATTTTGCAGCCAGAAACTAGGATGCTACCAGACACATTAGTTGCAGTTAAATTTCAGTCTGCTCTCTAACATAGGAACTATTGATGCAGATTATTCCAGAATGTTCCCAAAGCTAGATATAAGAACAAGCTCTGGAGAGGAAAACTGGAAACAAAACAAAAAAACATTTTTGAGGGAATCCAAATTTATCCCCTAACCAAAGGCTATTTTCTTTTGAAAAAGTAGAAATCTTTTTTTTTTCTTTAAAAAGATACCAAAATAAATTAAAATCTTTTCCTCTGGTATTTTAGATGTTTTCCACTTCTTTATTATTATCAGCAGCAAACAGAACTCGAACCCGCAGATACTGATGCGTGATGACAGTGGTCAGTGTGTCGAATCAGCACCCATGATACAGGATTCAATCATAGAGGACCTAAAGGAAGCAGCAATGCTTCTTCCTTTCCACCTAAAGAGTTCATGAGAGTTCAGATAGTCCATAAATTTTTGCTACGATTATAGTACATACTTGTTAGCAAAGCAAAGGCTGAAGCATGGCTTGAAATCCATCATGTTCTAATGAAACCGCACACAACTTGTTCCTATAAAAGCACACAGGTAATGTCCAGTTGGTCTTTGGAATCTAGGGTATCCTCAAAATGTTGGCCATCGTGCCAAGAAGTGGAATTACTGCCATTCATAAAGACCAGTGTGCAGAAATAGAAATCTTTGCTCAGAGGTGGGAACAGGAAATCTATATCATCTCAAAACACTGGGCTTCAGGGAATGCCACAATCATTCCCACATGCAAGGTAAGTCCGTGCAAAATAAAGATGGTAAAGCGCCAGGGGGCTCCGGGTGAAGTGCCACGTTCTAGGTGGTTCCAGCAAGAGAGTGGAGAACCTAGGGTTTCTGAGTGCTCTTCAAATTCTCCCAAAGTCGGAGCTATACATACCTCCTCCTCTTCCCACCAAAAACAAAACAAAGAGTTATACTACCAAGGTTCTGACTGCTAGCAGATGCTAGTCATTGTTATAATACATTTAGTGCAAGATAACTCCTTCTCTTCATTTCAAGAACTTTAATAATTAACTTTTATCCCTACCATAATTTTTAATCTTTATCATTATATCATATTCTATCATAATTTTAGTTTATTCCATATACCATGGTTCTCAGGTCTCTTGTTTTAGTCTTGCGTTCTCCCCCAGGTTCTTAGAAGACAGCCTTGCAGAGGTAATGAAGAGACATCACCACCTAGTTGTCTCAGAAACAATTATCTAAAGGAAAAACAAATCTTATGCTTAAAAAGTCACTGATTTAAAAAAATAAATAAAGACAACAGTACAAATGGGTAGTTACAGAATAGCCACAGAGATGTAGATTACAGCATTGGGAATATATCAATACTATCACGATAACTGTGTACGGGGCCAGGGGGGTACTTGAAGCAGCAGGGGAACCACTCTAAAGTACATGATTTTTCGAATCACTTTGTTGTACATCCGAAACTAATGCAGAATAATGTTGAGCATAAGCCGTAATTGAAAAATAAGTTTAAAAAATAAAACAAGGTGCAAAAATGTGTATCATATTCTACTATTTCTGTAAGAAAGGTGGAAATACAGAGATATAATATATACAGATTTAGCTCTATTTTTCAATGTTAGAATGAACCACACATTCAAAGGTTTCTCTATATGGGGAAGGAAGGTACAGAGTGGGTAAGAGGATAGAAGCGAGACATATTTGAGTATATTTTGGTTTTCAGATATGTCCTTCATGCTATGTATTTTCTTTCATAATGTTCAAACAAAACTAAAATGAAATAAATGAAAAAATAAAAAAGGAAGACAACGTCAGGAAAGTACAATGGATCGGCAGCATTTGGTTTAAAGCGTGTGTTCCTGGGCGATGACTGCTGGTTTGCTGGGGAGCTGCCTACCCTCCCCTGACTTACTGCTTGGGGGGGAGTTTTTTCCAATCTACAGATCTGGCACAGTGAAAACACACTAGGAAGCAATGCACATAAAAAGTGGAGTTGGATTGTTTGCATGTTTCAGTTTTGACCGTTAAAGGTGGGCACGCCGAACATGTACATAGACAGGCACGGTGTCCGAGCAGGTGACGCGGCCCGGGTGCAGCAGCGGCACCCGGGTTGGAAACAAAAGCACGCCGTCGAGCTGTTTTCTGACTTTGCCTTTTCAGATGCATTCACAGAAACACAACACCACGTTCTACAGCAAGCTTGGTGGCTAATGCTGACGTGATTTCAGCTTAGAATGAAACTCTTTTTGGAGCTCGGCTTTCCCCGCAATGTCTATAAAGGGCATGAAGGGGAGCAGCGCCTTAAAGACTACATTTCCAGTCCGTTACTTCGAGAGAGAATTCCCACTACCGCCGCTACCCTTCATTGTTTACCTTCTTCAGAAATACCTTCCTGACCATAATACCAAAAACACAGTATAAAATCCAACCCAATAACTTGGAAGGGTAATAGCTCTGCAGAAGTCTTTGTCACTGATATTCAGAACACCGTTTTACTGCTCTGTAAACACAAGCCCACATTTGAGGAACATTTTTCTGGTTAGCAGGATGTGTGTTATTGAAGCTGGTGGCTAGAGGGAGCCCTTTTGTCTCAGAAACAATGATCTAACGGAGGAATAAAACTGAGGCTTAAAAAAAATCAGATAGATTTTTTTCTTTTTTAAATAAAGACAACGATATGAAAGTTCCACGGAGAGCCAGCATTTGATTTAAAGTTTGGGTTCCTGTTTTTGTTTTTCCTTTGCATCAAGAGAACAGATAAAGACAAATCACATCAAGTTCAACGTTGTCAAAGGGCAGGGAGCCAAGTTCTGATGCAACCAATATCTCAGATTTATTGTCTAGAAGTTGCTGGTCAGTTTATGTGAACTTAAAGACTTACTATCAAGAGTGCACACTTTCCTTTTACACAAAAGGAGAGTGGAAGGAGATGAGCCCTCAGGGAGAAGGACATGGATTTCCCTCATGTGGGGGGAGAACACGGAGAACTGGAAAATGCATTTGCCGGACCAACCTTGTCCCTGGCTCGAGCCCCAGTAGCTCCGAGCTGCGCCCCAGTAGCTCTGAGCTGCGTGGTTACCTGTCCTCTCTGTTCTTCCACAGCCCTGTGGGCAAGTCAGACGCACATGTGATAGAGAAACGGTGACCAAGAAAAGGGATGAGGAGGGAAAAAAGCTTATCCTCTTACCAATTAGTTTGCTTACTTTTGCCTTTTCTGTCTCAGACCACCGGGTGCCTGGAATTAATATATTTAGGGCCAAATCCACTTCAACTCGGCCACAATTTTGGCGAACCAAGCTTTTGCTGTGTGGTTTGGTGTGCCTCTGGCCTTCTCTATCTGCCGGTCAGGTAGTTAGTTCTCTCTAACCATGAAATGTGTGGGCTAGATTCCTAAGCTTTTCCCGTATTCTTTCCATAGCATAGAAATTGGAGCATTAATATTTATTTAAAAATCAGAATCCTTGAGTGTTGAACAAATTTGTGAAGCTTAGATGCCCTTACCCTGGTGGTATATGCTTGAGAGATTGATTGCTTGGGCCCTCTGCCACAGGAGGGTTCAACCTAACCATAAAAAGCCCTCGGTGTCATTGAGCCCATCCCTGGAATGAACTTTTCACTGCGAGGCTAGAGGTCTTGACCACACACTAGGCCTTCTATAACCCTGAGGTAGGCTCAGAGGGTGTGGTCTGTACTTTGCAGATTTCAGTGTCCGGGTTAGAAAAACAGGCAGCAGCATTTTCTGAACGGTACAGTGATTTTTTTTTTTTTTTTTTTACCTCTGCCTCAAGTTAAAGGCCAATATTTTCATTATTTTTATGCTGCACATTTCAAATACCAACCAAGACACTCACATGTAGAAAAGGTATACTTCATTTGCAGTGAAAGGAGAATAGGTTTATTAAAAACACAGCATCTAATTTTTACCCGGGGATCTCAAAGCGCCTCCAGTAGGACCCTAAGGAAGCACCCCACTGGTTTTCGCAGCGCGGCTTTGGGATAACTGGAACCTATGAAGGTGTTCCAGGTGGTCTGGGACAAGCCCAAAATGCAAGTTACACGCACGCAACAACATATTTTTCTAAATGTATTTTCCACTGCAGATCTGAGTCTGTGCTGGAAAGCATGAATATGAACTGAAATTTAAAAATCTAACCACAATAATGATTACAGAGCCAAGCAAAAACACCACAGAATGGTATTGAGGGCTGTGTGATAGCAAAGAAAGGAATACACTTGGGTAGGTGGTCCTCGAGGCCTTAAGGGGTCTGGGGGAGCTGCTGCAGAACAGTGGAACCACCGTAATTCTCCCAAAGTCTCTTGCAGGTGAATATTTATCTCAGAAAAAGGGCCACATTTTCCTAAGTTTGGCGAGTTTTTCTATACTCTTAATACACATTTTTTGGCTAATTTAAAATTGAGTATATGACCCTCAAAATCTACCACTTGAAAGATCTCTAAACTTAGAAATATACAGATGTGAAGTGTTTTGAGTTAGGGGATCCACAGACATGTAAACATCATTGTCTGTGGAGGCCTGCATTCATTTGTCTTCTGGAGAACGAAAGCTCTGGTGTTCTATCATATCAAAGGCAGGTTCATGCCAAACTATTCCCTAGATGGGTATATGGAAAGTTGGGGAGGGGGCAGGTGGAGAACATCCGGGACATCTACTATATCACAAACACAGTGCTACAAATACATTTACAGGAATGATTTCATTTCTATCTCCCAGTAAATCTCGAGGCTAGGTATTATTTTCACCACATAGGCTGAGAAACAGATCTGAGAGAGATTAAGTAACTTGTCAAAAATCACACATCCTAGAGGTAAGGTAAAAACTTGGACCACTGTGCTAATGTAATCAAAGCTATTTCCATTATATCTTTTTAATCTACCATCCTGAGCTTTTTCATAGACTTTGCTTTGACTCCCATCTGTCTCTCATACAAATGGCAGACACTGTGCCCCACCTACTAATATTACATAGATTTTACAGTCAGCCTTATTTCTACTCTCCTCACTCTTCATTGAAATTTAGGGAGTGCACTTTTTACTGCAACTGAAAATGTGATCTGAAAGATCTTTTTTTTTTTTACTTCATTGGGAATGACTTCTGTATTCAGAAATTGAAGGTTAATGTGTCATTTGGGGTTCCCCAAGATCTTTGGGAGTCATTTAAAAGAGACAGTCCTCTATAGGTCTCTTGTCTCCACCATTCTTGCTAACACTGCCAAGAATACAATGCCCTAGCCACTCTTTACACTAGTAATTTCTGAGGGTTGTGTTTATGCAATCGAGAAACTTAACTTTGAAAGATGAGATAAAATCTCCATCTCTGAGCTGGTGTGGCTCAGTGGATTGAGCATTGTCCCATGGACTGAGAGGTCTAGGTTTGATTCCCCATCAAGGCACACACCCGGGTTGTGGGCTTGATCCCCAGTAGGGGGCGTGCAGGAGGCAGCTGATTGATGTTTCTCACATTGATGTTTCTATCTTTCTCTCAGTTGCTTTCTCTCTAAAAAAACAATTAAAAGTGTTTTTTTGTTTAAAAAAGAAAACTTTGCAGGAACAGAGGCACATCTACTAATGTTCAGGTTGCTTGCTAAGCTGTAAAAATTGCTTTTTCTCTGAGTTAGGAATTTCTTACTTCTGCCAGCATCCATGAACCAGGAACCAGCTAATTTATTAACTTGAAAGCAGAATCAAATCCAATCAAAGTCTCATCAGTGTCTAGAATTATTAGATGTTAGTAGTAATGCCACTGTTGTCCTGATAGAGGTTATAAGACAAAATGAAAAGAGTATTAGAATTAAGAAGTCCTGGGTTCCAATCGAAGCTCCAACACTTAATATCTATGTGATCTTAGACTACTTAATTGGTTTTTTCAGGCTCCTTTAAAAAAATTATAATATATATTCTAAAATAGCCATTAGCATTAAATGAAATTATAACTCTGTAATACTTGCACATTATCTGACAGATTATAAGGTATCGCCCATCACTTCTCATACCTTGTTCACATGCCCACCAAGATGATAGTTTAGTGAAAACACACACACACACACACACACACACACACACACTGGTTTGCTTCAATGGCTAATCTTTTTCTTTATTTATTTTTCTTTATTTATTTTAGAGAGAGAAGGAAAGAAAAATAGAGACATTGATGAGAGAGAACATCAACTGGCCACCTCCTGCATGCCCCCCACTGGGGATTTGGCCCACAACCTAGGCATGTGCCCTGACCAGGAATCAAATCGGCAACCTCATGGTGCACCGAGCCACAGCAGCCGGGTGACCAATGGCTAATCTTATACAACCATAGATCTCAATTTGTCACACATCAGTCAACAAAGATTTATAAAATAAGAAGGAATCAGAGGTGGGCTGACAGCATCCGCAGTATGGACGAGGACACCACAGTGGAGCAAGGACAAGGAGGCAGTATTAGGGGCCACACTGAGAGCAGAACCCAGTTCTTTGGGTTCCCAAAGCAGAAGTTTTATTCTATCCCATCTCTAAATATATAGATATACAGTGGCTCTCCTTTATGATAAATGCTACATAGAAAGATATTGGCAGATAAAGAAATTGGTGACATTCTCTGCCTACATTTCCCTTTGGTCCTCCTTTCTTCACCTATCCAAATCAGAAGCCACAACAAATACATGCATGGCAGCAAACCCTGAGGGATTGCCTTCTCTGCTGGAATCTTGGAATTATTGACCCAGCAAGTGGTTGAAGGGGCAATAAAGCAAAGAAAGGGACAAAGTGAACTAAGAATTGAATTCCTTGACAGGTCCCCATTTGTAGAACTTTGCTCAGAGGCTGTCTGGCTTCCCCTTTGTACCTAGTCTAAGTAAGAACAATGGCAGGCTTCTACTGACAAGATTTTCCTCCATCTGTAGTGGCAAAGAAACTATTTCAGAAAGTCTTATTTGAAGAATCCAGACACTTGATCGCGTATAATCGAACTTGAATTATTTGGTGGAACTAAATTAATATGTAATGAAAGGAGTAAACGAAATGTATTAGAAGTTCTGATGGTGGAGAGCCTTTGTGAATGCTGAACTAGCCCAGGATGTAATGCATATTTCTCACATCATTAACTTACACAAAAACATGCCATTGTCGACTACTTTTCAAATTAAGTAGGCTGGATGACTCTAAAAAATATTTGGTTTGACCCACTCCATGAAACAGTCAGTTTCACCTCTGAAGTTATAAATATAAATCATGCTTGATTTGGTAATCTGCACTGATTGAAAACATTTTTTGGAATAAATGGAGAACAGGTAGTAAAAAAAAAATTAAAGAAAATAAAAGTGAAGAACCCCAAAGCATGATCAATTGGCTCCTGCAGTAGTTTCACAGAGAATTTTGGAAATAAAGACCTATCAACATCCTTTGTCCATTTCTTCTACAAAGGTCTCAGCATCTTAATTGAGTTCACCTGTATTTGTACCTCACATCTTTTTGCATTCTTACCCATATGCCTTTTCTGTGAATCTTCCAAAGACTGTCAGATGAACAACAATAAAATAACAATAATCTAAAAAATAATTTGCTCAGTATCGCTTCCCTTTGACAAACGCATCATCAAGGGCAGAACAGTGAAGTCTATATTGTAAATCACTTGCCTGCTTCTTTGGAACCTCACTGGAAAGCAACATCCCTCAATCTTTTTCAGTAAAGTATTACAGGTGTCAGATGTGAATACATTTGCTTGTTTTAATACAAATCCATATCTATTTTTTCAATCAGACTTATCTGGATATGCAACACTTTTTAAAAGATATATGAAGCCTTTGCGATTTGAATTTTAGATAATCACTTGTTTTCTAGGCTAAATCTCTTTTATGTCTTACATTTTTTTCCTCTTAGGAGATCATTTCCAGTGCTCTTGCCAACTTTGTTCCTTTCCTTTGGACACTCTTAAGAACAGAAAATGTAACTGAGTACATCAGTCGCAGTGCTTAAAATAAAAGGACCTCAGAGGGATGGGGAATGGGGGAGAGTGGGAAGAGATAAACCAAAGAACTTATATGCGTATATGCACAACCAATGGACACAGACATTAGGGTGGGGAAGGAAGGAGGGGGGTGGGAGCAAGGAGGAGGGAGTCGATGGGGAAAAAAGGGGAGACATCTGTAATAGTTTTACCAAAAATAAATAAATAAAAATAATAATAAAATGACTTTAAATTTCTCATATTTGATAACTTTCAAAAAGGCATAACTTCTTCAGTTAAATAAGGGTGGGAAGCTAGGCTCTGTGCCTTAGCATACTGTATGTGTTGCTAGTTGCAAGCTATAGTGGTGTGGCTGTTGATAATGAAAAAGGCACAGATTCAGCTTGAAGTTCTCTGAGATATGAGATGAGCTTATCACAAATACTTCACCAGACAAAGATAACTTACAAATGGAATAGAGGGCTCATATCTTGACATAATAAAGGCCATATATGAAAGACATACAGCCAACATCATACTCAATGGACAAAAACTAAAAGCATCTCCCTTAAGAACAGGAACAAGACAAGGATGCCAACTTTCACCACTCTTATTTAACATAGTACTGGAAGTCTTAGCCACAGCAATCAGACATGAAGAAAAAATAAAAGGGATCCAAATTGGAAAGGAGGAAGTGAAACTGTTATTCGCAGATGACATGATCTTATACATAGAAAACCCTAAATACTCCATCAAAAATCTACTAGACTTAATAAATGAATGTGGCAAAGTAATATCAAGAAATCAATGGCATTCTTATACACCAATGATGAACTCACAGAAAGAGAAACTAAAAAAAAAAATCCCATTTACCATTGTGGCAAAAAAATCAAGATACCTAGGAATAAACTTAACCAAAGAAGAAAAGGACCTATTTGCAGAAAACTACAGGACATTGAAAAAAGAAATAGAGGAAGATATAAAAAAGTGGAAGCACATACCTTGTTCATGGATTGGAAGAATTAACATCATTAAAATGTCCATACTACCCAAAGCAATCTATAGATTCAATGCAATCCCCATCAAAATACCAACGACATATTTCACAGAACTAGAACAAATACTTTAAAAGTTCATATGGAACCAAAAAAGATCCCGAATAGCCACAGCAATCTTGAAAAAGAAGGACAAAGTATGTGGGATCACAATACTGGATATCAGGTTATACTACAAAGCTACTGTAATCAAAATAGCCTGGTACTGGCACAAGAACAGGCATATAGATCAATGGAACAGAACAGAGAACCCAGAAATTGACCCAAAACATTATGCTCAATTAATATTCGACAAAGGTGGCAAGAGCATACAATGGAGTAAAGACAGCCTCTTTAATAAATGGTGTTGGGAAAATTGGACAGCTACACGCAAAAAAATGAAACTAGACCATCAACTTACACCATACACAAGAATAAACTCAAAATGGATAAAAGACTTAAATGTGACTCGTGAACCCATAAAAATCCTAGAAGAAAATGTAAGCAACAAAATTTCAGACATCATACGCAGCAGAATTTTCACTGATACATCACCTAAGGCAACAGGAACAAAGGAAAAAATGAACACATGGGACTACATCAAACTCAAAAGCTTCTGCACAGCAAAAGAAACAACCATCAAACTGGAAAGGCAACCCACTGTATGGGAGAGCATAATTGCCAATGATACATCAGATAAGGGGTTAATTTCCAAAATATATAGAGTGCTCATACAACTCAACAAAAGGAAGACAAAGAACCCAATTGAAAAATGGACAGAGGAGCTAAATAGACACCTCTCCAAACAGGACATACAAATGGCTAAGAGACATATGAAGAAATCCTCAACATCACCAATCATCAGAGAGATGCAAATTAAAGCAACAATAAGGTATCACCTCACACCTGTCAGAATGGCCGCCATCAACAAAGCATCAAACAACAAGTGTTGGTGAGGGTGTGGAGAAAAGGGGACTCTAGTACACTGCTGGTGGGAATGCAGACTGGTATAGCCACTATGGAAAACACTATGGTGTTACCCCCAAAAATTAAAAATTGAACTGCCATTTGACCCAGTGATCCCACTTCTAGGAATATACCCTAAGAAGCCTGAAACACCAATCAGAAAGAATGTACGTACCCCCATGTTCATAGCAGCACTATTTACAATAACTAAGATCTGGAAACAGCCCAAGTGTCCATCAGTAGACGAATGGATAAAAAAGCCGTGGTACATATACACAATGGAGTACTATGCAGCTGTAAGAAAGAAAGATCTCCTATCCTTTGAGACGACATGGAAGGACCTGGAAAGTATTCTCCTAAGCGAAACAAGCCATGCAGAAAAAGACAAATATCATATGATCTCACTTATTTGTGGAATATAATGAACATAGTCTGAGCAACAGGTTAGTCCCAGAGATGTGGAAGTAGGGTACAGACTGACAATCCCCAGGAGAGGAGGTGGGGGGGGGGAGAGATAAATCACAGAACTTATACGCATGTACGAATAACCAATGGACATGGACAACAAAGCTGGGGATGGGGCAGGGAGGGAGGGGGAGGGGGGTGGCAATGGGGGAAAAAGGAGAAACATCTGTAACAAAAATAGATAACTTACCAAATGAATATTGTTCATCAGAAAAATAGTTAATAATTTAATAAACAGTAGACAATATATTTCTTTCCTGAGAGTAAGTAATAACTGATTCACAACTTTCTTTAAACGTATAGATTCAAAGCCCTACTATTTGCATGATAATAGAAATATATAATGGTTGTCTTTGCTTTTTCACTAACAATCACCCCCCTCATTACATTATCACAATTTTATATAAGTGGAAATAAATGATTTAACTAAACTGAATTCTATCATTACCTTATATCATTAGCTGTGACAGGATAATGAAAAAAAAATAGCACTTATTGGCTGGTTAAGACCAAGTATTTGATACTTTAGTATATAATTTAATTAATCCTCACAACAAACCTATGAGCTAAGTCTTACATTTATTTAAGAGGTAAGGAAACTAGGGCTGGAAGAACATAAGTAAACTGCCCAAAGTCAGTAACTACTAAACAAATAAGTGGTAGAAGTAAGATTCAAGCACAGATTAAGCTGACTCCTCATTTAGCTATCAAAAAAATTTTTTTTTCTTTATTGATTTTTAGAGAGGAAGGGAGAGGGAGAGAGAGGTAGGAACATTGATGAGAGAGAACACTGATTGGCCACCTCCTGTGTGCCCCCAACTAGGGATTGGGCCCACAACCTGGGCATGTGCCCTGACTGGGAATCAAACCTGTGACCTCTTGGTGTACTGAGCTACACTGGCCAGGCTCATTTAGCAATTTTTTAAAAAGTAATTATTTATGACTTAAGTGAAATATGTTGAAACTCTAAAGTAAAATTTATTAGCCAACATACTCCATCAGTTTATCAAATAACAAATAATATAGAAACAATATGATAAAAATGTGGTTTACGTATACTGAACATTTAAGAGTAATATATATACTTCAATTTCCCTTTCGGTCTGTGATTTTCATTTTTGCTTTACAGCAAATAACATTTAAAGCCAAATAACACCCCCTCCTGCTCACACACACACACACACACACACACACACACACACACACACAAAGTTTGAACATATAGGAGAAGTGATGGGTGCAGATTTGGTAGGACCAAGAATCTGAAGAGAAGGGAAGTCCAGAGAGATGAGCAGACTTTCCATCTATTTTTGTCCTTGGTGTATTTACTAACTCTTGGTAGTGGAGAGGCTGAAAATTCTTGCAGAGAATCACTACTACAATGAAAAGAAACTGGTTTCAGAAATCCGATACATCTGGGAGGAAAAATAGATGTTGTGTCTGTCAAGGCAGTCCGTACTTGTGGGGCCAAGGTCTCGCAGAGGAAAATGGTCAAAGGTATGAGCTGACCACTCAATGGATCTCCCCTTCGCACACTAGTCAAACTCCTCGCTGCACAGGATGAACGGCTGAGACTAACAGAAGTTTAATAAATAGAGAATGGAGTTGACATGAACAATTTTAGTTTTCATTAAGTTTTGAGCAGTCTTCACCGTGTGAGGAGATTAAAAATAGGCACACACACACATACACAAAAATAAAAAAATAAAATAAAAATAGACACACAACACCAGTTAAGGAGGTTGACCACCAGCAGACAAATAACCCCGAGATGTGGAATAATGAGACAACAGAAACAGACACACAGATCACTCAGTCATTGGAGTTATCAGGCTTAGACTTTAGAGCTAAAATAGTTAGCAATAACAATAAAAAAAATTTCTCTAGAGAACTAGAATATATAAAAATAAAACAAATGGGAATTACAGAACTGACAAATACAATATTGATATTAAGTATTAAATGCACAGATTTAAAGGCAGAATGCTGTTCAATTAAAAAAAAAAGAATCTTGCCCTGGCCGGTTTGCTCAGTGGTTAGAGCGCCGGCCCACAGACCAAACAGTTGTGGGTTCAGTTCCAGTCAAGAACATATACCTTGGTTGCAGTTTGTCCTGGGCCCTGGTCGGGGTCATGCAGGAGGCAACCGATCAATATGTCTCTCTCATATCAATGTTTCTCTCTCTCTCGCTATCTCCCTCCCACTCTATCTGAAGATAAAAATGGAAAAATATTCTCTGGTGAGGATTGAAAATAAATAAATAAATAAATAAATAAATAAATAAATAAATAAATAAATAACAAAGAATCTTAAAATCATCCAGAGAAAAACAATATATTACCTATCATTCACAAAATACTTTATAAATTCATACAAATCAATGAAAATAGACAGACAACTCAGAGGAAAGATGTCTTTTGAGATTTAAACTGGCATGTTAAAAAAAAAAGATAGTATTCAAATGGTCAATAAATGCATGAAAAGATGTGTGTGTTTAGAAGTGATCAGGAAGATGCCAATTAAAAACATAAAATACCACCATGCACCTATTAAAATGGCCTAAGTTAAAAATCAACAATACTAAGTGTTAACAAGTTGGTACAAAACTTGGAACTCTCATGCACTCTTGGTGGTAGCGTTAATTGGTACAAACAGTATGGAAAACTCTTTGACATTATATACCAAAACTCTTCACCCGCATACTTCACCCGCATACTTCACAAACCCGCATTCTACTCCTTTGTATATATCTAGCATGTCACCAAGGACATGTAAAATAAAGTTTATAGCAGCCCTACTCTTAATACCTCCAAACTGCAAACAACTCCCATCTCTATCAGATGAATGAATAAACTGTAGCATGTTGATTGTACAGAATACTATACAAAAACAAGAAAAAACACGCTGTTGTTACATGCAAAAATTACATATCCCACAAACATAATGTCAGATAGAAGAAGCCAGCAAGATGTAAGTGCAAAAACGTCAAAAGAAAACTATTGTGAGTGGGGACTCTGGAGTGTGGTTCTAGTCTCTTTCTTCATCGGTGAGCTGATAAGTGGCTGTGTTCACTACAGAAGGATTCATTTCGTTGAGCACTTATGAGTCATGTTCCTTTCTGTAATGATGTTACATTTCTATAGAAAGTTTACTTTATATTTTACGCATGCTTTATTTTTCAAGTTGTCCTTATATCCCCACAAACTTCTCAGTCAACTTCTAATAGTAATTTTAAAGTTTCAGAATTTAAGTATTGACAAATCAGAATGTCAGATTATGAAAAGAAGGAATACAATATTATATCTGCTGAATGAGAGAAAAGTTTTTAATTTCTTTTCTATTTCAACTACAATCAGTTTCTTCCCCCCCCCCCCAAGAATATCAAGGAAGTAATATCAAGGAAGATATTACTATGACCTGGGTTAAATAATATTAATCAGTGTTCTAGTTAAGTTAGTTTTGTCACTTACGTTGGTTTTAAAAAATTTCTTTTAGAGCAACTCTAGTATCACTCAATTTTGTGTCAAAACATTTGCTATTAAGGTTTGGTTGTTTCTTTAATTTTATGACAAGTCATTTGTTGACCATAGCAGGTTCATCAGTATTTTTTTAATGATCAATCAAAAAAATGAATTTGACATCTCTTTGGAACTGGTATTCAATATTACTCTTATTTTTTATAATAATTTTTAAAATTTCAATAATTTCAGAAATATTCCACAGGCAGAGGTTTTCATCAAAATAAACTCAGTGTTTGTTCAGGAAAGAAGAGGACACTGCAATTCTGAGAACACATACTGAAGCCAAACTTGCTTGGGGTGAAGGCAGCATGTGTTTTCTCTGGATAGAATTTGGATTTAACTAAAATTCTCCCTGATGCTTTTCTATGTTTCTATATTAACATCAAAATGCAGTCAAATGCTAGTCTCAAAAGTTTATATCCACTTTTCACTTAGATCATTGAAATGTTATTTTTCACTTTCTTGCCAATACCATTAATACAGACATTTTAACTTTTATTGTTTTCTCAAAGTTACTTATATACATAATTCAGATTATTAAGTAGTACTATAGAAAAAGAGCTGCCTCTGTCCCACTGTGTATCACTCCGATTCCTGCTTTCAATCTTCAAGCTAGCATTTATTTCCGAATTTCTAAATAACACAATACTATTATATATTTCTTATTTTAGTTATAACTTTATTTTCTAGAATGGAAAATAGTCATTTAGTTCTTGACCCAACTTTAGCACACTTTTCCTCCAACACGTATGATACCACGATTTGTGATTGAGGTTTTCGCTCAGATTCAAGCCCATCAAGAAATCCGTGAGTTTAGCTATTACGTGGTTCTCCTCTTCTCCGCATCGTCACACACTGTTTCTTCTTTCTGCTTTTCCCCAGACAGACGCTGATATCATGAAGGTCTTGGGCTTACAGTGGGTTACCACCACCGCTTGTATTTGGGGGTTTTGGAGTTTGTAAAAAAAACTTTGTTTTGTTATAAATGTACGTGGATTTGGGGGCTTGCAGTTTAGTTGCTTTGTTGGTTTTTAATGTGGAAATTTTGAAGGATGTGAAAAGCTCTTCTGCCATCTCCATTTCCATGCCATCTTCCCAGTATCCCTAGTCTTACACATAAAACTGAGACAATGACACGTTCCTATTTAATGAATATACAGTCACACGCCGCTTGATGATGGGGATACACTCAGAGACGTGTCCTTCAGCACTTTTGCTGTTATGCAAACATCCTGAGTGTATTTTACAAAACCCTCGATGCTCTAGCCTACTACCCATCCAGCCTATATAATGGAGCCTATTGTTCCTAGGCTACAAACTTGTACAGCCTTTTACTAAAAAGCAACATGGGATTAAGTCAAGCACAGGAGAAATGATGCAATCGAAAGATGTGTAAAGACGAGATGCATGAGGCCGCTGGTGGATAACACTGCATACTGCGTTACAGCGAACACTTTTTTAATGCGTAAAGAGAACTCGAAAATAATGATAGAAAGAAGAGTGTAGTAAATGCATAAACCAGGAACATGGTTATTTCTTATCATTATATACATAGTTGCACGTGTATTACTTTTGTACAATGGCAGTGCAGAGGGTGTATACAATGCTACTACATCACCAGGCAATAAGAATCTTCAGTTCCATTATAATCTTATGGGACCAGGGTCGTATATGCAGTCTGTTGTTGACCAAAACGTTTTTATGAGGCACATAACTATATAAGAATTAACTTAGAAGATCACAAATAAGAATCAATACTGTTATTGAGGAAAACATGATAAATCACTGACATGGGCTTTACATCCCCCAAAAGGCTCTTTTCCCAATGATGACTTATGTGATCATCACAGCTAAGGTAAACATTTTTTCATAATAATTCATCTTCTGGCATTTTCCACATGATGCCTGAGATAATTCTCACAGATGGACATAATTTATATTCTCTTCTCAATTGTATGCCCATGTAGGGTAGTGGTTTTATGTTCTTCATTATCATATTGACCCCAGCACTAAGCAAATGTAGCATTGATGGCAACCAGTAAATGCTTGTTGAATGGATTAACTAATAAATGAACACATGAATTGATTAAAAAGTATTCTTTGCCTAATAGTAAATGCTTACATAGCTATGAACAAGTTGGCTCTATCCTGGAGTCATCTTGTGTGTGTGACAGTCCCAAAGCACTTCACTGAAGTACTCAGTTTATTGATATATATTTTCTCTGAGCACCGATTCCCACACAACCAGATAGATGTTCAGGTACACAGAAGAGGGGAGAGAACTTAGAGTATCCTATTTTCTTCCTGGAGGCTATTATAGAATGAGATTGAGTTTGGGATTAGATTGTGAAAGTGGGCTCCTTTCCAGTTTCTTCTCTGCCAGATCTTCAAAATGTAGTTTTATATTTTGTTCGCCCTACGTCTCAAATGTTACCACTGCTGGCTGAGATAAATCAATTTTGTCTTATTTAATATTTTATATTAATAACTTCTTCCTTGTTGTGATTAATAAAAGGATGACTGTTGGTGGCATCGTTAGTTGATCAGTTTATTATTCTGTCATACTCATTTGGTAGATTTTAAAAAATGGGGGGAGCACCTGAGCTCCTAGGGAAAAGGGTGCCTGCTCCAGGACAAATGCGGGACCTAAAGGAACTCACATGTTCAATGGAAAAATTTCAAGGAATTTAGAATCAGAATATATGATAATTGGAGAGTAATTTGTTAAAAACATTACTTATAGCTCATATTTTGAGGCCCAGAAAGATGAAGTAATTAGGCCAGAATTTCACAGGAAATCTCAATCTACTGGCTCCCTATTCAATGGTCTTTTCTCCTTTGTTTCCAGAATTTGTCTCATAACAAGTTTGTTTTGGTTAGTCTTGTTCTGGCCTAAATTATTAATGCCTGAAAACCATACATGGAATATTCCAGAAAAAAATATTTCTACAGGGGTTAGATAACAAAATCGTGATGAAATAAATCCATCGAGTTTGAGAATGCTCAGTGACTGAGGAGAGGCATGATACACACCTGTATCATATATGCTTCCCACTTTGTTCTAAGCTATAAGGCTCAACATTGCCCTGAAATGTTTCAATGCTGTACAGAAAATTCTTAATTATAATTCTCAAATGCCATCACTTACAATTATCTTTATCATGTTTACTCTCCAAACGCAATGGATAATTATATCATTCCTGAGTCCAGCATGGACCTAGATAACAGTGGTAGGTCATAGTTTAAATGCATTTTCTCTTGATTTGTATTACTTCATTTAACTGATGTTTTATATACGTAGCACAAAGTTAATGGATTCTGAAATTTTAAATACAAATATTTTTTCAGCTTTAAAAAGTTTATTATTTCTTTCATAAAGGTCATGTTCATTTGGCCTACTGGTGACCACTAAAAAATAATAATGCTGTTTTAAAGGAGATTACTCTTTTTTTCAAACCTTAACTAAAGTTTAGAATTTACAACACAGCTAAATATAATTATTCTCTATTTTAAGGTAAGTTATTAAGCTGAAAATTTGTTATTAAACTATTACACAAACTGAAATGATCTATGGCTCATCATGGCTTTTTTTAAACACAATCTTAAAATGTTTCTTTAACTCATTTCTATTTTAGAATCAACCATATTATTTTCTATAGCTTAGAATGATATAATATATATATCTTTCTTTATAAGATTAATATTGAAAGAGGTCACATGATTTATTCATCTGTTCTTTTTATTGCTTTTTTTCCTTTCAAAGTTATACATGATTCTTCTAAAATTCAAATACTACAGAAATATAGAATGAATATTAGAACTTATGCTATTCTCACTCCCCAAATTTCCTATGTTCAAATAACCACAAATAATATTTTTGTAGGTATCCTTAATATTGTAAAAATAAGCAAACATATGTATGTCATCTCCCCACAAATGGGAACCTACTATTTGTTGGAGTTACCTCATTTTTTAATTTTATTAGTAGGCATACTTTCAACACTAATTTAGCTGAAGCTCAATCTCTACAGCTAAATATAAGCTTCTAAAGCTACGTCAGAAGAACCTAGTACCGAGGGTAGTATGTGAGCAGTTGAAGTTTCAATATAGTTGGCCATACTTTCCAGATTAAAAAATTATGACTAGATCTGGAATAAAATCACTCTGAATGATCAAAAACACTAATCCCAAACTGTCTTCCCCAAATTTAAAGTGATATATGTCATGTTGTATGTGTGTTACCTACTGAAAACTTTCCTGTGGTTCTTCAGATGATATTAACTTATTTACTAAAATTGAGACCCAGCCAGTGGTTTATAATCAGAGACAGAGCCCACAAGAACATAGGAGACGGTGTGATTGATGAAAGAAGACCCAGTGAAGAACACTTGCAACTTCTAGAGTTGTGAGAGAACATCTGAGATCCTGTTCCTATATTTGTCACGAAAGAAACGAAGGTAAAAGAAAATGGCCAACTAACTGGTGTGCTTACACCCTCTTTTCACTTTCATTGTGAGAAAAACTTGCCAATGGCCAGAAATTCTGGCAACCACTTAGTGGTTGGCATGCTGGAAATGCTGGCCTTCTTCATGGAGATTATTCAACTCTGAAAAGCAGTGGAGGAACTGTGAAAAGAGTGTGCTGGCCAAGAACTCACCACTCTCATTTGAAAAGTCACTCCGTATTTTTTATAAATACTTGTCTTCATGTCATTCAGCTAAAAGAAAGAGCTCACCAGGTTAAATTGGAAAATTAAGGAAAAACATATTTTCTCATCATTTAGATGTCCTCAGATTGCCCAGTTTCATTTAGAATATTTTTAGCATATGTAAAAATGTACCCAGGGCCATTGTTTTTAAAAGATAGAACATTCCAGAAATCCCCTGGTAGAGATCATGTTATTAACCAATTGGCGCAATGTATACAAGAGACATGGGATTATTTGTATAAAAACTTAGAGCCAAAGAATTTATGGCAGTAATATAAACTCATGAATGTCCTGTTCTGCCGGGGGGAATTCTCTGCAGTAGCTAGATGACTGATGATGTGGCAGAGTGTGATAACAAGTACAGCTGCTTCTATAAAAATGAAATCATAACAAGCTAAAGAATAAATCCTCCATAAGAAATCTCTTAAAGTGACAATCTAGTTTACTTGTTTCCTGTAATAGGATTCTATCATCTACTCTTTCCACTCAATGTACAAATCAAGTTTACAATATTTCTCGTCCTGGTTCTTCAAATGCTATAAACGAGACAATTTTAAAAATGCAATATTTTAAAGAAAAGCATTTTACAAAGTAATAATATAAACTGAAGACAATGGAACCAAATACAGGGGTCCATGATGCTCAAGGGAAATATTTTCTAATACAATTAGAAAAAAATGTATCATTAATGATGAAAGGGTCCATGGTTCTTGAGTTTATTGTAAAGTTTGATGATTCCACATCATTTTGGGAGATAGCTAGGATATAAAATGTTTTGAACCTTTATTAAAATTATCTTTATGCAATCAAACATCCTATAAGCAGAAAACTAGGGAATATTATATTTATAGAGGAGAATTCTAACTTTTGCTGATACACTGAAGATCTTAGGTTGACTATGAAGAAAGAACACTTATGTATACCCTAGAAGATTTGAGTTCTAGTATTTGACTTTCTGCAGTTAACAGTGTGAATCCCATCTCTTAAGGATGCTAATTTAAGATTAATTTAGTTTAATCCTGAAGAGACTTATACAAACATTTTCTTTATAACTGTCAAAATGTGTTTGGCAAGGGTGAGAATTAAAATGTCACTATTAATTTTATCTGACCTCAATTTGTATGCAACAGTTGCTAAGACTTGGACAAAGCAATGTGATGCTCCCTAATCCAAGGAAAGAAATAGCAGGATTCTGGTAGTAGAGAGAGGCTGGAGTGTCAACTTCCAAACAGAGGGCTGAAGTGGTCTTTGACACCTACATCAGCACTAGATGCTCCGATGGAGGCAAGGTGGGAAAGGCTGTATGCCTTCATGTACCCAGTTAAAAATTTTTCCATCACTTGCATACACTGTAATAGTTGTTATAAATGATCTTATATTGTGCAAAACGTACTCCTTAATTCCCAAAGATGTTAAAATGCATACATCACTATATGCTAACAGTGCCTTTATTTTAGATAATTTCTCAGCATCCTCGCTAAATTGAAATGCTCTCCTGTTAGAGTAACAGGATTTTACTATGCCTTACCTTAGTTTGACATCTGATGTTTTTCAGATTTTTAAAAACTCAGTGTATATGTAATACGTAGAGTACCCATCTCTTCCAGTTGGTCAAGGTCCTAGTTTCTAACTGTTGTCCTGACATAATTATTTATAGTATCCTTTTTATTCTCAAAAACATTTGGATGATTAAATCATGTGATCACCCTGGTATGAATATATACTTGGATATCTCTGGTTCCTGTCTATTTACCTGACTTCTAATTTCAGAATTCAAGCAGTTTGTTTGTAAGGCTAAAGTCTTTGTTATATATTTAAAATAGTCACTGAAAAAAATCAGAGTCCTTTAAGCCATAATAGCATGTACTAGCCTTCCCTCATTAATTATGATAATATTGTTACTGCTAGTAAGAAAGGTAACTGAAAATATGATCTTAAATCAGATACGGTAGTCAGAAAATCTCAGATACAGGTGTATAAGCTGCCAGGATTTCACACACACACACACACCACACACACACACACACACACACAAACATAGTTATGAGAACAGAAATTTCCACCTTCTCTAAGCATCAACTCCAGCAAGGGTAATTTAGGTATGAGGAGATTTCTAAGGAAGTGTTTCATTGAGATGGATCATACAGATTCAGAGTCTCAGAATAAAGATCCTAGAATAATAATCTGTTCCTACATTACCTATAAGAAAAGAGAATTTTCCTTAGGTACTGGTCAAAGCTTCTGAATAGAGAATGTTTGTGGTACATTGCCCATGTATAGTAAGTGCTCAATATGTGATGAATGAATGAATGAATGAATGAATGAATGAATGAATGAATGAATGAATTAGCTGAGTAGGGATAACATTTTTATCCTATATCTCCATTTGAAACATAATTTTTCCTAATAGAAAATAATACTGTAAAAGGTAAATCAGTTCCATATTTCTTTGTGATAATATGAATGAAATAAACTTCTTTTGAATTACTGTCTATCTTAAAATGATTATACTTGAAAGAATGCTTGAGAATGAGTTACAGAATACAGGAAGAAAATGAGGAGATGGAGAACAATAATTGACTGCTTGAGCCAAATGATCTTCTTAAATACAAAAATAGTTAAAAATTAAAGAAAATTCATACAATGGCTATTCTGTGTTTGCTGATGTTGTATTTTCCCATTTAAATTAATAAGTATTACCTTCTACCCTCAAAATTTTCTTGTAACTAGTCCTTGAGAATCAGTTAAAAAAGCTAGCCTATCTCAGAAGATGTTGTGTTAATATCAGTGACATGTCAACTCATTATATAATCTGCCTTCAAGAGGTGTAATGTAAGTCCTTAATTTACTATAACAAGCTAGACCAAGTTATTAGTACTAAATATTTTTTTTTTTACTGGCAAGTAATAAATATAAATTATAAGCATGCTAATGCAGACTTAAAATTGAATCTTTAATTTCCCTATACTGTATCAGTTAATGTAGTCAATTTTTACAAATAGGCCAATCCTAAATAATAGGGTATGAATTGCCTGGTTAAGTAATATACATATTTCTTATATACGAGTGGGAGAGATCCATCCTCTACAGCCTTTCTCTTCATAGATTAAAGATATTATGTGTTTTAGATAAATCTGGACTAAACCTAGGCTGGCCCTGTCCAATAAACTGGACTTTATTATGGGATAGGGAATTTAGACTCCTATTTGGTTTGTAATGTCTGGCTTGAGATCTTTCACCTTTGCTGTAGTTATTTTTTGGTTTAGAGTGTTGATTTATTTTCATGCTTAATTTTTCTGTGTTTACCAGCTGAAAGGCCTGATTCATAATGAAATATTTGCAAGCCTTATGCACAGAACCAGAGGTTTTACTAGGTGGCTGCCAAGGACTGCACGCAAAATGGTCAAAGATAAAATGAGGCTTTTGGAAGATATTTGTTGGCATGGAGATGGAGGTTAATGCGAAAATGTGTTTCCATAATGATAATATTAATGCTTTGCATTTATACAGCTCTTTTACTTAGAACGCTGAGAGCACTTTAACTTCTGACTCCATTTCCTGGTATGTGTCATATATTTCAAATGACTTTTACAAAACTAAGATAGATAAAGAAGAAATGCTCCAAATGTGCTCTTTCTTAGATATCAACAAGAGCAACCAGCCTCGGGGTCTAGAGAGATAGCAGGCATGCACATACGTTGGTATGTGGATTCAGACTTCTCACATTCACAACCATAAATGTGAGAAGCTATGGAGCTATGATCAAATGAGAAATGTGAGCCTCAGCATGGGTGTTGAGTCAGTAAGGAGGGGAGGCCTCCTAAAAATGTCCAGCTGCCTAAAGAACAGAAAGATACTGGCTGATAATACAGTTCAGATCTCACCAATGGGAACCCTATTTTCCTTATCTAATTAGTAATTTTTCTTTGTTTCCCACTCCCAAAGGAGAAGTCTTCTTATAATGTTTCACACATGTGTGCATCAAGACTATATAAATAGTTTCAAGAAACAAAACTTTTACTGTAGCCAAATTCCCCAGAAACCATGAACCCATAAAGAGCAATCGTTTGCAGCCAAAAGAAAATCCAGCTAGTCTTGAAATTAACTGTTGTTCAGTTGTCCATTCTCTCGTCATTCCCCAGAATAAATATTTTATGAAATGAAAACTATATATGTTTTTTTCTACGTAGTACTTAGAAAGGCCAACTGAACCTTGAGAGGAAAGGGAAATCATATAAATAGATATTTTGTTTAAAATATATGCTTTGGAAGATTGCAAAGAACTCCTTTAAATAAAACAGCTAATAATGCCTCTTGAAACCTCTGAGTTACAGGCAGTGCTCTTGCAAAGCTATCACCTGAGATGGAAAAGGTTAAAGTCGTTTCACAGGAGCACGCTAAGAAGTCATGATAAGATGAGGGGAAACAGGCATCCCCCAAGCCTGCTTTCCAACAGAGTCTACTCTTTCCCAAGAGCTTAGGAAAAAGCACCTGACCTTTATTCGTTTTTCCAAAGAACTTTATTACTCTATTATGTACTTTTTTCATAATTGGAGTGAAAGACATTTTCTACCAAGGACAACTCTGTTTACAATTAACCTTTAGGACTTTTATTTTTCAACTCTAGGGATGAAGTTAATACAATGTTAAAAATCATGTGCCAAAGGATCACAGGAATATAAAAGCTGGAGTAAATTCCCACCTAACCAATCTGAGTGTAAGAAGTCATTGCTCGTTTTCTCTTGGGGCAAAGAAGTGCACTATTGCCATGACCCAAAGGTCTTCTATTTTATTTGAATTTCTCTAGGTAATTCTGTACTTTATCCATGTTCACAATACAGATACAAGGACTGGGAATACAGGGCTTATGTTTATTAGCTGCAGGTCTGTAAAAGGTGATAGGCACTTCTTTTTTTTTTTTTTTTTTTCCCCTTCAGTATTTTAGACATTTGCAACAATTAAGCAGAAAATGATGATTTTCATTGATGTGACATTGGATTTCTTTTAAAATTACTTCAACTTCTCATGCTAATTTAATTGCATAGATTCTGTTTTTATATCACCAGACTAGAACCGATTGAAATTTAAAAGAGTAATAAAATGGAACCTTAAATTTAAGGAATGTCTGAAAATACTATTGGTGCAAGCCAAAACTTATAAAATGCAGAAAGTCTTGGACAGACTGACGTGTGGGGAGCAACAGCGATTGAAAAGCGAAGTGCACTGATGTCTCTACTGCAGGGGTCAGAGCGCTGAGGTCCATTGGAATTATATGGCCCGCCTACCTCCCAAATTTGTAAACAAAGTGTTATTGGAACACAGTCACGCGATCTGTTGCATGTTGTCCACAGCTGCCTTCGTTCTTACGAGAGCGGTGTGAATAGTCACAACAGAGGCCCTATGGTGTACAAAGGTGAAAAATGTTCCTATCTGACCCTTTACAGGGAAAATTGGCCAACCCCAGCTCTAAATTAGTTGTTCACAACAAAACCAAACCCAGACCAACCCCTGACCATCTACTGACCAACCCCCATTGCAGGCCATGGGTGAGAAATGCCCAGTGCCACAAAATCCCACAAAATGAAGAACCATTATCCTCAGGTTGAAACCAGCAGCTCCCGTGGAGAATTCTTGCCATTACCATTAAGAAAATTGTTATTGAGATATGAAAAGACCATGGCTCTATCTTGGGGTTTCTCTCTCACGTACATGCATCTCTTGCTCTGAGGGAAGCCATGAACAGCCCTGTGAACGAGAACAGCATGGTAAGGAACTGAAGCCTCCAGCCAACAGCCTACTGAGTGAGCTAGGAGAAAGAACCTTGAGCCCATCAAGTCTCCAGGACTGTAGCTGACGGCTGGACTGCATGAATGAAAGAGCTTGAGCCGGAACCACTCAGCTAAGCTATTCCCATTATTTGCAAATAATGACATTTATCTTCCTTTTAATGCCATGTGTGTCTTCCGGTCTAAAGTGAGTCTCTTGTAAGCACCACATACATGGGTCATTTTTTATCCATCCTGCCACCCTATGTCTTTTGATCAGAGCATTTAGTCCATTTACATTTCAAGTAATTATTGATAGGTATGTGCTTATTGTTATTTTGTTAATTGTTTATGGTTGTTTTTGTTGTTCTTTGTTCCTTTCTTCTCTTAATCCTTTTCCTTTTGATTTGTTGCTTTTCTTCAGTGTTTTGGTTTGATTCCTTTCTCTTCATTTGTTGTGTAATTTTATATGTTTTGGTTTATGGTTGCCATGAGGTTCATATATATCCATCTGTATTCATAGCAGTCTATTTTAAGTTGATAGGCATTTCAGTTCAATCACATTCTAAAAGCATTACATTTGACTCCCCCATCCATGTTTTATACCTTTGTTTTGTGTATGTCGATTATTTATTGTCCATAGTTATAGTTGATTTTGCTACTACTGTCTTTTAACTTTCTTTAAAAAAAATTTTTTTTTCTTTATTGATATTAGAGAGAGAGGAAGGAAGAGGAAGAGAGAGATAGAAACATTGATGAGAGAGAACATCGATTGGCCGCCTCCTGCATGCCCCCCACTGGGGATTTGGCCCACAACCTGGGCATGTGCCCTGAATGGGAATTGAACTGGCAACGTCTTGGTGCATGGGTCAATGCTCAACCACTGAGCCACACCAGTTGGGCTTAACTTTCATATTAGCTTATTAAGTGGTTTATTTGCTGTGATTACTGTATATTTTTTCCTTTAACAATAAGATTTTTTTTTCTTTCATGGATTTTCTTATGTCTGGTTATGGTCTTTTCTTTCCACATAAAGAAAACCCTTCAACATGTCTTGTAAGGCCAGTTGTGAACTCCTTAAGTTTTTGCTTGTCTGGGAAACTCTTTATCTCTCCTTCAAATCTGAATGATAATCTTGCCACATACAGTGTTCTAGGGTTCACATACTTTTTTTTAGCACTTTAAATATTTCCTGCCATTCCCTTCTGGCCTATAAAGTTGCCTCTGAGAAATCAGCTGATAGCCTTATGGAGTTTCCCTTGTATTTGACTTGTTTTATTTTTGCTGCCTTTAATATTGTCTCTTTATCGTTGATTTTACCATTATAATTACAATGACTTGATGTGGGTCTCTCTGAGTTCATCTTGTTTGAAACTGTCTATGCTTCTAGGACCTGGACATCTTTTTCCTTCCCCAGATAAGGAAAGTTTTCAACCATTTCTTCAAATATTCTTTCTGTCCTTTTCTCTCTGTCTGCTCCTTGTATAATTTCTATAATGTGAATGTTTGGATGCTTGATGTTATCCTAAAGATATACTATCCTCATTTTTTTTTTTTTTAAGAGAGAGAGAAACATCGATGTGAGAGTGACACATCGACTGGTTGCCTCCTGCACGACCCTGATGAACCTGACGGTGATGAACTGCAACCAAAGTATGTGTCCTTGACAAGAATCGAACCTGCAACTCTTTGGTCCATGGGCCAATGCTCCAACCACTGAGCCAAACCGGCCAGGGTTACTATCCTCATTTAAAAAAAATTTTTTTTCATTTTGCTGTTTTATTGGGTGAGTTCCACTATTCCGTCTTCCAGGTTGTGAATTTGCTCTTCTATATTAACTAATCTATTGTCAATTCTTTCTAATGAATTCTTTATTTCAATTATAGTATTAATCATCTCTGATTGGTTCTTTTTTTTTAAATATATTTTTTATTGATTTTTTTTTTTTTTTTTTTTTTTTTTTTAGAAAGAGAGGAAGGGAGAGAGATAAAAACATCCATATGAGAGAGAAAAATCAATCAGTTGCCTCCTTCATGCCCCCCACTGGGGATCGAGTCCACAACCCAGGCATGTGCCCTGACCAGGAATTGAACCAGGACCTCTCAGTCCCTGGGACGATGCTCAATCCACTGAGCCACACCAGCTGGGCTGATTGGTTCTTTATCATATGTTCTGTCTCTTTGTTGAAGTGTTCTCAGTCTTCTATTCAATTCTCAAGTTTGTTGAGCACACTTATCATTTCTTTGAATTCTTTACCAGGGACATTACTTATCTCTGTTTGAATAGGGTTTTTCTCTGGAGTTTTTTCTTGTTCCTTCCTTTGGGGCATATTTTTTGGTTACCTCCCATTTTGTTTGACTCTCTGTATTTGTTCCTATGAGTTGAATGGAATAGCTCTCTCTCCCAATCTTAAAAAAGTGGTCTTAGTGTAGACTGTTGAATAGTTTTGGCAGGCCAGTCATAGTTGGGGTGGGTGCATGTGGTGCCTGGTGTGTCACCTGGCCTAAAGGAGTCCGTTCCTGGGGTGGCAACCTAGTGTGTGTGTGCTTCCTTGCCCTTTTAATGCAGGTGGGGCTGCCTGTTGTAGATGGGGTTGCTCAGGGTATGCTTGGCATGCCCTGTTGCTTTAATTGTCTGTTGTCATAGCAGAGTCTGGGTAGGGCTGCTCTGGGTGCTTACATGTCAATGCTGTACCAGCTCTGCCCTTTCTCTGGGTGGGACACCCTTGTGTGCATGCACACCTGTACTTTGCTACCTGTACTTTGCCCCACTCCAGGAGGGGCAGCCCTGCACTAGCACTTAGCAGCACCCCATTCACTCCACATAGGGCAACCCTGCCTGTTACTCCAAAGCTTTGCTAGCTCCACATTTTCTTTGGACGGGGCAACCCCATGTGCAGATGCAGCAGTGCCCCGTTATTTCTGCACTTCTCTAGATGGATACAGCCTTCTTTTAGAGTAAGTAATATTTCTGTTCTTCCAATTCCCCCTTTATCATGTTTTTAATGGTACATTGTTTTAATTTTTATGTGTTGTTACTCTAGAGATTTCAAAACACATCTTGGAATTATTGATGTTTCTCTTCATTTGTACTCTAAATATTTCCAGAACAAACTAAGGAATTTATCATATTTCAATGTTTTCTCTTTTTGTGCTATTATTGTCAAGTATTTTAATTTCACATATACTTATTGCTTTTAGCCTTTTGGCTAAGATCAGGTGTAATTTCACATATACTTAAATCTCAGAAGACATTATTAGTGTTGTTTTAAACAAAAAATCTATTTCTATTTACCATGTATTTAACATTTCCAAGATTTTTATTGCCTTCTGCATTATCAAGGTTCCATCTGGAATTAGTACATGTCACCACTAAAAATAATACTAGTTGTTGATAAATAGTCATATTATCAATTGTGCTCCACCATTCAGTGATTTCCCACTTCCTATGTAATAAAGTCCACATGCCTTAGCCTGACATGTGTGGTCTTCTACTAAACTGATTTCCAATACTATCAACTTCCCTATGCAAACTGATCCTTCTGAGCTCACTGAAATTACAAATACAAGGTGAGGCAAAAGTAGGTTTATAGTTGTGAGTACACAAAACAGTTTATTCTTGTATTATTATTTATTAACTATTGTGTTATTTTTCCATAACACAAATGTAAACCTACTTTTGCCCCACCCTGTATATGTACATTGACCATGAAGGACTAATAAAATTTAATTTAAAAAGCATGTTTATTTTTGTTTTTCATTGATTTTTGAAACTTTCTTCCATGGTAGTCACCTCGGATGAAAACCTAGGTAGGTCCTATATAGTCCTATATAGTCACTTTTATACAACTACACAGTATAAATTAAGCAGTGTGAATATCAGATATATTAATTCACACTCAATCTCCATGCAAAGATAAGTCTTCTTTGCCTTCTCCCAGTTATGGCCTCCTACTAGCTGGCTGTATGGAACAGATGGCGTGGGGATGGAGATTATTATTGGCTCTGTCTCCCATTTTTTGTACATACTGCCCCCCACTCCTATCTGCTATGTCAGACCCATTCTGGGTTGAGATTGAGGAGTGGCAAGAAGGATATTTAAAGTAGACCACTTATCTCATGGGATGTTTACATGGATTCTACAAGGACCCCTGTTGCTGGTGATCTTACCTGCAGGCTTCTTGACCATTCTATCCACATGATCCTGAACCCCTCAGAACTCACTCTCTGCTTTCAGCTTCCCTCTAGGTGGCCCTATTGGACAAGTCCTAAGATGGGCTATAATTATATTCTGCATCTGGTCCTCAGGAAGCACTCAGGCATTCTTTGCCTGTAGAAATGGAAAGCACAGTCCAAACACAACAAAGTAAGCATATTCCTCACACTGCCATCAGATAATTCCCTACTTTAGATTTTCCAGACAGGCATCAGGTAGTAATGTAACTCACTTCAGGAGACCCAGGAAGCTCTCTGAATGGTCCCACCAAAAAAAGCCCTCTCTTTTGTCTTGACATGAGGAGAGAATTATCTCACCCCTTACATTTTAGAGAGTGGTACCCAAAACACAGTTCTCTCTAAGGAAAGCTTCTTTGCCAACCCCCTTATTCTTCAAGTGTCTTAATATGTATAAGATTTTTAAGGTGTATAAGTTTGTTTTTATTTATTTATTTGTTATTTATTAAATTTATTGTGGTGACATTGGTTAATAAAACTATATAGATTTCAGGTGAACAATTCTATAATACATCATCTGTATATTGTCTTGTGTGTTTACCACTACAATTCAAGTCTACTTCCATCTCCATTTATCCCCCCTTTACCCTCTTCTACCTCCCCCTACCTTGTATGTGTCTATGAGTTTTGTTGTTTTTTGCTTAATCCCTTCACCATTTTCACCAAACCCCCAAGCCTCCTCCCATCTAACAACTAGCTGTCAGCCTGTTCTCTGTATCTATGAGTCTGTTTCTATTTTATTTTGTTCATGATTAGTTTTTGTAACCTGTCTTTGAAATCAGTCTTGATTGTATCTAGCACCTAGATTGAAATTTCCAATGTAATATTTGGTTACATACATTTGGTTCTTGTTCATTACCAATGCTCTTCCCAACCCTCTCCTTTCCCAACCTGCATTCAATTCATATTTCCATGTTGTAATTACAGGTTTTATTTGAATAGAACAACAACATTTAGGAAAGAATTTTTGAAAATGCAAAACACCTGCAGTTTACAAATTTCTAATTGCTGAAGAATGCATTTTGCTATTTTTCTAGAAACACTACCGCATGGGAGCTATTTGGGTTTCAAAATGTAAATGATGTAAGTTGGATGGATGCAAACCTTGCTTGGACAAAGTTCAGAACACTCACAGCTAACCCAGTCCAAAGGCATATAATACTTTATAGCCAGCACAAGCTCTGAATATAAATTTAGGAATCCATTTATCAGGTTTCTTCCTCTGAAGAAAAGATGGATCAAGCATCTTTACTGTGCTGTAATTAAAACAAAGTGTAGAAACTACTGAGTTTTTTTAGGTCTATCTGCATATTTTATATGTTCTCAGTGCAGTTAAAGAGAAATAGAATCTAGAGTCAGAATGAATTGGATTAGAGTCCTAGTCCACTATTGAATAGTTGTGCATCCTTCAGTAAACTATTAAACTTCCCGGAACCTCAGTTGCTTTACTATAAAGTGATAGTGCATCTTCACTGTTCCCTTCCAAGATCATCTTATACCACACCTGTTAACTACCTACTCTGAGTTTTCCTCACCATCTATCGGGCACTTCCTACTTGTTAGGAAGCATTCATTTCCTTTTCATTTGTCTTATCTCTAATAATAGATGAGCCTTATTGATTTAGAAAGACAAAGAAGTCCACATGGACTTTTAATAAATGGTCTAGCATTCAAAATCATACTTCATAAGCTTAGCCCATGTATAAGACCAATTGAAGGCAGGTAAAACTTGAATGGATATCATTAACATGAGTATTATTGTTATAATTAGAGTAAAAATATTATTCTCATTGTTCCGGTTGCATTCACTGGAAAGCAGATTCTGTGACAGAGATCAGAGTACAGGAAGTTTATTAGGGAGCACTTTGGGATCAACACTTGGGGAAAAGACAGAAGGATTGAGAAGAGAGAAAAGTTAGCTGAAGCTCAGTCAATGAAGGCAACATCCAGGAGCTGTGCACTGAAATGACCTTCGGGGTTGTCCTAAGTTAGGAGACAGGGCTGGACCTTAGCCTCCTATGATGATCAGTCACTGGATACAGAACATCCTGGGAAGGATGCGTGGCCTTTGGAGAGGTGCCTCTCATCAACTTACGTAATCTCTCAGGGGGCAGACAGACTAACCACTGAGCCAACTGGTCAGGGCAACTGACTCTATTTTAAATAGCACATTCATGCCTATATGTACAGTGATAAATTGATAATCAAAATAATGACTCTGAGATTGAACAGATCCCTTAAATGTTTTTATTCATGACCTCAGAAAAAAAAGTTATGGAACACTACCAAGTACTAGAATATAGTTAGGTACTAAAGTTCAAATGGGAACAGGGCAATTCTTGCTTTTAAGGGCCTAGCACACTAAATTGCTGAAATATTAAATACATCTTATGTTTGGGAAGGTTATAATAGTATCAACCACATGCAAATCCATATTTCCACATGCTGCCTTTGGAAAAACTGTCTTCTAAACATGGGTGGACAAATTATAGCCTGTGGGCCAAATCTGGCCATGCTTTTATAAATAAAGTTTTATTGGAACACAGTTATGCCCATTTATTTATGCATTGTATATGGCTGCTTTTGTGCTACAAGGGCAGAGCTACAAAGTTGCCATTGAAACCATATGACTTGCAAAGTTTAAAACATTTATTATCTGACCCTTCACAGAAAATGTTTGCTGGCCCCTGTTCTAATCCACTCTGATATTCATAAGGACACCATAGGGATAGACTATTAAAACTGATCTTCAATATACAAGCGATAGTGATCTGGGTTTCTTTAATCTGATTTTTTTGAGAAGCATGCTCTCTACACACTGGAGAATGTGTTATCCTTGACTCTTAATCACATCCCACTTCCTGAGTGTATAATACTCACAGTGTAGAGAAGTTTTTGCTTTAAATACTTTTCATCTATTCCTTTTCATGATCATCATCACGACAAACTAAAAGAATGAACATGTGCTTAATGTAACTCGGTAAATTAAGTTTAGTCACTATGCTGCAACATATTCATTAATGGTCAGATGTCATCCTAGATGAAAATATTCTGTGGTACTCCAAAATGCTTTATATCTTTTTCAACATTTTTTTTTAATGAAATGTTATTTGAGATTTGGATGAAAACAAAGAGCGTGTTTATCCAACTTGTATATGAAAGAAGGCTATGGAGTGAGAGATCCTATATTGAATGACAGAAACTGTATTCAAAAAGGTGGAAAGATGGTCCAAAACTTACAAAGTGAAATTTAACAGGGCTAAATATAAGTTCCATATTTGGATTAAAAAAAAAAAATCAAAACACAACTGTACAACCATAGGATGGAGAACACACGGGTAAAGAGCAGCAAAAGGTGAACAGGTTTTAGGGTTATGGTTAACTGCAAGCTTAATTATGAACCAGCCCTTTGAAGTGGATCTGAAAAATGTTCATATAATCTTAGCTTGTGCTTTAATATAATTATGTATTCTGTCCAGATGAAGGTGGCTAATTGTGTTGCATACTGCACTGGTCATAAGCCATCTGGAATGATGCATTCAAATTTGAGAGCTGTTTTGTAATAGGGACCTTGACAAATGCTGTGAATATTTGACATTTTTTCCCCATTGCAGACATCAGATACCTGCTTGCTTAGATCTTTGAAGCTAGGGCGCAGGCATAAAGCTAGTCTCTAATCAGAAGCACCTGCCGTGAAGTTTGGTTTGGGAGCCAGAAATGCAAAGCAGCAGGGAATACTTAGAATTCATTCTAACAAGGATAAAATCAGCCTGTAGATCTAATTTCTCGAGGCATCATGGTTAAGTCATGCACTAGGTGTTGTCAGCAGTGAAAGTCATGGTATCTGTGGAGAAGTTATGTTTTCCCAAGATCAGTCCTGTGTGTAATTTCAAAGCTTGTTGCTGGCTATATATCTCCCAGGCATGTGAGGGATCAAATCCAGATCACCTCTAGGAGCCTTCTCAATTCTGAATTTCTCTAGTGTAATTCCTAGAGGTTAATCTTTACAGCCTGACAAATGTGTGGGGGTAAAAGCAAAATGAATGGAGATGAAATAGGAAGGGAAGTGGGCAGAATTTACTTACTGTTAAATGGTTAGTATTGAGTCCTTATTTTAGAAAAATAAATTTCAGTTTTTCATTATCTTGGTAATAAAATCTTTCACAGAAAAAACTATGCAGCACGTGCCATAGGGATACAGCACGATTAGGCATAAAAAAGCAAGTATATAATATAGAAGCAGTGGCGTTTATGCTGTTTATAACATGGAATGTGATATGCCTGATGAAATTGTCTATAGGGTATAAGTGGAAAGGATATCAGCTTTGATTTTTTCCATGTCATTTAGACATAATTCAGAATAAGAGATAAGTTGAATTCCATCAAAATTGAAAACGTAGTTTATTATATATTGTCGCTTAGAATTATCTCTTATTTATAGCTAGATACATAGCAATACAGCTATGTAAGACATATTACAATATTATCTTCCAATGACAATATCCAAATTATTCTTAATGTGAAGAAAGATATTTTAAAACAGATTCTATTATTTCTAACATTATTGTTTGCAATGTCAGCCCTCATATTTCAGAAGACTGTGGTTTAATAAAGGACTAATTTTTAGGTGTATTTTTAAAGGCAGGGAGCATATTCAGCCATCCAGGTCTAGAAACTTTTGGCCAGACCTTACCAAAAGGTGGCCATCCAGTATTTATCTTGAATAAACATAATCATCAAATTAATATCTCTAGAAATAAAATATGTACAGTTTTAATTCTTCAAATATATTACCACTCCTCTGTACTGTAGGCAGGAGTCTGAGACTCATTTTAGAGATGTGAAAACTGAGATCCAGGGACACAGTGACTGAAATATAACACCGTAAGATCACACTAAATAACTAGCAGTTTCAGAAAAAGCAGAATAATTGTTATAGGGCCAAGAAGTAGCATACATTCATGTACACGCATCATCTTGCACATGTATATTCATTTTGTTCACTCATTGTGACAATAAATATTTATTGAACATATAATTTAGGTGCTGACCTATAGCGAAATATTATTTGTTTCTCATGTTGTCTTGTCCCAGTTTTGAGTCACTGGCTACAGGCCAGTAAGATCTCTTTGAGCAGCTGATAAGTCCACACTCCAACCACTTTTCTTATTGGGTTCTTATTCTCTGCCGTTACTATGCATTCTCCTAATGGCTCAGGGGCCAGGTAAGAACCTTGGGGTAGCCCCTATGCCCCAGTGTCCCCCAAATTATTTGGGAGCTCTAGCTCGCCTCCCCCGTATGCCATCCATAGCGGCCCGCTGGAGCTCCAGCTTGCTGTTGACCTGTCTCAGGGGCAACAGCCTGCGTGACTTCACCCAGAAGCCTTCGCACCTCAGTCTTACTTGTCTAACAAAGAGTTCTGCCTTTCCTCTGTCCGAGTCTCACTCTGTTGTATCCTGTCAGCAGAAGAGTCTTTAAATGTAAAAAATAGGGAGATCTATCGATGAGCAAGGCCCAGACCCTTGGGACCTTTCTTATTTACAGGGAAGATAAGGTCATTCTTTAGTTCCGAGACGTGACCACAGCCATTATTAGAAGTTAGTCAGACGACAGGTATGAGAGTCAGGAGGGAGATGTTCCATGAAGAGTTTTAGAACATTGCAAAGACTAGGAGATAAGAGAAAGATCAATACATTTGTACAGCTTAAGGTGGGTAAGTGGAAGAGGAAGGCAGGCTAGGGCAGAGAGGGTGACATTAGCTGAGCAGGCATAGCACCTAGTCTTCACTTTATACCAAGGTAAAGACTGTGGACCCCAACTTGAGGCCAGCGGAGAGCTACCAACGGGCACTAATCAGAGAACTGGCCACAAGCAGAATGGTATTTTTAAAAGGTCATTCTGATTTTAGTGTGAAAAATACGTCAGGAATTCTAAGGCAGAGTGCAACTTGTGCACAGGGGATGAGAGTCAGGAAACTGGTAACACTGGCGACAGTGAATGCAGCAGGACTCAGAGTGATGGGGGGAGGTAAGAGAAGGGTGTGGGACGACTGAACTGTGGCAGATGGGGACAGGCTTTACAATACATGCACAGTTTGTTTACCGATTTAAGTTTTGCAAGGACTTTTTTTAAAAAAAACTTTTTTCCCTTTACTGATTTTAGAGAGAGAGGAAGGGAGAGGGAGAGAGAGAACATCGATTGGCCGCCTCCTGCATGCCCCCCACTGGGGATTTGGCCCACAACCTGGGCATGTGTCCTGACCGGGAATCGAACCGGCGACCTCTTGGTGCATGGGTCGATGCTCAACCACCGAGCCACACCAGCTGGACAGGACTTTATTTTTAAACTGGGTTTAAAAATTGGTAATACGGCTTTCATATATCCTGTTATCTTTTAGCAGGTATTGGCTGTCATTCAGAGTTTTATAAAAATTATCTTGTTGAAGCTCTTCAGCCTAAACCAATCCTTAATCAGAAACACAGTTCCTTCTGACATTTCCAATGCTAATTTATACAGTAGTAAAAAAATGCTGTCTTAAATTAGCTTTAATCTTCATTTCTATCATATCATTCAAAATTGAGTTAACTTGTTAAATATAATTGATTACAGATTAAGTTTTCCAGGGACTAAATATATCCTCTCATGTAAAACGAACGGAGAGAAAATCAAAGCACTTGATGCAAACAAATACTAAATGGTCTGCTACAACAGAAGGAAGAAAAGTTTCTCTTATCTCACACGTTTCATCTATTGTTGGGTCACATCTTTATTTCTGCTGAAGTGACCAGAAATGACTGCCTTGCACCTCCCACAACATAGATGGACATTCAACTCATAGGACAAGAGCTCACCCAGATAACCTGTTTTTTTTAAATTCTAAATACTTGGAAATTTATTGGTTGTGATTAAAACTTTAGCAGGATGTTTTGCTTATCTCTTTTAAGTAAGCATTAGGTTGAGAAATTATGGAGGGGCAAGATACACTTCTGGGAGTGTGACACAATTTTATAGGCTGAGTGTTTCGTTTCAGTAAAGTTGACCTTCATCCTGGTTTCTTCATCTGGAAGAAAACCACATCCCCAAATGTTACATCGAAAGAAGCAATCCTGCTGTTCCTCACTCGATCCTGCCACTCTGAGGTCCTCGGATGGCCTTGGGGATGATGCTGTAATCCAGCAGAAACAAACTACTCGAGCATTTGTGGGCCAGATCATTAATCAGAATGCAGAACCCATAAATAGAAGCATCTTAATCTGCAGCAGGGTCCCTTGAGAAATCTGAGCTACAAAGTGAGTCACACATAATTGGAAAAATCATAGTGCATTGTGGGGGAGGAAAGTAAAGGTCTCTCAATGACAGAGCTACACGTTAAAAGAAGAAATCTGCTGGGCGCAAGGTGGGCAGCGAAAACTCACCCGGTCACCTCAGAGGCTGCCATGTGCCTGCTGTTTGGTAAAAGGTATCACATAGCAGCCTAGGACTGTTGTTTGCGTTATCTGGTTTATAGCTCACAAACTCTGAAGAAAATCTAAGGACTATAAAAATAGAAGAAAAATACATTTCAATTTCGTTATAATACCGTATGCGTGCATTTACATTAAGGTAAAAATAGAATTTATGCTTAAAAGAGTATTGTTGATCTATAGTTCTATACCTGAATCAAAAGACACATTTTTGTGTGTGTTTTTTTAACTTATTATGTGATTGTAGATTCTATGTGGTTGGAAGATATAATACAGAGAGATCCTATACACTTTTACCCAAAACTATCACACAATATCACAACCAGGACATTGACTTTGATACAATCCACTGATCTTGTTAGAGACATACTTTTTAACTACCTGGTGAATGTGCCCCAAATGCCACTAAATATCTCCCTCTCTCCTCATCTCATTCCCAACATTATACTCATGTTTATGTGGGGATTCCTGGGGAAACCATTTGCCACTTGCTGAGACCAGAAAGGAGAAAAACTATCAGGTGCTTGGGGCTGGTGGTTGGAAGCCAGAGGCTGAGCATGCTGGGCTGAGGTTCCTGCACGACATCCTCTCTGAGATGTCTATATTTGGCTTGACCACTCTGCAGCTCAAATCTCAACACTGCCATGCCCAGCTAGAAAGCAAGCACTGCAATTAGGTCCAAGAAGCCAAGGAAAACTAGGACACCTTTGGAAAAAACACCATCAACAACAGCCAGCGTATCTCCTCCAGAATGCTCCTCTAGGAAAACACTTCCTCTGTTCCTTGGGACTTCTGTTTACACCTCTCAGTGGCCTCTGCAGTGAAATGTCAAGAACACAAAGATTTATTTGGTTTTGTCTGGGGCTAAAGTTTATTTTAAAGATGCTAACAAATTCAAGTGGTGGCAGAGTATAGTTTCTATAATATAAAATTTCAAACAGCCAGTTACTGTTCTTCCATCCCTTTGATGGGGCCCAAACTAAACAGCTCCACATTCGTTACAAAAGGCCTCTGTAGAGGACCTTATTATGCATCATTTAAAGAGAGTAGAAGAACACAAATCCAGGAATCCTTTGGAATTTCAGACTGTATAAATAGCCCTTCGGTGAATGACAGCTTAAGCTGTGCTATGCAAAAAGCATGGCAGAGACAATAAATTATTTGAACTGAGTTGGTTTTTCCATATTATTCTAACCCTTGAGCATCATAGGGACAATTTCCCTTTGCTATATTTCTATACCAAAGTCCAAGGGTAATATTTAGAGTGATTTCCCACGAGCTCTTGTGATGATCTGCATTATTAAAAACGATTATTTCCAACCAGAGGCCATGTCTGCCAGCAACGAGGCAGGCAGCAAGCATTGTGTGAGCTCCTGGCTCCAGGAACACTGCTGTAGATCCCTGGACAGAATGCCAGCGACTTTTTTCACCTGACCAAAGGGTTTGGAAAGAGTTTTCCTTTGTGTCTGAAATCCATTTTAACAAAATAGTTTCTGTGTTTAGTTTAAACTGGGATAACAGAGAAGATGAGGCCTTTGAGAATGGTTGTTTCATCAAGGAAAATTTCCTGGCAAATTTGAAACAATGCAGGATTTCATTGCTTCTTGATTTTTCTGGCGAAAATAATGAATTGGTGATTCAAGAGCAGGTAGCTTCATTGGCCTGGGTGGGGCAGAATAACATGCAACTGGGGTTGACACAGATCAGGGAAATCACTGTACTTGACTATACTTTTGTTGTTATCAGTCAGTGCCTACATCTTTGCTGTGCCTTTGACACTCTTCGTACTAGTCTGAGGCTCTAACATTTTCTCACCTGCCCCTGGTGCCCTGTGCTGTGGGCGTAGATGGCGGGGAGCTTGTACAGCTGAGAGAAGTACAGAGAACGCCTCCTTCGAAACTCACTGAATACCTTAGCCTCAGAATCATAGTACCACCTTGATGTCAACCACCTCCCTCCATTTCTTGGCTCTATTTCAGCCAGCACTGATATTGACCCGAAACACAATTCCCTTCACTGTCTTTCATAAGAAATCCAAGCACATTTAGCATACTATTTTTGAATTTTTATGGGATGTGGCTTGGGGTGGGTAGGTAACATCCCACATCCCATTGGCATTTCAGTTTAAAAAAAAATAGACGTGTGTCCTTGCCAAGTCTTTCCTCCCTGCTGCCAACCACAAGGTCACAGAGCTCCACAACCATTCCTCCCACACGTCCGGCACCATGTCTTTCCCTTTCCCTCTTTGAAGGGCTCCTTCTTCCTTCTGCCAACCCTAGACCAGTCCTGGTCTAGCTTCTTCCCCACCATAGATTTTTCAAAAGATGTTCTCAGCAAAGCCCAGCTTGCCCTACAGAGAAATTCAGACATCAGCTATTTGAAAAAGTCAGTTTTCTGTATGTGATTAGATTCATAACAATGATAATGATCTTAGGAGAAAAAGAAGGAGTAGAGACAACATCTCACATTTACATCTCAGATATTTTCAAAGTAAAATGTAAAACTACTCACAAACAGAAAGAGGGTAACACCCTGAGGCGGGCAAGGAAGCAGAGGTCAAAACAAATGAGAGAGCAGATCAGGCCCTTTGATTGGTTACTTGCTGCTGCATATTATTGGGGTGTGTTCAAGAAAGGCAGGGGCAGTGGCTCTTTGAAGAAATTACACAGGAGGTGTCTTTATGTCTCTGAATCATCAACATTTCAGAATGTACATTTCACCTCCCTAAATTAGTATCTCTTCACTCCACATTGATATATCCATTCTTGCAAGGGTTTATACTGTTGTAGGCTTTATTAAGACAGTAGCTTTACAAAAGCAAAATTCATGAATGCCAAATACTGCCAACACTCATTTGAGAAAAACCCTCAGAGACCAAACTTCAATATATAAGAACAAAGAAATACAACAGCTACAAACTATGACTTGATAAATATTTCAACGTACAATGTGCTCATACCTTTCTCCTTCTCTCTTTTTCATTACCACCCTCCTCTGAATCTCCGCTCCCATCTAGATCACGAATAACATGAACGTCTATCATCCATGTGTTTGGTATCATGTTTTGAGAATTTCATCTCCAATTTCTAAGTAGCTGTGATTTGCCCAGAAACTAGTGAGTACATTCATAGTTTATTTGTTTCTCACATTTCTCATCTCCTTCACTGGGGCTGGGAAGTGTCCTTTAGACAGAAGGATGACCGGCCGGTGTGGCTCAGAGATTGAGCATTGACTCATGCACTAAGAGGTCGCCGGTTCGATTCCAGGTCAGGGCACATGCCCAGGTAGTGGGCCCGATCCCCAGTGGGGAGCATGCAGGAGGTGGTCAATCGATGTTCTCTCTCATTGATGTTTCTATCTCTCTCCCTCTCCCTTCCTCTCTCTCTAAAAGTAAATAAAGAAAAAAAAAACATTTAAAGAAATGAACAAATAGACCGAAGGACGATTGTTCCCAGTGTGGTTTGCACAGCAGCTACGGGCATAGAGGCACCTTCAGCATTTTCTCTTCTTTGAAGACCTACATTGACAGTGGGATAGGAGTGAAGAGGCAGAGATATTCAACCTTTTGGATTTGGACAAAAAAGGAGCAGAAAGTGCACTAGCCTGGTTTACTTAGTTACTGAAGAGAACAAAAGAGGAAAGGAGAGTGAGAGAAAGTTGGGTAGCCATCAAAGGATGATGACTTGAACGTTCCTCCCTCCTCTGTCTTCCTGTTTCTACCAAGCAGTGGGAAACTGCCAGCTGCTCCCCGGATCAGCTCTTTCCTGCAGTGGAGAAGGTCTGCTTAGAGCAGTCTGTGCAGAGGCTGGTCGTTTGAGAGCAGTGGCGTGGTGAAGGGGAGAGTAGCTAAATGGACTCAAACGGGAGGAAATGGACGGCAGAATACAAATAAGCAAAGAGCTACACCCCAGACTTCAAAAGCTGCAGTTTCACTTGGGCACACAACTAAGGTTTTCGAAAATTTAAATTAAACATTTCATAGAATTTTGGAGTTGTAAGTGACCTTGGAGATAGCAAAATCCAAGCATTCCCTGTTACTCTTCCATAAAGAAATTGGAGGCTACAGAGATGAAGAGATATGTCCAGGGGTATACAGAGTGATTAGTTTGGACTTTAAACCAAGTCACCAGAAAGACAGAGCAGTGGGCTTTTGCAGACAGCTTGTGCCAGGTACCAAGATAAACATTTTCATATGCTAGAGTTATATACCTAGGCATGTACAAGGCACTTGTCTGTCAATTAAAAACAGTTATTATAGTCACTAATGACTCAAACATTCTCCTGAGACAAACACTAAAAAATAAAAAGAAATAAAATGGATTAAGATATAAATCATTTTATTGTGCTATAGTTTCAACTGTGTCTGTTTCATATGCAAAGAGAAGAAAAGAAAGGACCCCAAAGTCGGGGTTCTGACCTCGAAGGGACGGAAATGTTTATCATTGTAAAAAACATCAGTGATTGCCACCTCTGATTTCCCCGTGCTTCTATTTCTTTCAATATCTCAATTTCTAACAAGCTCAAGTGCCACCTTTTCTTTTTAATTTAATTAGCAGCTGAGAGACGTTGAGCAAGTTACTTAATTTGTTGTGAGATAAGATGAGGTCGTTTATGCAAAGTGCTTAGCCTGGCATCTGGGATATAATCAGTCCAGTGTTAGCTGTTTTTATTAGTAGTAAACATTTCTTTTAATGAAAAGAATAAAAAGGGAAGGATCACCTATATCAGAGAACATGCAGGGTTTGGCTACAAGCGTCAGTTCACTGTGAGTAACAGCTGGTCTCTTTATGGGGCTTAGGGTACAGATTACATAAAATATATATATAGGAAAAGGAAAAGGGTAAAAACTTTCAAAGTTCACCAGTTGTAGCCTACAGCATTTCACTCAAGCTCATTAGGAAGTTTACATTTATAATGTAATCTCTTTGAAACAGATTTGATTTTTTTTAGTAAGGATCTTGTAAATTAGAACTTTCCCAGGGGGCTCACCCCATACCAGTTGTTCCAGAGGGTGGAATTCCTTCTGATCAAATATCTCAGAGAAGAAGAAAAATGGTTCGCTAAGGCTCTAGCACACTGGTTTATGTAATTAGCAGTGAATATCAGAATACCAGGGGCAGAATTAGCAATTAATAATACCCTTGCCCTCAGAACTTCATTGAGCAAAAGAAATACATTTAACAAACATTAAAGAACTGTGCAAATTAGCAGTACACTGTCTCAGTCCAGCTGTTGTAAAGTATTACCATATGGCTTTATAGTACACCTTTATTTTACCTTGGAGATTAAAAAGCCTTTTTAAAAAATACTATTTCCTAAGGTTGTTCTGTGCTACACACGCACACACACAAATACCAGTACCTCTCTACATTTTGGGGAAATTGGCTAATGCATGTAGGTTACAGTTTACATGCTTACCTTTTCCTACTGCCTCATCTGGCCAAGATTCCTACGAATGAAGTCATACTTACATCAAGCAGAGCAATTCAGAAGTGAATTAAATTCCCCTCCCAAACAATGCATGTGGGGACACTCGCTGTGGAAAGGACCCACTGCAGGAATGAGAAAAAGCAGATGCAGGGGTTTTTCCTTAGTTCAAGTTGATATGAAAATGAGGCCCTTAGGTAAGGCAGACTGAGGGTCAGAGGAGACATTGCCTGGCACCAAGTGGACACCCAACTGATAATGGATAAATCGATGACTTTAAAGTGTCATTAGGATCTAATGAACAAAATACATTAACAAACAAAATAGAAACAGACTCAAAGATACAGAGAACAGACTGACAGCTGTTAGAGGGGAGAGGGTTTGGGGGTGCTGGGTGAAAAAGGTGAAGGGATTAAGGAAAAACAAAACACAACAAAACAAAATCATAGACACAGAAAAAAAAGTATCGTGATTACCAGAGGGGAAGGGGAGTGGGGGAGGTAGAAGAGGGTAAAGGAGGGATAAATGGTGACCTGAGGAGATTTGTCTCTGGGTGGTGAACACACAATACAATATACAAATGATATATTATGGGATTGTGCACCTGAAACCTATATAATTTTATTAACCAATGTCACCCCAATAAATTCAATAAAAATGTCATTAGGGTAGGGTTGTGTGAGTTTGCTATTATTTGTAAGGGATATCAAAATCCACAGAAGCAGGTTCTAATCAGGAAAAGTGCTGATAGGTCAGAAATAAGACCTTGGAAGAATCCTGACACTGAACAGAGGAGAACAGAATTGAAGTAAAGAAGGTAAATGAACAGTGTGAGAGCAGCAGTTTTTGAGCACCTCTACAAGCGGAAAACTATTCCAACATGGCCAAGACAGCTTGTTAGGTAACAGAAAACAATCAACTAAAACTGACCCTCATTTAAAGAAGCGAGAGAGATGTATGCCTGAAATATTTTAATTTGAAGCATAAATAAATGCTTTAAATATTTTAATTTAAAGCATAAATAAATGCATTCTGGAGACAAAGGACTAATGTGGGACAAAGTCCTTTTCATTGCATAACGTGTCCTTGGACTCTTTGTGTAAAGGGTGAGATGGTAAATATTTTAGGTTTTCAGGGTCAGTTTGGCCTCTGTTGCTGCTGCCATGGATTCCCTCCTCCTCACCCCTTTTCCTCTTCTTTCCCTTCTCTGTTTTCTGCTGCTTCCTTTCCTTCTCTTGGTTCTCATTATCTTCCTCCTCTTCCTCCTTCTTCCAGATTCCTCCTCTGCTTCTTCTTTTTCTCCTTATTCTGCTTGTTTTTACACCCCTTTAATGATGTAACAACCATCGTGAGCTCAGGTCTGTACAAATGCACACGAAGGGACGTCGCAGGGGCACTGACCTCGCCGGCTTATGGATCTCGTGTGCAGGGTCGCCCCTGTTTCCTTCTCTGCACGCGTCACATCCGTGATGGACCAAGTGTAACTTCCAAGTCCTCTGACTTTTAACTTTAAGCTTCGACTTTCAAAAAAAAATCATCAAAAACATGAATGCAGAATTTTTTAAATGTTTGTGATTGTTTTTTCTGATTCTTTGACAGGTTCCTCACTCCTACCTTAGAATGTGTTAGAGCTACTCACCTTACAGAGTCTTTCCAAAGCATTCAACTTAGTTTTCCTGGAAACATCAGTTACTTTTTGAGTTCATGTTTCATAGGTTTTCCTAGCGTTCAAGTAAGTAATCGAAACAGGAATACATAGGTGGAAAACAGCATAGTGTCTCTGGGACAACCAGTTCCCATGGTTGAAGCAGTAACGGCTGGTAGGGTGGCCTGGTAGCCGGAGCCTTCAGCACACCCTGTGCTTCGCTGAGTTTGTTTCAGAAGGAGAATGAAGAGTCTGGTACCTCTGTGTCTCAGTTCAAATGCAGGCCGATTCTGAAATGTACATGGAATTGCTTGGAAACTATGCCAAAAATTTTACGTATGTTAAACGGTCAGAGAGATGATGTCCCACAGTAGAATAAACATGGCTAACATAGATTGAACACTGAATTCCTACCAAGGAATTCTTTATCTTAATTATTTCTGATCACATTGCTATGATGTAGGTACTAATATCCTATTCTAATATTTAATGGATATATAATTTCAGCCAAGTTACTTAGTTTCCTCATCACCTAACTAGAGTAATGCATCTACCTAATACAGCTTCTGTTTATTCTTTTAGCAAATATTTACTAAATACCTGCTACGTGTTAGGCACTAGGGAGCCAGCAGTGTTTAGACCAGAGCCGCTCAAGGTGTGCTCGCTGGCCCAGGGCATCGGCGTTACCGGAACTAGTTAGAAATGCAGATTTGGGGGCCCATCCCATATCTACCCAGTGAGCAACTCTGGGATCGGCACTGGCAACCTATCTTTGAACCAGCCCTTAGATGACTCTGATGTGTTGCTAAAGTTTGAGAATCATTGGCTTAGAATGTAAGGTCCTGTCCTCATGGAGCCTCATTATAATAAACTGGGATTTAAAAAATATTTTTATTGATTTTTTGGGAGAGAGAGAGAGAAACATTATGAGCGCAAAACATCAGTTGGCTGCCTCCTGCACACCCCCTACTGGGGATGGAACCAGCAACCCTGCATGTGCTCTGCCTGGGAATCGAACCATCAACCTTTTGGTGCCTGGAATGACACCCCGTTAACTGAGCCACACCGGCCAGGGCATAATAGAGTGTTTTGAACATGATTCCAGTTAATCTGTAGAGAAGCGCTCAGAACTCTGCCAGGCGCTAACTAGTGGTCATTAAAAATGTGCTCTGATTACTAATAGTTGTAGTAGCATCATAACCATGAAGTGGGGCAAAGCTCTAGAACTGCTTTCATTTAACATTTAAAAATATTCTGTATTTATGTTAGGAATACAGCATAGCATAGATGACTCTGAAGGCACACTTGAAAACACTTTACAAATTTTGGAGAAGAAAAGGACCATTTAAGGGTAGGGCAGGTAACACACCTTAGCCCTGGAGACTTGTGCACAGAGGGGACTGCGCGCTCCTCCGCCGCCCTCCGTCCCAGCCACGTGCAAACGCCGGCCCAGCAGAGCCAGAACTGACCATTTTTCCAAGAGACGTTACAAATCTGGGGTTTTATATAAAATGACCCGACTTTTAAGTATTTAAACCTAATTCAAATCATGGATCCAATCAAACACGTCTGCAGGCCACACTTGGCTCTAGGGTCATTGGTTTGCAAGTTCTGATTTGACTCATTCTTCGTCATTTTACATGCACACAAATGAGGGCCCAGAGAAGCTCAGAAAGTTATTTAAGTTCAGAGCACTCACCAAGGAATAGAAACTATCGTTTATGACTCTTTTTTTTTTTATTTTTTACTACCCCACTGCTTTGTTTAGCCTTCTTCCCATTCTAAAACACATTTACCTAAATTGCTGGATTGGCCAGGAGGTGGGACAGAGATCAAAGTATCGGAAATGAGAAATTGCTGCACACGGTGGGATTTAATAAACGCTTATTGAATTAAACTGCAACATGAATTAGAGACTTTCAAAGCTCTCGTATTTCAAATATTCAGGTTCACGGAAAAGTGTGGTGTTTTGTTTGTTTGTTTTTTTCTTTTAATATACCTACTTGGTCTGATGCTTCAGAAGGGGTTTCAGTTTTGTTCAGAAAAATTCAGATTACTTCCTATTGTCTCTGAATGTTTCACTGTCTTTATTGCGTTCCTTTGTCCCTGGTGGCTCGGGTCTTAAATTACAAAAAATTTTTTGATTTGTAAACGCTATGTTTGCGTGCAAACGAGAGGAGGCCACTCAGTTTGTATGAAGAGAGTTGAAAGCCCAGCAGATATGCACAAGGCCAGATTCCATCTGAGGCACCTCACCCCGCACCCAATATGGTATTTCCAGGCCCCAAGTGAAGTTAAAGTTAGCCATACTATACACCGTCATTCAAACTTGTTTAGATTTTTTCTTTTGATTCATGCCTTTGCTGCATTTTGTACATCCTCCTGACCATTCTTAGCAGCTGTAACAACACTTGTGGTATTACCAGTAATTTGCAACTTATCAAACATGATTGAACCTTGTTCTTTTGTGTAAACGAAACAGAACTCTTTGGTTGGCTTTCTTTATACTTTGGACATAGTGTAAAGGAAACGGAGACTATATTTGCATGCCAGACAATGAAACATAACTCACAGTGTATACATGCCTTTGACATTGTAATTACTAGCTGTTGTTTAGATTCCATGTATGGTCACTGGCTTTGGCTGTGTTGAAATCAGCTGTATCAACATTTAATCAAAGTCTTATAGATTTTGGTTGTATATTTTTCTAACGTCAAAATAGAAATGCTGAGACTAAAAAATAGGTTGGAAGGAATGGAAATGTGGTGTGCAATACATTGCAAAAATAATGAACATTCACAGCATAATAAATGAAGTTCTTTCTGAATTTGTCAGTAATAAAATCAAACATCACATGGAGCCCATTTCAAATTAGGATTATTTCTGTAGCATTTCAGCAACTTCTAATTAATTTTACTTCAGTTTACATTCAAAATAGCCCCTTTCGCAACATAGTCTGTTGAAATATTATCTGATTTAACATGAAATATTAAAAAGAAAATAATTGTAGGATTTTTGTCCTGAAAAAAAAGTAATATATAACTGTTGTAAATCACATGTAGAATATACAACCAACACCATATCATTTAACACCACATAATATGATGGCATTCAGTAACATAATGACCAGTATTACCTTGTTTCTAAATGGGATAAATTTCTGTAGATTTATACATGGGACTTCTAAAGTTTCATGGAGAAGGATTTGGGGGGCGGTAATGTTGTGTGGCAGAGAAGGATGGAAGCAATGATCTCTAATGCCAAATCGAGGTGTTTTGCTTTTTGCCTTTTAACGAAACTCCCAGGATAATGATCCTCTCTATCCTTTGGGTCCTTTGTTGATTATATAAGACTTCTCATAAAATTGAAGGCTATAAAACCATACGCCCATAACAAAATTATGAATATATTATTTGATTCATATACACAATGCTATATTGAGCGTGATCTTTCATATTTATACAATCAAAAGACTCTTATAATGCCATACAAAACAACTGTGATATCAATGTAATGCATATTACAGGTTTCTTTATTCATTCAACAATTACCATGTACCTATAATATGTAGATGACTGGAATAGTCAATATAGGATATATAAAGAAAACTAAGCCTGAGATCTGTCTTCCATGAGTTTACAATCCCACAATAAGTAGTAATTATACAACACAGAAAGTAAGCCATTCAGGAACATATATGTGGAAGTTCAGAAGGGAGAAGGATAGCCTCCAGCCGTAATGATCAGAAGTCTTTGTGGATAATGATATTGAGGATGGGCAGGGTTAAAGAGACTAACACTTCTATTTTCTCAAGAAGCCAGGGCTAAAAGTTGAATTTCAGGAGACTAGGCCCGTAAGTCTAGATATATGATTAGATACCAGAAAAATGATTTAAGAGTAGATCAATATATGGAAAATTAGACGATGAAATTAGGACAGAAAAACCAAGAGGCTGTTTCAGTGATGTTAGGTAGAAAGTAAGAGCGAATAGGCAGGCCTGTTGGTGGGTGGATGAATGGAGGAACAGGTCCAGGAGGTCATGGTAGAATGGGCAAAGGAGGCTAGGAAAACGGAGATGATTGAAATTTCAAGCTTGAATGATTTGGGGAATGGTGGACTGTTATTGGAAATAAAGAAGCTGGATTGGTAGGACACAAAACAAATTCAGATGAGGACATGCAAAATTTACAAATAGGAATCAGCTAGCTGTCATGATCAGCTAGAAACTACAAAAAAGAAGTGAGCTGGGGATGCAGATTCACAAAGTGACTGTCCATTGGATAAGAATATTACCAAGGAGTTATAAGGAGTTAAGGATAAAATCTTGAGTAAAAGGTGAAAGGTACAAGAACAGTTGTTGTTCAACAAACTGTACTCAGAGTAAGAAACAGGAGATTTTTGTGTACAAGTCAAGAGAAGAGCTTTTCGAGGAGAACTAGGTTTCAATAATACTAAATTTTAAAAAGAATGTGGGAACAATGTAGACCAAAAATGAATTTGGTAATTAAGGAATTATTGTTAAGTGTTTATAAGTTTGCTTACAATTTTTTTCTTAGATTCCTACACATATATCAATGCAAGAATAAACAACAGAAAAACAAATAGTAAACACATGATGATAGACATTTTTAAGAGAATTTTAGAGTGAAAACATAAGATTCCTTTTCTATTTCCATTAATATACCTAAAATATCCCCTTTTACAGAAGAGAATTTGAAGAATCAACAACAAATATTAACTAAATTCTGATTGATGCAGAACTATGCAGGAGTCTCCAAAAATGAGTAAGCCAATACTTCTAAAAGTCATTTCTAGAATATAACGCATGATTAAAATATATTACTTATTATTGTTGTTACACAGTAAACAGACCCACATGGCAACTCTTCACCTAGGCCTCCAAATCAGGTAAATGGGTTTTATAATGGTTCAGGATTAGCAAGTTAAACTCAGGGATGAGTCAAATACACTTTAACTATAAAAACATGAAGAGAGGTATGTCTGTGTCACAAAGGACTAGTAGGGAATGGGAAATGTTTTTCTTTAATTACAAGAGACAGAGTTGAGGTTGAAAAAAGGGATTCTTTAGAAAGACAGATGGTATAGAGGAACACTTGATGGAATAAAGTCTTTCAGACACAATGAAAAAATGGAACCAAAGGGCACTATTAGAATTCTCACATTGAAGAAAGGGTCTATTTCTTCCCCTGATGCAAGATGCAAGAAAAGTCAGACGGTATAGAGGATTTGGAAATGGATAGAAAAATCACATAACAATAGGTGCGTATAAAATGGTGAGATTTAGAGTTTGGTATAAATACAATTCTATGTAAAACCAAGAAATTCATAGCACATCAAATTTTAAAACATCAAATCCTAATAACATCTAAAAATATTAAAATAGTACAATTCTATATTCAGTATGAAGTATAGCCAGCTTTTGTACTTTGGAACACATATGAATAATGTTAATCATTTGATGCTTTGCCAAAAACCACTATCTGGGGCTACTGTGGACTGGTTCTTTTTGCTGGCAAAGCTCCTCAAAGCAAGAGAGCAATTCAACAGGAAATCTGACTTATTAGTCAGTCTTAATTTTTAGATTCTACTTTTTTGACAATATTTACCAGTAGTCTATAAATATAGAGACAAATTCAACTATGTAAATATAAACATAAAATATATTTATAGATTAACCCTACTAACAAGATGTTAAATGCCTACCTTTTATAAAGGCAGAGTTACCAACAATTTACAACTGCTCCATGGAATTTGAATGGGACTTCATCTGTCATTAGGTAGAGATTAAAGAGTCAGCATATAAGGCAAAATGGAATGGCTATAAGCCCCTCTGGGAGAAGATTTAAAACATGACTTTTTAGCTTTCAAGGATATTTTAAAAGCTATCTTTGTTTTCTGAAAATGGGAAATAATTTTTCAAATCCACAATGCTCCCCTTGTAACAGCTAACCTCTTTCTAAAGAGGACTCCTCCGTGGGATAAAAGCTTCTTTTTTGTTTGTTTTAATCAGAACACATGGGATGTTTTGAGATAATGACAGGAGTTTCTCTGGCTAAAGCAACTCAAAGGCAGACACAGAGCATAAGAAGACATTTTGTAGGGAGAGAACTGTAACAGCCCTTGAAGTGTTTTTGAATGATGGCAAAAGTCAGCACTGTGTCTTGTTATCTAGTAGAGAAAAGGAGCAAAAAAGAAAGAAAAAGAAGAAGAATGACAAGTGACAAGTAACATCACCCAGATCACCCTTTGAGGAGAGATAACATTGAGTTGAAATTGCTTCAGCCAGAAACACTCCTCCCATCTAGAAGTTAAAGATGTTGGGTCTTTAGTTGTCTCCTCACATGAACAAAACCAATGTTTACTTAGTTTGAAAATCATTAATTCAACACATAGTATTGATACCTACTGTGTGTCAAGCACACACAAGGATGCAACAACAAACAAAACACAGAAATCCCTGATCTCAGAGCTTATATGTTAATGGAAGGTCAGGAACAATAATTAAGATAACCAGGTAGAAACCGTCTGTTTAGGGGTCATAAATGCTATGAAGAATTTAAATCGGCGAAGAAGGATAAGGGAGAAAGTCCTAATAGGGAAGAATTAAAGACCTGAAGGAAATGAAGGAAGGAGCCACGTGAGTATCTGGGGAGAATTCCAGGCAAACTAATTAGAAAGTACACGGCTCCAGGGCATGAATCTGACTGGCAAACTCATAAAAAAGCAGAGGCTAAGGCTGCTGAGTGAGCAAAAGGAGAAGAGTAGGGAATAAAGTCATAGAGATGGTGTTTAGTTCCTTATGGTCCATTAAAAACACATTGGCTCTTACTCTGTCTGATTAAAGCAGGGAGTTACCGAAAGATGCAGAGAGTGGCATGGTATTCCAATGGAATCACTGGCTGCTATAGTGAAAACAGTCAAGGGCGCAAGAGCAAAAAACAATGTTACCCACCATGAGACGATTATAATAATCCAGGTGAGAGATGATGGTGGACTGGACAAGGAGGGTGGCTGCAGAAATGAAGAAATGTGGTTGGATTCCAGATGCATTTTAAAACAAGTGTTGACAAGATGTTTTGATGGATTGTATGTGGGATTTGAGAGAAAGAAGAATCGGGAATGATTCCAAGATTTTTGGTCAGAGCAACTGTAAAAATAAAATTACCATTCACTGAGATGAGTAAGACAGAATAAATTTGGGGGTGAAGGAGAAAGTTAGCAAGTCATTTGTGGGCACACTAAGCTTGAAAGGCCCAATGGACATCCAAATGGAGATGGTATGTAGAAGTTGGTTTTAAGACTTCAGAGTTCACAGGAAAGGTTTGGGCTGGAGACACAAATCTTAAAGCCATTATCATACATGTAGTATTATAAACCATGATTCACCATGGGATTGAGTAAAGTTAAAAAAGGAAGAGGATCCATGTTTAGAGGTTAAGTCAATGAAAAGCAAGTAACAAAAGAGAGTTGGGGAAAATGGATATAGTATTTAAAGGAAGATAAGAAGTATTTGGGTCTTAGACACCAAGGGTCTAGTGCTAATCTGGGTAAATGACCACTGACAAATTCAGTATTGAGAATGGCCATTGGAATTTGTATTGGGGAGGTGACTGGTGGCTTTAATAAGAGCAATTTCAGGGGAAGCATGAGGATGAAAGCTTAGTTAAGGCAGGCTCAACAGAGAATGTGAAAAGGGAGCTGGAGACTACATATGGACACATTTAATGATGCAGGAGCAAGAAGGAAATGCTGCCATCATGTTCTGAAGTAGGTGATAGAGGTAGAAACATGGTGCATAAGGGAAGAGTTTGGTCTTTGTCAAGAACAAAAACAATTCATCTGGTGAAACAAGAACAAAACTAGAGTAGAGAGGCTGAGATGCAGGTAGGAGAGAAAGTAGTAATAAAATGAATGGAAGTTTTCTTCTGATAGATTTTATATTCTTAGAAGAGTGGAAGTGGTCCTCAGTGAAGACTGAGAATGGGAGATGAAGTTTGAGCAAAAGGGAAAAGGCATGGATAGTCATCTGGGAGTGTGGGAATGCAAATGGATCGGGGAATTCATTGCTGTGATTCCTTAAGGATCCAGTTGAGTTTAGTAATCACAAAATTACTGGGTGACTATAGTTTGTCTTTTTTCCAGCCATACTCAACTGCTTGGGTGTATTCATAACTTTGACAGAGGGTTTGAGCTAAATCTAAATTCAAACGTTCAAGTAGTTGAAAATATTGACTACACTTTTATTTTTTGGTTGCACCATCATTAAAAAGTGGTACCTATACAAAATGTTCTTGATGGACCTCGATTTCATCTAAATGAAATGTTCTTGGTGAATTATTGCAGTTTTATACCCTAAGTTCTTTAAGCAATACATAGATTACCTAAGTAAATGTACTTAAATAGTTTCATGATATAGTATATCTTTAAACCACAGGTTGGCGATTATTTTTTTTTTTGTAAAGGGCTAGATAGTACATATTTTAGGCTTTATAGGCCATGTGGTTTTTCTCAGAATTAGTGAGCCATAGGTTTCTGTAACAGTCAGTCAACTGTTCTGTTGTAGTCTAAAGCAGCCTTAAACAACATACAAATGAATGGGTGTGACTAAATTCCAATAAAGCTTTATTTACCAAAACAGGTGGCGGGCAAAAATCACAGGCCTTAGGCTGTCAACTCCTGTTTTAAACTATTTGTAATATATCTTGCTTAAATACTATGTAAAAGCAGCTGAGCCTGTATTCAATAGCTATTAATAAAATATTAATAATAAATAAAATATTAGATAAAATTGGTGAAAGCACCTACAAGTGTGCCTGGCATGAACTAACCTACCGAGAACATTCCCTTTCATGGAACATATGGGTGGCATCCTTGGTATTCAGGGATTAGTCTACAAACCTGCAGCATCAGCATCACCTGGGACTTTTTTAGAAATGCAGAATCACGGGCTCACCCCATGACCTATTTAAAATACACCACCTGCATTTTAAAAAGAGACCTATGTGTTTTATATACACATTAAAGTTTAAGAAGCATTCATTTAGAAAGTAACACCGGGATTTTCCATGTATGAAATCAAATAACCTATAACCAATATCATAAGATTAACAAAAACCAGAATAATATGAGGAGGGGGAAAAAAAGACAGAGAGAGAAATAAGAAGAGAAAAACAGAAAAGGTAAACCATTTCCCCATCAAATGTCCATCAAATGATGGACAATAAATAAAATGTGGTATATCCTACAATGGAATATTATTCAGCCATGGATGAATGTTGAAAATATTATGCCTAGTGAAAGAAGTCAATCACAAAAGGCCAGCTTATTGTATGCTTCCATTTATATGAAATGTTTAGAATAGCCAAATCCATAGAGACAGAAAGTAGATTAATGGTCGCCCAGGGCTAGAAAGAGGGGAGAAGGAGGAGTGAGCGCTAATAGCTACAAGCTTTCTTTATGGGGTGATGGACATGTTCTGTAATTAGATAGTGGTGATAGTTGGACAACTCTGTGAATATACTAAAAACCATTAAACTGTACACTTTGAAATGCTGAGTTTTATGGTATATGAATTATATCTCAAAATTTAAAAGTCCAAAAAAATGTGAAAACAAGGGCAATAATAAGAAGTAATGAAAGGTTTCCACCCATAGCAATTCTGTGGCAATTGCATTTAAGCAGCTCAAGAGTTTCCATAAGAAAAGATGAGGGGACACTGTAGCTTTGCCAAAACTGAATAAAATAAATCTCTAGAGTCAGAATTAGTTTTCTATTTAGACCTCAGGTGGGTTTGATTGTAAGAACAAACTGCAGAGAAATAGATTTTCTAGTTTACCTATGGTAACATACCTCGGGATACACCAGCAGGAAGATTAGCTGGCAACTGCTTCAGAGAGAGCAAGAGATTGATTTTGCAGGTTTGGTACTTACACTGGATGCCACTTGAGTATCTTCCTGTACTAACTAACAGCCCAGATCTATCCCACCACCCCCACAATCCCACACCCCGTGGCCACAGGCAGCCTGCGGGTTTTTCCTCCCTATCTCCAGAGCAGTCTTAGGCCCGACCACATCATCTGAATTGGAAGATGAGGATTGTTTGTATGCGTTCCAAAGGAATCCCAACTCCTTGAGTGTCTCACATAGTTGGGAGTCAGTAATAACACAAACCGGGTGATGACTGCGTGAGTCACCCTGGGGAAAACACAGCCTGAAGTTGAATCTAGACTATGATTTGCAGATGTGCCCTCACACCCACTTCCAGGGAGAATCTCCACTTATTTACAGCCCCTGGTCTGCGACGTAGTGCCATTCACGCACATTCACAATTCATCAAGCCCGCGGTTTCCAGAATTGATTCTCTAATACCGATGAAAACTTAAGTAGCAAAGGGTTTAACATTTGGAAAATGTAAGGACATTCATGCAAGTAGATGCTAATTTCTAGCAAGCTTTGATTTTAAGGCCTTGGAGGATCATTTTCCTCTTTAAGTCTATGGCACCAAATTCACCTACTTATGAGTAAATATTATTTCTTCTTTTCCTGCATCCACATAAAATTATATCAGTAGTATAAACTATAACCATTTTCACAAACGAAATCTAACATCTCAAAGAATTTAATTTTGGATTAACTCAATAATCTGACTCAGACTCATTTTTTTTTACAGTGAACATAGGATGAGTGGTAATGATTGAGAAATAAAAGAAATAGAATATAATCTGAGAGGGAAATCTGATAAAGCCCTCTTTGATCATGATGGGTTTGTCACGGGCAGCCCTACCGCTGTAGAAGAAAGAGTTGCACTGTGTCTCCTCATGCCCTTCTCTGAGACTAGTTCTCATGCTAGTAAAGCACAGAGTGATGTTATGGTCTCCATGGAGGAGAAGACGAGTAAATACTAAAGCTCAGACTATGAATCTAATGCAGGATGGCAGATAAATTCTACCATATGAGCTGTGGCTGCCTGGAGCTAAGACTCAAGAAAAATTCTAGGGCTATATCCATTGGGTCTGTCTGCCATGGGCTTCAGAAGTGGGATCCTATATGGTATCCATTGCTCTGGTCATATCTTCTCAGTCCTAAATACCTAAACCTTAATCAACTACCTTCCACCAGAAATTTTCTTAAGAAGGCATATTCAGGGTGAGAACTCAGCCCTCAGTTGAAATGATTTTATGAGAACAGAGAGAATTTTCAAGAAACCTAGCATCATCAAAATGAAAATCCCTTGATCAAATGATTGTTTTAAAAAATTACTATGAGTCTGAAAGGCGAATGAGCCATCTAGAGAATCCCTCCCAGGGAAGCGAATTCGCTTAGTCTAGCTGTATGGTAGTGCATTTGAATGCAAGTCCCTAGAAAAATGTTCAGCCATGCTGCCCATCTTTATTTACGTTTATTCTCTTCTCTTTTCATTTATCCTTTGAGTTCAAGACTCACACAAATCACTAAAGCCTTTTTTTAATGCTTTTGCTACTTAGTCATCTTCTCATAAAGTTGTCTATTTCTGTTAAGGATTTTTGTCATCTCTTCTAGCAAATCAAAATATTTGACATGGAAAAATAATCAATCAAAGCTACCTTTTGGAATACATAATATATAGACATGCGTTCCTGGTTGTCTGAATAGTGTTATATAGCTGTGGTCACTAAATGACTTAAAATATACATATTTTTTTGTTTTACTTGTGGAGCATTTGCAATTTTAGTCATTAAATGAGCTTTGCAGGTGTGCAAATACCCTGTTAATCCTGCTGTTTTCTGAAACACTGCTGGCCACATCAACCAATACTTTGGAAGACTGGCAAAATGGAGAAGCTTTTTCAAAGCCCAACAATAAATTAGTAAGACGAGTTATATAACAAGTGGAACTTTGTTGAGTTAAAAAATAAGACCACCTGAAGTTTTATTTTTTTAAGCCATCAAGGATTGGATTTTTAAATGCAAAACCAGATATGACCATTCTTGCCTGTCCTCTGTTTTTCTTTTCATGTAAACATTATTTTCTTGATACATGGGGGGAAAACAAGAGTCCCTAACCTGTACTTCTCATTATAAAAAAAAAAAAAAAACATTAAGAGTGCTTTGGTGAATTTTAGTCTGGGAGTCTGGGATATTTCTTTTAAGAGGCACTTGTGTGCAGGAGAGAGAAACCATCTTTCCATCCTTAGGATGATGTGAGGTTTTTAAGACACACTAACAAAACTGTGTAGATGATAAGCAGTAACTAATCAAAAATGCACCTACTCTTTCAGTGTTTTGCTAACGATCTTTCCACACACTGTTCTAGGTGATCACACAGAGTTTTACAGTAACTTTGCTCTTTTCCGTTTCTACAAGAGAAAGGTAATCTAATATGCAATTCCCATTGTACAGTCTGCCTGAGCCGTGAACTTCTAAAATGTGTCAGTAACAGAAGTCAGAAGTCCGGCTTTATATTACGATGTAGCAGCCAAGAATTCAGGTTCTATTCGGGACCCAAGTTCTGTAAATTATGTAGGGGAATAATTCACTCAGGCCTACACAAGGAGGTTAAGAAGGCCTCTTATATACGTGGATGTCATGAAAACGATTTGAAAAAAATAGCAAGTTCTTAAGTATTATTGCCACCCCAGTTGTGCTGAAACTTCAATTGTTTTAAAATGATCCCATACATATAAGTTCTTATGAATTTACAATAATTGACTCACTATGAATTTGGTAACTCTTTGTATAAACAAGTCTCAGAAGAGAGTATGAACTTAGCACTAAGAAGCATATAGGCATCTTAAACATCCTTTGATGATCAGCCTAAGAGAATTGTGTTTATTTTTTTGCTACATGTGAAAGTTCATTCTCAGTATCAAGTTTATTTTGTCCGCTAACTTTGTTAACCTTTCCAATTTCTTCAGTATTTGGTGTCCTTTCCCAAAGAGCTGTTAGGATAGAACAGTTGCATCAGGGTCAAAGGTCAGAGCCATTACCGTGTTAACCTAAAGCATAGATGCTGTTCCTTGAGCTCAAAATGTGTTTTTGATTACTTTTTTAAAATAAAAATATGCCAACAAGAGTATAATAGCAGTGCACAAGACATCTTTGAAACTTATATCCATTGGATTTTTGATAAAACAGCTAAAATATTTCCACTGGTAGAGTCACTAGGTCACAAAAACGCTGTTTCATTCAAAGAATCGTTTTTGATTATTTTATTTGAACTAAAATAGCTAAACATGTGATAAAGCTTCAGCAATTTGAACTTTTCAGAAAAAATAGTATATTTCTTTTCATCTTTTAAAATAATATTAATATGACAGTATGGTTAATGAGTGAAACAATATCCATTTTTATAGAAATCATACTATCATAATGAATAACTAACTGAGAGATATTTCCCTGTAAAGATTTACTGCTAATCCTTTAGTTGAAATTCATTTTACTCCAGAGACATTCAAGCCATCACTTAGAAACATTATTTGCAGACTTCACCAGGGTAACAGCTCTAATCCTTAAGGTAATCATCTTTCACCCTCCTCTCCAGTTCTTTCTCCTTTCAAGTCCTCACTGGTCCTTTTAGAAAAACAGAAACTAGAAGACAGCTATTATTCTCCTCCATGGGATAGTCTACTCCATCCCGGCAAGTGATGTCGTCTTCTGTTTACCCTCATCTGAAACAAGTGCACAGGGTCACCGTCTTACCGTTGATGTTTTCCCAGAGCAAAAAGAAAGACTGTCAGGAGACAGCCAGATCACCAACTAGAAGAACCTGAGAAGTAAACTCCATTTGCTGTTCTTATTTTGCATTTGATACTGAAGGGGAGGAGAAAGAGAACCAGAAGTCAAGGGAAAGGAGTAGGAAAATAAGGAGAAGGAGAAGGAGAAAAAAGAGAGAAAAGGCTATTCTTCTTTGTCAGAATTCACACCCTGAGTCAGTCTGATTATCTTTTCTAAACAATTATTTTATTTTTATTTTTTATTTAAAAAATTTATCTTTTCTTTATTGATGTTTAGAAAGAGAGGAAGGGAGAGGGAGAGAGAGATAGAAACATTGATGAGAAAGAATATCAATTGGCCGCCTCCTGCATGCCCCCCACTGGGGATTGGGCCCACAGCCTGGGCATGTGCCCTGACCTGGAATCGAACCGGTGACCTCTTGGTGCATGGGTTGATACTCAACCACTGAGCCACACCAGCCGGACAGTCTGATTATCTTGTACTTCTGTTAATATTCATTAACAATATTCCAAGTATTGCATAATTAACAATAAAGCAAGAAGAAAATTTTATTCTTAAATTCTAGCATTTTTCAATACAATTTCAGGGCAAACACGCACTAGCACATAAAGAATGGATCACAGACTTTCATAACCATAGCAGGGAATAGGACTCCAGACTGCGTGTGATTGTTTGTGTCCGAGAATCATTCGTCAGGTGAATGGAGATTTATGAATTCTACAGCAGGAATGAGTTCTCTAGGACTCTGAAACTATTTTGTTCCTTTATTATTATTTTTGAAGCCTCTACCCACAGACATCATTGACACTGGCTCTGAAACTGCAGTCATAGGCTTGACCAGTAATGCACATTTGACTAAAATCATAATGCTCACAATTTGGTAATGAATACCAGCCCTTCTCCAAATAAGTAGACAATGTCTGTCATCAAAACACCCTCTAGATGTTATAAAGATAAAATTTAATTCTGAATCTCAAGCTTGTGTTAGGTTCTGGAAGTTATTTAAATTGCCACTTTCAAAAACATAACCTTAGCCCATATAAATTTAGAAAGAAAGAAAAAAAAAACCCTTTCTTACCACCAAGAAACTTATTGTCAGACTGTTTCTGTATGATGCAGTAAGAATTAATCTACATTTTAGATGTACCATATGCTTCCAAATGGTTGCTTTGTCCCAAGTTCTTTTATTTCAATGTGCCCATGGTTCCAAGTTAGAAACATCCCAATCTCTGACTCTGCTTTGCCAGTCAATCACCAAGTTCTTTCAACTCAAACTTCAATATTTTCTGCTGTCTACGCATCCCCACAGCTACTGTCCTAATTCAAATCCTCACGGAATGCTAGATTACCCAGTGGGCAATAAAGTTTACAAAATAAAGTCATGTTCTTAGGATGTCAGTGAAGCAAACACAATATGAAATATGAGAAAAATTTAGGTTCAATGAATTTATCCAGATTTTAAAAAGTAGAGTTTATGGAAAGAATTTATAATTATGACATTTAAGTTTTAGATTTTATTTTAATTTCAACATTTGCATATGCTTTGTATACTCATTTGAATTGCAGAAAGGGTACCCCCAGAATCTTTTCAATGTTCACATCTTTTTAATATTCCAATTAGGCCGTCTTACCATCACCAGTGAAAAATTTCCCGACTCGCCATTTTTGTCACTCACCTGCTTAATGATCTTGATGGGTCCGTAACACCCATAAGGGAAGGTTCACATTCCCCAGTTCCACAAGCCAGGCCCTCAGTGAAATAGCCAGGGCTGGTCTTTCCATTCTCATCTCCACACATTCACCTTTGGTCCTTTAACCACACCAAACTATCAGTTTTTCAGGCACAGGGAGGTTTCCCAGTTCTCTTAAATCTTCCTATTGGACCTTATACATTGTTCTCCTTATAGGCAATTCTAAAAACTGACTATATTGTGTTAAGTGCTCATTAAATTTAGATCATTTTTCTTTGGACCAATACTGAAACCTCTTTTGCTTATTCCACTTTGCCATTTTATATATTAGTGTTCCAAACAATCCCACTTCTAATATACTTCAAAGATGACATTTCCACTGGCAAGGTCTTCCTCAGATACTTTGTTTTTCTAAAGACAGGATGTGGTTTCTTCAACCTGCCCCTTGGACACTCTTATTATTATGCAAATGTATAAATGAATTATAAAAATCCACTCATTGACTCACATGTTGGTTCACCATATAAAATCAGCAAAAAATGTCACCACAACTTCTACGTACCACACCCAAAACGAGAAACTCCGTGCACTACCATACTATTAAGCAGCCTCAGAGATCCCGACCCACTGTTTTAATGCTGAGTTCCACAATGAGGTCATGTGAACGAAGGCTTCAGGTTCCCACAGTGTGGTTCACTCTTGAAGGAAAGGGAACTTTCACTCTTGAGTTTCCAAGGGCCACATGCACAACCTTAGGAAGAGGGCCAGACCAAGATCCGTGGGCACTCAAGACAAGCTAATAATTTGGCATCCCTTTAAGCCTGTATTCTTCAAAGTTTGGCTGGCTTACTGTTTATTTAAAAAAAGAGGTTGAGAAATCAGTAGGAAAAAGACAGAAAAAGAGTATTCACTCAGCTTCTCTTTTCTTGTCATGAAAAATCAACACAAACACAAACCAAAAAGGGAAAGAAAAAAAAAATGAAGCCTGTGAAGGCTAATTTTATGTCAATATAACTGGGCCACAGAGTGCCCAGATATTTGCTCAAACATTATTCTGGGTGTTTCTGTGAGGGTAATTTTAGATGAGACTAACAAATTAGTATATGAAGTAAAGCAGATTACCCTCCTTATTGTAGGTGGGCCTTATCCAAACCATTGAAGACCCGAATAGAACAAAAAGGCTGACCCTCCCTAAGTAAGAGAAAATTCTTCCTGCCTAACACCCCTTAAAATAGGACTTGCCTTTAGACTCAAACTGAAACATTGATTCTTCTGAGACTCCAGTCTCCAGTCTTCAGGCTGAACCTACAGCATCAGCTCTCCTGGTCTCCAGCTTGCCTACTCGCCCTGCAGATCTTGGGACCTGCCTGCCTCCATACCTCCATACTCCATAATCGTAAATCTATATATTCTTCACATACCCATACAGGAAATTTCCACTGGGGTTGGCTATGTGACTTGCTTCAGTCAATGAGTTATGAGCGAAAGTCACATGGTTCTACTTGCTATCCTCTACAGCAGTGATCATGGCCCTGGAAATCAATGCCTCTTCAGTCTGGGTGCTTCATTATATACCATTTGCAAGAGCTAATCATTACAAGCCTTTCCATTGGATTGAGGTTTCATTTCCAACCCTGGGCTGCTTTTGAAAATGGTCCTTTCAAAAACACACAAACCTTCATAAAATACAATTTTAAAATTATCTTACATTTCTAACACAGTTTAAGAACTTCAGCAATATTTTGGTGCTCTGGTCAACTGATGTCTTGGGCAGCAATCTGGACAGCCTAATCTTAATTTTGACTATGCCTAGAAAATAGGTAGCAGATATCTTCAAGGCAGGACAAGAACATGCAAGATCCCTTTTTAGACTGGTTCTTCATTTTCTCCTACAAAAGTCGCAGAGGAAGAACGCTATTCTGCCAATCCTAAATAAAAACCAAATTAAATTTAAGAATATAATTTCAAAGTGGAAGTATCATTTTTAAAACATGTCTCCAGCATTTAAGTGAAAATGAAGCAAGCATTTAAAAGTTGTAATTATTAAGCACAGAAATGTAATAAAAATGATTGTGAGAGAAAATGACCATAGTATGTAGAGCCAGTATTTATGGAACACGTAGATACTTTACACAGTACTTAGCATCCATTTTTTATGTCTTACTGTTTAATCACTTCCTTACCCACTCTCAGACAGTGTGGTCCTGGTAGCTCCTTCCTGACTTCAAGGGTTGGGCATGAACTTAATCCTCAGATAAACTGAGGACTTCTGGACATGGCTGTAGTAATTGGGTGATGGATGGAGTAATCAGAGGCTAAGAAGTCCCAGTTCCATGATGTTACTGACTGAGTTAGGCTGGAACTATTAGAAAACTGGACTTGATTCTTTTCTGAAGACTTAAAACCTGAGAGATTATAAGGTTAGGAAGTGATGTTTAAACTGTCTGTCACCAACAAAATGAAAGCAGAGCCACAGACAGATTTCTGATTCAAAACACTTGAATTCTAACTTAAGCAATGTTGAAACATTATCAGATAGGTTAGTGACATGGTCTATTTTAGGCTAAGATGGTCTTTTACTCACAAATTAAAGAGTCCCAAGTGATATACTGAATAAACAAAGTTTATGCTTTCAAAAGCTTACTGTATTGAACCAAATTTTGGTAATAATTTAAAAATTGATTTGCATTGATGATGGTAAAAGTGATTAACCAGATAATGATTAATACTTTAATTCAATCAATAAACATATTATTGAACATCAACTATATGCCAGGAGCTATGAAAGAAACTGAGGATATAGCCGTGAATGAAAAAGAAAAAAAAAAGTCTCCCTCTAATGAAGCTTATATGTTATTTTAATGGTGGAAAATGAGTGATAGACAAAATAAATAAGTGACAGAGTATATTAGTGAAAAGAGCTACAGAGAGAAGTAATTAAGGGAACTAGGTAGAACCAGCAGGCAGTAGAGGTTGGGGAGAGTAAGGTTGCTGTTGAATAGAGAAAATCTCAGAGAGGGTGACATTGGGCAGAACCTCAAAGAAGGTGAAGACACAAGCCATTTGGACCCAAGGAAAGGAATTCTAGCTATAGGGAACAGCCAATGCAAAAGAAGTTCTGAGGTCAAAATATGCTCATCATGCTTAAGGAATAGCAAGGTAGTCAGTGTGGCTGAGCAAAATGGGTGAGGGCAAGAGAAATAGGAGATAGGATCAGAAAGTTAATAGGGGTCCAGTCCATGTTGGATCTTGTTGGCTATTTTAAGGACAATATCAAGTCACTATGCTTAGATGGAATATATATTTTATTTTTTAAATTTATATGTTTTATTTTATTAAATGGAATATTCTTTTTAATTTTAAAATTCAAAAGAGTAGCTATATTGCCTTCCCCAAAGAAGGGGTATGCACAGAACAAAAAGGAATGGTTTATATATTCTTTGCCTAAAAAAAAAAAAAAAATCTCATGGCTTTAAACAACTGAATCAATGAAAAAACTACTGACATCAATAACAGGTGGACGTTATCTTTAAGAATGTCACTATTTCCCAATTAGAATGCTAAAACTACCTGAAATTGTGATCCTCTTACTGATAGACTCTGGAATTTTGAATAATAATTTCAATATATTTTGGTTAAAGCTGAGTAAACAATCAATTGTTTCGATGTATGTTAAAATGACTATTGAGCTAGCTAAGTCATATGATCTGATGTCGAATCGAGATGCAGATTGCTACAAGTAAGAAGTGAGAAGCACATTCTAATACAAGATCATAAGGCACATAAAATGATTTTATCTTGATATGTATTGCTTAATCTCTTAGAATGTACTGCCAACATTCTATTAATAGAAAATTTGTCTCAGATGAAGACTTCTGGTTTGGAAATGAAGAGGAAAGACAACATTTTCCTCTCCTTTACAGAAAATAACCTCAAATCAATAAGGACAAAATGAAACGAGGAGAAAACTGAAACAATGAAGCACGTTAGTGCCAAGGCAGTGAACAGGGATGTGAGTAAGAGGGAGTGTGGAGAGCTGCTGGTGGTGGCAGATCTCAGAAAAGGCTGGCAGGATGTACTCTGCCAGGAGAGCAGAGGCATCCGGGCTTGCATGGCCAAAAGCCCTTGTTGGAAAAACAAGAAGAGAACACTGAGCTAGTGTCCGCAGGTACCCTTGCCTGGTTTGGTTTTACGAAACAGAGGTGGTACTGGCTGGCTTAACAATGACAATTGATATATAAACATTGGTCAGTCTGTCACTGAGCAGCGAAAAGAAGTGAGTCTCACCAGTGTGTGCATCCCAACAGCTACCAGGCTCTATTAAATGGGGTGAAGAAAAGACTCAAAGAACTCACCAAAAATCCTGAGTCATATCAAAATTTCTGCAAATCTACTACATGGCATGGGCCATCTGTCACATGAAACAACTGTGAATGACTAATCCAGGGGAAAAAAAAAACTGAAAAATTAGAAGCACAGGATTGATATACATTCACTGAGAACAAAAATGAGGAATGGCCCTGGCCGGTTTGGCTCAGCGTTTAGAATGTCGGCGCACAGACTGAAGAGTCACAGGTTTGATTCCCGGTCAAGGGCACGTACCTTGGTTGTAGGTTCAATCCCTGACCCTGGTTGGGGTCATGCGGGAGGCAACCAATAGATGTGTCTCTGTCATGATGATGTTTCTCTTTCTCTCTCTGCCTCCCTCCCACTCTGTCTAAAAAAATCAATGGAAAAATATCCTCAGGTGAGGATTAAAAAAAAAAAAAGAATTGAGGAATGCAAAAATAAAAACAAATAGCAATCAAACAAAATTCAACAGACTATATCATCAGAAATCGAAGGGAAATGTCTAACAAATGTTGCACTATAAGGTTACAAAATTTCAATGAGGTTATTGGCTTTATAGACTTAAAGAACAAAGGATAGAGATAAGAGCTCGAAAGGAAGATGGTCAGACGGAAGAGGATGAGACATGAGCTTGAAGAGTTTAGGGAAGAACTGGAAGATTTATTTTTAAAATCAAAGAAATGAACATGAAACTATACCAACTGGTGTTGACAATGCTGAATACAGAGTGACAGAATTAGAAAAACATAGCAAATGGACATAAAAACAAAGAGTTAAAAGAATTTGATAGAAACTGATGGGTATTAAATATAAGTAATAGATACCTAACACACATATCATTGCCATACCTGCTTCAAGAATGGTATGGAAATAAAATATGTTGAAATACTTTTTTTAAATGCCATGTATAAAAGATGACTTGAATTCGCAGATTACAAAAGCAAACTATGTCCCAGGAAAAACTGATGAGAAATGGACCACATCAAGAAATAAAACTCCTGAATTGCAAAGGCAAATAAATAATTCACTGGGCACTCTAGTAAAGAATATGAAGTCACTTTTGAAGGTGAAAAATCATCAAAATGGCCTCAGGAATTTCAAATAAATATTGAACCCCATAACTCAAGAAACTGTGAAGAGATGCCTGCAAAATCCTTCAAGAGAGAAGGACCCCAAAAATGTTTACCAATCCCACACTGTCCTTCATGTATAAAGGTACCTAATAAATACTTCTGAACATGAAGAAACTCAAAATATTATGCCTATTAGCCCTTTATATAGAAACTACTGGAGGCTTGTTCAACAACAACAACAAAATGTTAAATTGATAAAATACAGTAAAAATCTTGAAAGAGTAGTAAAATAACCCTAAGAAAAGCAAAAAGAAAGAATTATATTTGAAAACAAGTAGAACTAATAAATAAATGCAACTGCTGCTTCCCTATAGAAAAACAATGACACTAACAATAAAATAGGTAACACTGTACAAAAGAACTTATTGTTTATTAACTTACTTAATACTAAAAGTAATTGTATGAAGTAAGCAGTATATTATCCCATTTTATACATGAGGAAACTAAAAAATATAGAAACTAGAGAAATTGTTCCAGGTCTCAGAGATGGACTAAATTTTTCACCACTATTTTTTTTTAAATTGAGGTATAATTGACATACAAGGTTATATTAGTTTCAGGTGTACAAATTATGATTTGATATTTATATACACTGGGAAATGATAACCACAATAAGTCTAGTTAACACTGTCACCGTATAGAGTTACAGATTTATTTTTCTTGTGATGAGAACTTTTAAGATCTACTCTTATAGAAACTTTCAAATATGCAATTGTTATTAACTACAGTCGCCATGTTGTACATTACATTGCACATAAACCACTATTTGTACCACTTCACAAACAAAATTTGAGCTGAATTACTATTTTAAAGGAACCATGATAGAGGAGTGAGAGAAAGCACAATTTTTTAAACTTAGAAATTATAAGGAGAAAATAAGTATAGTAACAGGAGAAATTAAAGAATTCTAGGAGTGTTTTGCTCACCCATAGTTATGGAAAAACTTTGGACAATTTGTATGAAATAGATACATTTTAGGGATGTATAATTTATTTAAATTTGTTCTGAAAATGAAAGACACTATGGAGTAATTTTATTATTGAAAGAAGTAGAAAAATTTGCCAAATAGCTACCTTCCTCAGCTCCTCCCTAAAAGACCCCAAGCCAAGACTATTCACAGTCAAACTTTACTGAACAATTATGGAACAGAAAATACAGTGATATATACACTTCATAAAGCATAGAATAAAAAAAAAGCTTCTAGTTGTTTTAAATTAAGCTGGAATCACAGATAGAAGGAAGGTAGGTAGGTAGATAGATAGATGGATAGATTGATAGATTTCAGATAGCTAAATAAAGATCATCTATCAGTCTGTTTTTCTGTCTATCTACCTCTTACCTCCTGCTGGTGCTGCCCCTCTTGCTGAACCCTGGCTAATAGGGTGATAAGTGTTTGCTCAGGGTGACAGACCTAGGAAAGAAACTTTTTGCTGTATCTTCTCTTGTATCTTTAAAATTGGAAAAATGTGAATATATTACTAATTCAACAAATAACTACTAAACTTAGAAAATGTTATCTGGGAGTAGGGAACAGACTGACAAACCTCAGAGGGAAGGGGGGTGGGGGGCAGGAAGAGATAAACCAAAGAACTTACATGCACATATGCATAACCAATGGACACAGACAGTAGTGAGGAGAAGGGGGTTGGCGGGGCAGGAGCAGGGAGAGGGTGTCGATGGGAACAAAAGGCGAGATGTCTGTAATACTTTCAACAATAAAGATAATTTTTTTAAATGTGCCCTAAACATTAAGTATTAGGACTTCTGCATTAATTAATAGAAAATAAGTGTTCTAGCCCCTAAAAAAGGACCTACAAACCTGCTATTTTCTACCAAACTTAAATCTAGTATTTTCTCCAGTCCCTCATACTGGTTTGCATACATGTGGTTTTATTCCTAATTCCATCTCAAGTACCTGCATTTTTTAAAAACAATTTTAACAGATGTTAAAAACTAGTCATCTGTCCTGACATGCAGAATTAGCACTGGCTTGTCTTATCACTCCACCCTTACCTCGTGGCATGAAGTTGCCCCTCCTCTGTCTACTTGTTTTGCTCTTCTCTGGGCCCACCCCTCTGTCAGCAGCAGTAATGAGTAATTGAGAGCCCTTTCCTTCGTGTGGGAACATCTGGGGTTCAACCTAACCATAACATCTATTAATTTTGTGATCTATGACATTTCTCTAATCTGTTTTGAGTTTCGGAATCATCTTCTGTGTAACAGTAATAGTAATAGTTACTTTGTAACTAAGTAACATCATAAACCTGGAAGCATTTGTAAACTGTAGAGTGCTGAGTAAATGCAAATGAGTGTTTTTTGTTTTTTTTATCCTCACCCGAGGACATTTTTGCATTTATCTTCAGATAGAGCAGGAGGGAGAGAGGGAGAAAGAGAGAGAGAAAGATTGATGTGAGAGAGATACATCGAGTGGTTGCCACCCACACGACCCCAACCGGGGCCGGGGACAAACTACAACCGAGGTACGTGCCCTTAGTGGGAACTGAACCTGGGACTTGCTGGTCTGCGGGCCGATGCTCTAACCGCTGAGCCAAACCGGCCAGGGCTGTTTTTAGTACTGTTAGTTATTTCAGGTTTGAGTCGATTTGTATGTAACTGAAGTTGTAACTAAAAATAAAGAAGAAGGAAAAAGAAAAGGGTGAGTTATTTGGTGAGTGTATGCTCTGTGGAGGCTGCTTTCTACAATGTGACCTTATTTAATGTCGCAACTGTAGAGGGCAGGTTCTCTGCCATCCCAGGGCTAGTGAGGAGAGACGCTGAATTGTAAAAATAGGACTTTCTGACTTTCAAGTTGGTACTCCAAAGGAATGACCACACAGAAACCTTCCCTTGTTTATTTATATGTTACAAACATAAATATATATTTATAAGTACCTGAATCCTTATTCCCGAAGAACTACAAGATTAAAGCTAGTTAAAACAACGTTCCACCCCAGAACCATTCAATTCAGGTGTTGTTGTTTTTTTAAATCTTGTTTTTGTTGTTTGTTTGTTCTACATACTCAACTGTAAAAAATAAAGATAAGTTCTCCCTCGCAATTCTTTTTGATAAGGGCAGATAAGACTAATAGAAAGAGATTGTATTAAACTTCCAGTTGAGCCCAGCCAGTGTGGCTCAGTGGTTGAGCATCAGCCCATGTACCAAGAGGTCACCGGTTCGATTCCCAGTCAGGGCACATGCCCAGGTTGTGGGCCTGATCCCCAGTGAGGGGCATGCAGGAGGCGGCCAATCGGTGTTCTCTCTCATCGATGTTTCTATCTCTCCCTCTCTTTCTCTCTCTCTAAAAACCAATAAAGAAGAAAAAAATTTTTTTAATAAATAAATAAATAAACTTCCATTTGACTGGGAGAGAAACATCACTCTGCTCACAGCCTCAGGGATTTTCTCAGCCGTAAGATGAATTTTAAAACAATTTCTTAAAAATCCCTCACATTTACTTCAGATTCATTCTAATTCAGCAAAGATGGGATGATATGAGAAAGCTGTACCTTTTGTTTCTGAATGTGAGGTGACATGTCTAACTTTTGCTGAGTATAAAGTTTCTCTGCATAACCGTATAGGAAAAGGAAAATATCTGTTTACTAAAAACTAACTTTATTTTTGAGGCTACATATTAATCAGTTATTGTAATTCTTATCATTGGATTTGTATCTTAGATTCAGATAAACTAAGTAATTTGGGTGCCTACTACGTACCACATGATTTTATATCATTTCAGCAATCTTCATACCAATCTTTGGTTGTAATTAGAAATTTCTTGGTGGGTTATAACAGGCACAGAGTGGGTAAGATTAACTGAAGCTAAACACACCTCTTCTGACCCGTCCAAAACTTTCCAACGCGATTAGAAAGATTAGTCTCCGTCTTCTTGCTTTGAACCCTCAGACTAGCCTGACTCTAGCTTCTTAATCAATTGTCCTACAAACAGAAGACAGAGAGACTGTTTCTAAGTGAGTTTTTATTTACATCACTCCCCTACTCGAAGCCTTCTAACTGTTTCTAATTAGTTTTAAAATCAAGTTAGTACTTTGAATTGGGACGCTAACAGCTAATTACTTGATTACTTGACACAGTATTTATTTTCCAGTCACATCATTTAGAATTCTGTCCCCTAATTAGAAAGCCTCTTTCTTATTTCCTACCATTCCTTCAGGCGTCTATTTCAAGTTCAGCTCTTCCCTAAAGCTATTCCAGACTAAAGACAAACGTCCCCCTCTGCGTGTTTACACACTCACTGGTGCACACGGAAACACCTACAACTGCTCACATATGTATATTGTATCTGGATGTTGTTGTTGTTGATGATGGTGGTTTTGAATGTGGTTATTGTGCTTCCACCATCCTTTGTAAATGAATGTGAAACATTGTAACGAGGGGGCCTTGGTACATTTTAGTTGCCATCCTTTTTATTTCCCTCTGATTATAAGCACCTTGAGGGCAGTGTTGCCATTTCAATTCACCACCTGGCTTGTTATGGCTCTTCTAATATGGCAGGTGTTCAATAAATCGCATTGAATAAGGATCTGTGGCTGACTGATTAACTTCTTGGCAAGTGAAATATATTTAATATTCCCCTTGAGTTCACAAATGGTTTATGCACTTCGCAAAGCACCATACTCCGAATCATTCTGGCCTTGCAGGAATCTGACCAACTTTTAAATAAAGCATTCAGGACCCTAAAACGAAGACTGTCCTCTATCCACATGGAGTGCTTTAACTTTTATTACCCTATTGTTGCACACATATTAGACTGGAATATGGTTTACATACTGGAACCTTCCAACCTCCAACCTAGGAGTCGTGCACTGGCCTGTGAGCTCTGTTTTCTTTGTGAATCATGGATTAGAATCGCAGCCTTTCTGACCTGCAATAAAACTCACACGTTCCCTTAAACATATGCTACCATACAATGAATTTCATTGAAGGAAAAAATAAATGTGAATTCTACCTGACTGATTCTTTTCAGCTTCGGGGTGCTGTGGTTAGAAAGATCAAATAATGCCAAGTGTGGCGGGTAGTACCAGGAACTCCCGGCCTCCGTAAATTCTGATCCTGGAAGTCGCATGACAGAATTCGAAAGAATATTTTTCTTTGTCAAGACTTTCAGACTTTTTTTTTTTTTAACTTCAGGTCCTTCTGCTCTCCTCGCTGTTCCTTCTCAGACAAAGCGAAATCCGAAGTCGTATTTAAAGAGAGGAAATGGCACAAGATAGATGGCTGGAGAAAAGCTTGCTACTGGGAAATGCCCTGCGATCCTTTTCACTACAATAGCACACTGCAGTTTGTTTGTTTTCTTTCCCTGTCTCTCTCTCTCTCTCTGTTTTTTGTTTTGTTTTTTTTTCCAGGACTGGATTTTGGAAAAATACACATTATCCATACACACACCAACACACATGAGGGTTGATTTGAATGTATTAGTACTTATTAAGATGACTAAATGGGAAGGTTTTAAAATCAACTTTTGTAGTTATACCTTTATATTTTCAAAGTTTTGTAAGAAAAAGGATCTTATTTATCTTTTACTGAAAATACTGCTCTCTCCTCTCACAGAAAATAGATATATACATATATATTTAAAAAATTTTTTTTCCTTTATTGATTTTAGAGAGAGAGGAAGGGAGAGGGAGAGATAGAAACATCGATGAGAGAGAACATCGATCGGCCGCCTCCTGCATGCCCCCCATTGGGGATCAGGCCCACAACCTGGGCATGTGTCCTGACTGGGAATCGAACCAGTGAACTCTTGGTGCATGGGTCAACGCTCAACCAGTGAGCCACACCAGCTGGACGATATATACACATAAATACACTCATATTAATTCCTTTTTAAAATTTTTACTTAATGATTTTAGAGAGGGGAGAAAGAGAGGAACGCTGATTTTTATTGTCCCACTTATTTATGCATTCATTGGTTGATGCTTGGATGTGCCCTGACCAGGGATCGAACCTGCAACCCTGGTGTGATGGGACAACCCTAACCAATTGAGCTATCCAGTCAGGGCAACTCATATTAATTCTGTTTGTCATTTCCTACGTAAAAACCCAGGGATAGAAGATTCTCAATTTTTAAAAGTACATATTTTATATCTACTTTAGCCTCATCCATTTTCTTAAGGATTTATACAAGTTCCATAGTATTCATTTGTTTCTATTATAAATACATTCAAAGCACTTCTAATCTTGACTTTATGTTAGTAGACAGTGAGACAGGGAAGTAATTTTATCCCATCATGAATTATGGTATTGATTTTAATATCCCTTTAAAATATGTTCAAATTAATGTACTTTGTTTTTTAGAGCAGTTTTAAGTTTACAGAAAAGTTGAGCAGAAAATACAGACTTCCCATATACTGCCCCCTCCCCAGTTTTGATTATTGTAATCTTTCATTGATGTGGCACATTTTTAATATCCTTTCAAGATATGTTTTTGGTAAAAAATATATATATATTAAAATCCTAGCTATGCTTAATAGAAGCGGAAAGTGCATTATTTTTAAATGAACACTTTACCTTTAGAATAAAGGTACACAAACATACTTTAAAATACACAATATAGCATTATAACTATATTTTTTACAAAACATATCATTAGAACCTACATAATTCTTCCCATTTTTACAATCTTTTAGAAAACGTTAGGCCCCCTTTGAAGCATTCTTTTAAAAACACATGCACACAACAGTTTGTTTATTTTCCGAGGCCCACATGGGCACTTTGCTCTGCAATGTGCTAATTGCTCTGACTTTGGCCCGGGCTCTTTGCCGGGCTGCTTGCCTCTGTCTGCTGCATCTGTGTTTACATGTCTTGTGGGATCACTCAGAGCCCCGCTGCAGGTCCTTTCAGCTTCTTTCAAGACCAGGCCTCAAGGAGTCTAACCAAAGTCCAAGGCACCCGGATCAGTTACTCCAAAAAACTCACCCTGGTCAGAATCTGCCTTCCACTGACATTCTGATGCAAAATCCCAGGCAACACATTCCCTCCACTGAGGATACGTGGTTTGTAAAAGTGTAAATTCAAAAGCTTGTTGATAAATTACTCTATAAGAGCTTCACTATTAATTTCTGTCAGAAGACAGTAAAATAGTAAGGAGTGTCTAACATTGTTCCAAAAACAACACTTTCTGCTTCGGGGTAGAACTCTCTGCAGAGCCAGATTGAAATTAATCTTGCCCAGTTGGTTACTGAGTGCCGTCCCAAAGTATTCAGCTGGAGTTAAACAGAGGCATTGTTCTTACTTAGAGTATAAAACCCGAATTCATATACTAGTGTGCAATGTCAGTGACACAGGTCTGAGATGGAGGGAAGAACAGCACTGTGAAGATTAAGACTCCAATAAAGTTAGTTGAAAAGTAGTTGGTGTCTTCAATCTATTCGAATGGATCAAAGATATCATTTATTCCAATGTGAGAGTCTTTGAAGTCAAAAAATATATTTAGAAGTAACCCTTTTAATTCAAAAAGCTCACTAACGCACATACAAATTCATAAAATGTAATTCCAGTAACATGTGAATCATAATTAAGAAACTTGAATACAATTCTAAATAGATGTCGTCTACTTTGTGGACTGATATGTATGTATGTTACATTCTAAATCCTTTAATCAGCCCTGGTTGGTTTGGCTCAGCAGTTAGAGCATCGGCCCACGGACCAGAGAGTCCTGGGTTCGGTTCCGCTAAGGGCACATACCTTGGTTGCGGTTTGTCCCCGGCCCCGGTTGGGATTGTGTGGGTGGCAACCAGTAGATGTGTCTCTCTCACATCGATGTTTCTCTCTCTTCCTCCCTCTCTCCTGCTCTATCTGAAGATAAATGCAAAAAAAAATGTCCTCGGGTGAAGATAAAAAAATAATAATAAATAAATCCTTTAATCGTTTCTGTAAAAATCAGCAGGCTTCAAACTGACTGTAGTTTTGCTAATATTATGCTAACGTAGGAGGATAAATTTGTTTCCTGCTTGTCGTTATAGAGCAGTGAGATGCAATATGTCCTTTGGCAACTGCCTTTTGTTTGGAAATCACTTCAGTTACTGTTCTCTATCACTGCTGTTAATTTAGCATCTATATTACATATTTCTTCTAATGTGCAGAAAATATGTGAAGATTAAAGAAATATTATTTGTAGTCTTGAAAGCTACGTACTGTTCATTTTAGCAAATACCCCCACACACGAATTTGTGTCACGTGGTAGCAATCGCCTACATTATGCCTACATGGTCAAATTGGATTCTGTTGTATGTCGGTGCTACTGCTTCACTGGCTTTTGACAATGTTAGACAGAACATTGTGAGACGACTAGGGTATCAGAAAGCCCACTTGCCTTGAGGATGGCCCAGTGAGGGCTGATCCAAGGCGAGAAGAAAGGACAGGCCCATGGATTTCCCCGACGTGCACCATGGTGTTCCCGCAGTTATTCTCCTGACCAGGAAGACGGAGCGATGGAGCGGAGCGCGTGCACCTCACAGCCCGTGGCCTTCCTGGCCTTCCTGAAGCTGCAGGGCTGCTTTCCCTCTCATCAGGCTTCTCCGACTCACTAAATTCCAACTACTGCAGCAGTGAGTCTTGGCTTTTGCTGCACTGGCTCAAATAAAGCATTTATTTTGTATCTAAAAGCGCGGAAGGTGTTAGGAAACCAAGATTTGTTGCTCGTTGATTTTGACTCAAAGAATGCTTGTTATAGTGAGAATGAATGATAACGGAGAAAAAGTAATAAATGTTTCATATCATGTGAGGCTTATGATATAAGACTTTTTACATGAGACGTTTTTTCTGTTTATTCTGTTTTGTTTTTAAACAAAGGAAATTCCGAATCTTTAGCTTTATTGATCACCTACTTAGGAGATGTCTAATAATATGGCTTAGAAATTGCTCCCCCCCCCCCAAAAAAATAAACAACTACACTCTTAGTTTTTCAATCAAATGACAAATTCTACTGCATATTTTACAAGCAGCTTTAGAATAAAATGAAATAACTTAATAACGTAATCTGATTTATTGTATGAAAACATATGAAATTTGCCGTTTAGTTTTTGTTAAACTTATAAATGTATATTTATTTTTCCATGCATAAGATTCAATTTCTCTTGCCCAACATAATGATCAATTATTTTATCAGAACTTAGTAGCATTCCAAAGAGAAAGAAAGCATCAAATGGAACACTGAACAGATATTAAGCATAGGGAGGACTTGGAACAAATTTATACTTATATGTTAGGGAACAGATACTTCTTTTGCAAACTCATGTCATCTATTAAAATAGGGGTCATTTTGATACTTCCAAACTACAACTGCCTAGTACAGGGAAGTTTATTTGCAGGATGAAGTTGTATTTTAACTTTAATTGTTTTTTTCTTGGTTATTCAAATACCCTCTAACTCTGATTCGTATTTATGTTTGAGATACATGGATTTATTCTCTGCAAGTAGACAAATATTAACCACATGAAGGAATAAAATTAAACTGATCACTAGAACTATGTACAAATGAAACATTCCGTTTACTTCCTCCTTAATTTTCCTATCCAGAGCTCCTTTTCTGAATAAACCCCTTTGGCCATAAAATTAATCAAATCGACCATATGACAGATAGGTTATAAGGATTCCAAATAGATTTAGAAAGTTGCTCATTATACTTTGAAAAAACTACTTCTTGTTAAGGTCATTAACCTGTTTTAGTCAGCAAGGACACCACAACAGGAATTAAACTAATCCTTAGCCATAATGCTGGTTTTCTACTTTTTTCTGTATTTTACATTAATGAATTTACTTTCTTCTTAGGTGTATATAGTAGCCACATTATTCACCTGTTCATGTTTCTTGTAAAAGTTAACAAAATATTTTTCCCAAAGTGATGCATGCGTTTGGTAGAATAGAAATTGTAGACTTGACAAAGATATTTTTATTCTCAAGATATTTTCATACTCTTCTTTTTCCTATATCTATAAAGGGGAAAAGGTTTGTCTGCCATAGGTTTAAAATTTTCCCTGAACTCTGAAAATCTTCCAGCTGTATCTTGAAAAAAGGAGACTTTGGCTTTTGACTCTTTTTCCTGTCTTATGGATAAGAGCCCGGCTGTTTTCATAAACAGCGGCCAGCTGTTCAACTTTTAATACTCTTCAACAATCTTCCACTTTTCACAGGGGAAACACATCTTGATTGCATCTTCTTCTCCTGCCTAAGTTAAGAAACTCATTAAGGGTTTTGAATATAAACACTTCCTTAACCAAAACTCTCAAAAAATGTACTCAGCTGCTGGTCTGAATCTAGAAATTGGCTATAAGTCTCAACGACCTCCTCTTATTTATTAAGCAGATTGTTCAGGGATGCTTTGGAATCTTTAGAGCAAGAAACTATTAAAGAAAGAGGACTGCTAAAGGGCAAGTATATGCTGGGCACTTATGAGAACTAGCCAGTGCTATTAACAAAGTCTGCTACGTGGAAACGTTATGAGAGCAACAGATGGTTCTAGTCTTCACTACCTGTTGCACCATGGACGTAACTTAAGAACAGGAGTACCGTTGTACAAGGTGGCCAAACGTACTGTCACCAGGGTCCTGCCTCAAAGAATGATTACAGAACAAGGAATGCAAAGCCCTAAGTTAATTTGTCACTTAGGAATCTAAATGCTTTACTTTTTAAAATGAAGACTGTACAAAGATCAAAAAGATGTCAGGTAGATTTAAAAAAAAAAAGGAAGGAGAAGGAATAAGTAAAAATACAGATACATTTTAAAAGCAGATAAAATAGACTTAATTCTTTCCCAGATTTTTTAAATTGAAGAACAATCTCAATTAAATGAAATATTTACTTTTGTGCAAAAACTATCAGGTGAAGAAAATATCACTATTACAGAATCCAAATGATGAGAATGAATATTCTGGGAACACTTCCTATTCTTATCAGACAAAGGATGAGTATGGATGCAAATCTGGGCATGGGAATAGATATAAACACTGTTCTAGAGATACCTCCTACTTATATGTAGACTATCATATGAGGATGGAAGAGGTAGGAGATAAGAGGGAGAAACAAAAACTATTTTCTACATGCTAATTCAAATATTTAATGAAGAAAAATTCCTGAGGGGCAAATTATTTAAACAGTAATCCCTCAGAATATTATGAATTGCTTTTCAATGCTATACGTAAATGTTGAAAAATAATAATCTTTCTAATGATCCTTAATGCAAAAGGTGTTACATGAAGTCCAATCTAACTCAGAGCCTGTTTCTTGTGAAGCTATGTGTGTATTTTCCTTATTAAATCAGTGCCTATAAGTTTGCAATTCCATAGGGGGCTCTGAACTAAGGAACTTTAGCAAATGGAAGGATAAATATCAGAAGGTTTCCTGCTAAGTCATTTAAAATGTCAACAGAGTGTGAAGTTTAAGCATCCTGGAGTGTTTTGAAATAAGATTATGGGCACTTATTCTGGACATTTATAATTAGATTAATTGGATCTACCACGAAAAAAATCAGGTTATTTTTTTCCCCATTATATTTCAGGTACCTCTACAATTTGTTAAAAGACAGTACAAACACAACTCTTACAAAAAGAAATGTCTTAGCTTGTTCTTGAAATTTAGCATGTGTACCTTCCAAGAACTCTGGATTTGCCATGAAAATATCCTCTCCAGAAGGGAAGGAAAAGCTCAAATATCAAGAATAATTTAAAACTTTGGAAAAAAAGAGCACTATTTTAGACATATATAAAGTTTCTCCATGCATAAAGCACTTTGACAGCCATCATATCAATGGATTCTCTCAACAACCCGGTGGGGTTGGCAAAGAAGTGCCATTTTTTCCCGTTTTCTAGAAGAAGAAGCTAGAGCTCTGCATGATTCCATGCCTGGTCTAAAAAACACCCGCCAACTAAACTGTGAGACTTGATACCAACCAGCTTCATCTAACGCCAACAATCCTCCATTTCTACTTCATCTGCCAAAACAGCTACCTGGGAGATTTAGGGTGACCAATGATTAAAAATATCAAAAAGTAACTAATAGACTATTTTTGCTTTCTAATTAAACCATGTCTTTGGGTATGAAGAAACAAGATAATCTAAGAATATTGAACATGTGACAAACTTTTCTTCATCAATTTGATTCTTTTCCGATTCAAGGAATTCGTTTAATGAAATTGATGTTGGAGATGACAGCAAACTACTGAAAATACAAACACACAGATCACACCTATGAGTATAATGATATTCACTGAAATTCAGAATCATGTTCCTTTTCTGGTTAATTGATATGATTTTAAATAATTTATATGGAAGGATTTTTTTTATGGAGAAAAATGAAATGAACCTCAGATTGACTGGAATTTACAAGCTCATTTAAAGAAAAGGCTCAACTATTTTTTCTTACAAAAGTAATACCTCCCCAGATGGCAGTCTTTGTAGTTTGTGGCACTGATTCAAAAGGTATATTAACTGCCACTCTCTAAGCCGCATCAAGCATTTACAGGCCTCCCTACAGAATGGGTTCAACAGTAATTAAAATAACACCCTTCCTCAGGGTGAAGTTACACTTGAAGAGCTGGGGATGTTTTTTTTTCCTTCCTTTGGATAAATAATTCCTGTTCCCCCACCCCTCTCCAAAAGATGAGAGTGGAAGACCTTGAGAAAAAGGAGACAGAGGTGGTGCTGGTGGCAGGGACAGGAGAGAGAAAGAGAGAGGGTCTCGAAATAACATATACACCAAAGCTGGAGTCCCATAAATTGTGTGAAAATGTTAGTATTTCTCTCATTCCCTATCAGACATTGATAGACAAACAGGTTTAAAAAAAAGAAAGAAAAAAAAAAAAAGCAAGGGGGAAAAATACCATTTACTCACTGTAGCAGCAGGAAATCAAGGAAAGAAAATAAACAGGGCTTGAATTGTGGGCCTTTAACCTGCTGGTCAGACAGTTTCATTCTGTATGTATTTGTGTGCTGGTAACTGGCGAAGGGGAGGTACAAGGACTGGGGCCTTGTGGGATTCCTGGGACTCCCACAGCTACCAGCCCAGCTGTACAAACACGCACGAGCTTTGCTAAGGTGCAGTGGGCAACAGGCTGAAACTGCTGAGCTATCTGACCTATAAATCCCTCGCAAAAGCTCCACTTGAGAGGAAGCCAGAAGTTCTGTGTAAATGTTTTATCCAGCCAGAAGGCAGCTATTGGTCATTTCCGTCTCCTCTGTCTTTCTCTCAATGGGTAATCTGACTGGCTACGTTGAAAGTAGTATGCTAAAATACGCAAATAACCCTCTTTAATTCTCCTTCCCTCCAGGCCAAACAAAAAAGGGTATAATGACTCCAAAGCTCCTCCTTCATGACTTAATGGCTTGTGTGTGTGGGGGGGTGTTCCACAATTAGGAGCAATAAATTCAGGCAGAGCAATGGAAATTTCTGTTATTGTTCTTTAAATTTCTTTTGCAAACTCAGTTCGTGTATGGCTTTAAAATGACCATGAGCTACATATATTTTTTTGTAAATGATTCAGGGCTGGAAGAAAAATCTGTTCGCTTACATAGGACACCACTTATTTTGCCCGTTTCTCGTTTTGCTTGTTTCCTGTGTCACAGCAGATCCTTAGTGCAGCATACTGTACCTCGGTGCAAACCACGCCGAGGTTCTAAGTTGCTAACCCCAAGGACAACTTTCCTAAGACTTTTTTCTCTCCTTTCTAAACATTTCTGAACTCTAAGTGACCCCCTTTTGTGAAGCCTTCAAATGGCATCTAAATATCTTAAACATCATGCAGTTAGTAAGCTACATAGACTATTAAACAATGGAAGAAAAGGACCAAAAGTTCAATGGGCTAAATTTAGGTAGACCATGGATTTGTAAGCATTCAGAAAACTAGAAAAATCTCTACTTTGAAAATACTTGGAAGCCACTTTAGGCTTTCCAAAATCCTAGAGAGAGAGAAAAAAAAAATTATAATGCACACTGAGGAAAGACACACACAAGAGGTGTTTACTCTGTGCACATTCTGTTCTGAGTTGAGTAATTTTGGTAGCATTCAAGTAATATTAAACACTTAAGTGAATGCTTAGTATTAAATATTCAAGAGAGCTATTAAGCAAAAGTTGTATTTTTCTGGAAGGTCATATTGTGGTAGACTAAAGAGTTACTTCAGTAAGTGTTCACTGACTCCCTACATTATGCTGAGCAATAGTCTAGGAGTGTGGGGAGCACGAAGTGAATCACGGCTCCTGCTATTTTGCCAGAATATGCAATCAGGTTAAAAAAAAAAAAAAGATAAAACAAGCACATACACATAACTGTGGTAAGCAGTTAGACAGACATGAGCACAGCAAGGACGATAGGCCAGGTACAGAAAGTCACCAGGGCGGAAAGTCCCAGGTACTTAGCAAGGGGCAAAACTGGGAAAACAAAGACCTTACATCCAGGGTAACCTTTCCTCCCCGAGCATATCCCTGGTCATGCTGTTTAGACACCCTGACCTTTCATATCGCTGGTCATGTGGTTCGGACCCTCCCCTGACATTTCCTCCCCTAGCATGTTGCTAGTTATGCAGATTAGACCCGCTTAGAGGGGGATTAAACAAGGAGGCTGGAGAATGGCCATTAAGAGTTAAGCGCCCAGGACAATGAGGTTCTGACCCATATTAAATACAGTTGGGCCTCAGTTGTGTTTCAGCTCCGGGCCCAGAAACCCAACCAGACAAGTGACGCCATGGCTAACCTTAGGACCAGCTGTATTGACTAATGACCCCCCTGCCCTGGTGTCGACCAATCAGTGGAGACCATGACCCTGAAAGGACACACCTAGAAAGCTGATGAGTGTTCTATTGAGATCCTCCCCTGGGACTTGCCCTAAATCTTCAGCCTTAAAAGCCTTTAGTATGGAGGGCCCAGCGCACTCTCCCTCCTCAGAGCATGCAGGAGTCTTTCCTCTCCCCTCTTCTTCCCCCCAGGACATTACCTTTATCTTTCTCTCTCCTAAGCTCCAAGGGTCCTTCTTTTGCCTCTGTAACTTGTTTCCTGAGTCCATTTCTTCTAGTGCTCACTTCTACCTCTGTGACTTTCTAAATAAACTTTCTCTTATAGTTTGAGTCTTGACACAGAATTCTTTCCTAGCTGGAACTCAAGTACTGAGGTTGCTGAAGCCAGATCCAGTCTAACTCCACCTGTATAACACCTGGTACCATTCCCACCACTGGCAACATAACTATCACACAAGACAAAGGAGAGACATGCACCAGAAAGTAAAATAGTATAACAATGAAAATGCAGCAGTGGCAGGAAGTACTTCTAGATGAGGAAGCCAATAAAAATTATTCATCTTCTCAAAATATGTCAAATGAATTATTGTGAATAGCTACCATCACATTAAATAACGATAATAAAGCAAAGGAATAAGGATGACTTGTAGCTAAAGAGATAAAGACTAGATTGAGTGAGTAACTTCCCAAACAAAAGGGTTGTTGCTCAGCAAAGGCAACCTAAGGAGAAGTGAAATCTCCTTCCTGGCTCCCATTCAGAAGGCAGGATCTGCTTATCTGCTAAGGATTCATTTTTACATGACCTCTAGGAACACAGAAAAATCTAGTAATGTCAATGTTGTGCATGAGCTTTCTCTAATTAGATTGATATGAAAATAATACAATTTATCTGGCTATCATTTCTGTCTTTCTACTTAGTTCTACAGGCCAATAATCTAAATGTGCCCTAAATATCTCTGATATTCTAAGAAACAGCAAATAAAATTTCAATATATTAAGGCTTCAGTAATAAAACAAAGTATGTAGTCATTCTAACATTCATGAATGAAGATGATGTTAGTGATCACTATTTGTAATGATTGTGGCTTCACTATAGTTTACTGCCTCTTGACTTGTTCCTGTGAAAAACATAGGCAATATACTGGCCAAGTAAATTAAGTAGAAAAATAATAGCACAGAGTCACAGAGGGTAGAGATGTGTTCAATATGTCAGTGATCCTAAATTTCAATTGAACACATAACAGTGCATCACCTCACTTTCTCATTCTTTTGCACACTTAAAAATTTACCTTTGAGACAGCATGGAGGGACCTGGAGAGTATTATGCTAAGCAAAATAAGCCAGTCAGAGAAAGACAAGTATCACATGATCTCACTTATATGTGGAATCTAATGAACAAAATAAACTGACGAACAAAATAGGTCCAGAGACATGGAAACAGGAAACCGACTGAGAAATCTCAGAGGAAAGTGGGGAGCGGAAGGCAGGAAGAGATGAACCGAAGAATACCTTATTTGCATATATGCATAAGCAATAGATAAATTAAACAGATATATTAAAACTAACCATCATCTTCAGTGGAAAAGTTTTGACCTGAGATTTAGGACACTCACTTGTTCCACTGAGTCCCTCCATGATCCATAGAATTTCCTAATTGCTCTTTGCTTCGTCCATCTGTAAAATTGGAAAAGCAATACTTTTCACTCCTACCTCATATGGATGTTTAAATATTTGAAAATCAATTGCAAAATTATTAACATAATGCTTTGCAAAATTGCAATTAACTACTAACATAATGATATAAAATAATAAAGCACATTAAAAGGTTATTAGTCATCCACCCATGATCAAATGTAGTAATTAAGATGTTTTGAATTTCATAAAATTTATCATTTAGATTGACTAAATATGCCAAAATACCAAAGACAACTTATTTTTATTATTTCAAAATTCTCCTTCTCTTCCTCTTCTTCCTCCTTCTTCCTTCTATTGTAAAATTTTTGTCAAACATTGATACATCAGAGTATATTAGAATTCTGATTTATTGGCTTTAATGTTTTTACTCTGCTCATTTTTGTCAACTAAGACTAGTGGTGCAAACTTTCCTAAGCACTATTACTCAGCATTTTCCTGGAATACAAGCTAGATAAGTGATATTGTTTGGATTTTTTAAAAATATTAGACACTAAAGATTAATATTTGATTGGTATGACTAAAACATATTCCATAATACCAATATTTGCAGTGCAGTATGATATATTGAGACAGTAGTTTTTAAACTTCTAATAGAATATTCATATTTTAAGTAAGCATTTTAAAGTGCACTATATTTTACATGTTAGGAAATATTTTATATTATTTTGCCCAATTATTCCATTTAGATATTAACCTATAGTAATTTTCTCAATTTCACAATATTAAATTAATTATTAAATGTAATTATCTCTTCTCACCATTATATGTATTTTTGGGGCACAGTAAAGACGCATTTACTAAATTATGGTTTGAGAAGTCTTCTGATATTTCTTGGGTGACTGCATGACGTAGATTTGCAACAATAGACACCTCAGCTATCCCTGAAGCCACATATGAATCATGTGAAACAGGCATATATGTTCCCTGTCCATTCTAACAATCTACCAAACTGGTAGATTTGCAGTTATACTCTAAGAATGTCCCTCTGGGGACCTGCTTCCATCAGACCAGTTCACTTTTATTTGTTTATGTGGCCATGCAAAATTTATTTTGAATAGAGATTTTCATGGCTAAGAAGTTAGAAAACGACTGCTTTATACTACAGAGCCTCCTGAGCACCTGGGATTGTCTTTTCCAGACCTGTGCACTTACGAATGAAAAGTCAGGAAATCGCCATGGGAAATTCATAATGGCCACCTAACTCTTTACAGAGGGAAGCAAATTTTGCTGAAGTTATGAATTGCCTTGCTTTGGAAAATTTAACTTTATCATATACTCTACTTATAACTTTATGGTAAATAATGTAGGTAATATCCCTGCTTCGAGAGGACCTTTAACCTGTTCTTTCACTAACATAAACATCCACTGTGTGAAAATGGGAAAAGAACAAAACACTTGCATTTAAAAACGTACTTGGTTTATTCCCCAAAACCCATAATGCCAGTATAATCATGAGAACATCACATAAACCAAAATTGAGGGATATTCTACCAAATATCTGACCAGAATTCCTTAAAAACTCATAAGGTCATCAAAAACAAGTAAAGTCTGAGAAACTGTCACACCAAGAGCCTAAGGAAACATGACTCCTAATTGTAACGTAATATACTAAATAAGACCCTGGAGCACAAAAAGGACAGTGAAGACGAACGAAGGAAACCTCATTAAAGTACAGACTTCAGATGATAATACTATACCAATTCTGATTCATTCATTGTGATAACTGTATAATACTAATGTAAGATATTAAAAATAGAAGAAATTATGAGAATTCTCTATACTATCTTTATAACTTTTCTATAAATCTAAAACGATTCTAGAATAAAATTTCAAATTTTAAAACACAAAATATGTACTTGGTTGAAAACATTATTTTTAAAAAAGCATAGTTTTTAAAAATTTTGAATAATCACATGAAGATCTAAAAGAGGAGGAATTTGATGCTTAAAGGAATCAATTGTAAATTACATTTGTTTCTGAGTAATGTGCTGATTATTCATGTTACCTGTGTTACCATGGAAGCAAAGTAGATGGCAAATTTAAACTTTTAAATTATCCTAACTAATAATGCAGAGAGTAAATTATCTTTTATTCGGGAGAACCAACTCAAAAAACGTTCTCAAAATTGATATTTCTGTATAGAAAATTAGTGAATCAAGAAATGTAAATATAATAAAACTAGGTTTTAGAGGTACAAAGAAACAGTTATTATATACATGAAATATTTTTTAAATCTATGTCTTCTAAAGTTGGCATCAGGAAAATGGTATCATTAACTTTACTTGAAGTATAAAAGCTAGATTTTTTTTTTTAAATCACATCTGTCCATGGAATGCTCAAGCAACTGGTCAAACCACCCCCCCCAAAAAAAATCTTTCAAACTGACTATCTGGCTTCATATTGAAGTGGGGCATCTAAATATTCATAAAGTGCTTTTGGAAAAGGAACCATTTATTTTCTTGGACCCCAGGGAAGGTCCAAAATAAAATCACTTTGTAAATTTGCTTCGGAGCCAAAACTAAATTTTATCATTGATCAAACATGGAAGGATATACCAGATCTCTTTTGAGTTACCATCTAGACTTTGACAAAGATATTGCTAAAATACTGAGGGCAAAGAAATCTCAGTTCTTCTCTAAATATTTCCAGGATTGGCAATTCATCCTGTTTTTGGAAAGTTTCTCAACCTCAAAGGGTTGCTTTCCTACATCTTCCCAACATCTCTTCCTTTGAATCTAAGTTAGTTTTACCTTGAGTAGTTCTATACCAACAGAAAGCAAAGTGATTATCATTCCTCTTCCAAAATAAAAGAAAGAAAATAAAAATTTTAAGCCTCAGCACATATATAATAAATATGAACGTTGAACTGCTAATTGTACCATAGGTTAAACCATATAAGGGACTATAGAACAACACCAATCTAACACAACTAACTTACATGGCAACAGATAGCTCATTGCTATTGTAGTGACATTAAGGGTCCTTCTTGTATTATATCATGCATTGCCCCATCTTAGGGAATTAATTGGTCAATTTATGAAGTCATTTTAAATCTTTTTTTGTTTGTTTCTGTTAATCCTCACCTGAGGATATTTTTTCCATTGATTTTTAGAGAGTGGAAAGGAGGCAGAGAGGGGAGAGGGAGGAAGGGAGGGAAAGAGGGAGAGGGAGAGAGAGAGAAACATCAGTGTGAGAGAGACACATCAATTGGTTGCTTCCCACATGTGCCCCAACCCAGGTATGTGCCCTTGACCAGGAATCAAACCCAAGATCCTTCAGTGGGCTGGCCGACACTCCAACCACTGAACCATGCCAACCAGGGCTGGCATTCTAAATCTTGACCTGATAGCCTAGAGTTTGATGCAGCAGGGTTACTACTCCTCATCATAATGGGTAAAAGTTTTAAATTGCTCATGTCACCTCTGCATTTTCAAGAAGCAAAATAATAGTTAGCAATAATAGATGGAGCAAAAAAGATATCTAAAATCTAGCTTCTCTTTATTTTTATTTTTTATTTATTTAATTAATTTTTTTTATAGATGTTTCTCCTTTTCCCCCCATTGACACCCTCCTCCCATTTCCGTGCGCCCCACCCCCCACCCACATTGTTGTCTATGTCCATTGGTTATGCTAATATGCATAGTCCTTTGGTTTATCTCTTCCCTCCCCACTGCCTCTCCTCTGAAGTTTGTCAGTCTGTACCCTGCTTCTATATCTCTGGGTCTATTTTGATCATCACCTTATTTTGTTCATTATATTCCACATATAAGTGCCATCATGTGATACTTGTCTGTCTCTGATTGGCTTATTTTGCTTAGCATAATACTCTCCAGGTCCCTCCATGTTGGATTAAAGGATAAGAGATCTTTCATTCTCACAGCTGCATAGTATTCCATTGTGTATATGTACCACAGCTTTTTTTAAAACTTTTTTTTCTTTATTGATTTTAGAGAGAGTAGAAGGAAGAAGGAGAGAGAGATAGAAACATCGATGAGACAGAACATCAATTGGCCTCCACCTGCATGCTCCATACTGGGGATTTGGTCCACAACCTGGTCATGTGCCCTGCCTGGGAAACGAACCAGCAACCTCTTGGTGCATGGGTCGATGCTCAACCACTGAGCCACTCTGGCCGGGCAACCACAGTTTTTTTATCCACTCATCTATTGATGGACACTTGGGCTGTTTCCAGATCTTAGCAATTATATATAGTGCTGCTATGAAATAGGGGTACATATATTCTTTCTGATTGGTGTTTCAGGCTTCCTAGAAGTGGGATCACTGGGTCAAATGGCAGTTCCATTTTTAATTTTTTGAGGAAACACCATATTGTTTTCCATAGTGGCAGCACCAGTCTGCATTTCCACCAGCAGTGTGCTAAAGTACCCTTTTCTCTACACCCTCGCCAGCACTTGTTGTTTGATGATTTGTTGATGGCAGCCATTCTGGCAGGTGTGAGGTGATACCTCATAGTTGTTTTAATTTGCATCTCTCTGATGATTAGTGATGTTGAGCATTTTTTCATATGCCTCTTGGCCATTTGCATGTCCTATTTGGAGAGGTGTCTATTTAGGTTCTCTGCCCATCTTTCAATTGGATTCTTTGTCTTCCTTTTGTTGAGTTGTATGAGCACTCTATATATTTTGGAAATTAACCCCTTATCTGATGTATCATTGGCAATTATGCTCTCCCATATAGTGGGTAAAAATATAGATTCATAGATACTGTGGTATGTGCGTGTTTAGGGGTAAAGTATGGAGAACAAAGGAGCAAAAAAATGAATAACCAATATGAACATTTTTAAAAAGAGCTGACATTTTCCTTCTTTAAAAATAAAACAAAAAGAAACTAGAAAATAGCATAATGAAAAAGAAAACCTGAATTACTATGTATTAATCAAAAAGAACAAACATGCTTCTTTACTTTTGACCTCAAGAAAACACAGTATTTATTTTTGTCTGCCCAGGGCTTTCTAACCATCCTTAGCTACCCTTGTTAACTCAGCTATGCACATCTCTCTGGGGAAGACTTATTCTTTAAAGTGAAAAGAAACCATCTCAAGTGCTAGAAATGGTGAGCAAGCTTTAGAAAGGTACTGTAGAATAGCAGATAATAAAGTGTTCAAGTTCAAAAATATATTAACATTGTTCAGGGTCATGTTTCGTATAAGAGATGATGTTTTTCTTGGGGAATTTTAGCTGTCTTCAACCATTCAGACTGTTTGAAGTGCACTCTGAGAGCCGTCGAGCCAACTCAGCTCATAATCTTCTTCCACTTTGATGTTTCACCATGACTAGGCTCCAGGAGTTGCCCAAACAAAAAAATGACACATCCAAATGATGTGTGCGTGTTTTTATGGTAGACTCATAAAAAGATGCTGGAAGTAAAATAAAAAATATATATGCTTACATTTCTCTATTCCTTCTCATGTGTATCTGTGCATAGAACATAGTTATGTCTGGTTTTGTCCCTTTGACAGACACTATTATTTGCCCACCCACCAGGCATTCTCATCCCCTTCTTAGTTGCTAAACTGCTCCAATATTTTGCAGGTATTTACTCTCCTACAAGCTTAAAGAAGGTCACCCTGTCTTGAGGAATGAATGCAGGTTAGTCTTCCAAGAAATCATAGTCATTCCAGTAATTAGTTTAGGGGTAGACATTAGATGCAAACCAGACCAATGAGATGTGGAGAATTTAAAGACTTCTAAGAATGCTTTACTCCTCTAGATAAAAATGTTTTCATTTTTCCTGACTTTGGTTGGTATCTGGTGGCATGTTGGAGCCAGCATATATTGGTCTATGACTATGAGCATCTCTTCCCACCATTCAGTGGCACCATATTGGAGTTTGAAATTGGTCATGGGAAATTTATAACATGGAAATCATCAAAAGCTGAAAATTGAGATTTTTTTGTTTGTGTTTGTTTTCCAGAGAGTGCATCATTAAACATTGGCCAGAACACAGTAACAGTGTACTCTAAGGATGTGATGTTTGGCTCTGGTGACACCATCTTGCCACCATGAGTGTAGACATCCTTGACACACTGAGACAAGGAGGATAGTAGAGGTGGGAGTGTGATTGTGATACAAAACACCTGGGTCCTTTATAACATTCTTCAGCTACTGAATCAACCCTGGAAACACTTTGCTTCCAGACTTCTTCTTATGTTAGCTAATAGGTCCTCATTGTTTAAACCACTAATACTGGACAACTCGTTACTTTACTTTAAGCTGGAAATAACACTTAACAATCTGTGGAATTACAAATAGAATGGACCCAATTTCTCATTTGAGAAATTCTGAAATTATATATATTTTCTTATATCAAAGGAAAGAAGAAACGAGAACATCATTTGAAAACATTTTCTTTTTTTCTATATAGCTTTAAATTTAAAAGGGGGGCACTTAGTGAGAACAAGATAAAACTGCACCCACTATTTCTCTTCCAAGTTGGGAATATGATCACTAACATTTTCCTTAATTACATGATTAGAGACACATTTAGTGTTTGTAAAGCAAGATGTTCTGAAGGAAATACAAGAGTCATAGCCAGAGCAGCAGGGTGAACACAACTAACCACTGAAATAACATTATAATAACCCTTCTTCACCACACAGGGACTACCAGACACAATCAGATCCAACTGAGACTAGAATTGAAGTGATGGGATTTCCATGAAGCTGGGAGTTTGCCTTGAATACGTTATACTATGTCCTCCAATTCCTTGGCCAATGGGATGAGGACAGTGTGAAATGAGTTGTTCTGGTTTCATCTGAAACCAATTACCATGAGTGGACCCAAATTGCTAAGGCTGCCGCTGAGCAGCCGCATCCCTAGTACAGCTGGGAATCAGCTGGTGAGTGCTGTCAAGAACTCTCCTATCAATTGATTCCAGGCCAGGTTGTGATTGCCTTTCACCTCACAAACATGACTTTTCCATTGCTCCAAAAACTGTTCCAAATGGCAAGAATTTGCAAATATAATTAAGTAAGGAGGGGGAAGGAAAAGATGGGAGAGAGAAGACTTTGGAAAAATCAGGAAAGAAAAGAATTGATATAGGACTGAAATGAATTTATTTTGTTGGTGAATTTGTCTTTATCTGGGCTGAATATCATAATAAATGGATTATTTCTCTTCCCCCTGCCAAAATAGCTCTTCCTTCATTGAAGCAGAATGCTGTTGCCATTTAAATGAATTATCTAAAAGCAATAATTACTAGTTTATTAAAAATAATTATGGATTTCTAATTTCTCTTCCTTATTTTTATCACTTCATAGTTTAAGGTTCCTTAGTCTCATAAATACACAGTCTATTTCTCTAATACTTGTTGCTTTCATTTCACAAGTATTGGTAAAATGCACAAATTCTGAGTTTCCTAAAAGGTATCATTTCTAAGGAACATTGAATTGTAGCATACATTACAAAAAATAATATTTAAGAAAGAAAAATCAAAAATTTTAATTTGTTACTATATTTAGAAAGGAACAAGAGGGTGAGTAAACTAACAAATAATTGTCATTTCCCAGTGGTTCCCAAACTTTGCTGCATACTGAGATTACTTGGGGAGTTTTAAAAAATATTAAGTCCACCCTGGAACATTTGGCTTAGCAGTTGGAGCATCAGCCCATGGACAGAGGGGTCTTGGGTTCAATTCCCAATCAGGGGCAAGTACCTGGGTCATGGGTTCCATCTCCTCCCAGGTCGGAGTCGAGTGGGAGGCAACTAATTGATGTGTCTCTCTCACATTGATGTTTCTCTCTCTTCCTCCCTCCCTTGCACTCTATCTAAAAGTCAGTGGAAAAATATCCTCGGGTAAGGATTAAAAAGAAATACTGAGCCTGATTTCATCCACAGATATTCATCTTTAATCAAGAATATTAAACGTCAATATAATTAACCTAAAGTAAACTGCAAAAATAAAATTGAAAGCAGAAACCAGTGAAATAGAAGACAAACATACCCCCCTCCCAAAAAAGAATTAATCAAAATCCAAATCTGTTTGAGAATATTATCTTAAAGGCAAAATCAAGACTGTCCAATAATTGGTGATGGAAGGAGACTTGACTTGGGGTGGCACACAATACAATATACAGATGATGTATTATAAAATTGTATACCTGAAATCTATATAATTTTATTAACCAATGTCACCCCCATAAATTCAATAAAAATAAATTTAAAATAAATATATAAAAATATATTTTAAAAAAACATAAAGGAATCGTGAAAAATAAACACAACTCTGCCAATAAATTTGAAAATTTAGTTATAAAAGTAAATAAGTTTCTTGGAAAGAATTTAAATAACAAAAACAGATTAAAAAATATAAAATACCACAATGCCCAAATCTTGGTTTCTAAGTACCATTCTTGACAAATAAAAATTAGGGTTTCTTAGAGAAATTGCTGTTTCCAGGGCCGTGGTTAGGAAAATATATAGTGAGTCTAGGACATCTTAAAGTACCAGAACATAAAGTACTCAGAGATGATGAGGAGATGTCAAAAGGACACTGGCACCAGTTAAATGGGCCCCTACTCACCAAATCTGAGATAATTTGTTTAAGCATGCCACCAAAACTGGTAAAGGGCAGCACTAGAAAACAGCATTAAACTAATCTTACTCATGAAAGTAAATGAAAAAAAAAATTATATATATTATTCGCAAAATATTTCAGCAGAATTAAAAACATATCACAATGATCATCTTTCCATTCCTATTGCTTCGTCCCTGAAGTTTATTCTTAACAGAGCAAAGTGAGCCTTCTAAAATATGTTAGAAAATGTCACTTTCCCTTCTCAAAATATTCTGAAGTCTTGCTGTATCAGAGTAAAAGTCAAAATTTTTAGAATGGCCCATAAAGCCCTTTATGGTCTGCTCCCCTCCTGTTCACTTCTCTTTTCTCCTACTATGCTTCCCCTCGCTTAGCCATCCCACCTACCTGGCTTCCACGGTGTTTCTTAAATATTCTAAGCCTTCGCTGTTAGTTTTCTTAAGATTGTGATATACTTTGATATATTTTCTTCTACTGACCCATATTTAAGTTTCTGAAATAAATCTTATTTGGCAGACATTACAAATTGCATCCCTAAATTTATTTCAATCAGTAATCCCACCCTTAGTGTTTAGAATCATGTTTTTATTTTGTTTTATTGATGTTTCTCTGTCCCCTAATAGACTATAACCTTACTATTTTATCCACAGTGGAAAATATGGTGACTAGCAAATATTATGGTTCCTAATTATTTGTGGATTTTAATAATTCTCATTAAGGTAAAAGACTTGATCTTTATGAAACAGAAGCCAGATGTCCTAAAGAAACAATAGGATATGAACATATAAGCAATGCGAGATTAATGATATAAGGAAATAAAAGGTGAATGGCAGAAATAAAATCTGCACTGGAAAACAAAGGCAAAAACTGCCCAAACAAATGCAGAACATTAAATTGATAAAACATGGAACAAATGAAAATTCTTCCAGAAAGAAAGAACAAAAGAAAAAGACATGACAATACTTTGAGGAGGATAGTGGAGATTGGATACCAGACCTTAGAATTATAGATAGAATTTTATTAGAGATATTGGAATTATATAAATAAAAATTACTTTAGATAAGAAAAGTATTTTTGGAATTAAAAAACAACAACAAAATTTGGGCATATAGATGGAAAGATTTTGCTGCCTTCCAAATATATAAAGACATTTGTACACACATATATCCTAGCAATTTTTAAATATCAAGAATATAGGACATTTTAGAAGTATTTTAGGACAAAATGATATAAGCCAAGAAAGCAAAAATGCCAGAGTTACTTCATTTTTCCCTTTGTATCATTAAATTCCAGAAGAAAATGGAGGCAGGATATTTTAAAGATGCATGCTAACATATTAATATCTTTAATCAGAGATAATGTGGCTAGAAAGGAGACAGTTCTTTTGGTATATCTCTGCTTGAACACAACCATTTGTGTTGATTCTATTTTCTAACTGCCTAAAATTGTTTATTTTCCTTATCTTCTAATATTCTAGAACCAATGTGATGAGGTTCATAGGAGGGGAAGAGCATATTACCATAACCATTCTTGTGCTGTGTCACTTTAAACTTTCTTCAAATTTGTGAATTTCTGTACACACAAATTAGTAAAAGGTCATGAATTCAAGCAGAAAGCCCCAGTCTGTTGAGTCTGAGGAATCTGAGAAGAAGTTTGGGACTAAATGGAAAGGATTCAGAGAGGGACCCTCTTGGAAAGGAAAAAGACACAAAGGGAGCAATACCAAAATATGTACCTAAACTTTCCTCAAATCCTTGGTTGACTTCTAAATCAGGCAAAACTTGGAAAAAAGTTTCCACAAAGCCATGAGGAAAACATCAGCTTGAAAAACTAAAAGAGATAAGCAGAAATGTTGGCTTCTGTTTATGACAGGTGAGACAGAGTTTGAGTTCAAATCTTGTAAGTTAGAAAGCCTTTGTAAATACCTCGGGCTTTCTGTGTAAACTCCAGAAGGGTCATGCCATAGAAATAAAGATTACATCACAGTATTGAAGGTAAAACTAAAATAGACATGAGCTAATAAAACACACAACCTAGCCTACAGATATTCAAAGTGATCCCCCAGTAACTAGAACAATTTTCAACACTGTTTAGAGAAGGACAACAGAATCAAGAGTCTTTGCAATGCATATGCCAAAATGTCTAGTATGCAATCAAAAATTATAAGAGTGAAGAAACAAGAAAGTGTGACAGATGCCAAGAGAAACAATTCAGTTTAAAGAGAAAAACAAATGATTCACATTTTAGGATTAGCAGAAAAGAGCTAAGACTAACATTTATAAATATGATAAAGATTCTATAATCAAAGATGGGGAAGAGTGTGAACAGATAGCCAATCTCAGGAGAAATGTTTAGAACTCTAAAAATAGAAATTATATGCCCTGGCCCCTTAGCTCAGTTGGTTGGAGCATTGTCCCCATACACCAGGGTTGTGGGTTTCATCCCCAATCAGGGCGTACACAAGAATCAACTGGTGGATGCACAGATGGGTGGAACAACAACTCGATGTTTTTCTCTCTTGTTCTCTCTCCCTTCATCTCTCTCTCAAATCAATAAGTAAAAATTTAGAAAATAGTAGTTATATAATTAAAATAACAATACTTGAAGATAAATCAATGGATGGAATTAACAGGAGATTGGTCATAAGAGGAGTAGGAAAGAAGAGTTTGAAGAAGAACCAATGGAGATTATCCAAACATAAACTAGAGAGGAAACAACAAACAATAAACAATGAGTAGATGAAATGTGTAACAATATCATATCCTAAGCATATCATAATCAAATTGCTGAAAACCAATGATAAAGTGAAAAATTTTTGTTTTGTTTTTGTTAATCCCCAACCAGGGCTGAGATTGAACCTGCAACCCAGGTACATGCCCTTGACTGGAATTGAACCTGCAACCCTTTGGTCTGCAAGCTGCCACTCTAACTGCTGAGCCAAACTGGCCAAGGCTGAAAATCTTTGAATACTGAAAAAAGACAGTATTTAATGTGCATACTATAGAAAGACAGCATAAAAGATGGCTGCATTCTCATGAAAAAGAGAATGGAAATCAGAAGAAAATAGAACTATTAAAGTCCTGGGGGTGGGGGTGGGGATGGGGCAGAACCTAGCTCTCCTGGAATTCTGTATTTTGAAAAAAAAAATTACAATAAAATAAAAGCCAAATACAGTAGTTACTGATGGACTATAGGGATTGACTAGATGTAGGCATAAAGCAAATGCCTGGAGAATTGGAAATGTTCTATATTTTGATTAGATCATTGGTTACATGCATTTATATATTTGTCAAACTCATCAAATTGGACACTCAATATATACATTTCTATACATGTAAACATACCTTAATTTTTAAAATGAGGGAGAAGCAGTGACATTTTTCCATTATACAAAAGGCAAAAGCATATTTGCCTAAAGATTAAGTCAACATGATAACAGATAAAAATTGGAATCTACCGGAATAAGGAACAGTGAACTTGAAAAACAGCCAATAGAGATCACCCAAACACACACCAGAATGACGGTAGAGCTCTGAAAATGATAACTATATTTGTTGATACAAAAGATTGTTTTTCATTCCTTTCTTGCATTCTTTAAAAGCCAAATCACTTGTTTAAATAAACATAATGGCTATATATTATGAGGTTCATAACACATGAAGTGAAATATATGAAAACAATAGCAAAGAACAGGAAAAGGTGTAAATGTAATCACACTTCTGTGCAATTCTTACCTTGTACTGGGAATGCTGTAAGTAGACTTTACCAAGCTAGAAATTTATATTTTAACTCCTAGAATAACCATCAAATAACAATATAAAGAGGGATAGCTAAAAAGAATTAAAGAGACAGAAAACAAAAAAGACATAATACATCCGAAAGAAGACAAAAATGGAAGCACAAAGGAAAGAAAGGGGCAAGTACAATTTCCATGCACTACTGGTACAGATAGAAAATTATGTGATCACTTTGGAAAAGAATTTGGTAGTTTCTAATTTGATGCTGAACATATCTTTACCATAAAACACAGCACTTCATCTGTCATAAGACATACCCTTAGGTATTTACCCCCTAAAATAAAAACATGTTCACAGTAAGGCTTGTTCACAGCAGTTTTAACCATTACCTAAAAAAAAAAAAAAAAAAAAAAACACCTAGAAAAGACCCAAATGTTTATTCATAGGAAACTGGATAAATAAATTGATGTATTCTTTTCTTTTTTTTCTTTTCCTTTACTGGTTTTAGAGAGAGGGAGAGAGAGATAGAACACTGATGAGAGAGAACATCAACCGGCCGCCTCCTGCATGCCCCCAGTGGAGACTGGGCCCCCAACCTGGGCATGTGCCTTGACCGGGAATTGAACCGGCGACCTCTTGGTGCATGGGTTGATGCTCAATCACTGAGCCACACTGGCCAGACTAAATTGATGTATTCTTAAAATTGTGTGCTATTAAGCAATAAAAAGGGCAGACTGGTAATAGATGCAACAATATGGATGACTATCAGTGACATTTTGCTGTTCCAAAGCAGTCAAGCACAAAAGACGACATGTTGTATTATGCCATTTATATAAATTTTGGATCAGCAGACTATATAAACTATAGAGATGGAAGCCATCAGATTACACATTGCCCTGGGGAAGTGAAAATAGATTGGAAAGGAGCTCAAGGGAATTTAATGGTGGGATGGAAAGGTCTTATACTTAATTGCTCTCACAGATGTATTCATTTATCAAAACTCTTCACATTTTTCACTCAAAGTTTGTTCATTTTATTATGTACAAATAATGCTAAAAAAAAAAAGCAACAAAAATATACTGCACCTTATAGTCTCATTTGACTTCTATTTAAACATTTCATGCCATTTACATATCTATATTTATTTCATCATGACTCACCCTTAAAGATGAGCTTCAATTGTTTGATACCCCCCTTAAATAATGCACTCTCGTACTCTTTTCAGAAAAAGTTTTGTTAAATGTTTGTATACAGTATTTGTACTTACAACATCGATAATACAGTATTTATTGCATAATACAGCACTTACAGAAAACATATACATTTCTAGTCTTTAATTTGGATAATTTTAGTGAATATTATTTCACTGAAATGTTAGGCAAGTTAACATATACCTGATTCAAGTAAAACTATTGGTCAGGAAGGTGTAATACTAGATTTGCTTAGATATAATTAACACCAATTTTTTAAAAATTCTACTATATATGTATCATTCAATGTTCTGAAAGGAATAAAATACAACTCTGGCTTATTTAAGCATAAAAACAAAGTGTTAAAGGAATATGTTTTAGTTCACAGGATAACTGTGTTTCAGTCTTCCACGAAGCAGATATGACATGATTAAAAGTACAAGGATTTCAAGGGAAACCACACCTTGAAAGACATTGGGAAGGTTCTGGGTCAGCTCGGAGAGTCATCAGACCTTGTAGCAATCTGATGCCTGGGGAAGGATAGAGGGGCAAAGATGGGACGGAAGCATCTGAGTGAGTGCGGTCTAAATAAAGTTCAGCAAGGCTATTAGTCACCCAACACCTGCCTTAGAATTATTGCTGAGGTCAGTTACCGGCTCGGCACAGCCTGTGCAAAGCATGGCCTGGGTAAAACTGTGATGAATTTCAGACCATAGCTGCAGGATACTTGGTGGATTGAGCTTTCTACACTTGGGAAGGTATACGAGACACATTCTCCTGGCCACCAACAACCAGAGAACTAAAGAACAAGTCTCAAGACTACACAACCAAGAACAACTCTGGAAATCATGTTGCAGAAATGTCCAGAGGAGATATCCGAGTCACCTCTGAGGACTTGATAAGGCAACTTTCATTGCTAATACTGAGAACACAAAATGCAAGTGACATCATTAGTAAAACAGCCATTTCTGCTGCTTCTGGGAATTGAATTTTCCTGCAACTTCCAACAGAAGAGTTGCTGTCAGTCCAGGCATCACTAACACCGGATTCAAAGTCTGGGGCTGGTGAATCTGATTGATAAAATCTACACATTGGTCTGTACCCTATCTACCAAGGTATCTGGGAAAGCAATTATCGGACATTTTCCACTTCTAAATTGAGAGGGGGTATTACCTCTCACCAATACTCAAAGGTAGAAGTATTTAAAAGATAGCTGTGGGGCAGCCAAAAGAATGATAGATTTCTACTGCAATATGTTGCTAAGAAGAGATGGAAATATTATGTGTTCAACTGCACATACACTGTTTATCAATTTTTCTTTACACAAAATCTAAATGATCTATATTCATCATTCATTAGGTCAAGGTATTTATTGATACCCATATACTTTTTTTAAAAAGAGAGAGAGAAATTGTTGGGAAGAATGAACATGCAGCTTATGTCTAAAGAGGATTAGAAGGCAACACATTTGTCAAACATCTGGAATTTTCATTGAAAACCTTTCTGACGTGAATACTTTGACTATATCTGTAACCCTAATAATGCCAAAAGAAAATTCCCAGGTGCCAAATATATCCTAACTTTGCTGATGTGTTTTAAAGACTCTGCAGGTTAGTTGTTATACCCTAAAGCTTTAAGGCCTTAATTTTAAAAGCTGCATGTAATTTTGCTCAAGGGCTATTTCCACAGCCAATTTGATTAAGTGCAACTTAAAATTTTCAGGCAATATATTTGAATGCACTGATTGAACCAACCACAAAGACTGTATTTACAAAATTGAGCATAAATTTTTTACCCTTATAATCTTAAAGTTACCTTCTCATTCAACTCTCTATATTTTATTCCTTTTTATTTTTCAGTTTTTGCATCATAAAATAATGCTAACTTACAGAAGAATTCTCAACTAACCTATATGATACATGGCTTTTCAAATGAAACTACTATACATACATAATGCAGATCAATAGGCAAGATTATGGAAAAAAGAATTTTCTTCAAGAAATGCATCAAAAATATTTCCTATCCATAATTAGTAAATTGGACAAATATAGAATAATTTATATAACTACATTTTGGAATTTTGAGTGTTAAGAAAATATGATAAATACTAAAGGGTATATCATTTCACAAAATCAGCTCCATTTGTTACTTTTTTTTCCTGAAAACAAAAAAACACGGCTATAAGAAAATCATTAAAATTCAAGTTGCAGTATTTCAAATCTTTAGTTAGGGGAAATTATAACCATTTTAAATTATAGCACACTATAAGTTAAATAAATTTAGTATATAATATTTATCTCATTCTTTTTTACCATCTACACATTCAACATTTTACAAAATGTTTTTAATTTTTTCTTGTTGAAAGTACTAGAGATTTCCCCCATTTTCCTCCCCTTTGCCCCTCTCCACCCCGCTCCATCTCACCCCAGGCCTTCACCACATCATTGTCAGTGTCCGTGAGCTAGGCACATCTGCATGCATGTTCCTTGGTTAATCTTTTCCACTGTTCCTGGCCTCCCTCCCCTCTGAGATCTGTCAGTCTGTTCTATGCATCCATGCTTCTGGTCCTATTTTGTTATCAGTTTATTTCGTTCATTAAATTCCACATATAAGTGAGATCATGTGATATTTGTCTTTCTCTGACTGGCTTATTTTGCTTAGCATAATAATCTCCAGGTCCATTCATGCTGTGGCAAAAGGTAAGAGTTCCTCCATTTTTTATAGACTCATATGAGACTATATATGGTAAGACTAAGTTCAACATACACAGCGTGGGGCAAAAGTAGATTTACAGTTGTTCGGATGGAAAATAATAGAATTAATAAATAGTAATACACGAATAAACTATTTCATGTACTCACAACTGTAAACCTATTTTTGCTCCACCCTGTACAGTGTTCCTTACCTCTCTTCCGTTGTATTCCTAATAAGCTATATTTTAAATATTTTTGAAATAAAAAGTAAGTTAAATGTAACTATCGGACATAATTTTTCACTTAAGCCAGAAAATAAAATATTTCCCTTTTTATTTTGAATTATATAGTATATATGATCATCCAATCTTCCGAGCCAATCTCTATATCTGATTTCACCAGCATTGTGACTTTTAGAGTGAGTTAGTTTGGACTCTAGAGACCCAATTTATTGATAATAAACCAACTAGACAGGTAGCAGACAGGTAGCAAGGTCATACCACTCACTATTTGTGGATGTTAGATGGTCCATATACAGAGTGTCCCAAAAAGTGGATACAGGGTGTCTGTAGATTCTATTACATTTTGAAAATGAAATGTATTTTAATAAACACTGGTTTTATAATTATTCAAATTTATATATACATTTGTGAGGGACATCCTATATTTTGACCACTTTGTCATTTTTCTTTTTGTTGTAACATATTGGGTTTTTTATTATAATAATTTGATGGTCTTTTGTAGTTCTTAGATATTTCCCTTTACATGGGACGATGTTATATAAACACACAAAAAAAGGTCCAAATAAATTCTATGTTTTAGTTCTCTAGACTATCTAAGCCAGTACCTTTTAAAATGTATTATATTATTCACCAAGCAATTTGCATATGCTTTATTTTCTAACAGAGATTAGGTGGCAGAGTGCTTGGCATATATGCCTAAAATTTTGTGTGGAATAAGCATAAAATGACATTCCATGGAGACAGAAGATTTGAAACACACTGTGGCACACTGACTTTCCTACTCAACCACACCTCCCTCCCTTGATACTAGAAAGTTGATTATGTTCCCAATAGTAATGTATCCAGCCCTTGGCAATGAATCCCAATTAGTCCAAACCAATCATAATATCTTTGCCCCCCATCACCAGATACTTGATTTCCCCACTTATTTTTTTATAGCTATAAGTGATCAGATATTTCAGTTCTGGCCAATAAGATATAAGGAAACGTCTGATTGGGATGTTTCCTAGAAGCCTCTAGCAACCCTGATAAAAGAGAGAGGGAAGGCTGGGCCACTTGCTCCTTCTTCTCTACACTTTACATATGGCAGGATTCCTAGATCCAGTGTAGCCGTTTTGCCATCATCAGAGAAAGACCAAGACAATTGCAAAGGCATTTGTCTAATGTTAGCATATATATGCACCAACACCAGAGCTTCTATTCTCAGGTTTAATTACCACATGAAAAAATACAGGCAGAGAATTTCTTTTGTTTAAGTCACTGATGTCAGAATTTGTTACTTTTATCTGATTGCATTCCTAAGTTCTATAAATACAATTGTAAACACTATTGTACATAAAATGCAAATATTATCATCATTTTAAAAAGTTAACAGGATATTTCCATTCACTAGTAGGTGTTCAATAAATATTTATTCAATGAATTTTCAAAACAATTACTTTGATCTATATAAAGTATCACAATTGGAAAAACCACTATATCTAACCAGTAGCAAATAACTAAATCTCTACTTCTTCTATATCATATAGATCACCAAAATAGATATGATTGTTATTGTGTTTATCAATTATGTGTATGCTAGAATAATTCTTCTTCTTCTGAAGTTGTGGAAGAATTTGCCATAGTACCCAGATTGCACTGACGTTTTTTTCTGAGTGCCAAATATTCAACTGGGACTTTTAAACTTCTTTGGTTTTTCAAATAAGACTGTAAGCACTGAAATTGTAGCAGTTGAGAGGTCTACCATCCAATAAAGCTTCCCTTCCTGTCTTGAGGCTTGATTAATCCCCAAATGTGCCCTGGGCAGAAGTCATGGGCCTCTAAGTGATATATGAACCCTCTCCGAGCAGGAGTTCCCTTATTTGAGGCCCCCCCCCCCTTTTTCTTCCCAGAAAGTTCTAACCAAAAGAAATGTGTCCATTATGCTGGACCTCAGCTCAGCTAAGGCAGAGTACCCAGCTCCACGGACATCTGAGCAGCCTTGGTCTCTCAGAAGCATCCTCATGACCATGGGTGAGGCCACAGGTGTCCAGGAGGCGCTCTTCTGGTGTTGTCGCCCTCTCATTGGTCTTAACTTGACTGCAGCTGCAAACTCCTCATGTTTTAATAGAACATAATTTTCTTTCTTTTTTACTCTTTAGTTTTGTCCGGATGTTTAGGTTATTTCGTAAGTTCATTGACACTTGGAAATCCACCCCAATTTTGATATACTCTAAACTCTGTACCTGTGGTACAGCTCCATACTGTCTGGGCTCATGGAAACAAGTCGAAATAATGCCCAGGATATATTTTCCTTGGAATGGGAAGAAGTATAAGGATTTTCTCAGATTAACTGAAAATATAAATTCCAAAAGGCAAACAGATGAATTTTCCTGAACAGGCTCTTGTGAAATGTCACCTGACACAGGGGAGGAAAAACAGATCTATGATAAATGTTTGCTGAATTGAATTGAACAACTTAAAAAAAATCCTCTTCTAAATTAGAATGTGAGATATGTTTCTAGTGCAGAAGTATTGGACTAATTTGTGCCATTATCATACATAATAAACATTTTTTGGTATAGAAATTCGAAAAAATTTAATACCCAAGTAGCAATATCCTATAAGATTTTACTTCTTGACTTAAATTCTAATGTTGATGTGATCAGTACTAAAAAGATTGAACCTCTACTAGATATTTGTTTGATTCCGTATTTAACATAGACTACATAAAGTGCAGAGCACTACCCAATTATTCTTAAAGCTGTTCAAGTAAAAAATATATTTTACAGGGGCATGAAGAAACTTTTAGAGAAGATAGATATATTTACTACCTTGATGGTAATGATTATTTCACAGGTGTATACATGTCTAAATTAATCAAATTATAGATATTAAATATGTGCAGATGTATCAAGTATATCTCAATTATGCTGTTTTTTTTTTTTTAAAAAATGCCAACAAACGAGTTTTTTTTTTAAATGCCAACGAAGTTAAAATTTAGCTTACACAAACTCACCCACTAAACACATAGTAACATCAGTTCCCTGCATGAGATCTAATGACGATTCTTTGCTAGCCTATGAAAACCTGAATTTCTGGGAGAGTGGTTTTCAAAGCCAACCTTGACAGAAATTTAATTTGTGGCATACTAAATGTAACTATTTTCTGTTCCTCTTAGCAAAGTCAAAGGGTGATGCAGCCATATGGGTTACAAATACATCAGCAGGCTAAGTCTGCTCCTGGAGCTCATTCATCACTATAACACCCACTTGACATGGGAGGGTGACAAGGATTATTGTTCTTATTTGAAATCTGATTGAAAAGTCTTTGACTGCACTGGGTTTGAAGGTGAGAAAGCGATTAGGCGAGGCCTTCACCTATGGTTTTACTTGAACACAGAACTCTTAACACTAAGTGTTCTTTGCTTCAAAAGCCCTTACTTTCTAGATTATATCTAAAGCCCATTCTCAGTAAAAAATTCTAAATAATTAACTATATTATGAAAGACAACCATGTCCTTTTTAAATGTATTATAAAAATTTTCAAAATAATCAGATAAGAAAAAATAGTATAATGAAACAATATAATTAAAAGTGAGATTTAATAATTAGTAAACATTATGTCATAGTTGCTCTATCAGTCTAATCTACTCAGAATTCTTCTTTGGCTTAGATGTTTTAAAGTAAATTACATTCATCATGACAGTTTATCTTTAAATATTAAAGTATACATCTTTAAAAATGAAGATATTTTCCTATCTAACCATGATACTTTCAACAAATGTAATCAAATTGATAATTATCTAATATTATCTAACATCCAGTGAATACTTAAATTCCCCTAACTTTTCCATACCTATGTTTCATAACTAGTTTATTCAAACCAGGATCACCCAAGGACTACATATTTCATATGGTTGTTTTCTGTCTAAAATCTTTCAATGTGCTACAGTTTTTTTCCCTCTAATTCTGCCCCCCGCCCCGCTTTTTTTTTTTTTTTAAAGACATCAGCTTCTTGAAAAGAATGGGACAGGAGTTCTATATAGTTTTATTTTCTGGTTTCTGTTGATTAGTTGCTCATACTGTTATTTGGTTACTTTCTATAACCTTGCTTTGGCTATAAACTAGTCCAAAGAAATGACAGATTAAACATTTTTGGCAAACATACTTCTATAGTGTCTTTGGAAAGTCCCTATTTATAATGGAAAAATAGCAGAATAAACCCAAGGTTTTAATTTGTTTTTACAGGGATAATATAATCATTCCTGATTTTATGGCAACTAATGGACTCAAATACTAGAAACTTTTGGAAGATTTTCTTATTCATTAGGTGACAATCTGGACCAACCCCTAGGTATTTAAAAGCTTTCAGGGTCTGGGATACGGAATAAACTTTGCAAAAATTCTGATGTCAAGAGGTTTCCATCTCAGTTAATAAAATTAAAAGGATCAAAAGGGATTCAGAGAAATCTACAAAACCAGACTTGGAAACATGCTTCTCACTCTAGATGACACATGCACTCAGTGGAAGTTTCATGACTAAAAGACACATTCTGGACCAAAAAAAAATCTGCTTAGTTTGGATGTCATGTGGGCTTATTCTCCCTGGTGCAACTACATATATTCAAAGTAACAGCAAGGTAACATCAGTGTGCCCGACTTCCAATTACACATCTGTTCCCAAAATCACGGTTGCCATGACTCTTAGTTGTTGGAACGTCTTTATTTAGTTGATTTGGAGAAGTGCAGGGAAATCGTTTTCACACTGTGCCTTCTCTGATTTTGAATCAAATGCATAGGACAGGATACTTTTATTCTTTTGAATGGATAATAGAAGAAATCACGACCAGGCAAAGCAGAGTTCAGAAGTAGTGGGAAAGGGTATTGGTATTCCTCTAAGTTGTAAGTAATATTCTTGTATTCTTGATTCGTAGTTTTAATTCACACTGCAGTTGGGTACCATGTTGAGACAGAATTAATGAAATATTTGCAAAGCCGGGAACTCATCCTTGAGAAATGACTAAACTGAGCATTTTATTTCTTCCAGACCACACATGACTACTTTTAATCATGCTCCTCATATGTTCTTTAGATCATCCCCACCACCACATTTTTAAAGCTAACATCGATGCAGGGTTTATTTATTGCTGCTTCCAATTACTCCCTCAAGGTATTAACAGAATGATGACATCTGCCTTAAAAACTTTTCATCTTTCTTTTTTTTTCAAAAATAAAAATGGACTTATGAAAAACTGCTCAGAACTTAGGTTTAACTCTTTTTTGAATTTCAATTTTATATAGAGTCTGTACACACATCTGCCATACAGACACTAGTTTAGAGACTTTACTACCCATCTCCAAAATGCTCCACATTCAGCTGGGACCTTCTGCTTTCATCATCTTTATTTTGACTTGAGAGTCATAGAAGAGTCTTCTGCCAAATTAAGGGTAAAAAGTGTTTTTTCTTTGCTAGTGACACCAGACCCAGCTGATGAGTAACTTGTGTTATTCCAATGGCAACTGGGTATTAAACTATACTTTATGTGTCTGTGCAGTTTTATGTTAATTTGCTTAAAGGAAAACTGGCCAATTCTTTCTAAAATTAGCTATACATATACAAACAAAATTATTCCTTTGTATTTAACTTTTTACATTAAAATATTCATTTACTATAACAAATATTAAGAAAATAGGTATGGACATGAACTATTGCTATATATCATCAAATTTTACATATTAAGAATTTCAAGTAGGCACAAATATTCCTGTTTGCCATTCATTTGTTAAAATGTTTATTTCTAGCACCTAGCACCATGCCAGGTCTATAGTAAAGATTCTCAAACTTTAGTGTATGTATGGATGTTTACTAAGGAATAAAATTCCCAACCACAACCCTGAAGACTCTGTGAGAAGCTCTGGGGTAAGTCCAAACATCTGCATTTCAAACAAACACTCCAATTGTTTCTGGCACAGATGTTCAATGGCATACACTGTGAAAAGCACAGTCTACATCGACACAAGGATTTTAGATGCAAAATATTACAAATGAAAAGAAATTCAAGTCAGGTAAATTGTCAATACATAAGACACTATGGAATAACATCATATATGTGGTATTAAGTGTGATAGTATTTCACAGAATACTCCAATTGAAAAGATTATGTATAATTCTGTTACTCCATGTTTTCTTCAGTGAAATAAAGAATAAAAAAGTATTCATTATTATGAGCAAATACTTAATATCTTAAAATTGAATGATATACTATCTTTTAAAATGTAATGTATGACTCTTCAACTCTGAAAAAAATAAATTACATCTTATTTAAGCTTATTTAGAGACACTGTAAGATGCTACTTATTTTCCACCAGATTCCATTCTACTAATTATTTTCATCACACTTGAAATTTTATCTAGTATTCTACATCTCAGCCTGGGAAATATACTCTTCATTACCTGGACTAAAGGGATTTAACCTCTAGTTTTGCCAAAAAATGATTGCAAATAGTATTATCTCAATCTATAGCTTTTCTGCTCTCTATATATTCGTTCCTTTTGTATCAGTTACTTCTGGATAACAAATTACCTCAAAGTTAGTGTTTTAAATCAAAAACATGTATTTAGCATAATGCTTTGGGTTGGTCTGAGCTGCCTCTGCTGTGCTC